>VMRM01000002.1:26456871-27946871 GCA_010277075.1 Poeciliopsis retropinna
TTTTGAGATGGTGTCGGAGTCCAGCCGGGGGGTGACCCCAGATCCCCATTCTGCCACTACCGGCGGTTTAACAGGAGCGACAGGCTGTGGACCGACACACCAAGGACTGTGAGAAACAAGAAGAAAAAGCACACCCACCACATAATACACTTCCCTAACGTACGGTCCTTTGATGTGGCTGGCTTTGAAGTATTTCTGCATAGTGCCTGTGCTTTTGGTTTCAAAACGTTACACCCACAGAAAGCGAGAAGATGTCCATTTTGTTTTGTGACAAACAGGTTGCATAAGCTCACTTCGGATCTCCGTACCTGAATCTTGGGGTTTTTGGGCTCCTTGTTGTATGACAGCTCATATATCTCATCCTCTGTGTAGTACAAATCTAGAGACAGCTACAGATTTAAAAGACACATAAATTAAGATGTTCTTCAACTGCTTGGTGGCCATTTATTGTTTTGTTTTGTTTGTCCTCTTGTCCCCCACCGTGAGCAGGTGCAGAAGGTCTTTGTTGGCCTCGAACGGCGGCTTGCAGCTGTGAATGGCCAGCAGGTCGTTGATGTTGCTGTACAGGTGCTGCAGTTTGCTCAGGTTGATCTTCTCCTCGTCGATGTAGTCCGGCAGCGCCTCGTTGAGCGAGATCAGGTCCTTCAGGTGGACACCCAGGATGGGCACTTTGAAGCCCCGGCATTCGTTGTAGACCCGCCGGTAGTTGCTGTAGTTGCTCCGCGAAGAGAGGAGTTCTGTGAATTCACTCAGGACCTGTTGGGCAACGGAGAGCGGGAAAATGTGAGGTTGATTCAACCTGATACTGTCAATCGATGATTCAACACATCATGATGAAAAATGATTAATCGTAATGTGTTTAATCATGATGTGAATCGTTATCAATCACATGATTAGTCGTGATTAATCATAACATGATTATGATTATTAATCACGTTTATTATGATTAGTTATTAATGTGATTAATTGAAAGCAACATGAACTTTAATCACTTTTCGTTGCCCAAAAAGATCCACAATTAATTTTAATTAATCACATCATGATTAAATTGTTAAATCAGCTGACAGCATTAATTTAAAGCAACCTGAAAGTTAACTGGTCTTCGCTGCCCACCCAAAAAATTGTGATTGATCAAATCACGTCTGCATGATCAAATTATTTCCAACATGTTAAGTTTAGATGTCAGATTGTGTTTGTAAACGACCTTTGGCAGATTTGACCTTTACAACATCGTCAGCGTGTGTTGACATCCTGAGTGAAACTGAAGCTTTGTCTTTGCTCTGTCACCTTCTCATTTACAGATTTAGCTTTAGCTTTTATTTATTTACTTTTTGTTCTCCTTTAGCTGGTTAAGCTGCTTAATAAGAAGCTACATATTCTGGTTCTCCTTTAAAATAATTTACCTTTCGCCTTTCAAACAGAAACTTTACTGTTCATTTTCACCGAAACATGTGAGATTTCATCTGTATTTTATGTGGCGTCCCACAGGGCTCCATTGTAGGACCTTTTCTTTCACTTACTCTTGGTTCGATTAGAAACATATTTAACAGATCTTTTTTATCAAACTTATACAGGTTGTTGTATGGCGTCCCTCAGGGCTTCGTTTCAGGCCCTTTTTTTTTGCAAATACTCCATCTTGGTTAAATTAGAATCGGTTAAACTCACTCTAAGCAGATTATTTCCACTTGTACTGATCATTTCACTAAAAAGATCAAACCTACTTAGTTCTTCTCATTTAGATTATAAATGTTTTTATGTGTCCTCTTAAAAAAGACATTTGAATGCCTCATGATGGTACAAATCTCTTCTATACAAATATTTTTGATGGCTAACTGATCAGAGAAAAGGGGTTTAACAAACATTAAAAGAGTGAAGCCATCAGGTGTTGCAGTGCAAAGTGCCTAGTCAAAGTTTGACAAATCCTCCTCACCGAAAGGCGTAGCCTGGTTTTGTTGATCAAAAATAGAATAGTCCGTTTTGCATTTGTCTTGGCTGCTGATATGGAAATATTAAGCAAATCCACCAAACATCAGCATCCATGTGTTAGAGAAGAAAAGCCTGGACAGCAAACAGGAAGTTTAAACAGACTTTTCACTCTGACAAAATGCTTTGAAACATCACAGGAGATCATATCTGTCAATCTACTGAAAGCTGATTTGTGTTTTTACTTTCAGGGGCCAGAATCCAGTTTTTTATTTTTGAATACAAACTTTTTAAAGTATGTTTCACATCACAGTGTAGAGAACATTGATCCATTTCATTTATTTACTTTTTTAATTAGAACTGTAGCTTCAGAGGCAACATCATAGTTCATCAGCTAAATATTTAGCCTTAAGCTAAAGAATTAGCTCTAAATTACAAGCCAAATATTTAGCCTTAAGCTAAATATTTAGCTAGATACTTTGTTTGAAAATAAATGCTTTGTTTGAAACTAACTGTATACTAACCAACAAACTAAATATTTAGTTTTGCTGTCTATTTTGAAATTAAATATGTACATTGTAAAGAAATGAGCTTATTTCGATTACTAACTACTAGCATGCTAAATAGCTTGTAGTCAACTATTTAGCAAGTTAAACTAGCATGCTAAATAGCTTGTAGTCAACTATTTAGCAAGTTAAACTAGCATGCTAAATAGCTTGTAGTCAACTATTTAGCAAGTTAAACTAGCATGCTAAATAGCTTTGAGCTAAATATCTTGCATCAATGCACTGTGGGGATAAACTGTTGATTTTTATGGATTAACCAATTAAGAATAAGTGCTTAATTTAAAATTTATATGTTTATTTAACAAAGATTTTAATGGAGAATTGTCCTAAAGGATTTCTGGTTCGAACATATTTTCAGTTAAATACGATTTTTAAAAAAAATTTATTTTATTTTAAATGCAAAATGTATTTCTTTACAGTTTTGGCTGAATTACTGCTCTGACTATGTTATTCTTTCATCAAATGGCCTTTTTTGAGTCTGTATACTCTACATAACTAACTATAACTTGATTACCAAATTGATTACCGATTAGTCGGATTAATCACAACTAATCGGTTCAGTCTTTTAAGGTAATATCTGGAACAGACCAGTTTAATGCCTGGAGGTCAGCAGCCGTACACACTGACTGAGAGGTTGAGTTTCGTACCTTAGTGATGTCAGGGGGCAGCAGGTTGGACGTGTCTTTGAGGCGAGAGATCGAACTGTGGCAGAGGCCTCCGGTCACCGCCATTAGAGTGTTAAAGTTTTGCAAGGCTCTCAGTTTCTAAGGGGGAAAAAACAAAAAGCATCTTCAACAATTTGAAAATGACTGCAAAAAAAAAAAAAAACTATTTTTGGGGTGTTTTCAAGTGGAAATTTCTTAGTACACTGGAAATTAGACACAACTAACTTATGTGTAACTTTTTTTAAATAGGTTAAATCAGTAATTCCTTAATATTGATGAAAAATTACTAGTTCCACTGATATATCCTACTTCCCATAGCAATTCCCATTTTATGAGTGAAATAATCTATCAGTGGATCCAGTTATTGTTTATCTTGCTTTTTTTAATCAATATTAATAAATTATTTACTTAAAACAAGCTCCTATATCTTGCTGAAAAGTTACGTCTAAATCATTTTGTCTTATTTCAACTACATTAAGATGTTTCCACCAGAAACTCGACCAAAATATTTGGTCAGATTTTGCAGTGTAGAAGTTACAGAAGTATATTTCTGGTAACTTGAGCCACAAGTGCAACATGAAACACATTATGCACTGCAAAAACACTAAATCTTAAGTATTTTTTTGTCTAGTTTCTAGTGTAAATATGTTAGCACACTGTAAAAAAGACAAAACTGACTTAAAAGTAACTTTTTTAGCAAGAAATAGGAGCTTGTTTTTGGTCAACTTAATAATCATGAAAAAGAATCATTTCATAAATGAAATATTCTGCCAGTGGAACAAGACATTTTTTAAATCAATATTAATGAATTATTAACTAAAACAAGTTCCTATTTCTTGCTGAAAAGTTACTTTTAAGTCAGTTTTGTCCTTTTCAAATGTTCTGTTTTGCATTGTAGAAGTTACAGAAGTATATTTCTGGTAACTTGAGCCACAAGTGCAACATGAAACACATTATGCACTGCAAAAAACACTAAATCTTAAGTATTTTTTTGGTCTAGTTTCTGTTAGTACAAAACTGACTTGGAAATAAGCTTTCAGCAAGATAGGCTCTTATTCTAAATCAAAATCTTTAAAATATAAACCAGTTAATTAAAAGTACTACTTTCTTTGGCAGATTATTTCACTTATAAGAACAAATTTTCCTGTTATAAATGGAATAATAACTTTTTCATCAATATTAATGAATTATTGAATTAAAACAAGCTCCTATGTCTTCCAGAAAGATTGCTGTGAACCAAGATATTTGCACCAGAAGCTACACCAAAAATATTTGTTAATATTTAGTGTTTTTTTTGCAGTGTGTTAGTATGTTTCCGGTTACCTGAGCCACATGGATGTACTTGGTGAAGACCTGGGCTCGCTGCTGGGCCGTGTGTCTGCTGAGGATCATCAGCTGGACCCACTGCGAGACGCCGTTGCACATCATGACGGATCGCTCCAGCGCCGGGTTGTCCCTCACAGAACCTCGCACCACGTAGCTGCGGTAGTCCAGGAACTGATCAGACAAAACGCGTCGCGTTAAAAAAAACAAACAAATCAGCATCTGAAACTGCTCACAGATTTTACAGATGACTTTTCGGTTTCTATCCTTTAATCCGTGACTGAAAGAGAAATGCAGTCACTTTAAGACGCTGCTGCAGGATAATCTCACACTGAAAATGTGTGAAAACACGTCCTTTAATCTGAGCACTTTAGAAATAATCTGCAGCAAAGCCATGCTTACAGGTACTCATAGAGATTCATATAAATATATTTCTTTACTTAAATAATAAATTAATTAATCTCTGAAGCCTTTGATTAGCAACAATCAGTAACTTCCTAAAATGACCTGAAGCAGAGGTCAGTTTATCCTCTAACTAAAGGAGTGATTCTGCTGAAACGATTAATCAGATTAATCATGATTAATCTGATTAATCATGATTAATCTGATTAATTGTGATTACTCAATTATTGAAATAATTGTGAACTAATTTAGCTATCGATTAATCGTGAACTGGAGTATACAGGCTCTAAAAAAAGACAATTTAATGGGGGAAAAAACACAACATAATCAGAGCAGTAACTAAAACAAAACTTTACAAAAATGCAAATATTTAAAACATTTTGTCTGTTCTTCACCCAGAACTCCTCAAGTGGAAGTTTTAGCTTCACCTGGTTCAAATTCAATGAAAATATCTCCAATTAAACACCTTTTGTGACCCAATCATTAATCAGAAAAACAAACAGATCAGCTCTATGCTGTTGTTAAGCAGAAAGAGCTTCTAGCATGTTGATGGTAAACATATTTTCCTTAGCAAAAAATGATCAAGCGTTCATTAAAATAATACTGTTGTTGCTTTTTAAGTAACAAAACATTTATTTCTTATTTGAAATAGCAATTGGTGCATTTGTTTATTTACATTTTTAATGTATTTCTAATATTGTATAAAAATATTGACGTGGTTAAATGAGAAACCTGCAGAATGTGCCATTTTTAATCTGATTAATCAATAGAATAATCGATTAATCGATAGAACAATCGATTAATTGATAGAGTAATTGATTTTTAAAACCACTGTTAGTTGCAGCACCATCTTGGTTATATTTCTAGTCACTTCAGCACCTCCATGGGAGCCTCTGGTCAGCCATTTTCTAAGCTGTGTGTCCCCAGAGAAGTGACACAGATTATGGCATTTAGGTCATTCAAGGCTTTGCGGAAATCACACTGCACTTTCAACCAGGTGGCACCGAAACCGATGTCATTTTGCATGAGAGAAAACAAACAAAAAGCTGACTTTGCTGCATCCAATTCAGCTTTTATGCTGCAAAAACACAAAATCTTACCAAATAATTTTGGTTTAGTTTTCAGTCCAGATATCTGAGTTCACTTGAAATAAGACAAAATACAAACTTGTTTTAAGACAGTAATTCCTTCACATTATTGAAAAACTGTGGATCCATTGGCAGATTATTCCACTTATAACAGATTTTTTTACAAATGGAATAATCCGCCAGTAAAACCAGGACTTTTTATCAATATTACTGACTTAAGCTCCCATATCTTGCTGAAAAGTTGGTTGTGTCTTATTTCAAGTGTGCTATGATGCTACTTGGTAAGATGTTGTGTTTTTTGCAGTGTATGTTTTCCATTACTTTGGCTGAATATTAGCAAGAATTTTGAAACAAATCCTGTTCTTATAATTCAGCATAAATTTGCTCAAACGAGTCCAAAAGCAGATGACTTTCTTTTAATACAGCAAACTGTTAAAGTTTTAGTTCTACAATGAACAATGTTTATTTCCTACAAAAATTATTTTAAAAAATGTTTAAAATTTGATGATTTTGTTTGCTTGATTTTAGATTTTAGGGTTGTTGTTTTTTTTTTTCTTTGCCAGCGAGTAATTTTGACTCTAATTCTAGACCATGTGACAAAAATTCATATGAGTCAAAATCGATAATTATTGAATAGTTTTTTTTTGTTTTAAATGTTTGAAATTCTGCCAAACTGGTAACCTGACCTTCAGTTTTCTCTCCACGCCGTTGTTGTTTTTTTTTTTTTTATTTTTAAGCAGTTTTGAGGCAAGGTGGGGAAACCTGAAACTGCTACACAAGTTACTAGGAAGATCGTTGCTAGGCAACGAAGTTAGGGGGAACTTGAAACTGCTCCTTTCCCAGAAGGTTGTTGCTAGGCAACCGAAGAGCGAGTGAGTTAGTTGATTCCACCAACTTCTCTTAGCGGTTATGGATAAGAGTTCAGTAAAAGTCTAATATTCTACCAGATTTATTATCTATTGATATTGATCACATATTTGTCCTGGTTTATATTGTTATTGATTTAGTGGTCGTCTGTTCACGCCGTCGTTGAGCTGCAAACTTACCGAGACGTTGCAGAAGTTTTTGAACTCCAGGTAGCTCAGGTGCTCGGCCATCTCGTCCGGCTCCATGTGGTCGAATATTAACGACACCTTCCTCTTCTTCACCGAGGGCGAAGGCGCCTGCGAGGCGTTCACGTGAGGGTTTCTGGGAAAACAACAAAACAAACGAAAGAAGAGAATTGGGACAGAAATAGACGCGCGTTTTATTTATAGGGAGTTTTCAGACATGCCCAACTGAGCAAACGACAACTCCTGCTCTACATGGTGGTACACTGCAAAAACACAAAATCCTACCGAGGATTTTTGTCTATTTCTAGTGTAAATATCTCAGTTTTGTTTTATTTAAAGTGAACTAACTTTAGATAGATATAGCAGCTTCCTTTAAGTCAATAATCCCATCATATTTATAAGAATCATGAGGTTATTTCACTTGTAAAAAGACTTTTCTCCATGTTAAAAGTGAAATAATCTGCCAGTGGAAGTTAATATTAAGAAATTACTGACTTAAAACAAACTCCTACATCTTAGTGAAAAGTTACTTATGAGCCAGTTTTGTTTTATTTCAAGTGTCCTAAAATATTTCCACTAGAAACAAATTTTTTGTGTGTTTTTGCAGTGAATGATGTGTTCAACACTGCAAAAAACACAAAACAATACTAAGTATTTTTGGTCTAGTTTCTAGTGCAAATATTTCAGTACACTTTAAATAAAACAAAACTAACTCACAAGTAACTTTTCAGTAAGATGTAGGAGTTTGTTTTAGGATAATAATAATTGAAAATATATTATTGTTCCACTGGCAGATAATTTAATTTATAACAATACATCTTTCCCATCTTTTAAGTGACTTTTTTGTCTTTTCGAAAGGCTGTTTATAAGTTAGTTTTGTCTCAGTTAAAGTGTACTGATGTGTTTTACTAGAAACTGGACTAAAAATACTTGGTAACACTTTGTGTTTTTGTTGTGTGTCTCTAACAACACCGTGACTCACGGGCAGGAGGTGTCGATGAGCTGCGAGTGCGTCTTTTCTCCGTCCAGCCGGACCAGCTCCCACAGATCCCCCATGGTCTGCTCCAGCAGGGGGTCCTTCTCAAAAACAGCCGGGAACTGGCTGATCCACTGCCTTGGCCCCGGAGCCCAACACAAAACATGTTTACAACTCGCACACCGAGCCAGAGGACCGTTCCCGCCGCTGCCCTCACTCACCTGACCAGGTGGCAGATCTGCGCCCGCCTCAGTCCCCGCTTGTCTACCGGACAATCCTTATAAGTGGCAGGAAATGGAGTCAAAGATTCAAACCTGAATGAAGGATGTGAATGTGAACTGCAAGCTGCTCTGCAGGAGTCCAAACAAAGCGGCGGCTGTTCGCTGATCTGATTATAACTTTCTAAACATGTGATTTTGGAGCGGAGCGCCAGTCGGTCCAGCAGCGGCGGCTCAAAGGATATAAGGTGAGGAGTTTCTGGACGAACATCTGAGACGGAACCACCCAGCTGTGCATCATCAGGGTCATGTGGACCAGCTGCGAGCCGCGGGAGTTGGAGGTCCTCCCCTCCGAATCTGGGAAGAAAAACACAACGATGCGTTTATTGGGATGAATTTATTCAAAATGGGACAAAGTAGAGCAGAGATAAAAACACTAAAATCCACCTGTTCTCCCCCCAAAACATTAAAATTCAACATGTAGCAACACAAAACATGGAAATAATCACCACACAAACCATCAGAAGAACAACAACCTGCAAAAACACAAAATGTTACCAAGAGTTTTTGGTGCAAATATCTTATTACTCTTGAAATAAGACAAAACTAACTAATAGGTAACTTTTCAGTACGACACAGGAGCTTGTTTTAAGTAAATAATCCCCTAATATTGATTAAAATGCCAGCTCCATTGGCAGATTATATCACTTATAACATGCGTAAAATGTTTTGTTGTAATCTGCCAGTAGAACTGATACATTTTTTAATAAATATTGAAGAATTATTGACTTAAAACAACCTCCTATGTTGAAAAGTTACTTTTAAGTAAATGTCTTATTTAAGGTAAATGTTCTCATTGCTCTAGAAAGTAGACCAAAAACACTTTCTGTATTGTTTTATTTATTTCTTTATTTCTTTATTGTTTTATTATTTCTGTAGTGTTTAATGTGTGTCGCACTGCAAAAACACAACATCTTGCCAAGCTTTTTGTCTGGTTTCTAGTGCAAATATTGAACAACAACAAAACCGATTTATAAGTAACTTTTCAGCAAGATATAGAAACTAAAACTGAAAATATACTTAGATAATTTTAGTATCTAAGTAAACAGTATTTAAAATGTCTCAGTGGAGAGCTAATTTAAATATCGGGCAACACTGTCTTTAATCCAACGGTTTTCTAAAATATCAGATTTGGAACAAAAATGTCCAAAACAAACAATAATTGGAGCAGAAGTGGCATAAGTACCTTATTACACGTGAAATAAAACAAAAATAACTTGTAAATAACTTTTAAGCAAGATACAGAAGCTTATTTTAAGTCAATAATTTCTTAACATTAGTGAAAAAATTCTAGTTCCACTGGTAGAATGTTCCACTGCCCCGTTACCTAGCAACCCCAGCCAAGCCCAGCCCGTTACCTAGCAACCAGGTCAGGTTCTATTTCACTAATAACATGGGGAAACTGTCTTAATATAACTGAAATAATAGCCCAGTTGTTCTGGAACCTTTTCGTCAGTATTGAGGAATTGCTGACTTAAATCAAGCTGAAAAGTTACGTGAAAGTTTGTTTTATCTTGTTACCAGTGCGGTGAGATATCCGCACTAGAACCGGGGCCAGAAATAGCTGGTTAGAGTTCGTGTTTTTGCAGTGTAAGTGACAGCAGATCTCCAGGTATTTGTGTTTCAGCTGAGCTGATTGATTTAAAACAAAAAAGCAGGAAGAGTTTCTGCATCCCACCCAAACAAAGCCCGATTGTATGAAAATCCTCTTCCCCGTTTTTGTCTCTCTCTCTCTCCGTTATGTAACCCTGTTTTGATGGCGACTAAAGGCACATGACAAACTCTGCAGGCACATGTGTGTGTTTGCGACAAAAAGCAGGAGACGGACCGAAACAGTTGAGGCAGCGCTGGATGAGCTCGTCCAGGCTGGCGGCGCTGGCGCTGGGCGCCGAGCCGGGGCTCTGCAGGGCCTTGCTGATGTCCTGCGGACTGGGGCATGTGTTCCTCCGGCGCTGGACCAGCTTCCTGCTCTTCGGCCCGCCGGGAGTCTCAGCATTGGGTTTCCTTAGAGCGAGACAGAGGATTTTTTAAGGGGGGTTACAGAGAGCAGCAGACAGATTTAGAACATCCGTTGTCTAGAAATAAGTAGAGCAACTTGTGGCGAACTCGGCGCGGGTCAGCATGTGCAGAGGCGCAGCGCCGCACATCAGATAAACTGAGCTGCATCACTGCAGCTCTCTGAGGCGTCACGCACAGAGAGCAGCTCAGCTTCAGACTGCAGAGAGACACTGGTTCGGTTTCACTATTCTAAACCAGACAGAGAGACGCAGCTTTCAGAGGTTTTTAGGTTTATTTACACATTTTAATGCTCTGCAGAAACGTAAAACAAAGTATTTTGTTTTACGTTACGTTACGTTGATTTCTTAGTGCACTCAAAGTAAAACAGAACAAACTTACAAATAACTTTTCAGGAAGATATAGGAGCGTGTTTTAAGTAGTTTCACCTGCAGCTTGTTTCACTTACAACGTGGGTTGGAAAAATGTCTTATAAGTGACATCATTTGCCAGTGGAGCTACAACTTTTATTAAAATCAGTATCCAAGAATTGCTGACTTAAAACAATCTCTTATATTTTCATTAAAAAGTTACTTTTAAGCTAATTTTGTCTTATTTCAAGCGGACTAAGATATTTGCACAGGAAACTGGACAAACATAGTTGATATGATTTTGTGTTTTTACAGTGTGAAACACTTTAGGCACTGCAAAAAACAAAAACAAAAAAAGTATTTTTGGTCTGGTTCCTAGTGCAAATAGCTGTGAAATGAGAGAAAACTAACACTTTTTAAACCTTTTATGTTTCAAGTACATAGAAAGTTCTAGTTCAACTGGTGGGATATTGCGCTGCGCCGTTACCTAGCAACCCCAGCCAAGCCCGGTCCGTCACCTAGCAACCGACTTCTATATCTACTGAAAAGTCACCTGTAAGTTGTAAAGTCAAAATGTTGTCTTACTCCAAACGTGTGGAGGTACTTTGCACCAGAAACTAGACTGAGATGCTCGGTAACATTTTGTGTCTTTTGCAGTTTTTATGCTAAGACTGCGGAAATATTTTTTGCGGTTGCCGAGGAAAACTAATTGAGATTGAAGCATGTAATTTTAAACACGCGGTTCATAAAAACCCAGTGGGGCTTAGTGAGTTTTAAACCAATTTGTTAAGCCACGTCGCAATCCGGGGGAGCCCGAAGAAGTACAAGTTACGCCATTTCTGGATGCCGTTGCCGTGGCAACGCGTCGCACACACACACACACACACACACGCACACACACACACATGCATATGGAAACCTCGCTAGTGCAATTCATCTTGTGAAATACTGGAAACACGGTCCGCTTGAAGTCGTTGGCTCAGCTCTGCCGTGACGTTTGGAGGTCTCCTTCACGATTCCCGCTTTTTTTTTTCCCTGCGTGTCGCGATCAGATTTGCGCTTCCTCTTCAAAATGCACACGCGCCGTTGAGCAACGATCCGCTTTATTTCACAATAACACCTCTCTGATTCTGTCGGCTCCCTTTTTTAAAGCGCAACTGAAAAGACAACAATTTTGCCAAGTGGTTTCCACCAGTTTCAAGTGTAAATATCTTATTACACGAAACTAAGTGAAAAGTAACTTTTCAGGCAGAAATATGAGCTTGTTTTAAGCTAATAATTCCCTAATATTTATGAAAATATTCTCCTTCAACTGGCTAACTATTTCACTAATAATATGACTTTTAATAATCTGCCAGTACTTTCTGCAAATAATGAAGAATTACTGAGATAAATAATCTCTTATTCCTTGTTGAAAAGCTACTTCTAAGTTAGTTTTGCCTTATTTTAAGTGCAAAAAGATATTTGCACCATAAACCAGGCAGTAACACCTGTGAGGCTTTGTGTTTTTTGCAGTGTGACGCACATTGTGAGCCCGTCAGGTTCACGTTGAAGTGAAGCTGCTGGCCGCCTGAAGGGAGAGCGATCTGCGTGAAACCGTGTCAGCCTCTCCGCTGACGGCTGTACCAGGAAACGCAGCCGCTTCGGAGAACTCACAGAGAAGTTCCCTGAACGGCCAGACTTACATCCCCTTCTCTTCACTTCTGTGTGCGCGGCTCATTTCCCCCCCAGCCTGCCGGCGCTCGCCACACACACACACACACACACACACACACACACACACACACACACACACACACACGCAAACAGAAAACAGGAGCTTCAGTTTGTGCAAAACACACAAGGTGTCATTAACGCGTCTATTTATACCAACAGACGCCCCTATGCGCAGATGCACCCAGGTAGAACGCCACGCACCCCTCACTGGTGACCCCCGACCCGCTGCATCCTCACTGCAGCGCTGCAGGTGGTTCATGTTAAAACCTGCAGGGCGGCGAAACTCACCTCAAACACACACACACACACACACACATCCAGCCTACTATATTCAAAACACTCCCCAGTACAGCTTGTACCACTGTGGTTCAGCTCACACTGCACTGCAAAAACACAAAATCTTACCAAGTATTTTTGGTCTTGTTTCTAGTTCAAACATCTTGGTGCACATGAAATAAAACAAAACTAACTTACAACTAAAGTTTCAGCAAGAAACAGGAGCTTGTTGTTTTGGTCAGTAATTCCTTAATATTGATTTAAAAAGTTCTGGTTCTGCTGGCAGATTATTTCAGTTATAACCTGCCATCATGTCTTCACTTTGCATAAATATCCAAGAGTTATTTACTTAAAACAGGCTCCTGTATCTTGCTGAAATGTTGCTTATAAGTTAGTTTGTCTTATTTCAAATGGAATTTAGACAAAAAAATACTAAAAAAAAAAATTACTTAAGATTTAGCATTTTTGCAGCATTTCAAAAAAGATTTTCAAGTATTTATGTCTTGAAATAAGACAAAACTAACTTACAAGTAATGTTTTAGCAACACATGAGCTTTTATTAAGCAATAATTTATTAATATTTATTTTAAAAGTAACTGGTTTCTTGTATTTCTCGTATCTTGGTGAAAAGTTACACCACAAAAACAGAATTTACCCAAAATGTATCGTCTGAATTTCAGTGCAAATATCTTAATACTTGAAATAAAACAAAAATATTTCCCAAGTAACTACAGCAAAAAATAGAAATTTATTATTTTTTTAGCAATAATTTCTTAATGTTGATGGAAAAAGTTTTAGTTCCAACTAGAAGATTTTATCTTGTTATAAATTTACTTAAACACACAAAACCTTACGATGTAGTTTCATTTGCAAATATCTCATTACACTTGAAATAAGACAAAACGAATTGACAAATAAGTCTATAACAAGATACAGCAGCTTGTTTTAGGTCAGAATGTCCTTAATATTGATTTTAAAAACTAGTGACTGGCAGATTATTTTACTGATATCATTGGAAACATTTTCTCATCAATATTAAGGCATTACTGACTTAAAACAAGCTCCTATATCTTGCTGAAAAGCTACTTTTAAGTTGGTTTTGTCTTTTTTCTGCACTGGAAATATTTCAGTGTGAAACCCAAAAAGTACTGTTTGTCTAATTTATAGTGCAATTATCTGAGTCCTTTAAATAAATATGACAAAAGTCACTTTTAAGAGGCAATATTGTGTTTTTGCAGTGTATTTATAAGGAAGAAGCAGAAGAAAAGATGCTAAAACAAGCTGTTTCCCCTTTTTATTCCTTTTATTAAACCTTCTGAAATAAAACCGCAAAAAGTTATTTTTACACCAAAACCGTAAAGTAAATTAAAAGTTAAATTGGTCACAGTCCTGACTGAGTCGCTGGTTTCTCTCTCATCTGTTTGCCCTTTGACCCGGGGTGAATCCACCTGCTGTCGAAGCACACACACACACACTCACACACACGCGCGTGCGCACGCAGGGTCTGAAAACGCTGACGGGGAAACGTTGTTGACGTCATTACGTTGGGCAGGGAATTTCCCCCCTCTTTGCGTCTCAGGTGCGACTCGCCGCAGTTTCTCTGTTTCTCACCGAGCGACCAGAACAGAGACGGCGCTGTTGGCAAACATGCAAATCTCCACACAAGCGGACTCTGTCCGCGTCCGTTCATTTGCATCCGGCTCTTTCCTCCGAGTCCGGCGGATTCTGCGAGTCTAAATTTAACGAAGCTTCCAGGGAAACTGGACTTTCTGGTGAAGTTCTTCCTTTAAGTGGAATGTTGGTTCGAATGAAAAGATTTTTCAATTAAAAATGAAAAAGTAACTTTACCTGCACAATAATAAATGTAATAAGGCACTAATGTGTCAGTATATCTAGTTACATTTACTCCATTACATGCACTTATGTTACCTTTTTGGAGAAAATTTACTTTTAGGAGTATTTTTACTACGTTGTACTTTGAGTGATTTTATTTTTGAAGTATTTCTGCTCTTCCTTTTCTACCCACTAAATGAAAAGTAAACCAGAAATCCACCAGACTCAGACACACACCTGCAGTTTCTGTTAAAGTTTCTGCAGTTTTTTTATTGAAAGAAACGGATTTGGAAACATTTTTATGTCGCTTGATTTTAACAACTGAATTATTGTCATCTTGGTCCTTAAAAAGCCAAAATTTCCAGCTTTACATTTTGCTCCATCTGATGATGCGATTTTTAAATATTAAATGATTAATAACTTTTTACCAAATGCTTTTTAGGTTCTCTGCCCTCTTCTGGTTTGCAGTTATTTCACTTTTGGGGGAAATTATTCTCCATTTCACTTCTAGCAACAAAAATGAGATTTTTCTTTTGAAATTTTCACTTTTTGTCAAATGTGTTTCTGAGTAAAAATAAACAAAAGCAACAAGTAAAACAAAATGGTTTTACTTTTTACTTTTCAGTGTAAGAGCTTACACACTTTGCCTTATTGGCCACACAGAATTACTCCAAGGACCACAAATGGCCCTCGCGCCACGTTTTGAACTCCCCTGTTTTGGGGGGAATCTGTTGCTAAAGTGACCCAGAAATCGGCGTCTCGGTTTGCGCTCCCCGTCGCCTCACTCTGGCAGGGGAAATGCAAATTCCTGGCTTTCTTTTCTTAATTGATTAATTGATGCTCAGGCCCTTTGAAGGCCTGGATTGTCCCTGCGCTCCCCTTCTCACAACCTGGGCTCTTGTTCCCTCTGCATGAAGGGCCATTCATCTAACGCTGCACTGCAAAAACACAACATCTTACCAAATAGTTCTGGTCCAGGATAGTGAAAATATCCTTGAAATAAGACAAAACTAACTTATTAGGAACTTTTCAGCAAGAAACAGAAGCTGGTTTTCACTTTAATATTCGTGAAGGAAAAGTTTCATTTGCAAATTATTTTACTTTTAACAACATATTTTTATATTTTTGCTATAATCTGCAAATGGAACAATAGATTTTAACTTTTAATAGGGAAAAAAATGTCCAGGTTAATTTTAAGATTATTTTAACTATAACTACTTTTTCAAAAGAAATTATTTACTTAAAACAAACTCCTTTATCTTTATTAAAACTTACTTGTAAGTTAGTTTAGTCTTATTTTGAGTGTACTGATGTATTTGCACTAGAAGCCAGACAAAAAAAATACTTAACATTTTGTGTTTTTGAAGTGTGAAATATATAGCAAAAAATAAAAACCAAGTATTACCAAGTATTTTGGTTCAGTTAAGTGCAAACATCTTATGACACTTAAATAAGGCAAAAGTAACTTTTAAGAAAGATATAGGAGCTTTTTTAAAGTAAATAATTCCTTAATATTGATTTTAAAAGTTCTAGTTATAAATTAAATAATCTGCCAGTGGAACAAGACATTATACTTTAAAATTTTAGACTTATAACTCATATTTTTTTCATCAATAATGAGGAATTATTCACTTAAAACAAGCTCCTATATCTAAACTCCTAAGTTAGTTTAGTGTACTAGGATATTTGCAATAGAAACTAGACCAAAAGTAGTTGGTAAGATTTTGTGTTTTTCAGTGTATTATGCAAAGTGGGGTGTGTTTCATTCATTTATGCTGATTAATTATTATGATTATTGCTCCAGCTGATGAAAACCCAAATTCACAGTCAAAAAATCGCAGAGCACCAACAAGAAAACTGGATTTTTTTTAATGCAATCTTACGGCAGCTGTTGGAAAACCTGCTGACTTGGCAGTTTGACCAGCCGACCGTCACAACCAGAACGAGCTTCCTAAAGAAGATGGACGTCCACAGACTCCTGAAGAGGCATGCTAACGGAAAGTTGAGTGGAAGGACAAAATTTGGTAGAAGCAAGAAGGATGATTGTTTCTACCCTTCAAGCTCATCAGAGAGTTTGAAGGGAGATTTGTGAAATATGGAGATTCAGGAAGGATTGGCTCTGCACTGCAAAAACACAAAACGCTACCAAATGTTTTCAGTCTAATTTCTAAATATCTTAGCACAAAACTGACTTACACGTAACTTTTTAACAAAGATATAGGGAGTTATTTCACTCATGACATGACAATTTTCAAATGTAAAAACCGTTAAAGAAAAACTCAGAACCACTTTTTTCTTGCGCTTTGTGACAACTACGCTACAAACACAGAGCTGTTGCCGTAGCAACTGACTGATAACACCACTAATGTGTCAGGATTCAACACCAAAACACACGCAATCGTTTCCCACGCAAAGAACAGTTTTGTGTTTTTAGACTTGGTGTTTATTTATCTTTTACAATTAGCTGATTTCTTTGGTAGATTAGCTACAGCTGCTGTTAGCTTAAGCTAACACTGCGGTGGTTCATTTGCTAATTTAAACACACGCTCTGTTGATGATCTGTCAGAGTTGTTTAGGTCGCCTTTCTGTTCTTATTATTCTGTAACTGAACTGTAATGCACAGAATCCTGCAGCACAGCTGCATGTTAAGATTGTCATAGTCAAGCTAGCATAACTGAACTACTTCCTAAAACTTTTTCCTGACCTTTCTAGTTGTTGTAGTGTAGCAAATCACCGAGTCCCTTTTTCTTTTACAGATCAGGCGTAGATTCGAGTTTTAGCGCGTTATGTTAACTTGACAGCTAGATCCAATGCTAGTCATGTTGGCTAGCAGTTTTTTGCCCTCCAGAAAGGGGATCGGGGCAGGAACTTGCGCATGTGACGTCACGTTGCAACGTGTTTCTAAATTAGCATAGGGACAATTATGTAACCTACAAACAATGGCCCTTATGGGACCCAGTTTTCCGCCCATCTTCTCCTTATTCGGGCCCAAATGAATTCAATTCTTGGGAAAGACGACGGTTAGAAATGAGTTTACAACCACAGTGAGAAACGGAGGCCGTCCTGTCCTAACTGACTTCTTGTTGGTTTCTGTCCTCCTGTGTTAATTCAACCTTTTCCCCAGAGGGAGGGGAACCACGGGCGTGTGGCGGCTCGTTCGGGTCGTCTTTAAACGAAGCTGGTCCACAAACCCACACGTTCATTCCAGTCAATCTGATAACACCTGCGGTCACAACTCCAGCGGTAGGAAACAAGAAAAGTACCAGAGAAAACCCCAAAATGGGACGCAGTCCACTGCAGCACACGCAAACTGAGATGTCGTGGATAAAAACCAGAAAACGGTTCGGCTGGACAGAGAAGGAAAATTAAAAATAAAAGACGTTTTCCAGAGAAAAGCTGAGCGGTTTGAATGTCGGGGCTGGTTTGTGTGCAGTGTACACACGCAGAGATAACTTCAGTCTGGCAGGTGAGCAGGTTACACACACACTTATTCTTCTTTTTGCAATAAAATGAACATGAGAAAAGAAAAAGGCTCTAGAAGCGGGAAATAAAAACCAACAGGCTTTTGTTTCTTTGAACCTCTTGCACAGAAACCACACCAACACTGCATCTCACATTTAACCTCAGAGTTCACAGATCTTTTTTGTTTTTTTTACCTCTTGGTCTTGTTCATTGCAGCGCTCTCCTCCTCCAGTGGCAATCCGCTCGGGCATCTGAGCTACAGCTCCATGGTTGACCCCTACTTTTCCTCCTCCTCCTCTTCCTCCTCCTGTTGTGTGTGTTTACAGGCGGGCGAGATGAGGGCCGCCTCACGCAGAGAAGTCATCCACGCCCGAGGAAACCGGCCTGTTGCTCCGTCTCTCGCTGCTGCCTATCGACCGCAAATCAGCAGCAGAGAAGACCTCATGTTGCTGCTTCCTGCAACACATTAAAGTTCAGAGAAGGCGCCTGAAACGAGCTTTTTGGGTGCAAGTGCAAGACCGGCAGGTTTGAAGCACTTGTCCCCCTTCAGCATAAACAAGTCAGCATCTTAGATGGAGGAACTGGCTCTGGCAGATAGGGGAACTTACAGCAGTTTCTGTTTGTGTAAAAGTGTGTGTGTAAAAGTGTGTGTGTGTGTTTGTGCGAGGGGGAGGGGTGAGCAGCAAATACAAATGCAACACCAAGAGAGGAAGGAGGCGGAGAGGTGAGATAGTGATGAGCAATCATATGAGCCCCATCAGGAGGCTTCGCATGTCACACATTTTTCTGCAACACTTGGTAAAGCAGCAGCAGCAGATAATGGGGTATTTCATCAACGTCTGATGTGGATGCAAACAAAAAACAAAATGTTAGCGGCTGAAAAATTTACTAAAACCGCCAATTAGATGAATGTTTGGTGTCAAATCATAACCTACGTATTTTGAATCTCATAAATCAAATCAAACTGATGCTGTCTTCACTTTTTCTGGTGGATATTTTTCAAAATGGCCACCATGTCTGTAATGGAGAACGTATAACATCTGCAGCGGTTATTGGCTGCAGTGGTGGACACAGCTAACTAAAAAGCTAGGCTCTCAAACCACTAATTTGTGAGCTCAGACTATCTTAGCTCAGATATCGCTAAACTGATAAAGACATAAACAACTGGAAGGCAATCATTCCAAAAATATAGCAGAAGCTAATGCTAAGCAAATAAAAGAATTAGTGGGAGCTAACACTAAACTGCTAAACACACAAAACATTTAGCTAAAGCCAGTGCTACGCTAATAAAAAAAAAATGAGTAGATGCTAACGCCAAGCTGCCAAACGCACATAAAGTAGCAGAAGCTAATATTAAACTGGTGAAAAATTAGTGGAAGCTAACGCTAAACTGATGAAAAATAGCAGGAGCTAATGCAAAACACACAAAGAAATGAGTGGAAGCTAATGCTAATTTGATAACAAATTAGTAGAAGTTAACCCTAAAATCATTTTAAATATTTGCAAAACCTAATGCTAAACCATTAAGCATATTAACATTTTTTTTAAAGAAATTGTGGAAACTAATGCTAAACTTACATAAAGTGGCAACTGTAAAACACAAATTTAGCACAAATTAAAAAATTAATTGAAGTTATAAACTGATTAAACAAAAAACAAAAAAAACATTTATGGAAGCTAACGTTAAAATACTAAAACACAAAAAATCAGCGGACGTTAACGCTAAGCTAAACAAATTTATACTAGCATCAGTTGGGCAGTAACTAGTTACATTTAGTTACATTTACTTGAGTAATTTTTATGAAAAAAAAAAAACTTTTAGAAGTATTTCTAAAATTTTTGGATTTTTTACCCACAGAATGAAAAACAAACATGTTTTAACCAAAAATTTACCAGACACAGAAACTCTCCTCCAGTTTCTGTTAAAGTTTCTGAAATCTTTTATTGAAAGAATCTGATTTGGGAAAAAATCTTTGCCTGATTTTGTAATTTTTTTGTTACTTATATAAATTATTGTCATTTTGGTCGTAGAAATACCAACATTTCCACTTAACTTTGTATTTTGGTCCGTCTGATTATGTAATTTTTAAATATTAAATAATTGATAATTTGATCAATCAAATACTTTTTGCTTTTACTTCAGAAAAAATAAATTGAAGTACTGCTACTCTTACTTGAGCACCATTTTTGGGTGTTCTGGTTAGCATAGGGGCGCCGGGGAACAGGGGGCGCCAAAACGAATGGATTATTTAACAGGTGTTTATAGATTATATTTCGGCATACACGTCAGGAAGTTCTTAACTTCTCCTCTATGAGCACTTGAGTGATTTTTACAGTAGTAATCTGAAAAGCAGTGAGCATCCTGCTTCCTGAACATGCCCATCATCCTGATTTCATCCTCCTGAGGGGAGCAGGAGATCGCACAGGGCGGGCAGTGTTTGGGCCGTGCAGCTGGACGGGCCAGACTCAAAGGAATCCTTGTTTTGTCACACCGGGAGGAAGAGCGGACCTAACAGGGGACGTTAATGTCTGCAGAGGTGGCTCCTCTTACCGCAGGAAGCTGCGAGACTCAGGGTGCGTGATGAGGAATGCCAAACGCAGACAGACACGATAAGGCTCCTGCGCACTGCGCATCCAAAGTCTGTGCGCTTAGATTTGCTCAACAGATTACACGAAAGTATTACAGATTTAGAAACATGAAGAGAGAGAAAAAAAACATGGTGTTTCCCGACACTTTAGTAATATTACTGTAATGTGAGGCAATATTTCTTTAAAACAGGAAGGGCTGAGGTCACAAGAGATGGTGAGACGTTTGACAAGAGGAAAAAGTCACTTCTCAACTCTGCTGCAACTGAAGAGGCTGAAATCTTCAACTGTCTTTGTTTAAAGCTCCGGATTTGTTCTGGTTTCACGAGTTGACACCATTTCACTAGCAACAGATGGGGTTGAAGTTTTTATCACGCCTTAAGTTTTGACACACTCACGGATATCAATATCTATAATTGGTTCTGAGGAACAAACATATGAACGTCATTTTTCGAGTTTGGGTGCAGAAAGCGCTGGGGCGTTGTCGCCCCCCAGTGGCGGAGCGGTGAAACTGCAGTCGTGACTCGTGAGTCGGCAGAAAAGGAGAATCCAGCCGGTTTCCCCAGGACTCAAACTCCCAGAGTGCAACGCGACCGGCTCCTCCTGTAGCCTCGTTGCGCCCCGGAGAGCTGCAGCTGTTGCAGCCCCGCCTCAGGCGTGTCTTTCTGCGGCTGCAGGTGGAGATGGAGAGCATATGGAGCCCGGAAAGGTAAGGGGGTTGGTGGGTTCCTGCTGCCCGGTGAGAGCGTGAGGGGCGAGCCGCCGACATGCGGAGCCGCGGAGCCGCTCCTCGCTGCGTCCAGACCCAGACAGGACCGCTGTCCAAGGCCTGACTGCTGGATGTTTACCTCCGGAGGCTCACCGGAGTGCTTATGAGCAAAGGAAGAGGACTGACAGGCTGCAAAAATAACAGATCAGAATATCGGTGATGGCTGCACCGATCCTGATACCTCCAGGCATCAGGGTCGAAAAACAGAGAACATTCCCACCAAATTTAATGTCAGAAATTTTCTAGAAAAAAATGACACTTGTGAGTTTGAAAAGTAAACAAAATTTATATATATAAAAAAATAATAATCAAAAATTTTCTACAAAAAAATTACAATTTTTTGAGTTAGAAGAGTCAAAAATTGGCAGGAAAAACTCAAATTTCAAGGGATAAATCTCAGAATTTTGTTTAGAAAACAGGAAATGTGAGTTTGAAAAGTAAAAAAAAAATGCTACAAAAAACTCCAAAATTTTCTAGCAAAAAATTAGAAACGTCCTTGTTAGAAAAGTCGAAAATTTGCTGAAAAAAATAGATTTAGCTCAAATGTTTTCTACAAAAAAGGGTAAATTTTTGAGTTTGAAAAGTCAAAAATTTGTACAAAAAAACTCTAGAAAAAATTTAAAATTTTATTCCCTTGAAAAGTAAAACAAGTGGTAGAAAAAAATTCTAAAATTCAAAAAAAAAAATCCTGCTGAAAAAACAAAAAAACATCTGAGATCAATCTTAGATATTTTTCAGAAATGTCAGAATTTGAAAAGTGAAACATTTTTCAAAAAAAGACACAGATGTTTTAAAAGTCAAGAATTTGCTTGGCAAAAAATTGTTTGATTAATCTCTGAAAAGTTTTGGAATTTCAAAATTTTCCAAACTCGGAAAAATTCTAATTTCAAAATGTCTTAAAGAAAATATGATGAGTGGAAAAGTTTAAAATTTGCTTGACAAAACTCAAACTCAGAAAAATTAAATCAATCTTTAAATTTCTGAAAATGTTTAGACTGCGTCTCACCTGGCAACAGAGTATAAAATAATGAACATTTTCGTTGTTTTTATCTTTTAATATCAAAGAGAGTCAGTTTATTATTATTGGCTGGTTGGTTTCTGTGGTTCTGAACCAGTAGGGATCAGAAACACGGATCAGATTTTTAACCCAACAGATTTCAGTTTGATTGAAACTTTCTGAAAAACTATTGATCAACTTTTACACCTGAACATGTTTCAGTGCGGATGACTCAGGACTTTTGCTGTAAACCAGACAATATGCTGGAAGAGAGATCAGTGCAGGCAAATTATCATTTTTATCCAACCAGAGCAGAAAGCGGCCATTTTGGAAGCTGCTGCTTTTCACCACATGATTCCTGCAGATTTTAGAAACAGGCATAATTTGTTGCCTTCAACTGGATTGATGACGAACGGAACTGGTGGAGTTAAACTGGTGGAGTAAAACTGGATGAAAGGATAAGTCCTGTTTTGAGAGATTGTTTTGCTTATTTATCTTCAACCAGAGCTTTGAACGTTTGGATGCTAATTGCTAATTGCACAGAAGCTCATGTTATCGCAAAGCGTGCGGTACCTACCGCGGCCACCTGGGGCCCCCGAGAGCAGTTTAGTTTCTTTTTATCAATAAAATAATGATTTCTACATACATTATCAAATATATATTATTGTAAAAACAAATCACTTCATAGTGAAATTGTGTGTTTTTCATATTATAATGACATAGAAATGATGACTAAAATAAATAAATAATCATCTCTACTGTGGGGCCCCCTAGTGGCCCTGGGGCCCCAAGCAGCTGCTTTGTTTGCTTATGCCTCGGGCCGGCCCTGGTCCTGAAGGTCGTAAATCTGAAAAATCGACCCAGTAATCGTTCCCATCATGAATTAATCCTGGTTCCTGGTTCTTTTTGGGTTCCTGGTTCTGTCTTGGTTCCGGTTCTGGTCCGTCTCTCTCAGCGTTTGTTCTCTCTGAGGCCAAGTCTTCGCTCCTCTTTCCTTTTATAGCCTTCAGGAAGGAGGGTGTGTGTGTGTGTGTGTGTGTGTGTGGGGGGGGTGTGTGTGTGTGTGTGTGTGTGTGTGTGTGTGGGTGTGTGGGTGTGTGGGTGTGTGTGTGTGTGTGTGTGTGTGTGTGTGTGTGTGTGTGTGTGTGTGTAGGAGTGGCCCACTTCTACAGACATGGCAACCCGCTGAACCGGGCCGGACCGACCTGGGATGGGATGGAGGAGTCCAGCAGGGTTCCTAACCCCTCCTCCTCCTCCTCTCCCCGTGATGAAGAGCCTCCGCCTGCTGTCAGTCTCTCTCACATCGCGGAGAGAGCAGAGGACTCCGGCCGTCCTCCAGCACACACACACACACACACACACACACAGCGAGGAAGAGGAGGGCGGGGGGACGGATCCGAAACCCGGCTGCCGGGAGAAATAAGACAGGATTTTTCTCTGTTTCCTCCTGAGGAGCTGAGAGGAAGAGGAAGATGGCAGAAGGAGGAGAGGGAGAAGAGGAGATTCAGTTCCTGCGAACGGTGAGACACAAAACATTTAATTTCCCCAAATCAGCGATTTAATTTATCGTCCATTTATGATGCTGCAGAGTCGCTCTGCATTCGCGGCGCGGAGAGTTTTTACTGCCTAGCTGAAGAATCGGGTCCAGACGGCGGCCAATCAGAACTGGTGGAGATAAAAAAAATAATAATAGTTAAAACAGGAGTAAAATTTTGCCAAAATAATCTAATATTTTAGAAAATTAATATTTCCGAAAATTTCTAGAAGAAACAAGAAAACTTCTGAGTGTGAAGAGTACAAATTTTGCTTGAATGAACTTAGAAATTTTGAGATTATTCTAACAAGATTTTCTAGAAAGAACCATAGAAATTTCTGAGCTGGAAGTTAAAAATTTACTTGGAAAAACAAATAAATAAATTTTGTGATTAGCCTCAGAAGTTTTCTAGGAAAAACTTGAAGATTTCTGATCTTAAAAAGTTTAAAATTTGTTTTAAAAAAACTAAGAAATTTTTAGACTTGTCTAAAAGAGGATTATAGAAAAGGCATGAACATTTCTGAGTTCAAAAAGTACAATAAAAAAATTGCTAGAAAGAACAAAATAATTTACAGATTAATCTCAGAAATATTCTAGAAAATATTTGGAAATTATTGAATTTGAAAAGTTGAAAATCTGCTTAGAAAAAACAGAAATTTTGAGGAAAATCTAAGAATTCCAAATGTTTTTTTATTTCTAGAAAATTTCTCAACTAAATTTCAAAATTGAGGTTTTTTTTCTATCACATTTTTGACTTTTCAACCTCAGTAATTTCTTGTTTTCTCTCAAACTTTTTCTCAGATTAATTTCTGAGTTTTTTGCAGCAAATTCTTCCTTTTCAAATCTCATAAACTGAGTTATTTGGTGGAAACTTGCTCATTCTAAGGCCGTCGTTTTGAGCAGATGTCTGACTGTTTTCCTGCATTGACCTGCTTATTAATGGCTCCCTTTAAACTTCATAGGTCTCATCTCTGTCCATGTTCTTCACCTCCAAATGTTTGCGTTGTTTCTCTAAAATCACTTCCAGAATATTCCTGACAGTCGGTGTGGATGTGAGCAGTTAGACAGACAGCGGCTGGTGCATCTGTTGGCATCGTTATCTATTTATATCAGAGGAAAGTGGAGCTTGTCGGTGGGGCGAGAAGCAACAAGCTGCCCAGAAGTCTGCAGGGACCAGCTGCCCTGAAGCTGCACGTCTTTTTGTTGAGATGTTTTTTGTTGAGAGGGGGAATCCCCGAGAAAATATGTGAACCAGCTGAGCTGCTGGGGAGGCTTTCTGTAGCTGAAAGGATGCAGGAGGAAAACACGCAATTAAATTTAATTTATCAATAATTAAAAAAAAAAAAGCATTTGGGATGCTTTAAGCGCCGTTTAAATCCGCTTTTATCCAACTCTAGTTTGTTTGGAGACCGATTTCGGTCCAAAAGCAGGAAGCGGACTACAGCGCAGGGCATTCTGGGTAAACGCAACCAAAACAAATGTGGCAGTCTGGCGTTAGCGGTAGAAATGACTATTTGTCTTTTACTAACGACAAAAGAGAAATCCTACAACCGCTACAACCTGATGCTGCTCCGTTTCTGTTTACAGTATAAATAACAATCTTTGTCTTGCTTTTATTTGACATTGTGTCATTAAAGTAACACAGATCCTGTCCTCAGAGGGCCAGTAATATGCAAAATCAACTTACAAAAGAAATACATTTTTTATATATGTATTTCAAAAATGTAAAGGATTTTTTGATTATTTTGAAAATTTTAAATCAATTTTATTTTATAAAAGTTATTACCTCGTTAATAACACAGCTGGAGTGATTTGATTCTTTTATAAATGTTTGAGAAATCCTTTAATCTCCATGGAAACCAGCCAGATGTACAAAACGCCTCGTTGAATCTAGCCCAGCCTTTGAGGGCGAAGCTCCTCCCCCACTCAGCTCCTCCAGACTAGCCTGCATCAATTAGCACAACACCTGGTGGAACTGATTGTCTGCTGAGCTCATTATAGGAGCTACTTCTCAGAGCAACGCTGGTGAAAAGGTTTTTAAAGGGTTAAAAAGAGGAGCCATATTGTCCTGAAGGCGGAGCTTCGGAAAGTTTCTTCTTAAAGAGACAGAAACTCAATTTCAAATTAGGAAGTCATTTTTTAAGTCATATTTGATCAATTTTTCAACTTTTCAACATCATTGTAACAAATGGATTTAGCATATTTACTCAATTATGCTATAAAATGTCAGAATACAGATACTTCTGGGGCGCCGTATAGAGGGGAAAAGTTATGATGCTTCTAAAGGCCCCTGACCAACAGGGGGCCCTCCACAATTTATTTGTTTATTTTTTGTTCATACTATGCTGCTAAGACAAATAATAAAGTCAGGTTTTAGCAGTGAGTGAACGAGTTTGATTGACAGCACTAAGACCCGCCTCCTGGTCCTGATTGGTTGTTTTGGTCAGAACGTTGCATTACTTTAGCTAGCAGCAGTAGATCAGGGAGCAGGTGGAGGAGACTGATTGTTTTCACAGATTATCGGCTTCATAACAAACTGGCACAGCTTTAACGAATATGGAGAAACACATTTTTATTAAAGTTATGAACTGCAGCTTGAATAAAATGCAACTGCAGAGCATTTTTCTGAGAAGTCTGGATTGCTTCACATATATTTTGCATGTTGCTGATGACTGTTGCTTGTGGGGGAGAGACATTTCAGTATCTAAAACTAATAGAAAACATTTAAGCAACCTACTTGCAAACTGTATGCAGACTGTTGGATGCAAAATTCATAAGCAGTAAATATTGTGCTAGTTATCAGTATTGGACCAAAGAAAGCAAGGCCTTTAAAACTGTGACGCTTTTTATGGGTCAGACAGACTCAAAAAATTGCAACAGCAGCTGCACATGACGAAAAATTAACCCATTTTTTGTGTCATGGGTTAGTTTTTAATTCAGGGTTGATGAAGTGTCTGCTGGGAACAAGCTGGGCTTCGTGGAGAGAATGCAGATCCAGCTCTTTCTGTTTATACTGGGACCAGCGCTCTTGTAAAACTATCCCTGACACCCCAGTTTAACTCAACACTCCCTCAGGCGCAGGGCGAGCTGCTCTTCTCCTTCTCTAGAAACCATGCGATGAACTCCATGCATCGAGACGCCGCAAACAGACCTGCAGCGACTCCAGACCTGCGACGTTCTTACTGCAAGGCAGCAGCGCTAACCACTGCTAGCCAAAATCATTTTATCATCTAATCGATCTGTCAGATTTGTGCTGGTATAACTGACACCCAGAGGGACGTCAATAAACAACTTTAATCTGTTTTTAATTGCGTCTTATTCCCATCGTGGAAATCTACCGGATTAATATTTTCTGTTTCTTCTGCTGCTGCTGGTTTGTAGTTGATTTAGAGTAAAGCTTTGTTTTATTTTACCAACATGCTGACTCACCATGAATCATGATGCAGGTTTGAGTCAATTCAAACGGACATTTTCAACATTTTATTTTACTTTTCTGCAGCAAAATAAGGATTCAGGGCTGAAATAATTAATCAGATTAACCTACTAACTATTAATTTAGTGATGAAATAATCATTAACTGGAGCATTAGAGACTTTAAAAGAGGCAATGTGCTGAAAGGATAAGATAATCAGAGCAGAAATTAAACCAAAAATGAACAAACAAACACATACATTTTGGATTTGCAATAAAAAAAGTTTTTTCTATAAATATATTTTCACCGGAACTCCTCTAGTTGTAGTTTTAGCTTTACCTGGTTCAAAGTCTATAAAAAAATCTCATATTAATCACCTTTTACTATTAAATAATAAATAACTAACTAACTATGTGAAGTATTTTTAGCTTGATCCTTTGCTACAAATGATCAGGCATAAACTAAATTAATTATAAGAAGTAAAATCAATTAGAAATAAAAAAAATATTTTATTTTTAACATTTTAAAATTTATTTTTAATATTATACAAAAAAGGTTTAAGTGAGTAAATAAAAAACCTGCAGAATGTGTCAGTTATTTTTTCATTGTCAGAATAATCAATTACTAAAATGATCAGCTGCAGCGCTACGTTTGATTAGATGTATTGGCAAAAATCAGAGTTTATAAATACTTTGGATGAGAACTTGAGCTAATTATTGTAAACTGTTGTGTTAAATCTTAGCAAAGTCACACTTTATACGGAGGGCTGATCCTGCCAAAATTGGCTATAAATATAGAAATGAATAAATGACTTGATAAAGATGTTAATGTACCAAATATTGCATTCAAAAAATAAAAAAAATTACTTTCACAATTGATTAATCGGTGTGACGTAAATCAATACTTATCATTTCAATTAATTTAACTTTATCGCTAATATTTAATTTTTCATTTTTATTATCAACTGTATTGTTTTATGAGTTTCTGAGTTTTAACTACTTTATCAAAATTTATTGTTAATGGCTGTAAAAGAGTGAAAATAAAAAACGTGAAGTTATTTTAAGAAATTGTGCCCAGTTTTAAAACTTGTTTAAAACATATTAAAAAATAGAATAGAAATTTATTTTATTGGGGAAAATCTGATGCAACAGCAGCAATCAAAATACATAGATTCACACAAAAATAATAAAATAAAAAATATATAAACAGAGTAAATAACGTGTTGTATAGTAAAGGTAAAATTTCAATATAAATACTCTGGTGTCTTAAAAAAAAGCATATTTTGATCTTATATAATGTGAAAATGAACAGGATAATTTAAAACAATTGTACAAAATGTACATGAGTATTAAAAACAGACTATTTACAGTAAGTGAATAGTAAGCATTTGTCTTTAAAATGTTTTTTAGGTCATTAAATCATCAAATTGGTGCAAAGTTCAGTTTTTCTGCGTTGCAGGAGCTTTTTCAGAAATTTGGATTCTTATATTGGCGTCCAAATACGAGTCGAGAGCAGCGGCTTTGTCGTCCATTGTTGTTGTTTGTGGATGTAGCTTGTGTGTCAAGTTTATGGGCGTACCAGAAACGAGTGAACACAAAGGTTCCACCCGGAACTTTTACAATGAATGTGATTAATTGTGCTCAAATTTTTAACGCGTTAAAATCTATGTAATTAATTAATCAAAACTTCTAAAAGGTGTTGGTTTTAAGACAAGAGTGTGTAAATAAAATAAACTTTTACTGTAGCTTCACACTCCTCTCCTGTAAACAGTGAGCTGTTTTTTTTTATAGCTCTGTTCTCCTAAAATAGTCAAGGACCGTGACTCACAGAAAGACAAGTGTGTCCTCCACATGTTCAGCAGGATTTCTGTGCACATTTCTCCACCAACAGCCTGACTTTCCACTGCTCTGCTGTGTCACTTCTTTGCATTTGCCACGTAAATCACGCCGGTGAGTGAGTTTAAGGGGACATTCGAGCTGCAGCCCATAACAGCAGAGTCTTTTTTTAGCCAGCCACTATAACTGCACTCGATCTGGAGGAAAAAGCCAGAGGAGTTGATGTCCTACTTGTCGGCGTCCTTTGGGAAACGTGGTGTGCACGTAGATGGGGATGTGTTTCTGTGGCAAATTAACGTGATCAATACAGGGCAGCTAATTCCTACTGAGCCCTGCCGTTAGCGTAGCATTGGTGATATTTAAGGAGTCAGATTTAGTGCAAATTCAAAACACTAAACATTTGTAGAGAAGTGTTTTATTATTATTGGATACTTGCTACAGTTGCACCGACAACAGGGATGTCCAAAGTGTGGTCTGGGGGCCATTTATGGCCCTCTAGAGGATTTTGTTTGGCCCCTCAGAGAGATTTTTACAGACATGTTAAATCTCCATAAACATTTCTTAGCTGTGAAACCAAGTATGTTTCTGTTTTCACTGGTTATACTGCCCAACTTTAAAAAAAAAAATAAAATTAAACCTAATGTTTAAAAAAATAAGAGGACAATCGGCTCAGAAAGGTTTTGGGAAAATATTTACCTGTCATTTATTACAGCAACTGTGCAACACTTTGACAACAGAAAAACATAAAAACTTGTTCCCCTCCCCTCAAAATTGGGGGCGTTGTTCCACGAACAACTGAAGGAAACGACAAAGAAGACACTGAGCGTAAAATGTAAACAAAAATGGAGTAGTGTCAGATTTTAGCGGTTGGCAGATTTCTCCTTTGGTTTTTTTGCTTTGGTTATATTTACCCAGAATGCACTGCGCTGTAGTTCGCTTCCTGCTTTCTGAGCATTCACACACGTGTTCGAACTGTACCAGAGTTCATCTCAGCCAAACCGAGATCAAGGTTTGTAGGAGGGTTAGCGTTAGCTTTTTTAGTTGCAGTCATTCGTAAACGAGCTAATTAAACGAACTAGAGTTGTTCAGTTAAAGCGAACTAACCAGGGCGGGAAGAGGTACGGAGCTCTTTTCTACCCAAATTTTTACCATTTTACCATAGTTGAAAATGTCACCTCCATGTTGACACCAAATGTCGCCCAACGCTGCCATGTGGAGGAAGGAATTGTTGCATTTCTCTTATTCTGTAACACCAGAGTTAAAACTTCAAACTGTGTCGACAGTTTTATTTCAGGCGCTCTCTCTGTTTGTAGTCGAAGGTTTTGGTTTGTCATGATGTCAGATGATGGCGAAGGTTAAAGTACGCAGACGGACGTAAAGCATCGGCTTTGGAAGTGCTGAGCCGAGGAGATGAACACATCCGGATCGGGTCAGGAACGCAGATCTGCTGCAGCTGTTAGTCTGCCTGAAGTTTACACAATAAACAGGTGTTCAGCACACTGTGTGTGTGTGGGGGGGTGTGTGTGTGTGTGTGTGTGTGAAGAGCAGTTAAAATGACTTAGCGTGTGTGTTTCTTAAGGCTGCAGCTGTTGAATCCTGCAGTAATCTGTTATTCTTTTCCTGTTTTATCTCTATTGATCCAATAATTAGTCGAGGAACATGAGGTCCGTCTGGCTTTATCCCTTATTTAGACCCGACTTTCCACAGCTAAACTTAGACTGGGTGACGTTGCTCCCTCGCCTTCTTCAAATCCAACAAAAATTGGTGCCGCTACCATTTTAAAGATATTATGAAATGTTTCCAGAGGTCAGGAAAGGTAAACTATTTTCTTCAAATCAGGCAGGGCTGGTGTCAGTCAAGCTAAAACTGCCTTCTGATGAGTTTTGGTTTGAACATGTCAGGTAGAAAGGGTTTTTTTTTCATCTTAAATGCAAAATGTAATTATTTTTCTAGATTAAGTTTCTCCTTAATTACTACTGGGAAGATGTTTTTTTAACAAATGGCCTTTTTTGACAATCAATAGTTAAATTAGTTGACAATTACTTCAATAATTGATTAATACAATTAATTGTTTCAAACCTAGTTGGGACAATGCTTTTAGGCTGATGTACGGTAGAAACATATGTTTGTGCAGCAAAAATTTGTTTGTTTTTATCATTTTAAAGACATTAATAAATGTTTCCAGAGGTCATGAAAGGTCAACTAACCCCCCATTTTCTTCAAATCAGACAAAATTGGCAACAATCAACTGGACTACGTTTGTTCAGCAAAAGCTGCTTTTGCTTTGAAGATATCAAAGAAAGTCTAAAGGTCAAAAGGTCAACCAGCCCTCCCATATTGCCCGAATGTCAGACTTACAGCAGAAGTTTTGTTTGTGCTGCTATCATTTTAAACATTTTAATAAAAAGGTCCCCAGAGGTCATCATGCTTCAAAGCAAAAGCTGCACAAACACAGTTTCATACGGCCGATGTAGATCTAAATGTAGCCGAGTTGATTGACACCAATTTTGTTCTGATCTTGTAAATGTGAGCTGGGAGGGGCGTTGGTTGACCTCTGATGACCTCTGGAAACTCTTATCTGTATTTTTAAAATGATAAGGGCACAAATCAAACGCAACACAAACAATTGACACCAATTTGTCTAGATTTTGGCAATGCAGGGCCGGTTGACCTTTGAACCTATAAACTGTCATTAACATTTTCAAATCAAAAGCAGCGCAGCACTGTTTACAACAACTAAGTTTATTATATTACGCTATGTTGCATATTATGTTATGTTATATAAACATTTTGTTTAACCAAATAGGTTTATTACGGTGTTGTTTTTTTCCCCCTTTAATTTAAAAAAATCCAAAAAATATTTTTTTCTAAAGTAAAAAACATTTGTCCATTTGTTCTGTTGCATTTATCCTGCAAAATTTGCGTGAAAAACTAATTTATTTGAGGAAAACAAATAAAAAATAAAAACATTAGGAAATACATTAGATTAATTTCAGCAAATCCCCTTTAATTCTGCTGCTGGTATCGGTCGGGATGTTTCATGTTTCTGCTTCATGAGGGACAACATTTTTAATCACTAAAAGTAATTAAGTATTCATAAACTGCAATGTGTTCAGTTTTTTTTCCCGTGTTGCGTGTCATTTAATAAAATCTTGATTTCTGTTGCGATACAGAGAACAGGCTGCATATTTTTTAGCATATTTCTAACGTTGTGCCGCTAACGGTGGAAGCATGTTGGAGCAGCTCTGATCTCTTATTTCTCTTTTCTTGGTTGAAAAGTCGAATATTTGGACAGTTATTGCCTCTGATTTCTGGATTCTGTGCAGCTTGGAAGGATTTTTATTTTTAAATCTCCTTTTTGCTTTTAGACAGTTGTTGCGATGCGTAACCGTGGCAACAAGGTAGCGTTTCAAAAGCTCAAATAATACCTGAACTACCTGAAAATCCCAGAGCTGTTGAAAAGGTTTCAGAGCAGAGAGAGGAGGAGGAAGTTCAGATCATCTCTTCCATTGATCAGATAGAGATTTAAAGAGGAGTGGCAAAAGCAAAGGAGGTGGATTAGTAGCTGGGTGTTATCCAGGACAGATTACCACTGAATATAATCTCTTGCTCTGGATTTAGAGCTGTTAGCATGTAGCTACATTCAAGAGACTCTTAGAGTGGCAGTCTTAAGTCAGAGGCTTATTCAGATTTGTTGCAACACTGACTGCTACTGGAGATCCTTCCTTGCAGCATGAATGACTCTTTTGAAGACACTTGCATGACATGCGTTATGATTTAATTTGCCTTTTGCCTTATTTTTGAGTTGGATATAAATCCAACCATCCAGCTGGTGTTGAAACTGTCATATTGTGACTTTAGTAAAACGTTTTGAGTGGAAATCTTTGGATGTTTTCATGGTAAGCCCAGTTCGATTTGGGACCAAAACTGCAGCATTTTTAAAATTTTCAGCTGCTGCGGTTCTCTTTCACACTGCACTGTATCAAACAAACCAAACTAGCTGAAAAACCTATTCCCCTCCTCGCCTGTGGAGGCGCTGCACCAAGAACCACTAAAGGAAACAACACAAAAACCTCTAAAGAAGACACTGAGCTAACTTCCTTCTTCACAGAAATTGAACAGAAACGGAGTGGTGTCAGATCTCTTTTTCATTTTGGTTAAAAACCATGAGGCATTTCTGCCGCTAGTGCAAGGCTAGCGCATTTATTTTGGTTGCATATACCCAGAATGCCCTGTGCTGTAGTCCACTTCCTGCTTTTAGAGCGGCCTAAGCAGTGATAGTTGCTCATTCTTTGTCGATGTCAAATTTATTTACATAACCCTTTTAAAAACAGGTTAAATCTTCATCAAAGTGCCTTAGAAAGACATAAAACTATAAACTTACAGTAGAATATAACCACAAAAAGAATAAAACTAAAACATCACGGAACAGTTGAGCTGATCTTTGAGCAGATCTAAGCTGGAAACGTAACTTTTTCCAGAAAACAGGCGCAACAACGGAGAAAGCAACAAAATGCTAACTTTTCCAAAGGTTAACTTTTATTTTCGCAATGGACCAAATTCAGTTGTAATTATTTAAAAGAATAATAAAAGCATGTTGCATTAGGCAATTGATAAATAAATTGCATAATTAATTAGAAGGATCCCCATAATTTCCATTCTGATGATTAATATTTTTATTTATGGTTTTTATTTTCATTTTTATTTATTATTTTTGTTTTTTGGTGTTTTATTGTGGGTATTTAAGTTACCTTCCTATTCCAGTGTTAATTTTTACTTACAAAATTAACATTTATTAATCTTTGAGAGGACAAACATGCATTATAATCCCGTTATCGACACATTATTTGAAAATAGTCTCAAAATAACAATATTCTTGTTTATTATCCAGCAAATGATTTATTGTGACAAGCCTAAATATGTATGTTTTTGTTTTAAATAAATCCCTTTTATGTTTTGCTTCTAACACAAGCCTTCAGGTCAGCGGACGGCTTTGGATCTTTTTTTAAAGAACTGGATTAATGCCAGCTGGAATAATTTATTTATGCCTGGACTTTGCTTTGCTGCAGTCTGCTCACATCGCTGCGTTTTAAAGGGCAAACGGTTGTTTAATCTTTTGACAGTTTGTTGCAGAGGCAAAGGCAATGCTCAATACAACCTTAGATTTGAGTGAAAATCATGAATTTATGCTACTAAAATGAATTATTCATGACTTTGTTCTGGTTCAAAGGAAGGCTTTGTAAAAACTTTGATATTAGGTATATTTTTTAGCCCTGGGTTTATTTATTTTTTTCTCCTTTTGGTGGATATTTTCTTTGATCTTGTGGATTTACCAGCTTCTTGTCCTAATTTTCTCAGTGACTCGGGCGACTCTCTGTTAGCTGCTCTTCATCGTCCGAGACCTCGGAGCATCCGCTGGTCAGCAGAAGGAGGAAACGTGATAGTGACAGGTGCAGGAGGCTAAAATAGGAGCAGAAGAAGAAGAAGGGGGTGCGGTGTGTGAGAAAAGAGGCAACGGAGAGATAATAAGATAATATCGCATGAGAAGAAGAATCTGCAACAAAAGCTTTAAAATCGAATGTTGCAGAGTTGGGTGATTTATCTTCTGTGGATCTAAAATTAGATTTTTATTTTATAAAGTTTCTGCAGAGACAACTTGTTCCGGCTGGTAGATCTTGAAATGGAGGCACTGAAACACTTCCTGCCTCATTTTTCAGTTCTAAATATCAGAGTTGGGTAGTAACTGGTTACATTTACTCATTTACATAAACTTTGGATAATATCAGAAATGTTCTAGAGTTTGATAAGTCAAAAATGTTCCAAGAAAAAACAGAAAAACTTGAATTTCTCAGCTTGAAAAGCCGAAAATTTGCAAATAAAAGAATTTTGAGATCTGAGAAATAAAAAAAGACATTTTTGAATTCAAAAGTTGATCAATTGAAACTTCAAACTCAGAAAACTGCTAAAAGTCAAAATCATTTCACTTTGGAAACTGAAATTAGGTTTTTTTTCTATAAAATTTTTCCAACTCATCTCAATTTTTAAACACATTTTTGACTTTTCAAACTCAGTAATTTGTAGAAAAAAAAGAAAATTTGAGTTTTGAAATGTTGACAATTTTTGAATTTTTCACAAATAAAACAACTCAGAAATTTCCATGTTTTTATCGAGAATTTCGGCAATTAATCTCAAAATATGAATTGAAATGTGAAGAAATGTACTCCCCCCCCCCATCTACAAAAGGCTCCTTTATATCGTCATATAAACATGAAGGGTGCAAACCATTCCTAAACTACGGAAGAGGATTAGGGCCACTGGAAAAAAAATAAAACAGTTCTGACTTTAATCTCAGAAATCAGAATTCTGACTTTAATCTCAGAATTCTGAGAAAAAAGCCAGAATTCTTTCTATTTTTTTTTTTTTTCGCTGGCCCTAACCCTCTTCCGTACTTTACCACCTGGGTCAAGCTGAAACACTGCAGCCTGGGAATCCGCTCCCTTCATCCAACCTTTGTGATTTCTGCTCAATTCGCTCATTGAGCCGCGCTGATGCCAGCCGCCCCGATCCATCGATTAACTTTCTGAAGAAGAGTCGGAACCAGCACATCGCTCTGCATGTGGGTGGAGGAGAGGAACTGTCTAAGGAGGCAGAATCGTGACGGGGATTCCCTCCTGACAGACGCAGCTGTAAAATCAGCGGTTTCCCGCCGTGTTTCCCCCTCTCAGTGTGACGTCATATGCCTCAGAGAGGGGAAATCCTCCACTGCAGCGTCTGCTTTTCTCCAAAACCCCGACTGTTCACCACATAATGAAAACAGATTTTATTTTACCTCAATCTGAACAAGGAAAATATTTTTAACCTGGATTTACTTGCAGATACTTCTCAAAATATTAGAATATTGTGTAAAAGTTAAATATTTATTTCCAGAAATATTTAACTTATTTAACTGTTGGAAAGTAATTTGGCTTTTTTTGTGATGATGCAAAAATGTTTCAGTTTCAGAAAATCTGAATCAATCAAAAAATGGATGTTTTAATAACAAGTATCAGGATTTTCAAAAGTATTTACTAAGCCTGTCACCATAACTATTTTTGCTGCATGATAAATTGTTCCATAAGTTAAGATAAACGATAATATTGCTGTTTTGTGACCATTTTCAACTAATATAATGGTAAGAAAACATTCTCAAAATAAATAAGCTTCAACATTTAACAGTATATTATTATTTGAATGCTATTTGCTGAAATATTTATTTAAATATCCAAAAACAAATAAAGCAACAACTGGTGATTCTTGAGAAGAGGTCAGAACATATCTGCTGGATAAAGCACAAAATTTGAATAAAATATACCCAAAATATAATTTCTTCAAATATTTTTTTTATTTTATGCAGTAGGTGGATGGTGTCTGTAGAAGCCCTGGTCCTGGAGCAGAACTCAATATATTATAATAGTTTAAAACAATTAAATATTCAAATAAATAATTATAAGCATCAATGAATTTAATTAATTTTTAAAATATATATCTTCCAACTCCGTCAGACATAAAAAGAACATTAAATAAATCAGGCATTATTGAGGGGCATCAGAAATTCTGAGGACCCCAAAGACCCCTTTATCTTTCTTCGCTATGAGGCTAGGCAGCTCTGGTAAGCTAATGGCATTCTTTTGCTTTTTCTTCCGTTTTATTCCGAAGTTGTTAATCACAACCATATTGTGTCAACACCACAACTGACAATTAACAAAATTTGATGAAATTTTGTGAAATAAATGCTTAATCCTTGTTATATTGTAAAGATTTCAAGGAACCGATGAGCTACAAGATGGCCGCCTTCGGAATAACGTCTTATAAGTAGTCAGTATGGAATTTTGTCAACCCATCAGTTTTTAGCTGATGGTGTTCACAAAACTCACGTAAGTGTGAAGTTAATTTATTTTTAATGTATTATGGCATAACTTCACATTCTGAAAACTCCAGTTAGCAATTAATCAATTACCAAATTAGTTTACCTTTATTTCAGTGGTCAACTATATGTTTTAAACATATAGTTGAAAACATAAACTATATGTTTTAAATAAACATATAGTTTATTTAAACTATATGTTTATGTATGTAACTATAAATAAACATATAGTTTATTTAAAACATGTAGTTTTAAATAAACTATATGTTTATTATTAAAACTACACTATATTCCACGCACATATAGTTTTTTGTGCGTGGAAGAGGAAAAATAAAGATATCAAGGAAAGAGAAAAGAGGCGTGTTGAATGCTATTCAACATTTAAGCATTTATTTAAACATAGTTGAGCGCAGTGTTTTCTTTTTACTCAGTAGTTCATCACCTGCGTGTCAACTCCGTCAGATGGACTTTATGTTGTTTTTTGTTTCAAATATTGTTTGTTTCTTGAGAAGCATTTGTCTGTAAAACTGAGTAAAATCAACTGTCATAGTTTCATTAAAAATAATCATATTTACTTTTGTCTGATGGTGTTGACAAAGTTCTGGGTAAGGTCTACTAAAAATGTAATTAAAAAAAAAAACCAAAATGTAACTGGGAAGCTGTACCTGCCAGAAAATGTTAACCTATTTTGTCCCATATTTGAAGAAACACAAGTTTACTCTGTAACTGCCCACCTCTGCAAATATGTCAGGTAAAAAGTCTGTTTATAATTTGATTATTGTGTTATTAAGTCTTTTTTTTTTCCGATTCTGTTCTCAACAGTAAATTAGGCGTCAGTCACTCTGCTCTATTAAAACTGGCACTGCGTCATCATCATCCAGGCCAACTAATAACATCTGTGCTGTGATTTTTCATTCAGCTTAAAGTTTGCAGATTTTTTAACACCACTTATGAAAGCTCCCATGAGTAACGCTGCTTTCTCTTAGCTTAGGAGAACATGGAATGATTGAGTGAGGATTTTGTCGTGCCAGTTTGCCCCCTCCATGTTTTTTTGGGCATCGTTCCCGCTTGTCTGTGCTGTCAAACGGCCCTCATGGTTACACAAAGGTGTCTATTTCAAAAGGCTGTAAATCCTCGGCTCTTTAATTGCTCCCATGCAGACTGACTGGTGTGTTTGTTTGTCTGAGTCTCTGCCACATTGTCCCTTCCTCTGCCTTTGACCCCGACTAACACATAGCTCCAATCTTTTAGCCGCTGAGAGATAGCAGGGTTTGTTTGCTAACACACACTAGCATGTTGAATGTGTTTCGTCAGGCAACTTAAAAATGAAAGTTCAGTTAGTAGATCTGATGACAGCCACTACATTTAGACTTTTACTCAACCGTTTGTATTTGCTTTTGGTCCATCAGGTGAATAAAATGAAAATACCTAAACAGGTTATGTGTTTGAATAGATTTTAATATTTTGGACCTGATGTGATTCTCTTTAGCTTTTTCTTTTGCCTGATTTTGACTTTTTTTTTTTTTTAATTAATTACATTTTGGTCTTTTAAAATTCCAAAATTTCCACTTAGTTTTATATTTTTGTCCATCTGATGATATAATTTTGTGATGAAATATTAAATGATTGATAATTTGATCAATTACTCAGTACTTGAGCATTACTTTTTATTAAATACTTTTGTACTCTTTTACTTGAGTATAATTTTTGAGTGCGCTACTGCCACTGACTTATGTAAACAATTAAAACTAACCAAAAAGTTTCTCCTGTCCTCCAGCTTCCCTTCTTGATGTTTCGTAGAATCGTTTCTGTTTTCTCGCCTCCTGTACGCTTTTAGCAGCTCTTGATTTGACCGTTGAGCGCCGTAGCTCATGTCTGCAGTGAAACGGAGAGGACACATTGCTCCAGTTTGTGAAGTGCATAGGAGAAAATGCGAGGACAGGACCGAGGAGACGTTTCTAGGCTGAGAGGAGATAGATGATAGCCCTTTCAAAGGAAGAGGACGCTCTTTGGCCAAATACCCTCCAGAGGCCTTTAAGCTGTAAATGAGAAGGAGATATTATGAGGTCATTGATAGACATTAAGTTGTGTTGACCTGTTATGAGCTGCAAACAGCTTTGTCTGCCTATGGGTTTAACTTTAAAGGGGAGCTATTGTGGAAAATTCACAGTTTTGTTCTTCAATTTGCATCTCAACTGCTTCTAAAAACAGCTCAAGCGCTGAAAAACTAAGAAACACCCAGTCCTTTTTTGGCAATAAGATGAAAACAAGCTGCTTCAAATCCTCCCAATTGTTAAGTCAGATTCAACTGTGCGGTTACCTAGCAACCCCGGTCAAGTTTTTTTTACAATGGCTGCTTGAAAAGACAGGTGTTTTGTTGCTGATCTACCATCCAGAAACAACTTGGTTGCGCAGGAGGCTCCACTTCTGCTTTTCAAAAATGTACGGTTGTAAAATTACTAGGGCTAAGACAATTAATCGTGATTAATCACAATTAATTGATTGTTGAAATAATTAATTTCTTATATTATTGCTTATATTGAGAGCAGTAAGTAAATATGTTTTAGTAAATAGCTATGCTATGGTACTGGGTTTTTAGCAGTAAGATTTTTATTTCCTTATAAAAAAATAATAATTTGTTTATTTGCATTTATTTGCATCTTTTAAATAATATCATTTATACTTTAAAATTCTAATCCTCTTCATGAGATTGACTTGGAAAAACAGAGTCTTCAGTCAGAGGCTTCTTCAAAATCATTGTAATACAGACTGCTACAGGAAATCCTTCAGGAACTTCAAATTAATACAAGTTATGACATCCAATTTCCCTTTGGGATCAATAGAATATTTTTTAAGTGAATTGAATATTTTATAAAAATGGATTAAGTAGAAAATACAGTTTTTAAAATATGATTAATCATCAGAATAATCAATAAATTGATTACTAAAATATGTAGTTGCTGCAACCCTACTAATTACACATCTGTTTGCAACTATTTTCTTGTACAGTGTAAACATTTAATCAAAAGGGCGTGGCCAACAACAGCTTATTTGGATTTAAAGTGACAGTGACGTCCTAAAACATCTCAGTCTGAAAGGAGCTCAGAATAAACAGAACTGAGACTGAAATCTCATTATCTAAGAAGGATTGTGTGCAAAAAATGTAATGATCACATAGACCTATCCTAAAGTGTTCAAGGAAGCATAATAGGTCACCTTTAATGACACATTAAGGATCCTGTGTCACCAGGATAAAACGGTAAAAAGTCTTGACTTGGTTCAACAGTGTTTAGCCGTTTAGCCAGAGAGGAACATTAGAGTGATACTTCCAGTTTGATGAGGGTTAGCAGCTGAGAATGCTGCCTGTCAGGTGTTGGTTTCACACAAGACGGGTGTTTATTGCTGCTTTCACACCGGTCTGTGGCATCTCCAGGGATCGACAAGGGAAACAATTACACACTGTTAGCATCAGCGTTCGAGCTGCTGGCGTCTCCTGGGGTTTACAGCAGCGTTGTTCTGCATGTTGTGGTTCTCTTCCTGGTGGTACTTGATTCAGGTGTGAACCAGAGATCTAAAACATTGAAGACTGACTTTGGACACTTCGGTCTTCTGAACAGACCAGTTAAAGTTTATCAGCTGATTTCTCTGCTTTACTCTCTCTAAATGCCACTCGCAGTTTCAGATATGTTACTGATTTCTTTTTCTTCATCTGTTTTGTGAAAAAAAAAACAAAGCTGGAAAAACCATAAGATCCGTGGGAATGAAATAAAATTTGATGTGATTAATATGAAATATGACATATTTTCTTCTTATAAAAGGGGGTGTTTATGATGAATAATTTTATTATCTGGTAATAGTCATTATATATCATCTGATAATAATAATTTCCACCACAGATCTCTTAAAATCAGAGTTAGCATTTATGCTGAACAAAGGTAATAATTATTGAATAACGAATTAAAAAAAGACTAAAAGTTGATGTTTTTTACTTATTTGGTAGCATTGTCTGAAGGTTTGCAAATGGGGTTAATGTTCTTTGGAAATCCCTGGTCCAGAGGACCATATAAAAAGCTTTACTGGGCTAGATTTGGCACCCTGGCCATAAGTTTGACACCCCTGAAATAGAGTGAAGAAAGGCACTAAATAAACGTGTTTTTGTGCAGGACGACCAGGTGGTTCTGCAGTGCACCGCCTCCGTCCTGAAGGAGCAGCAGATCAAACTCTGTCTCTCCTGCGAGGGCTTCGGGAACCGACTCTGCTTCCTGGAAACCACGTCCAACGCTCAGGTAACTTCCTGCACTCTGCTGCTGTTCTTAACCTCTTCCTGGTCACCTGTGGTTCACCTGTGGCTCTTCCTCTGCAGAATGTTCCCCCGGACCTGGCCATATGCACGTTCATCCTGGAGCAGTCGCTCTCGGTCCGGGCGCTGGTGGAGATGCTGGCCAACACAGTGGAGATGACCGAGGTGAGCTGAATCCTTATCCAAAAGCTGCAGGATGTAACGTTTATATATAAAAATAAAAAAAAACAAGATATTTTTGAGTACTAAAGTAATAGTAGCCTCTTCAACATATTTTTACTCAAGTAAAAGAATAAAGTAGCTGTTCAAGAAATTACTCAAGTGAGAGTAAAAAAGCATTTGGTAAAAAGTCTACTCAAGTACCGAGTAACTGATCAAATTATCAATAATTTAATATTTAGAAATTACATCATCAGACAAAGCAAAATATAAAGTTGAGAGGAACTTTTGGTATTTTAAGGACCAAAATGACAATTCATATAAGCAACAAAAAATATCAAAATCAGGCAAAAGAAAATGTTTCCAAATCAGTTTCTTTCAATAAAAAATGTCAGAAACTTTAATAAAAGCTGCATGTGTGTGTCTGGTGAATTTTAGGTTAAAACATGTTTGTTTTTCATCCAGTGGGTAGAAAATCCAGATATTTTACTCAAATAAGAGTAGAAATACTTCATAATAAAATTGAAGTAAAAAAACTCTTCATTTTTTCAAAGTTACTCAAGTAAATGTAATTGAGTAAAGGTAGAGGTGATTTTATTTATGTAGCACATTTTCAGCAACAAAGAAATACAAAGTGCTTTTCAGAAATTAAAAAGAAAAACAAACAAAATAACAAACCAAAGGAAAGAGCAAAAGAAGAAAAAGCTAATAATGTTGATCCAAAGTAAATAACCTAGATTCTCCTACACAGGGTTGGTAGATAAGCATAAGTAAATATCCTCTGGTCTGATTCTGTTCTGGTTTGGAAGAATAGGAGTCTAAAAAGTGGCTGCTAAGGTAGTTTTTCTGGGTTCCAAGTTCTAATCCCTGTTCTGGGTTGCTAAATAAGTGTAAGTAAGTAAGTATTCTCTGGACTTTTTGGATGCTAAATAAGTATAAGTACATATTCTCTGGACTTTCTGAGTGTGGGCCAAATTTGTAAAAGTAACGAGTACTCCACAGTTTCTAAGTAATAATAAAACTTAATGTTCCTGTTCTGGGAGAATTTTTCCTGGATTCTAAGTTTGTTCTAGTTCCTGTCCTGGGTTCAGTAATAGGAGTCTCTCTGCATCTAAAGAGTGAGTTTGTAAAATATAAGCTAAATAGTGACTTACTAACTAGAGTCTCTGGATTCCAAGTTTGTTCTAATTCCTTTTATGGGTTAAAAGTGAATAAATATAGTAGTGATTTTATTTTATTATTATTTTTTTTACATTAGTAGAATTTAGACAATGATTTGCACATATTTGTAATGAAAACATTATTAGTGAATCTCTAAATATTTTAATAATTCTTCCATTTGCATCTCAATAATTATCGACCCCCAACTTTCTGTTCCTGTTTTACTTTATTTGGGAATTAATTTAACATGCTGCTTGTTCACTATAAGACATCTACAAATCCTGATTATTGGGTTTATAAATATATACATTTTATTTTATGCCACTTCTTTTTTACCTGCTTTCTGACTCCTCCTTCCCTCCCCTTCCCATTTTTGCTTCCTGCCAAGCAGGCAGTCGATTTGGACAAATGGGTATGTCTGTTAACATGTTTTACTTCCTGTGTGTTCCAAATGACTCGACACTTGTCCTCGTTCCTGTCCTGTCGGTTGAAATAATGTTGTACATACTGATTAATTTATGTTTCCCTGTCATGCACACAGTTGGTGTTTTTTTTTCCCTGTTTAACTGAGTACTTTTACTCTGCTCTAGTGTTCATTGATGCTACGTAAAGTTTTGATGTTACCTAATACTTGCAGCCCCGTGTGTCTCAGTGTAGCCGTCATTTTCATTTCATGCAGATGTTTTCCCAGCCTCTCAGTTTGCAGCATTGTTGTTAGTTGTTTATATTGGGGAGGGAAAAAAAGTTGATTTGAGGTGAGTTTCAACAGAATATTCAGTCTGTTATAGTTATATTTTTAGGCTTGATGTTTATTTTGCGATTATTAAGATTAGCTACTGCTGCTATTAGCTAAGCTACTTTTTTTGCTAACTAAATCAAACTCACCAAATTCCACAGCACATCTACTAGTTAAGATTCTCATAGTCAAGCTAGCATAACTGAGCTGCTTTGCTCTCCCTCGTTATGTTTTTTCCTGACCTTTTCTAGTTTTCAATTAGTGGAAAAGCACTGCATACCTTTTTCTTTTATATATCATGTGTACATTTAAGGATTTAAAGTGTTATGTTAAAAACTTAACAGCTAAAATCAATGCTAATCATAATCAGCGAGCAGCTTTTTACCCTCCAGCAGGAAGCAGGAGGGTGACGTTACGCTGCAATGTGTCTATATGCATGTGCAAATAAAATTAAAAAGGCATTAAATTACAAAATAAAATTTCTTTTAAGATGCATACAGCTTATGTTAAGATAGTTACTTGATTGTGCTGTTGAATGGCACTATGTGCCTGGAAAACACATAATACTGTCCCTTTAATTATCTGTAGTTTCATGTTGCATAATTATCTCACACAGCAGAAGGAGTTCATTCTCACAAATTGAAAAAAGACTGGCTAGAGGTTTTTATCTGAGACATTGTGTGAGTGTTTATTGACAGGCAGGTCAGGCTTCGCAGGAGGATTGGAATAGCCTGGCCTGCCGCCCGCCACTGCGTCCCACCTGCCTCCGTCAGAAAAGGAAGAGGAAACTGGATACCCACGGCGGCCTGGACTCGCCCCCTGTTAACACACAAGCACTCAGGATATCACCCACAACGCCACCACCTGTCCCAACAAACCCAGTGCTAATGCTAACTGGGGTTAATGGTATCATGCTACCACTTTACATACCTGCCCCCAATTTATCCCGTTGGATTATAGCTGTCCACAGGTTTCCTGGCCTCCTGTTGGCTAAACTAAATCATTATTTGACTTTATCCATTCACAACTGCCACATTAATTGTTTTTTTGTGGTTCTGTTTGTGATGGATGTTGAGAATAAACAGTGTGTGAAATATGGGTTTGATGTAAGTTTGTGGTGACTGATTTTAACGGTTTTATTTTGAACCTCATCTTTCACATCTTGATATCCTCTCTGAAAAAAAACAGAGGATAGCTCTTTGTTATTGTGACTGTTCTGTCTTATGTTTGCATGCTTTAAAATCTGTTTTCTCAAGTTTTGCTTTAAAGCAGTAATTCTAGTGGAAATCTTTCTCTGTTCCTAAAAGGATTTACCTCGTTATATTTTACATTATTTTCTCTATAAGTGTGACGGTGAAGACCAACAGTAAAAGCCTCAGTTTGGTTGGTTCATCATGCATCATATCAACCTTCTTCCATGACTGTCTCAGTTCCTGGAACGAAATCCAGTAGAAAACCTGAAGAGGATGTAGAACCAGGAAGGATGAAGACTCTCGATAATCAGCCGGATTTTTAACCTGAATGTGTTTTAAAAATAAACCAATGTGTTTTTTTTCTGTCATTTTCCCACTCAGTCGTCGCAGGGTGGAGGCCATCGCACTTTACTGTACGGTCACGCCATTCTTCTAAGACACCACCACTCGGGCATGGTGAGGCTTTAATCTTATTCTTATGGAGTGATGCTGATTAGCTACATACTTGTTTTGCTATGAACACAGTTGAAAATGGTTTATGAACACAACAAATGCTGATTGACGTATTTGCCTCTCGTGCTAAGGATAATATTAGATGTGTTTTGATGCCATCTAGTGGTCGGAGGGTGAACTACATGTGGCTCAGGTTAACGACGTAGAATTTTGCTCATTTTAACCCTGAAGCAGTTTGGGTAAAAAATACTATTTAGGCTGACTAATGTGTTCTACAAGTGATTTAGTAGAATACACAACCTGTGACAAAAATTCTAAAAAGTTTTAGGTTTGAAGCTTTTTAGCGACACCAGACAAATAAGGAACGACAACAAGTATTAATAAACAATATGTACATTTTAGGAATAATGTACTTGCATGTATTTTGATTATAATATATTAGATTACAAAATATTGCATAAATATAAACCCTAACAGAATATTTTTTATATTGTGGAATAGAGATAAAAGCTTGTTGGACAGTAAATTAAAAAGTAAATGTGTTAGTATTTTACTATATTTGAAACGCTGGGTTGAAAACAAATTGTTGAAAAGTTGTTAAATTCAGATTGTAATATTGATTTCATTTAGCAAAAAATGGGCTAGGAACAGGAAAGGAAGTTTGTATTTAAAACAGAGGAATAATGACAATTCAATGGTTGGTCAAAAACATTTTGACTCAGTTTCAACTTTTATTTGAGCATTACTAACATTCATAAAATAATAAACAGTCTGAGATTGAAAAGTTTTATTCCTAGGATGCCTTGGGTATCTAATTAGCGTCATATCTAAATTTATTGTAATTAATAATCTCTCAGTTGATTGACAGCAAAAACACAATACGTTTTTTGTACAATAGGATATAAAATCAGGGATTAATAGTGTAAGTTTCTGTCAGATCCGGGTTCAACTAATGTTTGTTTTTTTTCAGTATCTGAGCTGTTTGACTACGTCTCGATCCCTCACTGACAAGCTGGCCTTCGATGTGGGCTTGCAAGAAGATTCCATTGGTAACACATTACTATCAATGCCCTTTAGATGAGTTTTCTAGATATTTTATGACAAAACATTCCCCCATGACTCACCAGTTGGACCTTGCTCTCTCTGCAGGTGAGGCGTGTTGGTGGACAATCCATCCAGCCTCCAAACAGAGGTCAGAAGGTGAGAAGGTCAGGGTGGGTGATGACCTCATTCTCGTCAGCGTGTCGTCTGAGAGATACCTGGTGAGGCTCGTTGTGATTTTTATTCTCTGCCTTTTGCTTCACCAAACTGATTCTCCTTCTGACCTTTGTCCTCAGCATCTGTCCTACGCCAGCGGAGATCTGATGGTCGACGCCTCCTTCATGCAAACTCTGTGGAACATGAACCCCATTAGCTCCGGATGTGAATTAGCTGAGGGTAAAAACCGTCACTCGGATTGTTCCAACACGTCTGGCAGAATGAGTAGTAGCATGAAAAACCAGTATGTAAGTCAAATCAGGGTTTCTCCCAGAAAACTTGCTAAACCCGATGATAGAGCTTAGCAAATCATCATGCGGTCTTCTGTGTTTTTGAGTTAAAAAATTATTAAACTTCACAATAATTGTCTGTTTTGTGATGGTCTATAACATAAATTCCCAGTAAGATTCAGTTATGGTTGAAATGCTTAAAAGTTCTCCTACAGAAAATACATAAATATTTGTGAAACAGATTTACTTTGAGTTAATGTTACATTTGCATTATGTGTTATAGGAAGACATTATTAACAATACATAAACACCAACTATTACGTTTTAAACAAGACAAACATTAAAATAAATAGAATTTTTTTGCAATCCAATTGTTTCATCCTAATTAAAGTTTTTTATCATTGATTTGTGATTTGTCACTTCATTCACTGAAGTTATTGGCATGCAAACCGGTAAAGACAAGCTGTGATTATTGAGCTTAGGTGAATAAAAATATGTTCACATATGTTGCCATTGTGCTTCCAACCCTTTCACCAAACCCGTCTTTGCTATCTTTTACTGGTGTATAATAAATAACCAAATAACGCTTAGACTGGAGGGGCCACAAATAAAGCCTGGTGGCCCACCAAGCTTATAATGTATTAGGGGAAACCCTGCTAATAATGTCTCTTTATATCTTAGGGTGCATTCACACCAGCAATGTTTAGTCAAATCCCAGTTTATTAGCAGAAAGTCCGTTAAATGCTCAATCAAGATCTAATGTGGACAAAAATAGTGAACTCTAAAACCTAGATCTAAGTTTGTTGAAGTGAACTGTGATGGGGTTCAAACGCCAAACGGATCTGAGACCAGTATAAAAGGAAGTGGATTGTAGAGCAGGGCATTCTGGGTAAATACAACCAAACCAAACAAGTGTCTTTTGTTAGAGGGAGAAATGGGTCTTAGTTTACCAAAGACAAAAGAGAAATCCTACAACTGCTCGTCCATTTTTGTTTACATTTTGTGAAGAAAGAGTTTGTGTTAAATTTCTTTTTCAAAGGTTTTTATGTCAGTGGTGCTTGGTGCAGCACCCCCCACAGGCGAGGAGGGGAACAGGTTTTTGAAATAGTTTGGTTTGTTTGATGCAGTGCAGTGAGAAAGCAAACTGCAGCAGTTTAAAACCTAACAAACATTTGGTCCCACATGTTGGGACCAAATGTTATCTCCCAACAAACATACAAAATACATATATAATACATATATTCAAAATATATGTATTTTGGGACCAAAATACATATATTTTGGTCCAAGTTATTTTTCATAATTTGGAGTTATGAAAAATAACTCCAAATTTGGACATATGTTTTTCAAAAGTCCATGAATATGTGGGCTACACTGCAATTACTGTTTGGGGTTTTATTGCTATGATTCTCTTGTACATCAGAAGTAAACACTGATGTGGAGTTCATCAGGGTTCTGTGTTGCTATATTCAGTGATGTGTAAGAGTGCATTTATTCTGATTCTTAAAGATAACTGTGCCTTAAATCAATTTTTTAAAAAAATAAACATTGTAAAAGGGAACGCCACAGATTTATGAACTGAACAAATTAACTATTTAGCCTCATATTCTGAGTCATACTCATAGTCAGCTGATTCTTTAGACTTTTTCAGAACAACAGATTCAAAGCTAAGAGGCTAATTCTGGGTGTTTGTTGGTTCTTCCAGGATATCTGACGGGGGGTCACGTCCTCAGGCTGTTCCACGGCCACATGGACGAGTGTCTGGCCATCCCTACGCCAGAGGAAGGAGAGGAGAAACGCAGGTGAGCAGAAATGAAACCAGCAGGTGTTGTAAAGGGTGACGCTTCCGGCGTGTAACGTTTCTGCGGTCGCTCTGCTGCAGGACGGCTCACTACGAAGGCGGTGCAGTGTGCAGTCAGGCCCGGTCCCTGTGGAGGCTGGAAGCCGCTCAGAATCAGGTGACGTCATGAGAATCGCATCTCTGCAGCGATCGGTTGCTTAAGTTAACATGAAACGTGGAGAAGGCGTGTCCTGGTGACGCATCCCGCTTATTTGTAACAAGGGCAAAAAAATGATATCACAATATATTTTATTTAAATACCTTTGTAACAATATCACAAATAATTTTTGTGGGATTTTCTTTTTGGGGGGATTTGTGACTTCAAAACAGCTTTTTTAACTTTATGAACAGACACTAGAATAAAAAATATGTCAATTTATACTGATTTTATAAATCAGTATAAATTACATATTTTGTATAAATATACCCAAAATACATATATTTTGAATATATGTATTATATATGTATTTTGTATGTATATTAGATAGTTGTTGGCCAAAATAAGTTTGCATTTATATTTATATTACACACATTATATATAAATATTTATATTTATACAAAATCACACAATATATTCTGTCAATATTAATTCCTTAATATTGATGAAAAAGTTAAGATTCTATTGGTAGATTATTTCAGCTATAAGATGGAAAAATGTCTTGTTATAAGTGAATTTATTTATTTTTAACTAGAACTTATTCACTAACATTGAAGAATTATTAAATTAAAACAAGGTCATCTTTTTTGCTGAAAATTTACTAGTAAGTTCTTCTTTCTTATTTTAAGTGAACTAAAATATTTGCACTAGAAACTAAACCAAAAATACTTTTTGGTATTTCTGTTTATATGGATTTCATCACTGTAGAAGACACTTAAAAAAAATGTTTTTAACCTCGTTAAATTCCATCTTGGGATTATAATGTTGACATTACTGCACCATTGTTTTTTAAATTATTTTCCAAGCACAAACGTCAGAGTTTCCTGGATTTATTCGACCAGGCCTCTCAGTGTGTTGTTGTTGACATTGTTGAGTTCTGGTTTCTGTTTGCTGTCTGCAGTTGGAGCGGCAGCCACATGAAATGGGGCGTGTCTTTCCGTATTCGGCACATCACCACGGGTCGTTACCTCTGCATGGATGACGACAAGGTCCTGATGGTGGTGGACCCGGAGAAGGCAAACACCAAAATGTCTGCATTCTGCTTTCGTATCTCAAAGGTCAGGTTCAGTTGGGGTTTTTTTTTTTTTTTTTTGGGACGTCTTTCACACCCAGTCGTTTTCTCTATGGCCGCTCTGATTGTTAGTTTCTGTCCCTGAGCAGGAGAAGGTGGACGTGTCTCAGAAACGAGACGTTGAGGGAATGGGAATTCCTGAGATAAAGTACGGCGAGTCCATGTGTTTCGTTCAGCATGTGTCCACAGGGCTGTGGCTGACGTACGCCGCCCTGGACGCCAAGGCTGCTCGGCTAGGAACCATGAAGAGAAGGGTGAGAATTGGTCCAACATGTCTGACCAGCAACGTTTTGACGGCAGGCTCAAAATTTAAAAATGTTTGAGAATATGGCGCCATATTTAGATTCTGCAAATCTGTTTTCCAAACTGTGAACTGTATATTATCAAATGCATGTTTTTTTTCCAGCAACACATAAAGCGATCAAACCAACGAAACAAAATTTGCTGGAATTCCATTTGTGTTGCTAGGCAACCGGGCTTGGGCTGGCCAGGGTTGCTAGGTAACGGGGAAGTGCCTCATGGTTATGACTCAGTAATCTGAAGGTTTGGCAACAGTTTGCTTACTTATTAACTTATTTCCATAAAATGTCTGGGTGGTTTTGTTTAGTGCATTTTGGACTGTTTCTAGAAGCAGTTGGGACCCAAATGGACGTTCAAAACAAAGTGAAGCGGCGAATTTTAGCTGCTAAATTATTGTGTTGTCTGTGCTTTCAGGTCATTCTGCATCAGGAAGGCCACATGGATGACGCTCTAACTGTGTCCCGCTCCCAAACCGAGGAGTCTCAGGCTGCTCGGATGATTTACAGCACCACAGGACTCTTCAGGCAGTTCATCAAGTACGTTCACAAGACCTACAACTCAAATATGTGGAATAAAAATTAATTCCTCTAGTCGGATGCATACGGGACTTTAGTTTGGATAAAATGTGACTTTTATTTGCTGTCCTCCAGGGGATTGGACTCTCTGAGTGGGAAGAACAAGTCTCCAGGGTCGGTGTCGCTTCCCTTGGAGGGAGTCATCCTCTCTCTCCAGGATCTTATCTTCTACTTCCGTCCACCGGAGGAGGAACTGGAGCACGAGGAGAAGCAGACCAAGCTGCGCTCGCTACGCAACCGGCAAAACCTCTTCCAAGAGGAGGTAGGAGCCGAGCCGCATTTAAAGGGCAACTAACCCCAGTGTGAAAGCAAAGCCCCACCCGCTGGGAAATATAGAACGATTACTACAAAGTGGGCGGAGCCAAGAGACACTGAGGGGCGTGGCCAACAGGTCAGTTAGGATAGAGCTGCTGACTGTACAAAACATGTTCATTTAATCTTTTCATTCTTACATTGCCAAAATACAAAATTTGTATCAAAGCTTTTAGTGAAAATAACTTGGTACATTTGAAATAAGACAAGTTGAAAGTAACTTTTCAACCAGCTTTCTAGAGTTCTGCTTTGGTTGCTAGGCAACGAGGATAGGCTCAAGTGGGGTTGCTAGGTAACGGGGCAGTGCCTCGTGGTTGCAACTTATTAATAAAGAGATTTTTCAAACAGCTCATTTTCCAAATCCCAAAACACATTAACTTATTGCCAGAAAATGATCTGTTTTTTTATTTATAAATTTTTAAGTACTTCAGCTGTTTTTAGAAACGGTGGTGACCCAAATTGAAGTACAAAAATGTGAAAAAAGGGGATTTTTCATAATAGGCCCCCATTAATTCCACTTTGTCACCATATTTGTCGACTTTTCAGAGCGTTGCAGTTCCATTCTTTCAAAGAAACTAATAGTATGCCTCTGTAAACAGAAGGAAAATTCGACGGAAGGAAGACACCACTGAGACGCATTTAGGCAAAATATCGCAGAACTAAACAAATGTACATTTTCAGACTCTTCTGAATTATCTCAATATTTCATTTTCTAAACATCCCCAACAAAAATAAATGACAGATGCGTGACTTTTTTTTTCCTCTAGGGAATGATCACCATAGTGTTGGAGTGCATCGACCGGCTGAACGTCTACAACACCGCTGCTCACTTTTCTGAATTTGCCGGCGAAGAGGCGGCCGAGTCCTGGAAGGAGATCGTCAACCTCCTTTATGAGCTACTGGGTGAAGAAAGAAACCTCAAACTCTGGAAATTCACACAGAGTAATACCTCTGTTAGACAAATGATCAGTATTACTCTTTGTTTTTCCACCTCACAGCTTCTCTTATAAGAGGGAATCGCTCGAATTGTGCGTTGTTCTGTGACAATCTGGACTGGCTGGTCAGCAAGCTGGATCGTCTGGAGGCTTCCTCTGGTGAGCTACTGGAAAGATTCATTAATGTTTATTAATTTAAAAATAATTAATCAAGTTAACTACAGGGTCTGTATTCAATAAATCTCAATTAATTGCAACAAAATAAGCAACATTTTTAATTCGAAAACCCCTTTTGCTGCTAGATTATTGAATAAATAGACATATGAGCTTAAAAACAACTTATTTAATGTTTTTAATTATTTAAATATCATTCAGCTTTCCAGTGTTTCAGGAGCTTCCTTAGAAATGCCATCTGTGCTAGCTACAGCAAGTTTAGCATTGAGATGCTATTTTAGGCTTGAGTAGCTTTGTTAATAGGCTAACTCCATTTAGCACAACTTTAACACAACAATAGTATTTTCCAGCATCACATCAGATTGTTTTTACAAGCACAAATTAACCCCTAGGGAGCCAAGAGAAGCAGTTTTGTCGTCTATTACTGATGTTTGCAGATGTTGTGCGTCAGATTTACGGTTGTACCAGAAACATGCCAATAAGGTTCCAGCCAGAACTTTCTATGTCCAAAAAAAATAGAGATTAATTAAAATTAATATAATAAATTATCGAAATTAATGTGTTAAATTACATTTCGTTTTCTTCCTGATATTTTCTTTGTACATTTTCTGGCTTCTTTTGTATAGTTGTTCTGGAATATCCTCACAGGAGTATAAAAATCCTCCATTGTTTGCATTCAGGAATCCTGGAGGTGCTGTACTGCGTCCTGATTGAAAGTCCAGAGGTTCTGAACATCATCCAGGAGAACCACATTAAGTCCATCATCTCTCTGCTCGACAAGCACGGAAGGAACCACAAGGTCTGGATTTGGCCTGTGGAATAAAATCATGCTTTAAATTCTGTTTTTGATCTTAAAAACTTGAAGGTGGTTCTGACGTTCTAACCTATGTGTTCCTTTAGGTTCTGGATGTCCTGCGCTCTCTCTGTGTGTGTAACGGTGTTGCTGTGAGGTCCAACCAGAATCTCATCACAGAAAACCTGCTGCCAGGTCGAGACCTCCTGCTGCAAACCAACATTGTCAACTACGCCACCAGGTCTGAAAATGGCGTCTTATGCTAATGCTAATTTATTATGTAGTTTATTTTTTATTAAGCCTTTGAAGCACTCAGAAATGTGATCACATTGTGTCTTTCCCACAGCTGATTGTAGCAAAGAGGCTCAAATCCTTTTTAAAACTTTTTTTTGTGCTAATTTGTTTCAGATAGTGGCTGGAAAAGTTACCTAAAAGGCTAGCAGCGCTAACCCTAAAGTACTAATCTTCAGTTCCGCTAATGCAGTGCTACACCAACATAGTATTTAGCAGGAGCTAATGCTAAAGTGCTCACTTCAGTTCAAACTTTATCCAGTCTATAGCTCTACATCACTGTTTTAATTTTTACATTATATATGACATGACACTTTTAATGCAAAGTTGACATTATAAAAGTATTACTGATTAAACTTTAGCTTTAATAACATAAAGCTGCATAATTTTTAAAGTTTAATACTTTTATAACAGATCATGATTTCTTGGTTCATGACAAGTTGTCATAAAGAAGACATTTTGAATAATGTCAACTTTGTATTAAAAGTGTCATAATTTACCGAATGACACTTTATGACAACAGTCATAAATATTCATGAAGACTTACTCATGTTCATGACAGGTGTTATGTCACATTTATGATGGTGTCATGACAGTCTTATTCACATAAAGTGTTACCAAAATGGTACCAACAATTCAAAGAGGTGCTAGCTTAAGTAACTGTTAATGTTGCTTCTGTCTCAGTGTGAGGCCAAACATCTTCCTGGGTACCTGTGAGGGCTCCACGCAGTACAAGAAGTGGTACTATGAGATGATTGTGGACTACGTGGAGTCCTTTGTGACGGCGCAGGCCACACACCTGCGCGTGGGCTGGGCCATGACCGAGGGCTACAGCCCCTACCCTGGAGGAGGTGAAGCCTGGGGGGGGAACGGCGTCGGAGACGACCTCTACTCCTACGGCTTCGATGGGCTGCATTTATGGTCAGGTAGGATGTTTGTTTATGTATTTTACCTGTTTTTTTTTGTTTTTTTTTACAGTGTCAGGGATTTAGAGTGACTGAATTCAACAGGATTCTTAATTTATTAAAATGAAGTCACAAAATGTTTAAGAAAAATTATGAATTTGGTCCAAAACAAATTTCAACATAACAGATTTCAACTCATGTATAGAACCAGTGCAATAAGCAATAAATCAGTTAATCACATGATAAGTTAAAATGAGCCCAATAATTTTAATTTGCATGATTATTTTCTTTTCCTACAAAAAAACTGGATGATAAAAGCCTTCAGTCTGGTGTTTTGGTCTCAACTAGCAATGTTTTTGGAGGGCAATTTTATTTACAGACCCTTCATAATTCATTTTATTTGTTCTTCTATTTGTCTATTCTGGATATTTAAAATGTTTTCCAGATCCAGTAAATGTTCATTATAATTTAAAGTGTATTGATCTGTGAGAATTTAGTCTTAGAACTGTATTGCTTGAAAATTGCCTCAAAACAACAATATTATTATTTATCACAACAACTTTTGGGACATTTTATCTGGCCTATAAATGACAAATAACAAAGTAACATTCAAGCAAATACTAGTCATAATAATAATAATAATAATATAATAATGTTATTTTAAATAAAACAAATATTATTTGAACAGAACTAGCTGGCCTAAGCACATGAAAAACTAAACAAATAGGAAACTAATTTACAAACAAACGGTATTAGGACTGTAAAAGGAGAACAAAACCGGTTTGGACTTTTATTTATTCACTCAACTGCAACTTCAAAGGAAACTGGCAACTCAAAAAACAAAAAGAAATGAAGCTGTTCCAATATTTTAACCGAAATATAAACTGACAAATAACCGAGGGTGGGCAGAGATCTATGGAACAGTAGCACTACCTTAACATATTTTCAGTCAAGTAAAAGTAAAAAAGTATTTCGTAAAAAGTCTAAAGTTTTAAATGATCAATTATCAATCACTTTAATATGTAAAAATTACATAATCAGACAAACCAAAATATGAAGTTAAGTGGAAATTCTGGTATTTTAAGAATCAAAATGACAATAATTTACATAAGTGACAAAAAAATAATAAAATCAGACAAAATAAATATTTTCTAAATCAGTTTCTTTCAATATAAAACTTCTAAAACGTTAACAAAAATTGCAGGTGAGTGTTTGTGTCTGGTGAACTGTTGGTTAAAACATGTTTGTTTTTCATTCATTAAAATGTCTGGGTAGAAAATCCAGAAATTTTACTCAACAGTTGCAATAATAAAATTACTCAAAGTACATTGTAGTAAAATTACTTCTACAATTACTTTTCTTTTTTTTTTTTTTTCAAAAAAGTTAAGATGTAAAGAGTTAAGAGAATAAAAACAATTAAAAACTTTCCAGTTATTAAAGTATAAACTCATTTTAAGAATGACAAAAACAGAAACGTCACCATTGATCGTCATCTCAGGTGTCGTTGACTCTTCGCTGTCGTCCAGGTACCGTGGCCCGCCAGGTGGCGTCGCCCAACGCTCACACTCTGGCGGCGGACGACGTCGTCAGCTGCTGCCTGGATCTGAGCGTGCCCAGTATCTCGTTCCGCATCAACGGCCACCCGGTTCAGGGCATGTTTGAGAACTTCAACGTGGATGGTCTCTTCTTCCCGGTCATCAGCTTCTCCGCTGGAGTCAAGTCAGTTCAGATCATCAGTGATTTACGATCCTCTGACGTTTGATTGAGTTAAATTACATGTGTTTTCTGTAACTAATTCACTGTTTAATGGGGAAATTTTGAGGCAATGCAGTGATACTGTTTCATCATTTAATCCCATTTTTCTCCTTCACTGGAATTTACATAGGAAACTGCAGAGGTTCTTTACATTTTCTGTCATTAACTGACAGAAAATGTCAGTTAATGACATTAATTGACTTTTTTTTAATTAAAAAGTGTTTAAAGTTGACAGGAAATTTGAAAATATAACTTGATAATTATGTGTTATTTGAAGACTGGAAGATTAATATCTAGACAAAAGCAGAGGTTACAAAGTAACTAAAGTATCTAAACAGTGCTGAGCCTGGTAGCCCGCCAGGCTTATAAAACACAGAGGGAAACCCTGAAACTTCATTGTATTTCACTGGACTTTTATGTGATACCCACTGGTGTCCAAAGTGTGGTTCATGTTAATGTCTCAGTTTAAAAAAGACGAGGACTTCTGTTTGTGTGACCTCAGAGTTCGGTTCCTCCTCGGCGGTCGACATGGAGACTTTAAGTTCATGCCGCCGCCAGGCTATGCACCGTGTTACGAGGCCCTACTGCCCAGAGAGAGGATGCGCATCGAACCCATCAAGGAGTATAAGCATGACTTCGACGGTGTGCGCAACCTTCTGGGTCCCACACTGTCCCTCACCCACACCTCATTCACCCCCTGCCCAGTGGACACGGTGCAGGTACCGCTGTTTGGTCAGGACACAGCATCATTTACCAGTTTCCTGTTGTCTGATTGCTAGCTTCACGTTTCGTGCATAGATTGTGTTGCCACCACATCTGGAGCGTATCAGAGAGAAGCTGGCAGAGAACATCCACGAGCTTTGGGCGGTGACTCGAATTGAACAGGGCTGGACCTACGGCAGCGTAAGTACGACTGGTAGAGTCTCACACCCAATAGTCCGGTAGATTCGGTCCAATATGGACCAAAGTTGCAACATTTGTTACGTTTTCGGCCGGTGTGGTTCTCTTTCTCTCTGCAATGTGTCAAACGATTCAAACTAATTGAAAAACCTGTTCCCCTCCTCCCTTGTGGGGGCGCTGCATCAAAAAGACACTGAGCACAACTTTCTTTTTTATAAAATGTAAACAAAGATTAACTTGTGTCAGATTTTATTGGTTGAAGGATTTCTCTTTTGTCTTCAGTAAAAGACCACGACACATTTCTCCAGCTAGCGCTATACTAGCGCGTTTGTTTTTGTTGTATTTATCCAGAATGCTCTGAGCTGTGGTCCGCTTCCTGCTTTTGGGCGTTCGCCACTTAAGATGTCTCTAAGGATATTTTCACTTCTGATAGTCCAGAAGTGTGGGAATACAAAGTTGTAACATTTGTTACATTTGTACCTGCTGTGGTTATCTTTCTCATCGCATTAAGTCAAACAAACCAAACTCTTGGAAAAACCTGTTTACCTCCTCGCCTGTGGGGGGTGCTGTACCAAGAACCACTGAAGGAAACAAGACAAAAAACTCTGAAGAACACACTGAGCACAAAATGTAAAGAAAATTTAGTTTAATCAGATCTTAGCATTTGTAGGATTTCTCTTGTAAAATACTATGCGGTATTTCTCCAGCTAGTGCTAGACTAGCTTGTTTGTTTTGGTTGTATTTACCCAGAATGTAGTTCCCTTCCTGCTTTTGGAGCGGTCTGGGATCCGCTGGGTGTTCACATGCACTCAAACCGCACCAGAGTTCACTTCAACCGAACTGAGGCCGAGGTCTGTAGCTGGACCAGAGTTTGCTTTTTGTTCTGAATCAGAGTTTGATTAGCATCCACACCTTTCCAAGCGAACCGGACTTTCTAGATAAACCAACTGTAGTTTGATTAAAGTGGACTAAACACTCACCTTTAAATATTTAAATAATTCCTGAAACACTGACATGTGCATCCAGTTAGTAACATGTCAGGTTATATTTTGTTTACCTGGCTTAATATGAAGCCACTATAAAAGCCCTGATTTATGAGTCAAGATACATACAAAACCATCCATGAATTCTTCCCAACAGCAGTTTTCTTCCTTTGTACCACAATTTTGTGATTCTCCACAGTTCAGGGATGATAACAAGAAACTCCATCCTTGTTTGGTGGATTTCCAAAGTCTTCCCGAACCAGAGAAGAACTACAACCTGCAGATGTCAGGGGAGACTCTCAAGTGAGTTTGAAGTTTACTGATCAGGTTGTGTCTAAGTCAGGAATTATGTACATCATAATTCCTCTGAATTAATGTTTTCCCACAGGACTCTGCTGGCCTTGGGTTGCCATGTTGGCATGGGGGATGAGAAAGCAGAAGAAAACCTCAAGAAGATCAAGCTCCCCAAGACGTACAGAATCAAATCCATATCTCTGTTAGCAGTGGTGGGCACAATCCTGCTAATCCTTTAACGCGCTAATAACTTAGCTAGCTTTTTGTTTAGCATTTTTGCTAACTCTGAAAACACTTAGCGCACTTAGCTTTCCCTAAATTATGTTTTCAAGGTAAATTCAAAAGTGCTAATTTGCTTGACTGTTTTGTAAACTTCCCAACCAAAGCCCTGTCGCAGTCACTTAGCCAAAGTTAGCAGCAGAGTTAGCAATACTCAACAACTTTAAAACTGAAAGCATGAGTGAAACGTCTGCTCCAAAGAAAGTAACAAATTTGACCCTGTGTGGGTGATATACGATGTTATACCAAATGTTGTGCCATTGACAAATGGTTGGTATCAACACAGTTGAATTTAGCATTTTAATCAATCAATCAAGTATGTCTGTATAGCACATTTCAGTAATGAGGCAGTTCATAGCGCTGTATGTCATAACAACACAAAAAGAAAACAAGATACAGTCAGTAATTAAGAGACCAGTAACAAACATAACATTTTTTCCAGTTATTGTAGTTAAAAAGCAACTGTAAACATGTGGATTTTTAGCCTTGATTTAAAGGAACTCAGCTTTAGCAATAGCATTTGCTAAATACTATGTTGGTATAGCACTTTAGCCTTAGCAGAACTAATGCTTGCAATTAGTGCTTTAGGGTTAGCGGAGCTAGCATTTTAGCTGGTGGTGCCCTCCACTGTCTGTTTGCATATAAACTGTTGGATAAACTGTTCTGTTGGCCTGAACATGAGTTTCTCTGTCCGTTAGCTATGTGATGACCAACGGCTACAAACCCGCACCTCTCGACCTCAACCACGTCAAACTCACACCGAACCAGAACCAGCTTGTGGAGAAGTTGGCAGAAAATGGCCATAATGTTTGGGCGAGGGACCGGGTACGCCAAGGATGGACCTACAGCATTGTGCAGGTGAAACTGTTTCCAATCTTTTAGCTCTAATGTTCAAACAGACACTCCAAGACCAAGAGTTTCACAATGAAATTCTTACATTACAACCTGTAGGATATCGTGAATAAGCGAAACCCTCGTTTGGTACCATACAACCTGCTGGACGAGAGAACGAAGAAAACCAACCGAGACAGCGTTAACAACGCTGTCCGCACGCTCATTGGCTACGGCTACAACATTGAGCCTCCAGATCAGGAGAGCAGTAAGTTGGTTCATCTTGTTATTGACCCTTTGCATGTGACATTCCGCTCTTCAAAACTCCGCCCACTTCGCCATGACAGACGTCAAAACAACCAGTGCGTTCTTTTAAATAAAACCAGTCTAAAAACAGACATTTATATAAGCTGCTATTTAGTTTATTTCACTTTAAAAATAGCTATAGACACAAAGAGAGAAGGTAGAAACCAAACTTGTCATTTTATTTTATAACTTTTAATGAGGAAAGATGCAGCGGAGATGGACAGCAGCCATAACTGTCTGCCCTCAGAGTAATCACGGATTAGCAATGAACACTTTTTACAAGATAAGAAGGTTAATGTTCATATGCTTAATAAGTAAATATAATTAGAAAGATATCAAATATCTCATTGTGGAAAAGGTACACCTCGTCTGTCCATTGGTAACCATGGAAACAATGCCACATGTATAGAAAAAACTTGTTAGCATCTCGTCCTCTGTACGTTTTTAAGGCTCCTCTGGTGTATACAGGAAACATCATTTATGAGAAAGTGCTATAAATGTGGTGTGAATTCAGACAAAGTAAATAATTTCATCAACAGGTCAGGAGGGATGGGGTACGGGTCTGTTTCTAAGCTAGCTGTTTCCAGCTTTTGTAAAACCCGCCGTCTATGAGCCCCAACCAGGTGTGTGACGTTCACAGACAAATTAGCTCGACTCGAACAAGTAGAAGCCATGAATAAACTGGCAAAGACAACTTCAATTTCAGTCGCTCAGTTCAATACTCCCGTCCCCCACTTAAAAACGGCCAACATGGCGCCTTGAATGATTAAGTGGCGTAGTTGTAAAGGGTCAATAGGAATCTCTCATTTTCCTTTGATGTCTCACCTATTTGCTTTGATGCTGCAGCTGGCCACGGCCTTGAGAACACGCGCGGGGACAAGGTCCGCATCTTCAGGGCGGAGAAGTCCTACGGCGTCACCCAGGGGAAGTGGTACTTTGAGTTTGAAGCCGTAACAACCGGAGAGATGAGAGTGGGCTGGGCCCGTCCCTGTGTCCGCTCCGACACTGAGCTTGGAGCCGATGAACTGGCTTACGTCTTCAATGGCAACAAGGTCAGTCTGTGTCTTCAGTTTAATCTAGTTTAATCCATATCAGAGTATAAAAATCATGCAAACAGAAGAAATAAGGGTCTGTTTCATTCAGTTGTTTTTGTATCAAACTTTAAAGGAGAGCTCTTGCGCTTCCTTGAATGACTGAGGATATGGGCTACACAAAACATGTTCAATACATATTTTGCGCAAAATCATTCTTAGTCTGGTCAGTTTTAGGGTTTCTTGTCACTTTAAATCCAAATAAGCTACTGCTGGAGCTCAGCTTGGGTTGCCAGGTGACGGACAAAGTTCTGTTGGGGTTGCTAGGCAACGGGCAGTGCCTGCTGATTTGTTATGTTACATTCCACAGGTTTTTTAAATGCTCCAGACTCCAAAAGTCCTTAACTTATTACCAATAAAACCGACTGTATATATTTTTAATATGCTTGGCCTGATTTTAGAAGCAGTTGAGACTCAAGTTGAGATAATAAAATGTGCAAAATGTCAATTTTGCATAATAGGTCGCCTTTAAGTAATGTACAATCCACTGAAATAAACCACATAGATTCAATTAGAATAAAATGAATATTCTTTATCTTTTTTATAAACAATTTCTCTTCCAAAACATTTTAAGTGTTACTTTTAAATAGGAGGTGCACATTAATATGTTGTTAAATCTTTTTCTGCATAATTTGAATTGAACTTTTTATACATATACAGAGATTTTCTTACGTTTTTCCAGTTTTTTTTTTGTCTTTTTTTTTTTGCATTTACAATTTCTTCAATTCAATTAAAGTAATTTAAAAAAAAATCCCAAACCGTAATAACAAAGACAGACATGGCTGCTGAATTTTCTGGTGTTTGTTATTGTAAAGTTGTGATGTTTTCCAGGCCCAGCGTTGGCACATCGGTAACGAGCCGTTCGGTCGGCAGTGGCAGTCCGGTGACGTCGTCGGCTGCATGATCGACCTGAGTGAGATGAACATCATGTTCACGCTCAACGGGGAAATGCTGATCAGCGACTCCGGCTCAGAGATGGCTTTCAAAGACATAGAGATTGGGGAAGGTGATTTTATAAATCAGAAAAAAATAAATTAAGATTCAGATTCGGGCAAAGTAAGAAATCATCAATCCTGCAGGATGTTGCTCAGCTGTTTCAGTTTTCAGTAAAAATAAATAAATAAATAGCAGAATGTTTTTGTTTACATCTTAAAGTTCACACTTTGTAATGTAGATCCTAAATTATAGAATCAGCCTGAAAATTGTATTTCTAAAACAAATATCAACACACATCCGATTCTGCAAATAAATCTGCTGAGGTTCATCCTTCCTTCTTTCCTTACTTTTGTCCTTTATTGTTTCCTTTCTTCTTCCCTTATTTCATTCAATATTTTCTCATTTCTTTCCCTGCTTACTTATTTCTTTCTTGCTTCCTTCCTTCCTATTCTGTGTCCTTTCCTTCTCATCTTGTGTCTTTATCTTCTTTTTCTGTCCTTTCTTCCTTCCTTCTTTAATATCCTCTGTCCTTCCCTTCTTTTTTGTCTTTCCTTCCTTTCTTGTGCCCTTCTTTCCCGTTTTGTGTCCTTTCTTTCTTGTTTGTGTCTTTCCCTCTTTCCTTCTGACCTTCTTTCCTTTCTATCTTGTGTCCTTCTTTCCTTCTTTGTTCCCTTTTTTCCTTCTGTCATTCCTTTCTTTTTTGTGTTCTTTCCTTTTGAGTTTCTTTCCTTCTTTCCCTTCATATTTCATGTCCTTTCTTCCTTTCTTCTGAAACTATTAAAAGCTAAATCTGAAACAGTCTGGACATTTTACCTGAAGTTTTTAATAAAACCCTTAAATGTTGGAACCTAAAAAAACTAAACCAGCTGCATCAACATCCTCTAAACCCTCAGTTCTGTATTTTATACATTTTGTTTGCAGTCTCCTGATCTTTATTTTTGTGTTTTTTTCCCGGCAGGTTTCATCCCAGTGTGCGCCCTGGGCCTGTCTCAGGTCGGCAGGATCAACCTCGGTCAGAACGTCAGCAGCCTGAGATATTTTGCCATCTGTGGCCTTCAGGAAGGATTCGAACCGTTTGCCATCAACATGAAGCGAGACATCACCATGTGGTTCAGCAAGAGTTTGCCGCAGTTCGTCCCCGTTCCCACGGACCACCACCACATCGAGGTAGCACATCATTCAAATTTAATAAAGCTTTATCTTTAAATTTAAACAATATCTAGGTCAATTTATAGAATATTCACTGAACACCGATCTAAGCTACATTGGTGGCATTGTTACTGCTTAAAAAATACCTTTATTTTTATAAAAATCACTTTTTAAAATGAAATTAACTAAATGTCTGTACAAAACATTCATTCATTACAGTATTTTAATTCATGTTTGATTATAGTACACCGGCACACACATTTACTGGATTTTTCTCTTTTCAGAAGCAGTCATGCAAAATGCAGTTAAACTGTTTTTATCTTTATTTCTTATTTTCTTTATATCATATACTATTTTCTCAAAAAAAAAAAATAAAAAAACGAACTTAATGACATGAAAGCTGTGGATAAAACAGGAAAGGTCACGCCACCAGCGTGGCTGCATTTAAGATATTTAAAACAAAAAACCAATCAACACACTGCGAAAAAAATGAAATCTTACCAAGTATTTTTGGTTTAATTTCTTGTGCAAATAACTTAGTACGCTTGAAATAAGACAAAAGTAACTTACAGTAACTTTTCAGCAAGATTCAGAAGCTTGTTTACGGTAAATAATTAGTTAATATTAATAAGAATATTCCACTGAGCCGTTACTTAGCAACCCCAGGCAACCCAGCCTGTTACCTAGCAACCCAGTTCTAGTTCCACTGGCTGATTATTTCACTTATAACATGGGAAAAGAGTTTTATTATAACTGAAATAATCAACCAACGGAACTAGTTTTTAGTCAACATTAAGGAATTATTGAGTTACAACAAGCTCCTATATCGTGCTGAAAAGTTACTTGTAATTTAGTTTAGTCTTATTTTAAGTGTAATAAGAATATTGACACTAAAAACATGTTCTCTCAGGTTTCCCGTGTGGACGGCACTGTGGACAGCGCCCCCTGTCTGAAGCTGACCCACAAGACGTTTGGCTCGCAGAACGCCAACACGGACATGATGTTCCTCCGACTGAGCATGCCCGTCCAGTTCCACGAGACGTTCAAGGTCCCAGCCGGCACCACGCCGCTCACCCGGGCCCTCACTATTCCCGAGGAGGAGGTGGTGGTGGTGGAGCCCGACTCCGAGTTCGAAGTTTTAAAGAAGTCTGCCAGTCGAAAGGAACAGGAGGACGAGAAGAAGGAGCCGTCTGTGCCGAAGGAGGTTTCTGTAGAAAACGAGAAGGACACCATGTCGGAAAAGGGGAAGAAAAAAGGGTAAAATTTCAAGTTATTTCATTATCAAAGACTTTTAGATTAAAGGGGACCTTTACATTTTGTCTAGTTTCTACTGCTTCTAAAAATACCCCAAGAGCTTAAAAAAAAACACCCAGTTATTTCTGGCAATAAGTAAATATTTTTGGTGTTGGGGAAATGAACCATCTGTAAGCCTCAGTTGTAAAAGTTCTAAAATTATGAGAACAAAGTCAAACAAACATTAAGTCAAAATAATATGAGCGTAGTCATATATTGAGAATAAAGTTTTAATATTTAGAGAAAAAAAAGTTATAAGATTTGGAGGATCGTAACATTGTGACAATTCTTGTATTGCTATATCTTTACTTTCATAATTGTATGACTTTATTCTTGAAATGTAATTTTTTCCACTGACTTAGCATGGCCTTGATACTCTATCATACAAATTGGCAGGGACAGTCTGTTACCTAGCAACCCAAGCTGAGCTCCAGCACATTTGGTCAGCTGTATACACTGTACAACGGCTGCTGGAAAAGAAAAATGCTTTGTCTTTTCCAGAAACCACTTGCTGCATTCTTGTTGGTTGTGCAGAAGGCTCTACTTCTGCTTTTCAAAGACATATGGTTGTATAATTGCGCATCTGTTTGCAGCCATTTTTACGTACGATTGTAATAGTTGAGTTGGGGGTGTGGCTAGCAGAAGCTTATTTAGATTTAAAGTGACAAGACGCCCTAAAAAAAAGTCATTCTGATAGGAGCACGATAATTTCAAGCAAAAACACTACCTGTAGGGTATATGCTACATTTGACATTACATTCCTTCTTTTCCACTGTGAAAAACAGATTCTTCTCCAAAGCCAAGAAAGCTGCCATGACTCCTCTTGCTCCTCCTCCTGCGCCTCCAACTGTCCCCCGATTGGTTGAAGATGTGGTCCCAGATGACCGAGACGACCCAGAAATCATCCTCAGTACCACCACTGTGAGGAAACCTCAATCTCTGTTGCTCATCTCCAGAAGGGGAGGTGAATAATTCACACATTTTCTTCTTCTCCTGTCAGTATTATTACTCGGTGAGGATCTACGCCGGTCAGGAGCCGTCCTGTGTGTGGGTTGGCTGGGTCACCCCTGACTACCACCAGTATGACCCCACCTTTGACCTCTCCAAGGTGCGCAACGTCACAGTGACTGTGGGAGATGATAAAGGCAACATTCACGACAGGTAAGTGCATTTATATCAAAAAGACGCTCCACAAACACAGTAGTTAGCTAATGCTAAAGAGCTAAATAGCTAATTCAGACTATACAAGCTTTAAGTCTCAATTTACCTTGTTTCTGTATATTTCTTGTTTTAAAAATTAGAGAGAAAGTGATTAGAGGAAATGGATCTGCTGTGTTAACAATCTTCACCCACTTCAAAATAAAAGCATGGATATAAACATCCAACTGTTAAGGAATTATTTACAGTTGATAACAAAAACTTCAACGCAGATGTTTAACTTTACTCAACGGAATGTTTACAAAACAACCAAATAAATTAGTATTTAGTTGATTAATTTAGTAAAAAATTAGCTTGAGCGCTAAACAAAAGATTAGCCTCACCGTTGGCGGATTAGCATAAGTTTTCCCACTGCTGCTAACTGCAATCTTAGATGAATCGCAGTTATTAGTTATTTTCTTTGCCTTGTTAGTAAAAGAAAATAAGATCAAAAATCTGTGGTGATTGAAAATTATTTGAATTTTACTTAACATCTGTACATTCAGACTTTGTACGTTAAATCATATATTTTGAAAATATTTTGTGAATATTTCTAAATTATTTCCACAAATTTTGATTGCAAAAAAAAAAAAAAATCACAAACTCCTGGAGGGACTGATCAGTTTCAAAACATATTCAATATTATTTAATTATAAGAAGTACTTATCAGATGAAGACACGGGTATTTATTAATACTCTTAACAGTTTGTTAATGGGTTTTATAAATACCTTTTGTCACAACCGGCCCTTTAAGAACATTCACGATCTTGAAATGGCCCGAAATGAAAATGAGTTTGACAGCCCACCATTAGATGTTTCAATCCTGAAACTCTGACACCATGCTTGTGTTTTCCTGCCTGCAGCATGAAGCACAGTAACTGTTACATGGTGTGGGGGGGAGACCTGGTCAGCAACCAGCAGACTCGCTTCAGCCAGGAAGACATGGTGATTGGCTGCCTGGTCGACCTGGCAACGGGACTCATGACCTTTACGGCCAATGGAAAGGAGATCAACACCTTCTACCAGGTAAAAAAAGGATGGGATTCTAATGTTAGCTCTGGTAGTTTCCAGAAGGTTTTACCATTTTTGTCCTTCAGGTGGAGCCAAACACCAAACTGTTCCCTGCAGTCTTCATCCAACCCACCAATCAGAACATGGCTCAGCTGGAGCTGGGCAAACTCAAGGTTAGAGAAAAACAAAACTTACTTCAATCTCTGCTAATCAGATCTAAATATCCAAACGTATAAAAATCACAGTTTTCAGGTTTAAGACCTAAATAAACTAGTAACTTTTGGATTATATTGGTAACTAAGAACAATAGGAGGTTTTATTTTAAACTGGAAAGTGGAGTAAATGCAGGACTAATTTTGTGAGGAATTTAATCAGTTTTTAAAAAATAAATAAACAGCACTTTTTATAGATATAGAAACCACAAATACAAACAATTAAAACAAAAACAAACAAAAAAAACATTAAGCAAAAACCTGTGTGAATAAAAATTTACTTAGCTGTTTTTTTAAAGGGGCAGTGTTATGCAAAAGCAACTTTTTTGTGCTTTATATCAAGTTATATCATCCCCTCATCAAAAACGTATTATTTTATGCATGTTTGAGAAATCCTTTGCTCTCTATGGCAAACATTCAGCAACTCAAAATGCCTTCGTGGACCAAACTCCGCCTCTAACCTGCAGTTTCCAAGTTTCTGTTTCAAAGAGCAGCTCCTTCAGACTAGCTAGCAGCAATTAGCAAACATTGTTAAAGGGTTAATGGAGGAGCCATATTGTGATGACTTCCTGAAGGCGGAGTTTCAGAAAGAGCAGAAGCTTCTTAAAGAGGCAGAGGCCCAATTTCAAGCCGTTAAATCAGAAAATAAAATTTCTTTGAAGTCATATTTTATATATGTAGCATTTTCATAGCTTCTTACTATAAAATGTCAACATAATACATAATACTGTCCCTTTAAAAGAGTCTCTCTCTCTCTTATTCCAGAACATCATGCCGATATCAGCAGCGATGTTCCGCAGCGAACGGAATAATCCCGTCCCCCAGTGTCCTCCCAGGCTGGACGTCCAGATGCTAACTCCAGTCATCTGGAGCCGCATGCCCAATAACTTCCTGAAACCGGAGGTGGGCAAAGTGAGCGAGCGACTGGGTTGGTCGGTGGAGTGTGTTGAACCTCTCATCATGATGGCCCTCCACATCCCAGAGGAAAACAGGTCAGAAAAAGGGGCTTAAAACATTAAAAAGCACCTGTTAATTTAGATTATTTTAGTCAAATTACTTGTACTAAGTTAGATATTATGATTTGGACCTAGATTGGAATAAGAGCTTCAGTTGGGTAGCACACTGCTTATTTTTGGTATAGTTTGCTGTACAAATATCTTAGTACACCTGAAATAAGCTAAAATGAACTAACAAGTAACTTTATATGCAAGCTTGTTTTAAGTCTATGTTTCCACAAAATGTGCATTTTGCCCTAAAACCCATATTTTAGGGCAAAATGTGCATTTTTTATTTTTGAAAATGTAAAAAAATGCAACAACTTTGTTCACCAATCGAACCAAATCTACAGGCGTAAAAACAACATTATTCTTCACTTTGGTCATTTTCAATCTGGGTAGAGCTTTTACAGAGAAACAACTCCCAAAAACGGTCAAACTTCTCGATTAAAGTTATTTTCTTGTTTTGTTTATTTTACAGGTGTATTGACATCCTGGAGCTGTCTGAGCGCCTGGATCTCCTGAAGTTCCACTACCACACGCTCATGCTGTACTGTGCCGTTTGCGCACTTGGCAACAACCGAGTGGCTCACGCGTTGTGCAGCCACGTCGACGAGTCTCAGCTCTTCTACGCCACGGAGAACACGTACCTCCCCGGGCCTCTGCGCAGCGGCTATTACGACCTGCTGATCAGCATTCACCTGGAGTCGGCCAAGCGAGCGCGTCTGGGCACCAACAGGGAGTTCATCGTCCCCATGACGGAGGAGACGCTCAGCATCAAGCTCTACCCTGACGTGAAGAAGGCCCATTCTCTGCCTGGCGTCGGACTCACCACCTGCTTACGCCCAAAGCTGCACTTCTCATCGGTCAACTTTGTCGGCACAAACCCAGATATTTACACTCTGAGTCCTGTTTTTCCTTTACAGGTAAAACAAAAAAAAAAAAAACAGACAAACAGAATGTGTTAGGAGATAAATGACAGGATGCAAATAATCGAATTAATGAGTTAATTGATCTTATCGGTTGACGAATGATTAATTGATAATCACCCACTTGAGTTTTCTATCGTTTTTTCATAATTGACTAACTGAAAAAAAAACTTTTCAAAATATTTTTGTCAACTGTGTTAAATACTGAATGAAATGGCCAAAAAAAAAAAAAGTCAGACTCATCCAAACATATTGAAAAATACATGTTTTCATCAAAATTAATGATTTATTTTCATAATTCTAATTTCCGCAATTTTACGGTCAATGGAAACGCAGCTAGTGAGGAGGAGCACGATCATTTTTGACTGAAGTTGACACTGCTCTGTCATGCAACACTCTAAAGGTGAAAATTAAGGAGCTTTTCAAGTGTTTATATTTTACATGTAACTACATACATATGAAATATTTCTGTTCTGAAATATACTTTATTTCAAAACAGAAATATGGCGCATAAAGAGTATTTTTCATCCGAAACCAGACTCCATTTGGATAGTTTCTCTTTGCCTTCTTTATTTCTGTATCAACTGGCTTCACTTAGCTATGACCAGTGGCGCCCTCTGCTGGATGGTGGCCAAACTACAACACTAAAAGAAGGTCTTAACTGAACTTTATTAGTTAATCGCCTGGAACTAATTTTAATTTAATAAACCATTAAAAAAATAATAGTAAATTAAGTGTATCCATCCCGATTTGATGGTTTTGGTTTTTCTCCCTGCAGGAGTTGAAAACCAGAGCCATTAGCATGGTAACAGAAGCTGTGCTGGACGGGAGCCAGGCAATGCGCGACCCAGTAGGGGGCAGCGTTGAGTTCCACTTCGTCCCGATCCTGAAGCTCATCAGCACGCTGCTCATCATTGGCATCTTCAACGACGAGGACACCAAGCACATCCTGAAGATGATCGATCCCAACGTCTTCAGCGGCAAAGAGGAGGAGGAAGAGGAAGGAGAAAACGCCGAAGAGGGGGAAGCCGTTGAGGGAGAGGGCGAGGAGCAGAAGGAGGAGGAAGCGGCTGATGCAGAGCTTGAAGACGAGGGGGTCGGCGATGAGGAAGAGGAGCTGAAAGAGTTGGAGAAAGGAGAGGAAGAGGGCGATCAGGCTGAGCCGAAGGAGAAAGGCGAGGATGGCGGACATAAGGAGGAGGAGGAGGCCAAAGGAGGAAAAGTAGATGGAGAGAAAGCAGAGGAAGAAAAGGAGGAAGAGGCAGTGGAAGCAGAAGCCAAAGAGGAAGAGGAGGCTCCAGAGGAAGGACTACTTCAAATGAAGCTGCCGGAGTCCGTCAAGCTGCAGGTGATTAGAGTGTCTCGCCTCTGATTGGACAGCCTGAATGTTATCGTTTACATCCGGAAATGCCTCGCTTGCCTAAAACTCTGGAGGGCAAAAAGGTGATTCTTTTACCCGCCATCCATTGCAGCCACGCTGCCGCTGTAGAACAGCAACGTTAACGAGACGAAACCTGGAGATGTAGGTATTATCAATTCAATCCAGTGCGCCACAGCATATGGAAAATAACTCAGAAAAACGTGAAAGAACAACTCAAAACCACTTTTTTTCTCTCTTTCTCTCCGTGTCAGCTACGCTACACGCAGACTCGTTGCCGTAGCAACTGACAACAACAACACTTTACATGTCAGGATTCAAAAAATATGCACACTTTTCCCAGACAGAGAGCATTCAGTCTGTTAGTTTTATGCTTTGATGTTTTTTTTTTTTTTTTTTTACAATTAAGTGATTGTTGTGCTAGATTAGCTGCTAAATTTAAACACCTGCTCTACCAGTGACCCGCCATTTTTAAATTTTTTAAATAAAGAAAAACACACAGAATTCCACATCACATCTACCTTATTTTCCGGATTATAAGTCGCAGTTTCTTTCATAGTTTTGCCGGGGCTGTGACTTATTAGCAACAATGCTAAGGTGAACAAAAATGTCATCAATAGCTTATGTTGGCTAACAAAGACTTATTCAATTTAGTATGCCAACATCAGTGTATCAACTAAAAGTACCGTATTTTCCGGACTATAAGTTGCAGTTTTTTTCATAGTTTGCCCGGGGGTGCGACTTATACTCCAGAGCGACTTATGTGTGAAATTATTAACACATTATTAAGTCATATCACATGTTGTTTTCACACTAAACCGCCAGAGGGCGCTCTAGGCCTGTGTTGATAATGTGTGCGGTAGAAGCTACGTCCGGAGTTAGCCGAGTTGTTTACAAGCGACACCGAAGATGAAGATTTAGTGATTTGGAGCGACACGGATGGTTTGGTAAACTTGTTAGCATGTTATTTATGCTATAGTTATCTGAATAACTCTTAATATGCTAACATACCAGGCACGTTCTCAGTTCGTTGTTTGTCATGTAACGTTAGCATACCGTACAATTATTCAGCCTGTTGTTTCCTCTATTCTATTATTATTGCCTTTCAAGATGACATGTCCGTTCTTGGTGTTGGATTTTATCAAATAAATTTCCCCACAAAATGCGACTTAAACTCCAGTGCGACTTATATATGTCTTTTCCTGCTTTATTATGCATTTTATGGCTGGTGCGACTTATAGTCCGGAGCAACTTTGTTCGTTTTAGGTGAATATTAATATCAGAGAAGAGGTCAGCACGTAAAACTCTCTGCTTTTCTTTCCAGATGTGCACCCTTCTGCAGTACTTCTGCGACTGTGAGCTCAGGCACAGAGTGGAAACCATCGTTGCCTACTCGGACAACTTCGTTCAAGACGTCCAGAAGAACCAACGCGTGCGCTACAACCAGCTGATGAGAGCCTTCACCATGTCGGCCGCGGAGACCGCCCGCAAGACCCGCGAGTTCCGCTCGCCGCCTCAAGACCAGGTACCAGCAGAAACAGAACCAGTTAGACAAACTCCAGGCCTGGAGGAGGAGACTGAAATAGAGTGGAGAGTTTTATAAGCCTGGCAGGCCACCAGGCAATGGTTAACCTGGTGGGGGCACAAGTAAAGCCTGGTGCCCCGCCAGGCTTATAATACACTGGGGGAAACCCTGCAAAATATTAATAAGAATTATACTAATTATCCACAATAATTGTTGTATGGATAGTTTACTGTTGCATAGCAAAACAGTTAAATAAAAACCATAATTTTTGTGTCTGTAAAAATCTTTTTTGTCTTGTGTGTACTTTTGGTTTGGAGATTTTGGCCAACATGACAAAGTTTGGACACCCATAAACATGCTGACCTTAATGCAAAATGATGCTAATGTGTTTCTCCCACTTTGCGTCTCTTGTAGGTTATTTTACTGACCAACTTTAAACACGGTCCTGAGGACGAAGACTGTCCTGTTCCTGAGGACGTGAGAGAAACGCTGGTGAATTTCCACAACGACATCCTGCTTCATTGTGGTGAGAAGTTCTTCCTTTTGGTATCTTCAAATGTTGATTGCTTTTGTCAACTTGAATTTCAATTTTCAGTTGATGTTTCTTGTAAAACAGCAATACAAATGCAAATCGGTATTGTATATGTTCAGGGAGTGTTTTAAAGAAAACAGTAAAACACACAGCAATGGTGCTTATATTCCATCAAAGACACCTGCGGCTACGTTTTGATGCAAAAATAATTTCTCTGTAGTGAAATTTGTAGAGTCGGGAGGATTTTGTTTGTGAAAAAACAGTAAAGTTTGAAAAAGCTAGAGGGTGCACTCTGGCAGCCGAAGAATTCTGATAAACTGAAAATCTGCATGAAATTTAAATTGTGATTTCAGAAAAACCATAAGAGATATAAAAAAGCTGAATCATTTAAAGATAGCAGAACATCTTGTGACTTGTTCAAAAGTTGAATGGAGTTTCTAGGTTGAAGTAGGCAGAAGTGGTAAGCGGTCAAAGAGTGCAAAGTTTGCTGAATTTTGTGAAATCCCTATTAATTTCAATGGAGTTTAACTTTTTCCATAAAAGTTACAATATCTCAAATGCTGTAAAAGCTGAAATTACCAAAAGATATACGAGAAATCTCCAGAACAAGTTGAATGTTTTGAGATATAAGTTGAAGTATGGAAAAGTTAAGTGAAGAAAAATGTCTGGAAGACAGAATAATGAGAAAGAAAAACACAATTTTGATTGATTATGTATGTGAAGGGATTCACATCGAGCATGAAGCAGAGGAGGAAGAGGTGGACACGTCTCTCAGGGGTAGACTCCTCAGTTTGGTGGAAAAGGTGAAGAACTTCCGCAAAAAGGAAGAAGAGGAAGTCCCAGAGGTGGAGGAGGAACCGAAACCAAGTACGATGAAAATTACCTGATTTTTAAAAAACTCAGGTTTTAAAAATGTATTCCCAAAATGAATTAATCTCCTCTGTTTCACTCAGGCACCCTTCAGGAGCTCATCTCCCACACTATGATCCACTGGGCCCAGGAGTCTTTCATCCAGAACCCGGAACTGGTGCGTCTGATGTTCAGTTTACTCCACCGGATGTACGACGGGCTCGGCGAGCTGATCCGCGCTCTGCCCAAAGCCTACGCCATCAACGCCGTGTCTGTGCAAGACACCATGGACCTGCTGGAATGTTTGGGGCAGATCCGATCGCTGCTCATCGTCCAGATGGGTCCAGAAGAAGAGAGGCTTATGATCCAGAGCATCGGGTCAGAAGATTTACATTGATAAGGTTTTGTTGTTTAAAGGTGACCTATTATGCTTCCTGGAACAGCTTAGGATAGGTCTACGGTCTAAACAAAACATGTTTATTGCATTTTTTCCATCTTAGATAATGCGATTTTAATCTGCTCACTTCTGCCTGTTCTGAGTTACTTGTTTTAGATCTCCGTCTCTTTAAATCCAAGAAAGCTGCTCCTGGCCACGACCCCGCCCAACTCAATGTCAACATGTGAAAATGGCCGAAAACAGATGCAGCCGTCCATGTTTGAAAAGCATTTGTAGAGCCTCCTACTCAACCAACAACTTTGCAGCCAAAAAATAGATTATGTAGAGAATGGCAATAATTAATTAATTCAGTCTGCTTACTTTTATGTAAAAACATATTTTAAGTTTCTTTTAATTTTGGAAAAAAGCCAGGCAGCTAAGCCAACCGAAAACTGAAAAATTAAGTTACAGAATTTTATTTTTGTTTAAATATAAACTGATGGAATTTGGAACCTTCTAAAATTTTTTAAAATAAATGTTCTTTTTGTTTACACATAATTTAAACAGAATCCCTAGGCTGGATAGAAAAATTGGTTTATGAATCGAAAATCATTGCTAAATTGAATGGAGGACCTATAAATTGGAATCAGGTTTAATCTGTAGACGCTGCAGGATTCACATCTCATATTTCTAGATGGTAAATCAACAACAAGCGCTTGTGTTTTCCAGCAGCCATTGCACAGCGCATCCAGTGGTAAAACCAGCTGACCAAATGTGCTAGAACTCCGCTGGGGTTCCTAGGCAACAGGTCTGCTGGGGTTGCTAGGTAACGAGCTGATTTGTTACATTACATTCTGGAGGTTTCTGAAATGGCTCACTTTCTAGACACCAACAAACATTAACTTATTTCCAAAAACCAGCCTTGGTCTTTATATATTTTTTTAAGTGTTCCAGCTGTTTTTAGTAGCAGCAGAGAACAAAATTAGTATTTTGCAAAGTTGTTTCTGTGAGTCATGAACTCAATATGTAGTCAAATCGGTTACATGTTTTCTGCTGTATTGCAGGAACATCATGAACAACAAGGTTTTCTATCAGCACCCCAACCTGATGAGAGCTCTTGGGATGCATGAAACCGTCATGGAGGTCATGGTCAACGTGCTAGGTGGCGGTGGAGACTCAAAAGTAATTTAAAATTGTGCCGCATCTTTTACTTTGAAGCACTTCTTCTTCTACTTCCCTTTAGGAAATGGTAAAACATTCTTGGGCTTTTGTTTCCAGGAGATTCGGTTCCCCCAAATGGTGACAAACTGCTGTCGCTTCCTGTGTTACTTCTGCCGCATCAGCCGGCAGAACCAGCGCTCCATGTTCGACCACCTGAACTACCTGCTGCAGAACAGCGGCATTGGCTTGGGTCAGCACGCTCATTTTCACACCTAGATTACATTCATTTAAATCCAGATCTTTGAGGATGGAGTAAATCTGTGAGAGGAAGCTAATAAATCAGCAAAAGGAAAGAAATAGCAAAAATAGATGCAAATGATCCTTATTCTGTTGCGCTGCTGACAGTAAGGTGGAGAATAGTTTAACGTTTTTCTTCTTCATGCAGGCATGCGTGGGTCAACGCCTCTGGATGTGGCTGCTGCCTCCTGCATTGACAACAATGAGCTGGCTTTGGCTTTACAGGAGCAAGACCTTGAAATGGTTGGAGCAATTCTACCATAAAACTCCAAAACAAGTAAAAATCTGCGTGAGAAAGAGCTCAGAGTAATCCATTTCTCTGCTTAACGTTGACGCTGATGTAGGTGGTGACGTATCTGGCTGGCTGCGGACTGCAGAGTTGTCCGATGCTCCTGTCGAAGGGTTACCCCGACATCGGCTGGAACCCGTGCGGAGGAGAGAGATACCTGGACTTCCTGCGCTTTGCCGTTTTTGTCAACGGTCTCCTACCAATATTAGCACGAGTTAGCATGTTAGCTTAAATTCAAATCAGCAGTTTCCTAGACGTCCATCTTCCTTTTCCTCGCAGGAGAGAGCGTTGAAGAGAACGCCAACGTCGTTGTGCGATTGCTAATCCGTCGCCCCGAATGTTTTGGCCCAGCGCTGAGAGGAGAGGGTGGCAATGGTCTGCTGGCGGCCATGGAGGAGGCCATTAAAATATCCGAGGACCCGGCGAGGGACGGACCAACAGTGAAAAAAGACAGACGATTTATGTGAGGGTGTGAAGCTCATACGACGGGAAATTAGGGGCAATTATATAGGAGTATATATCTGGTAAAAATCTTAGAAATTTTCTGTAAAAAAAGGAAATTTCTGAGCTTGAAAAGTTTAAATTTTGCCAAAATTAAAAAATTTATTCTAAAATTTTCTGGGGAAAACCCCCCAACATATTTCAGAGTTTGAAAAGTAAAACGTTTACTTGAAATTTTGAGATTAATCTTAGAAATTACGTACAGGAAAAGTAAATTTCTGACCTTGAAAAGTAAAAACAATTGCCAGAATAAAAGGAAGAGTATATTTCCACCAAGAAACTCTAGAAAAATACTGGAAATTTCTGAATTTGAAAAGTGGAAAATTTTTTATGAAAAACTAAATTTTTGAGAATATAGATTTTCTAGAAACAAAAAGAACAGTTCTGACCTTGAATAGTCGAAAATGTGCTAGATAAAACTCTAGCACAACTCTAGCAGAAAGAACTGAGAAATTTCTGAGTATCCGGAATAAAAACATTTAAACTTTTGGAAATCTTTAGAGTTTCAAAATTTGAACATTTTCAACTTTTGAAACTCATAAATTTAGAATTGTTTTTTAATAGATTAACCTAAAGTTTTTCTCTGTCTACAATGGCCCTAATATTTCCTCATGAGATCAACAACTTCAGCAGGCTGACCTGAGTCCGGTGGTCTGATTGGTTGGCAGGTTTGGAGGTGAGGGGCAGCATGAGGAGAACCGCGTTCACCTGGGAAACGCCATCATGTCCTTCTACTCGGCACTCATTGATCTGCTGGGTCGCTGTGCTCCAGAGATGCACGTAAGAAACAAGTTTAATGTGATTTTATGAGTGCAAGTTAAAGACTAATGAGTTAATTTAAAATTATCAATAGACTACCGATTACTTCTTAGATAATTTAACTATTCTCTTAACTTTAGACTGTGCTTTTTTGTATAATATTAAATTATCAAATGAATGATTTAATTTAACCTTCTAAATGCTTTATTCCAAACTTTTAACTTATACTTTTAATCTAATCTACCATTAATGGACAAATTAATATCTTAAGTAATTGTTCGCATCCCTACTTAAGTATTTTCAATTAAAACCAAACAGGAAAAACAAAAAAGTATATTAAATTAGGCTTTTCTGAAACTAATATGGAAATAGTTTCATACTTCATGGAGCTCTGTTGAGTAGTTTTCACATCTCCAAGTTGAATTTTTGAAGGATAAACTGTATGAATGTCTTTATTTTTGTTTATTTGCAGCTAATCCAAGCAGGAAAAGGTGAAGCTCTACGAATCCGCGCCATCCTTCGATCTCTAGTGCCCATTGAGGATCTAGTGGGGGTAATAAGCTTGCCAGTACAGATACCTGCCTACGGTAAAGGTACGTCAATTCATATTTTTGGATAAATAAATGCACCAGCACCTCCCGACCCCACTAGAGACAAGGGTGTTAGAAAATGGATTGATGGATGGAGGAAATGTACAAAACCTTCAAATCTTAGGTTTTTGGAAAGCCTTGAGCTACAAGAAGAACCTCAAAATATCCTTTTTTTAAATTGCTATTTGCTGTCGGGCTTAATTTTTTCTCTCATTATGCTGAACATCGAGTTTAATTATCTCAGTCACAGCATTTACAGTCAAGAGAAAATCTGGCAGTTTTTATTATTACAGTCTCCTAGAGGCTTGTGGGAAATCTTTTATTTTGCGCTACCTCAAAATAAATTTGCAAATAAATCTTGGTTTATTTTGTATGCAGTTACAATAATAATTCTTATTAATTTAAAGAGCCTTGTAAAAACATAAATATACATTTTTAACTATTTGGTGCAGAAAGTTGGTGGAAAATTGATGTATAATTGGTGTTTATGTTTCTGTAATATCTTTCAGTAGAGATCAGACAACCAACACGAAAAAGACACAACCAAAACTGTCAGATGATGATAGTATAACGTATAGTTCAATTGGAAAGTAGAGTAACGTGAAACGTGTTTTTTTCCGACCCACTGGTCCAATTTCTCAATGGATCCATAATATTTTGATAATTAATATCCTCTTTCATTTGTAATTTCCTTCAATCCACAGATAGTCAGATCATAGAGCCGAAGATGTCTGCCAGTTTTGTGCCAGACCACAAGGCCTCCATGGTGTTGTTCCTCGACAGAGTCTACGGCATCGACAATCAGGACTTCCTGCTTCATGTGCTGGAGGTCGGCTTCCTGCCTGACATGAGAGCTGCAGCCTCTCTGGATACAGTGAGTTCAATGAAGCATCTCCACATATTTTAAGAGTTTGAATGTGAATCTTAAAGGTGACATATTATGCTTCCTGTGGGCTAATAAAACATGTTTATTAAATCAATCTTTGATAAAACAATAAATCAACAACAATATATGTTGTTGATATACATGCCGTCAATATCTGATCGAATATTCAGTTTATAGAACATTCGCTGAGCCGCCCGGCATTCTGGGAAATGTAGGCAGAGGAAAGGCTTTAGCTGCTCAGTCTCTCAAGGCAAGCTAAGCTAGGTTGGTGGAATCAACTAACACACTCACTCTTTGGTTACCTAGCAACTCATTCATTCTTTGGTTACCTAGCAAACAACTTGTTGAGTAACTTGCGCAGCAGCGGTTTAATGTTTCACCTCTTGACTTCTTAAAAATAAAAAGCAATGACATGGAGTGTCATTCCTGTGTCTAAACAGGAAACGTGACATCTTCTATGAGACAGTATTTCAGATATTCACAACAAAAAACTAATCAATAATTATCAATATTAATTTTTCCAGCCAAATTGTATCATATCAGCAAGTGGTTTCTGGATGCTAGGTGAACAACAACCCATTGTACAGTTCATACAGCGGTAAAACCAGCTGAGTAAATGTACTGGAACTCAGATTGAGTTGCTAGGTAACAGCGCCGTGCCTGTGGAATACGACTTAACATTTAGGAGGTTTTTATTTTCTTGACACCAAAGAACATTAACTTATTGGCAAAAAACAGCAGAGTATTTTTTAAGCACTTTGGGTGTTTTTAGAAGTGGCAGAGACCCAGATGGAGGTATAAAAACCAGCAAGAAGTGAATTCTGCCTGATAGGTCTCCTTCACCGACTGTTTTGTCTGATTCAGGTGGCCTTCAGTACCACTGAAATGGCGCTGGCCCTCAACCGCTACCTCTGCTCGGCTGTTCTGCCGCTGCTCACCAAGTGCGCCCCGCTGTTCGCCGGGACGGACCATCGTGCCATCATGATCGACTCCATGCTTCACACCATTTACCGCCTGTCCCGCGGCCGAGCCCTGACCAAGGCCCAGAGGGACGTGATAGAAGAGTGCCTCATGTCACTCTGCAAGTCAGTATTACACATGCTAGAGATTCAAAGTAATTTAATTAAAAAAAAAAATTATGGTTGAATTTTATCATGTGATCCAAGCTCAGTAAATAGTTTGTTTCTAGTCCTTACAGTGTCACTTATTAAAGGTTGGGGTGATATCTGCAGGTACCTCAGACCCTCCATGCTGCAGCATCTGCTCAGACGGCTGGTATTTGATGTACCCATCCTGAATGAATATGCAAAGATGCCTCTAAAGGTCGGCTTCCTGTTTAATCGCCTCTTATTTTCTGTATTTGGCTTATTAATAACTACAAGTAACAATTTGTTATTAATGAAATGATTAGATATGGTTTTTATTAAGTTTATGACTTTGGAAAGATGACTTAAAACACTATGAATGCTGGTAGGACTGGTGCAGTGCAATCAGTCATTTTGGAAAATGGGGTCCAACAATTTTGTCTAAAACACAGTTTATACACATTACATTTAATACCAGATCCATACAAATTCACACATGCACCTACACAACCGTTTGTCAAAATATCTGCTATTATTAAATTCATATTTCACCTTTTTTGAATTTCAGCTGCTTACAAATCACTATGAACGCTGCTGGAAGTACTACTGTTTACCAAATGGATGGGCAAACTTTGGAGTGACCTCAGAGGAGGAGCTTCATCTTTCTCGGAAGCTCTTTTGGGGAATATTTGAGTCGTTGGCACACAAGGTGAGAGATTAGTTTCAGCTTTCCATAGGATTTATGTCATGATTAGTTCACACAAACAGGAGCAGCAGCGGTTCAGATGTACTTGTTGGATTTTCTGTACATTTCCTCGTTTATATCCTTTAGCTAAAACCATAACTTACAGAAAGATTTACGAAGGATCACATGGATCAGCATCAATCCAGGGAAGGGGACCAAAAGTTTCACAAAATTATCTAAAACATATCAGGATAGCTAAAGTTAGCACATTAGCATTATCCTCTGCTAAATACCCAATTGGTGTAGAGGGACTAATTTTATAAATTATGTAGAACAAATATTGGGTATCAACATAGTTGAAGATAGCGTGTTAGCATTAGCCTGAGCTAAATAGTATCTTAGTTTAGTGCTTTAGCATTAGAGGACTTAATTTTACAAATTAAGTAGTAGAACATAAGATGGGTATCAATGAAGCTGAAGTTAGCATGTTAGCATTAGCCTCCTTTAATAACTATATTAGGGTAGCGATTTATCATTTCAAGGACTAATTTTACAGATTATGTACAACATGGTTGACGTTAGCTTGTTAGCATTAGCCTTTGCTATATACCCGATTGATGTATTGCTTGAGCTAATATTTAGGATTAGTGCTTTAGGCTTAGCAAAGCTAATTTTTTAGCTAGCCATGCTCACCATCTGTCACCTCTGCAGATATACCATGAAATAAATTAGAACAAAGTGTGACAAAACAAAAACAACAAAAAAGTAGCTTTCTTCTCTGATTCACTCTTCAGAAATTTGATGCTGAGCTTTTTAAGATCGCCATGCCGTGCCTCTGCGCCATAGCGGGAGCCATTCCTCCTGACTATGTGGATGCTAGCTACTCCTCTCACACGGAGAAAAAGGCCTCAGTCGACGCTGAGGGCAACTTTGATCCCAAACCAGTTGAAACCACAAAGTAAGTTCTCCTTATTGTAGCTTTTTCTGTATAACTTACAGCGTTGTAATGAATGTAGATTTGTTTTACAAAAACAGTATTTTTGGTCTAGTTTCTAGTGGAAATATCTCAGTACACTTGAAATAATATAAACTAACTTAAAAGTAACTTTTCAGCAAGATGTTTTAAGTAAATAATTCCTTAATATTGATCAAAGAGTTCCCGTTCCCATGTTTTAAGTGAAATAACCTGCCAGTGGAACTAGAACTGGGTTGCTAGGTAACGGGCTAGGCTTGGCTGGGGTTGCTAGGTAACGGGCTGGGCTTGGCTGGGGTTGCTAGGTAACGGTGCAGTGGAACATTCTACCAGTGGACTAGAACTTTTGTATCAATATTAAGGAATTATTTACTTAAAACAAGCTTCTTTTTTTTTTATTTTGGTGAAAAGTTACTTTTAAGTTGGTTTATTTTATTTCAAGTTTTACTAAGGTACTAGAAACTAGACCAAAAGTATTTGGTAAGATTTTGTGTGTTTGCAGTATAGAGGTTAAATTTCACGATGTAAATCAACCGTTTTCAAAAGCTAACCTGGATATTTCAGATACTGAATGTACATTAAAGACAGTAAATTCTCCCATAGCACCATCATACCCGAGAGGCTGGATGCTTTCATCAACAAGTACGCAGAACACACTCATGATAAATGGGCTTTTGAAAAGGTCAGTGCAAAAACAAAATGTAGCATCTGATGAAAATATAGTCATGTCCGTAACGTTTACCTCCAAATGGTTTCCCAGATTCAGAACAACTGGACCTACGGAGAGGTTCTAGACGAGAACGCCAAGACTCACCCAATGTTACGGCCGTACAAAACGTTTTCTGAAAAGGTGACGATCCTCTGCTTCCTGAAAAATTTGTTTTTAAGTGATTTTTTTGTTGTTGTTTTTTGAGTTTATTTTCCTTTGGGCCTCAGGATAAGGAGATATACCGTTGGCCTATTAAAGAATCAATCAAAGCCATGCTGGCATGGGAGTGGACCCTGGAGAAAGCCAGGGATGGAGAGGTAGAGGTGGAGAAGGCGGCGACACGCAAGATTTCCCAGACTGCTCAGGTACGAAACACAGCAGAAAAATATGTATTCATGGGAGTTTTTACACTGAAAAAACTCAAATAAGTAACACAAATTACTTCTTTATTCTCCTACCAATGTGATCAAAACATATTTCCATTAGTAAATTGTAAAGCTACGCAATAAAGCCACCAATTTTATTTTCCACCAATGCTCTCCTTGGGTTTTAATAGTTCAAAGTGAGGGTAGCAGGGCAGCCATCTTGTTTGATTTTTATAGATTCTAATTATATTTTGAATTCAGATCAATGCTACGACAAAATATTAAGATCAAGATATGATTTTATGTTTTTAATTACATAATAAAGTTATATGTAAGATGATTGGTATTTGTTTTTATTTGTCTTTAGGCCACATATGATCCCAGTCATGGCTACAACCCTCAGCCAATAGACATCTCAGGGATGGCTTTGTCCAGAGAACTGCAGGTATGCAAATTTCTGTTATTATCACCATATTGTGCATTGAAATCTTGACAAATTGTGTTTCTTTTTCTCTTCATTCAGTCTATGGCTGAGCAACTAGCTGAGAACTACCACAACACCTGGGGCAGGAAGAAGAAACTTGAGCTACAGGCTAAAGGCAGGAGTTAACGTCTTGTTTTAAAGGGGATCTATTATGCAGAATTCACATTTTACATATGCAAGACCCTGGAGGGCATAAAGCTGCTCACTAACAATAATTAGCTTTGGTTTTAGCTGTCAATTTGTCAACATAACGCGCTAAATCTTAAATGTACGCCTGGTATATAAAAGAAAAATACTGTGACAACTAGATAATAACAAGGTCCAAGGGTAACACATTTCACAGCTCAGAAAAAAGATTTAATAAAAAAGTAAATAAAATAGTGAGGCATAGGGAAGTAGTTTAGTTATGCTAGCTTGACTACGACAACCTGAACATGTAGATGTGCTGTGGAATTCAGTGTGTTTCAGTTCAGTTAAAAAAAAGAAAAGGTGACCCATAATATATAATTATTAGGTGACGTCACACTTCTGTGAACTTTGTACCTGACAGTCATCTTGGTAGGCGGTTGCTATGAGCTGCCAAGATAACAAAATTAGCTTAGCTGTTGTAACTTATGTCTGCTAGCTAAAACAGACATGTAGCCTACATGCTTGTTCCTTGTTACTTCGCCAGTCACCAGAACAAAGAATTCTTATGTCCTTTACAAAGACGCTTTAATATTGATTGTGTGCGTCCATGGACTTCAGCTGAAGCTCCTTCATTTTATACGTTCTCTTTGTATTCACTAAGCAGCTAACTATGCTATATTATGAGATCGGAGACATCTTGTCCGCATCGTCTGACCATTTTCCTTCTCCATCTCATACGTGTCGATCCTGACAGGAGTCATTTTGTTCAAGTATTTTTCTGTTTGGGTCCACGTATTTTCTTATTGTTGGTCTTGAAAACATGGTTTGTTTTGAGTAACGCTGTGATTGTCTACTAAGAGGGCCAGTTGAGTCCAGTTCAGACTTGTGGGAACTGTGTGTTAAATATCTTTAAGAGAGTCCTGTTCGGGATAATGTTGCCCACCAGGTGGCGGTACACACCCTCTGCTGGTGCCATACGACACCCTGACGGCCAAGGAGAAGGCTCGAGACAGAGAGAAAGCCCAGGATCTGCTCAAGTTCCTCCAGCTCAACGGATACGCTGTGACTAGGCAAGGCAGACAATCAATCAATCAATCAATCAAATTTTATTTGTGTTGCACATTCCAGCAAAAATTGCAAAAAACTAAGCCCAAAAAAACATTTTTGCTGATTTTTGATTTATTAGTTATGTTTGTCATTGTGAATGGATTCAGTTTACATGCTGGTAATTCCCCACATGCTGCTGTATTTAAGTTAGCCCTGGTATTTTTGGCTAATATTAGCTTATATTTCCTCAGTTTGCACACAGAATGGAGGTATTTTATGTTTGTCAATATGCTAGTGATAGCCCTCATGCTAACAATAACCTATAATGTAAAATAAATATTTTAGCTAATTGTTGATTTATTGGCTATGACTATCATAACATATTAAGAGTTATTCAGATAACTACAGCATAAATAACATGCTAACAAGTTTACCAAACTATCCGTGTCGCTCCAAATCACTAAATCTTCATCTTCGGTGTCGCTTGTAAACAACTCGGCTAACTCCGGAGGTAGCTTCTACCACACACATTATCAACACAGGCCTAGAGCGCCCTCTGGCGGTTTAGTGTGAAAGTGACATGTGATATGATATAATAATGTGTTAATAATTTCACACATAAGTCGCTCTGGAGTACAAGTCGCACCCCCGGGCAAACTATGAAAAAAACTGCAACTTATAGTCCGGAAAATACGGTACTTTTAGTTGATACACTGATGTTGGCATACTAAATTGAGTAAGTCTTTGTTAGCCAACATAAGCTATTGATGACATTTTTGTTCACCTTAGCATTGTTGCTAATTTTCAGCATCAGAACGCTGGGTTCCAACTGACACGCACGCTTTGGCACGACCTTTTAAATTTCTTCAGAAATGTTCTAGTGTTCTCCTTATAATGTTTCAAAAGCAACTCTAACCAGGTGGGATTTTAGTCTGGACTTCAAGGAACTCAGTGTTTCGGCTGTTTTGCAGTTTGTTCTGGATGTGTGGTGCATAGAAGCTGAATGCTGGCAACAGTATTTTAAAATCTATCTTCTGAGCTACGGTGTAGGGACTGTAGAACTGGGGTGATGTGCTCCATCTTCCTGGTTTTAGTCAGAACGCCAGCAGCAGCAGCTGCGTTCTGGATCAACTTCGTCCTCGTCTGCTCGGCTCACTGACTGACTGTCTCTTTGTCCCGTCCTCAGAGGCCTGAAGGACATGGAGCAGGACATTTCCTCCATCGAGAAGCGTTTCGCCTACGGATTCCTCCAGAAGCTTCTCAAATGGATGGACATCGCTCAGGAATTCATCGCTCATCTCGGTGCGCCGGTTTTAAGAGCTAAGCTTCCGTTTCATTCTTGCGCTGAACTAATGAGCAACTTGTTTTCTCGTTGATTAACACCAGAGGCCGTAGTTAGCAGCGGCCGCGTAGAGAAGTCACCACATGAACAGGAAATCAAATTCTTCGCCAAGGTGAGCTGAAGGAATTTAGCCTTGAATGAGTTTAATGTTAATTTACTTTCAGCACCAAAGGAAGCATTTAATAGCCAGAGTCTGGAAATATTTCGGGAGTAGTATTATGTTATAACGAGATATAAAACTCATTAAAACAAAAGTTCCTCATTATAACGAGATGCAAAATTTGATAAAATGTCAACTTTTCTGGTTATAATTATTTCTGGTTAATCAGAAAATTTGTTTCACCTTTATAATCATGTACAAAATTTGTTAAAGAAGAAAGTTTTAAACTAACGGATGTAAAATTAGTTTAAAAAGGAGAGTTTGTACTTACAAAATTATATAAAACTCATTAAAACAAGGAAATTTCACGTCACAAGTAGATAAAAAACAACTTGAAAAGGAAGAAAGTTTCATTTTATAACGACGTGTGAAAGATTTTGTTATTCATTAATGCTGCCTCAGATTTTAGATTCCTGCCAGAAAGTTTTTACTATCAGAATATACACTTTTTTTAACTTCAAAATTCTGTCTTTTGATTACAAGAAAATATGTAATTTGATGTAATAATACATTAGTTACATCGCCTTTGCTTTTCGCTAGATTCTCTTGCCGCTCGTCAATCAGTACTTCAAGAACCACTGCCTGTACTTCCTGTCCACTCCGGCGAAGGTCCTGGGCAGCGGCGGCCATTCATCCAACAAGGAGAAGGAGATGATCGCCAGGTTTGTGTTTGCGTTTATCGGCCGCCCGGACCGCGTCTGTCCTCTCCTGCTGCCATGTCCCTCCATATCTCTCGTGTTAGAGATGACCCGTTATTTCCTTGACCTCTCTTATATTTTTTGTGTACCTGAAACATTTGACCTTTGCCCCCTCCTCACCATCCTCCCTCCCTGTCCCTGCTTTTCCTCTTTTCTCCTCCGACCTCAGTATCTTCTGTAAGTTGGCTGCCTTGGTGAGGCACAGAGTTTCTCTTTTTGGTAAGGAATTTGCATGGTGGTGTCGTTTTTTTTTATCCTGTTTTTCTTTTATTTATTCACTAATGAGGTTTTCCACTTTATCATTTCCTCCCACATCACTGAGTTTCCTGTCTAACGCTTCTTTCTCTTCAGCTCAGCTCCTGCTTGGCTTCTATGTTTTCTGCAGTTTTGTGATTTTAAAAGTTGTCTTTTTATGGCTTTGAAGACATTTATCGAAACGGTGTAAACAGAATAAATCAGGTTTAATATGGAGAGAGGTTTGTTCCAATGTAATTGTAGGCAAAGATTTAAATAGAAAAATAAAAATGTAGGAAAAAAAATTACAATGTGTATGCAATAGAAAAACATACATTTATGCAGTTTTCAATTTCTTCAGCTTTAATTTTTATTCTTCTTCTTTTTTTTTTAAAGATTTCTTGATTAAAAAGATATTTGTTAGCCTTTTTCTATTAGTTTTCAATTTTTTTCAGATTTTAAAAAAAGAAAAGTTTAAAGTTTTTCAAAATGTATGTTTTCAAATTAGGCTTTTATATTTGACTATTTTATATGTTATGTTATTTATTCACATATTCTATCAATTGCTTTAAATGCTTTTCAGATTAAAAATGTTCAAATATTTTCTTCAAATTTTGTTTTCAAATTTTGTTTATTCAAATATACCTTTTTTCAAAAATCTTTTCATATTTTATTTTTTAAATGTTTTTTTCTGATTTTATGTTTTCAAGTTTTATTTCTTTACTTTTTTTATATTTTATTTTTCCAAATTATTTTTCCAGATGAAACATTTTAAAATAATTTTTTTAGATTTTACTTTTTGAAATTTTTTACGTTTTCAAAACATTATTTTTGTAAATTTTTTTTATTTTTTTCTTATTTTGAATTTTGACGCCAAGTGTTATAAATTGCTCTCTTTTCAAATCTACAAATTACATCCCACTCTTTTGGGAGGCGGGACTTCCTCTGTCGGGTGTCAGGCGGAATCATTTCTATTTGTCTGAGGGAATGTTAGCAACAGCGTTCCTATTGGTCGGTGCAGGGCGAGTTAGAGCATTTCTATTGGTCAGAAGCTACAAAGCTCTTCTTCCAAGTCTGTTCACTTCTGAAAAACATCATTCATGATGTTGTTGTCATATTCTCCTCTTTAGTTGTAAAAAGTTAAAAATACGGAAACAACTTGCTGTCAAACATGTTTATACATGTAAGATTTTCAACTATCAGATACACATTTAAATTACCCTTGATTGAGAAGTTTTTCAATATTTTATTTTTGAAAACTCTTTAAAAAAAAAAAAAAATTTGACATTTTTGAAACATGTTCTTTGGTTGCAGTAATATTGGAACAAATGTCTCTCCGTAGATGAACCGCTGGTGTTGCTCTGCGGCTCTGTCATGTGTTGCCAGCCTGGCTTGTAGAGGCAAAAGATGCTGTATCTTCATTTTTATCTGCTTCACCACCATGAATCTCTACAACTCTCTTTTATTTGAGTCAGCGGTCTGATTGATAGCGAGCACAAAAACTTTACGGAAATGCTCATTTTTATTTTTTATTCTGGCTTCTTGTCATTTCTTAGTGGCGTTCATCAAACGTTCTCCAAAAACGTTTTCTCTTTTGGCTTCATCTGCCTTATTTTCTTTTAATTTTTTTTAACAGCACTTCCATTTTATGAGAAATTGAGTCATCAAATTGATAAATTTTGCACACATAGAACCAAAGGAACAAATTTAATAGATTCTTTCAGAATTTATTTAATGGTAGTGTGAGTTTAATTGTTTTCTAACATCATTTGATTCAAATATAATTCTGTTTTGTTTTGTTTATGCCAAACTTTTAAACAGGATTTCTTTAGTATTGATAGGAAAACTGATGTTTTTAATCATTTAAGTTATTTGAGCTCTTGTATTAAATTTGTACGGAAGTAAAGTAGTGACGGATCATAATCTGTGTGCCGTTTACAGGAACAGACGCACCTGCAGTGGTAAATTGTCTGCACATACTTTCGCGGTCCCTTGATGCAAGGTAAATCGCCACCATCATCAGAGAGGCAGAAAATAGACACAACGCTCTACTATTTGACCATAATTTTATTTCTCCAGGACTGTTATGAAGTCAGGCCCGGAGATTGTGAAGGCTATCCTGCGCCAGTTCTTTGAGAGTGCGGCAGATGACATAGAAAAGATGGTGGAGAATCTGAAACTAGGAAAAGTGTCAAGTAAAACGCAGGTGAGCGAGAAAACAAATACAGGAAGTCCAAAATGTTAACAGTGTGTTTGAAAAAGTGAGTAAAACCCCAAATCCTGAGTAGCTTCCTATTATTTTACGCAAACTACTAATGTGATTTTTGTCAAGTTAATTTTTTTCTGACTAAAAACAGTAATTAAACTAATTAGCAGTGCTTGGTACCACTAACTAAGTTAGTTTTGCTAACCCTAAAACACTAATCATAAGCATTGGTTCCTGCAAATGCTAAAGAACTACACCACCAAGGTATTTAGCAGGGGTTAATGCTAACGACTTGAAAAATTCCAGTTGATAATCAAAACTTCAAACCAGATGTTGAACTTTACTCAACTGAACGTTTGTAAAACAGCCAAGGAAATTAATGCTTTCAAATGTATCCAGAAAAATTAACATGGGGACGCTAATTAAGCTAAATGTTTTCAAAGTTAGCTAAAGCGCTAACTTTAACCAATTAGCACCAAAACTGCTAATTGGTGGTGTCAAAGTGCTATTTTGAATACTAAAAAAAAAAAACATATCTGTTAAATTAGTCACTAAATGGTTAAGAGATCAAACATTAGCAATGCCTGTTTAATAGTCAGTTAGTTTGGTAATCTGGTTTTTGTCATAAATTAATAAGCAGGTCGTTCAGGAACTCTACAAGCTAATTATTTCTGGCACAAACTGCTAGCCTTTTAATGAGGAGTTTAAAATGGGTATTAAATAGTTTTTTTTAAATACTTCTGTTACAGTCTATAGTTTCACATAAAATCCCGAATTAGATTTTTATTGTTGTGAGCTGATATCTGTTTGCCTTCTTGTTCATTCAGGTTAAAGGGGTTTCCCAGAACATCAACTACACCACAAACGCCTTACTACCTGTCCTCACTTCGCTGTTTGACCACATCGCCCAACACCAGTTTGGCGATGACGTTATCTGTGAGTTATTTCGGTCGACTCTAATAAATCCATAGTTTTGGTTTGTTTTTATTAATACTTTACTGGAAACTTACAAAAAAAAAATCCTCTTTTATTAAATCCATAGTGGATGACCTGCAGATATCCTGCTATCGTTTGATGTGCAGTATATATTCTTTGGGAACTGTCAAGACTCCACATGTGGAGAAGTAAGTAATTTTGGGAATTAGCTTAAAAAATATCCTATTTGTATAGATCATTGATTAAAGTTTTAAATGGTACCTGAACAGGATTTTGTACACTATAGAAATATTAGAATTATTTGGCCAATTTTAGACCACATTAGCATCAACAAAGCTGACATTAGCATAATAGTGCTAATGTTAGCATTTTCATTTTTCGAGACAAATTTTGATTTCATTTGATTTGACCTAACTGAGAATGTTTCCTAAGGATCTCAAGTTTTGTGTCTTATGCAGACATATAAAAAATGCTGGGTAAGCTAAATGTTACCTAGCATAATGTTTAGTTTACAGAAACGTCAGGAAACAATAACCTACATGGTTTAACAATTTAATTTCTTTATATTTAAAATACTTTGTAAATTACCTTGAGACAACGTTAGTTGTAGATGGGATTATATAGGACATTAACATGTAATGTTAAAGTTTTTTAATAATAGAAAACAGCAGCAATGCTAACATTAGCATTACGTCATGGCAACAATTTGTGCTATTGTGTCTCATGTTGAGCATTGACAAGAGGTTAGCACATTTAAAATGAGAATCAAAAGGGCTTGGTGCATTTAGCAGCTGCTAATCATATTATATTTTGTTATTGTTAGCAATTTGTAGCAACAGTACTCTAACAAAGCTAGTTTTTTATTCATTTTGTTTTAATTTAATTATTTTCATCCAGACAGCTACATACTCTGGACAAGAACTTGGTGCTGTTAGCGGTTGCTAATTCTATCCTTTTTTTTTCTTTTCTTTTTTTTTTTTTTTGGCTCGTATTAATTAATTTCACAGCAGTGCTAACATCAGTATCTCACAGCTGAAGTGAGCAGTTGGATTTTGAAAAGGCAGATTTGGCTTAGTTTGTTTTTTTTAAAATTTTGTTTCATCTAGGGATAAACGTTCAATTTAATGTTTAGTTTGCTTTTCTTCTGGCAGCTTCATGCATTAGCTAAGGGCTTGGAGCCGTTAGCAAAGAAAAAGGCTAGCATTAGCAACTGCTAATATTAGCAAATTTTTTGGTAATGCAATTTCCAAAGGCAGATTTTAGTTTTGTTTGTTTTTTTATTTGTGACAAAACTTTTATGCTATTTTATAAAATCCATTTTTCCTCATGTCAGTTTGAGGCAGCTGCTAAAATTTATGTTTTTACTAAATAGCAAAAGACAGAATGCTGACAGTTGGACATTTTGGCTTATGTTCCCACTTCTTCTACTGTGGACATTAGATTTGACTGATTTTCTCTTGTGGAGGCAGCATCTAGCTCTCAGCGAGAGTTTGGTACATTTTGCCCCACCAATGTTATCATTTTTGTGTGTGTATTTATTTTAAAAGTAAAAACATGACGTATTATGTCGTGTCTCTACCTTGTTTTGCAGACAGCGGCCGGCTCTCGGAGAGTGTTTGGCTCATTTAGCAGCAGCTATGCCAGTAGCCTTCCTGGAACCGGTGCTCAATGAATTCAACTCTTTCTCTGTTTACACAACCAAGACTCCAAGAGAGAGAACTAGTGAGTTACGATTTTTCCTCTAAAATATGTGTGTCAAATTGGAGGCGCGGGTCCAAATCTGGCTCGCTGTACCTCTTTATGAGGCCCTCTAAACTCCAGATGCCAAATTACACCAATCAGTCCCTCCGGTTTGTTGCAATTGTGAAAATTCACGCAAAATCAATCGAAGTGGCTAGGAACCAAAAGTCACGTTTAACATCTCATATAAGCACAGATATAGCAAAGCTCTTAGCAAATATTTCTAAATTAGCACCAAAAAATCTGTGATTCTGATAGCAAAAAATCACAGAAACAGTCAGAAAATCCTGGAGGAACAGATCAATGTGGAAAAAGTTTAATATTATTTAAATTCAGCAAGAACTTGTTGAACACAGAGACAGATACTTGTTAATATTTTAGCCGTTTTTAATTGGTTCTGGCGCAACCGGCCCTTTAAGAACATTTATGATTTTCATTTGGAACAAAAAGAAAACAAGTTTGACACCCCTCCTCTAAAATGTGAATTAAATCGTATTTATCCTTTTAAAACCACGTGTTTTCCTCTGCTCCTCTCCAGTTTTGGGACTTCCCAACCAAGTAGAGGAGCTGTGCACCGACATCCCAGAGCTGGACGTCCTGATGAAGGAAATCCACGACCTTTCTGAGTCCGGAGCTCGCTACACAGAAATGCCCCATGTGATTGAGATTACGCTGCCCATGCTGTGCAACTACCTGCCCCGCTGGTGGGAGAGGGGGCTGGAGAACTTCCCGGAGCAGGAGGGCCAGCTGTGCACCGCCGTTACGTCGGAGCAGCTCAACCAGCTGCTGGGCAGCATCATGAAGATTGTGGTTAACAACCTGGGCATTGATGAGGCGTCCTGGATGAAGAGATTAGCCGGTTGGTGACGCTTACAAACAAATCGATTTGTGAAAAATATTCAATCTGAAGGCTTTAATATTTATTCGTTGTACTTTAAAGGAAACCTGTTATGCTAAATCTGCATTTAGCTTTCATACATTTGGGTTTAAAAAAAACAAAATCAAAGTATTTTTGGTCTAGATTCTTGCGCAAATATCTTGGAATAAGACAAACTAACTTGAAATGAATTTTTCAATCGATAATAATTCCTTATTATCGACGAAACAATACGACAATTCCCCTGGCATAAGTTACAACACAACATTTTTCTTGTGTTATAAGTTAACTTATCTGCCAATAATAAAACTTTAAAGTACTTAAGTTGTTGCTCAGTGAATGACTTTGTCGTCGATGATGTTCAGTTTTCGCCCAGCCCATCGTCAGCCGGGCGAAACCGGAGATGCTCAAGTCCCACTTCATCCCCACCATGGAGAAGCTGAAGAAGCGAGCAGGAAAGGTGGTGGCGGAGGAGGAGCACCTGCGCATGGAGGGCAAGACGGAGGTGGACAGCGAGAACGGGACCATACGGGACGAGTTCGCTGTGCTGTGTCGGGACCTGTACGCCCTTTACCCCCTGCTCATCCGCTACGTGGACAACAACAGGTCAGAGAGCCGGATCAGCGCCGTTTGGTCACCACAGCTGCTTAAAATACACTTACATTATTTTCCGGACTATAAATCGCTCCAGCCATAAATTGCATAAAGCAGGAAAATACATATACAAATTACGTTTCTGGGGGAAATTCATTTGATAAAATCCAACACCAAGAACAGACATGTCATCTTGAAAGGCAATAAAATAGAATAGAGACAACAACAGGCTGAATAATTGTACGGTATGCTAACGCTACATAACACATAAACAACAAACTGAGATTGTGCCTGGTATGTTAGCATAACATATTAAGAGTTATTCAGATAACTATAGCACAAATAACATGCTAACAAGTTTACCAAACCATCCGTGTCGCTCCAAATCACTAAATCTTCATCTTCGGTGTCGCTTGTAAACAACTCGGCTAACTCCGGACGTAGCTTCTACCGCACACATTATCAACACAGGCCTAGAGCGCCCTCTGGTGGTTTAGTGTGAAAATCACATGTGATATGATATAATAATGTGGTAATAATTTCACACATAAGTCGCTCCGGAGTATAAGTCGCACCCCCGGCCAAACTATGAAAAAAACTGTGACTTATAGTCCGGAAAATACGGTACTACCTTTTTTAGTTACATCACAACTCATTTTTAGATTTTGTGAGATCATCTTTCATCAGGAGAGTTTGGTTGGAAGTAGCTACTTTTACTTAAGTAACTTTTTTGAAAAAATTTACTTTTACTTTTGTTTGAGTAATTCTATTATGAAGTATTTCTACTCTTACTTTAGTACAAATTCTGGATTTTCTACCCACTGAATGAAAAACAAACATGTCTTAACCAAAAATTCACCAGAAACAGACACACACCTGCAGATTCTGTTGAAGCTTCATCAGTTTTATATTGAAAGAAACTGATTTGTAAACATTTTCTTTTGCCTCATTTTGTTATTTTGTGATTATGCTTTTTATATAAATCATTTAAGTCCTTAAAATGCCAAAATTTACACTTAACTTTATATTTTGCTCCATCTGATGATGTAATTTTAAAATATTAAATGATTGATAATTTGATCAGTTACTCAGTGCTTCATCTTTTCCTCCTGCTTGAGGAATTTCTTGGATGGATACTTTTTACTTTGACTTGAGCAAAGATATGTTGTGCCACTCTTACTCAGTTTTTTCTGTTTTTGTGAAAAGGGCGAGGTGGCTGACCTGTCCGGACCCGGATGCAGAAGAACTGTTCAGGATGGTGGGAGAGGTGTTCATCTTCTGGTCCAAATCACATGTAAGGCTCCGTCATTTCTTAATCTCTTTCCACTATTAAACTCTTACTTTATAAGAACAAAATGTAGCAAACTGTCAAAAGAGTTTTAGTCATGTTTTATTCTCTAGTACAGTTTTGCTTGGCCCTAAAAAGTCAAAATGAAATAAACTAGTTATCGATTATAACAATTAATTGATTAATCGGACAAACAATTGGCGCATTCTGCTAATTTTCATTTAACCATTTAAACCTACTTTATACAACGTTTAAAAAGCTCATCTTTTTGACAGGGATGTTTTTTTTGTTTTGCTCTTCAGAGAGATTTTTACCACAGGTGGATGGATGAGGTACCAAAATTGTACTCCACTAAGAGCAGCACTACTTTAACATATTTTTACTCATCCAAGAAATTACTCAAGTAAAAAAAGTATTTGGTAAAACATCTGAGTAACTGATCAAATTATCAATCATTTAATATTAAAAAATTCCATCATCAGACGGAACAAAGTATCAAGTTATGTGGAAATTTTGGTATTTTAAGGACCAAAATGACAATAATTCATATAAATAGCAAAAAATAACAAAATCAGGCAAAAGTAAATGTTTCCAAATCAGATTCTTTCAATATAAAACTGATTAAACTTTAACAAAAACTGCAGGAGTCTACAGTTTTTGTTGTGTCTGGTGATTTTTGGTTCAAACATGTTTGTTTTTCATTCAGTGGGAAGAAATCAGATACTCACTAGAAGAAACATATATATATATATATATATATATATATATATATATATATATATATATATAGCTCATTCAAATTATGGAGACTATTAAGTGAAATGTAAAGATTGTTTTGTGTTTTTGTTGCAGAACTTTAAGCGGGAGGAGCAGAACTTTGTGGTGATGAATGAGATCAACAACATGTCCTTCCTCACTGCTGACAGTAAGAGTAAGATGACCAAGGTAAGAGCTAAACATTCCCTCCTCTCTAGATGTTTGATCCACCACATACCGAGACATAACACATTAAGAAACTAAACTCTATTAATTTATGGATCACTAACACTCCAAGCAGGGAATGGCGTCAAAGCAATCCATTCATAGCTGCATATATTCACATCGTCATTTCCTGTTTTTCCTCAAAGTTAAACACATCACTAATTAATTATTATTTAATTCATTTCACATTAACGGTTTTGTAATAAATGAAATCTGACACATCCTTTTCCAGGATAATGTAAGTGGCGGTTTAGTGTCGCTAACTGTGTTTTCTCCATATATCCGATGTCGGTGGTTGGACGCCGGGTCACTAGGCCGGAGACGGAGAGGTTAGATTGTGTTTGTGCACGAGCGCTGTGCTGATCGCATGGCACCCTGAGTTTGAGAGGCTTTTCATCGAGCTCTCCCCCCGTTACTCACACAAATACATTCACATAAAGGAGATTCTGTGCTTATTCACTGTTGGAGTCGGCATAACTGTGGGTAAAAGCAGGAAACAGACGGGCTCCTGTACACCAAACTGGACAATAAATCAATAACAATACAAAAAAAAGATATGTGATTAATATAAATGGCAGGTTAGTACCCAAATATTTTACTTAGGAATTAATTTAATGTTTCAGTATTAGCTTCCACTAAATATACCCAACACATAGTTTTCTCGAGTCTAGCTAGCAGATAAGATCTACATGAGCAAAGCTAATTTTGCTAGTTCAACAGTAAGTACTACATTAAATACCAAATATTTATTTTGTTTGACGTCCAGAGTACTCAAACATTGGAACCAAGAAACAGCTATAATGTACTTAAATTTTTTATAAGTTAGAAACGAGGCAAGCACTAGCTCTAAGCTTGTGGCTAGTTTATTGTTGTCATAGCAACTCCATAGCAACTGCCTGCCAAGATGGCTGTCAGTTATAAAGTTTGCGAAAATATGTGTTATTGTAGAGTGTTAGCGAAAGTATTTAGCTAACACGCTAAACCCAAAAGCACTAAACCAAAGTTTAGTGCTTTAGGGTTTAGTATATCAGCTAAACTAATGTTTAGCTAACCCTAAAGCACTAAATCACAGTTCAGTGCTTTAGGGTTTAGCATATTAGCTAAACTAATGTTTAGCTAACCCTAAAGCAATAAACCAATGCTTAGTACTTAATAATTGCTATTTAATTTGTCTTTGGCTGGGAAAGTTTCCGTCTTATAAGGTAGCAGCTGCAGATCATTTGCGGCTTACAGTCCAAGCTGTTAGCAGCATCAGTTTGGTGCACAGGATCATCGCTCATAATGCATTTAAATAATGTTCTTTGCTTTTCTCAGAAGTGCTGTCTCCATGTTGGATGGGGCTGTGGGAGCGCTGAAAGAGGTTTTTCATGTCTGTTTGTGTTTGTGTGATTACGGGGTGTGGAAGGCTTAATGAAAGCCATTTGTAGATGGTAGTGGCCTTACAGGTTTCATGGTGCTCGGACGAGCAGCTGGGCGTTTGCTCCGCTGCAGTCGAGCGTCATCACCCGTAGTGTTTTTGTCTGATCAATAAACACTTTGCCTTTAGATTGGCCCTGTTGGATTCAGCTGTGGAGCTCGTTTGCTGTTTGTCAAATTCTGTCTCTGACGCTTGGATTTTTGTTTTTTTGTTGTTTTTTTTACAGCAGTTCTGCGCCGGAGGATTCTTCTAGTTTCAGCATTTGTATTAACTTTGTGCTCACTACCTGCTTGCAACCATAGAGAAAAGGATTTTTCTGATCCTTGTGCAACATTTTTCAGACGGCGAATCTGTCAGGGGAACCTAAATCTACCCCAGCTGTCCGCAAATCGACTAACTGGACTCATCAATTTTTGTCATGCTCACTGACCACATTAAAAATGCTAAATAATGCAACATCTAATCATTGTGTTACTGATGGTTTATACAGTTCCTATTAATTAAATCTTATGTCTTCGTATGTAAAGTCCTTACTGTAGTCAATGTTTATTACCCGACTCCACTGAAAGTTGTTTTTAAGGATGTTTTCACATTTGATAGTCCGGTGGACTCTGTTCGAGTGGGGACCAAAATTAAACCGTTTTTTACATTTTCAGCTGCCCATTCTTTCTTTCACACTGACTGAGTCCAATAATCCAAACTAATTAAAAAACCTGTTCCCCTCCCTGCCTGTGGGGGCGCTGCACCAAGAAACACTGAAAAAAAATAACGTGAAATTCTTTGACGAAGACTCTGAACGCAACTTTCTTCGTAATGAAACGTAAACAAAAATGGAGCAGCGTTGGATTTTAGCGGTTGTAGTATTTCTCTTTTGTCTGGTAAAAAACCACGAGCCGTTTCTCTGGCTAGCGCTAGACTGGCGTGAATGTTTTGGTTGTATTTACCCAGAATGCCCTGCACGATAGTCCACTTCCTGCTTTTTTAGCAGTCTCCGATCCGCTCTGCGTTCATATATGCATTCGAACTGTGAGATCGCGGTTTGTAGGTGGATAAGAGTTCACTATTTGGTCCACCAAACTGAACTTTCTAGGTAAACAAACTGGAGTTTTAAAGCTAACTAAGCAGAGCTGTGAGGATGGGTTCTTAGTACCTGAAGGTCCACTATTTGTTCTGTCTGACGGGGTGAGACCAGACAACAGTCAAAGTGTAAGAAAACCTCCAAGAGCTGTCAATAGGGAACTTTGTCCATCACACTACTAACAATAAGGCTGAGCTGTGTTTAGCAGTTGGGGCTGAAGCAGCAATGAACCAAACTGAACGGAAACAGTTCATGTTGTCAGGAAAAAGTGTTTACACACGTTGATTCACTTTGTCTGCATGTCGTTTCTCATGTCAGTCTCTGTATCAGTCCATTACCTCGTCCTGTTTTGTGTTAGTTTTCCCGTTGTAGCCTCGTCTGTTTCCCTCGAGCTTCTTCAGTTTTCTAGTTGTATGTTCTCTGCCTGCCGTTCTTTTCAGTCTGGAGGCTCGGAGCAGGAACGTAGCAAGAAGAAGAGACGAGGGGACCGCTACTCTGTGCAGACCTCCCTGATTGTGGCGGCGCTGAAGAAGATGCTCCCCATCGGACTCAACATGTGCTCTCCTGCTGACCAGGAGCTTATCAATCTGGCTAAGATCAGATACTCACTGGTACTGTGTTCACTGAAATTAATTTACTTTATTTAAGGAACAACATTGTTGTAAACATGTTATGTTAATTTCCTTCTGTAATACAATAGTTTCATGAATCAAATTAACACCTAAATAAAAATAACAGTATAAAAATACACTGTAAAATTACAAAACCTGACAAAGTATTTATAGTTTTCGTCCAAATATCTTGAATTAAGACAAAACTAACTTATAAGTTACTTTTCAGCACCGTGAGCTTGTTTTAAGTAAAAATCCCAGTTCCAATATTTCACTTATAATAAGACATTCTTCCCATGTTATAAGTGAAATAATCAGCCAGTGGAACTACAACTTGGTTGCTAGGTGATGGGCTGGGTTTGGCTGGGGTTGCTAGGTAACGGTGCAGTGGAATATTCTACCAGTGGAACTAGAAATTTTTAACAATATTAAGAAATTATTGACTTAAAACAAGCTCACGTGTCTTGTTGAAAAGTTTCTTGTAAATTAGTTTTGTCTTATTTCAAGTTTACTGAGATATTTGCACTAAACTAGACCAAAAAAAAAAAACAGTTTGTAAGATTTGTTGTGTTTTTGGATTGCAGTAACTGACGTTTCTACCATAAAACTGTGCAAATTGTAATTATGAAAATAAATTCGCTCAATGGATAGCATCGTTTTTCAGCCATTTTGGAGTAGATGCGTTTCACAAACCAAACCAAAATGCTATGGTCACAGCATATTCTGTGACCATAGCAGGCGCTGTTTCATTTTAACACCATGCTACTTCAAAAACACTGGCTTTGTAGGGTGGGAAACAAACACTGTAGGAAAAGCCAAACAAAGAACAACAAGCAATATATGACCGACCACTAATACTATCATGATTATGGAACAACGGCAATGGAAACACTGTTTTTGCATCATACGAGTCACATGATCAGCAGCCGGATGTTACTACTGCCGGAAATGATAAAGCAGACAACAGGAAGTAGTAGTAGCGTGATGATTTTTTTTTTTCTGGCTCCATCAGAGCTCTCACAACAGTTAATAAAAAGTTGTGTGTCATTCGAACGTGTCGGTCTTCTGTAAAAATGGCCGACTACAATTTCTCCAAAACGCCTGTAGTAGGCAGGGCTTGTTGCTCCAACTCCTGAATAAAACTTAAAAATCTCCTCTGATTGGCTGATCGATGAATATAATCTTATGTAACTGTTTACACCTGACACTACTATGTTTTTTAACAACTTATCGCGTGAAAAAAACTTATTCACACGTTATTTTAAACTAGATTTCTTATTTAATAGAAACATTGCGATTACAAAGTAGCTTTTTTGACATTTCTAACATTTGTAATGGAAACGCAGCTATAGGAGTGTTTACATTTTAGTTTTATTTTGTAGCATAAAGAAAACTGGCTCTGTAAATGCTTTATATCTTTAAATAACCAAATTACCAGCAGTCTTCATAATGATGTGTTGAAGTTTTCTCCAATGTTTACCTTTTAGAAAGACACAGATGAAGAGGTGAGGGAGTTCTTGCAGAACAATCTTCATCTGCAAGGCAAGGTGAGTCGATTTTGTTTATATATAAGGTGGTTTTCAGAAAACTTTAACATGAAATATGATGTGAAATATGATTTATACTCCAATCATTTGCATCTATCACCTCATTTCACATTCATTGTAACAGTTTAATTTAAATGGAGTGTGTAAATAATGTATTTTAATTAATTGAATAAAAATAACAATAGCTGGTGAGACCCGTTCATGACATAGAATCTAATCGCTGGTGAATAATGATCATTTAAGTAAACCTCTTTTCTTTCCACTGGTATCTTCAGTTTTTGTTTTGAGTGACACGCTTTAAGCCATTTATCCATTATTATTTTTAAACATAACCCTTTGCTAAAGTAACTGTGTGCGCAGCAGTTTGAGCTCACAGCGCGACAAATGGTTGTTTACATGCGGTACCTCGCCACAAGGGAGCGATCACGGTTTGAGGAAGACATCCTAACCTGTTCAAGGAAACATAACGGGTCACCTTTAAGATTAAATTTGAGGACAAGAAGCCAGACGTTGACAACATTGTTGATTTTTGTCCTGTGTGGGTCCAGGTGGAGGATCCAGCGATGCGTTGGCAGATGGCGCTTTACAAGGAGATGTCTGGAAAGGCAGAAGACGCCGAAGATCCAGAGAAAGTGGTAAAAAGAGTACAAGAGGTCTCTGCTGTCCTTTACCACATCGAGGTGGTGAGTGTCGCTGCAATTTGCACGGCTGTGGGGAAAACCCATAAAAAAACAGATTAAAAAATGGCTTCTGTCTGCTTTTGTTCTTCAGACTGAGCATCCCTACAAGTCAAAGAAAATGGTGTGGCACAAGCTGCTGTCCAAGCAGCGCCGCAGAGCTGTGGTGGCGTGTTTCAGGATGACGCCTCTTTACAACATCCCAACGTAACGATCCTCACCGCTCTGAATGAAACCATCAATGTTTTATGGAACGTTTCAACAGATCAACAGTCCTTTAACTCTTCTGCCGCAGGCACCGAGCCATCAACATGTTCTTAAACGCCTACAAGCGCAACTGGTTGGAAACGGAGGGCTACTCGTTTGAAGACAAGATGATCGATGACTTGTCAGTAAGTAACTTCTCAAACCGCACAAATGATGATTTAAGCTCATCCTCAGATACTTTTAAAAATAACATATCATTAAATTAAATGTACAACGATCTGCTTTTTTTATTTTTTTTAAATTCATCGACGTGTTTCTCAAACTATTTCACTCTAAGAACTACTTAACCCATTTAGCAAAACACTCACAGATCACCTAACTTGAAACTGCTCTTGCAAATACCACAAGATACTGACATATATGACCTGAAATAAAAACATTAGCCTCTTAACTCATCGTCTTTGTTCCTCCTAATGTGAAAGGTGGCGCTGTTTTGTAAATGTGATTGGCCACAATAAAAAGTCAACTCTGGGCATTTTGAGTTATTTAGAGATTTGTAAAGCTTTCCAGTGATAGAAAACACATGGAAATCAAAAAGGTACTCTACTACAAATGCTGTGAGTTTTAATAAGATTTCACAAATATTTGTAACTTAGAAGCATGAGAAAAGAAAAATAGACTTGAGTTGCTTTGTCAAAATCAAACATTTTTTGTTAGCTATAAGTAATTTTATTTTCGGCGTTGAGATGCAGTTAGTCAGCGTGGGGCGCAGCACTGTGTAGCGTTCAGCCACAGATCTACTTGAGAAAAAACTTTTTTTTGACCTATATAACTGAATAAAGTTTGTAATTTTCCTATTTAATTTGTTTTTTAGTCTTGAAAATTCCAAGAGCATTTTCTCATTTTATAGAGCATTTTTAACTCTTTCAGAGAGCTTTTGAGAGATGGTGAAACACATTTGTTTTGTTTATCGTAGCTTCCCACTAGTACAAATAGCAAACTCCCAAACGTCAATGTGTTTTTTGTAATTTTTCTTAATAAAAACACTTGCTGGACTGGGCCAGATTGCAGAATGCCAGGATTACATAAAAACAACACTGAAAAACGTTAAGAGATTTGATAAAGTTTAAAACGTCAACAGAGTCCACGCCTCCAGGAAGTAATCGTTTCTCACCATGTGGGCCAGGCGAAGCTAAAAGAAAACAAACATTCGCTCTCATTTAGATCCACTGTTGTTTCCCAAAACTAGAAAGCCTTGGAGGAAGAGGAGGAGGAGGAAGAAGAGACAGAGTCAAAGCCGGATCCTCTTCATCAGCTGATTCTGCACTTCAGTCGCACGGCTCTGACAGAAAAACTGTGAGGCCGGGTTTCAGCTTTCGCCTTTTTGAAAACATCGGTCCATCTTCCTTATTTCTGTTTTATTTTTGTTTTCTCATTCCAGGAAACTTGAAGTCGACCATCTTTACATGTCTTATGCCGATATTATGGCAAAGGTACGTTTCCTTTATTATGTTAAATTAACTTATTTTTTAGCTTTACATTATGTAAGTCTCACCTGGAGTGTTGATTTGATTCTTTCATGCTTGTTTGAGAAATCTTTTAATCCCCATGGCAACCAAAACGTCTAGGTGGACCTAGCTCCGCCTCGAGGACGAAGCTCCTCCCCCATTCGGCTCCTCCAGACTAGCCAGTAGCAATTAGCAAACAACTGCGCGTCTGCTGAGCTGATTATAGGAGCTACTTGTCAGTCAAATGCTTGTACAAACGTTAAAGGTTAATAAGTCATTTTGTCATGACTTCCTGAAGGCGAAGTTTCAGAAAGAGCATTTCACTCTGCAAAAGCACCAAATGTTACCAAATATTTTGGTCAAGTTTCTCTGTACAGTTAAAATAAGATAAAACTAACTTACAGGTAACTTTTCAGCAAGAAATAGCAGCTTGTTTTTAGTCAATAATTCCTTATTATTTATGAAAAAACTAGTTCTACTTCCAATTATTTCACTTAAAACATGGGAAAAATGCTAATAAGTGAAATAATCCGCATATTGAACCAGTACATTTTCAGCTGTATTAAGGAATAATTTACTTAAAACAAGCTTTTACATCATGCTGAAAAGTTACTTGTAAGTTAGTTTGGTTTCATTTCAAGTGTATTAAAATTTTACTTGGCAAGATTATGGTTTTTTTATAGTGCAGGAGAGCCGATTTCAAGGCGCCTGCCGATTTCAAGGCGCTATATCAGGAAGTATAATTTCTTTTAAGTCATATTTGATAAAGCATTTTTTTAACAACTGAAGGTAATAGTTACTTTATTGCTCTGTAAAATTGGTGATAAAAACATAAAACCTCCCCAGTAATGGATAGAAACTGATGTTCACAGTTTTTTAATGGCCTGATTTTCCGTCTTCCTGCAGAGCTGTCACATTGGTGAGGAGGACGAAGGGGGAGAGCAGGAGGGGGAGGAGCCATCCTTTGAGGTGCGGCAGACAGAGATGGTATGGGGGGACCGGGGGAGGGGAGACAGGGGAGTCAGCGGAGAAGCCGCTCCCCGCGCGCCGAGTGACCTCACTGTGACATCACACTCAGCACACCCCCCACCACCCAACTCCTACCACAGCATATTCCTCGTTTTTCTTTTTGTCTCTTCTTTATTCTTTATTTTTCGTTCACTCGTCTATCTCCTGCAGTGGTGGACTGACCTGTGCATGCCTTTGCTGGACCGCCGGCAGGATCGGTGTTGTTGGTTCAAAACGTTCCTAAATTGCATGACTTGAGTGCAGAGAGATGGTGCAGCTAAAGACAACAACAACGTGAAGCCCAGAGCAGAACAAACCCCTGAGTCGTTACCAAATCACAGCTTCTGAGCCTGAACTTAAAGAAAACCACATTAAAGGCAGATATCATCTGTTTACAACAGTAATATTAATTAATGGCCACCAAAGTCACATCTGAATTCATAATACGAATGACAATAACTTACAGATGGCTAATAAATAATATCTATTTATTATGTATCTTTAATAACTGTTTATTATCTGTTAAATAAGGATGAGAAGGAGACCATATCCTAAGTAAATTACATGCTTACAATGTAGTCTGAAATATTTAGTTTAACATCTATTGATAAGATATAAAGATGAACAGATTTGGCAGGAAACCAGTAGATTTAGTCTCATTATAACCCTTAATTAATGCACAATTAACTGGTATTAATAATTCATAAAGTGTGTACAGATGAATTAGATGCATATCTATGAACTATTAGCTATCTCAAAGGAGAGCCTTATTTGATTGTGTTGTACAGTAGCCTGAAGACCTATTAAACCAGCACTCTATGAAAATGTTTAAGAATGCCTGCATTAAGAAAACTATCTGTAGTTCACCACAGCAGGTAAATTAATGTTTGTGACAAAAACTGTAATTAAAAACTCTGAATTTAGGGCACTTAGCTTCTGCTCCATTTCGGACTAACGCTGTTACTTTAACTTAACGTTGTTAATTTAATTCCTCAAATATTAAATCGAGTTTAATATTTAATAGCTAAATATTAAATATTATCTAATATTTAAATATTAACAAAATCGTTAAAATACTCTAATACAATCAGAATACAGCTTTATGCAAACTTTCTCTCCTTCGTTTAGCTCATACACAGAATAAAAATGAGTTAATGCTAAAGCTAATTGGCTAAGCTAAGCGAAAGCAATTATCAAGTTAACCCAGAATTAGCAGAAGTTTTTGTAGTAAGAAGACGTTCGTAATTGTTAAATGAAACATTTTTTTGATGAGAGACGGTGATCAATGGTTAGCACACCGCTAATGCACTAATAGCAGAGCTAATGTTCTACTTAGCATTTAGCACTTCTGCTAGCAAACTTTGCTTCCACTAAATTTAATTTTTCCAAATAAATTTCAAAGTGTTAATCTAATTTACTTTGAGTTGAATAAAGTTTGAGTGTTAAAGTTTTGCTCATCGACGGTGAAGAATGTTTCAGTTAGACATTTTTACCCACGCTCTTATTTTGAAGTCTTTTTAAGCAGCAGTTCAATTTCTTCTCCTCAAGTTTTTATTTTTTTAAAGAAACTTTAAAAGATGCTTTTAAAATTAGTTTTTGGTTTTTAAAATTAATGGAAAGGGCTTTGAGATTTACTTTTTTCATACTTTCAACATATTTATAGTTTTTATTTGACCCTGAAATATGATATTTGCCTTTTAATGATATTTTGAGTCTGATTTCAGTTTTGGACGCTGTGATTGTGTCGTTCTACTGATCCAAGCTTTTCTAGAAGGGCAGCATTACACAAATTTGTACTGAAAAAATAATTTTGTTTTGTAAATGCTTGTGTCTGAATTGTTGTTGTTTTTTTTTTCTGGCAGAAAATGTTTTTTTGTGGAAAACTATTTTCCACAAAAATGCATATACAATATAAATCCTTGCATATAGTAAGACAGAGTATTAGGACCAGGCTAAGAAAAGAAACAATAAAATATGAGAATAAAGTCAGAAGTCAGTATTATGAGAAAAGAATCATAATAATACGAAAATAAAGTCATATTACTAGAATAAAGTAATAACATTAAGAGAGTGAAGTCGTATTATGAATAAAGTTATAATAATACAAGAAGTCAGAATGTTATGAGGAAAACAACAATGATTTAAGAGTCATATTAATACAAGGATAAAATTATTTTATGACAATAAAATCGTAGTAAAATGTGAAAAAAATTATATTATATAAGGCTGAAGTAATATGTGAAAATACATATGACAAAAATGTATATTATTAGAATAAAGTCAATAGTAATATTTTTAAAAAAATATAATAGGAGAATAAAGCTATAATATTACTAAATTTGTAGTAAGAAAAGAAAATTATACTATGAGAATAAAATCATAATAATACAAATAAAAAGTCATAAAGATAAAAGAATAAAGTTATAATATGACCAGAATAAAGTTGTAGTAATGCGTGATAAAAGTAATAATGATATCAGAATAAAATCATAAAATTATTAGAATAACATCTTAGTAATATGTGAAAAAAGTCGAAGTGTTTGAAAAAGATTTAAGAGATTAAAGTCATAAAATTAGTAGAATGAAGTCGTAAGTTTATGATAACTCCTACATGAAAAATGATTTTTAAAAATTTAAAGGAGGAATGTTGAGAGTTTTATAGGATACAGTATTTAACACATCGACATCAAATTATCAGTAGCAGGACTTTGAATAATTAAGTTTGCTAATATTATTATTGTCTTTATTCTGCTAACATTATGAGTTTAATGCTGTAATTTTTATTTTAAAACTCTCTTAGTCTGGCCCTAATAACATAAAGATCCGTAAGTGACTTCTGTAGATTTCTTTAGAGAAGTACGCACACCTCCAAATTACACATATAAGCTGCTTGCCAAAAGTTAAACGTTGTGGAGATTTTAGGGGAGTTTCAGAAAACACTGGAATTTGAAAAATAAAAAAAAACTAAGCAGACACAACTTTTACTGTTTCCATCTGAACCTGATGGGAAAATGTAAAGCTGTCCTTCATAACCTGGTTGAGTAAAAACATCAGTTATGAAATCAAGTACTTACTAACAGTGAAACAAGCCGTTTTATTTTTATTGTGTTGACTTTGTGCATTTGTGGCAAGTCACTTCCTGACTTGAACCTCCTTTTCTGGCTAACACGTCTTAGGCTACGTTCAGCCTGAAGCCACACAAATCCAATTTTTTTGCTGTTTTTTCGCCTGAATCTGATCTTTTCATGACAGTCTGAACAACAACTTGAACATTGTAAACTATGCTCCACCGTTAGCATCCATGTTTACTTTCACAAACACTGAGCTCTTCTTCTTCTGCTGCACACTCTGTATGACGTTATTGCGCCCTCTACTGCGCATGCAGGACACTTTTAGTCATTTGCAGTTCACACTGGAGTACACACACAGATATATATATTTGCAGAGTTGTAAAGTAAAAAAATAAATAAAAGTACTTTGTTACTAAGTAGATCTTTCAGGTATCTGTACTTTACATGAGCTTTTGTCTTTCTGAGGACTTTTTACTTTTACTCCCTACATTTTAAGAGAAGTATTTGTACTTTCTTCTCTTTATATTTTCAGATATTCCTTGTTTCTTCCATAATGAAAACAATAATAATGAAAAAAAAAACACTAATCGCATAAAAAGAGTGTTACAGTGTTGGTATTTCACCATTCAGCTGGATGGTGAAATATAAAACAGAAGAAGAAAAAAAAAAACATTGACAGAGATATTAACTATTTGTAGCCTTATTTTTAAATATCCTTTCATGATTTTGGCTCAAAGAATGAAAAGTGACAATGTGCTGCGTTTTGTACAATCTAAATGATCCTGACTGAGATTTGGTTTTAATTTGGTTTCTACCGTATCTTCCGGACTATAAGTCACTCCGGAGTGTAAGTCGCATTTTTGGGGGAAATTTATTTGATAAAATAAAAATAGAATAGAGGCAACAACAGGCTGAATAATTGTACGGTATGCTAACGTTACATGACAAAAAACGAACTGAGAACGTGCCTGGTATGTTAGCATAACATATTAAGAGTTATTCAGATAACTATAGCATAAATAACATGCTAACAAGTTTACCAAACCATCCGTGTTGCTCCAAATCACTAAATCTTCATCTTCGGTGTCGCTTGTAAACAACTCGGCTAACTCCGGACGTAGCTTCTACCACACACATTATCAACACAGGCCTAGAGCGCCCTCTGGCGGTTTAGTGTGAAAATAACATGTGGTATGATATAATAATGTGGTAATAATTTCACACATAAGTCGCTACGGAGTATAAGTCGCACCCCCGGCCAAACTATGAAAAAAATTATGACTTATAGTCCGGAAAATACGGTAATTTACAATAATATATTTTATATGACTTTAAGTATTTTAGACTTATTGGAAGTCATTTTGAATTCTCCAATTGAACTTGAGTAAAACAGTTCAACCTGTACTTTTACTTTTACTAGAGTATTTTTTATACTACGATCTGTAGAGAATGTGAGTATATACAGCTCTGGAAAAAACAAAGAGCCCATTGAAAACCTGCTGGTTATTCAAACAAATACTGATTTCTGAACTCTTCCGGAGTTAAAGCATTAGTATTGCTGTTTGTAAATGAATATGAACTTGTTTTCTTTGCATTATCTTAGGTCTGAAAGTGCTGCATCCTTTTTGTAATTTTGATGAGAAAGAGACATGTTGTCAGGAGTTTATAGGATAAAAGAACAATATTCATTTTACTCACATAGATCTATGAAAAGTAAAATCAGAGAAACTGATCATTTTAAGTGGTCTCTTAATTTTTTCCAGAGCTGTGATGTGAACAAAAATGCAAAAAAAGAAAAATAGGATTTCACAAAAAATCGGATTTGATGTTTAAATCCTGCAGTGTGAACGCAGCCTAACTCTCACCTACTAATCCAGGTGTTTCCAGCCCTTTTTGTCCTGAAGCTCCACTTTGAGTCCTAACCACTGATGACTAACACAGACTTGTCTTTAGTTTGAACTGGACAGGTAACAGGTCTCCCTCTCTGTGCACACCAAGGACTACAGTAAAAGCCTGCACAGTCCAAGCCCAAGCTCACACTTCAAACCACATCCAGACATGCACTTTAACCTTTCACAATAAAAGACAAATAAGGAAACTCTGTAACCAGAGGAAATCCACAGCGTTTTCATTCATGTCAGACTTTTATAGGGCGGGGTGGACGGGTGGAGGGATGGGGTAGATGTAGTTCTGTGTGCTTTGGGAGGGGTTTATATGCATGGTATGCAGAGGGTGAGGCTGGCTAACCTCTTTTGTCAACAGGATGGTTCCTGGACGAGAGAGGCAGATTACAGTTTAATACCCGATTCCATCACTGCAGAAACACAAAGTCCCACCAAGTATTTTTGGCTACTTTCTTGTTCAAATATCTTAGTTCACTTGAAATAAGACAAACCCAAATTACACGTAACTTTCCTGCAACATATAAGAGCTTGTTTCAAACTGGGAGGATGTAATACATAAAATTCTGATTTTGCACATTTTTGTGCTTCACTTTAAGTCTATACTCCTCCTAAAATAAACACTGTCCAGACGTTTTGTGGCTATAAGTTCATATTTTTTGCTGTCTTCAAAATGAGCTGTTTCAAGAACCTCCGGTATGCAACGCAACAAATCAGTGGGCACTGTCTGTTACCTAGCAACCCCAGCAGAGTTCCGCCCGTTACCTAGCAACCCCAGCAGAGTTCCACCCGTTACCGAGCGACCCTAGCAGAGTTCCAGAATGTTTGGTCAGCTGGTTTTACCGCTGTATGCTCTGTACAATGGCTGCTGGAAACAGACAAGTGTTTTGTTGTTGACTTACCATCCAGAAACTAGAAGTACAAATCTTTCAGGGTCTAAAGATTCAACTCAGTTGTAATATTTCCCTTTATGCTCATAATATTTCGAGTTTATTCTTGAACGACTTAATTCTCAAAATTTTAATAGCCCATCATACAAATCAGCAGGCACTGCCCGTTACCTAGCAACCCAAGCTGAGCTCCATCACGTTTGGTCAGCTGGTTTTACTGCTGTACAATGGCTGCTGTTGTTGCCTTATTGTTCAGACACTGCTTGCTGAATTCTTACTGGTTGCACAGAAGGCAACCAGTAAGTTGTCTGCTTTTCAAAGACGTACGCATCTGTTGCAGCCTTCTTCACATGTGAGTGTAAACGTTGAGTTTGGGGCCAACAGCAGCTTATTTGGATTTAAAGTGACATGATCCCCTAAAACAGCTAATCATAGGCAGAATTTAGCAGACTAAAATCTCATTATTTAGAAATTATTTTGTGCAACAAAAAAAAGTAGATGTTTTGTATAAGCCATAAATCTATCCTAACCTGTTTGAAGAATCACAGTATTATTTATTTTTAAGTAAATAATTGCATAATATTGATTTAAAAAAAGTTCTAGTTTAATAAGAACTTTTGAAATAATTTTCTCCACTGGAAGATCATTTCATTTTTCCATTTTGTAAGTGAAATAATCTGCCAGTGGAACTAGAACCTTTTGTCAAAATGCAACAAATACTGAGTTAAAACAAGCTTGTATATCTAACTTGCTAGTTTGTCTTATTTCAAGTGTAATAAGATATTTGCACTGGAAACTAGTCCAAAATACTCGGCAGTGATGGCAGTGTGCTGCTGTTTGTTAATAAATAACATCAAGACGAAACAAAACCTGCAGCAAATGTTTTCAGTTCTCTAAGCTCTAAAGTTTCTAATAATTTAAAAATAAAGAACAGATTCAGGATAAAGTCACTGAAGGACGTTCAGGCAGAAAACCGTCAACCGTTCTGTTGGAAGCAGAGGTTGCATGAAGTGGAAGAGTGTGTGTACGTGTGTGCGCGTGTGTGTGTGTGTGTTATGCTCTGGGGCAAAGTGTCGGCTGCCGTCGAGTGTTTGCACCTCTGATGGATGTCAACAGTTGGAATAATAACTGCCTCCATGACTAATACACACTGTGTGAGAGTAGAGGTGTGTGTCGTTATTGATAATTGATAATGTGATTATTTTTTATGGCGACTGCAGGTGGAAACACTCTGCCGTTTTAACTAATGGGAAAATTAACATGCAGTATCCACAGCTCAACCAAGAGGGCAGCACTGAGGCGATTTTAGGCAAAATATTTAGTGTTTTTACACCAAAGTGTCGCCATTTGCACAGAAACATAAAGCAAGAATCTGATAGGATCCGTTTTCTGGCCGAGTATCAGGCCACAGTTAGAAAAAAATTAACAAATAAACTTACGAGAATAAAGGAAAATACTGATTATAATCTGATTGTAATGTGTTTCATACGACTTTATTCTGGCAATATTCTGATTTATTTTCATCCTCATGCAACTTTATTCTCGTAAAACTATGATTTTATTTTAATATTACAGCTTTTTCTGGTAATATTATGACTTATCTCTCGTAGGAATTTATTCTATTATTACTACTGCTTTATTTTAATATTGCCTCTTATTTCTGTTAATATTATAACTTTATTCTTGTACAGCTCTGACTTTATTCTCATAAAACTACTTTATTCCAGCAATATCACGACATTATTAAAGTATTGCTATGGTTTTATTGTGGTGACATTATGACTTTATTTTCAAATTATTTCAACTGTTTTCTTGTACAATTTCACTCTTGTAATTCTACAACAATTTATAACTTGTAATTTTATTATTTTTATTTATTTGGTTTTCTTAGTGAGGCCTTAATTCATTGTGGTACAAGTTAGAAAGTTTATCTGCAGAAAAATTTGGATTTTAAAGATTAAATACAACAAACCTTTAGCATCCAAACCAATGTACAAATCTAAAATCTAAAATATTTAATAAAATGTTTCTCATTCTCTAAAGTAAAAATTGATTTAACAATTTAATAATATTGTATTTTTAGTTTGTGTTACTAGGAAAGATACATTTTAACAAGGCTTAAGCACTAACTTAAGTGAAATTTAAGTGATTTATTTACAGTTGTTCGTAAATAAGATGCAGCATTAGATGTAGTTTTAGCAGGAAGTCCTTCAGAAAGCGAATCAGAGTGTGAAGGTGTGTGTGTGTGCGTGTGTGTGTGGGGGGCAGTGCAGATCCAGTTGACAGGGTTTCAGCTCTTCTTCTCTTTTTGCTCCACAGGAAAAGGAAATGGAGAAGCAGAGGCTTCTGTACCAGCAGTCCCGTCTGCACAACCGCGGGGCTGCAGAGATGGTGCTGCAGATGATCAGCGCCTGCAAAGGTCAGAGCTGCTGCCACACTCTGCTAGCAGCTCGCTACATTTACTCAGTTACATTCACTTCAGTTGCTTTTTTGAAAAAACAAACTTTTATTTTACTTTTACTTGAGTAAAGTTTCTGGGTTTTCTACCGACTGAGTGAAAAACAAACATGTTTTAACCAGAGATTCACCAGACACAGACCTGCAGTTTCTGTTAAAGTTTCATAAGTTTTTTTTATTGAAAGAATCTGATTTGGAAAAATTTTCTGTTCTTTGATTTTATTATTTTGTATTACTTATATGAATTATTGTCATTTTGGTCCTTAAAATACCAAAATTTCCACTTAACTTTATATTTTGGTCCGTCTGATGATGTAATTTTTAAATATTAAATGGTTAATAATTCAGTACTTTTTCCAAATACTTTTTTTACGTACTTGGAAGGATACTTTTTACTTTTACTCTAGTAAAATATGTTAAAGTACTGCTTCTCTTACTTGACTACAATTCTTGGATACTCTGCCCACCTCTGCTTGTTTTACACATATTTTCATAAATGTTTATAGAAGCCAAAGTGATTATTTATGTTTCACACCTGTTGGCATGGAAGTGACTGAAACAAATACATTTTCTTTTTAGTTTGGTCAGAAGCACATTTTGTGCCAGAAAAGTTAATTTTATTATTTGTCAGCTTTTAAAACATCAGCTCAGACATTGAACTTCACTAAGCAACCAAGTAAATTAGCGCTCTATAATTTACTTGAAGCGCTAAATATTTTTTTAGGGGAAGCTAAATAATATGAAAGTTAGCAAAATTGCTAAAGTAACAATTAGCTCTGCTATTAGCACATTAGCAGAAGTGTTACTTCTTGTATTTAGCGTCAGTTCTTGATGCTAGTCAACCAGAAACTCCAAAAAGGAAGAAGAATAGAGATATTTACCAGATTAAACTGGATTAAACTGTTAAACTGGCCTGTCGGTTGTGATGGTTCCAGGCGAACCAGGAGCCATGGTTTCTTCCACACTCAAACTGGGAATCTCCATCCTCAACGGAGGCAATTGTGATGTTCAGCAGGTAAATCCACCTGGAAATGTTTCCCAAAGCTCAAACAGTAACCAACGTTTAGATATTTAGCTGTTTATTACATAAACGTCTTTTTATGTGGCTGTGCAGAAAATGCTGGATTACCTGAAGGACAAAAAGGACGTGGGATTCTTCCTGAGCGTTCAGGCTCTGATGCAGACCTGCAGGTCTGTGTGGATTATTCTTCATTTAGTTGTCAGGATAATCAATAGATTAATTGATTAGTTCTGGGTTTTTAGTCGTTTAGCTAATAAATTTGTTCTTGACAGCGTTTTGGACTTGAATGCGTTTGAGAGGCAGAACAAGGCGGAGGGACTTGGGATGGTTTCAGAGGAAGGAACCAGTGAGTATCCTCTCTATTACACCACAAAAACTGATTCAGACTGAAAACACTTCAAATATTACCAAGTAATTTTACCTAGTTTCTAATGCAACTATCTTAGTGCACTTGTAAAAAGACACAACTAACTTGAGAGTAACTTTTCAGCAAGATGTAGAATTGAATAATTGCTTAATATTTATAAAAAAGGCTTACTTTTTCCAATAAGTGAACTAATCTGCCAGTGGAACCAGAACCTTTCCATCAATATTAAGGAGTTATTGATTTAAAAAAAGCTCATACATCTTTCTGAAAAGTTACTTGTAAGTTAGTTTTCTCTTATTTTCAGTGCACTAAGATATTTACAATAGAAACTAGATAAAAATAATGCTTGTAAAGATTTGTTGTTTTTGTAGTGCATCTTAATTTCATTGCATTGGGACATTTTTGGACCCGGCTGTGTAATCTGTGTGCATACATGTGTGTCTGTTGGTGGACGGCTGCTTCCAAAAGAGCTACACTGCAAAAACACAAAATCTAACCAAGTATTTTTGGTTTAGTTTCTTGTGCAAATACCGTTTTATATTCGAACTCAGATAAAACTGACTTACAAGTAGCTTTTCAGCACGATATACCCTTTGTTTTGAGTCAGTAATAATTCCTCAGTATTGATAAAACGTTACAGGTTATTTCACTTATACGAAGACATTTTTCCTATAAGTGAAAACAATCTGTACGTTTTGTCAATATTGACAAATTATCTACTTAAACAAATAAGTAAATAGAATCTTGCTGAAAAGTTGTTAGCTTCAAAGATATTTCCACTGGAAATTAAACCAAAAATACTTGGTAAGAATTTGTTTTTGCAGTGCACTGCTGACTTTAATGTTTATAAATGAATTTTTTGATCATCCACTGCCAGTCCTGAGATTTCTGGACTCACTGCGTCTCTGTTTGTTTTTCTCTCCCTCCATTTTGTTCATTTTACGAACCTCTTACCTCTCATGTCCTTCCTCTGCGCTCAGATAAGAAGCTAGAACGTGGTAAATGAAACTTCGCTGACGTGAATTTTCTTCCTCTCTCTCCTTCCTGTCCTCCCTGTCTTCTCTCTCTCTCTCTTGTTGGCTCCTAATCACATGACTAGTCTTTTAATTGCTGTGAAATTAATATGCATTTCATTTCACACTCAAGGAATCGATGAAATTAATCTTTGCCGTTTTCTTGCAGCAATGGCAAAGTTTAATCCTCATCCTTGAGTGTTTCATCTCAGATCTACTGTAACTCCAGTAATCTCAGTCACAGGAGGAAGTTCAGTCTTCCTCTCCTGTTTTTAAAACTGAAATGAATTGCACACTGTAAAAACACAAAACCTTACCAAGTATTTTCAGTCTAGTTTCTGGTTAAAAAAAAAAAATATAATATAAATAATAATATAATATATATATATATATATATATATATATATATATATATATATATATATATATATATATATATATATCTTAGTACACTTAAAATAAGACAAACTAACTTTTAAGTAGCTTTTCTGAAAGATATAGGAGTTTGTTTTAAGTCAATAATTCCTTAATATTGAAGAAAAAGTTCTAGTTCCACTGGTAGATTATTCCACTGTTACCTAGCAACCCCAGCCATGCCCAGGCCGTAACCTAGCAACCCAGTTCCAGTTCCATTTGCAGATTATTTCACTTATAAAATGTGGAAAATGTCTTGTTATAAGTGAAATAATCTACCGTTGGATCTAGAACTGAGTTGATATTCAAAACAAAGTTACTTCTAAGTTAGTTTTGTCTTATTTCAGGTGTAATAAGCTAAATCTGCTAGAAACTGGACAACAATACTTGGTAAGACTTTGTGTTTTTGCGGTGCAGAATTAAACCAAATGTCGCCATCAGGTCGATCCTAACAGCTGCATCAAATCAGGAAGTTATCCCTGCAATATTTCCTACATTCAACTCTCGGGGGGGAAATGGAGCAAGAAAGTTTTTAGAAATGCACAAAATAACTAAATAAAAATGTTGCTTCAAACAGGTGAGATTATTTAATTCATTTTGGATGAAATGGAAAAAATTAGCAGCTTTTTCCTTTTCAGGGTAAAACAAATTAAGTGCATGAAAAGTTGGTCAGCCATGATCTCCAGTCCTTCAGAAGTCATTTTATCAATATGTTTGATTGATAAACAGCTGATAAAAACACATAGATCATTTTATTTTGCATCAAAAAACTAATATCACCACCTGTAATGTTTTTAAAGGAGATGTAATGCGATGGACCCAGTGACAATCATTTTTTTCTGATTTTTATTTGTAACTATATTTGCAAAATAGTTACAGTTCAGTTGAAGCAAAAACACAAAATCTTCTCAAGTTTTTGTCTAGTTTCTAGTGAAAATATATTATTATATTTGAAATAAGACAAAACTGACAAGTAACTGTTTAGCAAGTCGTAGTTAATGATTCTTGCAGATAATTTAACTTATAACATGAGGAAAATGTCTTGTTATAAATTAAATAATCTACCAGTGGAAGTAGTTACTGTCATCAGTATTAAGGGATTACTGATTTAAATCAAACTCCTATATCTTGCTGAAAAGTTACTTGTAAAATAGTTTTGTTTTATTTCCACTAGAAACTAAAAAATGCTTGGTAAGATTTTGTGTTTTTACAGTGCAGATTTTTGCACCACGTGTTGCACTGTGAAACTTTATTTTTCCACATGTTGGCAACTTTTGTCCAACAATAAGTTTTCTTTTATTGATCTGGACAATAAAAGAAAAGTTTTATTGATAACAGGGAACTCGTATGAGTGGGAAAAAATGTACAAAATTAGCAAAAAGGAGAAAATATACAGAAATAATTGTCAACTAACAGTAAATAAATTGTGCTGCTGTATTAAGTATTAAAACCAACCTTCCACCTTTTGCTGTTGTTCTTTTGTTTTCTGTTTTGTCGCAGATAAATTAGCGATGTTTGTGCATTTCTGTAAAGGACTCAGCTGTCTGTTGGCGTGCTATCAGCTAAATCTGACAACTTTTAGGTCAAAAAATATGCTTTTTACGTATCTCTATCTAGAGTAAAGGAGTTTGTATTTGGGTGCAGTAGATCTGTCCTGCATGACGGCGTGCTGTTCTGTTTGTAAACCTCTGATGATGCTGTTTTCCCGTCGGGTCTTCGATGGTTTGGTGTCCTCATTTATCTGTTTTTTATGTTCTTGTTGAGTGTTTTTTAAGTGATGTTTGTTCTGGTCCATGTCTGAATTTTGTTGCATCGTTTCTTGTTAAATGAGTTTAGAAAACGGAAAGATTAAAAAAAAAAAAAAAGTCTGACAAACTAACTGGAACAGAGTTCTTGGTGAAAATTTACTAGCATTTGCTAATCAGAGCAGAATGTTATGATGTGATATTTACTCGCATCCTTGGTTAAAGTGTGTAAAAAATAAATATATTTTCACTACTTCATATTCAATCAAAGAGGAAAATAACCCACTTTAAGAACTTTTTTATATTTTATATTGTCTATAACAGTTGTAGTCGCTTCTTTTTCCAATAGGACAATGTTTTCCTATGATATTTTACATATTATGTATTTAATTATGTGTTCTTGCTCTGCCTCAGATGAGAAAGTGATGGCAGACGATGAGTTTACGTGCGACCTCTTCCGCTTCCTGCAGCTCCTGTGCGAAGGCCACAATAATGGTAAATATAACTGACATCGTATCAGTTATATTTAATAAAATCATTGGTAAAAATCCCACTTCTGGTTCTGTTGTGCTTAGATTTTCAGAACTACCTGAGAACTCAGACTGGTAGCACGACGACCATCAACGTCATCATCTGCACTGTGGACTACCTGCTTCGACTGCAGGTCACTCTCAGTTCATTTAGTCCTAAATCAGTTGTGTAAAGATATTTATATCAGAAACTAGACAAAAAGTTTTGAAAGGTAGTACATAACACTTTTTATATATGTTTAATATAATTAAACAGTTAATCATTTTATGTTTTTAGAGTGGTTTTATTATTTTTAACCTGTAAAAATAAATCAAACTGTTTTAATCAGTGCAAAATATCAGTACCAGGTTCAGGGTTTCCCCCAGTGTATTATAGGCCTGGCAGCCCGCCAGGCTTTACGAGCCCCACCGCCAGGCTAAACATTTCCTGTTTATGTTTTTAGGAAAATAATAACAAATAAAAAATAGTTTTTTGTTTTGTTTTTTTTAAGCTGGATTGCAAAATTAATGTTTGCTGAAACCATTAAATCAAATTTGGCAGCATTGATCATCTCAATAAAATATTAGCATTTATAATTTGGATCAAACTAAAAATTTTTGCATTTCCTGTCTACTTACCATCTTTTAATACAAAAACCCGGCGGACCGCACCAGCACCCCGACCACCGGGCTGAGCAGGTTTTCTGGGGGAAACCCTGAGGATCAAGTTTTAACTTTTTGTGTAAGATTTTGTGTTTTTGCATTGCAAGGCAGAAATAACAATAATGTAATAACTTTACATGCACAGGAGTCCATCAGCGATTTTTATTGGTACTACTCAGGGAAAGACATCATCGACGAGCCCGGAAAGAGGAATTTCTCCAAAGCCATGACTGTGGCTAAACAAGTCTTCAATAGCTTGACTGAGTACATCCAGGTGAGGCACGACTAACAGTCAAGATAAGTTTTATGCAAACCTAAATGTGGATTAAATTAACTCTGAATGCTGAAGACGCGTTGCATGTCATTATTTACATCTGGAAATTTTGCGTATTTGCACAAAGCTGGAGAGCAGAAATACGATTCTTTTACTTTACACCAAGAATTTCATTAACAAAGTGAAACTTGGAGATTTACGTTGTGTTAATTGAGTGCAGTTTGCCACAGCAAAGAGAAAAATGACACAAAAAAACCCGTTGAACAATTGAAAACCATCCATATCACTCAGTCTGTTAGTTTTATGTTTTTAGCCTTGATGTTTATTTTACAATTATTAATAAGTGATCACTGTGGCAGATTAGCTACTGCTGCTACTATCTGAGCTAACACAGCAATGGTTGATTAGCTAATTTAAACACTTACTTTGTTTTGGGTTTTTTTACTTAACCGAAACACATCATTCTGCAATGCATCTACAAGTTAAAATTGTCATAGTCAGGCTAGCATAGTTGACCCACTTCCCTCTCCCTCGCTATTTTTGGTTTAATGAAAACTTTTTCCTGACCTTGTTGTCGAGTTGTTGTGGTGTTAACAGCAACGGCACGACACGCTAAACATTTTTAAGATTTAGCACGTTTTGTTGAAACTTAACAGCTAAATCCAATGCTAGTCGTCGTCAGCGAGCAGCTTTTTGTCGAAAGACGTCACGCTGCAACGTGTCCATAGAATAATTTGGGTCAGAACGATGAAAAGATTTAATTTTAAAAACCTGCAGTTTGATGTTTTGTGCGTTTCAGGGCCCCTGCACTGGTAACCAGCAGTCTCTGGCCCACAGCAGGTTGTGGGACGCTGTTGTGGGATTCCTCCATGTTTTTGCTCATATGATGATGAAACTGGCACAGGTGAGGAAAAACCAAATACAGGAAGTTATTTTATTGAGTCTCACAGTCATCAATTGATGATTAATTAACATTAGCTCAATAATTTCCATTGTGATGATTAATAATATTTTAGGGCAATGTTCTTCAGTGACATCATAGTCTGTTTTATTTATGGTTCTGGTTTTAAGTGGTGTTTTTATTTTCTTTATTGTTTTTAGTTGTGCCTTTTTTTGGATATCTAAAATATCTTAAGAGGGCGAACTTGCATTATTATAACATTATCAATATGTCACTTGAAAACAGTATCAACAATATTATTATTGTTTATCGTAGTAATTAATGACATAACTTATCATTCAACAAAATGTGTTATTTTGACAGGGTGACATCCAGTGATAACATTCAGAAATGTGTTTTATTTCTGTTTTGCTGCTTTTATTGGCAGTTCTTAAATAGTGTGTGAACTCTGTTCTTTGTCAAGATGTAAAATGGTTCAGATCTAATATAATATGTGTAATCCTGTTAGATGCACCCTGATCCTGGACAACGAAATGTCGTAAGATTTTGTGTTATTCCAGCAAACGTTTCATTCCCAGTTCTGTTCTGCTTCTTCAAGGATAACGCTTGCTTTACCATCGTTCTCAGTTCAGTTTCAGTTCTGCATCATTCCTCTCGTTTTCTGGCAATGCACTGATCAGTTGCTTATTTCTTCCATCCTGCAGCCCTTTTTTCCACAAACAGCATTGCAAATTTTTTTTTGTCCTTCTTCCCACCATTTAATTTAATTGTAATATTCGTGATGCTAAACATTGATATTCTTTGTCTATAAATGCAAACCCAGGATCATTTTTGGAGTAGAACACACTCTGAGGTAGTGATTTATATTTAATTTTTATACAGTTTTCTCAAAAGAAGCACCAGTGGTGGGCACACTTTCGCTAATCTGCTAATAGAGGAACCAATTTTTGTTTTGCTAACTTTTAAAATGTTTAAAAGTTATATAAACAGATTATTTGAAAGAAAACCTGAAACTTAAATGTCTCATAATTTATGTTTGAGCTTTTGTAAGTATTTTGATTCAAATAAATAGATACTAAAAATGGGAGCTGCAACCAAAAACTTAAACTTAAATGAACTTCCGCTAATGTGCTAACATGCTAAAAATGACGCTAATATTTTGCTAATGTTAAAAACGTTTAGCGCACTTAGCTTCCCCAATATATCTATGTGGTGGTGGGGAAACTTCAGTTAATATGCTAGTAGCAGAGCTAATCTTTTCATTTTTACTTTTTTGCAAACTTTGAAAACATTTAGCGCAAACATACATAAATAAAATAAAACCAGATATAAACACAAATACAGTACCTAAGGGTGTTATAGAACATGTAACACATTATAAACGACACAATTAAATTGGCTGCAGACTTTCCTGGGCAGATAAAAGTTGATTTGAAGTTACAACTTTAGCATTAGCTTCTGCTAAAGATTGTGTTGCCATAGCACTTTAGCGTTAGCAGAACTTTTTAGTTAGCGCTGCCATCTTTTATCACTCTTTAGCACCACCAAAAATGTGAATCTTGACATTACAAACAAAATAAGCTAATTTCAGTGTTTTCAAAGCAGATTAATAAAACTTTAAAAAAAATAATGGCATAAAAAAGTGCTTGTGACCAAACTAAAACACCTAATTTACTTGCTTCAATCACTGCTCACACACATGAAACATAATTACTTTGGTTCCTACAAACATTTGTGAAAGAATGGGAGTGACAACCATAGGAGGACGGAGTACTGAAAAATTGTACTAATCTAATTGTGTCACTAGTTCAACATATTTTTAAGTAAAAGTAAAAAGTAACTTCCAAGAAATTACTGAAGTAAGAGTAAAAACGTATTTGGTTGCTAGTATTTAGAATTAGCTTACACTACATATCATGTTAGTGCAGCGCTTTCGCATTAGCAGCGCTAATGTTTATGATTAGTGCTTTAGGGTTAGCGCAGCTAACATTGTAGCTACCCGTGCCCACCATTGGAAGTACCGTATTTTCCGAACATAGTCATAGTTTGTTTCATAGTTTGGCCGGGGGGGCGACTTATACTCCGGAGCAACTTATGTGTGAAATTATTACCACATTATTATATCATATCGCATGTTATTTTCACACTAAACCGCCAGAGGGCGCCCTAGGCCTGTGTTGATAATGTGTGTGGTAGAAGCTACGTCCGGAGTTAGCCGAGTTGTTTACAAGCGACACCGAAGATGAAGATTTAGTCATTTGGAGCGACACGGATGGTTTGGTAAACTTGTTAGCATGTTATTTATGCTATAGTTATCTGAATAACTCTTAATATGTTAACATACCAGGCACGTTCTCAGTTCGTTGTTTATGTGTCATGTAACGTTAGCATACCGTACAATTATTCAGCCTGTTGTTGCCTCTATTCTATTTTTATTGCCTTTCAAGATGACATGTCTGTTCTTGGTGTTGGATTTTATCAAATAAATTTCCCCCAAAAATGCGACTTATATTCCGGTGCGACTTATAGTCCGGAAAATACGGTACCCGTATCGTTCAGTTAAGCCGTAAAATGTAGTTGGATGTAAAATGTGTGGTATGTTGATCTTGCAGGATTCGAGTCAAATCGGCCTGTTGAAGGAGCTGTTGGATCTGCAGAAGGACATGGTGGTCATGCTGCTGTCTCTACTTGAAGGTTGGCACTCTAGCTACCGATTTTCTTTCTGTTTTGGCTGAAATTTCCTAATATTTTCCCACCCTTTCCTACTTTTAGGTAATGTTGTGAACGGGACCATTGCCAGGCAAATGGTTGACATGTTGGTGGAGTCCTCCAGCAACGTGGAGATGATCCTCAAGTTCTTCGACATGTTCCTCAAGCTCAAAGACATCGTGGCGTCCGACGCCTTCCGGGATTACGTGACAGATCCACGCGGACTCATCTCCAAGAAGGACTTCTCCAAGGCCATGGACAGTCAGAAGCAGTACTCCCCGTCAGAAATCCAGTTCCTGCTCTCCTGCTCTGAGGCCGACGAGAACGAAATGATCAACTTTGAGGAATTCGCAGATCGCTTCCAGGAACCGGCAAAAGACATCGGGTTCAACATCGCTGTCCTGCTGACCAACCTGTCTGAGCACGTGCCCCACGACACACGCCTCCAGAACTTCCTGGAGCAGGCGGAGAGCGTGCTCAACTACTTCCGGCCTTTCCTCGGCCGCATCGAGATCATGGGGGCCAGCCGGAGGATTGAGCGCATTTACTTTGAGATCAGCGAGGCCAACAGGAACCAGTGGGAAATGCCGCAGGTCAGGGAGTCGAAGCGGCAGTTCATCTTTGACGTCGTCAACGAGGGCGGAGAGAGCGAGAAGATGGAGATGTTCGTCAACTTCTGCGAGGACACCATCTTTGAAATGAACATCGCGGCGTCCATCTCTGAGCCCGAGGGAGACGGCGAGGAAGAGAAAGACGACGACGAGGAGGAAGAGGGCGGCGGAGAGGAAGCGGAGTCAGGAGAGGGCGAGGAAGGCAACGGCGAGGCCGCCGTTCCGGAGTCGGCATCGGCCTTTGCCGAATTCCTCAAGAGCGTCATGAACTTCTTCGGCATGTTCACCTTCCGTAACCTGCGGCGCAAGTACCGCAAACTGCGGAGGATGACGGTGAAGGAGATGGTGATCGGACTGGTGACGTTCGTCTACACGGTTCTGATGGGAATCCTCATCTTCGTCTACAACGTGTGCAAGGGCTTCTTCACACTCATCTGGAAGGCCCTGTTTGGTGGTGGCCTGGTGGAGGGAGCCAAGAAGATGACGGTCACAGAGATCCTAGCCAGCATGCCGGATCCAACGCAGGACGAGGTGCATGGAGACCTGCCACCCGAACCCGGAGCTAGAGAGGTCCAGGAAGCGGACGGGGGGGTTGACCTCTTGGACACGGCTGGAGGAGAGGAAGAGGAAGAGGATGGCGAGGAAGGGGAAGGTGGGCGTCTGCCTGGGTTTGACAAACCGGGAGGACTCGGAGATTTTGGAGAAACGACAACAGAGGAGCCTCCGACTCCAGAGGGAACGCCGCTGCTGAAGAGGAAACTGGTGAGTTGTTCTGGTTTTATCATTATAGGTCAGTTTTACTTCATTATGACTTTTTTTGTCTAATTCAGTTAGTTTTAATTAGCTTAACAGTGTGTTTGCTATTTTTATTAATTAAATATTGCTTAGTTTTAGTTTACTTCTCATTATTCATAGTAGTAGTTTCAGTTTTTTCATACTATGATGAATTTTGAGGTACAGAATTCAAACAGATCAACAGTATCGTGATAATGAACACATTAATTGGGTAATAAGTGAATCTTGTACTTTTATACAAAAATCATCTTTGCCAAGATACTCCAAAAACATGAACAACTAAATTGGTACAAAAAGGCAAAGTGTCAAAATTTTGTTCTGGCTTATAAAATATTTAATCGCTATTTGAACAGTTTATTTATTTAAAAAAAAATACACAAATGAGAAATTTGTGGTTTCTAACATTTCAGCAAGATATACAAGCTTGCTCTAAGTTATCAATATAATATCAAACACGTAATATTTATAGTGATAAAAAAGTTCTAGTTTCGTTGGCAGATTGTTTTCACTGATAACAATGGGGGAAATAAAATAATCTGATGGAATTACGTTTTCATAGATATTAAGGGATTATTAATAAAACAAACTAATATGTCTTGTAAGTGAAGTAATTTGTCAGTGGAACTGGAACTGGGTTGCTAGGTAACGGCGCAGTGGAACAGTCTGCCAGTGGAATTGGAACTTTTTTATCAGTATTTAGGAACTATTAAAACAAACTCATATTTCTTGCTGAAAATTTACTTATAATGTAGTTTTATTTCAAGTGAACTGAGATGTTTTCACTGGAAACTAGACAAAAAATAGTTAGTAAGATTTTGTCTTTTTGCAGTGTGATGAATTCAATTCATAGTAACATAAATAACTTAATTTCTCAACTCGTTAAATAAAAAAATTAAAAAAAAAAAACATTTTAAAACTGGCTCTTGGAAAGCATGTAAGGATATGTAGATTTTAATGTGCTTTTATGTATTTCTTATTATCGTTATTTGCGTTTTTATCCTTGTATTTATTGTTGTGGTTTACAATCAACCTGCCAGTGGGACTAAATGTGGAAATTAACTATGTGGCTATTTACATATGAACGTTCATTAGTACGTATTGTCTCGATTTTAAAAATAAACTTAAATTTGATATCAGTTTATTTTGTATAAATGTTTTGCTGGAGCACAAATCTTGTGTTACTTTAACTGGAACAGCTGGCTGCAGTGGGAGGACAAGGAGAGGAGGAGCAAGTCGAAGCAGAAGAAGAGGTTCCCCAGGAAACGGAAAAGGCCGAGTGAGTTTAAAACCTGCTGCAGGTGGAAAGATAAAGAGCCGCCTGTCTCATATTTAATCTAAGGTCTAAAAGCCATGATCGTCTTTGATATTTTGTTTTATTTAGAAGCATTTAAGACCAAAATGGAAATATAAAAATGTACAAAAAGTGATTAGATGTCCTTTAATGTTTCTGTTTCTGGTTGCTTCTGTTATCAGATGTCAAGCCGGTCTGTTTTTTTTCCCAGTATTGAGAATGGAGAGAAGTCGGAGAAACCCGAGCCAGAACCCGAGGTGAAGGAAGAAGAACCAGAGGAGGTGGAGGAGAAAACTGTGAAAACAAAAACCAAGAAGGACAAGAAACGTGCGGAGGGCGGCTTTGAGTTGTGGAACGAGCTGGAGGTGCAGAGGATCAAATTCATGGTGAGACGCTCTCCGTCTTTACGACAGCAGCACCGAATCCATCAATCTGACGCGGATAATTCAGGAATGTCTGATTTTATTTCTTCAAACGCTCTGATTTCTGTTTCCTCCCAGAACTACCTCTCTCGTAACTTCTACAACCTGCGGTTTTTGGCTCTGTTCATTGCATTCGCTCTGAATTTCATCCTGCTCTTCTACAAGGTCAGTAAATGGAGACTTTATATAGTTTTATTGATCCAATATGATAAACATATATCCACATATTAGCTGCGGTTGCTAGTGACAAATCATGCAATTAAATAGTTAATGGAAACACTGAGACTTTTTCAGATTCTTTGGGTGATTGTTTCATTTTCCCATCTGACTCGATGCAAAGCAAAGGTCACATGACCTGCAGTCCCGTATCGACGGTTCCCCCCTCTGGGGTCTCATTCCCTGTTGGATCTTTGCAGGTTTCCGACTCTCCGCCAGGCGAGGAGGAGTTTGAGGGCTCTGGTCTGTTTGAGGGCTCCGGCCTGTTCGAAGGCTCCGGCGCTGAGGAAGATGGGTCCGGATTGGAAGAAGGTGGGGAAGACGACGACGAAGAGGGCCCGTTGTACTACTTCCTGGAAGAGAGCACCGGTTACATGGAGCCGGCTCTGTCTTTCCTCTCCATCGTCCACACCATCATCTCCTTCCTCTGCATCATCGGCTACAACTGCCTCAAGGTTTGGGCCGTTCCTCCCTCTCTGCACCCAAACGTTTGGTTTTATTCTCATCGTTTTGTCGGTTAAATGTCACATTTAACTGAGTTTTGCTGGTTAAATATTAAAAATGTTTTATTTGCATTGTTATTCCACTTGACTTAATGTAGTTTTTGATTGTTGATTCTATGTTGCATGATTTTGTGTTTTTGTGTTTATTATGTAAAGCACTTTGAAATGCCTCGCTGTTGAAATGTGCCATACAAATACAATTTGATTGATTGATTGATTGATTGATTGATTGATTGATTGATTGATTGATTGATTGATTGATTGATTGATTGATTGATTGATTGATTGATGGTGTCTTCTGCAAACCTTCAGGTTCCTCTGGTTATCTTCAAAAGAGAGAAGGAGCTGGCCAGAAAGCTGGAGTTTGATGGACTTTATGTCACTGAGCAGCCGGAAGACGACGACATCAAGGGCCAGTGGGACAGACTGGTCCTCAACACGCCGTAAGAAATGCCCCAAAAATACCCCTGTATATTTATTTAGCTGCACTTACGGAGAACAAGACTGATTAAAGTGTTTTTTACTCTTTTACCTAAATACAGAACCTTCCCAAATAACTACTGGGACAAGTTTGTGAAGAGAAAGGTGAGTTTCGGGTCTCGGCTGACAACAGCCACCACTAAATTAGTTACGACATTTAATTTCCCTTAATAAAGTATTTTTGGATTTTAATTTACTTTGACCCAAACATTTCCAGGTTCTGGATAAATACGGCGACATCTACGGCAGAGAGAGAATCGCCGAGCTGCTGGGCATGGACCTGGCATCGCTGGACGTCAGCGCCATGACGCACGAGAAGAAACCTGAACCGGACACGTCCATGTTCAGCTGGTACCGCACAAATAATCTACACTTCTGGGTCTCCGCTTCGGTTTCCACTGCTTCTGGAAGTGTTTAAACAAACACTCTGCTGCTTTTGGCTACAAGTTTCTGGAAAATGAGATGTTTCAAAAATCTCTCAACAGTTTAGTCGTTACCTAGCAACCTGAGTGGAGATTTGGTCGGCTTCTGGAAAAGACAAATGTTTTGTTGCTGACTTACCATCCAGATTTACAGACTTTTTAAATTTTCTCTAATCATCTTTAATGGAAAACAAAACAAACCAATTTTCTAACAGCCTTTAGATACAACATGTCTGACGGCAAAAGGATAGCAACGCATCTTTCATCAAGTTCTCCTGGCGTCAGTTTAAAACATATTCTCTGTAATGCTAAGGTTAAATTTAGCTACTTTCTGTCTTCGCTTCTTGTATGAAGCTTTCTCTGTACGTCTGTTTACAACACATAACATCCACATTGTCCTCTGTATCTTGTGTGTCTTTAGTAAAACCACCTGCAGATTTGCAGCAAGATGACTCTACTGTTACGCTCTAAAACACCATTTGTATTATTAAATCATGTTTGTTTGCTTTACTGAAAGTAAACTGTTGAATCAACTCAAGCAATGTTAGTGACGTAAATGTTTCGCCTTGTTGTTTAACTTGTTGTGTGTAGCTTGGATATTTTTGTGATTGGAGTGAATTGTTAGAGTAGGGCAGTGGTGTGGGACGCTTTCAGAGCGTTAGTGGACTTACCAATCGGTAATCATGAGAGTAAACGTAGAGTTGGGGGCGTGGCCTGCAGCAGCTTACTGGATTTAAAGTGACAAGACGCACTGAAATCTCATTATCAAAGAATGATTTAGTGAAAAAAAGTTTAATGAATATGTTTTGTTAAGGCCACATATCTATCCTAATAGCGTCTCCCCTTTAAGCCAGAACAGACCAAGAGGTAATAATCTCTCCTTCTCTCTCTGCAGGATAACGTCTATTGACATCAAATATCAGATCTGGAAGTTCGGGGTCGTCTTCACCGACAATGTGAGTAAAACTATCCGCCCGGACGTCAGAATATCAGGTCGGATGTTGCTAATCCGCCTCCGTTCACCTCCCAGACATTCCTTTACCTGGTCTGGTACATGCTGATGTCCATGCTTGGACACTACAACAACTTCTTCTTCGCTTGCCATCTCCTGGACATCGCCATGGGCGTCAAAACGCTGCGGACCATCCTGTCCTCCGTCACCCACAACGGCAAACAGGTGATGCGCCCGTTGCAGGTGCATTGTGGGTGTTTAGAGGCGAAAACCGTGTCTGACCCGAGTGTTTGCTGCAGCTGGTGATGACGGTCGGCCTGCTGGCCGTGGTGGTGTACCTCTACACCGTGGTGGCCTTCAACTTCTTCCGCAAGTTCTACAACAAGAGCGAGGACGAGGACGAGCCGGACATGAAGTGCGACGACATGATGACTGTGAGTGGAGAAACAGCAGCACTTAAAAAACACAAAAACCTTACTGGTTTAGTCCAGTGTCCAGTTCAGACATGTTGAAATAAAACAAAAACAACTTAAAATAAACTTTTCAGCAAGATATCGTAGATTGTTTGAATTAGGAATTTAAGTAAATTCCTAATTCGTTGATATTGATGGGAAAAGTACTAATTCCACTGGCAGAGAAATTAACTTGTTACATGGGAAAACTGTGCCGTTACCTAGCAACCCCCGCCAAGTGCAGCCCGTTGCCTAGCAACCCCTGCCAGGTGCAGCCTGTTACCTAGCAACCCCTGCCAAGTGCAGCCCGTTACCTAGCAACCCCTGCCAAGTGCAGCCCGTTGCCTAGCAACCCAGTTCTAGTTGTACTGGCAGATTATTTCACTCATAACGTTGGAAAGTAGAATGAATACTTTTTAAATCTATATGAAGGAATTATTTACTTCAAACAAGCCTCTATATCTTACTAAAAAGTTATTTGAAAGTTAATTTTGTCTTATTTCGTGTGATATTTGCAGTGGGAACTAGACCAAAAATACGTTTGTGTTTTTGCAATGAAGCTTTTTGTTGTAATAAGAAATAATAAACCATCAATTTATTTAAAAAATGAATCCGATTAATTGTGATTAAAACGTTTTTTATGCTTACATAAGGATTTAAATATACGCAGTCTGCCACACTGCAACCAATTAAAATGTAAACAATTGTCATATTTTCTATGTAATATAGTGTCGCCTCGTCCTAAGCAATAAATCAATTCAGGTTTCATTGTCTCAAATGAAACATTCTCAGTTTTCCAGGTTTTTATATTCAGAAAGCTTTAAAGGAAGCCATTTTGTTTTAAATGTTATTTTAGAAACTCTCCGTTCATTTTCCATGAAATGTTGCAAAGAGGTGAAATATATGAAACTTTGAGCTTATAGTTCAGGCAGTCGGACAAAGCAACACAGGAAAGTTTGTTTAATCCGTGTTATGTAATACGAACACGTTAAAGCGTTGAGGTTTAACGTTCAGATTCCTAATAAGCTCAATGTTTCTCCGTTTCCTGGTTGTAGTGTTACCTGTTCCACATGTACGTCGGCGTGCGCGCCGGCGGAGGCATCGGGGATGAAATCGAGGATCCGGCCGGGGATGAATACGAGCTCTACCGAGTCGTCTTTGACATCACCTTCTTCTTCTTCGTCATCGTCATCCTGCTGGCGATCATCCAGGGTGAGTGGCAGAGGCTAACGCGAAAAGCTAACGACCAAGTTAACAGGATGCCGGTCGGATGTTGGTCGGATGTCGGTCGGATGCCGGTCGGATGTTGGTTGGATGTTGGTCGGATGTTGGTCGGATGTTGGTCGGATGCTGGTCAGATGCTGGTCAGATGTTGGTCGGATGCTGGTTGGATGCTGGTCGGATGCCGGTCGGATGTCGGTCGGATGCCGGTCGGATGTCGGTCGGATGTCGGTCGGATGCTGGTCAGATGCTGGTCAGATGTTGGTTGGATGTTGGTTGGATGCTGGTTGGATGTTGGTTGGATGCTGGTTGGATGTTGGTTGGATGCTGGTTGGATGCTGGTCGGATGCCGGTCGGATGTTCGGCCTGCCATCCATCCTGTTCTGGCTGCAGGTTTGATCATCGACGCCTTCGGGGAGCTCAGAGACCAGCAGGAGCAGGTCAGGGAGGACATGGAGGTGAGCCGCTGACCTTTGACCTTTGACCTGTCTCTTCAGGCCCTTCAGTCTGAACTTCCTGTTTCCCTTTCAGACCAAATGCTTCATCTGTGGAATCGGCAGCGACTACTTTGACACGACGCCGCACGGCTTTGAGACGCACACCTTAGAGGAGCACAACCTGGCCAACTACATGTGAGCTAATCTGAGTTTAATCCGTAATCTGACCTCTGACAGAGCACTGCAAAAACACTAAATCCTACCACGGATATTGCTTTAGTGATTAGTGATTAATACTGATTTTAAAATGTTCCACTGGCAGATTATTACACTTAAAAAATAATCCAATGTTACTGGTGGCCAGTTAAACCAGTTAAAAGTAACTAATGTTAATCCAGAGTTATTGACTTAAAATAATCTCCTTTATATCTTAGTGAATTCTAAGTTATTTCTGTCTTATTTCAAAATTTGCACTAGAAACTGGACCAAAAATACTGGGAACAGTTTCTGTTTTTTGCAGTGTCCCGAAGTGATTTGTAGCATTAAAGTCCCAAAGAGAAGCTAAAATCTCAGAATCAAACATTTTATAGGAAGATTTTTCAATTTCTGGGAATAAAATCTACATGCAAAATGTCTTTAGGTATAAAATATTGGTCTAGTTTGGAGCATAGATGTGTTATTACACTTTAAATAAGACTAACTTAAAATAACTTTTCTGCAAGACAACAGTGGGGTTTTCTTCAGTGTATTATGAGCCTGGCGGGCCTCCAGGCTTTACCTGTGTCCCCGCCAGGCTAACCATCGCTTATTTATTTAAGTTTTTTTTTTATATTTGCATTTTTAAGACTTTATAGTTGGTGTTCAGATATTAATCTTTCAGCTACACATAATTATCAAGTGAAATTTTAAAATTTCCTGTCAACTTTAAACATTTTTAACTCAAAAACATGGCGGGCTGCTGGATGAATGACCGCCAGGCTTAGCAGGTTTTCTGGTGTCTTAATTTATTTTAAGTCAATAAATCCTAATTCCATTGGTAGATTATTTTATTTATAACAGAACTTTTTTTCCATGTTATAATTGAAAAAGTCAGATTTTGTGTTTTTGCAGTGAAGAGTGGATGTTTTCCTTTGTTCAGGTTCTTCTTGATGTATCTCATCAACAAGGATGAAACTGAACACACAGGACAGGTCAGTCATTTCCCTTTGCTGTTGTTATTATCAGTATTTATTATTTTATAATTCTGTTTAATTTAATTTTCATTTTTTCCGCAGGAGTCGTATGTGTGGAAAATGTACCAGGAGCGATGCTGGGACTTCTTCCCCGCCGGCGATTGCTTCAGGAAGCAGTATGAGGACCAGCTCGGATAAACCGCTCCGCTTCCCGACAGGAAACGGGACGAAACATCCCCAAGTTCACCGCTGGAACACGTCCGTGTCTTAGTTTTTGTCATTTGTCTTGCATTTCTTTCTCGTCTGTTCGAAGCTATGCACACCTTTCGACCGCACTTTTCAGCAGCAGGTTGGAGGAAACGACCCGGGAGGCGAAACGAAGCTTCTGCTGAGATCACACGGCCTTTCCTGTCTGGATCAAACGTAGACTGCCTCGTATACGGACTGACGGCGTAGCGGCTAACGTAGCCGCTAGTGCTGCAAACGTTCTAGTGCCTATAGCGACGTCACTGCTTTAGCCGTCGGTCTCAGTAGCTTTTCTTTGAGGTTCAACCTTTTCCATCGGGTCTCATGGGAAAATCTGAAACGGTCACAAACTCACGACTCGAGACGACTGGAGTTCTTCTTCTCTTGTTTTCGTAACGAGGTTTAAACCCTGACCCAAAATGGCGTCTTCAGTTCTGATCGTGTGCCGGGAGATTTAGGGTTTTCGGTCGTTTTTATGGAAAATCAAACCCTGTGAGCCTTTTGGATTGTTGTCATTTATGTGCCTCAGAGTATTTGTTAGCGTGAGAGGTCCGCGTTTCTGGCTGCTTCTGTGTATTTTGTTGAGTTGTTAGCAGTAGCACACTTCTGCTAACGTGCTAATGGCAGTGCTACTTTTTGTTTGCTACTTTTGCTAACTTTGAAAACGTCTGGCACATTTAGCTTCACCTAAATTAATTTTTCTGGGTAAATTCTAATGTGCTAATAGCTAAGCTAATTTTTAGCTGAGTCCCTAAGCTAACTTTGAAAATGTTAAGCACACTTAACTTCTGCTAAAAAATTTCAGGTAAATTCTAATGTGCTACTAGTTGAGCTAATGTTTTGTTTAGTGCTTATTGTCTTTGAAAACACTTAGCACACTTAGCCTCCCCTAAATTTATATTTCTGAACATCTAGCACAATTAGCTTCCCCTAAATTTATTTCTCCAAGTAAATTCTGATATGCTAACAATGGAGCTAATTTTTAGCTTGCTGCTTTAGCTAACTCTGAAAACATTTAGCTCACTCAGCAGCCACCAAATGTATTTTTTTGGTTAAATTCGAATATGCTAATAGCGGAACTCATTTTTAGCTTAGCGATTAGCTAACTTTGAAAGCATAAAGCACACTTAGCTTCTCCTATATGATTTTCAGATAAATTCTCATGTGCTAATTTATTTTTTTACTGTTGTTGTAGGCTTTCAGTTGAATAAAGTTTGACAACTATGTCGACTGTCAAAACAGAAATTATACCAGAACAAAATTAAACGTCAAGCAGAAACCAACATGTAAACATAAATACGCTAAGCGCTTTGTGAAACTACAGATTATTTAGGGTCGAAATTAAATTCAACACAGACATAATTTAAATTAAAGTTAGCGCTTCAGCATCACTTTCTGCTAAACATGTTATGCTTCACAGTTAGTGGAGCTAATGTTTGTGATTAGTGCTTTAGGGTTAGCGCTGCTAACGTTTCGGTTAGCGCTGCCCACCACTGTCTGTCAGTTCTGTTCTTATCGTTACGTTTTAATGCAGCCGAACCTCAGTGTGGCTTCAGCAGTGTGAAAAATTGTGACAAACCCAGAAAAACGTGTTATTCACAGATCAGAATCAAGCTGCTGGTTTCCCTTCCTATTTGGGCTTTTTTGCATGTTAATTCTGACCCAGTAGATCATTATTTTGTTCCTCGTTCTGACAGGAAATGACTGTGGAGACGAAGTGACCGATTTTACATCTATTTGAGTTTCGCCGCCTCGAAACAAAAAATTCTTACAAGCAATCATGAACTGCTTGAACTCGGACCGACTTGACAAAAACACAGTTTTTGGAATAATTATCTGTTTAGACACTCTGCAGTCTTACAATGTGGACTCCTGTCTCTCTGCCATAACCGATAGTGAGACGAACACACATCCGAGGGGAACGCCGAGGTAATTTATTCTGTTTTACGCAGATTAAGCCATTTGGAGAGACTTTATGCACAACGTTGGTGCACTGAAAATAAGTGTTGAATGTATCTAATAAGAACTTGATGAAAAGACATATTTTACATACACCATGGATTCTTCTATTTATTTTTCTTTAAGGCTCTGATGTATGGAAATAATTTAGTTTTCAGACATGAACGTGTCTCAAACTGAAGATGGTGAAGAGATTTAGTCTTATAATGAAAATGGCCTCCGGTTTGGAGAACGTTTGCTTTTGTTTAGCTTTTTACCATAGATATTTTTAGAAACTCAGCATACGGATAATTTGTCTCAGTCAAAGTTGTGTGTGTGACGCGTTGATTTCTGACACATTCACAAATTCTCCATGTCGTATAAATGACCGGTTGGAGCGTTTCGTTTGGTCCGATGGTTGGAAGATGAACGGAGGTCACAACGTTCCACTTGACCGAGTGCCTCTGACTAAACTCTGCGTTTCATTATGGAATAAACAGATTATTTTAAGGACAACTGGAGCATCTCGTCATTTGTTTCAGCTTTTCATCAGCGTACATGGAAACGAAAACGTCAGTGTGGTTTATTTGGGTTTTATCAGCATTTGTGCTAATCTGCTAACATGCTAGTAGCAGAGCAAATTTTGAAAAAGTTAGCCCAATTAGCTTCCCCCATATTTTAATGTCTGAAACGAGATAAAAATTAATGGGGACACTAAGTGGGGCTAATTTTTCATTTAGCACTTTTGTTAGCACACTTAGCTTCCCCCATATGCAGATGTGTCAAAAGAGACATTGTTTAATTAGTGATAGTGAAAGTAATGCTAATATGCTAATAGTGGAGCTAATTTTCATTTAGTGCTAATTTTCATTTAGCACTTTTGCTAGCCTGAAAATGTTTAGCACACTTGGCTTCCTTCAAAATAAGATGGGAACCTTCTCCTAATATGCTAGTAGTGGAGCTAATTTTCATTTAGTGCTAATTTTCATTTAGCGCTTTTGCTAGCCTGAAAATGTTTAGCACACTTGGCTTCCTTCAAAATAAGATGGGAACCTTCTCCTAATATGCTAATAGTGGAGCTAATTTTCATTTAGTGCTTATGCGAGCCTGAAATTGTTTAGCCCACCTAGCTTCCCCTAAACTAATTTTTCCAGACAGTCTATTCAAGACTTTCAGTTGAGTAAAGTCTGTGTTGAAGTTTTGCTTATCGACTGTTACGTTTTTATTTATTAAAAACAATAAACACAGAAGCAAAATAAAACAGACAGTAGAGAGCAAGACGGGAATACAACAGGGATTTATAAAATGTGTAAATGTGTATCAAAATTAAATTGGTGCCTGTGAGTTGTTGTCTTTCAAAGGCAGATATAATGTGAATTGAATTTAACGTTAGCTTCCCCTAAATGCTGCGTTGTAGCATATAGCGCTAGCAGAACTAATAATTAGCACGCTAGGGTTAGCTCAGCTAATTTTCAGCTCAGCTAATGTTTAGCTAGCTCCGTCCACCACTGGATTTTATGTCATCAACCAACAAGCTGAGGTGGAAGACATGTTTAATAAGACATGTTTCTACATTTTTTATGTCTTTTTAAAATCTGAATAGTGTGGTGTGCCTTTGAATTCAGCCAGCCCTGTGTGTAATTTAATCTCTGTATAAATCCAGCAGTTCTGTGACGGTTTTATTAGAGCGATACTGAACAAAAAGCATCATGAAACCATTAGATAATGAGAATTATATTTCAGTTTTGAATATTTTAAACCTCCTGGACTTTTATCTTGAGGAAATATGAAGGATTTTCTGAAAAAAAAAAAGATGCCGATTTTCCATTAACTTGCCGCTTTTGTTCCCTGAAACATTTGTATTTGTACACATACCTTCGCGCTGAGTTTACAGGCGCTAAGCGGATTAACCTCCCACCTCAATGCAGCACAAAAGAAGGAAAATACCTGCAGTTACCGGAGCTGCAGATGAGGATTAGTAGAGTTTCTGTTTCTCAGAATCACTTTTAATTAATGTAACAGCAGAGGAGAAAAGAGATCAGATTACAGAAGCTTTGTGTTAAATGTAGGTGCAGTAAATATTACGGTTTTGGTTTGAGATGTTAACAGGTGAACTGGATGGTAAAAACACGCCCTTCATGTTTTATTAACTTTTTTCCAGCTAAAGTCAACAGCAGTTTGTTTGTCTGCGTTTCTCCTCCCTTCTTCGTCGCTCATATAAAGTAAAGCTCAGATTTTCCTGCTTTCTGTTCGTCGCCATGACTTTCGTCGCTCCTCCAGGCTACCAGCCCGTCTACAACCCTGTGAGTATCTGCTGCCGGACTTTGACTGGGCCGATGGAAACGGTCATTTTTTAATTTAACTTTAACTTTTCAAAGTTCCGGATTAATTTAATTAAATCTGAGGCAGTAGAAGTAACTTAAGTACTAAAGAAAGGAAAAAATAAATATGTAAAAATGAAACTACGAGAATAAAGTCGGATAATTTCAACTTTTTTTCTCGTGTTTTTAATTGTATTAATAAAATGGCTCCGTTAATATTAAATCAAAAGTTTTAAATAGTTTTTGTGACCATTTTTTTTGCCATTTTTCTTAGCAAAGCTGATAATTTATTTAAGTTAATTATGGCTTTAATCTGCACATTTTATTTTGAAAACCATTTTAATCAGTTTCCTTTCATTTGACTTTAAACCTGCTTTATTGAATCCTTAATTAAGGATTTTAGTGAATTAATATAAGAAAATCCACAATAAATTAAACTTTTTCCCCTTGCTTTTGTTTTTAAAGATTTTGTTCTACTTTGAGAAATAATGAAAGTTAGTTGGATGGTAAAACTTTAACGCTTTTCACTTCGTTTTTAACCTCACAAGTTGCATTCAGGACTGTTTTTTACTCATGATGGTTGTTATTTTGTCTTCAATAATCACCTTGCAGCTCTAAAAGTTGCTGATTATTCTAATTAAATCTGAATTATTTTTGTGCCATGCAGAGCATTCCGTACCTCGGCCCCATTTATGGCGGCGTTCGGGACGGAGTCTCCATCTACATCCAGGGATCGGTTCCTGAAAACATCACCAGGCGAGTTTTTAAAACATTTTTACTGAATCTGAAGCTTTTCTATTTTAATTATCTCCAGAGAAACTAAATATCTGCCTGGTGTGACCTCTATCGCCCTCTGTGGGTGGAGTCTCCTTAAAGGCTGTTATTGGCTAAAACACACAGAGAAAAATGTTTATTTATTTCACAACATCTTCTGTTCCCGGATCCACCTGCTTACATTCTGCAGTCTAAAACTAACTCAGCCTGTAAACGTTTTTACGGTTCTTTTTATAGGGAATAAAAAATGTGGCAAGTATTTATGGCGGTGTAGAAAGAAAATAAAAGGAGTAAATTTCCACCAAAAACCCCCAGCAATTTTTCTATTAGTCTCAGAAATTTTCTAGAAAAAAAAAAAAAAAAATTGGAAATTTGCTGATGGCAACAAAAATATCCAAACGTTTTAGATAAATCTTTGAAAATGTCTAGAAAAGCGAAAAGCGCAGACATTTTGAAATTAATCTCAGATTTTCAAGAACAACCTTCGAAATTCCTGAGCTTGAAAAATCTGAAATTTGTTAAAATTAAAATAAAAATCTGGCATTTTTAGATTCATCTTAGAGATTTTCTAGAAACAAACTTGGAAAATTTTGAGTTTGAAAGAAAAAAAGAAACATTTACTAGAAAAACAAAAGATTTTTAGAGTAATATCAAAAATAATCTTGGAAAAAAAACTTGGAAATTTCAGGGTTTTTGCTCACTTTTGGAGCTCAGAAATTTCCTTTTTTTTGTTTTAGAAAACATCTGAGATGAATCTCAAAATTCCTGAGTTTTTTGGCAGGAATGTTCTCCCTTTGTGGAATTGCTTGGTGTTCATGCTTCTGAACACGAACACTCGGCACGCCGCTCACGCAGCTCTGTGTCTTGGTTCACTCAGAACAAGTTGGAGAAAAGCTGCTGCTGTTAACTGGGTTCTGTGTCTCCCAGGTTTCGGATCAACCTTCTGTGCGGAGAGTCGGACTCCAGTGACATCGCCCTGCACTTCAACCCTCGGTTCGACGGCTGGGACAAAGTGGTTTTCAACAGCCGTAAAGACGGATCCTGGATGTCGGAGGAGAAGATCCGCAGGATGCCTTTCTCCAAGGGCAAGTCCTTCGAGTTGGTCATCATGATCACGTCCAAGGGATTCCAGGTAAACAACAAGCATGTGGTTTCAAAGGGAACCAATGAATAAAAATTCACACTTTGAATGTTTTTATACTTCCATTTGTTTCTCCACCGCTTCTAAAAGCAGCATGAAAAACAAACCGCCTCGTCAGTTTTTGGCAGGAATGGTTTTTTTGTTTGGAAATTGAGTCGTTTCAAAAACCTCTGGAATGTAACAACAATCACTAACCCAGCTCATTACCTAGCAACCCCAGCAAAGTTTCGCCCGTCACCTAGCAACCCCAGCAGAGTTCCGCCCGTCACCTAGCAACCCCAGCAAAGTTTCGCCCGTCACCTAGCAACCCCAGCAGAGTTCCGCCCGTTACCTAGCAACCCAATCTAACCTCTAGCATGTTTGGTTAGCCAGTTTTACCGCCTTATGCACCAGATGTATTCTTGTTTGTTGTGCTGGAGGCTCCACTTCTGCTTTTCAAAGATGCACGGTTGTATGATGTCACATCTGTTTGCAGCCATTTTCTCGTCCGCTTGTAAACGTTGAATTTGAGGGCGTGACCAGGAGCGGCTGATTTGGATTTAAAGTGACAGAGAACGGATGTATCGATGTTCTCATTGATTCATTGATTGATCGATTGATTGGTCACGTTCTTCTTTCTGCTCCAGATTAAAGTTGACGGGAAGGACTTCTTCCTGTTCCCTCACCGCCTCCCGGTGGAGCGGATCCGGGCCATCCAGGTCGCCGGAGACGTTTCCATCCAAACCATTAACATCATTGGGGTGAGCCGCGCCAGTCGGCCATTTTTATTTCAGTAAATAAAGGTAGCAGAAGGTTTCCTGAATGTGTGTCTGCCTCAGGGCGGCGGCGGCGGCGGCGGCGGCGGCGGCGGCGGCGGCTGCTGCGAGCTTCCTGGAGGAACCGGAGTGAGTAAAACAGCCACACTCAGCTATCAGTTTCCTCCATTTGGTCTCATGTAATGGATTAAACTAAACATGGCTTCTTCACAGGGAGGATATCCAGGATGCAGCATGGGGGTTTGTATTTATTCATTCAACTTATCCATGTGAAATACATAGCTAACAACAAAACAATAATTTATTGTGGCTTTCTTGACAGATTAATGTAAGAAATATGATTAAATACGTAAAAACAAAACAGATAAAACATTTAAAATAAATGGAATAGTTTAGTTTAAATTAGGCAGGTCAAGAAGTTATAATCAACACCAACTTCCATAATGCTTGACTTCGTCCCTGTGCGCTCAGCTAGCATGACTATGAAATACTCAGTGCTTTAATGGTCTGCTGGATGAAGCAGGAGATTTTTCTCTGTTAAATCAACAAATATTCAGGATTCTGGCACAAAACTAATAAATGTTAATTTTTCTTCTGGAATAGAGTTTGTCAGACATAAATTGAAAGAGAAAATATGTTCTTCCTTTCAGCAGGAAGGATACCCAGGAGGCAGCATGGGGGTGTGTACTTTTAAAAACTTTAAATAATTTCCTTTTAGAGTGGCTCAAAGTAAATCAAAAAATTTTTTAAATGACTTTTCTGACAAAAACCCAGGGTGGATATCCTGATGACATGGGTGGAGGAATGGGAGTGAGTATATACACTGTAAAAACACAAACTCTCAGAAACATCTCGGTACAGTTCAAATAAGACAACATGGGAAAACTTTCAAGTAACTTTTCAGCAAGATACAGCAGCTTGTTTTAACTAAATTATTCTTTAATGTTGCTGAGGTTACCTAGCAACCTCAGCCAAGTGCAGCCTGTTACCTAGCAACCCGGTTCTAGTTCCACTGGCAGATTAACTCACTCATAATAAAGGAAAATGTCTTATGAGTGAAATGAATTATTCACCAAAAACAAACTCTTGTATCTTTTCTGAAAAGTTATTTAGTTGTGTTTTATTTTTAGCAAACTAATTATTTGTAATAGAAACTTGACCAAAAATACTTGGTAAGATTTTGAGTTTTTCCAGTGTAGAAGTTTCAGTTAAAATTAACACTGTATGGAAAAGATTATTTAATATTTTAATGTTTTTTTTTTTAAGCAGGGAGGATATCCAGGAGGCCACATGGGGGTGTGTAACTATTTATTATTATTTATAATAATTTCCTGTCGATCAGAATAATTTAAAATACTTTTTCTGATTGGTTTCCAGGCCGGATGTCCTGACGGCGTGGGAGTGAGTACATGTCCCTAAAGTCAGATAAAGACATTATTAATGGCTGCGTTCATTAATAATCACTTGAAACGTGTAAATATTTACCCAGGAAGCAACATGAGGGTAAAATCACAACATAGCAGTTTATTACCATCTAAAGACAGTTTGTGTCATAATTATATTTTTCCTAAACAGGGAAGTTTTCCAGGATCCCACTTGCCGGTGAGAGAAAAATCTCAGTAATATTGGCATCATTATTATTCCATACTCACGTTTTCTGATGTTTTTCTCTCATTTTTATAAATCTGTTCTCAGGGGATGGGAGGGCAGCCGCTCTACAACCCAGTAAGTGTTTCTACCAAACACTTTTATCTCTTTTATAAATACGTAATTAATGAATTATAAATAGTATTTGTTCTGTTTGTAAAGCTCCTGTGTTTTCAGTCGGTCTTAATTGCAATGTTTGATTTGTCGTTTATTTACCGCCCCCTTGTGGATCGGTAACTGAACTGCAGTTTGTTCTTGACGTTTCTAGTTCATGTTTTCAGAATCACAAAGTGGTAAATAAGCATAAAAGTTGATTAAATAATTAACCTGAACTGACAAACACCTGCAGGATCTCTTCTCTTGCTATTTGTGAAGTTACAGTGGAAAATAAACAATAATTTGGGGTTTTTTTGTCTGTCAGAAGAGAAAAAAACGAGGTTTAATTTTCCAAAATTATGTTTTTAACATTCATTTAAAATGCTTAGATTATTAAACTACAGTTTCTCATTGTCAGCAGCAGCACAGAGTAGTAGTTCAAGTTTATTGATAATATTCATCGTATTATTAGAATATGATAATTCCTCCTCCATTTAACTGTCTTCAACTCACACAGGTGTTTTTTTTACTTACCTTCAAAATAAAAGCCTCACCTGAATGTCAAGCAGAAAAAAGCTAAAACTTCTCTAAATCAGGGAGACACAGACACGTCGTTTCTGTCCGTCTCACCTGGTTTACACTGTGATTGGACGAATCATTATAGATTATTGATTTCTTCAGTGGTTTGAAAAGCGAGCTGTTATACAAGAATAGCATCTGGGAAGGAATTAGGATTAGAATTATGGCTGGGATTGGGGTTAAGGAATTATTGTCTGTTCAACAACTCTAAACAAATAGTACTGAAATTATTTTTCCACCATTAATAGCATTTAATTCCTGTTTTTTAATGTAATTTAAAACCTGCGGCGCCCCCTAGGGGACACGGGGAATTTGTTTTCTTTTTCGTTCCTTCGCAAAACTTTACTGATCAGTGATGCAGCATAATTAAATACTGTTAGTCTTTATTACGATGGCCGCCGTACTTCCTGCTTTAATAGAAGGTTATGTAAAGTTTTTCCATGAATTTCTCCTTGTGAAACATATATAATAACTCAGAAATACTCCAAATTAGGATGTATTTTTATGTCCTTCCTACCTATAGAACATTTTTGTGTGTATCATAGGTTTTTGATGCCTTTCTATCCTAAAGGAAAAAATATAAAACTTCAGATATTTCACAAAGAGAAGCAGAAAGTACGGCGGCCACCGTCAGAAAGGCTGACGGGATTTAATTATGCAGCGCAACTGATCAGTGCAGGATTTCCAGCAAAAGAAAAGAAAGAAAGAAAGAAGAGCAAAAGAAAACATTTTCCCCTCGTCCCCTAAGGGCTCTGAAAAAACCAAATAAATTACATATATGTATTTGTTATCCCGGACTGGGGGCCCAAATGTCTTGGTCCGGCCCGGACCAGGTTTCCCTACCTGTGGTTTAGCAGCTGTGTGATTTAGTGAAACTCGCTTCCCCTCTCAGCCGGTGCCGTTCGCCGCCCCGATCCCAGGAGGGATGTACCCAAAGAGGACCATCATCATCCGGGGCATGGTGCCCTACGGGGCCAACAGGTTTGTTGTTGGCCGCCCGGCTGCAGAAATCCTTCCCATAACCGAGTACTGACAGAACCTGCGTGTCCCAGGATGGGCTTGAACCTGGTGGTGAGCAGAACCCGGGACATCGCCTTCCACATGAACCCCAGAGTGAAGGAGGGCGTCGTGGTGCGAAACTCCCGGACTGGAGGGCGGTGGGGCAACGAGGAGCGGGAGCTCAGCGGGTCGCCCTTCAGGGAGGGGCAGTACTTCGACGTGAGTTTCACGTCCCGATGGGGTCCAGCTCCTCGTTCTGATGCGTTTTTCTGACGGGTTTTCTGTCTCCAGATGTCGATTCGCTGCGGCAACCAGAGGTTTAAGGCGTTTGTGAACGGGCAGCATCTGTTCGACTTCTTCCACCGAACGAACTTCAGCGAAATCGACAAGCTGGAGATCGACGGAGACGTTCAGATCTCCTACGTCCACTTCTGATTCCCTGCTTCCTTTTGTGCAATTTTCAGTTTTGCATCAGTTGTTTGCATTGATAAAGCTCAGGAAGAGAATGTGCTTTTGAATTTATTCATTTCTTATGCAAAAACATTGTAAAAAAAAAAAAAAAAACATTGGCAGTGACAAAATCAAAGTAGTTATTGTACAAAAATCCTTAGAAATGTAAAAACACCAGCAGAAACACATTCAACAAAATGCAAAATACTGGCTCTTTGAAGGCACTTGGGAAGGTTGTGAAAATCTGATGAGGATAATGAGGAAGAAGAAAAAAAAAAAAGGCTCCATGTACACAGGAAACAGGAAGTGAATCTCAGTTCCAGCACCTTTTTTTTTTTTTCTAAAAGTCCCACTGATGAGAAAGTACCAATGTATTACAAAAACAGACCAAAAAAGGGAAATGAAGTAGTTTTCCATAACATTCTGTAACTGTACACGGTTTTAAAAGTACCTTTGATGCTCACAAAGAAGCACAGCGCGATTTCTCCTCCCAAAACAGCAAAATCTAATCTGAAGACTTAATACAGGACTAGAGAGAAACATATACTGTTTATATACATACATAAAAATATAAGTGCATACATGTTGCAGCTCCTCCTCGTCCTCAGTGCAACAGTTGGAGAAACCGCAGAAGAAGAGCAGCCGGATGACAGTTTTTGCGCTTTTTCCCAGGATTTGTTCTCATTCAAATTGTGATTTTTTTTTTTAAGGGGAAATAATGTCTAAACCTCTGGAAGTCATTAGTGCAAAAGTTGAAATACAAAAAAATCAGCATGAAAACAAAAATCTGAACGATATTAACACTGAAACTTTTCCTCATTTGATCTGTACCTGGTTGCTGCCGTACCGCTCAAAAATAATTAAAAATAAACTACCGAAATGTTCAGATTTTTCTAAGAAAAATGTGGAAATTTACTCTGATCGGAAAAAAACTCAAATTTTGAGAATTTTTAGGAAAATTCTGAGTTTGAAAATGTGAACATTTTTTGACATTTGGTTGTTCTGAGTTTCAAAATTTCAGATTTTCTGACTTGAAAATCAGAAATTTCCAAATTTTTTTCTGGACAGAAATCTGATCATTTTTTTCCAGCAACATTTTAACTTTTAAAACTTAAATTTATATTTTCAGGAAAATGCCTGAGATTCTTTTTTTTTTAAGCAATATTTTGACTTTTAAAACTTTTAATCTCCACGTTTCTCTTTAGAAAATGTTTGACTTTTGAAAATCAGACAAAAATCTCCCAATTCTTTTCTAGAAAATTTCAGCTTTTTCTAGCAAAATTTTTATATTTCAAATTCAGAAATGTCCGTTTTTTTTTGTTTTTTTTTAAATATCTGAAATTATTCTCAAATATTTTCTAGCAAAATTTAAACTTTTCAAACTCAGTAATTTCCAATATTTTTCTAGAAAACTTTTGACTTTTGAAGGTCAGAAATCTGAAAGTTTTTGTCTGTTTCTTCTGCCTACAGTGGCCCTCATGCATCAGGGGTCATGCAGGTCGTCACTCCCGTGTGTTGGAGGAAAGGTGCAGTATTTCTTGCGGACTGGACCGGGCCAGATCCACTCTGGAGTCTCAGGACTGGCTTCAGATTCAGACACTCAGTTTCAGCGTTTTGTCACAACCACAAACCACAACACCTCCAACGGGGATTTTATGCGATTCTGCCGTTTGTAACGTTAAAAGAGTCAAAGATTGACAGCAATAATTTGGGTCATTTTGCTTAAGAGGATAAAATGGAAGCTGTTCTATTAAAACAAATAATTTCACCATGTTATTTATTTATAACAGTCACACCTTGAAAATGTTAATTGAAGTAGATAAATATTTATTTTGGAGCTAAATATAAACATTTAACCTCAAGCAGTTGTTAAAAGATTTAGTTTGCAAACTAAATAGTCAGTTTGAGGCCACATATGGTGCAGTTAGCTAAATGTGTAGCTTGAAGCTAAATATTTAGGCTTAAACTAAATATCTAGTTATAAACATAATTAGTTTAAAGCTAAATATTTAGGCTCAAACGTAAGTATAACTAGCTAAATATTTAGCTGCACACTGTTGGGCGTATTGATCAGTTTTAAATATTGACTCTGGTTTTAACTCCTTTACTCTGCTGTCGGTTTGTTAAATAAATCTCCAATCATGTTTTCAGGTTTGTGGTTGTAACAAGATGAGAAGCGTAGAAAAGTCCAGGCGATGTGAAGCGTTTGTAAGTCGATGTTTCTGCTCTCTGCCGTTTGACGGATCTGGGATTGTACCTGGCAGTACACACCGCAGTACTTCAAACAGATATTTCATTAAAATACCTTACAGCCTAAAGATAAACCGACTGAAACGATTCGTCCATCTGAGTGCGATCAGCTCAGTCTGGCAGTGTCAGCTGGTTTCACAGGTTTGGTCCAGCATGGAGCCGTTTTATTGCAAAGGAGGAGAAACTTCATCTCCGGAGCTGCGTTTCCATTCACCTTCAAATTCAGCAAATTGGAATTATGAAAATGAATTCATTAAATTAAAAACTTTGTGCATCTGGTGAGGAAGTAATATGTATTTTCCAGGCACAGAGTGGCTTATTTTTACAATGTAGCATTTATGTTTTACTTTTAAGTAAAATTTCTTGAAAGAAATTGGGTCTTTGTCACTTTAAGAAGCTCCTGCTCTTTCTGTAGCTCCGCCTTCAGGAAGTCATCACAACATGGCTCCTCTATCAACCCTTTAACGTTTTCACCAGCGATGCTCTGACACCACTTAGGTGTTTGCTAATTACTGCTGGCTAGTCTGAAGGACTGGCTGCACAAAACCCAAGCGTTTTGCGCAGATAAATGGTTGCCACGGAGACGACAGGACTTCTCAAAGGGGCATGAAGGAATCAAAGCAACACTCCAGAGGGAATAACATTTTTACATGATGCAACGCTGAAGGTTGGTTTCACGTGGTGCTGGAACCTTTAAAGAAAATGCTGTGGCAGCAAAATTCTGTTTTTTTTTTTTTTTGTTTTGTTTTTTTTATATTAGAAAAGGACCAAAAAGTTTTGCGCATTTTTGTAATGGAAACGCAGCTCCAGATTGTGCTACAAATATTAGATCTGCAGCATAAAACCGTGAGCGTCTCCTGCGGTTTGCAGGATGAAGAAGACGAAGCGTCTTCAGAGGGAATCCTCTCATCGGCTTGAGGAACCCTTCGTGCCATGAGCATGCCGTGGTGAGTTTGTGCTTTGGCTCTGTTACTGCCAGGGCATCCTCCTGGTCGCCTCTATGTCCTCCAGCAGCTCAAACGTCGGGGTGGGGGCCGGGGTGCGGTCCGGCGTGGCGTGGCAGGACGGCTGCAGCGGCAGCGTCGCCGTGGACGACGACACCGGCATGTCCAGGCTCTCCAGCGAGTCGGAGAGGGCCCGAGCGGCCTCGCGGCGCGGACACACGACGTATCGGCTGGGCTGGTGGACCTCCACGGTGGTCACCGACTCCAGTCCCTTCAGGCACAGCGGCGAGGCCTCGGCGGGGTCGCGGCCGCCCACGGCGCCCAGCTCCGAGGGCGACTCGTCCATGTTGACGTAGAGGATCTCGTCCGGGTCCTGGGGGTCCGGCAGGTCCTCCAGGGCTTTCTCCAGCTCGCAGCGCAGCGTCTCGAAGGACGGCCGGTCCTTCGGGCTCAGCAGCCAGCAGGAGAACATCAGAGAGTAGCTGCAGGTCGGACAGAAACCACTAGAATCATTTTCAGTTTTTCTCATGTCTCATTTCTCAGCTGCTCCCTGTTGTAAACCACCCCGTTGCTATGGTTACACAGCATCACAAAACAAGCAGTGTGAAGAAAAAATAGCCAAAAATCTGTCCAGCTACACAGAGAATAACCAATGCGAGTTATTCTCAAAACAAACAAACAAAAGAAAACAGTTTTTCCCCTCAGAAAAGCAGGAATGAAGTTTTGAAAAAGAAAAAAAATCTCAATGAAAGTAAAGAGCAACTGAGCAGCTCAACTCTGGAAACCGGACATTTTGGGTCAGAAATATACACTTCAGGAAGTGCAGCCCATTTATTCTTTTAAATAATCAATGTGGAGTGAAGTGCACTGCAAAAACACAAAATATTACCAACTATTTTTAGTCTTAATTTTGCCTTTTTACACTTCAAATAAAACAAAACTAACTTACAAGGAACTTTTCAGCAACATATACAGTCGAGTTTTAAGTAAATAACTCCTGAATATTTATTAGAACGTTCTCGTTCTACTGCGCCGTTGCCTAGCAACCCCAGCCACGCCCAGCCCGTAACCTAGCAACCAAGTCCTGGTTCCACTGGCAGATTATTCAAATCAAATTAAATGTTGTTGTAACTCATTAATTTAGATTCTTCAAATAGTTATTAAAGATTGTATTATTTTATTGATTTATTTATATTATTATTTCAATTATAACGTGAGAAAACATCTCGTTAGGAGTGAAATAGAACAGAACACTTTCATCAATATTAAGGAATTATTTACCTTTTATTGCTGAAAATTTGGTTTTGCCTCATTTCAAGTGTAGTAAAGATATTTTTACTATAAACTAGACCAAATATTCTTGTTAAGATTTAATATTTTTGCAGTGTAATGATTATTTGGTTACTGCATTAGATTATTCGAGTAATGGATTAACCCGATGAATTGTTTCCAGCGAACTCACATGGAGTCCAAACAGTCTGGAGGCTGTTTGAGTCGGTTCCCTTGTCTCAAGTAGTCATAAATCTCACTGTTTTCCACCCCGGGGTAAGGCGTTTGTCCTCGCGTGGCGATTTCCCACATGGTGACTCCGAACGACCACTAGGACAGAAAACAGGACAGAGGGAAAGGTCACAGGGGAAAGGTCAGGAAGCGCCGCCTCCCTCCAGTCGGACATGAACTTCACAGAGGAGTTAGCGCCGTGGATGTGGGCGGGTTATGGAGATCATCTGTATGTTAACAGGAAAATACCCATAACTCACAGATCAGCATGTATCTTTCTGAGGTCCTGAAGTTTGTGTGAAATGATTTTACCAGCTGCAGCAGCTGCAGCAACTGGCGTCTGTCCCAGAGGTTTGGCCTCAGAAACATTTCACCAGATTCCTGCTAACTGGTTAAAGTTGAAACATCACCGAATTCAACTAAAATATCAATAATTTGGCATATTTTCCTACAGCTGTTTTTCTGGCAAAACTTTTTCTCTCATGAGTCAAAATTGTCACATCCAAAATATTTGTGGGCTAAAAAACCCCTGAAATCAAGCAAATAAAGTCATTATTTTTTGTATTAATTGTTATTCATTGTAGATCCAAAAATTTAAAAACGGTTTTGTTTGTTTGTTGTATAAATAAAGATAAATTCAAACTTTATTTTCTTCGGTGTGGCGTTAATTGGTCTAAAGCTGCAGGAAATATAAGTAAAAAAGAAGCTAATCGGTGGAAATTGTTACATTTCTTTGCAAGGAAAAGCAAAATTCTCCATTTATATTAGTAGAAGAAATAAGATAAACAATGTAGCAGGAGGAAAAAGTTACTATTTTTACTTTGAAGGCTAAAAACAAATTAAAAGCTGAGTTTTTGTTTTTTGATTGATGAATAACATGACTTGTTTCTTCTTTCTGTTGTAGTTAGTTTTTAACTTTGTTTGAGTGAAATTCTGATGTCAAATGAAAATAAATGTGTTGTTAGAATAAATCCTTTCTTTCTTGCGTTCCTTCTTTGCATGGGGAGACGAGTTGAGTATAAACATTTATAGCCTGAGCTGATTAGCAATCCACAACCCCAGATGGGCTTTCAACAACATAAAACAATTAAAAAGACAAGAAAACAACACAGCAAGAGAAAATATCATACATGACGTAAATTGTAAAATTAAGTTAAAATTTGTTCTCCATGAGAGATTTCTCTTTGTCCAATCTGACTCTAAGAAAGATACTGACTCCTCGTATTTACTCCACATAACCCCTTTCAGTTTTCTACAGAGCTTTGTTTCCTGTTAAGAGTCATTAAAAAGTAGATGGATCCAGATGTTTTGCCTGATCTTTGCCAAAGTGAAACTGTCTCAATGTGTTTTGTTTTCATGGTGTGAGCAGAACAAACAGACTCCAGGTGAGTCCAGGTACTCACCACGTCACTCTTCGTTGTGTAGACGCGGTCTGCTAAGCTTTCGATGGCGATCCATTTGACGGGCATCTTGGAGATGCGTCCCTGTCTGTAGTAGTCGCCGTTGTAGATCTTCTTGGAGAGGCCGAAGTCGGCCACACAAACGTTCATGTTCTCGTTCAGCCTGAGGCAGAAACGGAAATGTTTATTTATTAAAGATCACATATTATGTTTATCCTAACGTATGAACAGATTGGCATACACAAAACATGTCCATTACTTTTTTGTTGCTCTAAATTATTATTTTAGTCTTTTCCCTCTGCCTGAGGGAAGACAAGAAGCGAAGGAGTCGGCCTGCGGGGAACTGAAAGACAGAAAAGTGGAAGAAGCGTTTTCCTTACATGCAGTTGCGCGCAGCCAGGTCTCTGTGGATGAAGTTCTTGCTGCTGAGGTACTCCATCCCTCGGGCGATGTCAGTCATGAACTTAACCAGCATCTGAGACGGCAGGTACTGCAGTCAGAACAGAGAGGAGAGTTCATTTACTCATTACTCTCAGCAGAGGGCGCCAGCGTCCATCTTTTTACAATTGAGACTAATTTTCCAGCAGACAGACTGGATGGTCCTGAGGGAATCATTGTGTGCTTGTTTGTAAAAGTTGGCCTGCTTCATAACCGTTTCAACATTCTTTATAGGTCTTGCTTTGATTAGAGTTTCCCAGCTCTTCTGGGGATTTAATGCATATCGTTCACAGCTGGCGCCAAAAACACTTTGTGTTTTCGAGCGCTTCTGCTGCCAGAGTGGGAGTGGTTGGAGGCTTATTTAAGAAAAGCTTTACAACTGTGCTGAACTTTGGATCCAGTTTTGCTGACATTCATGTGAACTTAAAAACCATAAAGTGTGTGAAACTGCAAGTGCTGGTTTGTTGCTGACTTGGTGCTTTCGGGTTGTTTGTTTTCAGGCGTACCACAGGGCAGTCGCCCAGCCTGGAGTACAGCAGATAGCTGTGCAGATCGCCGTGCTTCATGTACGGCAGGATGACCACAGGCGACGGGTAACCTTCGCTCTCCACCGTCTGCAGACACACGCCTGAGAAGAAAGTTAGGAAGAAAAAACTGAGTGTTCACACATTGAAAATGTTGACAAAATCTCCTCTTTTTATTAACTAAATCAATGGAATATGCTGCATTTTTGGCTGAATTTGTTCACGCGTTGTCATTTCAGCGCCTGTTAATCATGCGTTCAATAAAAACCAAAAAGTGTTTTTATTGAATGCATGAGGCCAAAATCAAAATGTCTGTTTTTTTTCTAGCAACTTTTAAAACTTTCTGTTTTTCTATTAAATTTCTGGGAAGGTGTGTTTGTGTTTCTGCAGTGTGATAATCTAATAAACTGTTTAATTGCTTGCTGGTGTTCAGCTTTGGCGAATAAACCGTATTAAATATGTTCAATCATAACTAGGTTGTACTAAAATCTACTGTGCACCAAGATTTCTGGGTTTTTGTTCATGTTGTCTGGCACGTTCTTTATTTAAAAGCAGCTACATGAAACTCTTTTATATTTTTATATGCATTCTTTCACTTCTTCTTCTGCCAGCAATGAATCTGTGTTACTAAACAAAACTGATTTTCTCTTTTTCAAAGATCACAAATGTGAAAAACTTTAAAATATATATACATTAAGATGTTTTTCAATCCAAATATTTGAAAAAGCTGCTGCAAGAAATGAACAAACACGAAATGAAAACGACTCAGTTTTGTGTGATTTCTGATAAACAGGCCAGAGTGAATTTGCCATCTGCAGGGCAAAAACACAAAATCTTACTAAGTATTTTGGTCTAGTTTCTGGTCCAAATAAGACAAAACCAACTTACAAATAACTTTTCAGCAAGAAATAGAAGCTTGTTTTCAGTCTAAAGTTTCTTAATATTGATGAAAAAGTTTCACTGGCAGATTATTTAAATTTTACTTTTGTTTTTTCTGTTAACCAAATGGCAAATTACTGACTTTTCAAGCTTGGAAATGTTTCCTGTATTAAATTTCTTCGATTAATCCAAAGATTTCTGAGTTTCTTCTAGAAAATGTCCAACTTTCCAAGCTCAGAAATTTCAAAAATGTTAATACTTATTTCTCAAAATTTTCTAGCAAATTTTACATTTTTTTAACTCAGAAAGTTTCAAGTTTTTTTATTAAATTTCTGGCAGATTATTTTCGCAAGCAACATGAGGAAAAAGTCTTGTTATAAATGACATAATCTATCAGTGAAACTGGAACTTTTTCATCAATATTCAAGCTTTATTTACTGAAACAAGCTCACATACTTTGATGAAATGTTACTTGGAAGTTTGTTTTTTCCTGTTTTATGAGCAGTAAGATATTTGCACTAGAAACTACAGAATAAATACTTGATAGGAGAGAAAGTTTTGAAGGAAATTAGCATGACGTGTCAGGATCCTCACCCAGGAGCCTCATGACGTTGGGATGGTCGAACTCCTTCATGCAGGCGGCTTCACGCAGAAAGTCTTCCATCTCTGAGCGCGTGCAGATTGCAACTGCAGGGGCGACGGTTCACATCGATCACTTTGTTTGCAAAACTTTGTACACTTTCTCTGATTAATAAGAAATCCCGTGAGGCTGGAGCTATTCTACCCCAGAACTTTGGCTCAAAATTACTTCAAACTATTTTAATTTTGTGCTTTTCTTCTGCAAACATCTGACTAAACCAATTTCTTTCTAAAACAGAGATTTGAAGAGGTGGATGTTGATTTATTTTAATGTTCACTCACTCTTCATCGTCTTTACAGCCACCTTGAGAACAGCTTCTTCCTGGTTCAGCAGGCCCTCCATCACAGAGCCAAACTCCCCTGAAGACACAAAACACAACCAGAGCTTTAATAAAACAATGATTCTGTAAAAAGAAAATCATCAGACACAACCAACACTGCAAAAACATAAAATCCTGCCAAGGGCTTTCGTCTTGGTCTGGTTAAGATATTACACAAAAATACCTGCTAAGATATTGTGTTTGTATTGTGTATTATGTGTTTCATACAGCAAAAGTATTTTTGGTTTATTTTCTGGTGCAAATATCTTCTTACACTTGAAATAAGACAAAACTAATTTACAAATAAACTTTTCAGCAAGATATGGAAGTCTGTTTTAAGTCAAAAGTTACTAATGTTAATGAAAAAGTTCTGGTTCCACTGGTAGATTATTTAAAAGTTGTGACATAAGTGAAACAATCCAGTTTTTTCTATCAGTGTTAAGGAATTGTTGATTTAAAACAAGCTCCTATATATTGCTGAAAATTACTTTAGTTAGTTAGTAAGTTAGTTTAATCTTATTTTAATGGTACAAATATATTTGCACTAGAAACTACCAAATTACTGGTAATATTTTGTGTTTTTGCAGTGCGAACACACACCAAAAACACAAAATCTTACAAAGTATTTTTGTGCAATTTCGAGTGAAAATATCGTAACTAGAGTAGACTAAAATACTTGGTAGTATTTTGTGTTTTTACAGTGAAGGCATGTAGCTGTCTATATTTGTGTTTACCTTCTCCCAGAGTTTTTCCCAGAGTGAGTCTGTGTCTGTCCACCATCACGTCTTGGAGCTTCTGTTTCAGCTCATCGCTGATGCCCAAGCTGTTCACTGGAGGGAAGACCAGAAAGGATTTTACTTTGCAGGAAAACAGCTGAAATGTACAAAACATGCATCTATTTGTTTTAGAAAAGAAAGGAAGACGAAAAATCTATTCAAATCAGAGTTGGTATGAAAAAACATCTGAGATTATCACCCAGCCAGTGTTACTCGTTATCGCTGTAAATATTTTTCTCCAATACGAAATAAACAACTTTCTACTGCCTGTTCAAAACCTTTACATTTTTAATGTTATGGTTTAGCTCAAATTTAAAAACAAGACACCATTATTTACATGTTCAAACTCTAAATATCACAGGAAAAACATTTTTAAAAGAATCAATTTAAAACACAGAACTGAAGGTTAATTTCAGACGTAATGTGTTGACATTGAGTTTTAAGATTATTGGTTGCTTTGTTTTTTTTTATTCATTTATTTGTTTATGATTATTTGTGTTAAACGCTTAAACTGCACTGCAAAAACACTCAATTTTACCTTTTTTTTTAACTTTTGGTCTACTGTAAATATCTCAGTACACTTGAAATAAGACAAAACTGACTTAGAAGTAACTTTTCAGTAAGATATAGAAGCTTGTTTTAAGTCAATACTTCCTTAATACTGGCGAAAAAGTTCTAGTTCCGCTGGTAGAACGTTCCACTGCGCCGTTACCTAGCAACCCCAGCCAAGCCCAGCCCGTTACCTAGCAACCCAGTTCTAATTCCACTGGCAGATTATTTCACTTATACCATAGAAAAATCTTTTGTTATAAGTAAAATAATCTGTCAATGAAACTCGTATTTGTTTTATCAATATTTAATAATTTGCTTAAAACAAGCTTCTACATTTTGTTGAAAGGGTTCATGTAAATTTGTTTGTACTTAGATATTTACAGTAGAAACTAGACCAAAAAAAAACTTGAGTTTTTGCATTGTGATGAATTTCTGGTGACAAAAATAACATGAAATGTAATTTTATAAAAGGATCTGAAGACTCGCAGTGTGCTGGGATGTTTCCTCCAGCTGGGCAGACGTTCCTTTTTGTTTTCCTCCAGACTCTGACAGAACAACAACAGGGTTGGAAAGCGCCTCCAGCTGCTGCTACACCATCAATCTGACACAGCTTGGCCCAAAAATGCGCTCAGACCACAGGCATGTTGCGACTCATGCTGGTATGTCCGGTCGCGGCAACAACCGGAACGTCAGGATCCGACTACGTCTGGTCAGCATCAGATGCATCTAATCCAACCCTTCCTTTTTCATTTCATCATTCCTCTTCCTGAATCGTTTGCTTCCTGCTAGCCTTGCCATCTTTCTTTTTTAACCCAGCATGTTGGGACCTGCTCAGAAGGACCATAATAAATTTCCTGGGGACAACGTCAGGGCTTGAATGTGACCCAGCTGGGTGAAATCTGAGCATTTGTTTTCAGGTTTGAGTCTCTGTGATGTCGCAACATCACAAAGAAACGTTGCAGACTAAATTCGGCACACAAAGCAACTCAAAATCATCGTCTCTGATTGGTCCTCAATGTCACTGCAACTCATGAATTTACGTTTCATCTTTATTTGTGTTTTTATGTGAGTTTTTACAAACAATTTTAACTGTAAAACATTTAAATCTGATGTGAAGCATTTCAGCTTCCTTCATTTGTTATTGCAGCTTCTGCAGCAGGCAGTTTTACCATGAAATTGGTTTCACCAAATTACAGTCCAGATATCTGAAATTGGTTTGTGATTACACACATTTTAGTTAATTTATATATTGTTCCAATTTAGGGCTGAAACGATTCCTCAAATGATTCGAGTCCCTTGATTATTAATATTTTCCTGCCTTGAAGCTTTGTTAATTTATGTTTTATTATTTAGCGCACCGTGTTCCGTGTTATTTGCGCAGCGGTCCCACTTATGACCGAGTTGTTGACAAAAGCCAAGTGTTGGCGGCATGACGTCCAATTTTCAGGTTCGACCTGGGAGGATTTTATTGATTGATGATGATACCCGGGTGTTTGTAATTTTTAGGGGGGCCAATAAGCATCCTTAAAATGACTGGCGCGATGCCTAGATGTGTAGCTTTACGGACGAACTGGAAAATTTATTTCATATCATTCTGGTCGCAACAAATGGGTGGCGGAAATCATCGTGGCGGTACATGGCTGGTAGATGAGTTTCTGTAACACAAAGCTATAAATGTCTGGGCAAGGTGAGAGTTCATCTACTAAACTGACTCCAAAAGCGGGAGTACAGACATTTTTTATTAGTGTATTTGTGAGCCTGTCCATATTATTAAAATGAATATACTTTCAGATTCTTGTTTAACTTTTCTTCAGGTTAACTTAGAAAGTGAGCTGTCGTTGTTAATTTTCTAAACTACAGAAAAGTAACCGTTAGGGAAGCTCAAATCTGAGAAATTGAAGTGATCTTGATATACGATAGTAACACTGCTGTTATATCAGATTTAGCAACGGTTTATTTTATCCTTTTTTAATCCAATTACTCGATTAATCATAAGAATAATTGACAGAATACTCGATTACTAAAATATTCGTTTACAACAGCCCTATTCCAATGACAATTAAAACTGCTGCTCTTTCTGAAAACATATGGTTCAAAACATGGCTCCTCTTTTAACCCTTTAACGTTTTTTTACCAGCGTTTCACTGAGAAGCAGCTCCTATAATGAGCTCAGCTGACGTGCAGTTCCACCGGGTGTTTGCTAATCGCTGCTGGCTAGTCTGGAGGAGCTGAGTAGTGGAGTTGCATCCAGAAGGTCCACGCAGGTGTTTCACACAGCTGAATGGTTGCCATGGAGATAAAAGGATTTCTCAACCTTGCATGAAATAATCAAGGCAACACTGCAGGTGTGACTTTGATGAGGGAAAAACTTAAAATATGACGTAAAGCTGAAAAAAGTCAATTTTACATGAAGCTCTCCCTTTAAAACATCTTGAATTATATCTTAAGATATTTTTAATTAGATTTATGATCAGAACAAAAGTTTACTTCATGGATAGTAATAAGCATAAATATAAGTGGTGAAACTGACTTTATGTTAAAAGGGCCTGCCGTATGTCTTCATATTTTACTGTCACTGTGAGCGGTGAGGTGCAGCTTTTCCCGCTCATCCAGTGTTTTTACTCGGAGGGAGTCAGGTCTGGGCATGCAGCTCAGAGTTTCTGTTCCAGGTGCGTTCAGAGGAACTCACATGTCGCCTCCAGCGGTCTGCGGCTGTAGCTGCGGCGCGCGCGGTACCTCACCACCAGCTGCCCGCGCTCCATCATGGGCTCGAATGCCTCCCTGCAAAAACAATCCATCAATCAAATCTTATTTGTATAGCGCATTTCAAAGTGCTTTACATCATAAACACAAAAACTCAAAGCCATCAAGAGTGGGGTTCTTAAAAGTGTAAAACTTTTGGAGGCGGACGAGACAGGCATACTTAAAATCTTATTAGATTCAAGCAACGGAAGATCTCCCAAAAAACAATATCCAAACTATACTCATGTCTACAAACGGAGAGAAAATGTAATACAACATATCTTAGGGTTAAATGGGAAAAAGAAGCCAAAATAACAATAATGTTGTAATTGGTTAAATATATGCAACTCTGTGATTCACACGTCAGGTTCTGGCCTGTGGAAGGAATTTTCCTGGAAATGCATGGTGCGTTTTTTTGTTTCACCTAACATGAAAAGTAAACATTGTAACGACGCTGGAAAGGCAAAATGCTGGAGGAACTGTGGGAATGTGTCTGCAGGACATTTTCATGTTTTTCTCACCCTATTGGTCGGAAGTGATAAAAGAAGTCGATATTAAAATTGACTTAAATTTACGCTGTGATTTTCCTGGGTAATTTACCCCAGGAACTGAAGAAGTCTGATAGATATCTTCTGTTAATATTATTAGCAACTGCAAAGAAAACTATAACAATATTTTTTGTGCAATTGCAACATAGAATCACCAATGAAAACATGACATTAAGTCAAGCTCCTTCATTAAATTAGTAATTGATTACGTTTCAAATCCAACTCTAAACAGGTGAGTTTTTAGTCAAGATTTAAAGGAAGTCAGTGTTTCAGCCGTTTGACAGTTTTCTGGAAGTTTGTTTCAAATTTGTGGTGCACAGATGCTGAAAGCTGCTTCTCCTCGTTTGGGATGCAGAGCAGAACCAGAACCAACAGGAGATCTTTAATGTATTGTGGCGCTCAACCGTTCAGTGATTTATAAACTAACAACAGTATTTTAAAGTCTATTCTCTGAGCTACAGGGAGCCAGTGGAAGGACTTTAAAACTGGTGTTTTACACAATGGCAACACAGATGTGGTCAGTTGGGCAAGTGTGTAAACAACACTGGAAGTGTGGCGGCGTAACGCAGAAAACGGCTCTCAGAAAGTAACAAGCAATGGAGTCTGGAAGGGACGGAAAATATTTATGGTTTGGCCCGAGCCGCCGGGTCCCTCCCTTCCACCCACAGGGAGGACAAACAAACCTACGCACCCGAAGCGTGTCTCTTTGCGCCGCAGCTTGGCCACGTAAACAGCCAGGAGAATGGCGAGGGCCACGGCGCCGGTGACGGCCATCACCACATACCACCAGTGCCAGGAAAACGATTCCGGGCCTGACGAACCTGAAGGGACACGGGCATGGACTCGGTTTAACAGCTCAACCAAAGCTTTGGACAGTTTTTACACTGCAAAAACATAAAATATCACCAAGTACCTCCGTCTAGCGTTTAGAGCAAATGTCTTAGTGCACTAGAAACAACACAAGACTAACTTCAAATGAATCAGTGAGAAATAGCGCCTTGTTTTAAGTTAATATTTTTTTAATATTGATGAAAAAGCGGAATATTCCACTGCGCCGTTACCTAGCAACCCCAACCCGTTACCTAGCAACCCAGTTCCAGTTCCACTGGCAGATTATTTCACTTATAATAAAACGTTTTTTCCGTGTTATAAGTGAAATAATTTGCCGGTGGAATTAGAACTTATTCATCAGTATTAAGAAATTATATAGCCTCTACATCTGGATGAAAATTTAGTTTTGTCTTAATTCAAGTGAACTAAAATATCTTCACTAGAAACTACACAAAAAATACTTGATAAGATGGAAGAAGGTCTTAGTGCTACCAATCAACCCAGTGTACGCAGTGCTAAATGTGCTAATGGCAGAAAATAAACCTTTTTCTTTTAAAATGTACTATTCTGACAATTAATCAGATTTAAAAAATTGGCACATTTTACCAATTTTTCAGTTACACCATTACGCTTTGGTATAAAATATTAGAAAGAGAAAAACTTAATTAAATTCCTTTTTTAAAACTGAATATTACATTTTATTGCCTAAAATGCAGTAATATAGCTTTCCTCTAGTGAAACCAAAGGAAAGCTATATTGTGAAATGTGTATATATATTTTGTACAGTTTTAGCGTAATTACTGCTCTAAATATGTTTTCTTTTTCCAGAAAATGGCATTTTTTTGAGTCTGTAAGCTCCAGGTAAAGTCTAATTGATTGCTAAATTAATTGACGATTATCTCAATAATTGATTGATCATGATTAATTAATTCAACTTTATTGACTTGCAAATGTGTCGGATTTAACCAGACAGGTCAAATGTAATCTAAACAGATGTGCCAAATAAATAAATATAAGAATAAACCAAAAGTTTCCAGAATAAACTTATAATGAATCCACACTATAACTGATTTTGGACTGGATAACGTTACATTTCTAGAATAATTTTCTTAAAAGTCGAGTATAAGCAAAGAAACCAACCAATTTAAATAAAAACTAATTATTCTGCTAAGAAAAGTAGTGAAATGTGAAGCTCAGAAACAGAGAGCATCACCAATAAATCCCAGCTTCTGCATCCAGTTCCTGTTTTATAGTTAATTGATTTTGTTTGCTGTATAATCATTGCATCCTTGAAAAAATATTTTATCTTTGAATAAATATTTGTTGCTTTAATATTTCTTTAATATTTCCAGTAGCAGCAGCCAAAACCAAATCTGACACTTTTTTCCACCCTGGGATTTAATTTAATCTCTTGCTACGGTTCTAAAATACTTTTTTTAAATTATTTTATCATTTTTTTTAAGAGAGGGAAGAAAATCTGTTAAATATCTAGTGTGTTTTCATCACATTTGCACATTAAAAATGTGAGTTTTCCTGCTGTGTTCCATGTTTCCATGGAGGTTTTCCTGAATTGTCTTTCAGAAGTAATGTCTGCCTTTGGGATAAATCTACCACAAATATCCTCTTTCAGTCGAGCTGCTGCCATCCCGTCGCTCATTCTGAGATCTTCTCTCACTCTTTCACACAAACTGCAAATAAAAACCTCCAACTCCTCATCCTCCCCCAACTTTCCCTGCCTCCTTTTCACTTTTTTCTTCCATTCTTCTTGTTAATGTCTGGCTCTTTAAGACAAAGCAAACAGAGGTGCTACACTGCTTCAGCTTGGTATAAATATTTATGACGCGTCTCCCCCATTCAGCCAATCCGCCTCTCTTCCCTCCTCTACCCCTCTGGATTTTATCTTCTTTCCTCTTTTTTTTTGTTTGTTTTGTTTTGAATGCACACGACAGAGGAAGCCCGTGACACAAAGTGAAAAAGAGAAGTTCTGAAGATCCCAAAAAACATCATTAGCTCACTTCCACCAACAGGCCAACGCTCATTTTGTCACAGCAGAGAGAGTTGGAAGGGTCTGCATGTGGACTCACCTCTGAATTTCCCCGTTTCTGAGGAATGAAGAAAAGAACAAGTGTTAGATTTATTTACAAGAGAAAAACATTTAAAATTATACATAATTTTTCTTTCAACCAGACATTATTGTGCATTGATGGCTCTGCAAACTTTGTAAATGGCTTCAAATTCTTTAGATTTTGCATGCTATGTTATGTTAGCTTGTGTACAGCTACCTAACCCAACTATAGTTAGCATAGTTAGTTAACCTAACTATAGTCAGGGAAAGTAAAAATTAGGTTAACTGTAGTTAGGTATAGTTACTTAGTTACTCATAGTTAGCCGAAGTTAAAGTTACTTAAATTCAAAGACAACACAGATAAAATCACTGACTCCATCTTTATTTAAGCTGTAATTAAGGAACGTGATGAAAATCTCTTTCCAAATAAAAAAAAGTTACTTAAACTACCAATAGTTAAGCTAACCGCATTATTTTAGAGTTAAAATCACACACCTGATTAATAGGATTCATTAATATTTGTTATTGATTTTTCTTGTCACTCACCAGGAGAATTGAGGACCAGAATCCTTATGGGGCTCCAGGGACCAGGACCGGCCCCTGTGTAGGCGCAGACCCTAAAAGACACGTTGGACAACGGGATGGACAGATTGATGGAGAACTCTGTGTCCAGTCCAGCGTCCGCATTAAACTGGTAACAAAAAGAAACAAAGATGACCCATAAGACCAAGTGAACTGGTCAGTTAATGACAAATTCATAGTTTTGTTTGTGTTTTTTTGGTTACAAATGTGGAAGATCATTGTTTTCTGATCCAACTAGAGGGTCCAGTTAGCAATTTAAAAAATTAGAACATCCTATTAATTAAAGTAGCTGTTACTGTGTAACAGAGAAATAAAAAACATCAACATTTTTAACAAAATGTTGTTCTTGCACTCATTTTATCGGTTCATTTTTCTTGAAATGATTAGAATCCATCACTTTTATCATAAGCTTTAACAGGCTTTGAGATTTGGGATGTTTTTCTTTTTTATTTAAGTTGACATTGCATCTGGGATGGAAACTGTCAGTCAGATCTGGCAACCCTGAAAGGGGCTCTATTTTTAGGCAAAGCAGCAAGCAGGGCTAAATGGAGGCAGAAGTAGAACCTTTATTTTGAAATATGGGTCGTTTTTGAAACATAAACATGTATATTACTTTTCTCTAATGTTCATTTTCATGCATTTCTTGTTAATCAATAGTTCTCATGTGACGTCACACTTTCATGGACTTTGTAACTGGCAGACATCTTGGCAGGCAGTTGCTATGGAGTTGCTATGACAACAAAGCCAAAGGCTTAGCACTAGCTCTGGCCTCTCCTATTTAACGTATGAACAATGAAAGTACATTACAACTATTCTACTCACTCCTGTGTAATACTAAGATAAATATCAGTGATATTTACTGTAGTACTTACTGCAGGAACTAGCAAAATTAGCTAATGTAGCTCCTCCAAGGGTGTGCGCACTCTTCGTGTTCATCAAATAGTATGAGGCAACTTGTCTGCATCATCTGAGGTATTTTACTTCTCCGTGTCATTCGGGCCGATACCGACAGCAGCCATTTTGATATTTAATCTTTCTCTTGCACATTGGTCAAGAGTATACATATTTTCTTTTTGTCGGTCTCAAAGTCATGGGTCCTACATGCATGCACCAGTTTTCTGACGCGTTTGTTTTGCCCTCAACCTGCCTACGGACACTGCAGATCTAAATCAGATTTAGCCACAATGTGGTTTACGTCTCAGAGAATCAAGCCTGTGTTCGTTTTTCGGGCTGACCAGCGGCATGGAGGGTATGCTGTATTCCACCAGGTAACCCTGCAGCTCCCCGTTCAGCTTCCCCGGAGGCTCTTCCCACGACACCAGCACCTCCGTCCCGTTCGGCTTGGCGGTCACGTTGGCCGGTGGGCTGTCTGGCACTGAAACATGGGCGAGAAAAAACACGTCATTAAAGTCAGTCATCTTCATTGGGTTCTGTGGCTCGAGGCGGTTGAGGTTACCGCTAACTAGCGTGCTAGTTAGCAAGCTTTTTGCATCTCTGCATTTTCATTGGAAACGTGGGTAACGCTTTGTCTATATTTCACTAATGTAGAAAAAAGCAACTTCGCCAATGTGGTGTTTCCACTAAACAATTAAAAACAGCTTATATTTCCAATGGAGACTCGTGGACAGCCTTCATCTTTGCCAATAGCTGCATTTTCCTGATCATATAATTAAGCAAATTGGATAAATTTGCTTAATGGAAACACGACAATTTTGGGGGGGAAAAAATAATATTTTTGATAAATAGTTTTTGAGGTGACTTTCCTGTTGTATCAAAGTTTGTTTTGCAATTTTGTATTTCGCAAAATTGCAATGAAAACTTTTTTTTTTTTGCATTATGCAGTCTTATGATTAACAACCAGATGCTTCTACTGGCAGAAAAGAAAAGCAACAGGAAGTAGTTGGAGGATGATGCCACTGCATGTTTTTAATGATTTATCGCATGAACAAACCTATTCAACCATGTTTTTCATTTTATTTCTTAGTTAATGGAAACACCATAATTGCAAAATTGTGTTTTTTTTTTATGGAATATTAAAAGTTTTACAAATATTTCTAATGTATGAGCAGCTGGTGACACTTCTGGTACGACCCTATGTGGATTCTGGGGGGGAAAAAAACACTACTATACAAATATCCGATTGCCTTTAGTGCTCTTCTGCCGTGACACAGATCTTAAACTTAATAAAAGTCTTATATTTGAGTTGGCGAAACCTGCAGAAGCCGGGGGAGCCAACAGCTGGGTGAAAGAGGCCGGAGGCTAACCAGTTGTTTTCACAGCTTCAAGGCTTTAGGATGGTTGAATTTGCAACATCTGGGGGGATGAAGTGGGAGGAAAAGTGAATAATCCAGCAAAGGGGCACATGAGGGCACCATGGACATGAGAGTCAACTCCCTGACCTCTGGTTTACTCTCCTCTGCCCGTTGCTTTTTTTTTTTCTTTTTCCTGTGTGAAAGCAGTTGGAAAATGTTCCAGGAAAGGAATGAGGAATTTGTTTGAGATTGACGCTCAGTGTAGCGCAGAACTCCAACAATCTACTTCTCAAGTAGGAGAGCTGGCTTTGTTTCTTTTTGTTATGCTTGTTTCTGCGGGGGAGGCTCTAAAGAACCACCACACACACACACACACACACACACACACACACACACACGCACACACACACCCCCCACACCCCCACACACACACACACACACACACACACACACACACACACACACACACACACTCACTGGTGAAGTCACTGTGAGTTTTGCCCAGCCTACAGTATGGATGATGTTATCGGGGATCGTTTTGCGGTTGATTGTTTCCACATGTCGGTCGTGTTCTCCCGGCGAACGACAACGAAAACAACCTCGGAGTCGAGTCCGGCTCCACCTCAACGCTCCTCCTTCTCCTGTGCTGCCTCCTTGTTCCAATAAACCTTTTTTTCCTCTCCTTTTCCCAAAGATGCCAAGATTTCTTCCCTCTCTTTTGGGCCTTTTTCAAACAGATTTTAGCTCCAAAGCACGCAGATCCAACCAGCTGGAAATGAGGCTTGCTTAAAGTGAAAGCCATTGGTTGAAATTAAAAAAATCCAGAAGTTGCTGCTGACGTTTTATCTTGTAACAAAAACTAACTTTTCGGCAAATGAGCTGGAGCTTGATTAAAGCGGACCAACCAGGGCTGGTGTTTACAGACCCTATGATTAAACCACACTTTATTTACTTAATAGGTGCCTTCTGAAAGCAATAGGTTGTGTTTAATTTTATGCAGAAGTATCAGGGTGGAGAAAGGACATTACATCCCAATAAAACATTTGTTGGAAAGTACAATGAATTGCACAACTATCCTCAGTTTCTCCTTCCAATCTTAGCGAGGGTTTCCTTGTAAAAGGCTCAACCTGACCTCTAACGCAACCCTGGAGTCCCAGCAGCAATCTTATGCTGCTCATAACTGTTATTATATGCTGTATGTTGCAACCTTCCCGGTTTGGATGTAAATTCTGTCTCCTCTTGGAATTTTAAGTTTGCATAAATAGAAATAAACGGACCAATTCTGTCTCTTTTTTATTTCTTTAATTTCAGAGTACAGGCAGAAGCAAAGATTAAAACTGTTTGTGTTTTTAAATGTTTTGTTTTCTTTTGTTTCAGATTGGATTCATCCGCTGTTCACTCGCCCTCCTGGGAGAAAAACAAGTTTCGAGAAAAAAAAAATCGCAAAAAAAAAGTGTTTTCTCAAGCTCTTGTTCTCAATTCCCACCGTCAAACCTTTTTATTATTTTTTTTGCCTTCCAGTTGTTTCCTTCTGCTCAACATCGCTTGTTGGATTTTCAGTAGAGGAAAAGATTAAACACAAGTACACGAGGGGGAGTTTGTTCAGGAAACAGATGATGGATGTGAGAAACAGAAACAGCTCTCAGGATCTGGATGTGTAACGCACTGAGGAAGCAGACCGATGATATGTTCAAGGGACAGAGCAGAACATATTTGGACTGTCTGTTAGAGAGAAAGACGGCAAAGAGGCAACCAGAGCCAGAGAGAGAGAGAGATGTGGAAAATGTTGCTGATCTGTGACCAGGCCACCACTTTTTTTATCCTCTGACTCATTTAGACAAGTGCAAAGACATTTCTCTCTTAAAGGAAATCATAAACTCCTTTTTTTCTTTCTCACCGCTAAAAGGAAACCAAGATTTCTGCCATTTTTTTGTGAAATAAAGAAGTGAAACTGCTAAATTCTGCCTGTGACCAGCATTTCAACGAGTCCTACTTCCCTCTTTTCTTTTTCCTGTTTATGAGAAAATGAGAAATGCTGCGTTGGAGCACTTTTCAATGATTGGAGGCGGCTTTCATCGTGGAAAGCCCCTGCCAAAACCTTCTCTCTCTTCTCAGTGTCCTCTATTTCCAGGCATTTTTTTTTTAAATCCATGGATGGAGTCAGCATGAGTTGGCATGGAAAATCCCACCTCAGTTTAAAGTCAAACACACCGCTGCTTAACATTCCCGTTTGGAAAGACTCAGTGAAGCCTTTCAGAAGACTTTCCACAGCGTTTTCCATTTCTGTCCCTCCTAAAGCAGCCTGTCATCTGCTAACGGATGAAGCTGGGCAGACAAGAGGCGCAGCCTGGTTTCTTTTATAAACAGTTGGACTAGGAGAGATTTACGGCCCAAAATCTTTTAAATACAAGCTGGAAATCTGCGTAAGGTGTTTTCACACCTGATAGTCCGGTAGATTCGGTTCAACTGGGGGCCGAAGTTGTAACATTCGTTACATTTTTAGCTGCTGTGGTTAGTTTTCACACATAGTTGTGTGGAATGAAGCAAACGGTTTTAAAAACCTGTTTGACTCCTCACCTGTGGGGGCGCTGCACCAAGAACCACGAAGGAAATGACATCAAAACCTCTGAAAACACTGAGCACAAAATGTAAAGAAAAATAAAGTGGCATCAAATTTGAGCAATTGTAGGATTTCTCTGTTGTTTTTGGTTAAAAAGAAAAAAAAAAGTAGCACATTTATTTTGGTTCTATTTACCCAGAATGCCTTGTGTTTCAGTCCAATTCCTCTACAGTCCGCTTGGCGTTCACATATGCATTCAAACCGGTTCACATCAGAGTTCTGCTGAGCGTTCACACTTCCCCAAATGAACCAGACTTTCAAAGTAAACAAACTAGAGTTTGATCAAAGTGAACTAAACAGGACTGATAACAAACCTTTTGTTTTTTTGTTTTTTTGCATCAAACACAACATTGTTTAGGATCTGTGTCGCTGGGAAGCTTTGCCATGAACTCATGAAATGTTTTCACAATGAATCTGCTGCGCTCATCCCGAAACACTGAAACATTTGACTAAAATCAAGCATGTTGTGTGACGTCCAGACTCCCGAAGATGTGAAATTAAGTTTCTACAGTATTACAAACGGAACTAATGATGTTTCAAAATAATCAAATAATGTGGCTTGTTTGCGTTCCCGTTATGCAGTAGAAATGCATTAAAGTGAAAGTATGATGTATTTTACAGACACATAGTTCCATTTTATAGCACAATCAAGTAACTAAGTTCATTCAGTTGTCACAAAAATGCTACATATGTCAAACTTAAAAGAAATTTGACTTTGCAATTTAATGCCTTGAAATTGGGCCTCTGTCTCTTTAAGAAGCTCCTGCTCTTTCTAACATGCTGCCTTCAGCACATCGTCACAGCAAAGCTCCACATTATGCCGTTTAGAAACTGTTCTTGAGAATTCAGTAAACCAGTAGTTCCACCAGGTGTTTGCTAATAGTTGCTGCCGCTAGTCTGAAGGAGCGGCACGTACAAAAGGATTCCCCAAACATGCATGAAAGAATGAAGGGAATAACATTGTAACATGATGTAAAGCCCTAAAAAGTTGATTTTACCTCCTTGCCTTTAGTGCAGGATATTTCCCTAAATGGTCCGTTTGAGATGAAGCTACACCCTTGGGGGCTTGTCCGGGGTCTTTCTGGGTCTCCGGTCCCCTTCCGTTGGGGGCTCTTTGGGAGATTTCTCTTCCTCTGTTCCTCTGGGATTACTGGAATTTAGCTTTCTGTTTGTTTTCATGTGCTGAGAGTTTTACGGTTGATTCTGTTCCCAACATTATAACTTCCTTTCGATTTCAGGTGACAGAATGTCTCTCACATGTGCATAAAGCAGAAAGGTGAGATCATGCCAACACAGGTTTATATTTCGTCACATCTCTATACTTTGATACCTGATTTAATAAAGTCAATCACATGATTAGGATACCGTGCCCAGGTATCCATTAGTGGAGCAAAATGCCTTGCCGTATGTCAGTATCCAGCTTCTTCACATGTTATGCCTGGAATATTGAAAATAACTAAGAATAATTTTTAAAAACTCACCAACACAGCAATTGTGTTCCCATTCACGTGTCTGAAACTGCTTATTCAGCTCACTCAGACTTTCTTTTCTAAATAACCCCAGAAGTATCTAAAAACTGGAAACGAACCAACATCTAACCACCATTATATTACTATTAAGCAGTTTTTTTTTTCATCCCGTTTCAGGGAAAGCACTGACTGACCCTTCATAAAGGGGAAACTAATGCTGCACATCTCAGGAATACTTCAAATCAACACGAGGTCAGGTCTTTCAGGATGAACTTGCAGAGTGAACCTCCAACATACTTAAAACATGTGAATAGAGAGCACATTTATGCACTTTTGCTACAAAAATATGCTTTTATACTGATAGGACTCTCTGGGAGAACAGTTAATTGGTTTGAATCTTACCTAAAGAACTTTGATTTGTTTGTTTCAATAGATGACGGCTTATCAGAGCTGACACAAGTGAGCGACATTCAAACCTGGGCCTCCTCCTATTGAATATCTATATGCTCCCATTAGCTCATGTTATAACAAGAAATAAGATGAGTTACCAAAACTATGATAGGACACACAGCTCTACATCCAAGCACAGATACTTAGTCCAAATCAATGTGTGGATGCCAAAAACTTTTGCAGGTGATTAGAAACAAAACCGAAGTTTTAATCTTTGGATTTACAGAGGAACGATCTGGATCACAGCTTCAGTTACTACATGTGGAAACTAGAGATCAGGCCTGAAATCTGGGTCTGAACCTTCAGAGACACATAAAGTTACAAAGTCGGCCTTCTATCCCCTAATGGATATTTCCAGCGATAATCAGTAAGATCTAGAGAAACTCCTTCATGCATTTATTTTTAGTCGCATTGATTACAACAACAGTGTATTCACAGGTCTGCCTAAAAAAAATCCATCAGATCCAGAACGCTGCTGCTGGCGTTCTGACTAAAACCAGGAAGACAGAGAACATCAAACAGTTCTAAAGTCCTTCCAGTGGCTCCCTGAAGCTCAGAAAAAAAGACTTTAAGATACTGTTGGAAGTGTATAAATCAGCTTAAAGATCTGCCGTTGCCATTGCAACCTCCCAGACCCCTCAGGTTAAACATGAAGATGCAGCATTCAGCTTCTATGCAGCACAAAGCTGGAACAAACTTCCAGAAAACTGCAAAAAAGCCATACACACTGTGTTCCTTTAAATCTAGACTAAAAAACCCAGCTGGTTAGAGTTGCTTTTCAGAATGAGAATCAGAATGTCTTTTATTGCCACTGGGCACGAAAGAAAGCACGACATTTAGAAAACAATTAAAAAATTAGCAACTCAAATGATTGAATAAAAGAATAATAAGTACATATCAATAAATATAAAAATGTAGTAGAAACATAGAAAACAACTTGGCTGTTAAGGAAAAATAAATAAGTAAATAATAAGTAAATAAATAAATGATTAGGTATTAACTGTTTTTAGTCTGTCTGTTTTCATTAGTAGTAAATTGACAGAATGTAATGTTTATTGATTTTTTCGCAACTAATGACTGTATGTTTCAATGATGTAAAGCACCTTGAGCTGCCTTGTTGTTGAAATGTGCTACACAAACAAACAAACAAGTTGTAGTGAAATGAATAGATCTAAACGCTTGACTTTGGTTTGCACCTGCAACTTTCACTGGTGTGTCAACCCAAAACAAAACAGGGAGTAAACTTGGAGATCACTTAGAAGAAACATTGCAGCTTTGACCTTCACATACTTCCAACACAAACACTGACATTCAGAGGGCTAGGGAAAAAAATCCATCACCAATCCTCTCGAGAGACCCACCTCCTTCTTGTGTGCGAAGCTCCACCCAGGGCGACCAGTCAGACGGCCCCTGGCTGCTGTCGCAGGCCACCCTGACGGCGTAGCGCGTGTGGGGCTCCAGGCCCTGGATGAGATGCGTGGCTGGTGGGACGTTCACTTTCTGGGTGTGTATCGTCTTATCCGAGTCTGCTGGGAAGGAATCTCCCGACTGCTTGGCCTGAAACGTTCAGATAACGCAGCGTTAAGTTGTTGCAGCCTTTGTGCCGGATTTAGCAGCTGGAGCCGTTCTGGTGTGGGAGGTTTATCTGTTTGTTGTGGCCCACAGGGCGAAAACAGGAACAGACCGTCATTCCCAGAATCAAAACATTGGAAGAAAAAACAAAAAAAATAACCCTATTAAACACAATTGTAATAATATTTTGAGCAGAACAGCAAGAGAAAGAAAATAATTTCTAATACTTATACAGCAAAAACACAAAATCTTAAGTTTCTAGGACGTTCTAAACATCTTAGTTAATTTGAAATAAGACAAAACTAATTTACAAGTAACTTTGTAAAAGGGAGGATTGTTTTAAGTCAATAATTTCTTAATATTAATGAAAAAGTACTACTTCCCATTTCACAAAAAGACATTTTCTCTTGTTTTCAGTGAAATAATCTCCCAGTGAAATTAGAACTGGGTTGCTAGGTAACGGGTTGGACTTGGCTGGGGTTGCTAGGTAACGGTTGATTGTGAAATAATCTACTTTTCACCAATACTAAGAAATTAGTGACTTAAAACTAAGTCACTAAGCTCTTATATCTTGCTGAAAAGTTATTAATAAGTCAGTTTTGTCTTATTTCAGGTGTAAAAAGATACTTACTCCTGAAACTAGACCAAAAATACTTGGCTGGATTTTGTGTTTTTGCACTTTATCTACAAAAACCTGTGAATGTTTATAATAATTAGAGTTAAAAAAAATAAATAAATAAAACAAAAGTTAAAAATCTTGTTTGTTGGTAACAAAAGTGGCTTTCTGAATTGAAACAGCTACTGACCGTGCTCACTGTATGCTCCCAAAGATGCAAAAATAATTAAAGATACACTGTGCGATCATGCTGATCCAAGAAAAGATTAATGTATTTGTAATCTGTTCTACTACTAGTGATACTTGATACTTGATTGTAATTTTTATCATTAATTTCAGGGACTGTAATTCATCAAATCTTAATAAAAAACTATATGTACACAAAATAAGCAACATTTTCAATTCTAAAACTAACTTATTAAAAAAACAGACATAAAAGCTCAAGAACAAATATATTCTTTTTAATCTGCTGTTTAGGTAATTTAACCATCTTATTGGTATAAGTGTTTAGCTTCAGTGTTACAGGAACTCCTGATGTTTCTTGAAACCTCTTAAATGTGGACTGTGGATGTTAGCGTTAGCATTGGGGACGTCTGTGCTGCTGCTGCTACATGTTTAGCACTGAAATGCTATTTTAGCTTTGAATAGCTTTGCTGATAAGCTAACTGCTTTTAGCACAACTTGAACACAGCGATAGTCTTTTCCAGCGTCCCATCAGATCGTTTTTGAAGCAAAAATTTACATCCAGTGGGCCAAGAGAAGCAGTTTTGTCTTGTTTGCAAATGTCTGAGTGCGTCTGATTTATGGCCCTATCAGAAACACGCTGGTACAAAGGTTCTGGGCAGAATCTTTACCTATGTTCACAGTTTCATCATGTCAAAATCTATGCAATGAATTAATCAAAAAGTCTTGCCAGGGAGCCTCACTATATGTTTATATGTTTTCCTAAGCTTTTTATTCTTGTGTTATATGTGCAAGTTTAGCATGGATTGCACCTTCTGTAGACTGGGACAGTGGGAGGTGTCATTAAGTGCTAATTGTCTGCTGTCAAACCTGCTGAACACGCATATCACTCAGCAAGGTGCATTGAAAGCAGCTGCAAATCAGAGCCAGAAACCTGCTGCCTCTGCAAACTCTCTGCAGTAAACACATTTTTTTAAAAACGGGGAACAACAGAAAAAAATCTTCCCTGCAGGAGTCCCAAAACCACATCAAAGTTGTTTGTCCAGACCATTGTTCTGCTGCTACACGCTACAGACTGAACATAGTTATTCTATAAATGAGGCACACGCTGTTAGGTTATGAGCCTAAGAGCTGCACTGCAAAAACACAAAATCCTAACAAGTATTTTTGGTTTGAAGTTTCTAGAGCAAATACCTTAGCACGCTTAAAATCACACAAAACTAACATAAGTGTGTTTGCACAATTATATGGTAACGCAATCAGAGGAAATAATACTTTTTAATCCAGATTAAGGATTAAAAACCTCCTATGTCTTTCTTAAAACTTACTTGTTAGTACACTTGACCTAAAACAAAACTAAGATATTTTCACAAGAAATTAGACCAAAATTACTTGTTTTTGCAGCGTGGAATACATTACACACAGCAAAAACATGTTTTTTCTTGTTTCTAGTGTGAATATTTTACTATACTTGAAGGAAGACAAAACTAACAATTAATTTGAATTGATAATAAGAAAAAAGCTAGTACTTTTTTCCACTGGCAGATTTTTTTAATATAACATGGAAAAAATATCTTATTACTTACATCATATTTGTCAAACTTATATGTGGCCCTCCAGACTCCAAACTACATCTGTAAGCCCCTCCAGTTTTTCACAAATCCACAAAATTTATACAAAATACACATTTTTCCCACTTTTTTTATTGAAATTTTCTCTTAAAATTGGCAGAAAACATTGGGTTTAAGTGAATGCTGCCTCACTTGATGTCAAGTTATAGACGGTGATCAATACGGCAATTAATAAGTCACATTTAACATCATACATTAGCGCAAATATAATAAAAATTCCTTTCAAATATTTCTAAAAATTTGTGTTTTTGATTGAAAATAAAACAAAAACAATCACCAAATCCTGGATGAACTGATCAATATTATTTAATTTTACTTTACTTTTCTTATTGATTGCTGAAACACACAATTATTTGATATTTTCAGATTACTTGGTTTTATCAATACATTCTGGAACAACCGGCCTTTTAAGAACATTAAAATTTTAAATGAAAATAATTGACACCCTTGACTTTTGTCTTTCTGAAAAGTTGCTTATAAGTTAGTTTTTATCTTAAATCCAGTATGCTGAGATGGTTCACTAGAAACTAGACCAAAACTCAGTGGTAAGCTTTTGTGTTTTTGCAGTGTGGTGCTGCTGATGATGATGATGCAGGTTTTAAACCCTGGATGAGTTTTCCTTCCTCATGGCATGAGCAGAAAACTTAGGAAGTAGCCTGAATGATTCAGGAGAGCAGATGAATCAGTGTGAATCAGCGCTCCGAGTTGTAAAACAAGTGTTTCATGTACTGCTGTGCCTCTGCTCTGACTCATCCCACTGAATGGCTGAGAACCACAATACCTGCTGTCACGGTTTTTCCTGTTTCCTTTCACTCTCTCTTCTTCCTGCCGCCTTTCATGTGAAACACAGTAAAGCCTTTCTGCTCTCGACATTGTAGCCTTTTTCATGTTACTCCTCTCCACACAATAAACTGTTAAACTCAGATTTTTGCCCCACTTTGCTGAGGCTGGCCCCTTGTCTTGTTCCCCCTGTGAAGAGGAGGGGGGCAGCTTTATTAGAACCAGACGTTTAGGGGTGGTGCTGCACAGCTCGACTTCTCTCTCTCTCTTTTTTTTTTTTTCCAGGAGGAAAACTTTCCTCCTTTCAGCTACAAGAAACGCAGAGCTGGATGGTGGCAACCAGACACAAGGAGAGGGAGTGGTGCTACATGAGATTAGTTCAGGAGGCCACTTTCCCAGAGCGAAACCTGATCCATGCACGAAGACAGCAGGGAGGGGAACAGGATGAGCGAGGCAACCTAAAGAAAGGATTCATCCTTTTCTTTAAAATTAGGGTTGCAGAAATTTGGACGGAGTTGGGCAGTAACTACTTACATCCACTCAGTTGCACAGCAAAAATTGATATTGCAAATATCCTAGTACAGTTGAAAAAAAACAAAACTGACTTACAATGAACTTTTCAGAAATAAATATGAGTTTTTTAAGTCAATAATTCCTTTATTGACTTATATTCCACTGGTTGAATGTTCTGCTGCGCCGTTACCTAGCAACCCCAGCCAAGCCCAGGCTGTCACCTAGCAACCTAATTCTAGTTCCACTGGCAGATTTACAACTGTTGCCAAACACATTTTCAATTTAGCCAAATAAAAATAGTGAATGTCCATCTGGTTGCACCAGACTGTATTAATAAAAGCCATTAACAAACTGATGAAATATTAATAAATATCTGTCTCTGCATCCGATAAGTTCTCAATAACTTACAAGTAACTTTACAGAAAGATATGGGAGCTGGTTTTAAGTGAGTGATTCCTAAATATTGATGAAAAAGTACTAGATTATTTCGCTTATAGCAAAAATTATTCCCATGGTCTAAGAGGAATAATCCAACCTATACCTCGCTTATAAGTTAGTTTTGTCTTAAAAATACAAAACTAACTATTCTTAAAAATAGACCAAAATATTATAAGATTTTATTATAAGAATATATCCCAGTCCAGACACACTCGCAGTTTTTGTTAACGATTCTTAGATTATTCTTACATTAAAAAAACTGATTTGAAAAGATGTTTTGTTTACATAATTTTGTTATTTTGTAGTTGTTATTTATATTAATTGTTTCATTCCAAAATTCCACATAACTTTATAATTTGCTCTATCTGATTAAGTAATTTTTAAATATTAAATAATTGATGTTTTGATCGGTTACTGAGTACTTGAGAAACCTTTTGACAAATAATCTCTATAATCAATTCTGCAAATACAAAAGGAGGAAGACAATATTTAACATCCAAGTCAAACTGTGAGACTTTCAGGTTGGATGTTGTTTTCCCACGTATCCTGCTGCGTCTCACCTGAACAGAGCAGCGTATTATCGGGTAGATTCCTCCAAAACCAGGCAGCCAGGACAAACGAACGGCGGTTTGATTGATCTCCACAGCTTTTATATTATGAGGCTGGGATGGCAAAACTAAAAAAAGAAAAGAAACACCAAAATAAGAATAAACAAAACTTCTGTAGCAGCGAATTCAGCAGAGAGACTTTTTAAAGGATGATTACCGGTGATGGTTCCAGACCGGGAGGTCGTCACGCCCTTCCGGTTATGAGCTTCACAGGAGAAAGTGCTGGTTCTGTTCAGACCTGGATGGAAACAAAGTCAAACTATGTTCAAACCAAAACCCCTGGCTCAGCGCTGGGAACAGGAAGCGGCATCAACGTGAGAAAGTTCATGCCGACTCGAGAAAAGTGGGAGGAAAACCATTTCCACGGTCTCCTGATTATAACACTGGTTTTCAGGACATTAACAAAGAAGCTTTTCCGTTCTATGTGAAATCTTTAGCCATCTCTCAAAAAATGCACTGCAAAAACACAAACAATTATCAAGTATTTTTGGTCTCGTTTCTAGTGCACATGTCTTAGTACACTTGAAATAAAACAAAAATAACTAAAAAGTAACTTTTCAGCAATATATAGCAGCTCGTTTTAACTCAGTAATACCTAACATTGATGGAAAAGTTCTAGCTCCACGAGCAGATTATTTTATTTATAATAAGTGAAAAAATCTGGAAGTGGAACTAGAATTGGGTTGCTAGGTAACGGGCTGGCTTGGCTGGGGTTGCTAGGTAGCGGCACAGTGGAACATTCTACCAGTGGAACTAGAACTTTTTCACCAATATTAAGGAATAATGTACTGAAAACAAGTCTCTTTATCTTGGCGAACAGTCACTTGCAAATTTTTTTTTATTTATTTCAAGTTTACAAAGATATCTGTACTAGAAACCAGACCACAATTTTTTATAAGATTTTGTATTTTTGCATGCACTGTTCTTTACAGTTTATCAGTCTTTGAGAGAGCAAACTTGCATAATTTTGCCATTATCAATACATTAATTGAAAATGGTGTCAGAAGAACAATATTATCATTTATTGCGATAATTGCTCAAACAATTTATAGTCAAGCAAAATTTGTTATTGCGACAGGTTTAGTTCTAGATAGAATAAAGTAACATTTAAGTTTTCACATAACTGAACTGTACTTTCAGTTATGTGAAAGTACAGTTTGGATTACATATTGTTTTGTTTATTATTACTATTATAATTTTTTAAAAAACAAACTAAAAATGCAAATCCATGAAAAACAAAGAACTCTGGATTTTAAAGTCTTTTGAAGCAATTTGTGCATCTATATTCAAAATGACCTCCAGAAATTATTTAGAGACACAAGCTTTTTCTGAAAACAATTTCTAAAACATTCAGCCATAAAATCTCCATGTTTTTCTCTTCACTTGCATATTTTCTATAGAGATGGACATGTTTAAAGTCTGCAGACAGCAGAATATATCCCAGTCAGAACCAGTTCACGAATGATACCCTGCGTTTCAAACAGAGGAGGAGTTAATTAGAGGATATCCCACTCAGACTGAACAGTAATCAAAGGCCTGAAAATGAAAGACGTCAACATTATGGGAGGCTTGTCTGGCAAAACAGTAAACACACAAAATGACAGACATTTTAATGCTCTAAAGACCAACTTAACTAGATTTTTTTTTTTTTTTTACATAAACATGGAGTTAGAGGAAACGTAAGCTCACTCTTCTCAGCATTACCAGTTGTCCGTTAATAGTGGAGCAAATTTTTCCGATTAGCATTTCTGCTCACTTCGAAAATGTTTAGCAAACTTGGCTTCCCCTAAATTAATTTTTCCAGATAAATTCTAAACCTAGCTGTTTTATAAACGTTGAGGTGAATAAAGTTTGATGTTGTTTGTGTTGAAGTTTTGTTTATTAACTGTTGACTCTTAAAGTAGTAACACATTTATATTTATGCTCTGCTGAACTGCTGTGTAAAACTATTTACACAGTAGTTCCGCTTCCTCTCCAGAAAAAAAAAAAAGAAACATACAGGACCAAAATAAAACACGGATATTGTATAAATAAAAGTACAATATCTAATGGCATTGTAAAAATGTGAATAGCAAAGGGTTGTAGTCTTTCAAGGACAGATATAATTGGAATTGAAATTAGCACGATAGCATTAGCTTTCGCCAAATACCATGTTGACGTAGACCTTAATCCTGTTGCAATAAGCAATAAATCAGTTAATCACTTGATAAATTAAAAGGAGCTAAATAATTTCCATTTGCACTATTTACCGTTTTTCTCTTTTTCTACTAAAAACTGGATAATAAAAGTCTTCAGGCTAGTTTTTCAACTAGCCTTTTATGTTGAAGGGCAATTTTGTTTACAGAGACTTTATAATTCATTTTATTTGTTGTTTCTGTTGTTTTGTTTATTTTAAAATGTTTTTTCATTTCCAGTGTTAAATATGCATTATACTTTAAAGTTTATTGATTATTATTATTTATTGGTTGGTTGTATCCACCATAGTGAATGACCAACACTTATTTTTGTCCTTCTTTATTATTTTCATCAGAGATAACAAGCTATAAGTGGAAGTACAAGGAGGGCGAAGTACAGATATTTCTCTTTAAAATATCTTAAAATGTAGAGTTCTCAGAAAAAATCTACTTAATTGCAGTAACAAAGTATTTCTTTACTTTATAACTCTGTCAATATCTAAATTAAACTGTCCAAAATCTTAAGCTTTACTATCTTAAACAGATAAAATACAAAACAGCATGTTTTTGGTTCTTAACTTGTTACTGCAAGAATGTCGCCTTCTATAGTGGAGTTATGTGAACAAAGAGTGGGGTGGCGTTGGGGTCTAGGTGAAAGACTGCAGCCCTTGCAGGCCTGGGGCTCCTCTGAAGGGGACAAGAGTGTGACACATTCTGACTCCCAATGGAGAATGAATCCTCTCACACACTGACTCACAGTGGGCTCACACACCCGACAGATTCCATAACACAAAAACAGGCCAACACACACACACATCCAAACATGTGGCAGTCAAGTTTCATCACCGTTATCTAACAGCCCAACATCGCCAGCCGGCCACAAACTGAATCACGTTGTCCAGCGCCGGCGGCACCAAGCCACCATTGTGTGGAGCCGGAAAAAGAACAGGGGTGTATGATCTGCGCCGGCTGAAACGAGGGGTTGTTAGCAAGGAAGAACAGGGAGGCGATACTGACGCCTGGCGAACCGACAGCTCATCAGGCCGCCCTTGATTGCGCCACATATTTCTTTCCTTCCCCTTCAGCAAACCGCAGAACAATTCGCTTCCCAGCTGAAAATGTCACATTTGTCACGACAAGAAATCAGGATCTTGTTGACTGTGATCACCGTGTTGACCAACTCTGCTGGGATGGGGTCATTAAGCTTCAGAGGCCTCTATTATGCTTTCATGCTTCATGTTGAAGAAAACCACTTTTAAGTATCTATAACCAAAAGTTTACAAAAAAGACCGCAATCAATCAGTTTGGTGACTGGCTTAAGTTTCTATGTTTACATCCGGAAAGCGCTTGTACACAACGCTGAAGGGCGAAAAAGATGAACGACTGACAACACCACCACTAAATGTATCAAGATTCAACACCCAAACATTTCCCACACAAAGACAGGAACATTCAGTCAGTTACAGTTTTATGTTTCCAGATCTGATGTTAATTTTGCGATTATTAAAAACCAAAAGACACAAAATTTCACATCATATCTACATAATAAGATTGTCAAAGTAAAACTAGCTTAACTGAACTACTTCCCTCCCGCTCACAATTTTTTTTCTTAATTAAGACTTTTTCTTGACCTCATCTAGTTGTCTTAGTGTTGACAATTAGGATGCACTGTGTCCCTTTTCTTTTATATATCTGGTGTACATTTAAGATTTAGCACTATCTTGACAAAATGAGTGTCAGTTAAGAGGTTCAGGAAGAGGCCAACTCCTGCATGACAGACGTCAAAACAACCTTTGAGTGCGTTAATTCCTGTAAAGCTTGCCAAAAAACAGAGCTTGTATCCTAATATTGGTTTTATTTAGTTGATTTCACTGTAAAATGGCCACAGAGTGAAAAAACAAACTAGGATACAGTTCATAAAATGAAAGATCAACGAGTTACTATGAAAGATTACTATGATGCATTACGTACAAGTGGCGTGTCCAGTCATCAGTAACCGATATGTTCCCAACATATTTCTTGTTTTGCAACATGAATGTTGTGTTGGCGATAAAATTGTGACAGGGTTGAAAACAACTTCCCCCAAACAAAAGTGGAAAGGTTTGAAAACAACTAATAGTTTTCATTTGAAGAGCTAAAAAAAGGTTTATGATTGAATTATTGTAGCTTTTTCCGTGACTCCCTCATGACGATTCTTCCCTGAATCCACAAACCGAAGCCACTGTTACCAATTTCTACTTGAAGTATGGCACTCAAGTATGTGAGGTAATTAACCCAACTACAAAGACCAAAACTACCAGTCTACGGTAATACACTCCAGTTATTTCTAACAATTCAGCAGCTTAATTCAAAGTATGAAGGTTAATTGAGTTTTTAGTGTAAAAACTTGGTGATTCTCATCAAAAGGTTCAGAGTTGCTTTAAAAAGTGACCTATTATGGTTAGTGAAGTGACTTCAAATCCAAATAACCTGCTGCTGTCCACACCTCCTGCCTCAATGTTTACACTCGCACATGAAAGTGACTACAAACAGATGCACAGTTATACAACTGTACATCTTTGAAAAGCATAAGTACGGTCTCCTGCACAACCACGAATGCAGGAAGTGGTTTCTGGATGGCAAATTAACAGCAAAACACTTTTCCAGCAGCCATTGTACAGCGCACACAGCAGGAAAATCACCTGACCAAACCTGCTGGAACTCAGCTTGAGTTGCTAGGTAACGGCCTGGGCTTCTGGGGTTGCTAGGAAATGGGCAGTGCCTGCTGATTTGTGAGGTTACACTCTGGAGGTTTTTGAAGCGGCTCGTTTCCCAGACACCAAAAATTATTAAGTTATTGTCAAAAAATGGCCGAGCTATTTTATTATTTTTTCCCCAAGCACTAGAGCTGTTTTTGGAAGTTGAGACCCAAACTGAAGTACAAAAACAATTAGATTTTTATTTTTTTTTACAATAGGTCCCTTTATGAAAAGGAACAGAGGAAACAGCGTGAATAAGCATGAGTCACTGTTAATTTGTAAATAACTGGAATGTTCTTCATGCCATTTGAGAGCATGGGTCTCTTCTGGAATAATGTTTGTATTTAAATTGATTTAATCTGCGGTCTTCAAGCGCAGCTGCCCATTCCAGACCTGTGAGTGGAGGTTACCGTCAACTGGTCCTGGTAAACAGCAGGAAGCCCACTGCAATGACTCAGTAGATTCTCTCAAATCAGAGCCGGTGGTTTTTCTCCTCTATCCCCTCTGACTCAGCCTTTCCTGACACTTAGCTGCTGATCGCCAGACAGCTGCGAGCTGCTGTCTTTCTTCTTCTCCCTTCTATGTCGCTTCTTCTTAGTAACATCAGCTTCTTTACTTCCTTACTGTACTCTGGTTTCAATCAGAGCCACTCAACAGCTTCATAAAACGAATCGGACTACAAAAACAAAAGCATTTCGGTCCAGTTTCTACCGGAAATGTCTTATTATACTTGAAATAAGACTAAACTAACTCACAAATAACTTTTCAGCAAATAGGTTCTTTTAAGTGAATAATTTCTTAATATTGTTGAAAAAGTTCTAGCTCCTATTTCACAAAAAGACATTTTTCCTGTGTTTTCAGTTAATAAACCTGCCAGTGGAATTCAAACTTTGTTGCTAGGTAACGGGCTGCCGTTGCTAGGTAACAAAAAAGTAGCAGTTTGGTGGCAGATCATTTCACTTATAACAGATTTTCCATGTTTTAAGGAGAATAATCTGCCAAAGGAGCTGGTACTTTTTTTATATTTAGGAGTTACTGACTTAAAACCCACTCATATATCTTGCTGGAAAGTTACCGTCAACTGGTCAAAGAAGAGTTATTTTTCTCTTATGTCAAGTTTACTAAGATATTTTCAATAGAAACGAAACAAAAATACTTTGATTTTGTGTTTTTTTTAGTGTGTCTCACTGAATTATAGTTATTTGCTGGTCCTGTTTTATCCTTTAAAGAACTTTCTGAAAAGGTTCTCTCATTATGTTTGGTTCAGGTCATAAAAATCTGACGTTGATAATACGATTGTTTCTGCATAGTTTTTTCCAACTCATGTCTTTGTTTCTGCTCCCCCAAAATACATTGTGACTTCCATATTTACTCCAAACGTAATGTGAAAATGTATTTGAAAGGTTTTCTATTTACACTTTAAAGAAGAAAACATTTAGCAGTCATTGTGCCACAATCCCTGACCCACTGCTAAAAAATTTCCAATTTCCTCCCTCAAAAAAAACAACAAAAAAACAAATCTCACAAACCTCAACCTCAAACTGCGTCACGGCTGCCCTCGGCTGAATGAAATGCAGTGAAAGCATTTCTGTTTGTTTGTGTCTTGTTGTGACCTGGTTCATCTCAAAGTAAAGTTAATCTCAATGTCAAATTTATTTATATAGCACTTTAAAAAGAGGTGTAAAACTGCACCAAAGTGCTGTACAAGAACATCAACAACACAAATTGATAAAAACAGAGATTCAAACACTACTTCAAATAAATGCCAAAGAATAAAAATGAGTTTTAAGAAGCGATTTAAAATGGTCCAGACTATGGGGCAGATCTAATCTGGAAAGGTAAATTGTTCCATAGAATAGGAGCAACAACAGAAAAAGCCCGATCTCCCTTCCTCTTAAGTCGGGTCCGAGGAACTGTCAGTAATAGCTGATTATTTGATCATGTGGTTCTGGACACAGACTGAAATTTTAAAAGGTCCCGAAGATAAGGGGGAGCAAACCCATTTAAAGCAAATAACGTAACTTGAGTTTTACTTTGATTGAGGTGAAGAAAGTTTTGTTCCATCCAAGATCTGACTTCAGCTAAACAATCTATCAATAGCTGAAGAGATTCATTTTTACCATTTTGTAGTTTAAGGGGCATATAAATCTGGACGTCATCCGCAAAACAATGAAAGGAAACGTTAAATGTATAAAAAATCTGACCAAGAGGCAATAAATATAAGATAGACAAATTGGGACCTAAAATTGAGCCTTGGGGAACGCCGTACTTTCTAGGTCATAACAGAATAAATGTACAAAAAGAGCAAAATGAGTAAAGATAGCAAAGTAAAGAGATTAGATCAAACCTGTTTCCATCATGAGAGAAGAAATGGAGGTGGTTGAGGGATATAAACACCTCGGTGTTCATCTGAACAACAGACTAGACTGGAGACCCAACAGAGAAGCATCAATAAGAAGGGACAAAGCAGACTTGACTTCTAAAGGAAGCTAAGGTCCTTCAAGGTTTGCACCAAGATGCTTCAGATCTTCTACAAGTCTGCTGTTGAGAGCGTCATCTGTTGGGGCAGATCAGATCAGAGCCAGGGACCTAAAAACGCTCAACAGCCTGAAAAAGAAGGCTGGTTCTGTTCTGGGGGCAACTATGGAACCTCTGGAGATGATCATGCAGAGAAGGATTCTTCAAGAAAATTAGGGACAATCTAGACCATACTCTTCATCAGATTGTCCTGGGAAGGTGGAGCATCCATCTTCAGTCAGAGCCTTCTTCAGGTTCAGTGTGGTAGTCTGTTTCAGTGTGGTAGTCTGATCTGGTTGTCAGAGATCTTTTCTGCCGACAACCATCTTCAATGGCTCTTTCAAGAATCTTGATGGGCAATAGCAACAATGAATTTGCATTTTTGATCAACAAAACAGTTCTGAAACTGTAATGATAAGAGTAGCAACTCCCGAAACAATATATATCAAAAATAAACACTGAAAAAAACAACTAAAGTAAAGGAAAATCCATAATAACAATAAAAAGGACAGTAAACTCAAACTAAAAAACAACAAAAGCACAAGTATTTCCCATATGTTTAAGAAAACTGTCTCCTCATGAGTCCAGTTGTGTAGGGGTTCCTCCATCACAACAATATCTGGGATTTTATGCTTAACCAGTTCTTTGTTCCTGGGAAGATCGTAGAGATTGCTTTCGCTGACAATGGTCTGGAAAGCCTGACAGATGCAGGCTTCAGCTGTCTCCTCGGACCAATCTTCCAATACTGCTATATGGTTTTCATCCTGAGCTGTCTCCTCGTCTCTGTGAAGGCTGGAGAAATCGTTCCCTTCATAGGTCCAGTGTTTGAGTGCCTCCTCTGTCAAAGGAAAAGTTGAGCTTCCAGATTCACCGGCTGGGAAAGTTTTCTTCCCAGCCGGTGAAGATTCAAACAAAAAAGAATCAAAATCGTCACATTCAAAGAAGCAAGCTTCTCCAGCCGGAGAAGCTTGCTTCCGGCTGGAGAAGTCAGGGAAGGTTCGCAACGAGCCTCCCTCGTCGAAGACGGTTCAAAAAGGAACGCATCAAAAGAATCGTACGTAGACGCACTGCTCTCGTCCTTAGAAATACTGCTATCCGAAGACTCGCTACCAGGAAATGCGTTTTTGCAAAGCTTCTGCATTCCTTCGCTGACCAAATATCCGATGCTGAAACCTAACGGAAAAATCACACTAACTGCTACATCTGCCATCATAACAATCACTGAAGACACGAAGTTGACGTTGGAAGAGTTGACTGAGTATGAACTGACGTTTTGAAATACAACCATTCATAACCTCAGAAGTCCTTTGATCTTTTGACTACATCACAGATGAGGTCATAGCTACAATGAACTCACTGAGGCAATGTCTTGTTTCTGCTCGTTGCTATGGAAACGATCAGATCAGTTCCACATGACCCAAAAAATTGACCCTTTGCTACTGTGTCACTTAATCATTCCAGGCGCCATGACGTCGAAGTGAGGGACGGGAGTATAGTTTTTCAAAGTTGTTTGGAGTGCGTGTGTCTTTTTTTGTTTTGTTTTGTTTAAAAACAGTAATAGCTATGACAGCTGTTTGGACAAGGTTTTCAGCAAAAAAAGGCGTGAAAATGCGCCGATACTTCACTCTTAACATAGCACCGAGGGGAGCGGGCCGCTCAAAGATGGCGGCTCTACGTGACGTCAGCGACAAGCTGCCGTAGCGGTCAAGTCTTTATAAATGCCTGTGGTTTCTTTGCTAGTTGTTTGGACATTTTCTGCTCTATTATTCAGCTCTTAGCGGGTTCTGGGTTTGGTTCTAATAGTTCATATGGCGAAAGCAAACAAACAAACAAACAAACAGTTGTTCGAGTTCTCCAGATCCGAGCACCGTTACATAATGAACGGTGGAGAATTAGCACTTCCAGTTCACACAGACTGGTTCCGACAGGAAGGTGACACCCATAATAGCATAGTTAGCTTACCTCACTTTCCACCGTGTTTTCCTCTTCATGTCAGACTCCTTTCCTCCCCCTCACCAGGTTTTCACCACAGCTTCAATTAAAATAGGTGCTTAATTTCCTAAAATGGCCTTATATTGTTGTATTTTGAATTTTGTGGGGAGTTTTTATCGTTAAAAAGCTCGCCGTGCGGTGGCGCCATTCAAGCTACTCCAGGCAGCACGTGCAGCTGTCCAGATGGTGCGTTTGCTGCTTCACGAAATTCGAGCACCACTCTGCCACACATCGTTTCCCAGTCAAACCAGCTCAACATACGGTGGAAATTTCTAATTAAAAAATAAAACGCAGCTGCATAACATAAAACTGACTGAAGCGAAGCTACAATCCTAAATAACAAGCACCATCTAAGATAAAACCGTACAAAAATATCAAGGTTTTGCATTTAAGATAGAAAAAACCTGCTTTGTCTATAATTTCTTTGTCCGTAAACATGTTCTACTCAGAACTCCTCAAGTGTCAGTTTTATCTTCACTTGGTCCAAATACTGTAGAAAACTAATTTTGATCAAATTAATAATCAGCAGACCAGCCCTAATTGATGTTACATAAAGAAAAACGACTCAGCTTTTCACATTTTTAAGCATTTTATTTAGCTGCAAATGCTCATTATTTGCTACAAATGTTTATTTGTATCTTTTATGGATTTCTAATGTTAAATAAAATAAGTTTAAGTGGTTAAACTTGCAGATTGTGTAGACTTTTAAAAATCAATTAAATATGGCCAAAACTCAGATTTTTAAGAAAATGAATTTTCTCATTTACTTAAAAATGTCCTAATGATTAACTGATTATTAAATTATTTGTATCACTCTAACTGTTTTTAAATTGTTTTATTTAAAGTTTTTGGAGTATTTGTATATTTTTTTCTGTTCATTTAGTTCCTGTTTAGTCTTGATTGTCTCCAACTGCCTCGATTAGTCCCCTGAGTGTATTTAATCCCACCTGTTCGCCCGTCGTAGCGTCCCAGCGCTACCTGCATGTCTGAGCTCTTTGCCTCATTGTTCACCTGTACTGCCTGGATTTCTGTTCTCTTTGTGTTTGTCATTAAAACCATCGTTATTGCACATCAACATGAGTCCACGACGTCCACCATCACCAACTCATGACAGTATTGCATGCAGTTTTCAGGGTTTACCTGTGAGGTTGAGTGTTGAAGGCGACAGCGCCACTGGGTCGTTCAAGGAGTTCATTTCAGCTCCATCACACAGCCAGATGACCTTGACCGGATCTGGAGGTCCGTGAGCCACACATCTCAGACTCAAGGCCTCATTGGCCACTACGGACCTGGGTTGAGGCTCCGCAGAGAAATGAGGAAGGCCTGAGCAGGAAGTTGCTGAATCAGTTTCCCTTTCACAGTGAAAGCACAAACCCATCCCAGAGGTTTGGACGCTCACCTTCCAGCTGAATGCGCCCGACGTTGGACAGAGTCTGGTTGCCTTCGGACTCGACGGCACACCTGTAGGGGCCCATGTCCGACAGCTGGACCTTCTCAATTCTGTAGGGTGGATAGAAATGATGGTGAAGGTCCGGAAGAAACAAGTAAAAACTGATAAAACGGGAGAAGCTGCAAAAATTACAAAATAAAATTATGAGAAAAGAGTTACACAAGAACAAAATCCTAACATTACAAGAATAAAGTCGTAATTTACGAGAATAAAGTCAGAATATTATGATAATAAAGTTGTGAGAACAAGGTCAAAACATAAAATTATGACTTTGTTGCCAAATTTTCTGACTATATTCTCAAATTATTATGACTTTAAACTTTTATTATCTTGACTTTGTTGTATGACTTTATTCTGGCAATATTATATCTTTCTCATAATATTGTTACTTTATTCTCAAAATATTGACTTTATTCTTGTGTTATTTTGACTTTATGGTTGTAATAGTTTTATTTTCATAATGTTATGACTTTATTCTTGTCATTTTATGTTTTTTTCTCATAATTTTATTTATTTTATTTTTCTTGCTATGGCCTTAACACTCTGTCGTAGATTTCAGTAGCAACTACAAAGAAAAGGGATTTCCTATATTATTAGTTTTTCAGATTTGTGTAAACTTTTTGTCACATGCCAAGAAAAAAAATAAAAAATTAAAATAAAGCAATAAAGTTGTATGAGTTTTTTTTTTTTGTCTGTTTTTTTTTTTTTTTTCAAATAAAAAAATCTTGTGGTTTGACTAATTTATTCTCAGTATTAGGTCAGGATTTGGGTCACTTTCTTACAAAACGCTCGCTGTATTTAACCAGATTTTATCATTTAGTTGCAGTGAAGTCGGCTTTTCAGTTAAAGTTTCAGGATAAACGCGATTCTACTTATTACAACAGCTTAATTATAAAAACACATTTTCTATGTTGTACTAAATATTTTGTATTGTAAGGAAATATAGGTCAAATTTGGATCATTCTGAAATGGCAGTTGGGGGCCTTAAAAATCAATTCAAGGGCCAGAAATGGCCCACGGGCCGCACTTTGAGCACCCTCTGATGTAGAACCACTGGAAACCAACATTATCACATAATTCAGCACCAAACCAGGTCCGGAAAGCAGATAAAATGCAGAAATGAAATTTTCCTGCAGAGATCTCATGAATAAATTTGAAAGAGCTGCTTCCTACTTTAGCGTGCTTGTGACAGTCCAGGTGTTGTCGGTGATGGTCTGGGACTGGTCTGTGTCTTCGAACTGAAGAGGAGCGCCGTCTTTGAGCCAGACCAGATCGGGCGGGACCGCGTTCTCGTCTCCGGTTCCCTTCAGCTCGCAGTGCATCCTGACCGGTTTGCCAAGGGACGAGACGACGGTGCTGGGACTCTTTTCAAACTTCAGATCTTTGTTTGAGAGATGAGGAAGAAGAAAATGATGAATTATTTTGAGAGTCAAGAACTTAAAACTCATCTAAAAATTAGTCTTCTGTTTTGGTTGGGATGAATACAGCAGAAGATATTTCACATTTTCTTACTTTAAAACCACAAACTTCAATGTGTTTTGTTGGGAATTTATTTAAACAACCAATTCAAAGTAGTGAGTGATTATGGAAGGCAAAGAATAAATAAAAACTGCAACATTTGTACCAAGAACCCCTGAAGGAAATGACTCCAAAACCTCTGAAGTGCAACTTCCTTCTTCACAAAATGTAAACAAAAATGGAGAAGCGGTTGCAGGATTTCTCATTTGTCTTTGGTAAAAATCCACAAGCCATTTCTCCCACTAATTTGCTTCAGTTGTATTTACCCAGAATCCCTTGCACTGTAGTCCACTTCCTGCTTCTATAATCCGCTTGCTGCTAACATGTGCATTCAAGCCGCACTTCATCTGAGCGAGGCCGAGGTTATAGGTGGACCAGAGTTTGTTCTTTTTTTGCATTCACACCTCCACAAACAAACCGGACTTTAGATAAACGGACTGGAGTTTGATTCAAACGAACTAAACATGGCTGGTGTGAATCATCACCAGTAGCTTCTGAGATTACGACTTTAGCTGGATGGTAAATTGTCTGAGCATTTACTGCGATAAACGATAATATAGTTGTTTTGAGACCAAGTCATCAAATGGTAATAATGCAAGTACAGATTCTCAAAGATTAATAAACTTCAAGATCTGGTCCATAGATTATAATTTAAACAATTTAAATAAACAAACAAAACAACATAAACTAAAATTAAATAAATTATGACGTTTGGTTTAGGCAAGCTTAATAAGTTAATTAAAATTAGATTTGGGTGCAAAAAAAGGTTTCAAATAAAGATCACTGGATAGATGCAGCCCTGGCAAGAAAATACCAACAATGTGGTTATTTAAAGACAAATAATTGCTGTTGTTACCAATATTTTCTATTGAAACAAGATTTTTCTACCTACATCAGACACCTGTTCTTTGGGTCAAATTTGTATCATTCTTGAACTGATGTTAGGGCCCAAACACAATCAGTCCGGGGGCCGCAAATGGCCCTCGAGTCGCAGTTTGGGCACCCCTGCATTAAAGGGAGAGCAGACCGCATCATTTAAGCAACATATGCAAACTGTGCTTCTGTTCTCTCACTTTTATTGTTGCTATTTATCTCCCAGCACAGATTTTCCCAAGCTTGTCTAGCAGTCATCTGAATCTGAGTCAGGGGCCGACCTTTGACCTCTGATCCCAGCGGGTTGTGCTGGAATACTTCTCCTGTTAGCTGCAGATTCCACAGTCAGCACTGTTTACTTTCTGCATAACAAATTGGGATTTTGAAACTGCTCTGCTTTGTTGTTTTTGTCTCTTTGTGGCTTTTGCATCAAAAGTCCTTCTTGCCTTTTATTTCCATGCTTGGTTGAGCTTCACTGTATCCTTTGGCTGCTTTCAGGGAAGCTTGTAACCCTTTTATGAGAATGCAGATATCCAGAGAGCCAGCCAGTGGACAAACTCTGTGTGTGTGTGTGTGTGTGTGTGTGCGTCTCACTCTAGTAATTCATTTGTAGCTAATCCGTCCCCTCGCTTTTGTCCCCTAACCTCCTTTTCTTACGGCCTGAACCCTTCTGAGTTGCATCCATGCTGCAGAATCTGAATGTTCACATACCAAAAATACCTCACAAAGGTTGTGCTGTTATCCTCCCCGCATTCCCTCCCCGTTTCTGACTTTTTCAGCGTAATTCCTCCCCTCCGTTTCAGAGCTGCGCCTTTGCCCTTTCCATACCATTCTTTGGATTCATTGCTTTTGGATTTCAGCGCCTTCCCTTTGGTCCAAACTCTTTCTCCTCCGCTGTTGCCCCCTCGGCCCATCCATCATTTCCAGGGCCTGACTCAGACTCAGCGGAGTTGAGTCATGTGGCAAACATCCACACCTCTGGGCGGCCCATCTCCACTTCTCAAATCATTCTCAAACTTCTAAGACGGTAAGAATTTTTAAAAAAAGAAGCTAATTTTAAGCAGTGATTAAATGATTAATCAGATTAATCATGATTAATCGATAATTGAAATAATCATCGATTTTATTTAGTTGTTGATTAGACAATTTGCTAAAAGAACAACATATTCAGAGCAGCAATTAAGCCAATTTTGTACAAAAAAAATCTACATTTTGCATAAATATATAACAAAAAAATGTCTGTTTGTAAATATGATGTATTCAGTTTCATGGTTTTGGCTTTACCTGCTAAATAAAGCATCTTTACATCCAATTATTATTAAAAAAATAGTCAACAGATCAATCCTAAACTTGATTGATTATTTGTTAGCTGCACAAATTATGTAATATTCACTAAAGAAATGCTTTGTGATTGCATTTCAGGCAATAAAATGTTTATTTATTTATTTTTAAAAATTTATTTATTATTTCATTCAATGTATTTATAGTAATGTATGAAATAAGATTAAGTGTTTAGATAAAAAATCTTCAGAATGACACATTTTTTACCCGATTGATCGATAATCGTTTGAATAATCAATAGAATAATAGATTCCTTTAGTTGTCGCTTGTTATAAAGTTTTGTCCCTTACAGCAGATTCCTCCTGAAACACATTCAACTGGTTTCTCTGAGTTTCAATTCTGTTGTTATCTGAGTTAAACAAGTCCGACTTCAACTTTACTGCCAAACGAGGTTCGTTTCCTGCTTCGCTGGTTCAGATTTGAGTGTCGTAACAGTTTCAGTGTATCTGTGTCTGTCACACTCCACAGCTTTCTGAAGAGAAAAAAAATATTCCTAGCATACCTAATATGAAACATTTTAAACATTTTTCTCTTCTGCTCGGCTGATTGTGTTGCTTCACTAAACTTTCCACTTTATCTAGGTTTAAATACCTTTTTTGCTGAAACATCTCTTTACGATCCCATATGAGTCTAATTTTAAAATCAGGATTCTTAGCTGGAAAGCAGGACTTTAAGAACAACAACAAGCCGGTAAATCAGCAGGATTTGAAGGTTGATAAGTGTTTACAATATTATCTAGTAACTTTTTGCATTCAAACCAGAGTTGCACAATTTAATTGCAGTAAATATTACAATATGTGTGCAATAACCCAATCAGATTGGACAATTTGAGTCCAATAATTGGTAGAATATTATACTGTAATATGCTATGCATATTAATAACAAAGCATCTTGAATTGAAGTGAATTGAGTTGCTAAAGCTCACATAAAAACATATGTATAACAGTAAAGAAGAAAAAGTTTCAGAAAAACATTAGATAACAAGGTTGTTTGGTCTATTTTTTACTCCGTAGTTTTATTTTGTGTGTTTTGTTCCTGTATTTATTATTGCGCTTCAACATCAACTTGCCAAAAAAAATAAATTATATCATTCATTAAAACATTCGTTCACCAGATTGACTTAACTGTATGAAAAAGTTTATTTTCCCTGAGTCCTCATAACTGGTGAGCAGTCTTATACATCACTGTTAAAGACTTTTAGTCCACTTTTGTTTTCATAATTAATTTAATTCAGACGTTTTGCCACAGCATCTCAATTAGATTTAAGCCCAGATTTTGACTAGGCCCTTGTAAAACCCTTCTTTCATTCAATTAAAGGTGTATTTACTAGAGTACTTTGGATCATTGTCCTGTTAAATAGCTGTAAAAGATCGAGTATTCATAGTTCAATCTGTTATAAACAAGTCAACCAAGTCCTGACCAAGCAAAGCAGGTCAAGACCATCACACCACCGCCATGATTGTGCTTTGGCTCCTAAAGCAGTGATAGCACACGAATGTAACGGTACAAAAAGTTTCCATTTGGCTTCCACTTCCCTTTAAAAACCCAAAGATTTTTGGGATGACCAAGATATTAGTCGATAAATGTGACACAAACCCTTGTGTTTTCGACAGAAAACTGGTGAGGAATAAGGAGAAACCTTCTCGAGTTCGCTAACGGTCGGCTGTGACGTATGTAATGCGCCTGTTCGACGCCATGAAGCTTACCGGAAATGGTGTGCTCTGTAAACAACTGTGAAGAGAGAAGTACCGAGCCGAACGAGGCAGCCGCTAATGTTATTCCAATATCTGAAAAACGTTGACCCACATAAACTGAACGGCTTCGTTCACGTTATTAGCTAAAACTACAGGCGGACTATAATTCTGAAACAGCGCAGAAAACTGACGTCATCGTTCACAACTCCTCCTTCTGTTCGCTGATTGGCCCGGCACAAATCCAGCGGGAGAAAGCTAGCCTGGCTAGCTTAGATGATGTGTTTATGCTCTTCTGGAGCAACTTTTGTAAACTAGCCCCTCCTGGAAAGATTCACGACTGTTTTATGTTTTCTTCATCTGAGGACAGAGGCTGTTACTGCGGTCTGCTGGAGGCAAAAAGCACCAAAACCAGGCGAATGTGTTGGTGGCCGAAAAAAGTATCTAATCACATTAAAGTCCGGTGTGTTTGGACCTTTTCCCCCTAATAACTAGATACACTTGTCTATCTATCACAATGTATAAACAAAACAAGATTGATTGAGAAAACAATTTAAAATAAATGAAAATATTTTTTTCAAATAATTAAGCTAAAAAAAATTAGTGTATTTAAAACATTTTCCAGACTAATTTCACGCTAAAATTGTTTTCTGTTAGTAGTAGCGTAAATCTGATCCTGACCAATCACAGCAACGTATCCACTGAGACGCATCACAGAAAAACTTCAACTTTCTTCCACTGAAAGTTACATTTAGAAGTGGATTAAATGATAGATTTATTTTTAAAGTATTGTTGTTGTTTTTTAACTTCATTCTGATTGGAGGACGTGTTTTATAGTTTGGGTGATCAATTAAGCTGTAAGACTGCAACAACAATAACAAATGTACGTTACCAAGTTGCGTTTTTCTTAAGAGCACTTTATGTCATCCAGATGTTGCGGCTGCTCAGCGCCCTCAAAGCAAATTACTTTAATGACTGAACATCAAAAGAAATCTCACGGGGCAAATTGCCCATTACTTATACAGTTCCACGGATCCAGAGGTGGACGAATTAATCCGCATTTACCTGACAGCTGTGCACCAGAAACGGGCGCAAAAGCGACGCAGAGGATGAGGAAGCAGCAGCTCCAGCCCGCCATGGTTCCTCCCGGCAGGTCACCTGGAGAACCGGGGGGGGAAACAGCCAACCTGGAGCGGAGCGGCATCAAAGCATCTCCGCTGCGTCTCTCCGGTTCGGATGTAGATGCTGAGAATGTTTTTGAAGGCGACGCAGATTCAGCCGTTTCGTTTCCCCCTTTCCAAAGATGACAAACTTCTGCTCCAAAGTTGTTACTTTTCTGTCTTTGTCGTTAACAAAGCTCCAGTTCGTTCACCATTAAAGCTCGGTAAAGTTCCGTTGCACCGAGATTAGGTTGTACAAAGTCTATTTCTGGCTTCAGAGGGAGTATTTTTAAACCAGCCTGCTTCCCGACGTTTTTCCTCCCTCTCTTCAGACATTCCCCCCTCTGACTTTCTTTAACCCCCTCTCCTCTACAAACAGGATTGAAATTCCTCAACTCAAAATCTCTCCACCCTCCTCCTCCTGTTGTTCCTCCTCCTCTTTTCCAGGGTGGTGAGAAGCCCTGCAGCATGCTGATTGTCCTTGTCTTTTCTTAATTACGCACGGATCCCGAGAGGCTTGAAGCATTGGATCAGGGGAGCACAAACTTAATGCAAAGGGACTTGGAGGTTAGAAAAAAGTTCTTGCACCTCGTCAGCAATAAACTAAGGAGTAAATCTGTTGTTGGAAAGCTTCTAGATAAAAAAAAAACAAACTTTTGCAGAAATCAAAATAATTTTGCAGGTTTTCTAGGTGTAAATTGGAAAAACAACTAAATTTAGTCAATCTGGATCTTTAACCAAGTTTAGGAAATTAATTAAAAGTAGATTTAGTTAAAGTCACTGGATTACTTGAAAGACAAAAAGTTTACAGATAAATAATTTAGATTGTTAATCATTTATGTAATTTTGATCTACCTAAAAATGGAAAGTCTTTTTTAAAAATAAAATAAAAACTTTTTTTTTTTAAAAGGTAAAATTAAAATGTTTTAAATACAATAAATTAAAAATACTTTCTAAATAACAATAATATTGATAATACATTTGATTATTAATTAAAATATTTACTTACTTGTTTTCTTGATGAAATAATATTTAACTACCTAAATATTATTTAAATAAATAATTCCATCTCCATATCTGTAAAGTTGCATCATTCTTGAGCCGAAGTTAGGGGCCAGACGCAATTAGTCCAGGGGCCACAAATGGCCCCCGGACCCGCCTTTGGGAACCTCTGCACTGTCAGCAGAGTAAAACCAAATAAAGCCGTTACAAAACATCCAACGAGTTGGGATTTTACTATAACAACTGTCAGGATGAAAGAATATATTTAATTTGATTCTTCACTAGTTAAATCAGATGTTTTTGATAAAAAAGGTTTCATTTAATGTGAATAAAAAAGTCATATCAGCTGATATTCCGGTTCAGATATTCCAAGCAGTGCCGGTCCAAACTTATGTGAGGCCCGAAGCAAATTTTATTTGGGGGCCAACTTTTATTTAAACCCACCGAAAACCCACAGTCTTTAAAACCTTCAGTTGTTTTGTGATATTTTTATTTAATTTTTGCAATAAAACAGCAAAAACATTCAACATTTCCGAGTATTTCTGGTGTAGTTTTATTTCAACTTTAAATAAGACAAACCTAACTTACAAGTAACTTTTTCAGCAAGATATAGGATCTTGTTTTAAGTTAGTAATTTCTTAATTTTCATAAAAAATTATCAGATAATTTCACTTATAACATTTTGTCCATGTTATATTTTCATCAATATGAAGGGACTATTTACTGAAATAAGCTCCTATATCTTTTTGAAAAGTTATGTAAATTAGTTGTATTTTATTTCCAGATATTTGTAATAGAAACTATATCAAAAATACTTGGTACAATTTTGTTTTTGCAGTAAATTCCTTATTTTATTGAAGTATTTTGTGATATTTTTGCAATAATTTGTCCCCACTCTGTGTTGTTTGTGCTTATTTGTGACTTTTTATTACTCACCTTATTGATCATGGATAATAACTTGACAACTAGTAAAACTGAGGAAGCAGTAGTAGAAGGAAATACTGCCCCCTGCTGGTGGGAGTTAGCATAACTAAAACAGATTGATTTCGACAATATTTTGCTTATAAACTCAAAAATCACACCTCAAAACGTTTCCTGAGATCAGATAGGATATTTTTTTATTTCTTCTTTGCTTTTAATTTATGAATATATAATTATACACACACACACAAAAAAAACATTCGGCAAATTTATTGGCAAATTAACTGAGTTTGGATTCAGTTTGCATGTTTGTTTTCACTTGTTTTTGTACATTATTTGATTTTATTTATTTAGTTGTTTATTTCTTTATTGCTCCTCAGTTTTCCAGACTTTTCTGGTCACACAGTTTTCCTTACACTGCAAAAACAAAACAATCTTGCCAAATATTTGTAGTTTAGCTTCTGGTGCAAATTTCTTAAAACACTTGAAATAAGATAAAACTAACTTACAAGTAACTTTTCAGTAAGAAACACGAGTCAATAGTTTCTTGATATTGATGAAAAAAATATTAGAATATTCCACTGAGCCGTTACCTAGCAACCCCAAAAAACACCCAGCCCGTAACCTAGCAACCCAGTTCGAGTTTCACTGGGAGATTATTTCAATTATAAATGAAATCCTTAATATGTTCATCAATATTCAGGAGATATTGACTTAAACAAACTCCTAAATGTTTCTGAAAAGTTACTTGTAAGTTAGTTTTGTTTTAATTCAAGTGAATTACTCGACCGAAAATACTCTGTAAGATTCTGTGTTTTTGCAGTGTACCTCACCACAAGTTAATTAAATCAACACATCTGTCCCTGACTCATTTCTTAATTTGTGCTGTAGTTTATTTTTATAAAACCTTTTGTTATGTTTTGGCTGCTGATCTCTCTTCAGTCCCATGGAGACAATGGGGAGATGCTGGGAACTCAGACGCGCTGGCCCTTTAAGAGTGTCTCTGTGGGCTGTGTTGTGTTCCCAGGGTCTTTAATGGAAACACAGAGGGACTGAGAAAGACCCCATTGTATATTTTCTTCCTTTCATGAGGAGCCGGAGCAGCGGTTTCTGATAGGAGCCGGGGTGGGGGGAAGGGTCGCAGAGGGGCTCCCGTTCCAGAAAAGAGGGCTCCTCCACTCAGAAACACAAACTGTGATGCTGAACGCGGCTGCAGGCTGGAGTGGATGTCTGGCTTTGGGGAGAGGTGGATTGGCATCAGAATCACCAGAACCCAGCTTACCTGTCTGCAACCTGACAGGTCCAGCAGATAAACACACTGCAAAAACACAAAATCTTATCATTTTAAGTTTTGGTTCACTTAAAGTAAGACAAAACTAACTTACATGTAGCTTTTCTGCAACTTGTAGGAGCTTGTTTTGAGTAAATAACTCATTAATATTGATGAAAAAGTATAAGTATAAAATGTATATAAGTGAAAAAATCTCCCAGTGAAAGTAGAACTTAAAAAAAAAAATATTAAGGAATTAATGACTTAAAACAAGCTCCTATATCTTGCTGAAAAGTTATGTTAGGGTTAGTTAAGTTACTTTTAAGTTTGTTTTGTCTTATTTCAAGAGTGACAAGATGTTTCCACTAGAAACTAGACCAAAAATACTTGGTAAAATTTGTGTTTTTGCAGTAAAGTATATAACCGAGCGTCTTAAAATATCTACAAACCAAGCCTACACTGCAAAAACACAAAATCTCACCAAGTATTTTTGGTTTAGTTTCTAGTGGAAACTAAACCATTCACTTGAATTAAGACAAAACTAACTTACAAGTAACTTTTCAGCAAAACAAAAAAAATAAAAGTAAAACAGGAGCTTGTCTTATGTAAATAAATCCTTGAAAAAGTTGATTATTTCACTTTTAACAAGACATTTTGTCCCATATTATAAGGATAATAATCTGCCAATGGAAAAGGGACTTTTTAAAATCAATATTAAAAAATTACTGACTTAAATCAAGCTGCTTAAAAGTTTGATTTAACTTTTAAGCAAATGGTGTAAATAAGATATTTACACCAGAAACTAGACAAACACATCTTGGTGAGATTTAAAATCCTGCTCTGTCAGGATCAAGTTCAGGTGATTTTTTTGAGCGCAAACAGAAGAAATACTTTGTTGTTGTTAAACAGTAGGTTCCCCGATTCAGCGCGCTCTGCTGCCCTCTGCTGGTCATACAATGGAACTGCAAGAGAGGCAAAAATGGCGATCAGAATAAAATGATGTAAAAATAAAGAACTTTGTCATTAATATTTTATAAAAAATTAATAAAAACTGTATTTATTTATTTATTGCTAATTTTGGGTACTCTTCCCTGATTGTAACTCTTTTTTTTCTAAGTTGGCTCACCAGGTTTCTTTTTTTCAGTGCATAGCAGAGATTTCATTGTTTAAATAGGAACTTAATTTTAACATGAACATGACTAAATATGTCCTTTTAGTACAGCATAATTAACATGAGTATATTGAATCTCTAGAATCTAAAATAAAATATAAAATAATTTTAGTTATAAACCTTTAAATCAACTGGTTTCCATTTAACTCAACATGTCCGGTTTTGCAGTGCTCATATTCAGAAGCTCATTGTTTTATTTATCACTTTGTTCTCCATTTCCCCGTCTGTCTGAATGCAATTATCTTCCAACCCATTTAGCAGTGAACATGACTTGCCGGACTGACGCATGAATGCGCCTCTCTGACTCTCATCCGCTTACGTAACGCAGTTTTAGCGCCATTCAACTCAACAATTCAACGCGCTGCGATTAATCGATCGCTGGGAAACAGGACATCTCTTTAGGGCCACCATGTCAAGTGATGCACTCAGGTTTTAAAACAACAACAAAGTGTCAATCCGCAGTTTTGGGGCAGCAGACGTGCAGCCCAGCTGCGGGAATAATAATCCCTGATTTAATCTGCTTTAGCAGGAGGTGATCCGAACCTCTGGTTCTGAGGCCAACCGCCGTGACACAGTCCAGCTTTCACTTATTTATTCCAATCTAGCCCCACCTTCCGTGCAGTGTGAGATTATAGCCTTAAGTTTGCGCATTGTGCGCTGTGAGAAAATAAAGTGACGCAGTTTGTCCAGCTGTTGGAGCCTCATCTGTTGTTCCTGTGAGGAGAGGCGGGATGCGTTTAGGTGAGGAAGGCCTAAATACTGCGGATTATTGCTCCTCTCTCCCTCTTAGCCTATTTTCCAGCTTCAGCCTCGTTTCGTTTCAGTCTCTGCTGCGGAAACATGAGCACAGCGGGGGTTCACCGAGGATTCCTGCGCAAATATGGTACCGACTGTTTCTCTTACTGTCTGCTTGATCTGATGCGTTTTTCCTTTAATCGATTTAACGCTCATATAGGATGCTGCTGGTTTATTTAAATATGGAGACATATTTTAGCTGAAGTGCTGTCCAAATCCATTTGTTTCTAAAACTCTGCAGATACAGAGTTGGTTGGTTGGATGACGGATATTTTTCTGCTATGGATTTAAGTCATAAAAAGGAGGAATAAGAGTAAATTTCTGACAAAATATCTCAGAAATTGCCTAGAAAAATCCTTGGAAATGTTTACATTTGAAGAGTAACAAATTGGCTACAATTTTATTTTTATATTTCTGAGTTTTAAAAGTAGAAAATTTACCTGTGGAAATTCAGAAAGTTTGAAATTAAATGTGGAAATTTTTTAGTTGAAAAAGCTTGAATTTTGTTTACTTTTGGATCTCAAAAGTTGAAAATTGTAGACAATTTTAGAAGTTTTTTTTTTCCTACAAAATTTCAGAAATTAATGTCAGATTCATTTTATTTTGTGTGCGTATTTTAGTTTGGTATATTTTTCTTTTATGGATTTAAATGCATGCTACCAAATTCAGCAACATTTTCTTTACTTAAACTCTTGTTTGTTTTTATTTTCTGTAAAAAAGTTTGGCCAGGTTTTGGTCAAAAGGCAAAAATTTCTGTAATTTACATTAATTTTGTATTTGATATTTTTTCTTTCATGGATTTAAGTCATAGAAAAAAAGGGAAAAGGAGTAAATTTCCAACAAATATTTTTAAAAAATCATTTAGATTAATTTGAGAATATTTCTAGAAAGGCCTCAACTTCTCTAAGTCAAAAATTAGCTAGAAAATGCTCAGAAAATTTTAGAGTAATCTAAGAAATTTTCTAGATGTAAAATATTTTGTAGATTTGAGTGTCAGATTATTTCCCTGTTAGCAGTGAAGCAGTTGTTATCCCTGTCCCTCTCCAGGAGGCTTCATGTTCAAGCAGTGGAAAGAGAAATACCTTGTGCTCACCATGGAGGGGAGCCTGCTGGTGTGCCGGGACGCCGAGTCTCCACCGGACCAGGTGGTGGCGCTACAGTCCAACTGTGAGTCGATCGCGGAGGGACGGGAAATCCTGGACCTGCCCAGGCTGCCCCCAGGGGGCAGAAGGGATTGCTGCTTTGCCCTCATCCTGCCCCAGAACAAGTTCCTGCTGCTTCTGTCGGACAACCCCGGCGACTGCATGTGGGTGCCAGATGTTCTTTGTCCCACTTTTTATCACACCTTATCTTCACATGCAGGAACATCGATAGGCTGAGGTTCTCTCCTCCTTTGTCCCACTGACTATCAAACTCTTGTTTGTTTTTTTTTTGCACATGTTTGTCAGACTGACACAGATCCACCTCTGTGAATGTTTTCCAGCCTGGATGTGTGTCAGAGATAATAACACGTCTTCTCTTACCTTTCACAGTCTTTGGCTGAAGCTAATCAGGAAAGTGAGAGAGGTCAGTCACTGTGACGTTTTATTCGTCCCGTTTCCTCATTAAACCCGTTTTGTGGCAGATTTGAGCCTCTGGTTATAAGATGTAGATCCAAAGAAATAATGGAAACCCAGCAGGGCAGAGAAGCCAAAACTTTTACTAAACTAAAAGTAGCAACTTTTACTTAAGTAAAAGTGAGAAGTAGCAGTTCAAGTATTTGGTAAACGGCGACTCAATTAACTGATCGAATCATCAATCATTTAATATTTAACAATTATGTAATAAGACTAACCAAAATATAAAGCTATGGGAAATTTTGGTATTTTAAACATCAAAATGAAAGTAATTAGTATAAAAATTATAAAACTACAAGAATGGATTCATAATAATATCAGAATAAAGTCTTACAAAATAATACAAGATGAGTAAAATAATTCACTCATTCTTTGTTACCTAGCAACGACTTTTTGGAGTAACCTGTGGTTACCTAGCAACAACTTTCTGAGAAACTACCGGTTACCAAGCAACAACCTTTTTTGAGTAACTTGTGGTTACCTAGCAACAATGTGTTGAGTAACTTGCGCAGCAGTTTACGGTTCCTCATAACTGCTTAAGAATAAAAACGTTGTGGAAACAAAAACTGGATAAAACATAAAAAGGTCATAAAATCAAGTTTGGCAGCATTTCAGTTATTTAAAACAAAAAAACTCACGAATAATTACAGATACAGGCTAACATGGAATGTTTACACTGTAAAGCGTTTTCCAGTCGTAACATAAGGGATGAGCAGGAAATACATTTACTGGTTAGTGGATAATAAATATTAGACGTGAACTGGGGCTCTATACTGTAGCATTTTGAACTTCACAGGGTCAATTCTGATTGTTATCGATCTCGTTTTATCCTTTTTCACGTTAACAAAGTTTGGAGGTTGCTCCACTTTTCTTAATAACGGTAGTGTTTATTTTCTGTCATTTCTAGGGTGTGATGTCACCTTTGACCCTTCAGAGACAACAAAGCCTCACTCCCTGCATCACAGACAGAGAGCTGCTGCCAGATTCTTCCAGCGATAAGGAGCCCGGATCACCCAGGGTTGCTGGTGCGACGCCGCCTCTGAGCCGCGTCATGGAGAGAGGAGGCTCGTTCAGAGACAGACAGCCAGGTCCGTCTGAAAAACAGAAAAAATATCAAAATAACAGTGGAAGCGCTCAAATCAGCCATTTTTCTACAAATAAATGACATTTAGATACGCCACCGAAAACCTGTTCATTCATCCAGCCACCGGGGGCGCTATTATAAAAGTCACTGTCTTTGTCCGTGTTCTCCAGGGTTACAGTACTATGGAGTAAAAATACAATTATGAGAATAAAGCTGAAATATTACTTTAATGTTATGAATTTATTCTCATAATTTTATTTTATTTTTCCTGGTAGAAATAAATAAATAATAAATAAGGGTTTTAATCCTTCTTAAAAAGCAGTTATAGATTTTGTTTTTATAATTCAGATGTTGTTTTGTCGTTTTGCAGCTGCTGGACCGAGGCAGCCTCTGCGCAGCAACTCCATCGCCCCGCCGCATCGCGTGTCTGACTGCCTTCGCCATGGCAACAGCAGCGATGCGCGGGCGGTGCGGGCGGTGTGTCTGCTGATGGGCGGGGCGGCGGCCTCCTCCGCGTTGGGCTACCTCAGCTCCTGCTCCCCGTCCTCGCCGCTGGCCAGCAGGGCCCCGGACGTGGCCCCCGGCTCCGGGGCCTTCTCCGATCTCCCCGCCGGCGGCTCGTTCCACGCCTGCAGCCAGGACGTCGACTCCCCGCATTTCAACACCTTCGACTTTGAAGGAGACTCCGACTTTGACGCGTTTGACTGCGGAGGATTTGCCTTTTGAAAGGGACTGTGCACACTGCAAAAACAAACAGGTTGTTTTTATCTAGTTTTTAGTGGAAGTATGTTAGTACACATGAAATAAGACAAAACTAACTTACAAGTTAATTTTCAGCAAGATTTAAAAGCCCGTCTTCGATAAATAATTCCTAGTTTTACTGGCAGGTTATTTCACTTATGAGGGAAATATCTTCCTATAAAGTTTAACTGTTTTTAATCAATATTGACTTAAAGCAATCTCCTGAAGACTTACCCGTAAGTTAGTTTTGTCTTATTTCACGAGTGCAAAAACATTTGCAGTAAAGACTAGACAAAAACGCATTCACTGCAAAAACACAAAAACAGAGGAAGTAACTTTTTACGAGCTCATTTTAAGTCAATAATTTCTTAATGCTGATTAAAAAAGTACTAATTCAACTGACTGATTATTTTAATTTCTAACAAGAAATTTTTTCCACGTTATAAGTGACGTAATCTGGCAGTGGAGCTGGAAGTGTGTTGCTAGGTAACGGGCTGGGCTGGGGTTGCTAGGTAACAGCGCAGTGGAACTAGTAACTTTTTCGTCAGAAACAAGCCGTTGTATCTTGCTTAAAAGTTACTTGTTTATTAGTTTTGTCTTATTTCAAATGTAATAAAACATTTCCACTAGAAACTAGACAAACATATTTTGTGTTTTTGCAGTGCAGGATCTCTTTACCAGTGTTCTTTGTTATAAAAGGTCATTGCTAATGAATTATTAAGTCATCTATACATCTGATGTATGAATTAATGAAGGCGTTCTTCCTGGCTTCGTGCCCACACTCCCAAGGTGAATAATTGATCACCTTGACTCCTCTGAACACAAACTGTGTATGTTGTTTCACTAGGATGGCCTGACATTAACTGCACTGCAAAAACACAAAAGCTTACCAATTACTTCTGGCGTAGATTCCAGTGCAAATATCTTAGTACACATGAAATAAGAAAACTAACTTACAAGAAACTTTTCAGTAAGATAAAGAAGCTTGTTTTAAGTGAATAATTCCTTAATATTGATAAAATGTAAAAAAAAAAAAGTTCTAGTTTCACTGGCAGATTAATACATGTGTAATGTGGGAAAAATATTGTGTGAAATAATACATCAGTGAAACTGGAACTTTTTTTCCATCAACAATAAGAAATTATTTACTTAAAACAAACTCCTATATTGTGTTTTATTTCCCATGTAGTAAGACATTTGCACCACTAACTCGATCAAAAATACTTGGTAATATTTTGTATTTTTGCAGTGTGGGATCATTTTATCGCACACTTCTGTCCTTTTTCCTCTTGTTTTCTTGTAACCGTGCTAACGTCCTACTGTGTTTGATGTCAACTAAAAACTTCCATTTTCACCTGATCTGAGAAGAAGAGCCTTTTCCTACAGTTGGCACAAAGATTTATGACTGATTGCTAAAGAACTTCAAATAAATCCTGCAGTGACTCTGTGGCTTTTACTGCAGTTCAATGTTTGCTCTGTTTGCGTCGGATCAGAGCAAACAAACAGCGGTTCAGTAATCGGAGCGGCGATGATGCTGCAGATTTACACATAAAAGTTTTATCTAAATGAACCATAAAATTTTTTTAACAATGTACAATTCGTGGTGCTTATCAGAACTAGTAACTCATCCAAACTGTTAAGCATGGTGGAGGAGTGGTAGAGGAGTGATGATGGGGGCTTTTTGCAGCAACGGCAGCTTTCAGTCACTCATCAGCTTCACTGTGAAAGCAGTAAAATATTAAAATAGCCAAATTAAACGGTTAAAGATTACGAGTTAGCTTTGGAATAAGACAAAACTAACTTACAAGAAACTTTTCAGCAAGATATAAGATATTGTTTTATGTCAATAATTCCTTAATATAGATTAAAAAGTTCCAGTTCCACTGGCAGATTATTTAATTTCCCCTGAAGTTATAAGTGAAATAATCTGCCAGTGGAACTAGAACTGGGTTGCTAGGTTACAGGCTGGACTTTCCTGGGGTTGCTAGGTAACGCTGCAGAAGAACATTCTACTTTCTACTATAGTAACTTTTTCAATTCCAGAACAATGAAGGTCTTTTTTTTTTTAAATTGTACATGTGTAAGATTTCCCTTCTGTTCAATTAAACTGCAAACATTAAACTATATTTAATTTTTATTTTATTTTTTTTTTTACAAACGCTTCAGGATTAATAATCTTCAACTCTTAACACTGTAAAATCCTAAGCGACTTTATAAATGTCATTTATGAAGAGACTAAACAGAAAGTGGCCGAGCGTAGAGCCTTGTGGGATGCCCCCAGATATGCCTTCACTGCAAAAACACAGAATCTTACCAAGTAATTTTTGTCTGGTATCTTGTGTAAAGATCTTAGTACACTTGTAATTAGACAAAACTAGCTTACAAGTATCTTTTTCATCAACATTAAAGAATTATTGACTGATAACAAACTTCAATGTCTTGTTGAAAAGTTACTTCTAAGTTACTTTTGTTTTATTTGTAGAAACAAGACCAAAATATTTGGTAGAATTTTGTGTTTTTTCAGTGTAGTGTTGGTTCCAAACCGAAAGAAACCAACATTCCCTCAGTTTTAGCTCACCATAAATAGAAAACAACTTTATTGTAGCATTTTTTTCTGGTCCGAAACTCAACAAAAATCTGCCAAAATTTCATAATTTGTGACAAAAAACCTTCTGTTTCCAGAGCATTTTGAGCGCGTTTGTCTAGGCAAAACTGCCGAACAGTTTTTCACTGATAATCAGGTGAAAGTACACTCTGTCGGATCACATGGTCCTCACCGCTCCCTGTTAAATATAAACAACGCATCAGACGGGAAAACCAATCAGTTTGATCCAGAAAGACGCCTGCTAACCACAGAGAGAGTTATGGAGTTTTATGCAACCCTGCTGCTGGCAGGGCTGATCGGTCTGCTTTGGTTCGTCTCTGTTAAAAGCAGCCAGAAGTACCGTCTGCCCCCAGGGCCCAATCCGCTGCCGCTCATAGGAAACCTGCTGCAAATAAACAAGAATGCACCTTTTGAAAGCTTCCTGAAGGTGAGTTGGTGAGTCAAGGAGGTGAATTATTAAAAAATGCAAAAACATGAATTTTTTACCAGGTATTCTTGTCTATTTTCTAGTGCAAATATCTTAGCTCACTTGAAATAAGACAAAACTAACTTTTGGAGGATCTTGATTGGCCTATATTTTCACATAAAACCCAACTTATCCACTGATGTCATTTCCATAAGCAAAGGAAATGACATTTGTAAATCAGTCTCACTCTACAGTGAGAGGTTTGACTGACAGATCAGGTTAACAATATTCACCCCACTGTTGCCAACTCAGTGACTTTCTTGCTACATTTAGCGAAATTTCAGACAAAAAAAATGGTATCGGCCAAAATCAAAATCGGCAGGTCAGGCTTCGTAAAGATCGGTAACCAGGGATCGGCCAGAAAACTGCAATCGGTGCAGCTCTACACACATATTCATGACATTCCTTGATTAAATACATTTCTCTTAAGAGTAACTCCAATAGGTAAAAAAATGAATTTACACCAGGGGAGTTTTTCTCCCCTGAGAATGTGTACTAGTACCTGTCCACCAAAGACTATAAGTGAAATAATCTGCCACTATTAAGGAATTATTTACTTGAAACAAGCCCAAGATCTTTCTGAAAAGTTTCGGTTAAGTATATTTTGTTTTATTTCAAGTGAACTAAAATGTTTGCACAACAAAGAAGACCAGAAAGACTTGGTAAGATTTTGTTTTTGCAGCTGAATGTGGTTTAAACATGACTTTTTGTAACCAAAGACATTTTGCATGCAGGTTTTGTGTATTTTTTTGAATCTGTGATTTAAGCTGTCCTTTCAATCTAATTTATTAAAACCAATACTTTAAAACATTGATCTGGTAGCACAAATTACGTCGGTACACTGCAAAACACTTGAATTAATAAAAAAACAACAACTTTCAATTAACTTTTCATTCAGACAGGTAGTTATTTAAAGTCTGTAAGCCTTAAATATTAATTTAAAGAATACACGTTTCACTGGCAGATTATTTCACTCAATACAGCACGTTTTTCCATGTTATAAATCAAGTAATCTGAGTGAAACTAGAACCTTTTCATCAATATTAAGGAATTATTTACTTGAAACAAGCTGCTGTATATTTCTGAAAAGTTACTTGTAAGTTAGTTTTGTCTTATTTCAAGTGTACTGAGATATTTGCCCTAGAAATTAAACCAAAAATATTTGGTAAGATTTAGTTTCTGAAAGAAATTCAGAGTTTCTGTTAACTTCTGCACATGTAGATGCCTTGAAGAAGGAGAGTATTTTAATAAAAGAGCTGGACACGATGCTTCTGATCCAGCGATTATTATTATTATCTCAATTTAGCTTGCAAACATACGCAATGATATCAACGTTGAAACAGCAGAACGTTAGCAACGGTGCTAACAATGGAGCTAACAACGGAATTTGTTAACATTCGGAGCGTGAAAAAAACTCACAGCTTTCTGAAAGTTAGTAACTAATTTACAATATATATATATATATATATATATATATATATATATATATATATATATATATATATATATATATATATATATATATATATATATATATATATATAAATGTGCACATACCTGAAGAAGGGGAGTCTTTTAATAAAAGAGCCGGACACGGCGCTTCTGCTCCAGCAATTATGGAGGAAGTTCCGGTGCTCTTCACTATAGCTAGCGCTAGCTCCCCCTGTTGGTTGAGTCTGACCACTGCTTCACCCAATCCAGACTAGTCAGCTTCTGAAATACAGTAATCAAATTTCAATCCATCACACACAAGTGTAAATTAGTTTTCCTGTGATTTTCTCAAATGTTTTGTTTTTCTGTTTAAACAATCTTCTGTTTTCACATTCAGTTCAGTAAAACCTACGGTCCCGTGATGACCTTTAACCTGGGCTGGCAGCGGGTCGTTGTTCTGGTCGGATACGACGCGGTGAAGGAAGCTTTGGTGGACCAAGCAGACGACTTCACAGGCAGAGCGCCGCTGGCATTTTTGTACAAAATCACCAGAGGATACGGTAACATCTGCTGCTGATGGTCTTCCTGCCTGTCGCAAAAACCAATTAATCAATTAATGGCATGACAGATAAAAATGAGCACCATAATTTCTACCAAGTATTTTGTGTCTCGTTTCTAGTGAAAATATCTCAGTACACTTGAAATAACACAAAACTAACTTATTAGTAACTTTCCTGCAAAATATAGGAGTTTGTTTTAACTCAATAATTGATGAAAAAGTTCTAGTTCCTAGAATGTTCCACTGCGCCGTTACCTAGCAACCCCAGCCAAGCCCAACCCGTAACCTAGCAACCCAATTCTAGTTCCACTGGCAGGTTATTTCACTTGTAATATTGGTAAATGTCTTGTTATAAGTGGAATAATCTGGCAATGGAAGTAGTACTTTCTTGCTAAAAAGTTACTTGTAAGAGTTGCACTAGCATTAGAAATTATTCAAAAATACTTGGTAAAATATTGTGTTTTTGCAGTGCATTGTGATGATTAATATTTTTCGAAGGGCTATTTTATTCACAGAGACTTCATAATCCATTTCAGCGAAGGTTTTGGTTGTGTTTGGTTTTAATCTCCATTTTCTTCATGTGTTTGTTTTTCCTACAGTTTCAGTGTTCTCTACAAAATTGGTATTGGTTTTTGAGAAGAGGAATTTGCATTTTCAAGCCATTATTACAAAATTATTGCAAAGTTTGCCTGGATGCCTGCTTCTGTTTGGCAGGTCTTGGGATCAGCAATGGGAACCGCTGGCGTCAGCTGCGGCGCTTCACTCTGTCGACTCTACGAGACTTTGGGATGGGAAAGAAAGGGATGGAGGAGTGGATCCAGGAGGAGAGCAAACACCTGAGGGCTCGCATGCGCAGTTTCAAAGGTAAGGTGTCTACTTTTTCAAATGAGGGCTAAAAAGTTTATTTGCACATTTTTACGTTTAAATCTTCCTACTTCACAGCAAAAACACAATCTTACCATGTAGTTTTGGTTTCGCTCTGAGTGAAAATATCTTAGTACAATTAAACTAAGATAAATTGAACTTTCAAGTAGCTTTTCAGCAAGATATAGAAGCTTCTTTGAGTCAGTAATTTCTTCATATTGATAAGAAGTATTAGTTACTGGCAGGTTTGTTTTAATTAAAAAATGTGAGTCACGGTTAATTTAATTTTTTTTCTGGCAAATTTGAAACTTTTCCATTCAAAAGCTTACTTTTTTTTCTAGAAAACGTCTGAGACGTTTAGGGAGAAAATTACACCTTCATTTCTCAGTAACATATAGGAGCTTAATTTAAGTTAATAATTCCTTTATATTGATAAAAAAGAGTCAAATCTAGCAGATTATTTCACTTATAATGTGGGAAAAATGTCTTGTTATAAGATAAATAATCTGCCAGTGATTCTAGAAGAAATTATTGACTTAAAACAAGCTCCTATATTTTGCTGAAAACTTGTTTTGCTATATTTAAAGTGTACTAAGCTATTTGACTAGAAACTTGACTAAAAATACATTTATGTGTGCACATAAAAACTCAGTATGTACAGTGCAAAAATCTAAAAGTAAATAAAATAAAACTAGCAAAAATTAACAGTGTGAGAGTTATTGTGAGATCTTGGAAATATCTGCAGTTTGACTATATTTCTGTCAAATCATGAATGTGAGGTCAGTTTTTTTGCAGCCACAAACCAAAACCACATATGTTTAAATTTTCTATTGCTATCGAATAAATAATTTAATGTATCAGATTGAACATTTTGTCATAATTTAGAGACATGAAGGAGTTTGAAGGAAATGCAGTTTTATAATTTAGTGTAAGTTAATGATTTATTGGCACAACGACTGAATGACGGCGTAAGCAAGTTTTTTTGTGCCACACCTCAAATGTACAAGTCCACATGTTTAACTGCTGTTCAAGCAGTTAAAAAGTAAGCTAACGTTTTACCTTTTTGCAAGCCTTTGTAAATACAGGTCTGTTGTGTTGCCGTTTCTGCCTCCAGGCGAAACTTTTGACCCCACGGTCCTTCTGAGCCGCACCGTGTCAAACATAGTCTGCTGCCTGGTGTTCGGCCAGCGCTTCAGATACGAAGACAAGCAGTTTCTGAAGCTTCTCAATGTTATTTCCAGACTGGCCAAGTTCAGCAGCAGCCCTCTGGGTATGGTAAGTGGGAGGCGGCCCTCTACGCTGCACAAAAACAAAATAATCAAGTTGTTTTGGTCTAGCTTCTGGAGCAAATATCTATGCAATAAGACAAAACTAGCCTACAGGAGATTGTTTGAAAGAAATACTTCCTTAGTTTTGATGAAAACATTCTAGTTTCAGTGGAAGATAATTTTACTTGCAATAAGACATTTTTCCTTGTTATAAGTGGAATAACCTGCTAGTGGAACTAGAGCTGGGTTGCTAGGAGACGGGCTGGGCTTGGCCGGGGTTGCTAGGCAACGGTGGAGTGGAATATTCTACCAGTGGAACTAGAACTTTTCCCTCAAAAACAAGCTTCAATATTTTGCTGAAAATGTACTTCTGAGTTAGTTTTGTCTTTTTTCAAGTGTGCAAAGCTACTTGAACTAGAAACTAGTTCCGCATGCAGATTATTTCAATTATAACATGGAAAAGAATGTCTTGTTATAAGTGAAATAATCCACCAATAGAACTAGAATTAAAGAATTATTTAAAACATCATGCTTGAAATTTAAATTATGTCTTAATTCAACCGTGCCAAGATATTTGCACTAGAAACTAGACCAAAAATACTAGTAAGATTTTGTGTTTTTGAAGTATGTTACCTTCAGTTGCTATAAAAATGCTGTATACATCAAAAACTACTGAAAAGAAATTTGACATCTTGAAATTGTTCCCCTGTCTCTTTAAGAAGCTCCTGCTCTTATCAACACTGCCTTCAGCATGTCATCTTCTCATTATGCCGTTTATAACCGTTCGTAGGAGCACTGGACTGAAAAGCAGATATTCCACCAAGTGTTTTCTAATTGTTGCTGCCACTAGTCTTGAGGTGCATAGGAGGAGTGATCTCTAAGGCGGGTGCTCGGCGTTAGGAACGGACGTGGAAGTTAAAGCACAACGTTATTCCACAAAGTATTGGTTGGTCTACATTCTGGGAAACAAAGATGCAGCTTTTTCTTCCACAGATGTACAACATCTTTCCGTGGGCCATGGAGCAGCTTCCTGGCGAGCATCACACCGTCTTCGCCAAGGCTGAAGAGATCCGAGATTTTGTGGAGAAGAAGGTCCAGGAGCACAAACAGACGGTGGATCCCAGCTCACCGAGAGATTTCATCGACTGCTTCCTCATCCGAGCTCATCAGGTTGGGGAAATTACCAAGATTACTTGTTCCTAATAAATTAAATCATTCAAATAATTAACATACAGATTGTCTTTCCTGCAGTGTAACATAAGCCTGGTGGGCTGCCAGGTTTTACTTACAACCCCCGCCAGGTTAAACATCTTTTGTTTAATTATTACAGTTGTATACACCAGTAACAAAAGCTGCATTTCCATTGACCTTATAACTGCACAAATTGGGACTATGAAAATAAATCTGCCTACTGAAAACACGCAAATTAAAAAGAAAAGCAATAAAGAAACAAACACAAGTATCTTTGTGTTTTCTTTTCATAACTGCTGCTGGGATTTACCAGCCTGCATGCTATCAATTACAGCGAATAAAGTGACATGTCCACAAGGACGGAAAAATATATCATGTTGACCTAAATTTAAATAGGATGAAACAACTGAAATGCAAAAGATTTAGATTTATTTTGTTACGTAGTCATATTTTCAAATTTCCTGCCAAATTTAAACATTTTTAACTCAAAACCACGGTAGGATGACTGCCCTGACACTGCAAAAACACAACACCTCAGAAATATTGGTGTAGTTTCTAGTACAAACATCTTAGTACACATAAAATAACTCAAAGCTAACTTACAAGTAACTTTACAGCAAGATATAAGAGTTTGTTTTAAGTCAACAATTCTTTATTATTGATGAAAAAGTTACAAGTTCCTCTGGTATAATATTCAACTGCACCGTTACCTAGCAACCCCAGCCATGCCCAGCCCGTTACCTAGCAACCCAGTTCTAGTTCCACTGGCTGATTATTTCATTCATAACATGGGAAATTTTATTGTGATAAGTGAAATAATTTACCAGTAGAATGAGTACTTTTTCATAAAAATAAGGATTTATTGATTTATTTTGCTGAAAAGTTACATATAAGTTAGTTTTCTCTTATTTCAAGTGCACCAAGATATTTTCACTAGAAACTATACCGAAGTTTCTTGGTAAGAATTTGTATTTTTGCAGTGTAGCACTGGGTTGAGCAGGTCTTCTGGTGGAAACAATGAAATATGTAGAAATTAATATTAAAAATCTCTCTCTTTCTCAGGAAAAAGACAATCCCTCCACTGAGTTCCACCAAGACAACCTGTTTGCTACCGTGATGAATTTGTTCGTAGCAGGAACGGAAACCACCAGCTCCACCATCAGATACGCCCTCAGTGTGCTGATCAAACACAAGAACATTCAGGGTCTGTAGACAGACGCTATAAATGCAGTTTGTTGCTGAGACAGAGAGTTCAACAGGCGTCCATTTTGCATCGTCTTCTCCAGAAAAAATGCAGGAGGAGATCGACTCTGTGATTGGACGGGAGCGATGCCCCAACATGGAGGATCGGAAATCCCTGCCGTTCTCGGACGCCGTCATCCATGAAATTCAGCGTTTCCTGGACATCGTCCCCTTCAGCATCCCTCACTACACGCTGCAGGACGTCTCGTTCAGGGGTTACACCATTCCTGAGGTACTGTCTTGAAAACCTCAAGGTCTTTCCTCAGTAAATGTGTTTGTAAAGAGTCTTTAGTAGGTAGAGGATGGCAGAGTACTGGAAATTGTACTCAAGTAGGAGTACTTCACCATATTTTTACCCTTTCTAGTTTATTTAGTAGGTAAAAGTAGAAAATAGCTGTCCAAGAAATTAAAGTAAAAAAGTATTTGGTAAAAAGGCTATTCAAGTATTGATCAAAACATCGACCATTTAATATTTAAAAATTGCATAAATGGACCAAAATCTAAATTTATGTGAAAATATTGGCATTTTAAAGCTCAAAATTCAAATAATCCAACAAAATCAGGGAAAATCAAATCAATTTATTTCAAAAATAAAATGTATGAAACTGTAAATTCTGTGTCTGGTGAGTTTTTGGTTAAAAAAAAATTCTTCTTCATTCAGTGAAATCCAGACATTTTACTCAAGTAAGAGATGCGATACTGCAAAATAAAAATACTCAAGTAAAAGCACAAAGTACAGTTACTCAGGTAAATGTCCTGATCAGATAACTGCACAGTGGTGGGACTAAAAGGTTAATCAAAAATATGACTTCTGCTAATGTTAAAGAACTACAACAACACAGTATTTACCAGAAGCTAATCCTAAAGCGCTAACTTAAACTCAAAATATGTCCTTGAAAGACAACAAAGAACCAATTTTATTCTGACTTTATAATTTACATGCCATTAGATATTCTGTTTATACATGGCTCCATACTGTCCATGTTTTGTGTGTGTACATTTCTTGTTGCAATAAAGTTACTGGAGGAAAACAGAGATGGATCTTGAGAGGAAGTGGAACTGCTACGTACATAGACTTCAAAATAAGAGCGTGAATAGAAAGGTCTAAATAATTAACAGTGAATAACCAAAACTGCAGCACAGATATTGAACATTATTTAACTTAATATTTGCAAAATAGCCAAGTAAAGTAAAGCTTCAGTATTTATTCAGAAAAGAGCGCTAAACATTTTCAAAGCTAGCAAGATAGCGCTAAATAAAAACTGCTATTAATCAATGAATCAATCAATAAAATTTTATTTGTACAGCACATTTCAGCAGTGCTTTACATAATAAACACAAAAACATGCAACATAGAATCAACAATCAAAAACTACATTAAGACAAGTGCCATAGCAATGCAAATAAAACATTTTTAATATTTAACCTGCAAAACTCAGTTAAATGTGATATTTAACCTATAAAACTCAGCCAATGGACATTGACCTACTGGGCCCTTCAAAAACTCGGTTAATAAACATTAACCTACTTTATGCAGACAACGCAGTCAGTATTAGATACATTTGCAGCACTTTCAGCCAATAATCATTAAATTTGTAATTGATTACGTTTCTAATCCAACTCTAAACAGGTGAGTTTTTAGTCGAGATTTAGAGGAAATCAGTATTTCAGCTGTTTTACAGTTTTCTGGAAGTTTGTTCCAAATTTGAGGTGCATAGATGCTGAATCCTGCTCTAGGAGGTTTGTATCAAAGGTTTAGCAAAGAACACTTAGTTGTGGCTTGTTTATAACTTATTTTCCCTCTTTACACAAGAAGGTCTTCTGTACACCATGACGGTGATGATATTCTTCAGATTGTCGTTGCACTGTTGTTGAATGTTGCGTCTGCTATTGTGTCCATGTAGGGAACGTGGATTATACCGCTGCTGCACTCTGTTCTTAAAGACGAGAAGCAATGGGAGACTCCATATGCCTTCAACCCGCAGCATTTTCTAGACCAGAATGGCAACTTTAAGAAAAACTCAGCATTCCTCCCTTTTTCTGCAGGTAAAAATAAAATATTACACATTTCTTATTCTCAAAAGGTTGGTTTTGGTGGGAAATTGTATTGTCTGGTAATAAATTCACGGTCACCTAAAATCTGAAGGTATATAATGTAATAATTAAGGAATAGTGAATAAACGACATTCTAAAAGTTGACATTTCCTGACTTATTTTGTCTAATTTTATGTAGGTTTGCAGGGTTAATGCTCTTTGGGAGGGATCACGCATGGAGAAGTTTAGGATTTCCTGGATTAAACATTCAGTTAGCATGCACTATAACACGACTTAATGCTTCTATTTTGTGTCATCAGGGAAAAGAGCCTGTGTGGGCGAGTCTCTGGCTCGTATGGAGCTTTTTATCTTCATAGTGACTCTCCTGCAGGACTTCACCTTCACCTGCCATAAAGGCCCCGACAGCATTAACCTCAACCCAGAGTACAGCAGTTTCGTCAACCTGCCCCGTTCTCACAAAATCATCGCCACGCCGCGATGAAAGGCGACATTTCAATACCTCTTCAATGATGCTAACTCTTCCTCCTGTCGTCTCATGATGGCCGCGCCTTCTTTTAAGCCACGCCCCACCGTCCACTAACTTCTCAAAAATAAAAACTCACGTCATGTATTATCATCATCTTTTATCTCTCCTTTCTTCGGGTGATGAAATATCGTTTTTTTTTTTATTGTTCCTCACAGAAGTCATTGGTTAAACAGACTTGCCGTTTGCAAACGTCGCTTCTTCTTTCTTTCTTTCTTCTTCTTCTTGAGTTTATTGGCGGTTGGCAACAAACTTCTAGTAGCATTACCGCCACTTACTGGTATGGAGTGTAGTTCATATTGGTCTAATATACAGTCTCTCTCTCTATATATATACATACAAAATAAGTATATCCTATCTATACCTATATATACTGCTCAAAAAATAAAGGGAACACTTAAACAAATAACACATTCTCTTCTAGGATGTGTTATTTGAGTGTTCCCTTTATTTTTTTGAGCAGTGTATATATATATACATACACACACATACATACATATTTATATTCTACCCATCTATATCATACCCACATCGTCCAACATACCTACTGTAATCATACTCTATTAAATAAATTAGTTTTCTTTAAAAATCGAATAACTATTTGTATTTGTTTACTCTCCAAATTCTTCCTCAAAATATCTACTAAATTAATTTTTTCCTTAATACTTTCAAACTCTTTCCTCATATAACTTCTCTCTCTTTCATATTTATGACATTCTAAAATAACATGTTCTATTGTTTCATCTTTACCACAATACTCACATTTACCAGTAGAATGCTTTTGAAATCTAAGAAGTGTATAGTTAAGTCCTGTATGCCCAAATCTTATCCTAGTTATCACTCTTTCCTCCTTTCTATCTCTTCTTCCCTTTCTTCTTTCTCCTACCTTCTTCTGAATTTTATAAAACCATCTTCCTGTTATTTCTTCATCCCACCTTTTTTGCCATTTTTCCATCAGTTTTTCCTTAACCATACTCTTCCCTTCAGCTTTACTTTACTATGATGCTAATGGAATTTTGAATTGCCCTCTTTGCTATTTTCCTCTCATTTCCTGTCACTCCAATATGTGCTGGAACCCAAACAAAGATAACTATCAAGCCCATATTTTGTATTCTAAATAACGTATGAAATATTTCTAATAAAATGTCCATCCTACTATCCGATTGTTTATTTTTTAAACTTAATAATGCAGAGCTTGAATCTGAACAAATTATCATTTTTAATGGTTTTATCTCTTATAGCCATTGTAAAGCTAATAATATTGCCATCATTTCTCCTGTGTACACTGATAATCCATCTGTAATTCGTTTTCCCACTTTTATGTTGAATTCTGGCACTACAAAAGCTATTCCTGCTTTTCCAGTTGTTTTTGATGCATCTGTATACATTTGAATATAATGATAATAATTTTTTAAATGTACCTGTACTGAATAATTATCAATGATGAAAGATTTATCTTGTTTCTTTTCCATTATTGTCATATCTACAATTGCTTCTGGTAGGATCCATGGTGCTATTACTGATATTGGTGCTGTATGACTAATTTCCAAACTACTCATATTAAATTCTTTTATTTTATTTTCATCCAAGACTCCCCATTTCTTTCTTTTCTTTTTCCCAACATGGATTTAAAATTTCCCTAGCTGGATGATCCAAGTTACTGCTTTGTAAATTTAACCAATAATTTATTTCCGATCTTATTCTTCTTAAATCTAACGGCATTTCTCCCATTTCTATTTCTATTGCTGCTCTTGGTGTGGTTCTAAATGCTCCAGTACATAATTTTAATGCCTGATGTTGTATAATGTCTAATTTAACCAAATGTATTTTAGCTGCCGGACCGTAGACAATACAACCAAAATCTATGTTAGCTCTTATCATACCTACATACATCTGTTTTAAGGATTGCCTATCCGCTCCCCAGTCACTGCCAGCCAAGCATCTCAAAATATTAAAAATTTTCTTACATTTATCTACAACTTTTTGTATATGTATATTCCATTTTAATTTTTCATCAAACCATAATCCTAGAAATTTTATACACTTTACTTGCTCTAATTCTTGATTATATAATTTTAATTTTACTTCCTTCTTTATTTTTTTCTGAGTAAATATCATTACTTTTGCTTTTTCAACTGAAAGCTTAAATCCCCGTTGCAATGCCCATCTCTCTATTTCAATAATGACATCTTGTAATTTTTTAACAATGAAACATAAATTTTTCCCTCTTCCAAACCGCTCCATCATCAGCAAAAAGTGAACATCCCATTTCCTTTCCAATATCTTTAAAAATATCATTTATCATAATTGAAAACAGTAATGGACTTATTATACTCCCCTGTGGAGTCCCATTTTCTACTGTATATACTCCTGATATTACTTCACCGATTCTAACTTGTATTTTTCTATTTATTAAAAAGTCTTTAATCCATTGAAATATCTTTCCTTTAATGCCCAACATATATAATTTAATTAATAATCCCTCTACCCACATCATATTGTATGCTTTTTCTATGTCAAAAAATACTGCCACTACACTTTCTTTATTTACTTGCGCCTTTCTAATTTCATGCTCTAAACATAGTGTTGGATCATTAGTACTCCTCCCTTTTCGAAAACCACTTTGATATTTTGCTATATATCCTTTACTATCTAAATAATAAACTAGTCTATTGTTAATAATTTTTTCCATTGCTTTACATAAGTTTGATGTTAAAGCTATTGGCCTATAATTTTCTGGTTTTGATTTATCCTTCCCTGGTTTAGCTATTGGTATTATAATTGATTCCTTCCAGTTCATCTGTAATTTTCCCTCCTCCCAAATTTTATTATATAATTGCAATATTATCTCTTTAGATTTTTCACTGAGCTGACTTATCATTCTATACCATATTTTATCTTTACCTGGTGCTGTATTTCTAATTTTCTTAAATGTAGAATTCAATTCAGCCTTTGTAAACTCAACATTTAACAAGTTATTTGTTTCTTCATCATTCTGCAACACATCTTTAAATTTGAGTTTTGTATTTTCTCTTCCTTTTCTTCCTTCCTCACTAATATTCTTTGAACTGTGAATTTTACTGAATGTTCTTGCCAATATTTCAACTTTATCTTCATCTTTAATTATATTTATATTATCTACTTTTAATATAGTTTATTCAAATTATCTTTTAATGCCATTCATTCTTCTAATTATTTTCCAAATTTTTTCTATTTTTGTTTCCTTCCCTATTGTACTACAAAATTTTCTCCAATATTCTCTTTTTGCATTCTTAATTATTCTCCTTACTATTGCTTGTTTTCTTTTATAATCAATTAAATTCTCATAAATTGAATTACCTTTTAATACCTTAAATGCTTTATTTCTTACTTTTATTGCTTCTTTACACTCATTTGTCCACCATGGTACCATTTTCTTATAATTTTTACACCCTACTTTCTTTATAGATTCATCTGCTGCTTCCATAATTATCTCACAAATTTTTTAATTTACTTCGTTTATATCCATACTCATATCTACTTTTTCTAAGTTTATTTGACTCAAGTATCTAAATTTAATCCAGTCTGCCTTATTAAAATCCAGTTTTTTATTGACCTTTATATTTTTATTATTTAAATTTAATCCTACTCTTATTGTAATGGGATAATGATCGCTACCTATTGTTGAATTTTTATCAATGAACCATTCACAAATACCAGCTAAAACATTCGAGACAATTGTTAAATCAATAACTGATTCCATCCCTGTTCTTACATTAATTCTAGTTCCCCTCCCATCATTAATACATACAAGATTTTTTAATTCCATTAGTTCTTCTATTATTTTTCCATTTTTATCATTACATTTACCCCACAATGTACTATTTGCATTAAAATCCCCACACCAAATTCCCTTCCCTTCCAAATATTCAGTTAACTCCTCCATTATTTCAATTGATAATGATTTACATGGATTATAAAAATTTATTATTTTAAATTTACCTTCTTGTTCCCATATTTCAATTACTGTAAGTTCTTTACCTTTCCCTGATATTGTATCCCTTTTTTTTTATTTATAAATATCCCACACCCTCCTCCCCCTCCCTCCTGTCTATCCCTTCTTACACCATCATATCCTTTAATCACAAAATCTACAGTTGGTTTTAACCTTGTTTCCTGAACACAACAATTTCTGGTTTTTCCTCGAGACTATCGATATAACCTTTAAGTTCCTGTCTGTTAGCAATTAAACTTCTTGCACTCCATTGTAATATTAACATGTATTACTTTCACCAGATGTTCCTGGTTTCCCGTCTACCTCCAATTTTTTGTTTATGTTCTCCCATGATCCTTCTTTAAACCCCAAAAACTTTTCAGCTCCTCTCACTATAATTTTAATCTTCTCGGTTTTATGCTTGGCTTGGTCAGTGCAGTTGATAACATATGCCATGAATAATATTAGTTTTTCTACTGATATTTTCTTCTGACTGTTCTTTGCTTTGCTGTGAAATTTGACTTGTTTTTTCAATCTCTCTTATTTTCTGTTCTTTCACATTTTTAACTGCTTCTGCATAGCTTATGTTTTTAGTCATTTTAATCTGTATAATTTCTTTTGCCTTCTTCCTTACTTCACATCCTCCATACGTAACTCCACAATTACAACATTTTTCTTGTACTTCTTCTTTACATTCTTCAAATTTGTGATCTTCACCACATTTTGGACACCTCTGCTTCCCTTTACAAACTGCTGCTTTGTGTCCGTACCTTTGACATTTGAAACAACGAAGTGGTGGAAGGATATATGGTCCGACCGCGCTTCTTCTTTTACTTCCTGTTAGACTCGATTAGGGTCACGTGACAACAGTCTGGTTGCGTAACGCAGCGTCTTAAAGGGACATGAGCCTAACGTTCCATAGCACAGACAAAAACACCGAAAAAACAATATATATGATGTTTAATAAAAATAAAAACAGCTGAAGATTACTGCACAAAAACTCTTCATGAAGGAGAAAATGGGGTAATTAACATTTGTTTACAATTTTTAGTCTATAATAGTTCAATAATGTCTTATAACAAGTCAATTTCCCCAAGTTATGCGTGAAACAATTTGCAATATATATATTTTTAATTTACTTAACAAAAGCTTATACGTCTTACTGAAAAGGTATGAGCTAGTTTTGTCTAATTTCAAAGTGCAATAATTACACTGGAATCTAGAGAAAAAGTACTAGATAAGATATCAGTGAAGGAAGAGTATTAAATAGTTACAAATTAAGCATACACTGCAAAGACAGAATCTTACCAAGTATTTTGGTCTAGTTTTTGAAATATTGTAATGCACATGAAATAAGACAAACCTGACTTACACTGATTTAAGTCAATAATATTGATTAAAAACTACTAGTTCCATTGACACAGGAAATACATTTTTATCATGTTATAAGTGAAATAATCTAAGAACTTTTCCTTCTATTTTATTGATCAGTTTTGTCTTATTTCAAGTCAATCAATCAATCAATCAATCACATTTTATTTGTATAGCACATTTCAGTAGCAAGGCATTTCAAAGTGCTTTACACAATAAACACAAAAACACAAAGTTATGCAACATAGAATCAACAATCAAAAACTACATTAAGTCAAGAAACAATGCAAATAAAACATTTTTAATATTTAACCTATAAAACTCAGTTAAATGTGATATTAAACCTACAAGTGTAAGATACTTGAAGCTACTAGACCAGAAATGCCAGGTAATACTTTGTGTTTTGAAGTGAAAATGGGTTTTGAAATGAATAGTGCTGTCCAGGTGAATGTGCGCTGTGCTAAAGGTGAGTCACGTGGTTCAGTGTGCAAAACAAAAACAGCCGCTGTGTTGTAAACAGAGGCAGGGCTGCAGAGCTGCAGGGCGACATGGAGCTCTCTGCAACATTTCTCCTGTGGGTGCTGATCTTAGCTCTCCTCTGGTTCTGTTCTGGTAAAAACACACAGAAGTACCGTTTGCCTCCTGGACCCAGTCCGCTGCCTCTCGTAGGAAATCTGCTGCAGATGAAAAAGGCGGCGCCGTTTAAAAGGTTCCTGGAGGTGAGTTTGTGATTTAAGTTAACCTACAGTTTGCGCACATGGCTGATAAAAACATTCAGGTTTCCCCCCCCACAGTTACAACAACAACATAAAAATGTTAATGTATTCTGTTGGGAGTTTAATCTGATGGACTAGTGTCATATGATCAGAGTTAGGACATTCCCATAGGTTTCCGTAGAAAGAATGGAAAACCACGCAAATATATTTACAAACGGCGCACAAACTGCAGCAGTTAGACTGAAAACTGGACACGTTGCATTTAACAGCAACAAAGAAATCTCAATAATGTGCAGGAAAAGAGACAAAAGATCATATTATTCTAGTTTGTGGATAGAAAGGAGATTAATATTGGAGGAATTTGGGAAACAATTGACATTTAATTTAATTTTATAAGTATTTCACAGGGAGATTCAGATGATAAAATTATCTACATTTTAATTAGTTTTTTAGAAACTGCAACGTTTCTCCCCAAATGCCAAAACAAATCAAGGAAAAGAAGGAGAACTGCATCAGTTGGAGCTGTGAACACAGTCCATTCTCTGTGTTATGCATCCAAGTAAAGATTTCAGTATTCTGAGAAAAAGTCAAAACGTGGGATTAAAATGTCATCAAAAACACATGTTACACACTGGGAAAATACAAAAAGCATCCTGCTAATATGAATAATGAATTTCATAGTAGAAGTTACCAGCAACAGAGAGGTCAGGTCAACAAGGGTCAAGTTAACGGCGACAAAGACTCAAACTAAAAGTCAACATACGAATGTATAATTTATATTTACTTTTTACATTCAGTTTAGTAAAACCTACGGTCCCGTGATGACCTTTAACCTGGGCTGGCAGCGGGTCGTTGTTCTGGTCGGATACGACGCGGTGAAGGAAGCTTTGGTGGACCAAGCAGACGACTTCACAGGCCGAGCGCCGGTGCCGTTTCTGCACAGAGCCACCAGAGGATACGGTAACTACTTCAGAAATGATCTGAAACTGCTCGCAAAGGCTCCGGTAGCATTTTGCGCGACTTTCCAGCTGAACATTTCTGTTGGACAGGAATCGGGATCAGCAACGGTGAGCGCTGGCGTCAGCTGCGGCGCTTCACTCTGTCGACTCTACGAGACTTTGGGATGGGAAGGAAAGGGATGGAGGAGTGGATCCAGGAGGAGAGCAAACACCTGAGGGCTCGCATGCGCACCTACAGAGGTCTTTATTGATCACATTGATTAAATAAATTATGACCAAAATTCATATTACACTCTGCAGAAACACAAAATCTTTCCAAGCACTACCAAATGTCTTAATATGCTTGGAATAAGTTACAAATAACTTTTTAACAAGATATCAGAGTTTGTTTCAAGTTAATAATTTCCTAATATTGATGAGAAAGTTCTAGTTCCACTGGAATAATGTTCCACTGCGCCGTTACCTAGCAACCCCAGACAAGCTCAGACCGTTACCTAGCAACCTGCTTCTAGTTCCACTGGCAAATTTATTACATGGAAAAATGTCTTTGTCATATGTGAAATAATCTACCAGTGGAACAACGGAATCAAAAGATTAAAAATAATTCTAAAATTAAAAATATTTTTTTCAGAAAAAAAGTCAAAATTCTGGGCTTCAAATCTGAAATATTAGTTATCAGTCGGAATTATGACTGAGAATAAAGTTACATTTCTGAAATTAAGCCTTAGTCATAGAAAAAATCAGAATTGTCTGATTAAAACTCAGAATTCTAAGAAAAAAAGTCACAATTCTGCGATTAGAAGTCTTACTTTGGAGGAAAAGTCACAATTGTGGGATTAAATTTAAGAATTCTGATAACAAATGTTGAATTCTGAGATTAAAACTGAGCATTCTGAGAAAAATGCATGAATTAAATCAGCTAAATTACATTTGAGAAAAATATTGTAATTGTGGGAGTAAACATCAGAATTCTGAAAAAAAAACACCCAGTAATAATTCTGAAATTAAGTGTTATTTTGAGGAAAAAGTCAGAATTATGGAGTTGAACTTCAGAATTCTGAGGAATTTTTTTAAATTCTTAGGCTAAAAGTTTAAAATCTCAGATTAAATGTCAGAATTCTGATAAAAAAGTCAACAGTTTGGGATTAAAGTCTAAAATCCGAGGAAAAACTGTCAAAATTTTTACTTTTCCCAAATACCGTAATCCTGAAATTGTCTGTCACTGCAAAACAAAACAACTTAAAAAAAAAAAAAAAAACCCTGATAAACCTGGTTACAGAAAGGAATGATAGAAATCAATTTAAACAACAAAAAAAATTTGTTTGGCAATGTTTTCATTTTCACCTCCAGGTGAATCTTTTGACCCGACCATCTTGCTGAGCCGCACCGTGTCCAACGTGGTCTCCTGCCTGGTGTTTGGACGGCGCTTCAGCTACGAAGACAAGCAGTTTGTGAATCTACTGGCTGTCATAACTATGATCGCTAGGTTCAACAGCAGCCCTAAGGGCTTGGTAAGTCGGCATTTAACTCCTGATAGTCTGGACTAAGTGTTAGAATTTTGGGATTAAATTCTGAATTTTGAGGGAAAAGTCTTAATTCTTTCATTAAAACTCAGCATTCTTAGGGAAGAAAGTCAGAATTTTGTTTAAAAGGCAGAATTATGAGAATAAATATTTAGACAAATCCCTTTAATCTTCTCTAATCCCATTATTCCCACTTTTTTTGTTCTCAGAATGCTGATTTCTAATCTGAGAACTTAAACTTTTTTTCTCTGAATTCTGACCTTTAATCCCAGAATTTAGAGAAAAAAAATATTGAAATTCTGGGATTAAATCTCAGAATCCTGAAGGAATTTTGAGGTTTTTGAGATAAAATCTGAATTATCAGACAAAAAGTTAGAAATTTGAGGTTAACAGTCCGCATTGTGAGAAAAAGGTCAGAACTTTGGGATTAAAATTTGACATTTGAGAAAAAAGTTAGAATTTTGAAATAAAAAATTCTGAGATTAAAAGTCAGAGTTATGGGATTACAGGGAAAAGTTAAAATTATGAAATTTAAATGTCTGAATTGAGAGAAAAAAGCTTGATGTCTGAGATTAAAAATCAGCATTCTGTTACTGAAAGTCAAAATCCACTAAAGCATATAGACTCTTCTACACTAGTTTCATGATCTAATAACATAAAGAATCAAGTTCTAACTTTATCCTGTTAAACTTTCCCGTTTATGGTGAGTTGTGGATTAAATCTGCTGCGCTTCTCCCTCAGATGTACAACATCTTCCCGCGGCTCATGGAGCGACTTCCTGGCAAGCATCACGCCGTTTTTGCAAAGATCGAGGAGATCCGAGACTTTGTCAAGACGAAGATCCGAGAACACGGAGACAGACTGGACCCCAGCGATCCCAGAGACTTCATCGACTGCTTCCTCATCCGAGGTCATGAGGTCGGGAAGACCAGGAAGGTTTCCTGTTTCTATAAACCAAATCAACCAACAGCAACATAGAAAATTTACTTCTGACATTTATTTCCTTCCAAACGTCTTTGTGTGTTAAACCTGAAATATTACCACTGTTATCTCGACTTTATTCTTGTAATATCACTAATTTATTCTCAAACGACTTTATGCTCATAATATTATTAATTTATTCTCATAATATTTTATTATTATGAGAATAATACAATATTATTCTCTTAATATTTTATGACTTGATAGTCTCAAAATATTATTTTATTTTTGAAATATTGACACAGTTTTAATATTATGACTTCGTCCTAAATTTTTACTTTATTCCCATATTGTTTCGACTTTATTCTTTTATTACTTTATTCTTGTATTATTGTGACTTTATTCTCAAAATAAAGTCATAATCTGAAGGATGGGGTGAGTTTTAACACACACTAATCACTTTGTTGTCTTGAGAAAACTATCAGGAAATTAATTCATCTTGAGAAAACTATTAAAATAGACAGTTATAATCGTTTTCATAGGGCTTTCCAGTATTGGTGGATTTTAGCCATTTGCCGCTAAAAGTGAATTTTTTGTGCGAAAAGCATCTTCTTTGTGTAGCCAGAGCTTCTTTCAAGTTCCTCCAAGGTTATAAGATTCTGGATCTACTTTTTCCTGCAGGAAAAAGAAAATCCCTCCACAGAGTTTCACTACGACAACTTGGTGGCGACCGTGATGAACCTGTTCCTGGCGGGAACAGAAACCACCAGCTCCACCATCAGACACGCTCTGAGTGTGCTGATCAAACACAGGAACATTCAGGGTAAACAGAGACTTTACTATCAAAATACCACGACTTTATCATCAGAAATATGAATTCACTATCGAAATATCAGGACTTCATTATTGTTTTGACTTTATAATCAAAATATTATTATTTTATCACCAAAGCTGGTTGAAAGTGAGTAATTCTTTAATACTAATGAAAAAGTACCACTGGCAGATTATTTTTTCCCATGTTATGAGTGAAATAATCTGGCAGTGGAAGTAGAATTTGGTTGCTAGGAGATGGACTGGGTTTTGCTTGGGTTGCTAGGTAACGGGAAAGTGGCTGTTGTTAGGGAAATAAGTGGAACTCGAACTTCTTCATCAATACTGATGAATTATGGACTTAAAAACAAGCTCCTGAAAAGTTACTTACAAGTTGGTTTTCTCTAATTTCAAGGACATTCGGTCCAGTTTCCAGTGAAACTGGACTGAAAACACTTGGTAATCTCTGTGATGTCTGACAGTGTGGCGGTTACTCTTTCGTCTTCTCCAGAAAAAATGCAGGAGGAGATCGACTCTGTGATTGGACGGGAGCGATGCCCCAACATGGAGGATCGGAAATCCCTGCCGTTCTCGGACGCCGTCATCCATGAAATTCAGCGTTTCCTGGACATCGTCCCCTTCAGCATCCCTCACTACGCGCTGCAGGACGTCTCGTTCAGGGGTTACACCATCCCAAAGGTCAGCCAAAGGTCAGCAGTTAGCTCTGGTCCTTGGCTGTAACTCTGTGTCCTGCTGTTTTCCCGTAGGACACTGTGATCGTACCGTTGCTGCACTCTGTGCTTAAAGAGGAAAAGCAATGGGCAACTCCGCATTCCTTCAACCCGCAGCACTTTCTGGACCAGAACGGCAACTTTAAGAAAAACCCAGCATTCCTCCCTTTTTCTGCAGGTAAATCTGTCACCTCAAAACTACAAAAGAGGATTAAGACCACAGCAGGAGTAAATATAATAAATAGATATACGAGAATGACGTCAGGAAATTATCACGACAAATTAAGAAAATTACGATAAAATTGTTCGAGAATAAAGTCGAATAAGAGGGTAAAGTCGTAATATTTTTATTACAAAATAATCCGAGAATAAAGTTATAATAATGCAGGAATAAGTCATAATATTACCATAATAAAGTCGTTCTAATACAAGAATAAAGTGAAATAATGAGCATATAATAAACGACTGAACGCGTAATGTCTTATTTTCTTTAGTTGCCCTAATTTGTAATAAGCAATGAGTTAGCAGGACTTAATGCTTCTATTTTGTGTCCTCAGGGAAAAGAGCCTGTGTGGGCGAGTCTCTGGCTCGTATGGAGCTTTTTATCTTCATAGTGACTCTCCTGCAGGACTTCACCTTCACCTGCCCTAAAGGCCCCGACAGCATTAACCTCAACCCAGAGTACAGCAGTTTCGCCAACCTGCCCCGTTCTCACAAAATCATCGCCACGCCGCGATGAAAGGCGACATTTCAATTCAACTTTAATGATAATTACATTTTAATTGCATTTATTCTACTAATATGGTGACCCAACTTACAAGATTGAAACAATAGTCTATCATTTGTTGCCAAAAGTAATTTCGCAAAAAAAAAAAAAAAAATACACCATGTCTTTCTTTCCATAAAAACTACTGGTCGGGTTTACTACAATTCGTAACATCAAATACAGGTCCCTCAGCGTCTCTTCACCGCTCCGCACACCCCGGGTGGCAAAATACACATGTGCTTATTCAGCGGTCATAACAAGCATTCACTTGTTCAGCGCTCTTATCTAGAGAACTACGGACACCGTGAAGCTCAAGCAACGTGTTTCAGTAACGTTATCACACTTTTTTCCAACTACGCCCTAATCAGACGCACATAGTGCGTGTTTTCCCTCAGTATCCGGGGGAACGGTACCTGATGGAGAAAGGCAAATCGACGTGCTTTCAACTACAACTTTTTTTTGAAACACATGCACACTTAGTTTCAAAGAATCTAGCACCAAAGAGTGGCGTGGCAAGAGCCTCACACGTTTTCGATGTGTACCGTTGCTGTGAAAACAAAGATTGCAATTCAAAGATTGAAAAACTCCTTCATAACTACACCCTTTTTTTTATTTTTCAAGGAGCAAAAACCCAACTAAGTAAATGAAATCCATAAATGATAAAATGAAGTAAGCATAAAATGAAGTAATAACGTTACAAAACAGTTGAGAAACACAAAACGTCAGTTTACATTCGTCATTAAACAATGGTTGAGAATATAAACATCACAGGAGTGTTTCAACAAGTGTTTTGTTGTGGTAATTTTAAGAAAAGCGAAAACCTGAAAATGTTACACTTCTAAATAATGCCAAAATAAAATAAAAGTCAAAAGGAAGTGTCAATTTACTTGTACTTGGGATAATGAGAAAACCAAGCGGTTCCTGCTTGAGATCGGGACGTTGAGAACACAGAACTTCTAATTCAGTGACGCAATTATGCAGCTCATTGACCTCCGGAGGAGCGTAGCCGGGTTTAAAACCGTGCATCTTTTGATTGTGGTGTTTGGCATGTCCAAAAGGGCAGAATGATAACGCAGCCATCTGGTGGCAGATAGGTGCGCTGTCTTCTGTTCATTCAAAATTAGTGTGACAGCGTGGGGAACGTATAAAATTAGAATATCCCACAATGTCTCTCGATGCCAGAACAGAACAACAGAAGTCATGCAACCCCCTTCTCATCTACCGCCTGGATAAAAGGCTTGGAAAGATCAGAAATTCCCAGAGCGGAGGCTTTTTGCAGTTGTTTTTTCAGTGCTTCGAATGACGTCAGAGCATTTTCAGTCCATGTAATGTGTGAGCTCATTAACAATCCCTTGTCATGACATATTTCACCAGCTTCTCATTGTGTTTGATGTGATCTAAAAGGATTTTGATGAGAGGTACAGTATAGTTCCCACCATGAGTCTCAAGGCTTTTGCGATGTCCTTCCCTCCTTTTTCTATGCTAGGAAGGTGTTCTTTTGCCACAGCATGGAGAATGTCTGGATCGCACATCCTATAAACCAGTTGGTTGCCCTGCGGACCTGGGACTTCATACATGGGACACTGAAGATCATTCGAAGCATCGTCATGCCAACGCTGAAGTCTCAGGATGTTTTGTAGAATTCCCTGTTGTTTCGTTTTCCTCCAGGTGTTTTCAGCAACTGGGGAAAAACATCCTTGTCCTCCTCACCTTCCAGGGGCAGCATGGTTTCTTCCTCAGGGTCATAGGGATAATGGTCATCAATGTCCAAAAGAGGGTTTTTCCTCGGTGAGAAAAACCCAGAGGAAACCCTCTATCTAAACAGGATAGAGTTTAGCAATGCCAGGTGAACCCATTGATGCCGTTGGATGCAAGCTCCTCATCGCAACAGGTTTACATGTTGGGGAGAGAGAAAGACAGTCATTAGCTTTCTTATTTTCCTGATCTTGTTTAGCTGATTTCTCCTGTTTTTCTGCAGCTTTCTGAACAATCTGTAATCTGTGTTGTTGTTGTGCTTGTTTGCTTTTTGATTCCTTATTTCAGACTCTGAGTGTGTCTGTGTCTGCTGGCATTATTTGTAACAGGTCAAGTGAGATTTTTTTTATGTTTCAGCAGCTGTTGTTTCGTAGAAGTAATTTTTCTTCCAATTCCATCAAAAGCTCGGGTTCAAATTATCCATGTCTAGGAAATACAAATTTATGATGCCATTGTGGCAAATACTGAACACATAATTCCCCATGTTTTTAAATCATTTCTTCTGCAATGGGCCCATGAGGAATATAATCAATATAATCCTCATGAGGCTCCTTGGAGGAGAAAAGTCTCATTCTCTAAGTCTTATTTTACAAACCTCCTACAATTTAAAACTTTTACCCTAATTTCTTAATCTTACAACTCAGTCGAGAATACAGACCTACAAAACTCAGTCTAAGTCAGGTGTGTCAAACTCATTTTTGTTTTGGGCCAAATCAAGGTCATGAAGGCTCTTAAAGGGCCGGTTGTGCCAGAATGTGTCAATAAAACTTGTTCACAAATTGTTAATATGTAATGAATTCTTAAAATTAAATAATATTATTGAACATCTTTTCAGTCCCTCCAGGGACTAATAATTAAGGCGATTTTTTTATTTACTCGCTGTATAAATCATGGACTATAATCAGACATCAACTAAAGCTGAGGCAGCTGTTTAGCACAACTTAGAAAGTTTTTCAAAATTTCTGTGAAAAATCAGCAATAAACTCCCAATAATGTATTAGCACATAAAAATGCAGGAATTTTGTTTGAATTTCCACAATAATTCTCAATAAACTGGAGGGATTGATTGACATAAATTGGCAGGAAACACATAAAAACTGCATTGATTTGATTGATAACATAATAGTTAATCATACTTACTGTTTAGTCTAAACTCTAGAGGGCCACATAAAAAGCTACGGCGGGCCAGATTTGGCCCCCGGGCCTTTAGTTTGACACATGTGGTCTAAGTTAATAGACCTACAAAAACTCAGTCTAAATTAATAAATCCACAAACCTTAAGATGCTTTGCTGCCCCTCTCAGCTCTATCCTGTGGCGGCTGATCCAACTCGGTGGAGCGTTGGGAAAGTCCTCTTTCTCTCAGACAGTCTATCTTAGAGGAGGTGGAAGAGGTTCAGTGATCCGCCCCTCTCCCAGGATCCACTGACCTGGACGAACCAGCGAAGGATCCTGTTCGTGTCGCCAAATTGTGAAGTGCACAATTCAGAGACTTGAGATACGGCCGGAAAGTCAAGGAGCAAAATCAATCTTTAATGCACATACGGCCAGAGAACAGTGAAGACATGAATTGAGAAATAATCTGTTCTAACGAATTCAGAGTTACAGAGTTACTTTATTCACCTCTCTTTCTGCTAACAGAGGCAGACTTAATCTTCTAGGACCAAACAAAGGAAAGAGGAAAAAAACAGACGGAACAGTTCAACTTTGTATGCTCATTCACTGTCATGTCTATGGGATGTGAAAACTAAACACTCTACCTCCGTGCAACTTGGGAACAGCAAGTTCCCAGACAACCGACCAGGGAAACTTCAGCAGACACATCTTGTTCCATTAGTTTGTACACTTTTTGCAACGGCACAGAAAAACATCTTGACTGTGATACAATAACATTACATTTATGTGATACATAAAGGAACACTGTTTAATGCAAATAAAACATTTTCTCTTTAAATTTTCCATTTTCATTGGATCATTGTCATGTAAATAGGGCCTCAGATTTGAGTGCAAGAAATACATAAAGTCCTGCTTTCAAAATGAAAATGTAAGCAAAAGTATTAAAAATTTTGAGAACAAAAGACTCAAACTGAAAATATGTGCTCTTGGATTATGGCAGAAAAATTCCCCCATAAACATCATCGATAATCACACAGATCCCTTCACATTCAAATAAGTTAATCCAAAAGCACCCCTCTTCATTGCAATGCTTTTCCAAAACACACAACTTGTCTTTCTGTAGTGATCGATTGTTCCTCTGTAGCACAGCAGCGCTTTCTTTGACTGTCCGTGACAGTGATCAGCTGGATCCTCCAACTTTGTTTTTCTACTTGCCATAGCTACTCTTGCATTTCATGTTCCAAACAGATTGTTTAGCTTCACTTATAAAAATAACAGAAATATTCTCGGGGTGGACTTCAGTCAAAATATATACATTAATTTTGTGGTAGAAAAACTGTTTCACTCCTTCACTGCAAACAATCAGATCAAACTCAGCAGCTGCTTGTTAATCACAGCAGGACGCTGACCTGACAAGGCAAGAAATAAACAATCGAGCAATCACATTAATCATTGAGCAAATAATATATTAATCTAATACTTTGGTTTTGGTGATAACACAAAATAAAAGTATATAAAGTAGTATTAATTGTTAAAAAAAAAAAAAACTAATCCAAGGTTTCCCCCAGAAAACTTGCTAAGCCTGGTGGTTGTGCTCTAAGGCAGTCATTCATCCAGCGGCCCGCCGTCTTTTTGAGTTAAAAAATGTTTAAAGTTGACAGGAAATTTGAAAATACCACTTGATAATTATGTGTTATTAGAAGATTAATACCCTGATCACCAACTATAAAGTCTTAAAAAATGCAAACATTTAAAAAATACTCAAATACATAAGCAATGGTCAGCCTGGTGGTGCACAAGTAAAGCCTGGAGGCCCGCCAGGCTTATAATACACTGGGGGAAACTCTGAATAAAATAAAATCACCTTTTAAATCCACAGCACCATTAGCATATCCGCCTTCGTATTTGCTACAGAGCATGCTCGTTACCCCTAGCAACAGTTGCCATGGTGCAGACACTAAGGCTTCTATGCCAAGTGGAATTCATTTATGTTTGAGGCCATTCAAAGGGCGATTGGTGATGTCACAGAGTCTGTGACTCCTAGAGTAGAATATACTTTATGACCAGTTGCTAACTGCTTGCAATCTGTCGACACAGAATCCATTATTGGAGTTCACATCAGAGACACAAACATGTCTAAATTAACCTGGATTGAGAAATTAGCGAACTCTTGTCAATCTTTTGGTAAACAAATTTCAAAACGCTACAGAAAAAATAAACTCTGGAGCCCTGATTATGCAAAGAAGAGAACTGTCGGTGACGTTCTTTGGAAGGTGATCGAGAAGGTTGCAGACATGCCAACGCTGCATCATATCAGAGAAACCTTTGAGGTGGCCCACATTCAGCTTCTACGCCAAATTATAAAAGAAACTGGGAAACTAGAGCTGTCCCTTTTGATGGAAATGTCAGACGAGCTAAGCGAAAGGATCTTCCAAAGCATCGCTGCCGATTCTTTCCACATTGCTAGCGAGTTGCATTTGTTCACGATACTTTTCTACCCAGAAACATATCCGAGGATTGTTAAAGAATTTAAGTATCACCTAGAGAATCCCATTCTTCCAGAACCTACAAAAATGCAGAGATTTCTCTCATCTGTAAGAGAAAGGCTCAAAAATGCTTTATTTGACACCGAGAGCTTGTATTCAGATGAAAACTGCCTGGCTGAGACTAAGACCATTGCTGCTAGAAGGAGAAAATCATTGATAGGGTACATAGAACTAATCAAGCATGGAACAGAAACGGAACGTCAAAAAATGGTCAATATAGTTGTTTGGAAACTGATTTGTAAGGCCAGTTATAGATCTGCCACCCCGTACAAACTTAGACACACCGTACCAGTTTACCAACGACTTTCTGTCATAGTGTGGGAAGAACTACAGGACCAAGATTTTCTAATTTTCTACAAGATGGAGAAAAAACTCAGCAAAGACATCTTCCGACTTCTAACTGGAAACGAGGATGTGGTAAGGGATAGACTTTTCTATCTCATGAGAATGGACCACCCAATTGTAGATTACAAGATCCTATGGTGTTTCAAAAGAGTCTTCACACATCCCAGGAAAATCCATCTCCCACAAGCCTCTCTGACAACTGCTTGGACAAACTCCAAAAGCGCTATCCATAACTTCCTCTGTCGTGGCGTTAAAGTTCATCCAACCCCACTAAATCTGGAGACTGAAGAAAGTGAGGAGGAAAGCGAAGGTGCAATTGAACCCCCAACTTCTCCACAGTCTTTAGATGTAGAGGATTCAGATTCCTGTAAACAGTCTTTAGACATAGAGGGTTTGGTTGATGATGTGTCCCAAGATGTGTCCTTGTGAACTTGTTTCGGAAGAAGGTGAATCAGTCAAACCGGAAGACCAGGGTGCAACTGAACCGCCAGTCAGTGAAGACAAAACTCCAGAGTTAATACGGAAGACAGATACAGAATTTCGACAGTCATCTATGACACCTGTGGAGTGTTTTCCACAAACATCCGTAAAAAGCGCAGCCTCCAAGATGTCCTACAAAGTGTATTCTGACCAAACTGGAGAGATGGCTTAGTGCCATCCAGGTTTTATACGGGTGCATCCTTACAATCTCGTTTCGGAAGATCAGAAACCGGAGAACCCTGAAAGCCATTTGCCAAATAAAGACCTGACAAATGTGAACCTGTGATCTGGTTTTGGAAGATCTGGAATGAAGCACGCAATCCTAATCCGCTGAATGGTGCTTCATTTTGACGTTTGGCAAACGTCTGCAAACATTCACTGAACATTCTGGACAACGTTCAGTTGAATTTAAAGCTTCATTGTCATGAAACTAAATTAGGAATGCATCTCAATGGGACCAGTTAAAACATTAAAAGAAATTGGGTCAGTAAAAGGGACGTTGTCTGAATATTCCTTGCCAGCTAAACCCAAAATCACAAATTCGGTTCAAATGATTACTCCAATCTCCCTCTACATGGATGGATGGACGGACGGACGGTTGGTTAAAAAGCAGGGCTGCATGGTGGGTCTTTCTGCATTAGATATGCATTTTGTCCCCTGTGCATGCGCGGGTTCACTCTGGTGCTCCAGCTTCCCCCGCAACCCAACCTAGCAAGCGAATGTTCAGACGACGTTCAAATCAGGAGTTCAGGAATGGATGATGACAAAACATTTACCCTGTGTGGAAAACAAAATGTTTTAAATCAGTTTTTATATTTTATAGTTCTTTATGGCTGTTTTTTTTTTTTTTTAACCAAATCGTTATGTGTATCTTGTGTGTGTTGTGTGCTCTTCGGATGTTCTCGCAATGTCTGCTGCTACTACTTCCCGAGAGTTTGCATATAATGTGTACTCTCTCTGGTCTCATTATTTTTCCAGGTCTCATTATTTTTCCAGACAGGACCAAAGTCTATAATTAACACTGCAAAAACACAAAATCTTACCAATATTTTTGGTGTGGGTTTTAGTGCAAATACCTTATTACACCAAATTATAAATCAGTTTTCAGCAAGACATAGGAGCTTGTTTTAAGTCAATAATTCCTTAATGTTGATTAAAAAAAAGTTCTACATTTTATTTCACTTATAACTTGGAACAATGTTTGGTTACAATTAGCTTGTGAAACTAGAACTTTCTCAACAATATTAAGGAATTATTTATTTAAAACAAGCTCCAATCTTGCTGAAAAACTGCTTGTAAGTTGGTTTTGTCTTATTTCAATTGAACTGTCAAATATTTGCTCCAGAAACTAGACAAATAATACTTGGTAAGATTTTGTTTTGCAGTGCAGTGTGATATTACTTGACATTACACCCTCCAAAACATCTGTTCACAGTAAAACCTGCACACTGCAAAAACACAAAATTCTACCAAGTATATTTTGTCTAATTTCTGGTGCAAATGTCTGATTACACTTGAAATAAGACAAAACTACCATAAACGCAACTTTTAAGCAAGACATAGGAGTCAATTCCTTAATATTGATGAAAAAGTTCCTATTTCAAGACATTTTCCTCATGCTTTAAGTGGGATAATCTGGAAAATGGAACTAGATTTGGTTGCTCGGTGATGAGTTGGGCTTGGCTGGGGTTGCTAGGTAACAGCGGAGTGGAGTATTCGACTAGTTGAACTCGAACTTTTTCATCAATACTTATGAATTATTTACCTAAAATGAGCTCACATTTCTTGCTGAAAAGTAACTTGTAAGTCTGTTTTGTATTATTTTAACTGTCATAATGGCAGTAGAAACTGGATCAAAAACACAAAATCTTACCTAATCTAATTTAAGCTCGTAATTTTTCATGAACATGAAGGAATTATTGACTTAAAACAAGCTCCTGTTCCTTGCTCACAGATAGCTTTGCCGCAAGATACAGAGGTCGTTTTGAGTCAATAATTCCTTAATATTGATGAAAAAGTTCTTATTTCAAGACATTTCCCTCATGCTATGAGTGAAATAATCTGGAAAACGGAACTAGATTTGGTTGCTAGGTGACGTGTTGGGCGTGGCTGGGGTTGCTAGGTAACGCCGCAGTGGAGTATTCTACCAGTGGAACAAGAACCTTTTCATTAAAATAAGGAATTTCTGACTTAAAACAAGCTCCTACATCTTGAAGTAGGTTATAGTATATACATACTGAAGTTACTTATAAGTTAGTTCTGTCTTATTCCAAGTGTTGTAAGATATTTCCGCTAGAAACCAGACCACAATGTTTCTTTTATTTTTGCAGTGCAGTTTTGGCCACACAGAGCGAGCGGGATACTGATGAGCTGCATGTGTAAGTTGATAAGGTCCAGGTCGGGTGATCCCGTGGAGCCGTGCGTCACGCCCTCAGGCTCGTTCTGATCCCTGTGTTCGTGTCGGACGGCGGGGATCGCTGGAGGCTTGTTAAAAATCCATCAACTTGCTTAGAGGATCATCTGTCATGGCAGGTTTTATTTAACCTTAATCAAGACTTCAACGGGTCAACAAGTTGAACTTGTAGTACACACCATTCTGTGTTGCTTCGTACTCTGTGTGTTTTTGATTAACAATACAAAGTCTCACAGTTTTCTAGTGTAAAAGACTCAGAACAGTAAGAATGATGTTTTACATTATTAACCTGCCAGGATGCAGCAGAAAACATGAACACGGCGTATCAGTTTATCAACGGCTGAAGATAAAGTTGTGGATGTTTTATTTTAAATGTTGGGCAGGTGATATTTATGTTTTACTAGTTTTTTGACATCTGGGGCCGGTGAGACGTTACTGTGAGGTAACTGAGGAAGGTACTGGACCTAAGAAAAGAGAGAAAACCGAGAAAAATGCATTTTAACTGGACAAAGTGACTAGCAGACAGAAACACAGCACATTTACTTGAGTATCTTTGATGCTCTTTATCTTTACTTGAGTATTTATTTTTTGGGAAACTTGTAACCTTTGACTCCACTTCAGTTCTGGGAAGCTTATCGGTTCTGGTTCCTTTTGTTAGGAATATTTTACAAAAAATGAGGAGGAATAAATTTTCCCCGAAAAACGTTTTCCAGAACAATCAAGGAAATTTTTACAGAAAAAAAAAATTGCTCAGAAATTTTTAGATTAATCTCAGAAAATTTGGAGAAAAAACATAAGAAAATTCTGAGTTTTGATGAGTTGAAAATTTGCTAGAAAAAAAAAATCAAATCTAAAAAAAACAAACAATTAATCTGACAAATTTGTGAAAAAACTTCCATGTTATTTTCTTGAAAATCTCTGAGATATTTTGCAGAAACTTACCCAGTTTACTCAAAAAAGTTTTCCTTTTTCGGGGCTTGAGTAAGTTAAAAAAAAAACCAAATTTTTTATACAGAATTTTTTACAGTATACTGGAGATTTTTTTTAGGACATCATTAGGTAGTTTCATGAAAGCATTCAGAAAACAATACAACAAAGTACTGATATAAGAAAATATAATTTGTACTTGGACTGGACTATCTGGCTGAGAAACATCACGATGTGAGAGTTTCCTGTCAGTCAGTATCAAAAATTACTGATGAGTTTCTTTGCTTTAAATTTTTGAAAAACTGGTGGAGTTATCTTTCCTGTTTAATCCAGATTTTACTCCACGTTGTTGTTTTTTCAGCAGCTATGAGGTGGAAAAACAGTAAACTGCTACTGCGCGAGATACTGGACAGGTTGTTGCTAGGTAACCATAGAATGAGCGAGTTGCTAGGTAACCAAAGAGCGAGAGAGTTAGTTGATTCCACCAACCTAGCTTAGTTAGCCGTGAAAGGCTGAGTGGCTAAAGTATTTCCTCTCCCAGAATGCTGTGCGGTTCCGGATCTGAGTTCAGTGAAATTATTAAAAATTCTTTCAGACGCATCATTTATTGATATTGATCACGCATCTATCACAATATATATTATTGGTTTATCACTCAGCCCTGATTAGCATTTTTGAATACTTGAGTATTTTCAAAAGTAAGTACTTCAGTACTTTAATTTGGGTAAACTTTAGACTGAACAACTTTTACTTGCAGCTGAGTTGGATTTTACCATCAATACTTTTACTGAAGTACTCGAGCTGAGTACTTTGTCCACCACTGAAGTCTGATGAAGGTGTCTTTACCCCAGCTTGTCTGCGCCGGGACGCTTTGTCGTGTCTTCTCCCCGGGCGCTCCACTTCACGGCCCCAGGTGGCCCCGCCCTCATCCTGGAAGTATGGCAGCTCCAGCAGCTCCTGACAGGACAGCCGCAGCGACGGGTCCATCACCAGGCAGGACTGGACCAAAAACACCGACTGCATGAGTGCTAGACAGCTTTCAGGGAAGATTACGTCAGATTACATGTGCTAATAAAGAGTTCAATGTGAGATAAATAGCTACTATAAAGCAGGGGAGTCAAAAGTGCGGCCCACGGGCCGGTTGTGGCCCGTTGCCTGATTTTGTGTGGCCCTCAATTGCAATTCGAAAATGATACAGAGACTTTTAATTTGTAATTTTCTTAAAAATGTAAAATGCAATGTACAGAAGTTTTTATATTTTTATAACCAAAATTTAACAAAAGGTAGAAGAGGCTTTTACTGAAATCAGCTTTTATTTCATTTAATGAACCTGATTAAATATTGTAAACATTTTGAAAGAAAGTGACCAAAGTCTGGTGCTTACCACGAAAAATAAATGTATTCAGTGAACCGAAAAGAAACAAACAAACAAACAAAAGAAGCAAACTTGCAAAGTTTACAAAGGCATATTTTAGCAATTGTAAATAGTAAAGTTTACAATTGCTAAAGTAGTAGTAATTTTCCGCAATAAATTTGGAAATTTTAGCGTTTCAAAAGTTTAACATTTTCAACACTTTTTCTAGAAGATTTCTGAAATGAATCTCAATTTCTGAGTCTTTAGGTAAAAAGTCCCATTAAATCTTTGGAACAAGAATAAATATCTATTTAAAAAAAGAAAAAAAATTAACTACTTTATTCGCCTGATTTTAGGTTTTATGCTTCGGCAGTAAAGAATAAGAACAAACAGTTTGCAAACGTCTTTGATAAATTAAATACAGAGTTTTTACAGGAGAATCTGTGCTCTCCTGTCCTAGTTGAGCTCTGCTTACCGGCTTACTTTCACCTGACTACACGAAACAAAGATCGCTCATTAAACTCGAGTGCCAGACCTTCAGTCCAAATCAAGCCTCAGGTTTTTAGAGGACAAAAACCTGAGAGATTCAGTCTTTGTGTTTTCTCTCTACAGTCCGGTAAACTCGGTTCGATTCAGAACATTTGTTACATTTTCACCTGCTGTGGTTCTCTTTCACACTTTAAACAATCCAAACTAAATGAAAGCCTGTTCACCTTCTCGCCTGTAGGGGCGCTGCACCAAGAACTACTGAAGGAAACGACATGAAAACCTCTGAACAAGACATGAGTTCAACGAAAGGTAAACAAAAACGGAGTGGTGTCACAGGATTTCTTTGTTGTTTTGGTAAAACATCATGACACGTTTCTCGAGCTAGCGCTAGGCTAGGCTAGACTAGGCTAGGTTTTGGTTGTATTTACCCAAAGTTCATATAAGGAGGACTAAACAGGGCTTGGTGAATGCACCCTTAAAGAGACAGAGGCCCAAAAAAAGTCTAATTTTTGCATAGCAAGGCAGAGCATTAGCATTAGCATTAGCCTTTTTTCTTAAATAAGCTATTATCTATTTTTCTTACTTATTAACCATGTTTAGTATGCTGAATGGGGTAAGTCAATTACAGACAACATGCTAGTTTTGCTCCACATGCTACTGGCAGTATTCATGCTAACATTAGCATTTTGGCTCATTTTACATTATACACTAATTTTTAAATAATGAATGGTGCACATCCAGGTTAGTTAACATTCTTGCGATTTTCCACATGCTATTTTGTAATTTTTAGCCAAGCTTAGCATTGATGCTAATTTTTAGCATCAGAACGCTGGGTCTAAACCAACGGGCACACCCCGGTTAAATTTCTTCAGGAATTTTCTAGTTTCATTAATATCATGTTCATATAAGCAGCATGTGCTACAAATAGCACTATGTGCCAGGAAAATAAATAACACTGCCCCTTTAAATGCCGCCTTCATCAAAACCGATGTAACCCCTTTTCAATAAAATGTATGAAATTTAAACCGCATGATGGTGTACAGCCACCCAGCCTAACAAAATCATCAACATGTCATGTTTTTACAGCTGCTTATTATATGATGTCTTTATGTTTTCTTGATGTAAAGCACTTTGAGCTGCCCACTAATAAACCTGATCGATTGGTTGATTGATATCTTCTAAGGATGCGATTTTGTCTTGAAAGAGCTGCTGAAAATAAACTTTCTGTCAATAATATGTAAATAAAAAGTGAGTAAATTATTAATATGAATTAAATGTATAGTTTCAGTACGTTACTTTTTTTTTGGTAATTTTGAGCATATTCCAACATTTAAACGTTGGACTAAATTGATCACAAACATGATGCAGATTAACATAATTTTCTGCAGAAAGCTGAATTTAAAGTAATCTGAGATAATCTGAGAATGTTTTAGCAATTCTGATCTCCCGGGATTATTGATCGATTATGTTATAAATAAATGTTTCTTACCTTCATGACCATAAGAGCCTGGGGAGACGCTCCAAAGAATCGCCTTTCCAGTGGTTCCTGGGATAAAACAAGGAAAGTTCATGAACATTTTGACCAAACGTTGTAATGTTTTGGTTCAGCGTGTCTGTTTACCATTGTGTCCGGTTCGGGAATGCAGACTCCGGAAAAGAAAACGTTGGAACGGAAAATCTGTTGGTGGTGAGGGATCAAGTCACCTGGAGGACGAAGTGTGATCAGAAAACCGTTTTTGGAGTTAAATTAAAAACAAACAAGACACTTTTACATTGCAGCAAGGTTCAATCAATTAATCAATCAATTAGTCTGACCATTAATCGATTAATCAGATAAAAAAAATGTGGACAATATTAATATGAAGTAAAGGCCTTCCTTTAGTGAATCCTTGATCATTTGTAGCAAAGGATGCAATTGTAGCTAAATAAACACTTCTAACATCAACATGTGAAAATCTCAACCCTTATATATTTGATTATTTTTGGGATTAATATTTGTATAAATTTATTTATACATTTTGCACAATTTTGGCTTAATTACTGCTAAGAGTGTCGTTCTTTCAGCAATCAGTCTTTTTCTGAGTCTTACAAGATTAGTTGTCAATTATTTTGATAATTGATTAATCACAATTAATCTGATTAATCAGATTAATCATTCCTAATGCTAATAAAATACATCTAAGTTTGGGGTAATAGAAGTGTAAAGGGTGTGAATACTTCAGAAAAGAGAGTGCCATTCTTTTAGCAATTAGTCTTTTTTGAGTCTTACTATCTTAGTTGACAATTACTTCAATAATCAATTAATCACGATTGATCTGATCAATCGTTTCAGCCTTAATGCTAATAAATATATTTAAATATATAGTAAACAAAAGTTAAAAGGTGTAAATACTTTAGAAAGGAGAGGATTGTTCCAGTAAATGGTCTTTTTTTTCACTCTTACTAAATTATTTGACCGTCATTTCAATAGTCGATTAATCACAATTAATCTGATTAATCATTTCAGCCTTAATGCTAATAAATATATTTAAATGTATGGTAAAGAAGACTTAAAAGGTGTAAATACTTTAGAAAGGACAGTGTTGTTCCAGTAAATGGTCTTTTTTCAGACTTGCTACATTATTTGACAATCATTTCAATAGTCGATTAATCACAATTAATCTGATTAATCGTTTAAGCCTTAGTGGTAACTCAATGCATTTAAGTTTGTAGTAGTAAAAGTTTAAAGGGTGTGATACTTCAGAAAGCTGCTGTATATTCGCAGGGAATGTGAAGGGAATCTACTTTTCAAAGGTTCGTTCTGAGTACCGAGAGTTTTTCGGATCAGGTACAGCTGGTCCACGTCAGACTTCCCGGGCCAGAGAGGGTTCCCGCTTAAAAGCTCTGCAAAGACGCATCCGACAGCCCAAACATCCACAGGGGGTCCATACTGAGTGTCCCCAACCAGCAGCTCCGGGGCCCGGTACCAGCGTGTCGCCACGTAGTCTGTGTAGTCATCCTCTGGTCCCGCTGAGTAAACAAAGACACATAAAAAACACTCAAGCAGTTAATCGAGAATTAATTTATGGTTTGGTAGATTAAAATGAGCTCCAATTGATTAGCTAATCATGTCAAATTAGACATTATCTAGTGTTGTAGTTTGGCCGCCATCCAGCAGAGGGCGCCACTGGTCATTCCTAACCGTAGCACATTGATACAAGATGGCGGCTGTTACCAGAACAGTAAACAGTCCAACGGTCCAACATGTAAAATGCACTTGATCTGTTTTCCAATAGACACATTTCAGCCAAAGACGGAGCTACGTCAGGTTCTCAGTACAATAAATAGATTCTCTACAAAGGAGAAGATAATATGACAAAAGCAGAGTAAATAATAGAGAAAAATTGTAACATAAAGCCAATAAGCAAGGTTGATTTTTGAGAGACGTCGCGAGTTGAAGTACTTTAAACATTCCTTCAAGAGCAACCACAGATACTTCTAAAAATATGTAGTAAAACTACATATTTTTAGCTGTCCAGGAAATTACTCAAGGAAGAATAAAATGTATTTGGTAAAAAGTCTACTCAAGAACTGAGTAACTGATTCTTAAATTATAAAATGATTGATTAAATGTAATTAACTACCATATTTTCCGAACATAGTCGCAGTTTTTTTCATAGTTCTGCCGGAGGTGCGACTTATACTCCGGAGCGACATATGTGTGAAATTATTACCACATTATTATATCATATCACATGTTATTTTCACACTAAACTGCCAGAGGGCGCTCTAGGCCTGTGTTGATAATGTGTGCGGTAGAAGCTACCTCCGGAGTTAGCCGAGTTGTTTACAAGCGACACCGAAGATGAAGATTTAGTGATTTGGAGCGACACGGATGGTTTGGTAAACTTGTTAGCATGTTATTTATGCTATAGTTATCTGAATAACTCTTAATATGTTATGCTAACATACCAGGCACGTTCTCAGTTTGTTATTTATGTGTCATGTAACGTTAGCATACCGTACAATTATTCAGCCTGTTGTTGCCTCTATTCTATTTTTATTGCCTTTCAAGACAACATGTCTGTTCTTGCTGTTGGATTTTATCAAATTAATTTCCCTCACAAAGGCGACTTATTCTCTGGTGCGACTTATAGTCCGGAAAATACGGTACTCCTCAAATCTGTACAAACATGTCGAAGTTTAATGTGAAAAAGCACAATTTTCTGCTTATTATCAGAATTTAATACAACATTGTTAACATTTAATGACTTTTCTATAAAATTTAATACATTAATTTTTTTTAATGAAAAATTAAGCCCATCAATAACAATAAAATTACGACTTTGTGTGATTTAACTTTAATTTTAATTGTTTACCTGAGCAATTTTAGCCGTTCCTATGCATAGACATTTACTCTAGATACTGAGCACTAACTAACGTAGAGGAAAGGATTACACGGCATGTTGACATGTGGATGTATGGTAACGTTACCCTGAAACCTGAAGCTGGAGGCACCACACGCACACACACACCGACTGACTGACTGAATGCTCCTTTTGTGCAAAGGAGTCACTCGAACACAAGAAAGTGAGGAGGCTATCAGCAAAGACCTGCTCCATGTTCCATGCTGAATAAGTCATTAGAGCTGCATTAACACTAAATGCACATAAACACGCTGGCCTCTGAATAACCTTACTCAGAATGCGGGCGAAGCCAAAGTCACACAGCTTGATGACGCCGCTTTTAGTGAGGAGGATGTTCTCTGGCTTTACGTCACGGTGGATGCACTGAAAAAAATAAAACAAATGAAAAAACGAGGCAGGACGTCAGAAACTATCACAGAAAGTAGGTTTAAGGTTACAGTTATGGATTACAAAATATAAAATATATGAGAATGAAAGAAAACTACAGACAGTTAAGACTTTAAGACAAAAGTGCCATGTGTGTGCGTGTGTACACGTCCAGTTGATGGTTGATTTGAATGATATCGGTTATTACCGATATCATTTTCTTAGAATGGAAAATGTTAAGTACAACACAAACTATTTGTTTTATTCTTCTCTACGTTGATTCAGAGACTTTTACCAAACAGCCGACTTTTCTGCACCCAAATCAGCTTTTGTTGAATTCATAAAAGTGTTTGGCTCAACAATACAATTAGGCGACTTTATTTGTGTGATTTTGGTTTAATTTTTATTTTCTCGGCCCGCAATGAACAATTTTGACTCACGTGGCAAAAAGTTTGGACACCCCTGCTCTCATTGAAAATACTGCAAATATAAAAGTGAGTGTCTGTTACAGAAGAATGTTTATATTGAAGTAAAAAAAATCCACTGACGTTGTGTTTGTGACAGAAGTTCACAGCTTGCAGAGTCTGCCACACGATGCTTTTCAGCTGAGCCTCCGGGACCCTGCAGACAAACGGACACGTACTCACTCCTCTACAAGGAACTAAACTTTTCCACCTGTAATATGTTTCTCATATAATACGTCAGGTATTAAAAACAACACCCAGGTAACCTTTGGCCATCTCAAACAACACCTTTGTTTCCATGAGCAGCTAGAGTTTCTGCTGCACTGCCTTATGGGAAAAAAAAAAAAAAACCAAACAAGTCATTGTGGTCTGTTTTGCTGTCTGAGCTTTGAGGGCAAAGAAAAATCCATTACTTGATGTTCTGATTAAAAACTGAGTGGAGTTGCACCAGCGCCTGCATCTCCTGGCAACATCTACAGGCCGCTACGTCACATAGCGGAGCCGCTCTGATTGGCTGACGCTCTGCGTCCCGCAGCAAAAGTTCCAACTCCAGCGTCGGCCATGTTGGATGCACGTCGAACACTCGAAGCGCTTCAACCGCATGGCGCTACAGGCATGAGACGTGTCCTTGATATGGACTTTGGACGTAAACCAGACGCTCCTGACGTTCAAAACGCGTTCTGTACGAACTTTGCCGCTCATGTTGCATTTAAAGGCGGCTCGTAAAAACCCGTTACAACATGTTAACAACAGGTTAAGCCTTTGTCATGTCTGAAAAAAGTGCGGAGGATAGAGGGCACAGATAGGGGAAGTACAGGAGCCCCTACTGTATCAAACTGAGATAGAAATAACAAACACTCTGAGGTAAAAAAGACTCTGTGAGCGGGCAATGCTCGCCAACATCCACCCATGCCGCAGGGCCTGCACTGAACTACCTACTGATATTCTGTAATTTGCAACTTTTCTTTAGTGGATAGGGCACCACTAAGCCCAGGGGCCCTCATCCTTGGAACCCCGGCCCTGTTGAGGATGCATGAAAACAGATTTCTCTGCAGAAGAAGGACAATCCACAGGAGGAAATGTTTGGTCAGATTTAATCCCAGACAATTATCTAAAACAATTAAATGCCTTCTTATACAGTTTATGTAAATATCTGATTTAAAATGTATTTAAAATCAGGAATGTTCATTTTTGCTACTATTTTTCTTCAATCCATTTGTTGGACAGATACATTGAATAGCAAACCTTATGGTTCAGTTATAAGTATCCTAACATCACTTCTACAAATAATTATCTCTACAATTTAGGATTTACTCTATGATGAATACAATTACCTAAATCACATTTTTTCCAAAAGAACGTACTTTGCATGTGTTTTAAAATGAATTAACTGAATGCGGGAAAAAAATAGGAAATTAATTTAAATTTTCTTGTGTTATCAAAACAGCTATATTTTTATATATATATATATATATATATATATATATATATATATATATATATATATATATATATATTTAATTCTTTTCCCTCCTTTCCATAGACAGATTTTTTTTTCTTTTCTTGGCAAGCATGAAATGACGCAAAAGAATCCAAATCAGCCAGGAAAATTAGGATTAGTGCAAATCTAGTAATTTCCTTTAAAAAATTTAAACAAAAAGCCCTTTTGCATCCAGTAAACACATATTTCCCTGGACTTTATCAGATCTTATTGCGACTACACCTGTCACAATAACACATTTTGCTGGAAGTTAATTTGCCCCTGACGTTATTGTTTATTGTTTAACGTTATTGCGTTAAACAATAATACTGTTGTTTTGAGATCATTTTCAAGTAATATGATGGTGATAACGGCATAATAATGCAAGAACACATTGTCAAAGATCAATAAACTTTAAATTCTTATGAACATTTAACACTGGAACTGGAAGACATGTTAAATATCCAAAACGCATAAACAAAATAATAAAAACAACTCATGAAGTAAAAGCAGCCAGCTGTGTCCACACTACCAAATTAAATACTTTTACCATGGTAGACAGAGAGAAACAATAAATTTTGCAAATGGTAATTATCGAGCTCATTTTAATTTATCATGCAATTAATTTATTTTTTGTGACTTTGATGGTGTGTTTATCTTACCCTTGGGGGTGTTTGTCCAGCTCATTGAGGACCGTCTGTTCACAGAACTCAAACACCAAATGGAGCCGTCGTTTTCTCCTGAAGACTTCCAACAGGTTGACCAAATTCACATGTTTAAGCTGCTGTAAAACCAACAGGTGGAAAACAAAACAAAAGCTATAAGTCAAAGCCTCATGTTTTACTTCAAACCTGATACTTTAAGGCGACACTACGTCTCTCACCTTAAGCATACGTGTTTCTCGCTGTGCAATCTTCTTGATGACAGGATCATCTTCAGACTCCACAAACTTCTTGATGGCAACTATCTGGCCGGTTTCTCTGTGCCTGCACTTGAACACCACACCATAGGAGCCCTCGCCAATTTTGCCCAGTTTTTCATATTTCTCCATCGAGCAATTTCAAGTTACTATCTGCAAAATAGGCAAGAAAAAAAAAAAGAAGAAAAAAAATAGGACTCAGTTTCCAGCAGACTGACCGGGTGATTGCTTCTAAAGTCAATAATTCATGCAGACCTAATGTTTTCAAATTGTTTTCTAGATCTTGAAAAAGAGCTTGCATATATACTCACGTGCAGAATCTAAATTAGCCTCCAAAACAGCAAAGGTTTTCTACAAATAAAAGTTCTCAAAGCTTCCTACAGGTCTTTGTACTGTCATCGTCAACGCTTCACTAAGCTGCCGTCTTGCTCTTTTACTGCGTCGTTACCATGGTAACACCGTGAGGATCGTTTTTCCCTCTTTGGGGCTCCGTTTTCTACTTTATAAACATTTCAAATCGCAGTAAATGTTTAACTGGCGCCTCTGGTCTTCGTTTAGGCGGAAAGTGGTCAGATAGAGGACTTAACTTACCTCTAATAACAAACGTGGAGGTTAAAATAAGCAAGAATACGAAAACACACGGCAATTCACAAAGCTACGTAAGCTAAAATTTCTTACGTGGAAATACGTAGGCCGTAACCATGGAGAAAAGCAGTGGGGAAACGGTAAAATACACAATATTCAGTTGGTTTAGTGTTGAATTCATGGACTTACTAGATAGAAGAGTTGATGTCGAGGAGTTGCCCGATGTCGAGGAGTTATTTAAAATCCTGACAAATCGGAGTAGCTTTCTTTTGGCTATTTAAAAAAGTTCTACAGTTAGCAAAAAAGGTTAAACAGACGCACCAAGATTTCTACGTAAACGTAACACGTACCTAAGTACACGTTCGGTAACCATGGAGAAAATAAGTGGCTAGCCATCGTTGCTAACAGTAAAATATACCCAATCCAGGCAATTTGGTTTCATTTTAATATACTTAAATCGTTTAAGTAGACACAACATAATCATTCACGTATTACGAACGTAGAAAATAGTGCCAACTATTTGATTTAAGTTCGTTTTTGGCGACTTGAAGTTTCGTTGGTTGTAACCATGGAGACAAGAAATGGCTAACACCATGCTGTTAGCTAGCTGTTATTATTTTTTGTAACATTGAATCTCCGGTAAAACCTTCTTTTTCCCCCCAAGTGAGTCACTAATTTTATAGGTTTTTGTATTTTATTTTAGGTTTCGGCAACTTATCTAATTCAAGTACTTCTCTCAATAGCCTCCACTCATTTTAAAGTTGGCTACTGTGATTTACAAACCCAATAAGTTCAGTTACTGTTAATTAAACAGTCAAAAAACTTATAGGAACAGTCACCCAAAGAGACCAAACATTAGAACAAAAGATACAAGACACAAATTCAGATTAGACTTAGAATAATGATAAGTAATTGTTTTTATCTCAAAATATAAGAAAACTTGTGTTTTACTTAAAAATATGAAAATGTGGCTATGCTTCCAACTGAGTAAAATGTTGTAAAGTTTACCTCAGAATGTTTTATTGTTTTGTTTGCAAATGTAATTACAAGGAACTAAATATTCAGAGTTGGTCACAGTTTTTTTAATAGCCGGAAACTAAGAATAACGTAAGTGTGTATTGATTGAGGAAAGATGCCCCAAAACCGCACAGCTTATTATTATTATTTTCCAATGCTTTTCTTGAAAGCTGGAATATTTTCAGTTGAGATTATTTCTGTTTTATTCATGCCTTTATTTATATCAATTGTTAAACATAAACTGCATACTATATGACATAACATCAACATTGAAAGCACACCAGAGAAGCTGCAGCTCTATGTGAAACATCAGCTCTGATGTGGCTAGATGATTTACTGACTGTCATTTCTGTGTTGACTGAAAACACCTTCTCCTGTCATCCCTCTTCAGAGAATGTGCCGTTTTTCCACAACTTCACTGCGGATAATGGGAAAGTGGAATATGAAGCCCTCCTGACACGGACAGGCACCTTGAGGTTCTGGCATGGAGGCCTAGTGGTAAAATACAGAAGGTATGAAATGCCTCATGGTGGCTTGGTCAACATCGCTGCTTCTGGAGACACAGTTGCTGTTTTCAGAAGCCCATCCATCCAAACTGTGGTTGTTATTACAGAATTTGGTGCATCTTTTTTGATGTGTTGACTTTATTATTACAAATTCCTATTGCTTTTGCTGATTGTACTGATGACAAACAGTGTTTTTACTTCCTGGGAACATTGCTCAATCAGACATCATTTCATAAACACTTCATTGGAAATTTGTTTGTATAACTCCATCAGATGCATCCCCGAATGCTAACCAAAACAGAAAGGGAAAGTGCTGGGTTACATGAATTGTTCCTTGTCTGATTCCTGTTTTGATTTTTATCTCTGTTTTGATTTTTCGCTGTTGTGCATGCCTCTTCCTTTACTCAGCATATTGTTTTGCTAAACCATAGACACCCATTTAATCAAAAAATAAGACCTTTGACCTGTTGGTGCCTCTTTCTGAGGCCTATAAATTTGGTCCACCAGATGGCAGTATTCACCAATTTAAACTCAGGTTTTAAAGCAATAGCTGCTGACATTTAAAAACATCCCCTGGGTAGTTTCAAGCTATTATCAGTGAAGGTAATCGGACGTGAAGAGATGCAAACATTAACTGTGGTTTCCTTTACTGAATGGACATTGTTATATGGGAAACTTTTAGGGGAATTTTTTTTTCTGTTTGCGTGTCCTCGTGTTAAATGTCATTCAATGAATAGCTCTTTCTTTAAAAAGCAATAGACACTAATTAGAAGCGCATTTAGAGCAAAAACCTCAAAACAAGACAATGCACTTTCAGTTTGTTTCCACTGACAGACAGAGCTGCAGTAGCTGAAACCGTCACTGGTTTGTTTTAGTCTTGCCTTCTTTTAGAAAATACACAATCCAACCTCTAAAGAGCACTTAGACCTGGGAGAGGGCACTACACAACCCTGCCCTGCTGGCTCTGCACCTCATCAAATTCACATTTCTAGTTTCTAAACCTGCTTCCCTTCTCTTCTTTCGTCTGGCATTGAGTTGGTTGCGGCCCTTGTACTGTGCCTGCCTTGTTCACGTCGGTCCACTAAGGCAGGGCAAAGCGGGATCTTGATAAAAACACAAGCACAAGGCAGCAGAACTCAGGCAGATGTTGCCGTTAGCTTCATTTCCTGGGCGGAGAGCTTCTCGCTCTATTAGACGACTAACAGGAACAAGAGAAAAAAAAATAAGAGGGGAGAGAGAGCGAGAGGGTGTACAAGTTATCTGCGCTCGGAGCTCCCACAAATCACTTTTTTGAACAGCAAGCTCTGACAGGCAGCGGGGGGAAACAGAGAGCAGAGACAAAGGAAAGGTGTGAGTAGGGAGCCGTGTCAGAGGAGAAGGTGTGAAGAAGCGGTAGAGGGCATAAACGAGGTGACACCAGTGGATGGACGGAGGGAAAGCTGCGCTCCAGTTCCTCCTGCTACTGCCGGGGTTTTCTGCTGCTGTGTCCGGATGGTTCTGTCTCGTAAGGAGAAGGTGTGTCTGATTCCTGAAAAGTTTTCCTCCGGGACAGGGTTACCTTGAGACTGACACTCTTGAGCTTCGGATCGTAGGCCTGTTTGGACTTCTTTTATCTCTGACGCAGTGTGCACTTGCAGATGATTCCCTTGCCTTATCATGAGAGCAGATAGAGAGGCAGCTGGCGTGACATTGAGCCGGACGCGTTGAAAGCTGGTTTAATGCAGCTGCGCTCAGATCACATGCTATTATTTGTAAAAAGAGGTAGTCGGAGCTGAGAGTAATCCTTGTTTGTCACATGTTTTTCTGCATGAACAACCCTACTGCTACTTTAGAGTGTATATTTCTCTCTTAAAAGTCTTTTGAGAATACTTATTTGATATTTAATCCACCCAGAAAAGTAATTTGTTGACTTTTGGATGGTACAGAAAGGACAAAAGGGCTGTGGCAGGTTAATAACCTCTAGGCACAGAAAGTGAGTAAGTCGGTGTCTGCCAGCACTCGTAATCATTTTCACTCATTGGGCTCCAGCTCTACTCACATTTGCTCCACTTGCCTCCGGGGACATGTAATAAGAGACTGCTTACTGAGCAATACAGCACAGAGCTGACACGTGGAGACGTATAAACTTGCTCTGAGTAAGACAGGATTACACTAAATATTGCAGGTGGAGGACCGAAAATCACGATCTGGTCTGCAAATACAGACGCAAAGACTGCTGAGAGCTGTCAGACTGTTTCTGACGGATGGGTGTTGGAGAAGTCATGCGAGTGTTTGGGGGGCTTTCTATGCTTGGATGAGCTTTATTTAGCTTTTGACAGCTCTGCTCTGGACTGGCTTCACAGTGCGGATCGTCATTGGGTTACCACTGTAGCTGACTCAGAGACTGGCTTAACTCTCGCCGTCTGCCTGCCCACTCTGATTCTCTCTCTACCTGCCTTTATGCAAACAAGACGAGTGTTAGGTGGTTTTCTCAGCAGTATAGGGACAGCTGGGGCACTTTTTGGACTCTCCACACTGCTGTAATTGTTCTGTTGTGTGTAAACACCTTGCGTCAGTCACACCTCTCCTCTGGAGTGATTCACTATTCCCAAAGCATCCCTGACTGGAGGCAGGCGGCAAAAGAAAAAGGTGAGGCAGGATTTGCTATCGTTCAAAGTGCAGAAGGTGCTGAGTTGTAGAGTTGTTACAATGAAGCTGGGATTCTTGCTGCTGATGGCTCTGCACATGCTGGAGAACGTGTCCAGCATGTCCACATGTAAGACTGTGGACTTGGAGATAGTGAGGCAAAAGCGCATCGAGGCTATTAGGAGCCAGATCCTCAGCAAACTGCGTTTGCCTAAAGCTCCTGAGCCAGAAGAAGCTGGAGACAAGGAGGATATCCCCACCACCCTGCTGTCCCTCTACAACAGCACCAAAGACATGCTGAAGGAGCAACAGATCGAGGTCCAGAATACCATCTCCCCAGAGCAGGAGGAGGAAGAGTACTTCGCCAAAGTGCTGAACAAGTTCAACATGACGGGTAAGTACAAGTTAAAAGGCAAGAAGACATAAATCATGAACTCTTACCCATTTTCAAGAATAAGGACAATTGTTGACGGCCTAAGGATGGGTGTAAGAATGCCAGATAATTATATGGCTGTGATTTATGGTCCTGCATTCACCGACACTCGCAGCATGTTGCACAACACGTCGAACACAGAGCCGAGTTTGGAGAGCCAGAATCTCTTTGCGTCAAAAAAACCCCAACCAGATCCATGACCTTCAAACTGCCAAACAACTCAACTTTTAGTGGAGTTCAGACAATCTGGAGCAAGACGAGCATCAGCTGCCAGACTGATGAGTCGTTCGTTGTAGTTTGTCGTAAACGTCCAAAACTCACAGAGGAACTAAAGTGTCTGATAGTGGATGAGGATTTGGGAATGATATCTAACCACACGTCATCATATTCCTAGCCTAGCGTAGCCTTCCGATATAAAATTCTGCTCAACTCTCATCCCCCCTCATCTGGGATTTCTCCCATTCAACTCGATTTGTCTGTTTGAATTTCAACCAATCAGAAAATGACGTTGATTTTCTGAGCTGTTTTAGAATTATAGTCCGCAATGATCTCGAGCGACATCAGCGGACGACGTGAACGAAGCCGTTCAGTCCCTGTTGGTCACACTTACAAATATTGAATTAACATTAACAGCCATTTTTTCCAGCTTGGCACTTCATTCGTCGCAGTGAAGGATGGTTGTTTACAGCGCAGGCAATTTCCCGGAAGCTTTATAGAGTCGAACGGGCAAACGTTAGCGGTTGTACACATTAATACATACATTTGAAATCGTCTTGGCACTACAGCAGAAACTAACATCTTCTTTATTTCCGATCTTGGACCAACAGCCAATCAGCAGCAGGGAAAATGAACAATGCTCCTGCATCGGTAGCAATCGCGTCATGTAGCATTGCATCCAGATATTCCTGCTTCTAAAGCTACATTTTCTTTTGAATACTTTAGATATATGAAATAAAAAAATAAAAACACAAATTAGAGGACGTTTTGCCAAAATTTAAAGTTTTGCATCAAAGAAAAATTGATCACTAACAGGCAATTCAAGCTAACAGTAGCATACTTCTTTGTGTTTTGTACTTTCAAGCATGGTAGCAACTTATTCACTGAGGTTGTTTATAGAGTGACAGTTTTAATGAAATGTAAGTATCCAGTGTCAAAGGGAATTTAACACTGGGTTTAGTAAACTGCTTTTGTGGTGGTTTCTGAGGGTAATATACTGGGAATCCATTTTGGATTTTGAGGTTGGGGAGTTCTGACGTTAGCAAACAAAAATTTTCCAACCTGACATTTAAAAATATCAACTTTTAGGTAAAAATGGGATCCATACTCAAACTATGAATAATATTTTCTTAAAACTTACAAAGTCTTTGTAGTAGTACATGGAAAACACACAACATTGTAATTTGTTATTAAATGAAATGCTGGTTCAGATCATGTAAAGTTGCTAAAAGAAACAGGAAAAAAAGTGAACATTTTGACACGGAAGTGGAAAAACTCCATATTTACCTCATCAGAAAGGCACCAAATGACCAAAACAATCTATAAATTCTTTCGCCATGCACACATCTTCTGATCTGCGCTCAACATCTTTTCTGGCAGCTTTACGAGATCAGAGATCACACAAGTTACAAGTTGGCTGCAGATGATTTGATGTGCTCCGCTGCTTTCATGATATCCACCTCTTTTCCTTTTTTTTGTTTTTTTTGTTTTGTTTTTTACGACTTCATTAACACACTTGGCGTGGCTGCATCTGCTGTTTGCACAGCCAAATGGTCTTGGGCTGTAATTGTGCAATGGCTCCCAAGCTATTATGATAAACATAATTTTTTAGTTTGGTTTCAATGCCCCATTGTTCTCTGCATGCCTGCACGCCTCACTTTATCAGGCAGGCATACACATCCCCCCCTTCGCCTTTATCCGCCACATCAAAAGAAAGGCTTGAAGTGGATGGACCATGCTCAGGACCAAAACGGAGAACAAAGACACTCTCAAAACCAAGGGCACAATTTTGCTCTGCTCAAATGACAACCAAAGACCAAGATTGTAAACAAAACACTGCAAAAAAAAACCCTCACTCGTACCAAGTATTCTTGGTCTAGTTTCTGCAAATATCTCATTACACTTCAAATAAAACAAAACTAACTTAAAGTAGCTTTTCAGCCATAAATAGCAGTTTGTTTTAAGTCAATAATTCCTTAATATTGATGAAAACGTTTGAGTTCACTTGGCAGATTACTTCAATTATAACAAGGGAAAATGTCTTGTTATAAGTATCGACGCATCAATCCGATATAAATATCTGTATTGGTCCTGATATAAGAATAAATCTAGATCAGGTGACCATGTGCCCAATCCATGAGGGCAGATCTATTCAGTCTAATTCTATGTTTTGTTCTCTGACTGATTGCACTTTCTGAACCATTTGAAAGAAGATTTGTTTCCGTTTATTTTTTAATATGTTTGACCAGTAGCTTCTGAGGCTACTGGTGTATTTCAGCGCGCTGTACTGGTGCAGCGGAATGAAATACATTTGTAATTCAGCATATTTATGTCTATGTTAAAAAAAAAGAAGTGTTTTAAACTCCGTTTTTTTGTATCGGATTCATTTTGGCCGATACTAAACCTAAGATATCGGTAGTGAAAAAAGTGGATCGGTGCATCTCTCGTTATAAGGAAATAATCTGGGAATTATTTACTTAAAACAAGCTCTTATGTCATTCTAAAAGTTTTTTTGTAAGTTAGCTTTGTTTTATTTTAAGTATAAGATATTTGCACCAGAAAAAAGACGAATATACTTGGTGAGAGTTTGTGTTTTTGCAGTTTGGAGTGCAGCCCCTCTCTCTGCTGTTCTCTCTTTTGCTTTCCGTTTTTCACACTGTTGCGTTGTCCCCCAGGGATCGGGAATTTCCGACACTGTAACTTGAGTAATTAACGTCTTGTTTGCTTGTCGTGTCACTCGCACTCCATCACATCTCTCCCCAAGTGATTTCCCCTCGAATTCCCATCTCTCTTTAGCAGCGATTAACATTTTTCTGTCCCTCTTTCGGCCCCCGGTGCCCCCATCTCTCTGTCTCTCTGCGTCCGGAGCGAATTATCAGAGAGTTTGCAGCATGTTTGTGACGAGGCAGCTTGGCAGGAAGGAAGGCAGGCCGATGGCCACTCAGATGCTGAGTGACTCAGGTCCGGTGCGAGCGCTGCGTTTCCTCTGAATGCCAGAGAGAGAACATCCGCCGGTCTCTTCTTGCCTTGCACCCCAGTCGAATCTCCAGATCTGCGAATACGTTTTATGCTCATTTAAAAAAGTAGAGGTTGTTTGTTAAAATAGAAAAAGGAGAGGAAATAGTTCCACTTCTTCTTTTTGACTGAATTGCCACATTGTGGTTTAAGTTTACGGAGCTTTGGTTTTATTGGTACCTCTGGTAAAGAAAACGACAGCTTTTAAAATTAAGTCACAGTTTGTCTTCTGTTAAATATTGTAATTATTTTCTTCTTATGAAGACTAAAACATATGCTGTAGCAGTATGTTCTCCTGTCTTTCCCATGTTGAAGAAACGCTAGAGTTTGTATCCCACAGGAAATGGAAGTAATTGATTGTTAAATGCAATTTTATTTACTTCAAATAAAAAAAAAAGGTCATTAATCCCAAAGGAAAATGAAATCAAATAATTTCAATAAATAGTTTATTAATTTATGCTATATTAGTATAATATAATAATTCTTAAGATATTTCAATTACTAATTATTTAATTCTTAAATTCAATATTGTATTTATTAATTTAAATAATTTAATAAAATAAATAATGGTTCATAGACACTAATTGGCATGAAAAGCTGAGGATAAATAAATAGAAGACATTCATTTATTTTAGATGCAATTCTATGGATACACAACTAAAAATAAACGTATTAAATAAATTAAACATGTTTTCTGACGAAGTTCATTTGCCACATTTAAGCCAATATTCAGCGTACTTTTCATTAAATTCAAATTTCCGTGTTATAAAACGTTTTCTTTTTATAGGCCTGATGTAATATTCTAACTATAAATGTCATATAAGCAGAAAATTCTCAAAATTAACAAACAATAAAGGCTAAAGAATAAAAGTCCAGGGCTAGACTAAGCCTTTTTTGGGCCCTAAACATATTTTCATTTGGGCCCCCCAAGCCCCCCGCCATGCCAACACCAGATTTGTCAACAAGTCTCGTCTTTTTCAGTTATTGTTTCTGTTAATTATGATGACTTATGGTAAAGGTGTGTAAAAAACAAATGCTTTTATGTGGTACGGTAATCAAATGTTGCCAAATTTGTAACGTTTGGTTACCAGGGGTTCCATTAAATACATAAATGCATTTTATTTTTTCATTATCAAATCTGCCAAATGACTCACTCTTTCCAAAGAGCCGAAACCGCTGGAGGCAAAGCATTTTAAAACGTAATCGTTTTAAATCTTTATTGCGGTAATCTCATCATGGATTAGGCTAAATTCCTCCAGCCACATCCGTCCGTCAGAAGACCACACTAATTCACCTCTCCCATAATTCTGCTCTTAACTTATTCTCCAATAGCGCAGCAGCAACCACAAAAGGACAGTTTGTCCAGAAATTAGCTCTCTGACCTAGAATCAGTATGTTTTTGTTATATAAAGCAGGCGAAATGGCGAAGCGTCATCAGTGCATCGGTGAAGGAAGTATAAAGGCGGCAGACATTTGGCCAGCTGCTGGAATCTGATTCCTCCCACTGGTAATTACAGAGCTGTCTCCCAACCTGTCACAACAGCTGTCCCTGGCTTACCTGCGGATAGGCCCTGGTTCAACACACAAATCCCTCCCCCGCACCCATGTGTGGCAGGACGCTTTTTCTGAAGCACGGTTCATTATTACAGTCCGGCATGAAGCAAAAAAACTGAGCAACATGGAAATGAACGGGGAAACCCGCTGGTGCAGCTCTGGACTTTCATTGAGACTTTTTCTCTCTTTCAAACTTTCATTCCTGCCTTTTTCGGAGAAAAATATATATATTTTTTTACAGACAACTGGTCCTTTTGGTTTTGGATACTGTGTAGTTGGGCTGATTTTTGGCAATATTTTTCATGTTTCTGCTGTTTTGCTATGACGCGTAGCCATAGCAACAGGGTGGTTTACGGCAGAGAGCCGCTGATTAACATTGTTATGGTATTTCTGAATTTGAAAGAGTAGCTCTATTTTAACGTATCCTTACTCGAGTAAAAGTAAAAGGTAGCCATCCAAGAAATTTAAAAAATTAATAAAATTTATTTAATATTTAAGAATAAAACCAAAATACAATGTTATGTTGAAATGTTGGCATTTTTAGAGACAAATGATATAATTACAAATTCAGGCAAAATAAAATAAAAATCCAAATCAGTTTTAAAGTAAAACTTAAAGAAAATAAAAACAAAATTATGAGAATAACGCCATAATAAAATGAGAAGGGAGTTGTACCATTACAATAATAAAGTCACAATGTTACAATTTTATTATTGTAATTTTGTGACTTATTTTTTATTGTTATGGTCCTAATCCATAGAAAAATTACTAAAGTAAAAGTAAAAAGTATTTTTTTCCCCCCCAAAAAGCAACTCAAGAAAATGCAACAGAGTAAATGTAAATAGTTACTATCAACAGGGCGCAACTGCAGCATCAAATTATGACAAAAATCTGAAATAAAAATATCAAACTCATGTAGATATGCATATTAAATAATCATGTAGTATTTTAGAATTATCACATGCACCAAAATATTATGGAAATATTGATATTTTAAAGACCAAAATGAGAATAATTAATTTAAGCAACATAAGTACTATGCAAAAGTATTATGTTTTATTCAAAAATTAATTTCTTTCAATTTAAAACTTGCTCTTATTTTTCTGAAAAGTTACTTCTAAGCTAGTTTTGTCTCATCTGCAACAGAAATGTTCATAAAAGTGATTAAAAACGGTGCAGATGTAATCATCGAGTTTGTTGGAAGCAGTGATGGTTTCTGGGAGGAAGGATCTGCGGTAACGCTGCTTTGTGCACCGAGGATGTAGCAGTTTGACTCTGCAGGAGAACAAAGTCCAATATTGACTTTTTATTGTTCACACCAGTTTGACAAAAGTTGTGTCCAAAGTTTTTGCTATGAGGGTCGAAATTGTAACTTTTAAAGAACTTTTTGTGTCTTTTTTAAAGTTTATCTGCTGAATAGTAAACTAAAGTAAAATTTTTAGTGATTGTAGATACAACAAAACTTTTGCGTGATAAAACAGTCGCATAGATTCAAACCTTTTGGGCTTAATAATTTTCTTATTTGGGCTGAATGGTTTGCGTTTGATTAAAAGTAGGTCAATGTTTGTGGTTTCAGTTACCCCAAAGCTAATAAGAACGCAGAAATGTCATAAAGGGGGGGCAAAAATCCCTCAGAGGGCCGCAAATGGCCCCCGAGCCGCACTTTGGACACCCCTCCACTAAACCGTGTGAAAGTAGAAGCGAGGATAAACACGCTGCAGCAGCCAATGTTCTTCTTAAGGGAAGTGACTTAGTTTCCTGTTTCTGAAGAAGTTCTGTTAACATTTCACCCGGTTCACTTCAACTTGCTGTCGCCATGCTTTGATTTAAAGCCTCATGCACTGCAAAAACACAAAGCTGTTTCTGGTCTGGTTTCTGGTGCACTTGAAATAAGACAAAACAAACCCACAAGCAGCCTCTTCAGAAAGAAATAGAAGCTTGTTTTAAGTAATTCTTTAATATTGATGAAAAAGTTCCAGTTTCAGTCTAATTTAATTTAAAACAAGACATTTTTTCCATGTTTTCAGTGAAATAACCTGCCAGTGGAACTAGAACTGGGTTGCTAGGTAACGGGCTGGTCTTGGCCGGGGTTGCTAGGTAACGGCGGAGTGGAACATTCCACCAGTGGAACATAGAACTTTTTCATCAATATTAATGAATTATTTACCTAAAATGAGCTCATATTTCTTGCTGAAAAGTAACGTGTAAGTCTGTTTGGTATTATTTTAACTGTAATAAGATAATGGCAGTGGAAACTGGATCAAAAACACAAAATCTTACCTAATCTAATTTAAGCTCGTAATTTTTCATGAACATTAAGAAATTATTGACTTAAAACAAGCTCTCGTTCCTTGCTTACAGATAGCTTTGCCGCAAGATGTAGAGGTTGTTTTAAGTCAATAATTACTTAATAATCATGAAGAATTACTGGCAGATTATTTCACTTATAAGAAGAAAAATGTCTTGTTAGTGAAGTGAAATAATCTAGAATGTTTTCATCAATATTAAGGAGCTTTACAAAAAGCTCCTATGTCTTGCTGAAAAGTAACTTGTAAGTTTCAGGTGTGATAAGACATGTGCACTGGATACTAAGCCAAGGACGCTTTGTGTTTTTGCAGTGCGTTTCCATTCTCGCGCTCTGATAATTTCGCCTGCATTCTGACCTGCAGGATGTCAGAATCTCGTTTCCCGTTGCACTCCACATCAAGGCTTTTTCAGTTTCACTTTGGCCCCCTTCACCAACGTCTGAGGCGAAGCTCCAGCAGCGTCGCCGGGGAGAATCGCGGTGCGGCTCGGGTCGAGCGTGTGCAGTCGGTATGCGGCGATGGGTTGGGTTCGTGCCGGAGAGCTCCCGGCTCTGGCAGGCTCAGGCAGAGCAGAGGATTTGGTCCAGCGCCAGACATTGCATTGATATATGTACCTCTCCAATTTCTTCACACTCACACCCTGCATGTATTCACCCTTTTCCTGCATGCTTTCACTGCAAAAACACTAAATCTTACCAAGTTTTTCTGTCTAGTTTCTACTGCAAATGTCTTACTTCACTTGAAATAAGACAATACTAACCTAAAACTGACTTTTCAGTGAGATATAGCAGCTTGTTTTAAGTCAATAATTCCTTAATATTGATGAAAAAGTTGTAGTTCCTCCAAATTATTTCGCTAATAATTATTAACTGTGCGTTTATGACTTTGTATTCTTTGTGTTTTTATGATACAAAGCATTTTGAAGTGCCTTGTTGCCTTGTAGCGCTGTCAATCATCCTCAAGTATGTGCTGTTCAATATACTAATGGTGTAGAAACAACTTACTGATACAGGAAAACTATTTATTTGCCAGTAATACAACGGGCTATGCTAGCTGTAGCGGTAGCAGAAGCGCCACACGGAGGTGATTGGCAGCAATAAGACCCTCCTCCTGCCTCTGATTGGTTGTTTTTACTGGGAAAAAGCAGAGGAGCTTGATTTTTTCCAGATTATCCATCTCGTATTATACTGACAGTTTTAACAAATGTATGAAAATACACCCGAAACAGACAAAATATACTTGATAAGATTTTGTGTTTTTGCAGCGTTAACTGCGTCATCTTTATGGGTTTTTTAACACTTTTGATAATCTCTTTCCTTCGGCTCCTGTCTGTGTTTTCCTCTGTCTCCTTATCTCCTGTATAAACTGCATGAAAAGTGCAGATCAGTGTCGCTGGATCCATCAGTAGCTCTCATCAAACATCCCACTTAATGCTCCCGCTTGTCGTGTTGGAGGAAGACCCGGGGATTACAGTTGCTGCTGCGCTTTGAGAAAACAAAACTCTCAGCTGTAGCAGCTGGAACAGATAAATGTTTGGCTTCAGCTAAGATCATTGTGTAACTCTGTGAAATCTGCAGATGGCCATTGATGGCTGGATTACGAGGGAAGTATTTCAGTAACAAAAACAGCGTTTCTAAGATGTGCAGACTTGCAGGATGCAAATGTTGGAACAAAGGCTTAATTTGACACAAGAAGTGTGGAAAGCACCAAATGCAGGAGGCAAAAATGCTTTAAACCTGTAAATAAATGTTTATTTTAACACCCGAATGAAAATCTGTTTGCAAAAGAGCACGCCTTGTTAAATAATATTTACCTTTAAACTGGACGAACTTGCTGTCTAATAAATTAATCAGATCAATGAAGCACAACCTGCAGACGTAATGCTCAGAATGAAAAGTAAAAATATTCATTTCACAGGAAAGTAAGTCGCTTAGCTTTGTTTTATTTTTATTCTTTTGTTTCCTTGGAGTGAAAATCTTGATAAAAGTACAGCGTCTGAGTTATTGTATTTGCAGAAATGTTGTATAAACATCCCTAATATTTTGGCTCCTCACCTTGCAGTTCACACACATGTGAACTTTAATTAATTGCTTATTTCTGCGTTACTTAAATGCTCTCTTGTCTTTCCCGTTTTGCAGAGTGGCCAGTAGAAATGGGGTTCTGTTTTATTTTTACTTTGGTGAGCAAAGTGAAAATGTTCCAGCTACATTTTATAAGAATATTAGCGGTTCTAATAATTGTGATAAAATATTATTAAATGTGATTTTTTCCCCTGGAAATATAATAAGATTTTAGGTTTGGGTTTTTTTTTAAACGCCTCAAAAAATGTTTGAGTTTTTGCCGTAGATACGGGAAAGTTTAGGTGACTAGTTCTTTTATTTTAGCATTTTTCTGCCATCAGTGAAAACACTTCTTACAAAAAATATGTTTTTCTATCTTTCCAGTGTTGAATATGATCAAAAATAAAAAAATTTTAACGTCAATTAAGCCACACAAACTAATTAATTAATGAGAAAGTTTTGGATTTAAAAAGAGATTACATTCATTTAATGGAAGCTTAGCGAATTGGAGCAACAGATTGTTTATAAGGTTGAAATGATTAATCGAAATAATCGTGATTAATCAACTAATTAATCAATTAATAACTGGAGAATAGGGACTCAAGAAGGTCATATGCTGACAGAACCACACAGTCAGAGCAGTAATTAAAACAAAACTGCATCAAATTTGATTTAAGTTATCTGTTTATTTCCATTCTAATTGATATCTAATATTATAAGAAAAACTGGAAAGAAAAATCTGACCATTTTTAATACTATGAAATTAATCGATTAGTCATCAAAATAATTGAAAGAACAATCAACTACTAATATAATCAATGGCTGCAGCCCAATTTGTACTTTAATGTTAATTTATTATCCTTCCCTCCTCACTTATAAATGAGTTTATTTCAGGAATTTAAATTTATTTTCGGCAGAGAAGCCAGTAACGTAGTTGGGCGCTGTGTAATTTCACCAATTCACCACCACTTTCCAAGCAAAGCTGCAACCGTTTTGACTTCACATGTAATTAAAATAAAATATGTGACAAAATGACTAGTTTAGTGAAAGAAGATCATGCATGGAGAGAGACGGCAGCCACGGCGAATCCATCTGGTGTTTGATGAACGCTTCGGTTTCCGTGGAATATTTTACCCAATCTGGAGAGATTACCCAATCTGGAGAGATTACCCAATCTGGAGAGATTACCCAAGCCAAGATAAGCAAGGACTAGTTTGGTGTAATACTTAAAGAGGAAGATTTTTTAATTTTTATCTTGAAAGGAGCTTAAAGCAAAACTGTTGCAGAGTTTTGGGGCTGCTGGAGACAGAAGGAAAAAAAAAAGAGCAAATTTCCAACAAAACCCAAAAAACTCTGAGATTAATCCAAAAAATTACCAAGAAATTTTTTTTATTTTTTTATTTATGTGTTTGAAAAGTTGTATGTTTGCTCGAAAAACTGGGCAAGTTTCAGATTAATCTCAGAAAATTTCTAGGAACAAAGAGAAATCAGTTTGAAAAGTAAAAAATCTGCTAGAAAAAAAAAACTCAGAATTTTTTTAGATTTGATTTAAAATGTTTATGAGAAAAAACCCCAGAAATGTCTGAGTTGAAAGTTAAAGATTTGCTAGAAAAAAACTCAAAATTTTTAGATTAAAAGTACAAGTAATTTCTGAATTTAAAAAGTTGTTAAATTGCTTGAAAGAACTCAAAAACTTTTGTTTAATCTAAAAAAATTGTCTAGAAATAAAAAGGAAATTTCTGAGTTTGAAAAGTTGAAATTTTTTAACTTTTGAAATTGAGAATCTGCCAGTTTTTCGAGAAAATTTCTGAAATTAATCAGTTTTTTTCCCATGCAAATATTTGACTTTTCAAACTCTGAAATTTCCTTTTTTGTCTAGAAAATGTCTGCATTTTTGCACCTTTCTATTCAATATGCCTAATATGTCATCTTAAAAAAACAGCAAACAATCCTGTTAAGTGATGTTTTTCCTCCTGGAATCCAAAATGAAGTCTTGAGCATTTCAATCATTATTTTCAAATCCAGGAGTCCAAATCGAAAAGCTTCTTCCTATTGGACCCAGCTGGTTCAGAACGCCTGCCAAACCATTAATGACCTGTGCGTGTTTTTTTTTAACCGCAGGCAGAAACAACACGGAGAGGACCAGAACGATGGTCTTCAACATCGCAGAGATCCGTAACAGTGTGGGGGATTCCCACCTGCTCACCACCGCAGAGCTGCGGATGCTCATCAAGAAACCGTCCATAGACAATGAGCAGCGCGTGGAGCTGTACTACAGCGCCGGAGCCTCGTTCCGCTACCACGCCTCCCGCTTCGTCACCACCGCGTTCAGTGAAAAATGGCTCTCCTTTGACGTCACCGAACCTCTGCAGCAGTGGCTCAAGGCCAAAGGTGAGGCGACCGTCGCTTTCAACTCGTGTTCCTGGTCAAAGCCCCGGGTTGACCAGGACATGTTTGTTTTCCAGAGGATGAGCAGAAGTTCGAACTCCGCGTGTTCTGCGAATGCGAGCAGCAGACAGCCGCCACGTTCGGCTTCTTCATGTCGGGCATGGGGAATAAGCGAGGAGACAAAGCGACCATGGAGTCGATGACGGAGCAGCCGCCGTACATCCTGACGATGTCCATCCCCAAGAACATGAGCAGCCACCTCACGTCGCGCAAGAAACGTTCCACCAGCGGACAGGAGACCTGCACAGCGTAAGCAGCGCCGCAGATTTCAAATAGCCGCTTATGGAAAACATTTTAATCAAATGTAGCAGCTTTGAAGGGGATCTATGATCCAAAACTCACATTTTGAAAGTTTTCTGCTTCCATTTACTGATTCTAAAAACACTCAGCTGGATTTTGGCAGCAAGTTAATGTTTTATGGTGTCTGGAAAATGAGCCATTTCAAAAATGCCAGTGAACGCTTGGTCAGCTGGTTTACTGCTGTACAATGGCTGCTGGAAAAGGAAAGAAACCACTCCCTGCATTCTTATTGGTTGCACAGGAGGCTCCACTTCTACTTTTCAAAGCTGTATGGTTCACTGCAAAAAAAAAAAAAAAAAAAAAAAAAAGAAAACTACTAATTCTTTTTGGTCTACTTTCTAATGCAAATATCTTAAAATAACACAAAACTAACGTACAAGTAACTTTTCAGCAAGATACAGGAGTTATTAAGGTTCAGTCTAATTTTCTTAACATATGTTGGATTGGGAGATGAGAGAAGCAGCAGCTTATCAGGATTTAAAGTGACAAGATGCCCTAAAACGTGTCATTGACAAACTGTGATGCAACAAAGTGTCTCCATTACAGTTTTGCAATGATACAACCAAAAAACCGTCCTAGTCCAAAAGCATTTTTTTAGCGAAAGTTGTTGTTTTTCCCTGAAGCAGATTTATTTATATAATTCCATTTACACAATTTTATGGAGAATGGAAATGAAGCTAGAGAAAAAACCCAAATTTTTACCCTTCAACTAGATATTAAGAGCACTGGGGCTCCACAGGGTCGTGTGTTTAGACCACTGCTGTTTACGTTGATGCCTCCACTCAGGATGTGAACAAGTGGGACAAGGAGGAAGTCAGGCAGCTGCAGGGCTCCTGCGTGGGAAGGAGGAGGGTCACGAAAGGTCACAAACTGAGCCCAGGTTGGACGCTCTTATCTCCAAACCCGTCAGAGAAGTTCTGTGGAAACTGAAACCAGCGTCACTTCCAAATTCCCCAAATATCTTAACACCAAGAAGACAAAAGTGACTCAAACTTTTCAACAAGATACAGGAGCTTATTAAGTGAATAACTCCTCACTATTGTGAAAAATTATTGTACCGTTGGCAGATTGTTTCATTTATAACATTTTGTAAGTAAAATAATCAGCCAGTAGAGCTCAGATTTTTACACGATATTAAGAAATTATTAATTTAAAACAAGCTCCAACATCGCGTTAAAAAGTTCCTTGTAAGTTAGTTTTGCCTTATTTATGTGTACTAGAGTTTGTGTTTTTGCAGTGCATATTTTGATTTCTCAAATAAAACAAAAACGAAACAAATAAACTGAAATGAAATAAACTTCAGATGGAAGAAAAATTACTTAAATAGTTTAATAATTGCAATGAATGCGCGGCACCTCAGAATCAACATTGGGATCGGCAATGTTAGTCTTTTTACATTTATATAAATAGATAAATTTTTTAATCTTTTCACCGAATAATGCAAATTGGTCTACAAAAGAGGAAAGAGAAAAGACAATAAATAAAACAAACAAACAGAAAAGAGGATAGAAACACAGAACCAAATGTTCATGAATGTTTTTTCTTTTAGTCTTATCAGTTATTTCGGCCGATTTTGATCTCTGCCTTTATGGCCGATATTTTATCACATTTTTTTATTCAATTACTCAATTAATCGTCAGAATAACTGATAGATTTATTTGATATCCAGGGAAAGTAATGTTGTTCTTCTGTTGGTTCTGTTAAGATCCCCCCACTTTATATGAAATACTAAACTGCTTTTATAAATATTCTTCGGCTCATCCAACTAATTAAGCGAAAAAACTCGCAGGGTGAAGCCAAATAAAGGTTTTTAAATGATGATCGGGTTTATGTTAAAGCTCGTAACATCCTCAGACGCAAAACATCGGCCGTTAAACGTTTGTGACGATGACTGGCGGCGGGGAGTTCACCGCGCGGTGGAGAAGTTTCAGCCCAACCAGGTTCGCGTATCGACCCAGTTATGATCCAAGTTCAAGGTCGCAAACGTTTTGACTCATTTCCCAGAAGGCTTTGCTAATTAGCAAAAGGTGAGCAGAGAGCAGCACAACTTCAACATGTTTATACACAAGTAGGAGTAAAAAGTATCCGGTGAAAAGTTCTGATCAAATTAACTATCATTTAATATTTAAAAATTACATCATCAGATGGACCGAAATATAAAGTTAACTGGAAAATTTGGTATTTTAAGAGCCAACATGACAATAATTCATATAAACAGCAAAATCCGGCAAAAGAAAATGTTTCCAAATCAGTTTCTTTGAATAAAAAACTTCAGAAACTTTAACAGAAACTGCAGGTGTTTGTCTGAATCTGCTGAGTTTCTGGTTAAAACATGTTTGTTTTTCTTTCAGTGGGGAGAAAATCCAGATTTTTTACTGAAGTAAAAGCACAGATACTTCATAATAGAAGTAAAAATACTCCTAAATGTACATTTTTTCAAAAAAAAAGTCACTCCAGTACATGTAGCTCGTTATTATCTAACTCTGTTTTCCAGCAACTTTGAGTTTGAGTTTACAAAATGTAGAGTAGTAAAAGAACAAACATAGTTACATGCATTTAAGATACATTTAAAACAAAATTTAAAAAGAGAGCAGCAGTAAAATATATTTAAACGTCTGAACTTGATTTTACAGCCACTCTTCTTACATCATTTAATACGTTCTGGTTTTAGCTCTTCTTCTATTTTAGTTGTGTTTTCTGTACCCATAACTCATATTTACATACCTTTATCAGTAAACATTTCCAGTTTTATCTCAGCAGTCGGATTAGTTTTGTTTTTTCTCCTCTGGTTGCCGTATCTCCGGCCCTCTGAATCGTTTTTATTCCTGAATGAACGCAGACCTTTTACGGCGCCATAAAGTGGCACCAAGCCGCCGTCGCTCGGTGCCACTTTATGGCGCCGTAAAAGAGCCGGCAGTGGAGCCCTGCGGTGTGCAGCCCCTTAAGGTTCACCGCCGCCCCGTGTTTCCTCCATCTGCGGCTCTCGCTGCGGTTCGCTGGAGTCCCAGACCCTTAGAAACGACTTCATGCGCCGTTCCCGACTGATGGGTGGCGGCAACTTCGCTTCTCGTCTGGAGTTGCTTTAGATCAGAGACTGTTTGAAATATTTGTAGCTTTTTAAGGGATTTGCTTTGGTTCTCATAGCGGAGAGAGTTTACGTTGAGCTCTTCCTACAACAAGCAGTTAATCACAGCTAATTAAGACATTTTTATAGGATGGACTATTAGGGCCATGACAAAATTACAAAATTAGATTACGAGAGTAGAGTTTCAATAATACGAGACTACAACTACATTCTATTTTAGTTTGACTTTATTCTTATAGTATTTAGATTTTATTCTTGTAATATTCTGACTTTCTTTTCATAATATTACAACTTTATTCTGGTAATTTTATTTCTTTACTCTCTTTAAAGTCTGACTGTACTTGTAATATTTTTTTTCAGTGTGGTCTCAATGCTTTGCGGTAAATTTAATAACGGCGTCATATTTTCTATATTTACTCACAGGCTCATGTTGGTTTATGTAAACATAGAAATATGCAAATCAGCATCCGCTGCTCGGTTTTTCATTTCCTCAGTTCTGTAGATTTAACCCTTGAATGGTCCAATGAGCGCCATCAGAGCGTAATGAAGCATAATAAAGAGCGTCAGTCAGAGGCTTCTCAAATTTGCTGTAACACAGACTGCTACAGGAGGCTCACAAACATTAGCATCTCTGACAAGTTACAACATTTAATTTTCTGTAGCGCAGTAATTTTAAATTAAATTGAATTAAAGCTGCTAGTAGGAAAAAACATAGTTTAACTGCACCACTGTGTATTTATTGTTATCTGGTTCATATTTACTGCAGGCCAATAAATTAAATATGTGAGCAGGAGAAACAGCGTTTATTACCTTACAGTTCAGTTTCTGTTTCACTGCAGAAACTGAAACCCACTCAAATTACAATTCAGTTCGACTAATTTCAATGTCAAAAATTAATTTGCATTGTTTTAACTAAATTATTTCTGCAGTAAAGGTTTCGTTTTTTCATGTAAATGTATCATGTAAAACCGTACGGATGTTTTCCTCCTGTGTTTGTGGATGCAGGCAAACGGAGAACTGCTGCGTGAGGAGTTTGTACATCGACTTCAGGAAAGATCTGGGCTGGAAATGGATACACAAGCCTGCAGGCTACCTGGCTAACTACTGCATGGGGTCATGCACGTACATCTGGAACGCCGAAAACAAATATTCCCAGGTAGGAATTAAATATGTAAGTCACAAGAACAATCATTTTTAGGCTTATATGCAGGTTTCGCATGAGCTAATGCTCGGTTTATAATCGGATAGCAAACGGCAGTGACTCATCTGGCTGGTTCTTGTTGATTTCTTCTTCAAACTGATCAGATTTCCTCACATTTAATTAATTGTTTCATTAAAACTTTACAGATAAGCTTTGCAAAGAAATTAAAGCCTTAATAAAGTGCCAAATGCTTTTGGTAAGATTTCAAAGCTAATTCCCAAAACTTGTCTGATTACATGTTGAAATGTTTTAGTTTTTATGTAAGGATAAATCAGCCACAATTTTATTAATTTTTGGAGATTTTTAAAGCTCAGTGAACGGCCAGAAAGCTGCAGGCAGACGGACACTTCTTCATCTTTTAGAGCAAAATATTTTACAGATAAATAAAAAGATATGAGGTACAAAGAACAGATTTATGAACAATTATTCTGCATTCTTCCTACAACCATGTTTATTATCAACCTACTTTTACTCAAATAAGAAAATAAGTTAGAAACTGTGAGCCTGTCTTGTAACACAATCGTGCAAAACCTACAAACATTAAACGTTACTTTTGTTTATCACTGAGCAGATTAACTTAAAAACATACACAAAAAGGTTTAAGTTCTTAAATTCGGCCCTCATGGCAAACAGTTTGGACACCCCTGGATTAAATCACAGCTTTCAGCTGTTAATCAATCAGCCCGTTTTCTTGTGTCCAGCAGTTTAATCTAAACTGTTTTGCCGGACTCCTGAGATTGTGTTTTCTGTTTGTTCTGCAGATCTTGGCTCTGTATAAACATCACAACCCCGGAGCGTCCGCCCAGCCGTGCTGCGTCCCCCAGACGCTGGAGCCGCTGCCCATCCTCTACTACGTGGGAAGGCAACACAGGGTATCGATGCCGACCGGTATTTTTAGATGTTTACGGAAAGTTACGAGGTGATTGACGGTTTACTTCTGCCTACAGGTGGACCAGCTGTCCAACATGATTGTTAAGTCCTGCAAGTGCAGCTAAAAATACCCGGTGGCACAACGCTCTGCGTCTTCTGGAACAAACAACGATGGAGAAGGTTGTTTCGACGCCCCAGAAAGGACAATGTGATCGTTTGAAGTGGATCTCCAGCGCTTTTTTTTTTTTTTTTGGAAGTCTTTCCATTAAAATAATCAATATTTTTATGTATTTCTATTCAGAAATAAACCGAAAAAAAAGAAAAAAAAGATTTCCCCTAGCATAATTTAATTTATTTGTTGTAGAACTCTCTCAGCTGGAGATGAAAAATGACTTCTTACTCAAAGTTTGAAACAAAACAAAACAACAAAAAAAAGCACAGAAGGACCAAAAATAACCCTGATGGAAGAAGTTCTGTTTTCACAGATGGGATATTTCCATTTGTCACAGCAGCTTCCAGAGAGGTAACGGCAAAACGTGCCAAATCCCAGGTGGAAAGCAGAGGTTGTTTGGGAATTTCCTGGAAGATAATCCTGCTGCCACTGCTTTCCATAAAGGAGAAGAAAAACCTAAAGGGACTGTCCATCCTGGGAAAACTCCCTGTGCCTGAAAGGCCGGACCAGTTAGACAGCCTTTCAGAGGAGCTGTCCATCTGCTACGTCATGAAATTTGTTTTTTCAACATGTACAGCTTTCTCTCTGCGTCGTCAGGAAGTTTGTGCTGATGACTTCCTGGTCCGTGAAGGTGACGGGTGTGAGAGCGATGACACCGTGTGGCGCAGCGTTTAAAGACTCACAGGCTGCATGTTCGCTTTAGATAAAGAGGCTCTGCTTGGAGGAGCCGTGCAGGCTTGTTTTGTTGATTTTTCTACCAGTTGTCAAGGTAAATTATTGCCTTTTTGTAGCTTTAAAAAGGAAGTTTTCATGTTTTTCTGAAATTTAAGTGTTTTTAAAGAGTTTATTCTCTGTTTTGATTTGATTTAGTGATAAAGTCAACATATTTTTCACTTTTCTGTGTTTTTACATATGAAAAACTGCAAATAATAAATGAGAAAAACAAATAAACTTTTTAAATTATGGCATTGACTATATGAGAATTTTGTAAAAACTTCCAGTGATATGAAAACATGTTCATGTCACATGTTTCTCAGAATTCTGAGAAAATAAAAAATATTTTGACAAAAAAATCAGAAAAAAAAAAAAAAAATCAGAAAAATCAGGGAGAAAAATAATCAGAATTCTCAGAAGAAAAATCTGAATTTTGAGCGGGGAAAATTTGATTTCTGGGGGTAAAAAGTCAGAATTATAACAAAAAACAGAATACTGAAGAAAAAAATTCAGAGGGAAGAAAAGCCATAATTCTGAGAAATAAAATCTAACTTCATAGTAAAAAGTCAGAATTCTGGGGGAAAAAAATCTGAATAATGAGGAAAAAAGTCAATTCTGATTTTAAAAAAGAATCAGAATTCTGAGAAAAAATTCAAACAATTGAGAAAAAAGTAAATTATTTTCAGTTACCCTACAATGAAAAAAAAAAGAATTTCAAACTTTAAATTTTTTTTGTTAAATTATGACATCTAATCAAATTAAGTTAATCAAACTTGATTCATTCATGTTTATTGAACATTACAATAAGCTTTACATTTATGTGGATACATTTACCGTATTTTCCGGACTATAAGTCGTAGTTTTTTTCATAGTTTGGCCGGTGATGTGACTTATACTCCGGAGCGACTTATGTGTGAAATTATTACCACATTATTATATCATATCACATGTTATTTTCACACTAAACCGCCAGAGGGCGCTCTAGGCCTGTGTTGATATTGTGTGTGGTAGAAGCTACGTCCGGAGTTAGCCAAGTTGTTTACAAGCGACACCGAAGATGAAGATTTAGTGATTTGGAGCGACACGGATGGTTGGGTAAACTTGTTAGCATGTTATTTATGCTATAGTTATCTGAATAACTCTTAATATGCTAACATACCAGGCACGTTCTCAGTTCGTTGTTTGTCATGTAGCGTTAGCATACCGTACAATTATTCAGCCTGTTGTTGCCTCTAGTCTATTTTTATTGCCTTTCAAGATGACATGTCTGTTCTTGGTGTTGGATTTTATCAAATAAATTTCCCCCAAAAATGCGACTTATAGTCCAGAAAATACGGTGATTTGATTCCTTGTAACAAATTAACTCACTTTTTAAGTTGAATCAACCGTTATCTTTTTTTCAGTGTATTCCTCTTCAGTACTCTAATATGAACACTAATGCTGTCAACAATTAGAAACACAGTTCAGTGTTGCACTGCAACTTTTAATCTGGTTAGTTTGCAATAATGATTCTTATAAGTGATAATGATTCTAATAAACTTTACCAAAAACAAAGTGAACTCTATAAATGTTTCTTTAAGAACCATTTTATTAGCTCTTAGTGTCCTTAAAATACTCTCTTCATGTTTCTTAGAAATACAAAACCAGATCGCTGACACTGAATCGAATGTCTTCCATCGGAAAATCCGATTCTGACTTCTTTTCAGGAAACTTGGAAACGTTGCATTTACTTAGCGAGTGCTGTTGGACAGAGCGAACTGAGAAAAACAAAACGTGCAGCTCAGTTCCTGGCACTGCCTTTCCCCGAAGGGATTCATGCCACCCCACCATTTCTTTTTTTTTTTTCCCCGTCCGTGCATCTCTTCCACCCCCACCCTGCCAGCCTCTCCTCCCCAGCCCTCTGCCTCTGTACTCAGAGGATTACTGTCAGCCCGTGGAGCTGGATTGGGAAAGAAGCGAGCAGGTCCAGACCCGTTTGTAAGTCCCAGACTTAAGGGCAGTGACTGCATGGAAAATTAAACACTCACACTGTACACATGAAAACACAGAACCCACTGACACAGCCGTGGCTCCACCGCCGCAACGTTAAAAGGTGTTACATGTCAGCCGGTAGCTGCCTCTCCATCGGCCGTAAAATCTCGCAAGTTCGAATTACAGAGATAAATTCACTGAACTGAAACACGACATAAGTTTTTCTGATGATGTGGTTTTTCATCTGTATTTAAATTGGTGTATTTTGCAAAACTGCAATCGAAACACTTCGCATCACATGACGTTAAACATGTTAAACATCAACAGGATGTTACTACTGGTGGAAATGACAAAGAAAACAAAAGGAAGTAATAAGAGGAGGATGGCCCAACGTAAACAAACTTTAACAAATGTATTAATCTGTAATTTTAAAGGCTTTTGTTACTTAATGCAAACACTACAATTGCAAAATTGTGTTGTTGTTTTTTTTTTTTTGTGAAATATCTGCAACATTTTGCACATAATTATAAAGTAGTGAGTGGCATTAAATGTAGCATTAGGCTTTGAGAAATATTTATTTAAATGTAAAAAATGATACTGTAATAATACTGCAGGCTGTTTAGTTTTCATATATTTAAATATTCTCACATGGACGCCGCCATGTTGCTCACGCTGCAATGCATTCTGGGTAAATTAAGTATGTTAGCTCCGTCCAGCCAAAACACCGACAAGCAATGTCGTCACGCCTTTTCAACTTGAACCGGAGCTTGATGGGAATTGATGGGAATGTAGACAAGAAGAAATGAAGATGAAGTCACGTGATCAACAACCGGATTTTACTACTGCCGGAAAACACGAAGAAGAGGACAGGAAGTGGTAGGAGGATGATGGCGCTGCATGGTTTTTAATTACTTATTGCATGAATAAACATATTCACGTGATTTTAAGTGCGTCCTATTTAATGGAAAATTGTTTTTTTCAACTTTTGTATTATGTTAGCTGCGTTTCCATCTCAAATGTACGCAAAATTTTAGCATTATTCTGATAATGTCTGAAAAACACAATGAATTGTGATATTTCCATTCAATATGAAACACAATTAAAATGTGAATAAGTTTATTCATGTGATAAGCCGTTAAAATCATGCAGTGCCATCATCCTTCAACCACTTCCTGTCCTCTTTTTCGTATCTTCCGGCAGTAGTAAAATCCCATTGTTCATCACGTGACTTGTGTGATGCGAAATTCATTTACATTTCAGTTTAGCTTAATAAACTGCTGTACTTTTCATACAGCAGAAAAACCACCTCATCCAAGCGCAAAATCTTTTTTTTTTTTTTTAAATGTGTGTTTCCATTCATCTAACTTATTTAAATTTGTGTATTTGTAAGTGAAACCAAACTGTTGTACATATGGAAATGCAGCTAGCGAGTGTCACTTTGTGTTGCTCAGAGTTGATCCTGGATCTTTGGGCTCATGTTGCCACCAAATTAGGGTGATTTTCCTCCCACTTGGTGCTTGTGGTGAATGTTTCTCGTGGGCAGATAAATGCAGACGGATTAAACAATTTTCTTTTTTTTTTTTTGACAGATGGGTTGCCAGTTTTAGATTTGTTATTGTTGTAAAAGCACAGTGTGTGCTGCCATCTTGACGAGCAGGATGTAATTGGTCAGATAAAGAGTTGTTTTTCCAAGAAAACAGACTCATTACCAAACCCCTAACAAGGCAAACACCAGTTTGATAGGAAGACCTCAGGATTACAGTTTTAAAAATGGCTGCACCCCATCTCTCCCTCCAACCCCGCCCTCCCTTCTCTGAGAGAAAAGAGGAAGAGCATAAAGGAGAGGAGGGTCGTAAATCTTTCATGTTGTTCATCGTGCGCTCCCTGAGGGAAGGTAAACTCGACTTGGCTCGTCCTTCCGACCAGTGTTCGTCTCTCAGCAGCTGCTTCCTCCCAGGCCCTGCAGCATTTCACGGGACCAAAACGAAATGCTGACTTGACATCTCCTGCCAGAAAAACGCGCTCTGTCCAAAAAGAAATAAAAGCAACACTTGCATCCACTAAAAACAAGAGAAAGAGGTAAAGCGCAGGGATCTGGGGTCAAGCAGGTGTTCTTCCACCGCTAACTCAATCCACGTGCCGACTTTATACGACTGCATGAGTAACCAGAACATTATTCTGCTGTTGCTTTTCATCACTTTTGACGTAATTGGTGCTTTAATTACCACCATGTGGCGTGTTTCATCTGGCTTTACCTACAAAACCTGAGCATAAAAGGTTCGGTTCTCATAATGACCCCTGCACTGTAAAAACACAAAATATCGCAAAGTATTCTTGTCCGGTTTCTCGTTCAAACATCTTAGTACATTTGAAACAAGACAAAACTGACTTTTCAGCAAGATTTAGGAGCTTTTTTATAAGTATATAATTACTTAATATTGATGTAAAAGCACTAGTTCCACTGGCAGAATATTCCACTGTTTCCTAGCAACCTCAGCCAAGCCCAGCCCGTAACCTAGCAACCTAGCTCTCGTTCCACTGGTAGACTATTTCACTGGTAACATGAGATAAATGTCTTGTTATAAGTCAAATAATTTGCCAATGAAACAAATACTTTTTCATCAATATAAAGGAATTATTTACATTAAACAAGCTCCAATATCACTGAGAACTTACTCGTAAGTTAGTACCTTTGACATAAGAGAAATCCAAGATATTTACCGTATTTTCCGGACTATAAGTTGCACCAGCCATAAAATGCATTGTAGAGAAGGAAAATACACATATAAGTCGCTCTGGAGTATAAGTCGCATTTTTGGGGGAAATTTATTTGATAAAATCCAACACCAAGAACAGACATGTCATCTTGAAAGGCAATAAACATAGAATAGCGGCAACAACAGGCTGAATAATTGTACGGTATGCTAACGCTACATGGCAAACAACGAACTGAGAACGTGCCTGGTATGTTAGCATAACATATTAAGAGTTATTCAGATAACTATAGCATAAATAACATGCTAACAAGTTTACCAAACCATCCGTGTCGCTCCAAATCACTAAATCTTCATCTTCGGTGTCGCTTGTAAACAACTCGGCTAACTCCGCAGGTAGCTTCTACCGCACACATTATCAACACAGGCCTAGAGCGCCCTCTGGCGGTTTAGTGTGGAAATTACATGTGATATGATATAATAATGTGGTAATAATTTCACACATAAGTCGCTCCGGAGTATAAGTCGCACCCCCGGCAAAACTATGAAAAAAACTGCGACTTTTTTGAAAATACGGTACTCGAGAAACTAGATCAAAGTTACTTGGTAAGATTTTGTGGTTTTTTTGCAGTGTGGCTCTTTTCCACAAGCAGCCCGATTCGGTTGCATGTAACCTGATTCAGTTTGTCAAACGCTGTTTTGGGTTCGGTCTCATTGCACCGTGCGTGACATTTGTGGTCACACGTCCGCGGGTCTGGTGTAATTCCTGACTGATTTAATAACAGACGCTGATGTCCTGCTGCTGCGCGGCTTGAAACACACACAGCTGCTCCGATCCATTGTTGTTCCAGGTGCAGAGTGTCAACAAACACGCATTTCTGCTCCCAGTGACAACAGTCACACCGGGAGGAATCTTTAGAGAACATCTTTTAATATTTTCTAAACAAAGCACACAAAATTTTAGACAAGAAAGCTTTTAGTTTGTGTTTTCAGCAGCACTGGATTATCATTATATTATGTTTTCATGACATCAGGGTGTGGCATCACTTTGCACCTGGATTCTGTCCAGGTGTACACCTGTACTTCAAAATGCAGCAGGTAAAATACTGGGTCAGAATTACAGTGTTATGTTAGGGCCAGGAAAAAAAAAAAAAAAAAACACACAAAGGAGCAAATTTCTGCCAAAAAACATGAAAATGTTTAGACTAACTTCAAAACTTTGCAAGAAAAAAACTGGAACTTTGTTAGTTGGAAAAGTGTAACATTTGCAAGAAAAATTTTGTGAAAAAAAAAAAGAAATTTCAGAGGCTGAAAAGGCGAAATTTCTGAGAATAATCTCATAAATTTCTGAGATTTTGTGCTCCAACAGTTCAGAATTTTCAAGAAAAAAACCGAAATTTTGTAGAAGCAAAAGGGTTGAAAAGTTGCACATTTAATTTCTCTTAAGTCAAGTGCACTAAAACATTTGCACTAGGAACTAGACCAAAAGTACTTGGTGATATTTTGTGTTTTTGCAGTGCATGTTTTGTTCGAACGCTCCTTCCTTTGTGAACTGTCCCACACAGAGGAGCCACGGAGGAAACAAAAGAAATTCATTTCAGAATCATTCAATAAAGTTTGAAAGCAGCGGGCAGATTTTCTGCTCTCCACCTGCAGCTTCGCTGCTGCCCTGCAGCTGCAGGTTAAACTCAGATTTTATCACAACCTGAAGCAGCCGAGCGGATCTCTTCTTTGTGTCTTTCCTTCTCGCTCCCGGGTTTTACTAACCCTGCCAACTCTTTGAAGATTTCCCCGCTTATTTTAGTTGTAACCCTGAAATAAACATGAAGCGGAATGACATGTTAAATTGCTGTTTCTATGATCGAATGTTAATCAATCAAATCAATCTAATTTTATTTGTATGGCACATTTCAGCAGCAAGGTATTTCAAAGTGCTTTACATAATAAACACAGAAACACAAAGTCATGCAACATAGAATCAACAATCAAAAACTGCATTAAGTCAAGTGGCATAACAATGCAAATAAAACATTTTTAACATTTAACCAGCAAAACTCAGCCAACAGACATTGACCTACTGCACATTCTAATCAGAAATGAAAAATGTACAAATAAAATTATGAAGAATAAAGTTTAACTTGAAAAAAGTCATCGTAACATGAAAAAAACCTGTTGAAATAAATACTAGAAATAAATTCAAATATTATTACAGGAATCAAGTAGAAATATTGGAAGAATAAATATGAGAATAAAGTCATACGACAATAAAGTCGTAGAAAATAGAACTGCAACTTTATTCTTGTAATTTCACCTGTTTAATGTCTTCGCATGGCTCTAATACTTTGTCACGCCACCTTAAACATTCTGGGAGGAAAAAAAAATCATGTCCAAATTGAGAATCTAAGGGGGAAAAACCCAGCAGTGAATTGTTCATTTCCTCTTTGCCAGGTGCCGTCCGCGGCCTTTTTTTGTGGAAATAACCAGTAGCTAACATCACAGCTTTAAAAGCTGCAGATCAAAGGCGGACGGGGAAACTTAAGAAGCCCTTCAAAGTCAAAAACTACAAAGAGAAAGTATGATGCATCATGTGAGAGTGTCTGACTGTGGTTAAAAAGCACGCTGCCTGGCTCATTTTCTGGCCCTCTCTGAGAAATGTTTTCTAAAAAAAGAAAGGTACCAATTAAACCCCAGGACCGGCTCCTTCTCACGATAAGCCCCCACCGTTTCCTTCCTTCTCCGACCTTCTCCGAATCCCCGGACCCAGAGGGACGGATCCGACCCAGTAAACAGCTCCCTTGCTAATAAACAGAGCCGCTTGCTCTGCCTGAGACAAATATGCCTCTAAATAACTGTTTAATTCGAGAACGCAGTGGGAAACGACGGCGGCTAAAACTGCTTCACTGGAAACACAATGAAGAGCTGCTGCTTCTTTTAGTTAAAACTCATTTTATGTCACTCTGAGTTGTACAAATTAAAGCCAAGAAAAGCAGCTTTATATGAATGGCAGTAAAAACACTTCATGCAACTAAATGCAACACAAACAAGGTGGAGTTTCCACTTATGTTAGTGAGAATTAAGAGTTTAACTGAATTAAAGCAGCTTAGTTTTTTATCAGAGGCTGGTAGAGCAGCCAAAACGTTAAACGTTTATATACGTAACTGATCAAACTATCAATCATTTAATATTTAAAAATGACATCATCAGACGGACCAAAACATAACCAGGTGGAAATGTTTGTATTTTAAGGGCCAGAATGACAATAATAAGAGTTGAGTTTGACTCATAAAGAATAAACAAAGTCATATGCAAACAAAGTAAATTTAAAACAAAAGCAAACAATTTACCTAAATAACATTATTACAAAATTGCGACAGCAGCAGAGAACGAGGGCCATGATAAGAAAATAAAATTCTGTAATTACGAGAATAAACTCTAACAAAAATAAAGTCATAATATTCAGACTTTTTTCTCTGATTATTTCAAGTTTATCTTCATAATTTTACTTATTGGTTTTCATATAATTTCTTACTATGGCCCTAAAACTCCACTGAACAAAATAATGTAATGAGGCAAAGGAAAACATTTTATAATAATGAATTTATTCCTATGTGAACGTATAAAGTAAGTAAGAGTGACAATACTTCATAATAAAATTACTCAAGTAAAAGTAGAAAGTACTCCTAAAAGTACTTTTTTCCCTAAAAGTTACTAAAGTAAATGTAACTAGTTACAATCCGTCTCTGGTTTCTATTCAACCTGAAAAGTTTCTCCTGTTTAGATCTTCTTGTTGACTCTGTTGCAAAAACAGTGAACTTTTTGAATTCACCGATAAGACGTGCTAAAGTTGAGGAGACCAGAGAGTTGTCCGCTTCAATGGAAGCACCAAGTCAGTAATTTGCAACCATTGACAAGAACCTGGCAGCCGAAATGCGTTCCTGCTGCTGCTAGTTGCCAGTTTGTGTCATATCTTTAGTGTTTGGCAGGAAAAACATTGAAAGGAGGAAAGGAGAATAAAGTGATGTGGAAATAAAAGTATTAAATGACAGATTAGAAACAAAACCACCATGAAAAACTTTGGAGGAGCAGTGAACTGTGGGAAACAACAGGAAAATGTACGGAAGGCAATTAAGGCCAGAATTGTACGACGGAATACAAGAAAAAATAAGAGGAGTGCATTTTTGCAAAATCAAATCTCTGAAATTTTAATAAAAAGATTCCTGAGTTTGAAAACTCACATTTGTTAGAAGATTTGCAAGAGCAGAAGATGTGATAATTACGACTGGGTGTCAGGGAAACTACAAACGTAAACAAAAGGAGGAGGAGCACATTCCTGTCAAAAACTACAAGACTAATCTCAGAAATTTTCTATACAAAACAAGAATATTTCTGAGTTTGAAAAGCCAAAAATTTGCAAGAGAAAAGCGTGGAAATTTCTATTTCAGTCAGTTTTCGACTTTTGGATTTTTCTTTTTCAGTTTCAGAAATCAACAATTTTTACCTTTTGAAACTCTGAAATTTCAACGTTTGTTTCTAAAGAAAAGTTTTGCCAGGAAATATCCTATTTTTGAAACTTTAATCTCATAACTATGAATTGTTTTCCAGAATTTTGACTGATATTTCTCATAATTCCAACTATAATCTCACAATTCTGACTTTTTTGTCACAATTTTGACCTTTTTCTTATAACTCTGGTTTCTCATAATTTCAACATGAGTTTCACAATTATAACATTTTTCTCAGAATGTTGACGGTTTAGTCACAATTCTCACTTTTCTCATAATTCCAACTTTAACCTCAGATTTTCTTTCTTTATTTTTTTTTTTTCAAAATTCCGATTTTAATCTGAGATCAAAAGTAAGAATTCTTTGAGTTTTTTTTTCTTTCGTCTTTTTCATTGGCCCTAATCTTTTTTCGTAAGAATCCGGAGCGAGGATTGAAAATATAAAGTGTGTTAAGCTGAATGCTCTGCAGATGTGTGGGGATTTTGACAAATAATGTCGACAGGAGAACAAACCCGGATGACTAAATGAAGTCAGACTTCATAGGTTCGTGTCATTCGGGCGTAATGAGCAGATTACCAGCAGGTGTGTGGAAGCGTCTGGCGGATCGGCTCCAAACACCAAATTAGTGCATCATGGAATCAGAGGTGCAGGTGTGAGACCTTCCTGTCAAACTTCTGTTGGTCATGGACGCTCTGATCCTTTGGGTTTTATCTTAGGAAGTGGTGGGCGCTGCTAGCTAAACAGTTAGTTGTGCTAGTCATAAAACACTAATCGTAAACATTTGTTCCACTACAACAACAACTAACACTAAAGCTCTAATTTCAACCATGTTGATACCCAGCAATGAGTCAATAACATCCATCCATTCATTTTCTAACACCTTTGTCCCTAGTGGTTGGGAGGCGCTGGTGCCGATTTCCAGCTACCGTTCCAGGTGAGAGGCCGGGTCACCTGCACAGGTCACCAGTCAGTCGCAGGGGTCAATAACATAACATTAGATTTAGTTTTATAGTTTTTGAATTTTGCTAACTCTGTTGCTAATTTTGGCTTATTGAGTTTGGGTTACAAAGCACGCAAGACACCAGAAGACTTTAAAGTATTTTTTTTTTTTTTTTTCAGAAAAATTTCTAAAAAAAAAAAAAAAATTGTTGAAAAAAAAAATTTTTTTTTGGAAAATGTTTTGAGTTCTTCTTGGCAAATTTGAGACTTTTCAAGCTCAGAAATATTCCGGGTTTTTTTCTAGAACATTTCTGAGATTAATTTCAAAATTTCTGAGTTTTTTTTTCAAGCAAATTTTCATTTTCAGAAGTTTTCATATTTTTTCCCCCCAAAAATCAGAATGTTTTTCCAGTAAATTTTGAACTTTTCAAGTTCAAAAATAATAAGTTTTTTTTTTGGTAGAAAGCCCAAATGAGTCCAACTCGGGCTGTGCGCAGATGGAGCAGAGGAACCTGGCACTGAGCAACTCTGCAGCCGAAAGGAAGTGGTAAGCAAGCTACTGGTGGGGAAGAGGAAACAGCTACTGGTGCTGCTGGTGACCAGAATGTTGATCCTGCTGCTGTTGCTACTCCAGGTGATGATGAGGAAGATACTGCAACAGGGATGGAGTGCTGAGGAAAAGCCTGGACTCAGTGCATCATAAAACACAGAGGCCATTAAATGTTGGGGCAAAAAATAAGTGGTAGTTTGGCTAAGCAAAGGTTGGGGGAATGTGAAAGCATCAGTGTTAGTACAACGGCATATTAGGGTCAAAAAAGGAGAAAACTTCCATCAAAATACCAATTTTATAGAAAAAAAAAACAATTTTTGAGCTCGAAAAGTTGAAAATTTACTAGAAAAAAATTCAGAAATGTTTTGGAAAAACATATGTGAAAATTTCTGAACCTGAAAATTTACCAGAAAAAACTCGCCTTTTGAGATTAAGGTCAGAAATTTTCAAGAAAACAACATGAATATTTTGGAGCTTCAACAGTCAAAAGTTTGCATGAAAAAACTCAGAGATTTTGAGATTAATCCCACAAATTCTCTAGGAAAAAATGTAATTTCTCAACTTCCATCCATCCATTTTCTTTCACCCTTGCCCCTAATGGGGTCGGGAATTGCTGGTGCCGATCTCCAGCTGCGTTAGAGGCAGGTCACCCTGGACAGGTCGCCAGTCTGTCGCAGAATTTCTCAACTTGAAAAGCTAATATTGTCCGTCTCACATCACCCTCTAGTGATAAGATTCAGAACAACCGGCAATTTTGAAAAACACTTTTTTGTGCTGAGGTGGCGTTTCAGCTATATGAAAACACGTTATTCGCATCACACAAGTCACATGATCAACAGCTGAATGTTCCTTACTACTGCTGGAAACCTCAAAGAAGACGACAGGAAGTGGTAGCAGATGATGGTTTGTTTTTGTGTTTTTCTGGCTCCGTTAGAGTTCTCACAACAAAACAGTTCATAAAAGTGTCGTGTCCATAGCTCTTCTGTAATGTGGCGGACTACAATTTCCCCAAAATATATGAAATCATCGCTCCCAAGTAGGTGTTGTCCTTCCAACGCCTGAATCAAACATTGACATATCCTCTCGTGGCTGATAGATGATGAGATTTTCATCTTTTCAAGCTCAGAAATATACTTGTTTTTTTTTTTGTTTTTCTGGTAGAACATTTCTGAGGGTGTAGCCGTGTTTCCTTTACAAATGTGTGCAAACCTTTGTTGATATTCCCCCGATGTTGAAAAAAAAAATTCACAATCGCGATGTTTCCATTAAATAAGAAACGCAATTAAAAATCACACACATTGAAAAACACCATCATCCTCCCACCACTTCCTGTTGTCATTGTCTTCTTCGTGGTTTCCAGCAGTAGTAAAATCCTGTTGTTGATCATCTGACTCCTGTGATGTGAAAAGAAGTGATTCAATTGCAGTTTTGGGAACTACATCTATTTCAATAAGGCTGAGTTAGCACAAAAACATAAAAAAAGGTGACTTTTTTTTATATTATTTAAAGAAATTAGCGTGTTTCAATCAATCAAATGTATTTTTGTCATTTCAAACCTGCAGAATTTTATGGTTAATTTAACGCAGGTTGTGTCACTAGTCATTGAACGCTGAAGGTCGACTTTAACACACAGCACAGGTATGCAGTTGCCTCACATGTTGACACCTAATATTAATTTTTTGGGGGGTTTGAGGGAGCTCAGGGTCTGTTTTACGTTAGTCAGCCGTGATCTGTGGCCTCTGGTGTCAGCGGCGCTCCCTGCCGTATTGATGGGTGAAAGGGTTATGACAGCAGAGAGAAAGCCTCTCCTCCCCTGCCTTCATTCAGAGGGACATTAGGGTCAGCAGAACCCTCCCTTTCTTCCCCTCCACCAGTTCTGAATTCCCCAATGAACAACACATTCCTCCCTCCCAGTCCTGTTTATGACATCCATCCTTTGAAGCTGCATGTGAGTTTTTTTGTGGGTTTTTTTTGGTGTACGTGCATGGCTGCATGAGTGCGTGTGCTGTCTCCGAGCAAATTAACACCAAAGTTTCAGCGCCGCAAACGTGCGCCCGAGCATCGCCTGCGACGGTGCACACCTGTGTGGATTCGATAAGGATGCACAGCTGTGTGGCAGCTGTTTCTCACTTTGCAAAAATCGAGGCTATTCGGGTTGCAGAGAGGGTGGAGGAGAAAGCTGTGACTCATCCGCAAAACTTGGGATGCACTCCTAAAAAATTACAGAGAAAGGGTGTTGAGACAAAGGAAAAAGTTTATGTTTTCTTTGTAATTAAAGTTGACCTAAAGAGGGTGGAGGGTTGTTGCACTGCAAAAACACAAAATCTTACAGATATTTTTTGGCCCAGTTTCAACTGCAAGTATCTTAGCATACTTGAAATAAGACAAAACTGACATACAACTAACTTTTCAGCAAGAGAGTGGAGCTTGTTTTAAGTCAATAAAACGGTTTTAGTTCCACTGGCAAATTATTCACTTAAAACATGGAAAAAATGTCCTGTTATAAGTGAAATGACCTTCAGATTTTAAAATTACAAGTCAGCAGGCACAGCCCCGTTACCTGGCAACCCCAGCAGAGTTCCGCCCGTTACCTGGCAACCCCAGCAGAGTTCCGCCCATTACCTAGCAACCCCAGCAGAGCTCCAACACATTTGGTCAGCTGGTTTTATGTGCTGTACAATGGCTGCCGGAAAAGACAAATGTTTCATCGTTGAATTGTGATTCAGAAACCACTTGCTGCATTCTTTTTGGGCTGTGCAGAAGGCTACACTAATGCTTTTCAAAGATGTACGTTTGTATAACAGTGCACCTGTTTGCATCCATTTTCAGGTGTGAGTGTAAACAATGAGTTGGGGGGTGTGGCCACAATGCAGCATGTTTGGATTTAAAGTGACAAGGCGCCCTAAAACAGCTGAAAATAGGCAGAGATGAGCAGATTAAAATCTCCTTATCTAAGAATGATTTTGGTGCCAAAAATGTAATAAACTGTTTTTGTTTTTTTTATAACCCATAGATCTATTCTAATCTGCTCAAGAAAGCATAATAAGTCACCTGTAAGGAATTAGCTACTTAAGACAAGCTCCTATCTCTTGCTGAAAAGTTACTTAAAAGTCAGTTTTGTCTCATTTCAAGTGTTACAAGATGTTTTTAATAGAAACTAGACAAAAATATTTGGTAATATTTCAGTGTTTTTGCAGGGTGGGGAGGTGGAGCAGTGGCAGAGGTCAAAGCTCGCTGAGTCATTCCTTTACACCCATTTCCTGTGACTGGGGCATGTTGGGTGAAGTTCTGGGTTTGGTTTATGTAATCCTTCTGATGCACGCCCTTCCTACAGAGGCACGCATTGTTATGCATATGTATGTTGCATGAACTCATCAACCTGCTGTTTATTTCAATTTAAAAGAAATTATTGAGGCTGTGTCAAAAACAGGAAAATAAGTCCTAAATCAAACGTCTTGCGTGTCCAAATAAAAACCCACACCTCTTTGTTGTGAATAAAAGATTTAATTCTGTGTTTCAATAAGATTTAAACTGTCTAAATATTCTTCCTTACAATTTTTTCTGCATATTTATATTGAACCGTGCCCTGCGGTCGATTCAACATGCAGAGACCTCCAACTTTCCATGTAGGAGTTCTGACTTCAGGGGATGTTCCATTAATTTTTTCCGACTTGGCATTCAGGGAAAAAAAAATCATATCTTCCCCCGTTTGGAGTTGCCAGCTAAAATATTTTTGGGAGTGATCACTTTAACGGGGGGAAAAAGAGGAATAAAAATGTCGACTTCCAGTTTGCAGGCATGCTAACAAGAAAAAAAAACTGAGAGTCCAAATGATTAAAAAGATCTTTCCACTGATATCTCCATCATCCAGATTGCACAAATAAAAATAAACAAGTGTTTTCTGAGGGGATTAACTTTTATCTTATTAAAAATCCAAATTATGATTTGAAAACAAATGAAATTAACTTTGATTCTTTAAATTAATTCTGATTTCTTCATTAGAGTTGATTGTTTCAGCATTTTGTTGGAAGGAGATGAAGATCTGTGACACATACTAACACTTGTCTTAATGAGTTAGCATTAGCCTATGCTAGCTTTTTATGTGCTTAGCAATTTACCATTTGCAGAGCTAAACTGCTTTAGCTAATTAGTGGTTAGCGAACCTAACGTTTTAGCTAGCTGTGCCCACCATTAGCAATAAACTCTGCTCATTTCAGTGCAAATGTCCATTACTCCATGACTGCCATGGCGGCCATTTTACAGTGATGTGTAGCAAAATCAGGTGCCAAAGCTAAAACTCTGCATTTTGCTGTTTTGAGTCTCACATCAGTCGTCAACTGGAAGGAGATGAAGATCTGTGACACAGACTAACAGTTGTCTTAATTAGTTAGCATTAGCCTACGCTAGTTTTTTATGTGCTTAGCAATTTAGCATTTGCAGAGCTAAGAGTCATGTTTAGCCAACAAATGGTTACTGAACCTAACACTCTGATTACCAGTGTTAGTAGTAAATTCAGCGGATTTTGTTGCCATTGCAACCATGGCGGCCATTTTCTAAAATCAAAAGATTATTAGTAATTATTGTCTGATTTTCATTAGAAATGGCGGCCATCTTGAAGTTTTCAGTGGCTAATAGGTTTTTGGGTTTTTTTGTCGTTTTTAACAAAGCAAACCCCTGGGAACAATAAATGCTATTTCTATTGTATTCTAGTCTGTCCTAAATGGAAAAACGGAAAATTTTGAAAAGTGAAACGGAGCAATGTTGCCACAACATTGATTTATAACCATCAACTTTTATGACAAACAGTGGTTAGCCAGAGAATTACCACTGTAAAAAACTACAAAATGGATCAGGCAGTTGTTCCTGAATGGCTCACAAAAAACAATCATCATCATCATCCAGTAGCATTAGCCCATCTACCAGCAATGTTTCTCTGAAATAAGTGATTGTGGAGACAGAAAGAGGGAAAAATCCTCCTCTGTGTGTCAGGGAAAAGGCACGCTTTGGTCTGGCATTCAGAATCCTGAAAGCATGATTTGTGGCCGTAATTGAATGTTTTGCTAACGTGGTTTTGCTGCTTTAATTTAGATCAATCATCTTAAATACTTGCTCAACCGCTGATTTTCATCATGCTTATTTTCTGCATGTAATAGTTTTGCTTTTTCCTACGCTTCAAGGCGTCGGACAGATAAATCAGACTTGACAACAGCTTCCACGAGGATTTAAAAAACAACAAAAAAATGAGGGAATAGTAAAACAAAACCTGGATTTTGACAGTATAATTAACTCACTAATTAGCTTTTTCCCTTTAAAAGCAGAGTCAGTTAAGTTGGATGTTGGCCACTGCGGTCCAGTGAAACAAAAAAAGGTTGATATCGGCTTCTTTTTTTGTAATAACACCTGAAGAACAGATGTTTCATCACCTCGTGTGGTCCTCGTTTTCTCCGCACCTACTCATAGATCTGGAGCTTTCTCCTCAGCCTGACCACCCAGGAGAGCAGGATATGAACTAATGCTTTACAGTAAGGAACTCCACTCCCTAGAGATAAAAAACCCAGGCGCCCGGTGATGAGTCTGGAAGGTACCCAAAGGTCTACCAACAGCCAGCGCGAACCTGCAGGAAAGTCCACCAGCAAAAGCAACAGGAAAAGGAAACTCTCCCCCCCCCCCGCAACATCCTGGATGTATTTGTGCTTCGTTTAGGACACAAAAACATCTGTGTTCCAGTTTCTCTAAGTGTGAAACTATTGGGAAAATAATGGCTTCAAAAACACCAAATCTTACCAAGTATTTTTGTCTGGTTTCTGGTGCAAATGTTTTAACTTGAAATCAGATTAAAGTGACTTGCAAGTAACTTTTCAGCAAGATATAAGAGCTAAACACAACATGAGAAAAATGTCTTGGTAAAACAAGCTCTAATATCTTGCTGATATAGTTATTTTCATAAACATTGACTTTTTAAAAATCAGCATTAAGAAACCATTGTCTTTTCATTAATGCAGATGAAACACAAACTTTTTTCATCAATATTAAGGAATTATTCACTTAAAACAAGCTCCTATATCTTACTGAAATTTTGATTCAAGAGTTAGTTTTGTCTTATTTCAAGTGTAATTAAGTATTTGTGATGGAAAACCAGACCAAAAATAGTTGATAATGTTTTGTGTTTTACACATGCAGTTGAAGAATTGTATGTTTGTACGCAAACAAACTCTTTAATGTAGATTTTGTTCCTGTAAAATGTTTGATTCTGAGATTTTAGCTTTTCTTACTTCAAAACTTTGAGACTTTCATTCTACAAATTACTTCAGTATAACGCAAAAACTAAAAGTATTTTTACTCCAGATTTAAGTGCAAATATACTTCAGATTAGGGACAAAATGGCTGAAAAATGGATCACAATACAAGCATTTCATATCAGTAGATATCGATAAATATTCATTCATTTTTCTGTTTTAAATATCTGAAATACTGCCAAACCATTCCTGTTTTATCCACAATTTTCACTGCACACCATTGTTTTTTTTTTAAACTTTTAAGCAGTTAAGAGGCACAGTGGGGAAACATTAAACTCAACAGGCTGTTGCTAGGCAACCAAGGAGCGAGTGAGTTAGTTGAGGCCACCAACCTAGCTTAGCTAGGTAGCCATGAGAGGCCGAGCTGTTAAAGTACATCTCCTGGTTCTGGATCGGAGTTCAGTGAATATTCAACATATTGAATATTCTATCAGATCTATAATGTATTGATATTGATCACACTGTCTATCACTATAGATATTGTGATTGATTTATTGCCCAGTCCTCCTTGAAATAAGACAAAACTAACCTACAGGTAAGTTTTCAGCAAAATATAAGAGCTTGTTTTAAGTTAACAATTCCTTAATATTGATAAAGTAAGAACTAGTTTGACCGGCAGATTTTTTTCCCATTTATAACAAGACATTTCCCCATGTTCTAAGTGAAATAATCTTCCATATTTTCATCACTATTAAGGAATTACTAACTTAAAACAAGATCCATATCTTGCTGAAAACTTGCTTATAAGTCATTACACTTGAAAAACGACAAAACTGAGACATTTTCACTGGAAACTGGACAAACATAATTAGTAAATGTTGTGTTTCTGTCATGTAAAGTTTGTTTCGAACCCTAGTCTGGCCTGCTGATGTCTCACCACATCATGTTTGAGATTCTCACACCATTTCAGACGATTTTTCCTGCCGTCGTTCTCCCAACAACCCGACCTCGGAGCTGTCTGCAGGGTCGTGTCTTCCTTTCATGTCCTACAGTCATGAAATGGTCAGAGTGTGTCGAACCAGACGGCCTGAGTCACTCGTGATGCTGTGTTTGCTTTTTGTGGGAAATCTTGACCATGTTCATTGCTCATAAACAGGAGAAACAGAGGCTGTGAAATAAAATAAACTGGCCACAACATGTCGCCGCTACCGTCAACTGCTAATCAGGGATAAAACAACAGGCCAGATGAAAGGAGAGCGGCTTCTCTGCAGACTCAAGGTGGGCGTTTCTGAAGAGGAAACACTGATTGGATCGTTCCAGCAGTTGAAATCTGGCAGAAATCACTCATCTGCAGTGACTGCAATAAAAAGTTTAGGTTATGGATACTTTCTTTGTCTTATGGCAAGTTTAAGAGACTTTATTTTTGTACTTATGAATATTTTTATCTCATTTTTGTTCCTTTTTAACTACTTATGTCAGTCTTATGTTATTTCAATAACCAAAACTGACTTTGTTTTTAACATAATGGTAAAGTATCAACATTTAGGCCTCCTTATAAGCCTTTAGATATTAAAACAGTACAACAAATTATTAGGGAAAAACTAACAAAATAAAATGTAAAAAATATTACGAGAATAAAGTCGAAATAATAAAAGAATAAAGTCATGGTTTTATGAGAATAAAGTCTTCATATTATGACTTTATTCTTGCAATATTAAGACATTTTACTCATATTATTACAACTCATATTAGAAATTTATTCTTGTAATCCTATGACTTTATTCTTTTAATTTGTACCTTTTTTATGGCCCTAATACTTTGCCATAGAACAGTGCTATTTACGTTGATGCTTTTGTTTTGAAATGTGACATTCTCTGGTGTATGCCAAAAAACTCAGAAATTTTGAGATTCAGCGCTCAACTTCAAAAGTTAAAAATTTGTGAGGAAAAAAAAAAATTAATTTCATATATTTTCTAGAAAGTACTTGGAAATGTTTGACTTTTAGAAATTTTCTGAGTTTCAAAATTGTCCATCTTTTTGAACTCAGAAATTTCCAGGTTGTTTCTAGAAAAGTTCAAAAGTTTAAATAATACAAGTATAAAGTCATAATATTACGACATTATTCTCATATGACTTTATTTTTGTAATATTATGTATTTATTCTCGCAGTACTATTACTTTAATTTTATTTTTAATTTTATTTTGTTAGCCTTACCTTTGTACGTCGTCGTACCTAAAATCCCACCGCAACATACCGTTATTTATGTTGATGCTTTTATTTTGAAATGTAACCGGACGTTCTTTGTTTAGAGAGGCGGGAAGAGAAGGAATGGCGATTCCGCTAATGTCGGATAAGCTAACACGATCTCCCTGCTGTTATTATATCTAAGTTTAACTTGTTCCTACACCTTTGGTTAAAACAGCAAGAGCAAAAACATAAATGAAAGTTTGATGCCAAATAAGTGAGCTAGCAATGTGTAAAAAGAGAAAAAAAATCGAATGACTGACGTTATTTCGTTCGGAAGAAAGAGCATGCGCAGAATTCACTAGCGCTCTGCTTACGTGCCACTGTCACTTTGATTCATGGGCTCAGCCGTTGAACGGGTCTGCCTGTCTAGCATGCTAGCACACCTGTCGGATGTGGGAGTGACACAGAGTTTACCTCCAGGTGAGGCTAACACAGATTTAAAGAAGCTCTGAATACAAAACTATCAATCAAGAGCCTGTAAATGTTGGAGCTGAAAAGGCTAGAAAGAACATTTTGGGTTACACAACAGCGGCCACCCATGATGCAGCTTTTTATTGCTTTCTGGCAAAAAAAAAAGTCACAAATTAATCCAAAAATTACAGAGACTTCAATTTGATCTAACATTGTATATCATAATGGATACAAAGTGCTGCCAAAAAGTATAAAAACCTCTCTCACTTTCATTTAATGCATTTTATTGGGATTTTATGTGATGGAACAACACAAGTAGCATATACAGATGCCTTTTTGGCTAACTTTGGAATATTTTGTACTGTGTATTGTACATTTTGAAATACATAAACAATAACACCAACAAGCATGTGGATGATGAAAAGGAGAGGACTGAGGATGGAACCTTGGGGAACTCCACAGGTAATTCTATTCAGCCCAGATGGCAGTTATCTATGGATACAGAAAAAGAGTATTTTTTTAAAGGTCTTTTTGTTTTTACAGTAAAACACCACAAACCCACCATCATTTCACTGCAAAAACAGAATCCTACCAAGTATTTTTGGTTTCTAGTTCAATTATCTTACTACACTTGATATGAGACAAAACTTACTTATAAGTAACTTTTCAGCAAGATAGTTACTGTTTTAAGTCAATAATTTCTTAGTACTTGTTCCACTAGCAGATTATTTGACTTATAGCAAAATAAGTCAAATAAGTCTAGTTGTAAGTGAAATAATCTGCTAGTAAAACCAGTACTTTTTTTCATTAATATTAAAAAAAAATTGACTTATAACAGGCTAATATTTCTTACTAAAAATTACTTGTAAGTTAGTTTTGCTTTATTTCAAGTGTACTCAGATATTTGCACTAGAAACAAGAGTAACATATTTGGTAAGATTTTGTGATTTTGCAGTGCTGTCCATACAACATGATTAATGTTCTCCTTACACTGCAAAAACACAAAATCTAAGCAATAATTTTTAGTCTCATTTCTATTGCAAGTATCTCATTACACTTGAAATAAGACAAAACTAACTGACCAAGAATCTTTTCAGCAAGATAAAGGACCTTGTTTTTAAGTAAATAATTCATTAATATTGACATCTTCATGGCAGGACTGGCCATGAAGATTGATCAACCAAGCACTGAACCTTGCAGAACACCCTGGTGTAGAGGGGCTACAGTTTACATAGATAAACTAAGGTAGAACTAATATGGAGCTAGATTGGGGCCATAAAGTTTGTTCAAAAGAATCAAAACTTTTTCAGATTATTTTTTCTTCTTTTGATTCAACTTTATGGCCACAATGTAGCTCTACAAACTAAAACCAAGCCAGTAGTTTCAAATATAAAATTACTAGTTCCACTGGCTTATAGAACTAGTACTTTTTCATCAATATTAAGGAATTACTGACTGAAACCAATCTCCTACATCTTTCTGAAAAGTACATTTTAAATTGGTTTTGTCTTATTTCAAGTGTACTTAGATATTTGCAAAAATATCTAGCAATATTTTGTGTTTTTGCTGTGTTTTTCTAGATTGAGATTAAACTACACGCAGTTGGACTAGACAACTTTAAAAGGAAGTTGGTCGGACTAGATTTTATCAGAGGAATCAGGTTAAATGGATGCTGCACTTTTTTAGATCGTTCTGTCTCAGGGATTCCCAACTCCACTTCTTTGGCTGAATTCATTCGTTCAGCTTTGTTGACGCCGTGCAATGAGCCGTTCATTTCATTCATGTCCTCATAAAATTCTAACAAAATACATCGAGGTGTGTGATTGTAATGTGACAAATTGTGGAAAAGCTGCACACTTCTTGAAAGGGAGTGTACAAGCGGTTCTGGAAAACAATGTGAGATCATTGGAAATGTTTGCTTTTCTTGGATTAATTCGGGTGTTTGTTGTCGCAGGGAAATGAAGAGTTGCATCGTGGGTGGCCGGTGTCTATTAATACATCCCGGATGTCACCATCTTGCTTTCCTTGTGCCCACACACGTCAACTTTTCAACCTGAACGTTTACAGCCTCTTGATTCATGCCGTCTATTCACATCCTCCAGTTCCGTCTATCTGTTGTCCTTCGTAAAAGTTTCTGTCGTTCTCCCTTCAGCCGCACAGGCATGGGTTTGTTTGCCTGAATTTCTCATTTCCTGTTTGGGGCGTGTATCCCATCCCTTGTTCTCGTGCCCAGCACACATCAAACACAAAACTGCTGCTGGAAAAAAAAAGAGAAGAAGAAGAAAGAAAAGGCAGGCAGAGGATATGCTAAAGGCATTTAGCTCTGAGAATGATGGCTAAATAAGATGTGAAGGTGTGAGTGGTTGATCGGAAAATCTTGACCGATGACACACAGGAAAAAAAGAAAGTGGAAAAAAGGAGGTGGTATATGCAAGGTGGTTATTTACTTACAAAGTCCAAATAAGGCAAAAATATCTGCAGAAAAGATGAGCTCATCCTGCAAGATGGCTTTTTTTATCCTTATCTAACTTTTGAGGAATGTGAGCTGATTTCACTTCCCATTGTAATCTGCTTTTATTTTGTGTAATTATCTGTTCAGCCGGTTCTTTTTTTTTTTAAATTTCCTGTGGTGCCAGTCGGTTGAATGAGAGAGCTGCTTGAAGTTAAACAGCCCAGAAACTTTGTCCTCCAGTCTACTTCACATTTTCACCACGAAGAATCAATTGCAGTCAGGCTGTGTGTGGGCTCAGAATCAAATATGGAGTCATGGTTTAAGAGGCTAACATAATTATCCTTACTTTATTAGTTCAAGAGTCCTACTTGGCTACTTCTTGGGGAGAAAAAGGGATTTTTAAAGCATTTAATTATGCTAGAGACTAAATAAACTGAATGAAATCTACTTGAATTGATCTATAAGAAATGTATTACAATGTAGGATAATATGCAGTTATGTGTCTAAATAAACCGATGTATAAAGTGCTGGTTTTGAATAAAATTTATAGTGCTGGATCATAAGTTTATATGCAACAAATAAAAATACCATTTGTTTTTAACTATCTGAAGTTAATTCAAACTAAACCTCTCTTGTTTTCGGTTAGTTAAAATCACCAAAATTATCTCTATTTGCTAATTGCCAGAAACTCTTGCAAAAGGATTTTTTATAGAGATTTTTATCAGGGATAATTTTCTTTTAAACTGTGTGACTGGGGACAAACCTCTGATAAAATAACGAGTTGCGTTCCCATCACAAATGTGCGCAAAACTTTGTCGATATTCTGCTGAAATAAACACAATTGCGGTGTTTCCGCCAAACAGGAAATGCAATTAAAAATCACACATAAATAAGTTCACACAGTACATTATTAAAAAAACATGAAGCTCCATCATTCTCCAACTACTTCCTGTTGTCGTCTTCTTTGTGGTTTCCACCAGTGGCAACATCCGTTTGTTGATCATGTGATTTCAGTGATGTGAAAAAAAAAAAACTCAACCTACTGCCAATTTTTTTTTTTTAAATCTAAAAATTTACGTTTTTTACGAAATTGCTGTGTTTCCTTTAGGCAAATTTATTTCCGAAATGTCAAATTGTGCAATTATGTGGTCAATAGGAACATGTTTGACTTATTTGGTCACACAAGAACATTGACTTTGCTGTCTATTTCACCTATTGCATGGGAAAAGTGACTTGTTATAAATGAAATAACTTGCCAGAGGAACTAGAACTGGGTTGCTAGGTTACGGGCTGGGCTTGGCTGGGGTTGCTAGGTAACCGTGCAGCGGCATATTCTACCAGTCGAACAATATTTTGGGCTTACTGACTTAAAGCAAGTTAATTTTCTTTTGCTTAAAAGTTACACTTTTAATGTTTTTTTCTCATTAAAAGTGTAGTAAGATAGCTAGACTGAAACTACTTTGTAAGATTTTGTGTTTTTCCAATATGATATTGTAAATGCAAATATTTTTGTCTAATTTCTGTTGCAAGTATATTACCAAAATCAACAAATAACTTTTCAGCAATCTTGTTCTAAGTAAATAATTCCTCAATATTGACAAAAATGTACTTCCACTGGGAGATAATTTCCCTTAAAGCAAGGCATTTCCCTACAAGTCAAATAAGCTGCCAATATATTTGCACTAGGAACTAGGTCAAAAATATTAAGTGAGACTTTCTGTTTTTAATATCAGTAAAAAATAAACATTTCCAGTTTCAGTTTGCTGCTTTTATTGCGTGAACTCGAGTTAACAACCTTATTTTAAACCCCCAGCAGCCCTGCAAGAAATGTAAACGGAAGCAAAACATAAACATGAACGCTTTCTATACGCTCGTCCCATCCCCACCCTATAACCGCTCTGCTCCCCAGACACACAGAGCTTTTAATGTGGAAAGGTAAAACGGCAGCAGGTATGCATCACGTTTCTTTTTCCGCTGACATAAAGTTTCCAGCTCCTCGTTCTGCTGACTGAACCCCTCCGCCTGTCGTGTTGACGCCGACGGACGGCTAACGCCGATCGCTGGAACAGACATGGGATTTTGTAACAGCGCAGAGCTTGAGCAACCGCTGCAATTTGTGAGTCAGAAACAATTGGACGTAAACGCTGGATTACTTTTGAACTTGTAAATGCAGTAAAGAAGAGGGTGGAGTCCTTCTTTTTTTTTTTTTTTAATTCATGATTTATCTTTCGTTTGGCTTTGAAATCTCTGCCCTGCCTCTAAGCAAAACATGCGGTTCAGATAAGTGCAACCCCCCCACACGCAGATTCCCTGAAGTCAAGCACTCATTAGTGAATTACTTGGACAGTTGGGAGGGAAGCAGAGGAGATTGTTACTATCTCTGCCAGGATGAAGCAACATTTAAAAGGGTGGAGGAAAAGAATTAGAGGCAGTTTCCTCAGTGCTGAGAACTTAAAACTCTTACAGATCCTTGCAAAAGTCTTCGTGCTAATAAAACATTTTCAAATGGTGCCAAAACAACAAACTTCACTGTATTTTATTGGGGGGGTTTTGAAACAGATAAATGGTTTGGAAAGGATTTTAAAAGTTAAATAATTGATTCAGACTGTTGTTTGTCTTAAACTGAATCAAATCTAGAAATACACTGCAAAAATACAAAATCTTAGCAAGTATTTTCAAGTGCAAATATCTTAGTACACTTGAAATAAGGCAAAACTAACTTACAAATAACTTTTAAGCAACACATACAAGCTTGTTTTAAGTTAATAATTCCTGAATATTGATTAAAACTATGTCCAAATGTCCAAAGTGTGGCTAGTGGGCTGTTTGAGGCCTTTGGATAATTTTGTTTGGTCCAGAATGGTGTGAATTTGTGAATAATCTGAGATTTTTACAGATAAATAAAATCCTAAACATTTATTTATTTAGAAAGACAAAGTATTTTCTTGTATTACCAATGTTTCTGTTTTCATTGATTACACTTTGCCAAAACCGACAAATGCTGTACAACCATGGTGGTTACAAAAATATAAAGAAATGAAAAAATAAGAAAAAAACCAAAGTCAATAAACCTGAAATAAAAAAGGTTTGGATGTCATTTGATACAGCAACTGTGCAAGACCATGTGTGTATTTTGGATCAACAATGATTAATAAATTCCAAATTAAACTACTTTGCTTTATTTACATGCTATCTATTTAGTATTTTCTTGAAGAGATGGAAACAACAAATGTCTTCAGAAATAAATCTTTAATTTAAAAAAACAAAATGTTGTCCTCAAGGGCTCTCTACTTGACAGCTTTGTTCCCAATGGCCACAAGTTTGGACGCCACTGATTTAGAGGACAGAATCCAAAAGCACTCCGCACTTTTCAGCATCATTTTCATAATTCTGTGTTCTCACGCAAAAGTCCCAATAAAATGAATGCAAGTTTGTGGTTCTAACATGACAAAATGTGTAAAAGTTCAAGGGTCATGAATACTTTTGCAACCTACAGTAAGATAATAAATAGTAAAAGTTCTGGAACAAGCCCATGTAACCGAATCCTCCAGTCTCTCTGAGACTTCATCATTCACTGGCGCTGGAATGCCACTCACGTTCACCCTGACCTTCATCTGCTTCTTTCTCTGGTTGCTCGTATATCTCCGTTCGTGTTTGTTTTAACTTTCTCAGGACCCCTCCAACGCTCATGCATCGCCCCCCTGTGAGGACGGCCCTCCCCGGAGCCTCTCTGCTTGCTCTCTGCGAGCCAAATTTCCTCCCACACCGTCTCACCCACTCACTGTCTGCGTTTACCGAGGCTGAGGCTGGAACGTCAGCTCGACCCCAGTCGGCCTTGTTGTGTTTTCCTTCCTCCCACCGCCTCCCTCTGCGCTCTATGGCAGGCAGTAATGGCATAAAATATGCTGCACTGCGCTTATGTTCTTATGCAGTAGGGACAATGCAGATAGAAGAACACAGGAGAGGTAAATTTATGCCAGAAATGAGATTAAGCTCAGAAATTTTCTAGAAAAGAACTTCAAAGTTGAAGATTCGCAAGAAATCATAGAAATTTTCAGATAAATCTCGGAAATAAAATTGGAAATTTCAGAGTTTGAAAAGTTGGAAGTTTTCTCAAAAAAAAAAAAAAGAAAAGAAAATCTTATTGTTTTTAGAGTGATCTAAAAATCTAAAATCAATTCCACAATTTTTCTTTTCTAGAAAAAAAAAAGTATGAAAATTTCTGAGTTTGAAAAGTTGAAAATTATCTTGAATAGACTGATTTCTTTAGATTAATCACAGAAATGTTCTAGGAAAAGGCAGTGGGAATTTACAAGAAATTTCTAGAAAAACCTCAGAAATCTCTAAGTTGGAAAAGTTTAAATTTTTTTACTTTTAAAACTCAGATAATTTTAATATCTGGAATGAAACGACCACAACCGAGCATTAGGGCCACGATGAGAAAATTAAAAACATAATAAAAGTACGAGAATAAAATCACGGTAATTCAAGAATAAAGAGATGGTATTATGATTTTATTCTTATATTATTTCGACTTTATTTTCATAATATTATGACTATTACTGTAATTCTTTGTTGGTTTTATAAGTAGCCATCTATGGCTGGCCGTTTTAATATACAATCAGTTTTGTCTGATTATCCGTAATTTAGTGTTTTTACATACTAAGAATAAAATAAGAGAATAAAGTCATAATATTATGACTCTTCTCATATTATTCCAACTCTATTTTTGTGTTACTGTAGCTTTATTTTCACAATATCATAATTTTATTCTCATACTATTTCAGCTTTTTTCTCGTAATAATGTTGCTTTATTTTTGTAAAATTATGACTTGTTTCCTGCATTACTATTTATTCTTGCATTAAAACAAGAATGCAAATCTGATAAATCTATGTCTTTATTCTCATATTAATTTGACTGTAATCTTGTAATTTTATTTTATTTTCCTGCTGTGGCCCTAATGTTCTGTCATAATGATGTTATTCAGATAAATTACTTTCATTTTGGTCCCTAAAATACCAAGAAAAAGGTTGTAAATTACGGCTAGCTAAACGAAACCGATTTTATGTTAAAACAGCCTGCCATACAATGGCTCCTAGTAAAACCCTGACAGAATTACAAGCTGCACGGCTCAGAAAGAGTGACGAGTCAGGGGGCCACTCGCAGCGAGAGAAAGTGGACTCACTCTCTGGGGAAAGCTTTCATACGACAGGCCTCGTAGTGACTCACTCCGGTTTTCACCGTTTACACAGTGACATCTCACTGGTGAGTCACTGGACGAGACTGGACTGGACAGCATCCTTTGTGACACACACACACTCCTCTGGAGTGTGTTTTATCGTTTGAACTTCTAACCCTAATCACAAAAATACACCAAAACCACAAAACCCAAAATCTGCAGAAGGCATGTCTGGATTCTGACGCCACAGAATGTTTGACAACAAGTTCTGAGGGCTAAAAAAAAAAAAAAAAAAAGCAGCTTTTCAAGGCTGAATGTGTTTCTTCTTAAGGTTGCGTGATGTTTTTGGAAACCAGTAATGAGAGGCTGGATGTGCGTCAGATGCCATGTATTTGTGAGTAAAGTCGTGCACCTGAGCCACTTCCTGGTTTTATCTGCGGCGGGAAATTTCCACGCAAACGTCTTACAACCCTGAAGGTTTTTAAAAGACGAACAAAGTGAAACTGAGACCCAGTGTGACATGAAACACAGATTTCTTGACCTGATTTTATGCAGTTAGTCCAGGGGTTAGGGTTGGGGTTAACCGTCCAACTTTATTATTTTTTTAGAAAACAGATTTTATTCATAGTAGAGCCAAACAGAAAAAGATTTTTTCCGTATCAAAAGAAAGAAATTTAGTTTTTTATCCTCGGTTATAAGAACAGAATTTTTGAGAAAACTTTGACTTTTTATTTTTTGAGGGAAAAATTATTTTCCTGCATTCCAATTACATATCAATCATAAGACCGGACCCAGATGCCTCCCGGAACCAGATTTGGGTTTGTTGCCTCAGGGCAACATTGTGCCACCAGAGGTCTAAAACACAGAGGCTTTCTATGGTGATTATGAGAAATAAAATACAAATCAAACAAAAACTATATTCATAAAAAGAATTTTAAAAAATTGTTGACAAAAATAAATCAGACGTGGAATGAACTCACCAAATATAAAATAAACAACTAACTTTCATTAATGAATGGTACATTTAAGAAAAGTGCTAAAACGGGCATTTGTGAGTTTGTACGTGTGTATCAATAAGGATTTGTCCTTTTACATGTAAAACATCAGGAAGGAATTATTTGCTGATGTGAAAAAGAGTGAATATCACATTTCTGGTACTTGACTATTGACATACCTCTGAATCACCATGTGTTTATCTGATTGTCTATGGGTTGTAGCGACCAGATTCACTTCAGTAACTATAGTTAGGGCTGCAGGTTCTTTTTAAAGAGTTTGTAGTTCTGATTCCTTGGTAGAACTTGAGCCAAGCAAAGGACAACATTTCCTCCAGCTCCCATATCTGGTAGATCTGGTGGTTGCTCAACTCAAGTTGTAAGAAACACCATCTGCACCGGCCGTATGAAGCACCTGCAGCCCCATATTTCTAGTTTTGGCAGGTATTGCTTCAGTCTTTGCCTTTCTTGAAATAGGCCCATTTATTCATTGATGACCATCTTATCACCCTATGGGACTGAAGTTAGTTGGGAGGATAAACAAACAATGAAATAACGGTTGTACAGTGGATCCTCATGTTTTCATCTGGAATGTCCCCAACTTATGAACCATGCACCTTTTGTCCATGAAATGATCTTGCATCCATTTCCTGTCGCTGTTAGTCATTGATAAAGTAAAAAAATGGCTTTATAATTATTTTATAATCATATCAATGCACTAGACTAATATTGTCTGAACAAAAGTGAGCAATGTTGCCCTGAGGCCTTTTTTTGGCTTGCTAATATTTGTCGATTTGGAAAGTTTGGACACCCTTGTTCTAGAATATACTTGAAGAAAATCAAAGGTGTAATTCCAGACATGCCTGTTTATTATTCACTTTACCTCATAATCGGCTGCTAATGATGAACACTTAATAATATGTGTCATCGCTTTAGTCTTTTCCTTGTAACTGAATGCAGCTTACTTTACAAGGATGACTAAAAGCTTAAACTGCTTGATTACACGGGTATTTCCAGGGACATTGTTGGGCTATAAATAATTGCCTTAGGCCTTTATAGTGGGGTGTATACTGACCCCTGGTGGCTGAAAAATATTTTTTTCAAATGGAAAATAATTGACATATCAGCAAATTTAACTCAACACATTTGTTTTTCTTCTTGAATTTAGGTCTTTGTATAAATAAACAGAAAATGTTTCAAAAATGTAAACAGATACAGGCTTACACAAGCATATCACTAGCAGTAAAACATAAAGTAAAGGATGGAGACAAGATCTGTGATAATCTGTGTCATTATTTTGTCATCCTTGTTTTGGTGTTTTTTTATTTATTTGTTTCCATTGATAATAATTTAATTAAGCACTTACATAACTATAAAATAATATGTTTTGGTGAAGATTTCTCCTGTTGTAATTATTATTTTGTATAGAAATGTGTTGTTTTGACCTTAATATTTACAGTTTTTGTCCATTTATCATCCAGTGGTGATTTTTGAGTCATTTGGGCAGCTTCCCAGGGCGGCATTGAAAAGGGGTGGCTCGCCCAAGAACTAGAAAATTAAATATATATTATCTTATTCGCTGATTAATGTTTCCTGCCTTCTTTTGGGGTTGGCAGCTTCATGCTGTGGGGTTGTTTTGCAACAGAAGGAACTGGTATGCTTTGTAAAATACCTAACACCATGAGAAAAGACCTTTATATCCAAATATTGAAGCAACAAGTAAAAACATCCGGCAGGAAGTTCCAGATGGACAGAATTTTGTCTTATTTAAAGATGTTTGTTACTTTTCATTCTGTGATTGTAACCTCTGTAACCAACAGTACCTTTTATTTACAGTTGAATTTGTTTTATTTACGCACCATTTCCCATATATACGTTTGTATTTGTAAAAGTGTCCTGCCCACATTTTATAACTTTCTTTTTTACAGCTGAGAAAGTTTAGATCACACGGAGAAAAAAATAGAAACGAACGCCTTCGTTTACGACCTTTGCGACCGTCGGAATACGGCAGTGAGAAGAAGATGGCGGAGGTAACAAATGAAGCAGAGCTACTCAAGGAGAAGGCAAATAAGTTCTTCAAAGGTAAATCACAGGACCTGTCAAGTCTGGGATTTATGACAGGAGATTCCCACCGACTACCACGTTACAATGATTTATTTTCCTGCTCTAATTTTGCGTGATTTCCCTTCAATCGCAGCCGGTTTCAGATGTTACGCAAAGCTAACGCTCACTTTAAACTCCATTCATTCGAACAGCGGTTAGCCGTTAGCTCCGTAGCTGTCAGCGTGTTCTGGTGAAACACGCCGCAACCGGGTCAGATTTAGAACCTGAAGGGAAGTGATGCTCACCTCGGACTCGGGGTTTGGAGCAGTTGCGTGAATGGATGCAGTGTTGCGGGGTTTAGCTGCGTATACAGGGAGACAAAAAGGTAGAACTGCTAGAATGTTCTGGTAGCCATGGCGTGTTTATAAAGCGGGGGGATTGCCGAGCCTTCCTAACTTCGTGCCTGTACTCTCTTGTCAATGAAGCATTATTGTTAAAATGTAAGCTTTAATTAGGCTAACTTATCATTAATACACTACAGTAGAGAAAATGTCAGTTGGACTTTGCTTCTAAGTCATAGATTCCCGAATTCCTGATTATCAGATTTGGTTTTTGCTCTTTAACTTGCTTATAAAGTGGCTTCTTTGACTAACAAAACAAGTCAAAGTCCTACACTTAATCCTTGAACTGCTGACACTTTTCTGCAACTTTACCTAAAAACATACCTGAGTAAAAAAGTACCAATATGTGCATGTTCACTGCTATGTAGTTTTACTTTTACTTGAGTAACATTATATCGCTACTCTTACTTTAGTACAATTTCTAAACACTTTACCCACTGTGAGTAACTTTTCTGAATGAAAAACAAATATGTTTGAACCAGACAAAAGCCTACAATTAATATTAAAGTTTATGCTATTTTCTATCTGCTCAGCCATTTGAAAGTCAATAAGATCCAGTAAACAGTTTATATATTGTCATAAAAAGTACTTTATTCTGTTATAGCACACACATATATAAAATCTACCAAAGAATATGGTTTTATAAGTGTTATGCAAAGGAAAAGTGATTTAATTTGGAAAAGTACATTGTACATGACCTACTTTAGTTATCAGTTTTTTTTTTTTACAAAATAATTGAGCATTTTATTAGAGGAAAACTTTTTACTTAGGTAAAAAAGAATCTGGATGCTATGTTTACTGCTGCTTTCTACCAGTTCGTATCGTGTATTATTTGAGCAGTGATTCTTTATGTTTAAAGTCTTTCATTGGACTGATTATAATTCCTGATCACCAGCTTGAGTGTTTTTGTTTTTAACTTAATCAACCTCCAGTGTAACTTTAACTCAAACGATGACCCTAACAGACACATAAAAACGCTGTTCAGTGGGGCGAGAATCCAGAAGTTTTACTCAAGTAAAAGTAAAAAGTACACCATAGTAAAAATACTCCTAAAAGTACTTTTTTTTTTCTCAAAAAAGTTACTCAAGTTAATACAATTGGGTAAATGTAGCTAGTTACTAACCCAACTCTGCAATTATTGCATTGCAAACACTCTTTTGTTGTTTGAATATTGCACACACTGACATTGCATTGATGACATATTTGTTATATATTCCTTGAAAACAACCCACTGCTACAGTTACATCAGACTTTTAAGAGATCCCATCACAATTTCATGATGTTTTGAAGCTAATATGGGAGTCCTGTGTTTACCATGAACCACATTTTTTCTCTCGTTGTTTATCAAACCAACATTATGATTCCTGTTTTTCCCAGAAAAAGACTATGAAAATGCTATCAAGTACTACTCAGAGGCCCTGGAGCTCAATCCATCCAACGCTATCTACTACAGCAACCGCAGCTTGGCGTACCTGCGTACGGAGTGCTATGGCTACGCGCTGGCAGACGCTACGAAGGCCCTGGAGGTAGACAAGAACTACATAAAGGGATATTACCGCCGCGCCACCTCCAACATGGCGCTGGGCAAATTCAAAGCTGCACTTAAGGACTACGAAACGGTAAGATTATTATTATTATGTTAGGGTTGTACACGATAACAAAAAATTGTCCTAGAAGTTATTGTGAGAAATGACAATATTGTTGTTTTGAGACCATTTCAATATTGTAATAGAATAACGCAAATATTAGTAAATGTTATCTTCTAATGAACATTTAACACTGGACCTGGAAGACATTTAAAATATCCAAAATAAAGAAACTGAACAGCAAATTAAATCAATTATGAAATCAAAGTTGGCTTTCAACAAAAGGGATAAACACTGAAGACTTTTGTCCTCCAGTTTTTGGCAGAAAAAGAGAAAATAAATCATGCAAATGGAAATTATTGGACTTGTTTTACTGTATCATTGTATTTAATTGATGTATTCCATCAGGGCTAAGGTTTGTACACAACTTGTGACAATAACAGATTTCGACGGACGATAAATTGTCCCAGAAATATTATTGTTGCGATAAACAATAATGTTGTTGCTTTGAGGCCATTTTCAAGTAATAATGCAAGAACATGTTTTTGTAGTTTAATAAACTTCAAATTCTAGCAAACATTTAACACTGAAACTGCAAGACATTTTAAATATTGAAAATAAACAAACAAAACAACTGAAAAAACAAAAGTAGTTGAGACGAAAAGGTTGAAGACTTTTATCATCGGGTTTTTGTAGAGCTAGAGAAAAGTGATAAATAATGCAAATAAAAATTTTTGAGTTTGTTTTAATTTGTCTTGCCATTAATTGATATATTGCTTATTGTGACAGGTATATCTTTAAATCTATAGGATATGTATTTTTACTCACTATTAGGATCTTATTATGTTATTTGATGTGTATGGAAGAATTTGATGATGGCATTCGTCCAAATGTAATAATCGTCACAATTGTTGAATGTTTTGTTTTTATGATTTATTATTCTCGTGTTTTTATGATGTAAAGCACTTAAAACTGCTTTGTTGCTGAAATAAACTTGATTAACTGAGTGATTGAACTTCCAGAAAACTGCAAAAAGAAAAAAAAAAAGCCAAAACACAGTTCCTTTAAATTAACTGTAACTGAAATTGAGATCAATGAGAGAAATCCAAAACTGCGCTCTGAGGGGAGATGAGAATCGAATGGAATTACATATGAAGACAACAGCGAACCTAAAGCAAGTGAACAATGGAAAATGATAAATATTTGATATAATTTCCTTGTTTTAATGACAGGTAGTCAAGGTTCGACCAAACGACAAGGATGCAAGAATGAAGTACCAAGAATGCAACAAGATTGTAAAGCAGAAGGCGTTCGAGAGAGCCATCGCAAGTGACGACAAAAAGAAATCAGTCGTTGACTCTCTGGACATAGAAAGCATGAGTAAGTTTTCTGTCCCGAAATGGATTTAACATTTAACATGACGAACAAGACGGTCACAGCTGATTTTACTCCTGCAGCCATCGAGGACGACTACGTAGGGCCCAAACTCGAAGACGGGAAGGTGACGATGCAGTTCATGAAAGACATGATGGATTGGTTCAAAGATCAGAAGAAGCTGCATAGAAAATGTGCTTATCAGGTAAACGCACTCGTTCACTGTTACCAAACGGCAAACGAGCCTGGATTTAACTCACCTTCACTGTATTCCTACAGATTTTAGTACAAGTAAAGGGCGTTCTGTCAAAGCTACCAAGTCTGGTTGAAATCACAATAAAAGAGGTAAGATTAGGCTGATTTAACTTCACATGGAACATAGAGGATTTGGGCCACTAAAAAGAAATTTACTTTATTCTCAGAATTCTGACTTTTTTTCTCAGATTTGTGAATTTAATCTGACTTTAATCTCAGAATTTGGGTTTTAACTTCAAATTTCTGGCTTTTTTCCCCCCAGAATTCAGAATTTTTTTCTCAGAATTCTGACGTTAATCTCAGAATTTGAACTTTGATCCTATAGTTCTGACATCAATCTCATAATCTTGAGTTTATTCACATAATTCTGACTTGCATCTCAGAATTTTAACATTTTTAAAAATCAGAATTTAGACTTTTTTTTTTCTTCTAAATTCTGATTTTAATCTCAGAATAAGTGAGAATTCTAGGCTTAAAGTCAAAATTCTGAGATTTTTTTAATTGTGAGAAAAAGTCAGAAATCAGATTAAAAACAGTCATAATTCTGAGAAAAAAAGTCAGACTTCTTTTTTGGCAGTGACCCTAATCCTCCTCCTTACTCGTGTGTTATTTGGTGTCTACATAATATTTTGCTTTTCCACCAACAGACAGACAAACTAACGATTTGTGGGGACACCCACGGTCAGTACTACGACCTCCTCAACATCTTTGAGCTAAACGGTTTACCCTCAGAGGCCAACCCTTACGTATCCTTTCCTTTTTTAAAACAGAAAAACACAAACACATCATGTTTTCTATTCATACCCTGTACAGTCGTTTTCCCTGGTTTGGTCTATTTTGGTCGAAAATGCGTCAGGAGCCTCAGAAGTTGTGCGTCACTGACCTTAACCACAGCTTCCAGCTCTTCAATGGTGACTTTGTGGACCGAGGCTCCTTCTCCGTTGAGGTCATTCTCACCCTGTTTGGCTTCAAGCTGCTCTACCCAGACCACTTCCACTTGCTCCGAGGTGACAGCAGCTGTAACAACAACTCAACCGCTTTAATGGCTGCGTCCAATATCCAAGTGTTTAAAGCAGTGTTTCTCAAACCTTTTCAGGATAAGAACCACTTAACCTATTTAGCAAACACTCACAGACCACCTATAATATCACAGCATGGTAATATGTACAACCTGAAATGAAAATATTAGTCTCTTAACTTGCTTAAAGTTGTTTTGTTTATTCATCAATGTTCTGTCTGGCCACAGCAAAGCAATGAAGACGTTCATTTGGGGCATTTTGAGTTGTTTACAGATTCTGAAAGTGTGGATCCTAATAACATTTTAGGGCTGTTTGTAATTTAGAAGAAACATATAATTGAGTTTCTCTGCCAGAAACAAACAAAAAAAAATTTTTCTGTACTATTAAATATAAAATAATAATATCAGTTTAATTTAAGTATTTTAGTTAATAAAATTAACAATAGCTGTTGAAGTGTGGGCAGAGCATTATAGGCAAGCAAAATCGTAAGAAACAAAGAAACGAGTCTCTTGTGAACGACTCAATACTCTCAGTAGGTCTTTCAGCTTCCTCGTTATAAACAGTCCTAACGTTGTTTTCTGTCCTCTGGTATGTTAATTTTTTTCTTTAGAGTCACTCAGTTTTTATCCATTAATATTTTTAGCTAAGCGCCACGTCTCGGCAAATAAACGGTGGCTTACATGCAGTACCCTCCGGACCACTAGGGGGAGCAGGGTTCTCCCAGCTTGAGAAAGGCTGGTTTACGGTGAAAACAGGAAATAAACCGACGTGTGCACCTGCAGGGAACCACGAGACGGACAACATGAACCAGATGTACGGGTTTGAAGGCGAGGTCAAAGCCAAATACACGGCCCAGATGTTCCAGCTGTTCAGTGAGGTCTTCCAGTGGCTTCCTCTTGCTCAGTGCATCAACAACAAAGTCCTGGTAGGACGTCATAAATGTTTCAGTTTCACTGGATTATTATTATTATTAAGTGTGTCTGACGTTCAGAGTGTTTTTTGGTGTTAAGTTGTTTCTTATTATTTATTTTAGAAAAGTTTTATCACTACAAAAAAAGAAGAAAAACACACACACAAAATGTTACCAAGTATTTTGGTCTAGTTTCTAGTTCTAGTTCCACTGGTTGAATATTCTACTGCGCCGTTACCTAGCAACCCCAGCCAAGCCCAGCCCGTAACCTAGCAACCCATTTCTAGTTCCGCTGGCAGATTATATCACTTATAAAGTGAGGAGAAAAAAAAGTATTGTTATAAATAAAATAATCTGCCAGTGAAACTGTAACTTTTTCATCAATATAAAGGAATTATTTACTTTAAACAAGCTCCTAAATCTTTCTTAAAGGTTTCTTGTATGTTAGTTTTCTCTTATTTCAAGTGAAATAAGATATTTGCACTCAAAATTAGACTGAAAATACTTGATAAGAGTTTGTGTTTTTGCAGTTATTAAAGTCTGCAGTACGTCGCCAAAGCAGATAAATGTTTCAGTCGGTAACAGAAATTAAATCTAACTCCTAATCATTTGTTGCTATTTTCATCACCATTTGTTGTCTGGTGATGAAACCAAAATGTTCCAGGTGTTTAAAAACAGATACTGGAGGATTCAATGCGAAAATAACTTTAAAAATAAAACAACTTTGACACTTTGCTTTTAAAACTGCCAGGGTTGGAATAATTTTTAAACTAATTTGAATAATAAACTTAATGCTTTGATAACTAGGATCAGTTGGAATGTATTTATGACCGAATTGAAATTATAATTTGTTTTTTCTAAATTAATGCAATATTAATTAACTGAATTGAATACAGCAGCCACGACTTGCAGACAATTGATAATAACTATTCTCTACTGCCCCCTTCTGTCCAAACTGGGCATCCTGGCATGTTTTAACTCCACATTAATTATAGGAAACAAGCAAAAACACTTTCTTTTTAGTCTGTTGCACACTGCAAGAAAACTGCAATTGGTGCACCTCCAGTTTAGATAATAATGTGTAATTTAATTTTAAATATTCAGTGAAACAGTTGCATTTTAACTCAATCTCCTATTTCGAAATTAATTCAGAATTTTAACAGTAGTTTAAAAGAACAGATTTTAAACAGTGTTAATGTGAAGACATCATCAGCTTTTAGGTCCCAGTATATTAATAAAAAAACCCCTAATAACTGCTAATGTTTTGATAATGTTGCCCTGTGTCTCAGGTCATGCATGGAGGACTTTTCAGCGAAGACGGCGTCACATTGGAGGATCTCAGGAAGATTGATAGGAACAGACAGCCGCCAGACTCGGGTACGGCCAAACTCCAACATTTATTATAAAACGTCTAAAACAAAACACCTCAGAAAGTTTTCTACGACGGCGAATCAGAGCCATTGTAGATGGAACAGAAAAGGAGCACAAAATTCAGTTTTTTCTTGCATATTTTCTACTTTTCAAACTCAGAAATTTCCTAATTTTTTTTTCTAGAAAATTTCTGCGATGAATCTAAAAATGTCTATTTCTTCTTGCAAATTTTTCACTGTTGAAACGTTGTCGTTTTTGAGGTTGATCTAAACATTTCTGAGCTTTTTCTCCCAAATTTTTGATTGTTCAAACTCGGAAATTTCCAAGATTTTTTTCTAGAAAATTTCTGCGCTCAATCTCAAAATCCTTTGGCAGAAATTAACTCCTCCTTTTTGTCTTTTCTTCTGTCTCCCTAACACGCTTTCATAATTGCCATACCTCCTGCTGTCCTTTCACCAGGTCCGATGTGCGACCTTCTGTGGTCCGATCCACAGCCTCAGGTGAGTTTGTCTCCGTTGCGTCACACGGACTCTTCCCTCCTGTCCTGCTATGGAGTCATTATTTTGTCCTCTGTGTCTGGAGCAGAACGGCCGGTCGATCAGCAAGCGAGGCGTGAGCTGTCAGTTCGGTCCCGATGTGACGCAGCACTTCCTGGAGCAGAACAAGTTGGACTACATCGTGCGAAGTCACGAGGTCAAAGCTGAGGGTTACGAGGTCACTCACTCAGGGAAGTGCATCACCGTGTTCTCAGCACCCAACTACTGGTACGTTATGGAACATTTAGCCGTTCATACTGGCAGAGTCTCGTCTTCTACTTGGAAAAACATTTGATTTAGGGAAAAAAGAATTAATTGTCCAATCAATTAACCGATAACGTCCAGTTGCACCTTTTTTAGTGTTGTAGTTTGGCCGCGATCCAGCAGAGGGCGCCGCTGGTCATCCTTAAGCGTTGATTCAGGAAGGCGGCGGGAAAAAACAGAGTTCGATATGGGATTTAAAATGTACTTTATGAGGTTATGTTTTGAAATATAAACACTCGACAAACTCCGTGAGTTGAAAATTGCTTTAATAGCGCTCAGTCAACCAAACTGCGTGACGGAGGAACGTCAAGCTCTCAACCCAAAACTACTGATTTGCTACGAAGGTGAAGATATGACGACTTAAGCGGAGGACATGACAGATAAAAATTGTAAGGTTGATATTTGAGGGTTTAATAATGTGAGAAAAGCTTAATAACACAAAATGATCCTAGAAATAATATATAGAAAATTAGCAAAATTATTTTGAATAAGTTTTGAATCTAGAATAATTTACACATCCTTTTCAAATCTCACTTCTTTATTTGTTTATTTAAGTACTGCATGTTTAGTTTATTGTTGAGATGGTAAAGAACATTTTTTGGCTGTTTTGTCTTGAGGTGTGACAGAAAGTTTGCTGCTTGCTTCATTTGTCTGTTTCCCCGCTTTCCAACAGTGATCAGATGGGAAACAAAGGAGCATACATCCACCTCAGGGGATCAGACCTCAAACCTGAATTCCACCAGTTCACTGCTGTGGTCAGTATATTCTCTGATTTTTATGTTTTCTACAAGACAATGAAAGTGCTGCAAATGTATCTAATACTGACTGTGTTACCTGCATAAAGTAGGTTAATGTTTATTAACCGAGTTTTGTAGGTTAAATATCACATTTAAATGAGTTTTGTAGGTTAAATATTACATTTAAATGAGTTTTGTAGGTTAAATATTACATTAAATGAGTTTTGTAGGTTAAATATTACATTTAAATGAGTTTTGTAGGTTAAATATTACATTAAACTGAGTTTTGTAGGTTAAATATTACATTTAAATGAGTTTTGTAGGTTAAATATTACATTAAATGAGTTTTGTAGGTTAAATATTACATTTAAATGAGTTTTGTAGGTTAAATATTACATTAAACTGAGTTTTGTAGGTTAAATATTACATTTAAATGAGTTTTGTAGGTTAAATATTACATTAAACTGAGTTTTGTAGGTTAAATATTACATTTAAATGAGTTTTGTAGGTTAAATATTACATTTAAATGAGTTTTGTAGGTTAAATATTACATTAAACTGAGTTTTGTAGGTTAAATATCACATTTAAATGAGTTTTGTAGGTTAAATATTACATTTAAATGAGTTTTGTAGGTTAAATATTACATTAAACTGAGTTTTGTAGGTTAAATATTACATTAAACTGAGTTTTGTAGGTTAAATATCACATTTAAATGAGTTTTGTAGGTTAAATATCACATTTAAATTAGTTTTGTAGGTTAAATATCACATTTAAATGAGTTTTGTAGGTTAAATATTACATTTAAATGAGTTTTGTAGGTTAAATATCACATTTAAATGAGTTTTGTAGGTTAAATATCACATTTAAATGAGTTTTGTAGGTTAAATATTACATTAAACTGAGTCTTGTAGGTTAAATATCACATTTAAATGAGTTTTGTAGGTTAAATATCACATTTAAATGAGTTTTGTAGGTTAAATATCACATTTAAATGAGTTTTGTAGGTTAAATATCACATTTAAATGAGTTTTGTAGGTTAAATATCACATTTAAATGAGTTTTGTATGTTAAATATTACATTTAAATGAGTTTTGTAGGTTAAATATCACATTTAAATGAGTTTTGTAGGTTAAATATTACATTTAAATGAGTTTTGTAGGTTAAATATCACATTTAAATGAGTTTTGTAGGTTAAATATCACATTTAAATGAGTTTTGTAGGTTAAATATCACATTTAAATGAGTTTTGTAGGTTAAATATCACATTTAAATGAGTTTTGTAGGTTAAATATCACATTTAAATGAGTTTTGTAGGTTAAATATCACATTTAAATGAGTTTTGTAGGTTAAATATTACATTAAACTGAGTTTTGTAGGTTAAATATTACATTTAAATGAGTTTTGTAGGCTAAATATTACATTAAACTGAGTTTTGTAGGTTAAATATTACATTTAAATGAGTTTTGTAGGTTAAATATTACATTTAAATGAGTTTTGTAGGTTAAATATTACATTAAATTGAGTTTTGTAGGTTAAATATTACATTAAACTGAGTTTTGTAGGTTAAATATCACATTTAAATGAGTTTTGTAGGTTAAATATCACATTTAAATGAGTTTTGTAGGTTAAATATCACATTTAAATGAGTTTTGTAGGTTAAATATCACATTTAAATGAGTTTTGTAGGTTAAATATTACATTTAAATGAGTTTTGTAGGTTAAATATTACATTAAACTGAGTTTTGTAGGTTAAATATTACATTAAATGAGTTTTGTAGGTTAAATATTACATTTAAATGAGTTTTGTAGGTTAAATATTACATTAAACTGAGTTTTGTAGGTTAAATATTACATTTAAATGAGTTTTGTAGGTTAAATATCACATTTAAATGAGTTTTTGAAAGGCCCAGTAGGCCAAAGTCCATTTGCTGAGTTTTGTAGGTTAAACATTAAAAATGTTTTATTTGCATTGTTTTGATTGTTGATTCTATGTTGCATGATTTTGTGTTTTTGTGTTTATTATGTAAAGCCCTTTGAAATGCCCTGCTGCTGAAATGTGCTGTAATAATACAATTAGACTGATTGATACAATCATCAATTCTTCATGTTGTCAGAAGTTTCCCCAGGATTTACCTTTCTGATTCTCTGCCTCCACAGCCTCATCCGAATGTCAAGCCGATGGCGTACGCCAACACGCTAATGCAGCTGGGGATGATGTAGAGGCCGCGCGGCGATGACCTGCAGTCGCTCCCTTCCCTCCCAGCCCAGCCGCTCCGGGGCTTGGTCATGTCGTCGTTCCTGCTTAGTCTAAGGGGTTTCTCTCCCACACGAACGTCAGCTAGTTGTTGCGCAGAAACCGGGGCGTAGTTCTGATGGGAAGAGAGCCACCTTAGACAAGCCCAGTCCAGATTTCCTTCTTATTCCTTCACGTTGTTTTTTTTTTTCTTTCTTTCCTGGAGAATTTCCATTGTCCATTTGCCTGCTTCATGCGTGCCATTACTGAGTTACAAAACCAACACTGCAAAAACACCAACTAGACGTATTTTTGTCTAGTTTCCAGTGAAAATATCTTACTACAGTTGAATTAAGACTGAACTAACTTACAAAATTATCTTTTGAGTAATATATAGAAGCTTGTTTTAAGTAAATAATTCCTTAATTTAGATTAAAAGTACTAATTCCACGGCAGATTATTTCACTTTTATCACGGTAAAAATGTCTTGTTATAAGTAAGTTTTATCTGAAAATGGAACTAGTATTTTTCATGCATATAAAGGAAATATTTTCCTAAAACAAGCTCCGACATCTTGCTGAAAAGTTATTTGTAAATTAGTTTTCTTATTTCTAGTGCACCAAGATATTTGCACTAGAGTCTATGAAAAGGACCTGGTAATATTTAGCATTTTTGCAGTGAAGATCTGGTTTTTAAAACTCCTGATTCGCTCAGCAGATGGCTCGAATTAGCTGGTTTGTACCAAAGATACGTAATGAAAATGATTGTTCAGTTTTAGCAAGAGCAACTTGTGACTCTGGATATTAGCATCGCAACGTTGGCCTGCATTCACAGTTAAGCAGTTTGTAAAACGGTTTACGGAGCCGCATGTCTGTCAGTGTTTCTCAAACCAACTTTACAGTATGTTCGACTTTATTTCAAGAATACAAAATCGAACTCTTTGTGATCTAAAAAAAAACAAACAAACAAAAAAAAAACACTCTGGGTACACTTAAAGGTGCTGTTTGCCATTAGTGATGTATTTTGCTGGTACCGTTTATTTTGCACTTCTGCATTGCTTCCTGTTGGGGAAGGAACCGCCGCTCCGTGTTTTCATCCTTCGTCGTCGTCGTCGTGCCACCGACTCGGCAGCTCCTGCACAGTCCGCTCATCCAACTAGCTAGCTAGCAAACACTGATGGCACTCTAGTCTTCAATTCATATTCAGGCTTATTATCCCATGTGTGAATTTCTACATTACACAAAAACGTCCAGATTACGATCCTGTCGTGAAACGCACAGCTATACTGTCTAACGGCCCTGAACTTTTTAGATAAATGAATACACTTTAGTGTATGTATATATACTGTATCATTTAAAGATTCTGTGTAATGTTTGGAGAAAATTATTGAATTAAAAAAAAAAAAGACAGTCCAGTGATTTTAGAAACAAACTGGTGTCTTTGTTTATAGAATGCTCTTGTTTCCCGTGTTTGAAATGTTTGTAGGGCTGCAGAGCGGAGCAGGTCCAGCAGCACCACAAGGAAAACCAGGTACAGTGGATGGAAGAGCAAAGATCTTCACACACGTTGTTTAAAGCATTGTGTTTCCTGATGGCTTGGTGTCATTTTGACAGGAAGACACAATCAAAGTCTGGCATTAGATTCACAATGAGCTTAATGACTGTAAATATTTGGAAAAACAAGTGAAAGAACCTGCAAACTGCTTTATCAACAGCTGATTTGATTTATTAAAGGGGCAGTTTCATGTAAAATCGACTTTTTTTTTTAGCTTTAAGTCATGTTATATTGTTACTCCCTCGTCAAAAACATACCCGGAGTGCATCAGGGATGTTTGAGAAATCCTTCAATCGCCATGGCAGCTGTGCAAAACGCCGTGACGGGCTTAGCTCCGCCTTCAAGAAACAGCTCCTCCCTTCTCAGACTAGCCAGCAGCAATTAGCAAACACCTGGGGGAACTGCAGGTCAGCTGAGCTCGTTGTAGGAGCTTCTTCTTTGTGAAATGCTGGTTAAAAAATGTTTTTAAAGGGCTAATAAAGGAGCCATGTTGTGATGACTTTCTGAAGGCAGAGTTTCAGAAAGAGCAGGAGTTTTTAAAGAGACAGAGGCCAAATTTCAAGGCATTAAATTAAATGTCAAATTCCTTTTAAGTCATATTTGATATGTAAAGCATTTTACATATATTTTATAAGCACTGTTGTAAAATTGCACTATAAGCCTGGAAAATACATGACACTGCCCCTTTAAAGCTTACATATTTAAGTCTTTTATTAAATACCTTATCTACAAAACACCATCATCAGATTTAGGTTCAAAACCTTTATTATTATTTATGTTTTTGTTTACATGTTCTGTCCAGAAGTGGTCATAATATCTGATGTTGCTCGGTAAGAGTTGCACCACCTTAACACATGTTTTCTCAAGTAGATGTAGAGCAACTAAACAGAATTTTAATTTAACATTTAAGCGTTTTCATCAGACAAAAATGCCACTAGTAATAGTATTATATGCTAGTATAAGTGATGATATATTTGTTCCTTCAGATATAAAATAACATCAGATCAAAGCTTGTGAATGAACAAGAGGTCTCACTTCAACATAAACGGTTAAGTAAAAGTAAGCAATTTCCCCCCCAAAACGTTAATCAAGTAACTTAACTAGTTATTACTAGGGAAATCTGTTAGTATCTCAAACTAATGTCTCGATACACTTTCGTTTAAGCCTTTTTCTAATTTTTCTGTTGAAACATTTTTTAACAAGAAGCCTATTTTAAAAGCTTTGCTGTTAAAATAATACTGTTCACGTCGTCTCTATTAGTTTTAAAGCAGATAACGGCTAATCCAGTCGAGGTTTGAAATCCTTAAGAGCGTTTTTGAACCGATTTTACTACACGTAATCTCGCGCCGCTTCGTCTTGTTTACGAACCGACGTGTTCGAATCTTCGTGACGTCACCTGCCGTATTCCCTGAAATGTTCTTGTGTTATACTATTATACTTTCTTTGTTTTTATTCCTTGTAACCCCTGGCATTTTTATTTTTTTCCTTTCTTTTCTTTTTTCATTTTTTTCCCATTCTATACATTGTATTGATATTTTGATGCAATAAGTAAAATAAAATAAATAAAAATGAATCCAAGTACACCTCGCCAAGAAAAAAAAAAAAAAAAGTCGAGCGGCGCGTCTCGCAACGTGACCGGTCGCAGGAATATGACGTGTTGGTGAACCAGCTGATCCGTCGTTCGTCAGCCGAGCGCCGTGAGTTGACAACACGAGTTAAAGCAGACGTATCCCTTACAGGAAGGACTTTGGTTTCACCTTGTTATGAATCCGGCTGGGTGAGGAGGAGGAAGGGTCCCGGGAGCGATGCCGAAGTACTGCTCGGTTCCGAAGTGCAGGAGCGACTCCGGCGAGAGGAAGAGCTTTTACAAGTCAGTGCGCGTCGTTTGTTTTCTTGTTTTTAACCTGAGTCAACCGTTGGTTCAAGTTCACTGCTGGAGATACCGTCTAAACTTACATTTATCCGCTTTACGTTTATATATATTAATGACACTTGTAGTAATATTATTATTGATTTTATTTTGAAGTTCTTCCGGAATATGAGAAGTACAGATGAAGATACTAATCTAAAAGTAATGTCTACATTTATTATTTCTGAATAATTTAATCCAAAACTGGTTTACTTTTCTGTTACGACACAATCAAAATATTTGATGATCCATTTTTGATGTCAAAAAGTTTCTTTAAACTAATTTTTTGAGATATTTGCTAAACCACGTGACATTTCATACATCTGCAAGCCATAAAAATAATGTAGATCTCTTTTTATTCTTATTTACAGCAAAGTAAATACAGCTTTTGTCTATATTTTATTTACCGTAAAAAGCTGATTTTTACCCACATGGTTTAGTACAATGTGCTCAAAGAAAGGAACCCTGTATTTATGAAATAATTTTACTGAAGAAACAACTTTTGCCTTGAGAAAATGATCTGATCTGCATCAGACAACGTGATACAACTGGGACACACTTGTAGGTTTAGAAATAGTAGATTTTTGTAGATGGATTTATTTTTAAAATGGCCACAGAGTTGTAAAATCCACCCCCAAAAATAACATTTAAATTCATGTATTTATAATATAAAAACTCAAATATTAACAGCCGGAAAGTTGTATTTTTCCACAACTAATATTAAAACCAGGATATTCTGAGATTATGAGCATATTATTGTTTAAATATTGCAAATATTTGCCTTTAAATTCAATTGTGAAAATATAATTTTTATCTACTTAAGCACCTTCATTTTACTGGGTTTATAAAAATATCGAATCCAAAATCAAGACGTTCAAACAAGGGTGTTCAAAGTGTGGCCCGGGGGCCATTTATGGTACTTGAAATGATTTTGTTCGGCCCCAGAATACAAGTCAGGAATGCTAAAACTTTGGCCAACAAAATGGAAAACAACTGACGATCCAAATAAAATTGGAAATCGTTTGTCTTTTAATAAGGCAACTGTTTGTGTTTTGGATCATGCAGATTTTGGAAAAAAAATGTTTATTGTTGAACAGCTAAAGCTAAAAATATTGCAAGTTAATGTTTTGCATTTTTAATTGAATAAATGTTGTGACCTGTTGGTTGTTTAAATTTGCCAGTTTTGGACCACTGGTCAAAAATATTTGGACAACACTGCAGTGAAAGTTCATGTCTGCAGGAAGAACGGATGAAAGTGACCTGGTTATAAATGAGCCTGGAGCTGCAAGAGGACAAAACTGGAACAAAATAAAGAAAAACTTAAATGCCTCCTTTTGTAAAAAGGTTGGACAACAGAGGCCTGTCACAATAAAAACAACTAAATTGTCCCAGAAATTATGGCGATAAATAACAATATAATCTAACATTAATTTTGTAGAGAACACTTATCTTAACAAGATATTTTAAATATCCAAAAATAAAACACAACTACCAAAAACATTATGTTAATAAAAACCATGTGCAACTAAAACCATAAACAAAAACGTAAAATAAGTAAAATGCATTTATATAGCAGCAATCAGACATTAAAATCCAAAAGTTCTTCACAAAGACTCAAACAGAAAAACAAAAACTCACGTAAAATGTTGCAGTGCAAACAATTTTTTTATGACTATAAAAAAAACATCGCTAAATATAATAAATGCCTCATATATTCCTCTTTCTGTCATTAAAACATAATTAGTCGTCTGCTAACTTGCGTTTTTGGCAGAAGTTGTTTTAATCAGCACAACAACCTGCAGCTGAGAAAGAAGTCGGATCAAATCGCAGCTAACAGAAACCGAGAGCACAAGCAAAAACCTGATGACTCTGTTTGTTTCGGTTTGTTGTTATTAGCTCTGATTCTTTCTGCTTCCATGAACCGCTGTTGGGTTTGCTGTAAACCTGAGCCGTGTTTCCCCAGGTTCCCGCTCCAGGACCCGGCCCGGCTGCAGCAGTGGGTGAGGAACATGGGCCGGGAGAACTGGACTCCCTCCCGACACCAGTACATCTGCCACGAACATTTCGCCCCTTCGTGCTTCAAGGTGCGGTGGGGGATCCGCTACCTGGACGCCGACGCCGTGCCGACGGTCTTCCCGGATACCGAGGTAACGGAGTAAAACCCTTCGTCGATTAGATTCACTTTTGTCACATTTTCATTCTTCCATTTGAGTTTATGCCACTTCTAAAAACAAGCACTTAAAAAAAAAAAAACAGGTCAATGTTTGTTGGTGTTTGGACAACAATCTGTGGGCACTTCCCTCGTTACCTAGCAACCTAAACGGAGCTCCGCCTACTTTATTATTAGAAGACGAGGTCTATTGTCCAGCTGGTTTTACCCGCCAAGTGTTTTGTTGTAACCACTTGCTGCATTCTTGCTGGTTGTGCAGGAGGCTCCACTTCTGCTTTTCAAAGCAGAAATGTATAGTTCATAGCAGAACTATACATCTATACAGATGTATAGTTGTGCATCTGTTTGTAGCCATTAAGAGTAGAGTTCTCAGCAACACATAAGAGCTTGTTTTATGTTCCATAGATTTATGCTAGCTCGATTAAAGAAAGCTTAAAGTGCGTAACTTTCTGCAACAGCCTCTTCCAGTGCTTGAATTCTGTTTTTATCCTGTTTCGTTCTTTTATTTCTTGTTTAAATGTTTTATTTAGGTTTTTTTTCTCCTTTTAATTGAACTGTTTTCTGCCCTGTGAATTGTCGTTTAGTTGTTTCATTTGTGCTAATTTCTGCGTATTTGATTATTCTGCTCAATAGGTTAAATTAAACTGATGGAGTTTATTTTTGCCGTACAGAAACGGAAAGCGTCAGACGACAGCGAGAGGAAGCCGAAGCGCCTGAGAGACCAGAGCGACGGGACGACGGCCGACCAGACCGTCCGCCTGCTTGAGCTCGCCGTCGCCGCGTCGCCGCACGCAGAAACCGGCCCGACGGAGTCGAGCGTGGGTTCTCCAGGAGTGGACCCGGCCGACGCAGTCAGATCGGGTTTGAACTTCCCACTGACTCTCTACCAGACGACAGACGGCCTGATGAGCGGTGCAGGCACTGCGGAGCTGCTGATGATGTCAGAAGGCGCCGCAGAGGACGGCCAGGTGGAGCTGGTGAACGGAATCACGGCTGCCATCTTAAGCCAGGGCGGCGTGCTGGTCCTCAACGAGGCGGCGCCCCATCCGGACCTCGCGTCCTCCGCCGGCGAAGACGTCCCGCAGGAAGTGGTGGCTTACTTTGAGACGGTACCGAACATTCTGCCCGGCGGGACGTCGACCCGGGTCGCCTCCCACCCCGACACGGTGCTGTCGCCGGCTCTGAGCTCCAAGCCCATCTCATCCACTCTGCCCATCGTGTCCAAACACGTCCCAACGCCGCCGCCGCCATCGCTCGTCCTCACGCTGGAGCGGCTGGACGAAGCGGAGGACGCGGACGCCATGACGGACAGCGAGGAGACGGAGAGGGACGACCAGCAGCTGGAGGAGCACTGGTGAGGACAGACACCATCAACAAGTGGATACATTGAAAATGGCATCTAAACAGAATCACTGTACGATATTTTGACCGTTTTGAATTCTGCACCTAAAATTTAACCAAAATATGGAAAAACAAAACTGCTGTTATAATAAAAGCTAAACTAAACATTTAACTAATCAAAAGAATCAAATACACTAAACAATTTGTTTGTTTGCTAAGTTGTTTTTAGCAAACTAATTAGCTATACATTTGTTTGCTAAGCTAATTTTAGAAAACGCAGTTTACTGAAAAAATAATTTTTTTGGCTAAAGTAAATGAGCAAAAACTTTTTTTACTAAACCAAAAAAAAGTGCAAATTTTTTTTTTTACACAAGCTTTTTGTGTCTGTAAGAACGAAATTTTATTCTAATAAAAACAAAACAATATTTAACTAATAAAAAAACTAATTAGTTTCTTTCCTGGTTAGTTTTTAGCTAAAAAATGTTTTTGCAAAACTAATTTTATCAAACTAATTTTTGCAAAAACAAATTTAATTAGCAAGAAATGTTATTAAAAAATATTTTCTTTATGTTTTTGGCTTTTACACAAACTAAAACATTTTAATTTATATGGCTAATATCAATTAAAGAAACCAAACTAATAAATTGGCCAATTAAAAACTAGCGTGTTTGTTCATTAGTTTTAGCAAACTAATATTAGCAAACAAATTCTTTGTACTAAAAAAAAAATTTGCAAAAAGTTTTTTGAAAAATTTTAGATGAAAACTTCAGTTCTTATCGAGCTAATAAACATTTAACTAATTAAAACTAGGAAAATGCTAAAAAAAACCTAAAAGAATTAGGCAAAAAGTCAATGAAATAAAACTAAAACATAATGAAAAACTCCAAACTATTATAACCCTGCTGCACATTCATCATGGCTTTTTTCACTAGGAGCTAATTTGTGTTCACACCTGCTGGAGGCTCATTGATAAATTGGCTCTTAATTCTAGGCAATCAGCCGATACTATTTTATTTTCCGGTTGACATAATTAGACGGTTCCTTAGAAAACAGCTGTTTTTCCCGGATCTTCTCCTCACGTGTTGTCACCGTTTTCACGTTTTGTGTGTCTTGGTGACGCGAGCAGCTACCACAAGAACAGCTTGAGTAAGGAGCAGCTGGAGGCGATCGTGGCCGAGCTGCAGAAGAAGGTGAAGGTGCTGCAGCAGCGGCACCGCCGGCACCTGGAGAAGCTGCTGGGGCTGGAGAACACCGTGAGCCAGCTGAGGCAGAGCAACATGCTCAACGAGGAGCGGCTGCAGCTGCTGGAGAGGGTATTTATTCTAACGTCTCGATCCAAGCTACTGCCAATAGAGAGACTGTGTCAAACTGAGGGCTCAGGGGCCGAATCTGGCCCACTATAGCTCCTTAATGTGGTCCTCTAGACTAAGTAAGCCTAGTTACAGCAATTCCTTGAACAGGTTAGGTTAGCTCTATGGCCTATACAAAACATTTTCATTACCTATTTTGCTCAAATCATTCTCAGATGTTGAGATTTTAGTCAGTTCTGCCTATTTTGAGTTGCTTTAAGGCATCCTGTCACTTTAAATCCAAATAAGCTGCAGCTGACCACACACCCCCAACTCGACGTTTACACTTTTATGCAAACAGATGCAACATTATTCAGTCAACAAGAATGCAGTCAGTGGTTTCTGGATGGCAGGTCAACAACAAAACACTTGTCTTTTCCAGCAGCCATTGTGCAGAGTATACACTGCAAAAATACGCAATCTTACTGAGTATTTCTTGTTTAGTTTCCATTGTAAATATTGTAGTACACTTTAAAAAAAAAAAAGACAAAACATCAATTAAATTTTTAGCAAGATATTGGAGCTTGTTTTAAGTCAATAATCCCTTAATATAGACAAGTTGTGCTCGTTCCACTTGTAGATTATTGCAGTTTAAACAAGACATTTTCCACAAGTAACAAGTGAAATAATCTGCTAGTGAAATTACAAGATTGTCATCAGTAGTAAGAAATTATTGAGCTAAAAAACGACCCTGTGTCTCGCTGAAAAGTTACTTGTATGTTACTTTTTGTCTTATTTCAAGCGTAATAAGATATTTGCTCTAGAAACTAGACCAAAAATACTGTGTACGTTTTGTCCAAATGTGCTGGAACTCAGTTTGGGTTGCTAAGTAACGAGCTGGCCTTCGCAAGGGTTGCTAGGCAACGGGTAAGAGTTTCATTCCAGAAGGTTTTTAGAAACGGCTCATTTTCCAGATACCAAACAACATCGACTTCTTGCCAAAAAAAAAGGTATTTTGTGTGGCAGTGTTTTCTTAAGGGCTATTTTTATTTAATGGACTTCAAGGCTGTTTTTTAGAAGCAGTAGAGACTTAAATGGAAGCACAAAAACGTGGAAAATGTGAATTTTGCTTAGTTTTGTATGCAATGCAAGGTCCCACCTGCAGGTGGCAGCATTTCTTACTTTTATGACTGTTGAATAATGTGAAAAGTCATTCGATATTGTTAAACTTTAAGAAGCACTTATCTAATGCAGATGGAGATATTTATTAATATTTTAACAGATTAATGGGTTTTATTGATGCTTTTTGACACATCCAACATTCATAAATCTTAATTTAGCTGAAAATAAAAATGAGTTTGACGCTCCGGCAGTAGAGTAACTGCTATCATTCTTATGTTTTTCGCTCCATCAGGCGTATTTGCAGACGAGTGCAGCTGCGTCGGATGCCGGCGAGACTGTCGCCATCATCTACGGAGACGACAACGCTGCGTACTTTTACACTCCACTGACCGACGATGCGGGGATGGCGTTGAATATGGACGAGAAATAAAACAACTGGATATTCTGTTTGTGTCTGTGCCAAAATATTAACTAAAGGGGCTAATTTGGTTGTTTTCCATAATCAGTACTTTATACATGATCAAAATAAGGTGATTTCTTTCTTTTCCTGTGAATAATGAATAATGGGGCAATACTGAATGTTTTTGTTACGGGTTTTGCTTTCTACTCCAACTCTTGTTTGACTTTTTGTTTGCTTGTTAATTTATTTTTCTTTATGAAAATTTACAGATCATTAAAAATACATTTACAAAAAGTCTAAAGCTTCTGTTCTGTGTCAAAATGTCATCGCAATTCAGTGAACTGCACTTTCTGCATGTGGATAGTTTTGAAACAATGCATCATAACATTCACAGATAAGAACAAAATATGCAAAAATGATTAAAATTTAGGTTTATGAATGATTGAGCATGTTGGGAATGTCTCAGAAAATCGTTTAGTTTAAATGAAAACTGGGAATGCAGATTGTTTATGATGCACATTTACAGGTTTTAAGCCTTTCACAATAGTTCTTCTCTATCTTCTGTCTTTCCACTAGAGGGCAGTAGAGTCCAAATGAGTTCATCACTGAAAGCCTGGACCTGACAACTGTTATAAAGACCCAACACCTAAATATTACACACATAATATTACCATACATTATATATGAGTAAATGCTAACAACTTATTTCATTTATATTTTTCAAAACAGTTTCTGAGTGTGCTGCAATTTTTTCTGTGATGATTGTTAAAGAAGAGAAAATGCCAAATATGTTTTTACAAACATTTAGAAAGTGAATCCTTAATTCTTCATTTTGATTGGCAGGTGGACCAGCCAATGGATTTTAATAAACACACAGACCAATTTCTTGTCTTTTTTCCATAATGTCTGTCCGGATCAGATCCAACCCAGTAATGGTGACCTACTAGTTAGTGTAAATGGACAATTGATGAATGAACAAGCATTTTATTTTTGTTTTGCGGTTTTAAAATATATTACAAAAAAACTTACAAACCTTTTATGTATCTGTAATCTGGCTGTTGATTTACAATCCCGCTCTATTTTAAACTTTGATTTCTCCAGTTGAATTTCAACCAGGCCAATCAGCGAACAGAAGGAGACACGTGAGCGATGACGTCGATTTCCTGCGCTAACTGTAGCTGTAGCAATGGCGTCAGAGGAGGTGAACAAATTCCTAATCGACGCTTCCAAGCATGGAATTGACATCAACATCAACAGCAAACCTGTTCGGCTTCGCTACTTCTCTCTTTGCGGTGGAGGATGATTGTTTACGTCACAGGCAACTTCCGGTAAACTTCATGGCGTCGAACGAGCTCATTACGTAACGTTACGGCCAAATGGTTAGCTTGTTCCACTAAGCTGACGGTAAAACAACAGGCTAACATACATGTTAGCAGGCGTTTTCTTCATATTTCACAACCAAAACACAAAAAATACCTCATATTAGCGCCATTCTTAACATTGCATGTATGCAGAGAGCTAAGAATAGCTGCTAAAGCTAGCTTTTTTAAAATGTTGTTACATTTACATGTGAAAGATGTTGCCCAGATGTTTAGCATTTGGGCTAAAGAAGTTCTTAGGCACCTCCGGACCTGCAGGTTTTGCATCTCTTTTGGGATAGTCAGGTAATTTTTGGCCTTCTAAAATAAGAAAAACGTAGTAACTTGTTACATTTACTTGAGTAACCTTTTGGGAATAGTGTACTATTAGGATACTTTTGCTACCCTGTACTTTCTACTTTTTATTGAAAGTAGTTCTACTCTGGCCACTTCACCCTCCTCTGAAAACAAAGAGTTAAAAACTTAACTCTACCAGAAGGATGTCAGGTCAGTTTCTGTTCCCACTGAGTGGACACAGTGAGTCTGTGTTAATCTCAGGTGTGGCTGAGTTTTCCTCATCCACCTTCAGGGTCCGGGCCTCCTCCCTGCCCTTCACATTCCCCAGTATCAGTCACGTGAGCACAGATTGGCCAGAACCAACAGAGCACGACAAGACACGCTCACAGAACCTCCTTTCTTCTCTTTCCCCGCAGCCGTCCAGGTATGTGATTAGATAGCGTTTCATCGGAACCTGGGGGGTTTTGGTCAGCATTCATCATCTTTTCCTTTGCATTTGGTTCAAAGCGACCTGAACCTGTTGGTCTCATTGGAAATTATTCACATGTTTCCTGGATTAGACGTGCAAATCAGAGATCCAGTGATTAGTTTAGCGATAACCAAACATGCCTGAAGGTCTTTAGCAAGTTGGTGGAACAGGAAATTATCTTTCACTGCAGCAAAAACACAAAATCTTACCAAGAAGTTTTGATCTAGTTTAACGTGGAAATATCGTAGCACACCAAAAATCAAAACTTATCTTGTCAGCAACGTAGACAAGTTTATTTTAAGTCAATAATTCCATAATATTGGTGAAAAAGTACTAATTCAACTGGTAGAATGTTCCACTGCGCTGTTACCTAGCAACCCCAGCCAAGCCCAGGCCGTTACCTAGCAACTCAGTTCTAGTTCCACTGCCAGATTATTCCACTTACAGGAAAAATGTTTTTAGTGACCTGACCTGCCAGTGTAACTAGTGCATTTTAAATATTTTTTTAGTAGTAAGTATTTTTTAATTGGAATTATGAATTTAATCAATATTAAGAAATTCTTTAGTTAAAACAAGCTCCCATGCTGCTGAAAAGTTCCTTATTTCACGTGCGCTACAATATTTCAACTTTTATTAGATTTAAGCTTTCGTTATGATTTGTGATAAACAGAATTTGCACCATTATTGCTAATTCAGATTGTGAACAATAGCCTCCCTCGCCCCTGCTGTGCAGTTTGTTACAGTAAAATGTCTCCTAATCTGTAGTTACTGTAACCTCGCCTCTGGTGGCGGTGACACCGATATGAGTAACCTGATCTGGAATTATGCACCTCTCCCATATTTACTGTGAAATGCTCATCAATTTTTAATTTCTGTGCCTCTGAAACCATTCTGTAACATTTTAAAAACGTGTCCACATCTGAAAACTGAAGTTTCAGTATAAAAAGTTTGAGTAACTCGACTCCGCTCCCCTGGTGCTCCTCCTCACCCCTGCCTGTAAAACCGATCTTGTGGCTAATCGCTAACAGCCGCGTTGCCACCTTGACGTAACGCAGTCCTCGGGGATTGAATGTCGAGGTTTTGTCTTACGAAGCTTCGGCACACGCTCCATCATTTCTGATAAATGCCGAGGTCATTTTTTTCACCTGGACTCGCTGCAGAAAGCTTCAACTTTTAACACAAAGCCAGACAAATAAGCAGCTATGACACTTTTATTAAAAAAAAAAAAAAAAAACACCAAACATCACAGGAGTGAGTGTCGAAGACGTCTAGGTGATTCACTAAATTAATACGTAATGTCTCGAAACACCGTAATCTCTCTTCACCACAACAAACTAGCAGTTGTGTTGAATACAGTTATTATCTGTGTTTATGTTCCTACTGGAACTCCCTTTACTGGAAATTCATCCCTTTTTTTTTTTTATTTAAAATGGGTTTTGATTATAAAAATCAGAGATCAGTTTTCAGTTGCAAACATTACAAAGCTACAATCTTATAAAAGGAACTGATTTTTTTTTTTTTTACAGTGAAAGACTCTTAAAATGACAGTGCACAAAGAAATGTGAATAAACATGCTTTTTGTATGAACAGTTTCAACACTATAAAAACACTAAATTTCAACAAGTATTTTTTCCTCCAGCTTTTAGCAAATACATCATTTTACTCAAAAGAAGACAAATATAACTTTCAAGTAACTTTTCAGTAAGACAGAGGAGCTGGTTTTAAGTAATTAATTCCTTAATATTGATCGGTTAAATGTTGCAAATCAATGACTTGATGCAATCTGTTTAGATGGAAACTTTTAATACTATTTTGAAGAAATAATTGAATTAATATTTTCATATTTTGTACTTATGGAAGAATGTTTTTCTGATTCTACTGGAGCTAGTACTTTTTAAAATCTATATTCAGAAATTACTGACTTAAAACAAGCTCCTAAAATGTTAGTTGTATCTTACTTAAAGAGTAATAAGCTATTTTCACTAAAAATTAGACCAAAAAAATTGGTAAAAATGAGTGTTTTTCACTACAAAAACATTTTTGATGTAGTTTCCAGTGCAAATAAATTAGCACACTTGAAATAAGACAAACCTAACTTACAAGCAACTTATTAGTAAGATATAGGAGATTGTTCTGGATTAATATTTTATTAATATTGCCAAATTATTTCACTTATAACAAAATATTTTCCACAGTGTTTTAAGTTAAATAATCTGCCAGAGGAGCTAGTAGTTTTTCCATCTGTGTTAAGAAATAATTGACTTAAAACAAGCTCCTGTATTTTGCAGAAAAATGATTTGAGTTAGTTTTGTCCTATTTTAAGTGTAATGAGATATTTGCACTGGGCTCTAGACAAAAAATACTTGGTAAGATTTTGAGGTTTTGCAGTGCAGTTCCACTGGCAGATATCTTGCTGTAAAGTGGAGCTAGTACTTTTTAAATTTAATATTTAAGCAGTATTGACTTAAAACAGGCTCCTGAAAGTTACTTGTTAGTTTTGTCCTTTTTTCAGGGGGATATTTGCAGAAAAAAACTAGACAAAACTCTTGGTAAAGTTTTGTTTTTGCAGTGAAATTCTTGTTCTCTTCGAGTCCCCTCCCCTCCGGACTCAGTGTTCCTGTGGGATCTGGTCGCGTTTGACCTCCACTCATACATAGTCCTTTCTCTCTATAACCGGGCCGCCGGCGGACTGGGCTGAGTACGCCATCCTGGAGCCGTTGTACCTCGTCTCCCGAGGCGGACAGGAGCAGCAAAGAAGTCCTCCTCCGAGAACCAGGAGCGCGGCGGCACCCCAGCCTACGTACAGCGCCGCCCCCAGCTCCCGCCGTTGGGCGTCGGTCAGCAGCGGGTTGTAGAAATCCCTGATGATGGTGTGGGCCGACCAGGAAACGGGGATGAGCTGCATTGTGCCAGAAACGATGAACAGCACCCCGGATACGATGATCACCTTGGCCTTGGAGGCCTTGTCCTCGATGCAGTTGGTGCACTTTGCCCCGGCGATGGCCACCAGCACGGCCAGGATGGCCAGCAGGATGGAGATGACGGTGAGGGCGCGGGCCGCCTGGAGGTCCGGCGACAGCGCCAGCATGGAGTCGTACACCTTACACTGCATCTGGCCGGTGCTCTGCACCACACAGCTCATCCACAGACCCTCCCAGATGATCTGCGCCGTCACGATGTTGCTGCCGATGAACGCCGTCACCCGCCACATGGGCAGGGCGCACGCCACGATGGCGATGATCCATCCCAGGATGCACAGGGAGATGCCAATCAGCTCCAGTCCTATAGACATACTGGCTGCTGATGTCGCCCAGTTAGTGTTAGTGAGTGTGTGATGATCTGTTACCTGGACTGGTAAAGTATCTGTTTTATACCAGTGGGTTGGAGCAGGGGAGGAGTCTGGGATGGAGGCGACGTCACTATGAGGAGAGGAAGGACCTGGAGACTCTCTGGACTCTCTGCTATCGGCTTACAGGGCGAGCACCACAAAGGGCCTGGCCACAAAGAGGCCCTTTACAGCCGAAAGGCCGTACACTGCAAAAACACAACGTCTCACCAAGAGTTTTTGGACGAGCTTTAGTGAAATATCTTTACAAAACTGATTTAGAAGTGACTTTTCAGCAAAATAGGAGCTTTTTTTAAAAGCCAATAATTACATAATACTGATGTAAAAGTTCTAGTTCCACTGGCAGATTCTTTTACTTATAAGTGAAATAATCTGCCAGTGAAACTAGAACATTTTATCAATTAAGGAATTATTGATTTCTTAGCTGAAAACATATCGGTAAGTTAGATATTTGCACTAGAAACCAGACCAAAACTGTTTTTGAAGTGAAAAAACACAGTCTTCCCCAAGTGTTTTTGGTCAGTTTGTAATAGAAATATTGTAACGAAATAAGAAACCTTCCAGAAACAGCAATAATAATTCAAATTCAAAACCCTTTTTTTTTTATTTATTTTTTTTATAAAGTATGACAAAACATTTTTCAAATGTTATAAGTGAAATAATCTGCCAGTGGAACTAGAACTGGGTTGCTAGGTTACGGGCTGGGCTGGGCCGGGGTTGCTAGGTAACGTGCAGTAGAACATTCTATTGGTGGAACTATAATGTTTTTGTTTTTAAAAAATTAATATTAAGGATTTATTGACTTAAAACAAGTTGCTAAATTTTACTGAAAACTTACTGTCAAGTTAGGTTTGTCGTATTTTAAGTGTACTAAGACATTTGTACTAGAAACTAAACCAAAAATACTTGGTGGGATTTTGTATTTTTGCAGTGAAACATGTCTTTTTGTATCCAAAGACATTCTGCATGTAGATTTTGTTCACATAAATTAATAAAGGTCCCTATAAAGAGTTCAAGTCTGAGATCTTAGGTTCTATTTCAGACTAATTTGTTAATAAAATAGTTGCTTTACTTCAAACCTTTTATCTGTCTTGCTACAAATTACTTTGGTACACTGCAAAAACACAAAGTCTTATATTGTTGGTCTGCTTTTAGTACTTTGGTACACGTGGAATAAAACAAATCTAACTTGCAAGTGACTTTTCAGCACAATAAAGGAACTTGTTTTAAGTTAGTAATTTCTTAATATTAATGAAAAATTTCTGGCAGATTTGTTCACTTCAGGAAAAATGGGGGATTTTGGGAGATTTTTATGAGTCAGTCTGTCTCTCCAGAATGTCACTGAGTTTCTCCGGAGTCTGGACAGTTGCCAGAGGAATGCCGCCGTTCCTCAGCCTCATCTGCTGACTGAAACCAAACAAGATGGCTGCCTCCTGTGGAGACCACACTGCCGGTTATCACAAAGTCAACTCATGAATAAGAAAGGTGGACATGCCGCACTTTAGGTCTGGGCTTGCAGGAAGAAAATCACTTCTTTTTTACCTTTTCAAAGTAGTGGCATCAAAATAAGTACCGGTAGTTCCACTGGTAGATTATTTTACTTATAAAAATTTTTTTTTTTCCCTGTATAAATGAAATAATCTGCCAATGAAACTAAAACCTTTTCACTATTACTAAGGAATCATTGACTTAAAACTAGCTCCTATATTTTGCTCAAAAGTTACTTGTAAGTTAGTTTTGTCTTATTTCAAATGTACTAACAAATTACTTGGTAAGATTGTGAGATTTTACAGTGCAGACCTTTTTGCTGCAAAGCTACCAACATTTCAGCTTGTAATATAAATCATTAAACATAAAATTACAATTCCAGAGGACAACTGGAGAAAACTAAAACCTGGATCATTAATACAGTTACACAACAAGTATTTGTTCAAAATTGTTTATTGTTTAGAATTGTGGTAAGAAAAATTACAAATTCCTACCATCGATTTTAAATGTACAATAAGTGGAGCCTCCACAAAGGATTGATTTGGGCTCAAAAATGCATGTTCTACATGTAAAAAGGCAATAAGTGGAACATGTAAAATATTTCTGTGACTTTTGTTTACCTGAAATACAAATCAAATTAAAAACATCGAATCAAATCCTTGCAAAAATCATTACAAATCTTTAGGATTAACAAAGATTAATCCTAAATCTTTATTTTATTTTATTTTAAAATGCAGACATTCAAGATGAGCTCATTAAAAATTACAATTTTTGCTAAACATTAACAAACGTTCTAAACTACTGTAAAAGAAACTTGAATGAAATCACTAATTCTACAATATTTAGTCAGTTTCGGTGCTTCCAATGTGACAGAAAACAGATTTTGACTGAATACAGAGAAAGTTTTTCTTAGCAAATAAAAATAACTTTAGTTGTAAAAATTACTTAGCCTAGTGTTAGTTAGTGAAAAACAAAGTTTGAACAGCAAAAATACAAAATATACCCAAGTATTTTTGGCTTAATTTCTAGTGGAAATTTCCTCGTACACTTGAAATAATTCTGCAGCAAGAAATAGCTTAATTTAAGTCAATAATTCCTTAATTTTGATGAAAAGCTCTACTTCCATTGGCAGATTATTTCACTTATATTCCCATGTTGCAATTTAAATAATCTGCCACTGGAATTAGAACTTTTTAAAACCAATATTAAAGAATTATTTACTTAAACCGAGCTCTTATATCTTGGTGAAAAGTAACTTGCAATTTAGTTTCTTCTTATTTCAAGTATTTCTTTTTAGATATTTGCACAAGAAACTAGAGAAAAATACTTGGTAAGATTTTGTTTTTTCAGTTTTTAGATGTTTTTGTCCTCTTCAGTTCTGTTTCTGGAGTCTAATGAGTTGGTACCCGTTGGTCAGCGCGTGAGAGCGGAGCAGATGTCGCCTCAGACGTAGTCTCTCCTGTCATAGCCGCTCGGTAACACCGATCTGGTGTTGGAGTAGGGCGTTCTGTACCTTTTCTCCGGCCCCCGAGGGCAGCTGGAGGACAGGATGCCGCCTCCGATGAGCAGGAAGGCAGCGGCGGCCCAACCCAGATACAGCGCAGCACCGATCTCCCTCTTCTGGGCATCAGGTATGACTGGACTGTAGAACGCCGTGATGATGGTGTGAGCGGACCAGGACACGGGGATTATCTGGGTGAGGGAGGCCATAACGAAAGCCCCTCCGGAGGCGATCATCGCCCGCGCTTTAGCCGCCTCTTCGTCTATGCAGTTGGTGCACTTTGCCCCCATGATGGACATCAGGAGTCCCAGAACCCCCAACACAATGGAGACAACGGAGAGGGCGCGGGCGGCCTGAAGGTCGCGGCTCAGAGCCAGCATGGAGTCGTAGACCTTGCACTGCATCTGGCCGGTGCTCTGGGACACGCAGCTCATCCAGATGCCCTCCCACATGGTCTGCGCCGTCACGATGTTGCTGCCGATGAACGCTGACACTCTCCACATGGGCAAAGCGCAGGAAACGATGGCGGAGATCCATCCCAGCAGAGCCAGAGTCACGCCTAATATCTCAAATCCCGCTGATGGCATGTCTGCAGAAATCCCCCCCACGATCAGGAGCCACTGGCAGATCTAGTGAGCCTCCAGCAAGTGGAACTTCCAGATAGGCAGCAGGTTGTTTTGAGGGAGGAATCGAAGGCGGAACCTCTCGATTATTGGTGAATTCAAATTCTCTCTCATTTGAACAGTGGAAAGCTCGGCCTTGGAATGTAAACAACTCCAGTTTAATCATTCAACTCCCACAATCCTGGTAGCTTTTGGGTGAGGGGCGTAAACAGGTGCAGATGGTTAAAACCTAACAGAGAATGAAGGACTGAAAGTAGGCAGAAAACTGAAAGCCTCTGCTGCTGCCGAGAAGCACATTCAGTCATCTTAAAGATGACTTATTGTGCTTCCTAGAACAGGTCAGGTTAGGTACAATCATTCTGAGGTGATGTGATTATAGTCTGCTCAGTTCAGACTACTTCGAGCTGTTTTAGGGCCTCTGTCATTTTAATTTAGAATATATTGCTCCTGGCCACGCCCCCAACTCAATGTTTACGCTTGCATGTGAAAATAGCTGCAAATAGATGTGTAATTATACAACCATACATCTTTGAAAAGCACTGGTGGAGCCTCCTGCACAACCAACAAGATTGCAGCAAGAGGTTTCTGGATTGTAAGTCAACAACAAAACATTTGTCTTTTCCAGCAGCCATTGTACAGGGCATACACTCCTAAAACATACAGTCTTGCCAAGTGTTTTTGGTGTATTTTTGTGCAAATATTTTAGAGCACTTGAACAAAGACAAAGCTACTTACAAGTAGCTTTCATAAAACTACAGGAGCCTGTTTTAATTCAACAATACTGTGATAATAAAAAATTATTTAAAGTTAAGTGACAAAATCTGCCATAGAAGTAGTACTTTTTTATTGGTATTAAGAAATTATTGACTTAAAACAAGCTTCTGTCTCTTGCTTCAAACTTACTTGTAATTAATTTTGTCTTGTTTCAAGTGTAGTAAGACGTTTGTACTAAAAGCTAGACGAAAATACTTGGTAAGATTTTGTTTATTGCAGTGTACGGCAGTAAAACCAGTTAACCAAATGTGCTGGAGCTCTGCTTTGGTTGCTAGGTAACGAACTGGGCTCCTGAGGTTGCTCGGTAACGGGTATTGTCTGCTGATTTTTCAGAAGGTTTTTGAAATGGCTTATTTTCCAAACACCAAAAAACATTAACCAAAAACATCTGGGTATTTTTTATTTTTTTTATTTTTTAGCCTTGCAGTCGAGGTCCAGACTTATGGACACACTGTATTAATCCCACCGTGGGGGAAATTCATGTCACAGCAGCAAAGAACAAAATTGCTAATTGCAATAAGCAAATAAAACAATGAAATAAAAATGTAAAATAACTAAAAACTATACACCAAGACAAAAGTCTGGAAAACATTCTGTGAATAAACTCCACTGGTGACACATTCGAAACCTACAAAATGACATAAAGCTAAATAAATGCAAATCCCATAACTCCACACCAACATGGGTCTGGAGGATTTTAGTCAGCAATGACTAAAATGGCAAATAGAGAATGAGCCGGTGTGGTGGAGGCTGATGAAACTCTGTGTGCACATAGTTGGGGGATGGTCTTATCACTTTCCCTTAAGCAGGTGAAACTTTTGAGTCTGATAGTTTCAAAAATTAAGTTTCAGTCCAAAAGAAGGAAGTGAGACAGACTGATAAAGAAATGACGAGTAGCTGAAGGGGAGTAAACGAATGAAACGGAACAAAGATGGAGCCTGAACAATAACGGAAATAAAAACTAGATCTAACAAACACATCCAAGAAGGAACAACTTCAACTAACAGAAGAAATAAACTAAACGGAGATAAATCCAAATGAGAAATAGTACTACAAAAATATAAAATATTACAAAGTATTTTTGGTCTAGTTTCTCAGTACACTTAAAATAAGACAAAACTAACCTACAATGAACTGTTCAGCAAGATGGGAACTTGTTTTAAGTCAGAAGTTCTTTAATATTGATGAAAAAACTTTAGCTTTACATGTAGATTATTTCACTTATAACAAGGGAAAACTTACTTGTTCTGATTTAAGTAATCTGCCAAAATAGTAGTACTTTTAAAATTTATATTTAGGAAATATTTACTTAAAACAATCTCCTGTATCTTGCTGAAAAGTTAATTTTTAAGTTAGTTTTGTCTTATTTAAAGTGTACTAAGATATTTGCACTAGAAACTAGACTTAAAATACTTTGTAAGATTTTGTGTTTTTGCAGTAGATAAGAAGTCAATGCAAGGAAATAACAGAACCAAAAGTCCAAAATGTTCAGAGAGAAGCAGTACATGGCAGAAATATAACGTAGAGAACTGAAAGGGAGATGTGGGGGAAAAATGTAAAAATAAAAACACTGAAACTAACAAATTTCTTATTAAAATGTTAAATGATCTGAACTTATATAGCGGCTTTCCAATCATTTTGACTACTCAAAGCGCACACGCATTTCTACACCGATGCCCAGATCAGTAAGCAATTTGGGGTAAAGTGCCTTGCCCTGAGGCACATCGACACGTGGCAGGAGGAAACTGGAATTGAACCTACAACCTTCTGACTACTCAACCCACAGAGCCACAGATAAAAAAAAATGTTTTTTTAAAATTATAAAACCTAATCCTTTTTAATCATTATTAAAAATTATGACTTAGATTATTATAACTTCTTAAAAACGTTATTTGCTGTGCTCTTCGTTTTGATTGGCTGTCAAATAGCTCCACAAGCTAGCACAGCTAGCTTCTGTTTCTGTCAAGAAAAAGACAAAGGAACCGTTAGAAGCCCTGCCATGGAAGGCTACAAAAATCAGAAGGCAAGAGACGACATTTAAACGACTAGTAATTACTAAATAGTGAATCAAAGTGAGACAGTGTCTAAAAGTCGACGTTTCTTCGCATGTTTTGTAGCATTAGCCAGAAGCTAATGCTGTTCGGGGGCCGTGGCATTGGAAAGTTCGGGAATACGCGATGTATGCTATCCACGAAGCTGTATGTGTGTACAACTAACTAAGTAAAATTTTAAAGTTTTGTATTATTTGCTGGTTATAATAACCAATAACTAAGTTGAGTTGGGTTTGGCTAATTTCAAACAAGCTAAATTAGCACTGAGCTAATTCCGAATTAGCTGAATGCAACTGTTAGCATGACAACAGTTGCGTTAATAGTAGGCTTATGCAGATTTGCTTATGTGAGCAGATGTTTTAATATATTTTTATTTAAGGTACTGATTAAATTATGTACTACTTTTAATTCGTTACTAACAATTGTCCTGTTTTAATAAGCTGATGAGAGAAGTTGAATGAATACTTTGGAAAAGATTATATAACCGATGTGAAAAGTGAGTTTTCTTTTGCTTATTTAATTTATAGAACTGTGCACTAAGAAAGTATAATATGCATCAAAGTGAGCAGAAGAACTACTGGTGAATAATAACTTTTTAACCAAATAGCCAAGCTTTATGCCAGAGATGTAGCAACTAAATAGCTGCAATACCAAGCTTCTGTTTGCAATCACACTGCATTATGTGCCACCCCACAAAATCTGATTATAATCAAAGATTTTGTAAAGTGTCCTTTGTCATAGAGAATGAAAGCCAGAGAAAAAAAATGGAGATTTTTCCAGGACCTGGTAGCCTCAGGAGCAAAGGGATTATAGCTCTACAGCTAAGCTTGAGCTGCTGTGTTAAAATATCTGCCTAAACGTCCATTTAAATCCTCATTAAATACTTCATTACTGCTACTTGAGGTCTCCTTGCTTTCCTAGATGAGTTCAGTAAGTGTCAGGGCTCTACTCTCAAATTTTACTTTACATAAATGTTTTTGCGACTGACTTTGTAGAGAAGCTTCCTCTTAAATGTAAGGTACTTACTTTGTGGGTTTGCTACAACTTCTGATATTTTTGGTTTCAGTTTATTATGAAGATATGTCTACACAGGAAAGTTAAATATCATCTGTGGTCACTGAAATGCAGGTTTCTACCACATTCAGATGAGTTTGAGCTAAATAAGTTTCCTCTAGCTTTTCACTGCTGTGTGTTTTTGTAGTCACTATAAACACACAGCAAAAACACAAAATCGTACCAAGTATTTTTGATCTAGTTTTTGCAAATATCTTAGTACACTAAAGTAAAGTAAACTAACTTAGATGTAACTTTTCAGGAGGATGTAGGCGCTCGTTTTGACTCAATAATTCCTTGATATTGATATAAAAAAAGTATTCTACTAGCAGGTTATTTCACTCATAAGACATTTTTTTCCATATTAGTGAAATAATCTGCCATTATAACTATTATTATAACTATAACTATTATTATAACTATAACTAAGCTAACTATAACTGGGTTGCTAGGTAACGGGCTGGGCTGGGCTGGGGTTGCTAGGTAACGACATAGTAGAATATTACTCCTGGAACTCAAACGTTTTCATCAATATTAAGGAGTTATTCACTTAAAACAGGCTCATATTTCATGCTGAAAAGTTACTTGTCAGTTAGTTTGGTCTGATTTCCAATGTACTAAGATATTTGCACTAGAAACTAGACTTAAAGTACTTGGTGATATTTTGTGTTTTTGCATTTTTGGCGTTCATTTGTGTGACTCCCAGGAGGCAAAATGGTGCGATTCAATCTGACACGATTGAATCTTGAAAGCTTTTTGCTTTTGTTTTATCGCAATATCTAAACATTTAGAAGTTTTTTTGAAGCACTTTCCTTTATTTTTATGTTCATGTTTCTGCAAGTTCTGGATTCTTTTTGCCTCAGTTGTACGGCACCTTGAGACGGGTGAGGTAAACGATTTCAAACGACTGATCAATAGACCCTTTGTGTCTCCGTTCGGACTCAGTTACAGTCCAAATTTCATCCCCCCTCCGAGCAGATGGATACCTTTATCTCTTAGACAGTTTCGCCTTGCAAATGGAGGGCAATGGACAATGGACGGAGAGCATAAGGCGCTCCTCAGAAACAAACCCTGCATTGTTCTTTACCTGCACTTACTCTGAAATAAAACTCCTCATTTTGGCTCGCACCAGAACCGCTCCGATTGGTCAGACTCAGCTGACCGACGGCCCTGGCATGTGTCCGAGCTTCTGCATACCAAAGTAATTTGGAGCATGAAAGTTTTCATTTTAGCAACAAATTGGAGTTAAAGAAAAGCTGAAAACACAGAATTAAAAACTTGGTTTTCCATTTTTAGGAACAAAATCTACATATGTACAAAATGTACAAAAAGGCATTTTTCAGCGACATGTTTGTTGGTCTAGTTTCTAGTGAAAATATCTTAGTGCACTTGAAATAAGACAAAACTAACAAGTAACTTTTTTAGCAAGATATAGGAGCTTGGTTTCAGTAAATATTTCCTTGATATTGATAAAAAGTTCTAGTTCCACTGGCAGATTATTTCACTTAGAGCAAAACATTTCTTCCATATCACAAGCAAAATTATTTTCCAGTGAAATTAGCTCATTATTAAGAAATTATTTTCCTAAAACAAACTCTACATCTTATCAAAAATTTTAATTGTCTTATTTTAACTGTACTGTAAGATATTTGCTATAAAACTAGACAAAAATACTTGAACATTTTATGTTTTTACAGTGTACTGAAGAAAGATCAAAGTTTTTAAGTAATTATTAATTTCAGTAAGAAATTAGTTTGAATGAAAAGCTCAAATCTCAGATTGAAACATTTTACAGGAACATTTTTTTTTCTCCATTTTTAGGAACAAAATCTGCTTGAAAAAAATGTTCAAAAACAAAATCTTACCAAGTATTTTTGGTCTCGTTCTGGTGGAATATCTCAGTTCACTTTGAATCAAATAAACTCAAGTTTATTTGTTTGACACATTTCAGTTACAAGGCATTTCAAAGCGCTTCACATCATAAATAACATCATGCAGTCATCAATTATGAAGCAATTAGTACACAATACATTTGGTCAAATATAAAACTCATCAATTAAATTCACATCAAATATATTGATCAATGACTCAGGTATTACTAATGGAAGATAACTCTGAGTTCTAGCTGGTTTGGAAACACCAAACTAACTTTGAAGAAACTTTTCAGCAAGATTTTAAGTCAATAATAATTCATTATTGATTATAAAGTATTGATTAGTTCCACTGGGATGTTATTTCACTCATATCAAGTAATTTTTTTCCCCATGTTGCGTTTTTCTGTTAAAAATTATTGACTTAAAACAAGTTACCTGTAAGTTCATTCTGTCTTATTCCAAGTGTAAATATAAACTAGACAAAAATATTTGGTAAGATTTTGTGTTTTTACAGTGTACTGAAGTAATTTGCATGGAAGATCCGAAGTTTTGAAGTAAATAGTCATTTTAATAACAATTCAGTCTTAAATAAAAGCTACAATCTCAGGAACAAAAAGTATACAGGAACAAAATCTACATGCAAAATGTCTTTGAGTACAAAAGACATTATTACACTGCAAAAACATAAAATCCTACCAAGTATTTTTAGTTTTAGCACACATGAAAAAAGACAAAACTGACTTATAAGTAACTTTAGCAAGATAGAGGAGCTTGTTTTAAGTCAATAATTCCTTAATATTGATAAAAAAAAAAGTTCTAATTCCACTGGTTGATATTTTATTTGCAACAAAACATTTTTTCCAATATTAAGTGTTTTAATCTTAAGGAATTAATGACTTGGAATAAGCTATTAAATCTATCTGTAAAGTTACTTGTAAGTTAGTTTTGTCTTAATTCATGTGGGTTAAAATATGTGACTAGATACTAGAGAAAAATTACTTGGTAACCTTCTTTTTTTTTTGCAGTTGTTGCAAAAAACTGTAAAACCATCACAATTCTTGTTTGTTTTGAACGTTTTAATTAAGAATCTGATATTTTAGAAAACTTTAGGCTAAACGATAAATGATTGTCCTAAATCAAAATTAGATTTTTATGAATAAATTTAGTTGGAAAATAGTTTAAATCAAAGCTGTAGCTCCTATTTTGTTGAAAGGTTCCCTGTAAGTTAGTTTTGCATTTTAAACGAGAGGAGAATACTTGGTAAGACTCTGTTTTTCTGTCCACAAACGTTTCCAGTCATGTCAGTCGTTCAGACATAGTCCTTCCTGGTGTATCCGTTGACCGAAGTGCTTTTGACGGCTGAGTAATCCACCCTGGCCGCTGCGGAGACGGCGCCGCTCGGCGATGCCGCCGCTGCCGCCGCTGCCGCTGCCGCTGCTTTAGACGGACAGGAGCAGCAGAGCAGAGCGCCCCCCAGGATGAGCAGGCAGGACGCGGCCCAGCCAAAGTACAGCGCGTTCCCGAACTCCCGCTTCCCCGTCTCCTCCAGCATGGGGTCGTAGAAGCCCAGCACGATGGCGTGGGCCGTCCACGACACGGCCACCAGCATCAGCAGCCCGGCTGCCACGAACGTCACGCCGGCCGCCACCACCAGCCGCGGCTTGCTGCTCACGTCCCGGCTGCAGTTGGTGCACTTGGCGCCGGCCACCGCCAAGCCGATTCCCGCGATGCTCGTCACCATGGAGACGATGACCAAGGCCCGGGCGGCCTGCAGGTCCGTGGGAAGCCCCAGCATGGACTCGTGGACGCGGCAGTGCATCTGGCCCGTGCTCTGCACCGAGCAGTTCATCCACAGGCCCTCCCAGATCACCTGGGAGATGACGATGTTCTGGCCGATGAAGGCCGCCACGCGCCACATGGGCAGGCCGCACGCCACCATCACCCCCAGCCAGCCCGCCACCGCCAGGATCATGCCCAGGATCTCCAGGCCCGCAGAGTACATGGTGGGAGGACGAGGCTCGGCGCGACACAAGACCCTCTGTGTCTGGAGACGATATCGGATCTCTGCCGCTGGAGGAGTTTAAGCGAGGAAGAAGGAGAGGGAGAAACGGATTCCTTTTACAGCTTGGAGGACCGAAGGTGGAGTCAGCTTCAGGTGGTTCACCTTTAAACTTTGGTACACTGCAAAAACACAATCCTACCAAGGAGTTTGGGCTAGTTTGTCTTGAGAAAACTTAACTTTAAGTAACTTTTCAGCAAGAAATAGGAGCTTTTCTTTAAGTCTTGACTACTGATAAAAAAGAGACCACTAGTTCCTATGGCAGACTGTTTATCTTATGACAATATATTTCCTCATTTTTAAGAGAAATAATTTCCCAGTGCAACATTTAATCCATTGGGGCGACTTAAATTGTGCTAAAGAGAGTTTCCATCGACCCCAAATATCTAATTACACCTGAAAATGGACAAAATAAATTTCAAGTAACTTTTGCAAAAGACTTCGAAAGCTGCCCAATTACTTGTTGGACTTTCATGACAAATTTTGAAGAAAGCGTTTGAAATAAAACGAGTGTTTTAATCTAAATTGGATTTCCACAAAAAAAAACAAGAGTAGTTAATAAATATGTACTGTTACTGTTGGTAGTGAAATTGCTAAAATTGTGGCATATATTTATTCTTCTAGATCACATTTACTGGATGTCGACCAGATATGACAGCCTGGCAGAAAAAAGATTGGCTCATTGTTTTTCTGCATTAAAATGACAAAACAACGCAGCGTTTTGTTTTCAGCTGGTCAGACATGCAAATAGAAGCAAAAACAAGCCTTCATTTCAAGGTTTCTTCCTTCAATGTTGCTCGTTTTTGGCCTGCATACATCTAAAAAAGAATAGAAGATCATGTTTGTGGACTTCAGCAGTAAATTGAATGAGAAAATATAAAGTTAAGAGGTAAATGCATGCTGGAAGAGTCCATTAAAGCTGCTTTCATCTTCATCTCTTCTTATTGTTTCCTGCTGAACAGATGGAAAAACCCCGAACCAGAAATTACCTCCTAAATGATCCTTTTATCTGACAGATAGCAGAATCTCTGAGGTTAACTAACAAATGAGAAACTCTGTCATTAAAGACTCTCTACTAATTAACAAAGGTCACCGGGGGTCAGAGGTCAAGTCAAGGATCTTTGCTTTCATTGTGTTTTTTGTCTGACACGCTGCAAAAACACAAAATCCCACCAAGTATTTGTGTCTAGTTTCTAGTGGAAGCTTTAATTTTAAGTGTAATCAAATATTTGCACTAGAAACTAGACAGAAATACTTGTACAGTGCACACGCACAACAAAAACTAGACAATATTCATAAAAGAAAGCAGAAAACGTGATTTAACTCGCCTTTGAATTAAACTGTTATTGCATAGTTCCACCTGCAGGGGGAGCCAGTCTTTCCTGTAGTCTGTTAATTTGTCCACATGCTTTAAAGCAGGAATTTGTTTGGATTTGCCTTTCATGTAAATTCTAACCTGCTTTATTCAAATAAGAACCAGGTTAAAAAATAAAACACCTGGAAGCTTTGATGTGCAGACATGTGATGCTTTGTTTGCTCAGCTTGTATTTTTATTCCCAGCATTCATTTCTTTGGTTCACATTTCCATCGGTTAAACATTTTTCTGACATTTGCTCATTCGCATCGGAGTTGGAGAAATATAAAATCTCACCAAGTATTTTTTGTTTGTTTTCCAGCCAGATGTGGACGTTTGTTCTAAGTCAATAATTTGTTGATATTGATGAAAAGTTTTATACCGCATGCAACTTATTTCACTTGTAACAGGACATTTTTCCCCTTGTTGTAAGTGAAATAATTTGCATGTGGAAATAGTGTTTTTTTTTTTAAATCAATATTAAGGAATCAACACAATCTCTTGTCTTGTTGAAAAGTTACTTGTAAGTTAACTATGTCTTATAAAATATTTGTGTTTTTTCAGTGCATTTCTGAAACTCCTGATCTCAGGATCAGTCAGAATCTAAAACATGTTGTGCAAACCGTTTTATAGTAAAAGAGAAAAAAAAAAAAAGCTGGTGGTTTTAAAACGTCAGACAGTTGAAATGAAAAGATAAAAGATAAACATGAAGTCAAATTGCACTTTTCAACATAACGGTGCGTTCAAAAATGTTGTCAAACTTCTCATTTGATTGATTTTCTGTGAAAATAATGACGTTTTGGAGCAGCTGAATCATAATCCAGACGTAATATCAAATTAAGATTTGGCATAAATCTTGAAGCTCCACTGTAACCCGAGTCCAGCACTGCAAGGCTTCGTGATGACGCATGCATAAAGATAAAATCACCATAATAAAACACAGACATGAAAGTGTCTCTGGTATGAAACGATGGGCAGGATCAGTTTAAATAAAAACAAAAAACAACCCAATTTTAACCTGAGCTTTTTGTTTTTACTAACATGCTAAGAAAATAAAATTCTGAGGATAAAGTCACATGATATTATGACTTTCTCCTCATGTTATTTTAACTTTATTCTCACAATATTGTGACTTTATTCCTGTATTATCATGACTTTATTCTCCTAATTATATCTTTTCATTTTTTGTGTGTGTTATTCTGGCCTTAATCCTCCACCATACAATTAAATGTTGCTCTTAAAGGAGCAGGAATCCAAACAACCCTGAAGCCTAAAATCGAAGATAACAAACCTTTTGCACCCATCACTCTTAAAGTGTCCCATTCTTCATATAAAGTCACTTAAATTTGTTTTGTTTTGTGTAACTCTGCTCAAATCAAAAAGCTGTAACAAAGAGGAACCGAAGCCCGTCAGCCGTTCCGCTCCACCCTCCATGATGCCGTTGTTTTTCTCCTCCATGGTTTAACTGACAGGCTTCGCTGAGACAGTTTGTTCCACGAGTCAAAGGGAGTATCCACTTTGAACGTGTTGCAACTCGCTTCTTCTCAGAACATCCTTTAAAAGCGGTGAAGTCACTGCGGGAGGTGTGAACGTGAAGCAATCAGCAGAAGATTTTAACTCAGATTAAATTTCATGTCGTTCAGTGGAGGGAGTAGGAGGAGGAATGTTCTCCAGAATATGAGTTATTAAAGAACAACTAAACCCAAATTAACTTTTTTTTTTTCCCTGCTATTTTTATTTTACTCTGCAGATTGCAATATTTTTGTTTAAAATCTGATTCAGTTCTGGGAATTACACTTTAAACATACATAGAAAACCCTCTCTTTTTGCGCCAGAGACGTTTTATTTATTAAAAAAATAAGACTTTAAAAGCCAAAACCGTGATTTGAGTTGTAAAACAAACAAAGTAGAATAATTCAGTTCAGGTTGTTTTCATGCTGGTATCAAATAGAAACTCTGTTGTCACAAAACAAATAAAGATCTCAGGAATATCTCAGAGGGGAACATTTTTATCCTCCAGTGTCTAAAAACAACCCAAGCGCTTAAAAACACATCCAGTCATGTTCTGGCAATAAGTTAATATTCTTTTGTTGTCGGGAAAGTTGATTGAAGTCACATAATTGCGGATCTTTTTGCAGCCATCTTCGTGTGTGAGTGTAAATGTTGAACTTGGGGGCGTGGCCAGCAGCATTTTTATGCAGATTTAAAGTGACAGGACGCCTAAAACGGCTGAAAATAGGCAGAGCTGGGGAGACTGAGATGTCACTAAAGATGATTTTGCTCAATATAATGTAATGAACATGTTTTGTTTAGCTGTCATAACCTGTTCGAGGAAGCGTAACGAGTCACCTTTAAATGATTGCAGGGAGGTAATTTAAATTACATTGGTATCACTAGAGGTGCCAATAAACTGTTTTTGTCTCTTGTGTCAAACATGCACTGCATATTCTGAAACGTACAGAAGCAGAAAGTCACATTTTGAGTCATGAGTTTGATTTTCTTTTCAGCAGCTTCCAGGTTCCTAGTTTTAGTATTTCCCTCGATGTTTTCAATAAAGTCTGTATATTTTTATTCTTGCATAAGATGAAAAAAATATGCATATAAAATGTTAAATAAAACATTTTTTAAAATACTTTAAAAAATTAAATTAAAAAAAAAAACAGAGAAAAAAGCAAATAATTAGATAATAATAAGCTACTATGGTAATAACACAGAAGGAGTGAAAGGGAAAAAAAGACCTTTTATAGTACAAACAAACAAAAAAATACAGTTTCTGTTGCGCAAAGTGGTGTGATTGTGGTTCCTCTTGTGTTGCAGCAGGCGCAGGAAACATGTCTGGGCCGTTGCCTAGCAGCAGGTGTGCGGTACACCTGGGTTTCCACCTGGGAGTGGCAACCAGTCGCACCACTTCGAAGAAGGTACAGCAGATTTTTCTCCCTTTAGGCCCGAGGCGGTTTTTAAAAACACACGAGTGCCTTCAGGTTTATTTATTTATTCTGCCTCTTTTGTTTGTTTGTTTGTTTGTTCCGGTTGCTGTTTAGTTGTATGACGTGAATAATATGAAAACATGCAACAGGAAGAGAAACTGAACAATAACACAGGAGATAAAATAAACGGTTGTTCCTTGAATTAAACTGAACTCTACAGTCTCACAAGCCACAATTAAAAAGCGTTTCTTTTCTAGTTCACCTCTGAAATGACCTTGGGTTTTACTTTAATCTCAAATCAAACCAGATAATTTCAGTTTAATCCAATGAAAAGAAATCTGCTGCTGGATTATTTTCCCTTGGATTTGTGGTTTTTGCTCTGCTCTGGCTCCCTGTGCTCCTTGTAAGTTTGACCATCTTTTTTTTTTTTTTCTTGAAACATTCGTCATTTTCTCTCTCTCCAGTCACACCTGTGACCCGTTAGCTCAACGGGGTTTTTTGTCCCTCGCAGTATTTAAACCCCTCTACTGCTCCCACTCTTTGCTGCTTCCTCCTCCTGTTGTAACTCATATAAATGAATTAATCTGCCAGTGGAACGAGTCATTTTTCACCAATATTAAGTAATTATTAACTTAAAACAAAGTCATATATCCTGCTGCAAAGTGACTTTAATCTCAAAATTCGGACAGATTTCTCAGAACTCTGAGATTAAAATCAGAATTCTTTAATTTTATACAGAAATTAAAGAATTTTTTCTTTAATTTTCAGAATTCTTAAATCTCAGATTTCTGAGATTAAAGTCAGAATTCTTTTTTTCCTCTTCGGTAAAATTACTTGATAGGATGAAATGTTTTTTGCAGCATAAGATATTATTCAGCGCATGGATATTATTTTACAAGCGTTCCAGCTGGATTATACCAGTAATCCAGCTGTAGTGATTTACTGATCATAAGGTTTTCTGTAGAAACGGTGTGAATCAGGAGGTCATTGTTCATGTCACGCTCAGTAACGTTTTTATAAATAGCCACTGAAACTATGACGCCTGGTGAGCAACGCTCTGAGGCGCGCCAACGCGTCACTCTGGTGACCAAACACATTTCCTTCCCCCTCCGGATCAAGCAAGGAGTTAAACAACTGGAAGCTCTTTGTTTTGTTCCCAGATGAGGCTTCAACTGATGAGATAACTGAATATCCAAACTACTCTTTGAAATGGCTGGATGAAGTGTTGAAGTTACAGCAGCTCTTAGACTCTGGGCTTGGTTCGGTTTACCTGCTGGTACTTGTTGCTTCTCCCGCTGGAATTTTCTCACGACTCTAAACTCAAGCTTATCAGCGTTTGCTGCAGAGACATACAGCGAGTTATTCTGTCTGCTTTCTGACAAAAAGTTGGCTAAACAAAATGAATAGTTTTTTTGTTTTTCTTCATATTAACCTGCTTATTTTCCTCTGGACAAATCCGTGCCCCTCTGAAATTATTTATACATCTTTTAAACCTTTTTTTATTTTTATTTTTTACAGTGTGACCCAAAGTGGTATTTCTGGACTAAATTACCAATGTCCCGCATTTTTGTAATTTTGCTCAACAAGTTTTTTAAACTGTTCTTGTGGGTTTTAAATGGCATTGCTGTGCTTCATGGGTGTCTAAAGTGTGGCCCGGGGACCATTTGTGGCCCTTGGACTGATTTTGTGCGGCCCCCCAGCTGCAATTCAAAAAAAGACACAAATTTGGCCTCTAAATGCAGATGGAAACTTTAATTTGTTAATTTGTTACAGAAAAATGTAAAGTACAACACAAAGTATTTGTTTATCCGAAGACTTTTAGTGAAAAGCTGCACCAAAATCAGCTTTTGTTCTTTCTTAAACTCGGCTAAATGTAGCAAGCATTTTGAAAAAAGAAAACAAAATATGACCCAAATCCTGTTCTTATTACTGAAAGTAAATTTATTCAATCAAGCCTCCAATAATCCCCGAAAACTAGATGTTTTTGTGCAAAATCCACTGTGGCGCATTAGGGCCGTTGTAAAAAATAAACGAATAAATAAATAGTGAATTTCTGCCAAAATTCTCTGAAATTTTAGATGAATTTTCTAGAAAAAAATCAGGATATGTGATACAAAACAAGCACATTTTTAGAGTAATCATAAATCTGAGATTAATCACAAAATATCTGAAGTTTTGGCAGGAATTGAGTTTTTTCCCCCAGTGAACGACGCCATCATGAAATTCCTTTTCATACATTGGATCTTTTGGATATTTAGGCTGTTTTTTTTTTGGCTTTTGAGTCTCCAAGTTTGGCCCAGGTGACAAAACGTTTGGACCCCCTGCTGTTTGATCGGTAAGGAAACAGGATTAAAATCAAGTTTATTTGTAAAGAACGTTCCAAAGTGCTTCACGCCATAAAACCATCACACAATCTCTGAACATTAGATCTTGTCAAACGTCGTCACTTCACATCAAATATGTTGATCATTGTTCCAGTTGTTGTGAATCAAAGAAAACTTGATTAACAAGAGGTTTCAGTCTCGATTTAGGTGCCAGTATTTTGGCTGTTTTGCAGTTTTCTGGAAGTCGACTTGAGTTTCTTTAGTCCTGGGAATGTTCTTCAGGTGACAGAGGGCTGATTTTATAACGACCTTTATGTGTCTCTGAAGGTTCAGACGCAGATTTCAGTCGTTTCTACCTGTAATAACTGAAGCTGTGACTTTTAATCGTCACAGCTTGGACGCATTGGATGCATATACACAATGTTTCAATTGATTTAAACTTTCGTTGGCTGTGATTAGCTTTAGTTTTTGCAGTGATTTTAGGCAGATCTCGTCCTGAAAGCGTCTGTCCTCGGCATCTTAATTGCAGAAATTCCTGCATCCCCCCCAGAACCCGATCTCCATGGCCCGGCTCCGGTCCCTTTATCTGATCCCACCTCAGATAAAACAGAGTATTATACGCGTAAGAGCAGCTCCGGCCCTTAAACACAGCATCCATTCATTTCTCTACCGCCCTCAGTCCCCCTATCACTGTCACCTCTTTTTTCGTTGCAGCAGCAAATCTAAAGAGATTTTGCTTCCCATTTTCCAATCGTTTCCCAACCAATGTGTTCCCATTGCAGTGGAAAAACGACTGGTAATAAAACTATTGATCTGGACCGGAGAGCGCATTTCCGTCCGAAGACGAGACGCTCCTCGCCGTTCGTCCTCCTAACGCCTAGCGTCGCAACAAGGTCAGCTGGTTTCTTTTAAATTTCCTTTTGTGCTCATTTCTCGGTTACCAGAGTATAGAAAATAAAAGTTGAAAACATTGTTTTAAATGTCAGATGGCAACACTGCAAAAAACACACTAAATGTTACCAAACATTTTTGGTTTATTTTCTAGGGAAAATATCTAAGTACACTTGAAATAAGACAAAACTTACTTAGTAGTAACTTCCCAGCAAAATATAAGGGCTGAATTTAAGTAAATAATTCCTTAATATTGATAAAAAGTAGATTTTCACACTTATAACAAGTCATTTTTTTCATATTCTAAGTAAAATAATCTGCAAACTATTATTTTTTTCATCAATATTAAGGACTTGTTGACCAGCTAGTAGCCGTTCAGTGTGAATTAGTTTTGTCTTGGTTCACTTGAAAGAAGATATTTGCAGAAGAAAATACTTGGTAAGATTTTGTGTTTTTGCAGTGCAGTAACGCCATCCCAAGTCTCGTTTGGTTTGGACTTTTCCAGAATGAATCTGGTATTTTTGAAAACTATCTTTTGAGTTACAGATAGTTTCGTCATGAATCTAAATCAGATTTTTATGAAAAGCTAGAGAGGCTAACGTCTGATGTAGATGTTAAAATTGTGGTATTTTCAAAGCTTTTCTAGTTTTGAAGGATTTTGTTTCCTGGATCGCCACCGTTTGTGACGACCTTGGAGAAAAAAGCTGCATAAACAGTGCAGAGAAGGAAAGAAAAAGCTTGAATGTAAAAGCCAAATCAAGGCTTCATTTTGCATTTTTTAAATTTAATGTCAGTTTTTGGCTTATATACATCTGAAAACAATTGAAGATAATTTTGATGGACTTCATAACTGAAGTCCATCAACTTTTCCAGTTAAAAGATGCTGGAAAAGTTTCATTTTTATCTATAAGTCGGCATTTCTCTCTTTATTGTTTTTTGCTAAAGAGATTTTTTTTTAAAACTAAACTTCTGGAGTTATCTCCTAAATGATTCTTTACCCTTGTAAATACTAACGCTCTTGTACTTTTAAAAAAAAAAAGCGCTTTTCATCTTCCTTTGTGGTTGAAAACAGTTATTTTATATTCATGGTGCGTGAGAAGATGCCCCAGTTCTACATTTTTCTGTTTACCGTCAAACAAAGCAGCTTTTTGACAGAGAATAAAAACATGTTCTGCTTTTTTTCTAATCAAAAGAAAGAAATCAGATTTATGGTTTTACATTGAGAATCTTTGACACTTTGTGTTTCAATGTATCGCTGGATTTTATTTAGTGGTAAAAGAATAAAAGGGGATAGATTAATGCACTGAAGTAACAAACTGTAAGAAGGTTCAACTGTTGGCACGTCTTCTTGAGGACCGGAGTACCTGTGAATGATTAGCTTGGCGTTATTTATAAGTCACTTTTCAAACAACCCGGCGGTTTTACAGAGCAAACTTCCTGTTGCACAGGTGGAAAAAAACTCAGTTTGAGGTGAAGAAAACACATCTGAAGAGTTTTTTTTTTCTCTTTATACAAATAAATCAGCTGTAAAATGACATGAATGAAGCATAAAAACAGGATCTTGTTCTGGAATTTGAGATAAATTACTTTTAAAAGAAAATCCTTGTTTTCACTGAGTCATTTCAACGATTTTCCTTACAAATACACTGCAAAAACATAAAATATTACCAAGTATGTTTGGTCTAATTTCTAGTGAAAATATCTTAGTACACTTGAAATAAGACAAAACTAACTTACAAATAACATTATGGTACGATTATGGTACTGCAAAAACATAAAGCTTTTTTAAGTCACTAGTTCCTTAATATAGACAACTTCCTCTTTATAAAAATAAATCAGCTCTGAAATGTGTTATAAATGACTCAAAAAGACAGAATCTTGTTCTGGAATTCAAGATAAATCTCTGGAATTACATTGATTTGCCTTTAAAGAATCCTTCAGGTTTTAAGTAAAAACCTGAAGGATTTTCCTACGTTTCAGGCAAACGAGCAAATGGTAATTTAGATGTGGTTGTTCCTTTTCGTGTGTTTCTTTGATTTGAGCGTAACGTAGCAGCCAAAAAATGAGTCATGTTGTTGCATTTCCAGTTGTTTTTATTACCCAGAAAAGGACAAAAACCTGACAGGATGAGACATGCCTGGAGGAGGGGAGTGTGAGCGTGTGTGTGTTTGTACGTCACATCGTGTCGATGGAACAAGCCCCTCCTGGCCCAAGCGTGTATAAAAGACCCGCTTCCACCCTTGACAAACATTTACTCTTGGGGATCTCTCAAGCGAGACTTGCAAGTAAAGACAAAGCAGGCAAAACTTTTGGACGGTTTTCCTCGTGAGTTAGCATGGCATCTGCAGGACTACAGATCTTGGGCATTGCCCTCGGCATCATTGGCTGGATCGGGGCCATCATCACCTGCGCTCTGCCCCAGTGGAGAGTGACGGCCTTCATCGGCTCCAACATCGTCACGTCTCAGACCATCTGGAAGGGCATCTGGATGGAGTGCGTTCATCAGAGCACGGGCCAGATGCAGTGCAAGGTCTACGACTCCATGCTGGCGCTGGAGCGGGACCTCCAGGCGGCCCGCGCCCTCACCATCATCTCCATCCTCGTCGGCATCTTAGGCCTCCTCCTCGCCGTCGCAGGGGGCAAATGCACCAACTGCATCGAGGACGAGAGCGCCAAAACCAAGGTGTGCATCACAGCCGGAGTCATGTTCATCATTTCTGGCCTTCTGTGCATCATTCCCGTCTCCTGGACGGCCAGCAGCATCATAACCGAGTTCTACAACCCATATGTGACCAACGCACAGAAAATGGAGCTTGGAGCATCGCTCTTCATCGGTTGGGGGGCCTCCGCCCTCCTCATCCTGGGCGGTGGACTTCTCTGCGCCAACTGCCCTCCCAAAGACAACTACAGCGCCAAGTACTCAGGCCCTCGATCGGTCGCTCCGTCCAAGGACTACGTCTGAGAGGGCCGAGACATTAAGAAGAGACTCTGGCTCATTTCTGGGGAACAAAGTGTTTCGGACTTTGGTTGTGTTCAGGATTCAGTCTGATTTGTTTCATCGTGAGGACGAGACGGCGGCCACGCCCGATCAACTGACACCGCGAAGCAGGAAAGAAAATGATGACAGATCCCCGGGAACAACTCGTCTTGTATTACCTTGATTCATAGTGTTGTGCTTTTTAAATGCATTTCATTTGCTTTTATTCATTTCATACATTTTTTTTTTACTGTTTGAATTATTCACTTTATAGTGGTTTCTGTCTAAAACTGTAAATAAAGATTTTTTTTTTGTTATTAATACTAAGATTAAGTAATCTGTTTGATTGGTTTTTGTTCAGAAAACAAAATACTTAAGACAAACTGAACTCCAGAAATAAAACCTCACCAAGTAGTTTTAATCTATTTTTCTTTTACACGTGAAATACAGCAAAACTAACCTTCAGTCCAACTAACAGGTCATTTCACTAAAGTTAAAAATGTTACAAGTCAATAATCAGCCAGTGGAACTGGAACTGCGTTGCTAGGTAACGGGCGAGTCTTGGCCGGGGTTGCTAGGTAACGGCGCCGTGCCCGTTGATAATGAATAAAGTGGACTAATCTACCCTATTGTACTTTTTCATCAATGTTAAGGAATTGCTCACTTAAAACAGGCTCATATGTTTCTGAAAAGTTGCTTGTAAGTTAGTTTTGTTTTATTTCACACGGATTTAAAATATCTGCATTAGAAACTAGACAAAAATACTTAGTGTGATTTTGCGTTTCTCGCCTTCTGAGCTCATCAAAACACTTTTCGGGTTAAATTTCTACATTGCAGACCTACATTCCTTTCTGTAACACTGCTCTTCGTTAAGCTAATCTCCAAGAATAAGCTTCATAAAAGATTGTTTTTCTAGGTATTTTCAAGCGTTTGTAACCAGCAAGTGTTGGATAGGTGTGGCTCTCTGGGAAGAGAAGCTTTGGTTTTCAGCTGGGAAGTTGAGGGTTTGACTCCAGCCAACCGTTTAATGCAAATGTTCCCTTAGGCAAAATACTTTACCCAAACTTTCCTACAAATGCTTTACCAGCGAAAACTGCAGCTGGCTTGATGGGATTTGATCAATTCAGTTCTTTTTTGTGAAGCAGAAACAACATGGATTCTCTATAATTGCACTAGCTATGTTGTAATTCTCCTGTTTTTTTTTTTTTTTAACAATTTAAAACATTTTCTGTCAGTTTGAAGCTTTGTTTAGGCACTTTGTCCAAAATACAAAGGCATTTATAAGTTTTAAATATGAGCATTTAGAGGATTTCAACGTTTGAGAACATACCATCATAAATCAGGAGATTTTTTCTTAAAAATACAGACTTAAATTTGTAATGGATATTACTGAGCTTTCTGGGTAAATAGCTGCACAACACTTTCAGGTCATTTACCACTAAACTTTTATCATCATTAATTTTTTTTAAATTAGGCTTCATCAAAAAGTTTTGAATGAAACTTTAAAACTTCTAATGAGAGAAATATTTGATATTGTGCCATTTTTAACCCAGAAACTAAGCTTTGAATGCTTTTGGTTTTGTGGCCAAATAAATTAGCATGAATTTAAAATATGTGAAACATGCAGCTTAAAGTCAGGAAAAAGCAGGGATTGTGTTTAAACACGACTCGTGCTTGGGGTAATTAAGACTCCTTTTTAGAAAAAGGGGATCAAAGTGACTGAAAACAGTACCTGAAAAATCTAAATATAAGAAGCAAATTAAAAGATCAACAGTAATTGTGTTAAAAGAAAGAGGAGAATAGAAACGAAATGCTCTCGACTTGTTTAGATATAGTTCCAAAAACACTAATCTCTGATGACCTGAGGGGTCAACCTGAACGGCAGGTCTGTGACCTTTCACACTAAAAACTACATTTGTAAAATAATGTCAGGTTAATTTTCCTGGTACACGTTGGATGCCTTGATTGCAACCAGCAAATTACAAAAAATTAACCTAAAAATTAAATCTTTAATAGGGTTTGTCAAATAGTTGAGTCCATAGCTAAACTTTGAGGCCTATTCTAGTGTTTACCCTAATTCAGAGCATCTTAAGTGATGATTTTTTTCATTTTTTGTTTAATGCAATTGTATTTTTGCTTTAAATTGGGGGAACTTGTGGCTGTAATAACCAGTGATAACACAAAGATTGTGACAAAGAGAATTTGGTGATACAAAAATATAACGTCGCGTCATCAGCATAGACGTCTACATTTGAAACAACAAGTTTACACAAGTTGAACAAAGATACACGCCTTTTTGTCCTCGTCGTCTGAGATTAAATCAGACCAAACCTGTTCTTTTTCAGACCAGTCAGAATTACAAAAAAAATTTCTATATGCTAAATGCAACAATAGTGAGAGATTTATTTACTAAAATTAGAAAATAAGAAAGCAGCTTTTTTCCAGCTGACCTTTAAATACATCCGTAATCTCATCTTTACCTCATTTATAAGGCTCTAATCATCTTTATCTTTATAAAAGCTTTGGATTTTGAAAATATTAATAAATAAATTTGTCATACTTTTTTATTATTGTGACATGGCTGACCTTAAACAAGACAAATTGAGTCTGATTTATGTAATGAATGCAAACTTTTGGTTTTGTTGTAGTCTATGTTGTGAGATTGGGAGTGTGAAATAAAAGGGCACCGAGATGGGAGCCTTGAGGAACCCCACAAGTAAACTTTATGTGCTCACATTTACAGGAAAATGTTGACGTGGAATGTTTTATAGTTTAAACAGGCGTGATTTTAAATATGTTTCATAGACTTATCCCAGTCTGTTCGAGGAAGCATAATAGGTCATCTTCAACAAACCTCTTGTGTGTTATTGTTTACATCTGGAAATTTCGCACATGCTCACAAAAAGGCAAAAAGATGATTCTTTTACTTGCCATCCATTATAGTAACAATAACGTTAGCAAAATGAAACCTGGAGATGTTATCATTAATTTAGTGCAGTGCAGCATTGCAAAGGGAAAGATAACACAGAAAAACATTTAGGAAGAACATTTAGAAATCACTTTTTTCTCGCTCTCTGTGTTGGCTACGCTACATTTAGACTCGTTTCTGTAGCAACTGACAACAACGCGACTAAATGTATCAGGATTCAACACCAAAAACACTCAGACATTTCCCACACGAAAAAAGGAACATTCAGTCCTTTACGGTTTTATGTTTTTAAGCTTGATGTTTATTTTGTGATTATTAATAAGTGATTGCTGTGGTAGATTAGCGACTTCTACTATTAGCTAAGCTAACAGCTGTAGTTGATTAGCTCATTTAAACACCTGCCCTACCGATGATCTGTCAGAGTTGGTGTGTAGATTGCCTTTTTCCCTATTTTGTAACTGAACCAAACATTGAATTCTTCATCACATCTACATGTTAAGATTGTCATAGTCAAGCTAGCATCACTGACCTACTTCCCTCTCCCTAGCTACCTTTTCGTCATTAAAACTTTCTCCTGATCTTATCTAGTTGTTGTAGTGTTGACAATTAGTAGCAAATCCCTGTGTTCCTTTTTCTTTTATATATCATGCAAACATTTAAGATTTTGTGCGTTATGTTCACAACTTAACAGCTAAAACCAGTGCTAGCCATCAGCAGTGAGTAGCTTTTTACCCAGGGAGATGGGGTCCATATTGGGGTATATTGTTAAAAGTGATCAAATGTTTTCTTCACCAAAGATCCCAGTGCTGATCACATTAGTTTCGGTGTCATACTGATTGCTCACCTTGAAAATTGCAGGTCAGCACTGCATTAAGGACACCTTGCACACAAAACACTGTTTTGTGTGCAAACACTTCAAGCCAATAGCTGCTGAGGTCAGTGGTATCGGCTACCCTCATGCTTCTGCTCACATAAGAACCTTTACAGTCCAGCCTGCAACATTTCCACTGTTTTCTCGTTGCTTTTGGCGTGTCGCAGCAAGGCAGGAAGATGGTTTCTCAGGGCATTCAGATCACCGGCATAGTCATAGCCACGATCGGCTGGCTGCTGGACATCGTGGTGTGCGGGCTACCCATGTGGAGGGTGTCCGCCTTCGTGGGCGCCAACATCATCACGGCTCAGACCATTTGGGAGGGCTTGTGGATGAGCTGCGTGGTGCAGAGCACGGGCCAGATGCAGTGTAAAGTCTACGACTCCATGCTGGCGCTGGAGCAGGACCTGCAGGCGGCCCGCGCCATGATCGTCGTCTCCATCTTGTTGGGGATCGTTGGGGTGTTCCTGGCCATCGCAGGGGGAAAGTGCACCAACTGCATTGAGGACGAGCGATCCAAGTCGAAGGTCTGCATCGTTTCTGGAGTTATGTTCATCCTCGCCGGGCTGCTGTGCCTCATTCCCGTCTCCTGGTCCGCCAACTCCGTCATCAACAGGTTCTACAACTTGATGATGATCGGAACGCCTAAATACGAGTTGGGAGCGTCGCTGTACATCGGCTGGGCGGCTTCCGCCTTGTTCTTGATTGGAGGGGGGCTGCTTTGCTGGAATTGCCCCTCCAGCGAGGACGACCTTAACTACGGTTCCAAACCCAGATTCACCCCAGTGAAGACCGCCTCCACGTCCAGAGAATACGTATAAAGTTTCCCTCCTAACACGGACACGAAGGCTCAAGACAGCTGACGCGTCAGCTCGTTTTTATCTTTCTGATGAATCCACACAAAGTGTAAATACTGAACGAATTCTCAGCTTGTGGCCGGTTTTATGAGGAGGTTTGATCATGAAACCAAAGGAGTAAATTATAAATAACTGTGTTAAATGTTTTTTCCTGCAGTTTATCTAACTTAAACAGACTTTCTTTCATAATGATTACTTTGGAAACAATCTGTTTATGTAATCCAAGAAATGAATATTTAATTCCTTTTAACATTGTAAGAGATTTTATTCTTATATGTCATTGTGATCATTTGTATTGACCCTAATAACAGAGACATCTATGTGTAAATAAATGCAAAATGCTTTTTACTTTACTTTTAAATTCTTTTTGTTCTCATATAGTTATGTAACGTTCCTTGTTTTGTGTTTGTAATGTAAATACACTGTTAAAACTGGACTATTATGCTATAGTTCCACGGAAAATTTTAAAATTAAATAAAATATTACACAAGGACTCAAATATTCTTTCAGTTTATTTCCTGGTTGGAAAAGTTTGTGCGAGACGTTTGTTTTAAAACTTTTCAGAGTTTTAAACCTCAGTATGAACGTAATAAAACACTCAGAAACTTTAGTTAATTTACATTTAATTGGACATTTGAGTTTTCTTGTTTTTGTGCTTTAAAACAGAAACGAACTGATGATTGTTTTGTAATATTTTCCAGGTGATTAACATGTTGGCGCGGCGTCACGTGGCAGGCGTGTCTCCTTGGTTTTGTGCATACAAAGGTTTCAGTCATGGGACTTTTTTTTCCTCCGTCGGTTTGTTTTCAGAAAAGCTTTCGATGCAGGCGCAGCGCAGCGCTGCGACCTGCACAGGTTGTTTTCTGGCGGTGCCGCACCTTAAACTTCCAGTTTCAGGACAGATTTTCTGTCCTCAAATGTTTGTTTTTTTCTTTTTCCCGTGAAGCTGCGTCACAAAACACTCTTAACAGGAAACAGTTCAGACCTTTTCTGTTGTTTGTGTTGTGTTTAGTTAAACTCTCAATATTCAGCTCAACGGACTGACGTGATGAATTTAAATTGGTTAATTTTATATTTGGGGAATCAGTTCTGTGTTGACCTGACCATATATATTCATCCAAACTGTCCTGTTAAATAAATTGTAATTTGTGATGAACCTCAAATTGAAAGATAGCAACTAGTATTAAACATAGCTCTGATTAATCAAACATTTTGGTAGTATAAACATATTTTTATTGGTTTTGCTATATTCTTTTTTCCTTAAATGTTGAGTTTTTTATAAACTGTTAACAAAAAAACATCATAATTAGCAAAAGAAAAGCTTGGAAACACCAATCTGTGTGTAATTGATCTATAAATGCTCATATTGTTAGCTGCCCACAAAAACTTGAAATCTGCTCTAAAAACTCTCACAACTTCCTTCTTTAATGGTTCAAATATTCAATAACACATATGTTAGACGCCATCTTATCATAACTGCAGAATATAACATTTACTTTTGCTCTCAGCATACAGCCAATCAGTACCAAGGAAGATAAATGCAGCTCCTGGATTGGCTGCTTTGCAAACGCCGGCCAATGGCACGTCAAGTCGCCTTTCAGCTTCCCGAGCTGCTTTGCAGAAAAATCCTTAAACAATTCGGGAATCACGTTCCGCAGAAAAAGCCGCAAACATTTTACACTATACTAATTTATTGAATATTACTGCACTTAACTTTGGGCCGTTTTTTGAGTTTGCATACATTCCTCTCTCTGTTTACAGACTGTGTTGGAGTAGCTCTTCTATTGGAAACCATTACCCCGTGTGTGTGTGCGTGTGCGTGCGTGTGTGTGTGTGTGTGTGTGGGGGGGTGTTTGGGTGTGTGTGTTCTAGTCAATTTACAAACCTGACCCAGTTGCAATAGCTCAGCCTGGAGCAATGGGCCACAATAACAAGAAACTGTTATTTGACGATGGAAGCATCTACAGTTGAAACCAGATGTTTACATACACTGGATTTTGTTTTAGTTGGATTACCGACTTTGCTTATATTTGCTAAATGCTGTGAAACTTGAAGAGAAGTGGGATTATTTTCGCAACTTAATCCAAAAGTTTAAATACATTTGGTCAGTATCGGGAATAACTAAATGTAATCCCTGGTAATGGGTTAGACCTTTTGGGTTTGCAGGCGCTGTATAATGGCTGCTGGAAAAGACCAGTGTTGTGTTGTTGACTTACCATCCAGAAACCACTTGCTGCAGTATTGTTGGTTGCGCAGGAGGCACCACCTCTGCTTTTCAGCGATGTTATTGCGTATTTGTTTGAAGCCATTTTTATTGTGAGTGCAGACTTGGAGCTGGTGGCCAGCAGCTTATTTAGATTTAAAGGGGCAGTATTATGTAAATCGTGTTATTCAATTATCAAAAACAAACCTGGACTGTTGCTTTGACTACTTCATGCATGTTTGAGAAATCCTTTAATCTCCATGGCAACCATTGAACTGAGCAAAACGTCAGGGTGGGCCAAGCCCCGCCTTCGAGGTACATCTCCTCCTCAGAGACGGAGCTTCCAAGTTCTCCCCCACTGAACTCCTTCAGACTAGCCAGCAGCAATTAGCAAACACCTGGTGGAGCTGCTGAGCTACTCTTCAGGGCAGCACTGGTAAAAACATTGGTAAAGGGTTAATAGAGGAGCCATGTTGTGACGACTACCTGAAGGCGGAGTTTCAGAAACAGCAGGAGTTTTTAAAGAGACAGAGGCCCAATTTCAAGATTAAATTAGGAGATAACATTTCTTTTAATTCATATTTGATTCATATAGCATTTTTATTTCAGCTGAAGTTAACATACATGATTATGCTATAAAATGACAACAATACACCTGGAAACCAATACTGCTCCTTTAAGTGGCAAGAGGAGACTGGAATCGTTCATGTTTTCTATATTCTACATACCTAACCTAACCTGTTCGGGGAAGCAGAATGGGTCACCTTTAAAGTAGCTGCCACACCTCTACCTGCATGCGAAGGAATCTTGTTTGTTCAGAGGAACTCACCTGACAACAGGACAGCACCTCCTCCTTCCCCATTCTGTGACAAACAGCTGGCCAGAGAGCTGCGTCTCTCCGAGAACCGACTCACTCCTGCCGCGGACGAAGCCTCTTCACCATGGGGAGGGTTGCCAAGGAAGTGGCAGGCCAGGTCATCAGCTTCGCGGGCCTGGTCCTGGCCGCCGTCTGCTGCGGCGTCCCCATGTGGCGAGTGACCACCTACATCGGCGCCAACATCGTGACGGGCCAGGTGATCTGGGACGGGCTGTGGATGAACTGCGTGATGCAGAGCACGGGTCAGATGCAGTGCAAGCTCAACGAGTCGATGATGCGGCTGTCGCAGGACCTGCAGGCCGCCCGCGCGCTGGTCATCATCTGCCTGATCTTCGGCTTCATCGGCTTCGTCGTCACCTTCATTGGAACCAAGTGCACCAGCTGCCTGAAGAAGGACTCCAACAACGCCACTGCGGTGATCATCGGCGGGTGTCTCTTGATCCTGGCAGCCATCTTGATCCTGGTCCCCGTCTGCTGGTCGGCGGCCATCAGCGTCTCGGACTTCCAGAGCAGCTTGACCATCGAGACGCAGAAAAGGGAAATTGGAGCTTCTATTTACATCGGTTGGTGTTCGGTGGCGTTGCTTCTGATCGGAGGGATCATCCTGACCACATCCTGTCCTCCCAATAAGCCCTATTATCCGGCCTACAGACCGCCAATGTACGCCTACGGGCGCCCGAACACGGCGGCGTACGGTCCAGTGTACGCGGCGCCGTCCAACCAGCCGTACACCGGGACGTACACCGGGAGCTACGTCCCCGCCAAACCCTACGCAGCTCCAACCGCGTACGCTGCTCAGCCGTACGTCAGATACTGAAACTTTGGTTCGTCTGTATCATAAACCTGCATCTCAACAGATACTGTATTTTTAAAAGACGCTTTGTAATCCAGCAAAATGTGACGCAAAAGTCCTTCCCTCAGTCGCTCTGATTCTACGGTTTTTTCAGGAATGTTGTTTCCTCTCACCTGTGTAACGCCTGCATCGCTTTTCATAAGGAAACAACTGCTGTTGTATTTATTGTCCAACTTTCTGAGTTGCTGTGATTCATTGTTTGTTTCCCAGAAAAACTGCTTCAATAAAATGATTGAGTCTTTTTACATTTTCATGTTTGTGGAGTCATTTCATACACTAACAACAATAAAAGGAAAAAGAGAGTTTTGTTTTTTTTAATTATTATTATCGTCATTAAAAATAACTTATTTTAAGTAACTGATGACTGAAAATTTATTTTTTTGTATTTAAAAACGGAGATTTTTTTTGTATTTTTATGAATTAATTGACTTTCATAGTTTTTCCAGTTAAATTCTACCATAATATAATTTTTTTTTTTTATTCTTTTCACTCTACATAGGTAGATTCACTAATTTATATATACATAAATACATCTATATAATTTTATCTTAAATACATTTTTAAAAAATGTATTTAAGATAATTTTTTGATTTATCTTAAATAAAAAATGGTAAATTTTAGTTTTGCAAGTAAAATGCAATCTGAGTTTGTATTTCTGCCCAATATAGACAAATACACACACACACACACACACACACACACATATATATATATAAATTAATTTAATATTAATTTATAAAATTGAATGTACATTTGTTTAATTTACTAACAAATAGCCACATTTCTAAATGGGTATATGTGCATAAATATATTTTTGAGCATTAATGTGTGTGTTTATGTGTCCATCGGCCTGTAAAGGTAATAAATTATTTTAAACATATTTGTAAAGATCTAAAATATTCTAAAAGTCTTTTTTTAATTATTATTTTAACATAAATGCGTCTTGTTCTTTAGGAATTGTCGTTGGTATTTTATTGCGTCTTCCACCTGATAACTGAAGGTTATTTGTTCAAGAGGATTAAAGAAAATAAAGTCATATTTAATAAATTAGAATATATGTCTAGATGAGGTTTGCATGTCAGATTAAAATCTTATCAGTTGGTGTTACGCAAACTTGTCATTAAATCCGAGTTTCTCTACTATAAAATGTTATTTTTATTGTTTTGTTGTAAATGTCAAGTTTTTTTTTATTAACGTCAAGTGGAAAATCAAAGTGTTTGACTTAAATAATTCCTTAAATAATATATTAAATTACTGAATGGACCTGCAGTAAAACCAAGAAGAGACTCTGTAGATAGTCTTCCACATCCGGTGAAACTCTATTTTAAAAACCTGAAACCGGTTCTTGGGAGCGACGTCCCAGTCTGTCCTAAACCCAACCAGCGTCTTTTGTTGTTTAACTCAGGAACGCTGAACCTCATCTGTCGTCAAGGTTCATCGACAAGGTCGTCCATCTTGTCGAAACTGCGCCTCAGCCGCACAAAAAACAATTATGTAAAAAATCTGGTCAGACTGGTAAATCTCCACACAAACTGGTTTCAGACCCGAGGTTAAGCTGGTCTGGCTCCGCCTTCAAGCCAGACGTCCTTAAAACCAACTGGGCTTTGACGGTGTTTGCATTAAGCTCTCCAACCGGCCGACCTCTCAACTCGTCTGTCTTCTCCGCTCGGTTCATCCCCAACTCAAACTCCATCATGGTGTCAACGGGACGACAGATCCTGGGCTTCGTCCTGGCCATCATCGGCTTCATCGGGACCATCGTCACCTGCGCCCTGCCCATGTGGAAGGTCACGGCCTTCATCGGCGCCAACATCGTGACGGCGCAGGTCATCTGGGAAGGCTTGTGGATGAACTGCGTGACGCAGAGCACGGGCCAGATGCAGTGCAAGATCTACGACTCGCTGCTGGCGCTGCCGCAGGACCTGCAGGCCGCCCGGGCGCTGGTGGTCGTCGCCATCCTCGTCTCCGCCGTGGGAATCATCCTGGCCATCGCCGGAGGGAAGTGCACCAACTTCGTCGAGGAGCCGCGCGCCAAAATCAGGGTGGCCATCGCGGCCGGGGTGGTCTTCATCTGCGCCGGGGTTCTGGTGTTGGTCCCCGTGTGCTGGTCCGCCAACACCATCATCAGGGACTTCTACAACCCGATAATGACCAACGCCCAGCGGCGGGAGCTGGGCGCCGCGCTCTACATCGGCTGGGGAACGGCGGCGCTGCTCATCCTGGGAGGGGCCCTGCTGTGCAGCTCCTGTCCTCCCAAATACCAGGCCCCAGAGTATCCCATAAGGTACAGCGGACCCGCATCCATCGGCAAATCTGTGGCCCGATCTGTAGCCAGTAGCCGGGCGTACGTCTGAAAGCTGGGAAAGACTGTAAGTTACGGACATTTGCGAGCGAAATACCTTCCATGTGTCTCTGAAAGAAAGGAGGAAGTCTGATCGACCGACTGGATTCTTGAAGGAAATCTGGGAATCCTGAGCTGTGAGTTTCGGTCCAGGCACTGAGCGTTATCTGAATGCGAAGTCTGAACTGGTTTATCACCATCAAGACTTCTGATTGACTTTGTACAAGAGACCAGTGATATATTGTGAATATATCGTATTCTATCTATTTTAAACATTTTGAGTTTTTTCAACCTGATACCTTTGTAATAAAATGTGTTTATCGTATTATTCCTGCTGTCAGAGATCATTTCTTTGCTCAGAGCTACAAACCGCCAGAAACACAAACGTATTTATGGTCCAGTAAAAACTTAACTCACAAGTAGCTTTTCAGCAGCTTAACGGAGCTCGTTTTAACTCAGTAATTTATTAACATTGATGGAATAGTTCTAGTTTAATTGGCAAATTAGTTCACGCATAACATGGGAAAAATGTCTTATCTGAGAGAACTGGGTTGCTAGGCGACAGGCTGGTGTTGCTAGGCAACAGCGCCAGTGAAACTAGCATTATTTCATAAATATTAAGGAATTACTGACTTAAAACAAGCTGCTGAATCTTACTGAAAAGTTACTTGTTAGTTAGTTTTGTCCTATTTCTTAGTGCACTAAGATATTTGCATACCTTAATACCGTGTAGGATTTTCTGTTTTTGCAGTGCGTGCACAAAAATTTCACAATTTAAAAGTGTTCCTTTGATTCTCACAGAGAAATTACTCGAACGTTGCGCTTTCAAAATCTGCCAAATGATAACGCATGTGTAAAACTGCCACAGCCGAGACGCTTTTTCTTTCTTAGAGGAAGTTAAAACGTGTCTGAGGGGGAAAATTTCTGTGCAGTGGAAGTATGAAAACATGCAACTGTTGGAACCCGTCAGGCTTTCTCCGGCCCAGTTAAACCAGTTTTACTGTCCAGACCAGAGTCGGAGCCTGTTCTGTTTTCTGTCTGGTTTCTGCCAACAGAAGGAGGGAATTATACACACCGTTATTTACACGGGGAAAAAAGGTTTGAATGTTTGGAGGTAGAAAGTTGTGTTTCAAAGACCTCAACTTCACAGGGAATAAACGTCATTAACCAAAATTGTTACTTTTCATACATTTTTGAGAAATTAGGCTTTATATTTGAAACAAAAGGAGCACTTTCTATTATTATTTCAGCTCATATTTTAGTGTCACTCAGTAATACCACGTGTGTCGTACTTTGACAACAAAGTGAAACCAAACTACTTCAAAACAAAACACATTTCCACCAATCCGGGCATTTTATACCTGATTTATAATTTTATGCAGCCTCAGTTTCATAGAATGAGGTTATGGCTGAAATAAAGCTTAAATTGGTTTTTATAAAGGCTTCAGAGGCCAAACTGGAACCAGAACCATCATCAATGGAAACAGGATGTAAAGTAAGATCTTATTCCCAACACAAAAAGAGGATTTTATGATTATTTATTCATACAAACATGCAGAAAAAACAGGTTAAGAAGAAGTTACTTGTTTTATTAGACTGTAAAATGAAACTATAAAAGGAAGAAATGGAAACTCAACATTAACTAACTTATTTATTGTTTGTATCTTATAAATGTTTTACTCACCAATCAGTGCAAAGACAACAAACATTATAGACTGACAAAAAGGGATATTGATCAACCAGATAATAGCACAAACAGTAACAGAGCATAATCAACCGGTGTCACAACAAAAATAATGAAATTAATCAACACATGTGGATTAGGATGCATCTATAGAAACTCATCCGTGTGTTTATATCTGTCAGAGCGCTGCCGCTTGCCTCCTCACTAAAACCAGGAACGTAGATATTTATTAACGTCATTTTGGAACATAAACTAACATTTCCCCGTTTTATTTTTATCTTTTTTTTTAACTCTCAAAACCTGTCATGTTAATAATCCAGTTGACTTCGTATTAAAAATCTTATTTATCATTTTTTAAAACAAAAGTTTGAACAAACTAGTTTCACATATTGCAGAATAAAAACTCTTCCTGCTCAACAGCAGATCCTTTAAATCTTGACTTATGTAAACTCCTGTAGTTTCACAGCTAATATCTGTTTCTACATTATGATCGATGCCTAATCAAAGCTGCCAATCAGATCATTAAAGGCGGAGCTGCTTTACACAACAAACCAAAATGGATCCAAATGTTTGCCTGTAACTTCCGAAAGTGGAGAAATGTTTACGTGAAATCGTTGTGACTTTCAGAAATGATTCCCGATACGCAGTGTGACGTCAGCGCATCGCGATGTGGGCGTGTCATCACGCCCTGTCCCGTTTCTGCTGACTCCATCTGGCTTCACATTCCTTCATCCGATTTCAGACACGAGCGACCGGCTCGCCCACGAATCGCTCACAGGCGCGGGAATTCACCGAAAACTCATCGGGCAAAATCTCACACAGTCAGAAGCAAACAGCTGAAACTGCAGTTCTTATTTTTAACTCTTAGTGCCTGGAGTGAGTAAAACAAACTGGATCTGGGGGGGAAAAAAAGAGGATTTGTGAAACGTTCTGCACATAAAACAATCAAATTCAAAATTACTTTAATAATCCCAAGGGCCAATTAAATGTAGCTCGTATTCAATCCGATTCAGAGTTAGATAGAAAGGTTTCCTGTAGCAGTCTGTATTACAGCGGAGCTGAAGAAGCCTCTGACTGAAGACACTCAAAAGTCAAAGGACCTTTTCTTAGCATTTGATTTTAAAACTTTTGTGAAATGAACAAAAAACAAAGATAAACTTAAATATTTTAAACGTACACAAGAGTCAAAACTTTATTAATTTACTGTAATGATTGTAACTTAATCGACTATCAAACTATTTCTCATCTCGCCGCATGTTTCAGATCAGCTTCATTCAACCAGGAAGTCTGATTATGATTAGAAATGAGATGAAATGTGGTCAACTTTGAAAAAACAAACAAACAAAAAAATTGTTGCATATTTATGTTTTATTCTAAAAGGCTAAAAAAAATATTTATTACCTTCTCAATAATCAGTATAAAAGTATTTTTTTTGGCATAGCAGGAATAAACTCTTTCCTGTTTCTGCCTGCGGTTTAATGATTAGTTTGGTTTATTGCTATTATTTCACATAAGATTTATTGACAGCTAATGTCTAAACCTTCTGCACTGCGACTTCTAGTAACTCATGTACCGAAATGACACGTCATCAGTTTTTATGATAAATGAAGAGGAGCAAGCAGCGCGAGGAAATCTGTTTGAGGAACCGATATATTTTTAGACAACAGTATTTAAGATTGTGAAACATTGGAGAGTTACGTCAGCGCTAGTTTAACAACGTAAAGTCCTTCAGTTGTGAAATATTTCACACTGATTTGGTGAAAGCGAGACTGGCTTTGCATCTAATTACACTGCAAAAACGCAACAACTTACCAGGTATTTTTGGTCTAGTTTATAGAACCAGTATCTTTGTACAATTGAAATAAGGCAAAACTAACTGACAAGTTTTCAGAAAGATGTCGGGGCTTGTTTTAGATCAATATTAACGAATTATTGACTTAACACAAGATCCTATATGCTGCTGAAAAGGTACTTGTTAGTTTTGCACAAGAAACTCGACCAAAATACTTGGTAAGATTGTGATTTTTTGCAGTGTTCAGATTCTTTAAGGCTTTGTCAAACCCTCCCTTTGCGCCACATGACAGACTGTCATCATTCTCTGCAGCTTGCATTCTGGTAAATGATGTTCCAGGAACGGCTTTGTGCAGCATTCTGGCTCATCTGTACTCAGAAAAATTGTTGAAACCCCAACCTTTATTGTCCTTGCACACAAAAAGCACCTGCAGGTGTGGAATCATTTGGCAGGCCTTCTAGTGTTTCCCTCACGCCTCCCATTCTTCTGCTGCCTCTGGTTCACACAAACGCCTGGCGCCACTCTGCTCTGCCGGAGACGCCCAAAGACGCACAGCGATGGCCTCCATGGGGCTGCAGATGGCCGGCTGCGCCTTGGCGCTCTTCGGTTGGATCGGGGTTCTCGTCGCCTGCGCCGCACCCATGTGGCGGGTCACGGCGTTCATCGGCAGCAACATCGTGACCTCGCAGACCATGTGGGAGGGCATCTGGATGAGCTGCGTGGTGCAGAGCACCGGCCAGATTCAGTGCAAGGTGTACGACTCCATGCTGGCGTTGAGCAACGACCTTCAGGGCGCCAGAGCTTTGGTGGTGGTTTCCATCGTGGTCGGCATTGTGGGGCTCCTGATTGCTTTCGTCGGGGGGAAGTGCACAAACTTCATTCCGGAGGAGAAGGCCAAGGCCAAGGCCTCGGCGGCTGCAGGCGCCATCCTGATCGTCAGCGGAGTCCTCTGCCTCGTTCCCGTTTCCTGGACCGCCAGCATCATCGTCCAGGACTTCTACAACCCTCTGGTGGTGGAGGCGCAGAAACGAGAGATCGGGGCGTCTCTGTACATCGGCTGGGGCGCCGCGGCGCTGCTGATCCTGGGAGGGGGGCTCCTCTGCGCCAGCTGCCCCCCAAAAGAGGAAAACGCCGCTTCCGTGAATTATCTGCTGAACAAATCGGGAGGAAACAGCAAAGGAGAATCATACCGATCTTCCTCTCCGACGAAGACGTATATTTGAGACGAATTAGAATTCAGACGGCAAAAACACAAATCTTACCAAATATTATTGGTCTGGTTTCTACTGGAAATATCTCAGTACAATTAAAATACGACAAAACTGACTTACATGCAACTTTTCATCAAGTTATAGGAGCTGGTTTTCAGTAAATAATTCCCTAATATAGATTTTTAAAAGCACCATTTCCACTTTCATCTAAAGCAAATGAAATAATCTGCAGAAGCAACCAGAACTTAAATAACCTGAACAAGCTTCTATATCTTTCTGAAAATGTACTTTTAAGTTAGTATCATCTCATTTCAAGTGTGCTAGCATACTCGCACTATAAACTCAACCGAAAATTCTTGCTAAGATTTTGTTTTATTCCAGTGAAGGACGACGTTCAAGCACCAGGAAGAAAAAACAACAACAATTTTTCAGCCTGAAGCGAAGGAAATCAAACCTGTGTTACTTTTTGCATTAAAAAGTTTAAAGTTCTATATTTTTATTCATTTTGGGGAATGTTTTTTTTTTACACCTTGTGTTCGCTGGCTCTTAAGCTCTGCGCCTGCAGGTGATATTTGAGCCAAACACAGCAGGAACCTGTTCTGCCGGTACTTACCAGAGCCAAGAACAAAAGCGGTGACTCAGGGAATCTCGACTCGTAAACGTTTAGCTCGATTTGCTCTAAACCTCTCAGTGTCCCACATTCACACAGAAAGGACCGCAGTTAAACCGAAAACAGAGACTTCTGCGGCTTAAATCCGCACAAACGGTTTTTAAAAGATGTTTTTTAATGGATTGGATGTTTTTAGCAGCAGCAGCAATACGGGTTTGATGCTTTCTTAGCCAATCAGATGAGAAAGAAGGAGTCAAATTACGACGCTCAAAATGGCTCTTCCTCTTTTACTCACAGGAAATGTTTTTGTTTTTTTTACTGTTTTCTTCTATATGTGCTAATATATGTGTTGCTTTTTTTCACTTTATACGCATTTATTCAAAAATAAATATGTTTTCGTTTAAACTGTCTTTCATTTGTAGCTGTTGAAACTTCTGATTTAAAAGGCATAAAATACACTGAAAAAACACAAAATCTAATTTCAGGTGCAAATATCTGAGAACACTTAAAATAAGACAAGATTACAAGTAATTTTTCAGCAAGATAGAAGAGCTCGTTTTAAGTTGATAATTGCTTAAAATTGATCAAAAAGTATTATTTCACATATAACATGAGGAAAATGTTATAAATGAAACAATCTGGCAATGAAACTGGAACTTTTTCATTGATATTAGGAAGTTATTTACTGAAGACAAGCTCTAGTATATTGCTCAAAAATTAGTTTAGTGTAATTTATTGTGTAATAAGATAGTTGTTCTGGAAACAAAACCAAAAATATTTGGCAAGATTTCCAGTTTTTGCAGTGTAAATTCATCTTTTATTGAAAGTTATTTAAGGTTGTCACACAAAAAGATAAAAAATAACCTTTAATTTTATTACATTTATTGGCTGGGGGGAATGCTGAATGAGGGAACAATTATTTACAGAAAAATCACTGGAGTCACAAATTCCTGATAAATGTAAGAAAAACATTTCTGTCATTATTTTACTACTTTATGTTGACATGAATTACTTCCTGTCTGCTTAATGTTATAAGTATGACACCACAAGTTCTCCAAAAATGGCATTCATGTGAAACAGACCTCCTCTTTTTTGCCCTACCACCACAAAAGTAAACAGGAAGTTGGCTAAATGCTACTCTGGCTTCATTTTAGAAATGTTCGAAGGTTTTCCTTTATAAAACTTGTAAGAAGGGAGTCGTATGTGTGGCAACTGATTTTTTAACTGTACATGTTGGAAATACTGGTGTAAAATAAGTCACCATATAAAAACCACTCATGTTATCGGTAATAAATGAGCTAAATCAAGATGCCACTGAAATAGCAAAAGAGGAGTTACTGTGAAAAACTGCAGGATAAATTATCTACAAGGTAAAAGATGTTGGGAAGAAAACAAAATATTTCATTCAACTCTGAAAGCGCAAATGTGTGACGTAAAATTTCAGAAGTGCAGCTAAATAAAAAAAACTCAAGTTTTGACTTTTTCACCTTCTCTATGTTCTGTCCTTCGCTGCCCCCTAGTGGCCATCTGGTAGCATGGCTAAAAACACGGTGTAGTGATAAGAATCAATTTTAGCTTCCAGGTTTGACATTTATGCTGCTTTTAGTTTCTTTTCACGTTCATGTAAACCTGAAATGGTTTAGCAATAAATCCAAAGTGTGTAGTTTTATATATGTAACTTATTTTTGTAGAGATTTAGTTGTTTTTATTAACATAAGAAGGGGATAAAAGGTTTCTGCACGTTTCACCAAATCAGAACTAAGATTTTTTTTTTTTAAAGACTGTTATGATTAAAAACTGAGATCTGCATCTCGACAGAAAGGTAGACAAGAAAATCACATGTTTTATATAGAATAAACTGAAACTACATAAAACAAAACCGACTGAAAAGTAACTTTTCAGTAAGATATAAGATCTTGTTTTAAATCAATAATCCCTTAATGTGGATACAAATGTTCTAGTGCCACTGGTAGAACGTTCCACTGCGCCGTTACCTAGCAACCCCAACTGAGTCCAGCCCGTTACCTAGCAACGCTGTTCTAGTTCCACTGGCTGATTATTTCATTTGTAACATGGGAAAATGTCTTGTTAGAACTGAAGTAATCTATGAATGGAACTAGAACTTTTTCATTAATATTGACTAAAACAGGTTCTTATGATTTACTTTGTCATCATTCAAATGTGCTAAGATATTAAACTCTTAGTAAAAATGGGTGTTTTTACAGTTAAACTTCCATTTTTTTCATTAAAGCTGGTTGAACGGATGCTGTGGTGTTTGGACACTCAGAGCCTCGTTGTTGTGTTTTTAACAGCCTTCCAGGCTCCCATGGCTCTGCAGGAGCTGGGCATCAGCCTGTCCATGATGGGCGTCGCCGGCACCATGTTGATCTGCGGCCTGCCCATGTGGAAGGTCACGGCGTTCATCGGCACCCACCTGGTGGTGATGCAGGTGTTCTGGGAGGGCCTGTGGATGACCTGCGTCAGCGAGTACACGGGCCAGATGCAGTGCAAGCTCTACGACGCCCTGCTGGACCTGTCGCCGGACCTCCAGGCGGCCCGCGGCCTCGTGTGCGTCGGCCTGGTGCTGGGCTGCCTCGGGTTCCTCGTCTTCATCCTGGGAGCTCGCTGCACCAACTGCCTGGGCCGCCCGCGGGTCAAAGCGCGGGTGGTGATCGGCTCCGGCGCCATCTTCTGCCTGTCCGCGCTCACCACGATAGTCGCTGTCGCTTGGACCGCCAACACCATCATCACAGATTTTCACAACCCCAGAGTTCCTGAGGTGCTGAAAAGAGAGCTGGGCGCGGCCATCTACATCGGGTTTGTGACGTCTGGGCTGCTGTTCTGCGGAGGAGCCGTTCTCTGCGTGACCTGCCCACCAGAACCAGACCGGTTCCCCTCCAGCGGCTACATGCTGGCCAAGACTCCCACCCGGAGCAGCTACGCCATCAAGAACTACGTATGACAACAGAAACAAAACCACGACCTCTTGACCTCTACGGACTTCTTCAGGCCTTTTATGGTGCTTGCTCCTTAATTACAATCGCTACACTGCAAAAATACTAAAAGGTTTCTAGCGTACATATGTTAGCGCACTTGAAATACAACAAAACTAACATACAAAAAACTCTTCAGCAAGATGTTACTGACTGAAAGCTGCAGTCTGTTGACTAAAACTGTCACCATGTTTGAGGCAAATAGTCTGAGAAAAGATCCATCTCCTCCACCTCCTCCCTGTCTGAGGAAATTACCAAACACAACCAATCAGAGCCAAGAGGAGGGGCTTAGCGCTGCCAATCCAACTTGTGTGCATGCTGCTAAATGTGCAAATGGCGGAGAAACAACTTATCATGCTAACTAGCCTTAACAAGAAACTGTGTCATAGCAGAGCAAGAGAGAGAGGGGTGAAGGAAGGGGAACGCACGTGATTGACAGCACTAAGACCCGCCTCCTGACTCTGATTGGTTGTTTCTAGTTAGTGCTGGGAGAAGACAGAGAACCTAATTTTTCTGACTCATATCATATTGTCATGACACAGTTACAGTTTCAACAAATATGTAAAAAAAATACTTTTTATGAAAGTATTTAAGCTTTAAGACAAAACTCATTTACAAATAACATCCTGCAAGATGTTATTCACCCAAAAAAACTCACATTTCTTTCTGAAAAGTTACCTTTATGTTAGTTTTGTCTCGTTTTAAGTTCAGAAACGAGACAAAAATACTTTTCTGTTTTTGCAGCAAATTTGAAATGCAACCTTTTTTTTTTTTCTAAAGTCCTTAAAGTAAATATTTTAACTGCTATTTTTGCTCGTTAATCATTTTACTGGAGTGGCAGAAATAAAAACCGTGAAGCATTTGTGTCGCACTTGATTTACTTTCGATTTAAGTTTCGAGCAGATGAATAACCAACTTTGCAGAAGCACAGATATGAAAACCGACACAAGTTTGAGCTTGTGACTGAAAACACGCAGGTTGCCAGAGGTTATTTTCACACACTTTAAATCAGGTTTCGTCAGGCAGAATCAGGGCCCACACTGCAAAAACACAAAATATTACCAATTTATTAGGTCTGATTTCTAGTGCAAACATCTTATTACACTTTAAATAAAACAAAACTAACTTACAAGTAACATTTCAGCAAAAATGTGAGCTTGTTTTAAGTTATATCTTAGAGAAAAGTTACTAGTAAATTAGTCTAGTCCTAACTGAATTGTACTAAAATATTTGCACGATAAACTAGACAAAAATACTTGGTAAGACTTTGTGTTTTTGCAGTGCACTGAAGAACCCAAAGTTTGGAGGTAAGTTCTCATTTTCATAAATAAATTAGTTTTAAAGCTACAGTCTCAGAATTAAACACTTTATCTAAATAAAATGTGTTTTACACTGTAAAAACACAAAATCCTATGAAATATTTTTAGTTTAGTTTTTAGTGCAAATATTTCAGTATATTTGAATTAAGACAAAACTAACAAGTAACTTTTAAGTAATGTATAAAATGTTGATTTAAGTCCTTAATATTGGTTCTACTGGCAGATTGTTTCACTTGTAACAGACATTTTTCACATATAATAAGTCGCAATAATCAATTAATCGCAATGTAAAGTAAAGATTGATCAATTCTACTCTGATTATTAAAATTTATTGAAGCTAAATTTTGTTTCCAGACTTCATAATTAAGTTTATTAATGCTTTTGATTGTAAGTGGGTTTTTTTTTTTTCATAATTTTTTTTTTTTTTGTATTAGTTGATATTTAAATGATCTTAATGCTGCAGTGTTTCATGTTCTTTACAAAACTTCTATTGTGCCATTATAAACAAATATATTAGGAATTGTTTCTAAACCTGGACAATTTATCATCACTTTTTCATCAATATTAAGGAATTGTTGTCTTAAAACAAGCTCTTATGCTACTTGTAGATGAGTTTTTGTCTTATAACAGACCAAACATCCGTGGTAAGACGTCATGTTTTTGCAGAGCAGCGGCTGAAAAGTCAGAGCACAGCAGACGCTTTGTTTCCTCCCCTCCCTGCAAACGGGGATAAATGGATTGTTTTGAAACCATGGCAGAGAAAACAGAGGGATTTCCCTCCTCCGCCCAGCGACAGCCACGCCAGTGCCTTGTTTTTAAGAATGCCAAAGAGCCGGTTCCCTCCTCTCATGCAAAACACACAAACCCCACACTGCACTGCAAAAACACAGAACTAATTTTAGTCCAGTTTATGCACTCTGTCCACCTCTGCTTACAAGTTAGTTTTGTCTTATCACACAAAAATAAGACAAAACTAACTTACAACTTTTTAGCAAGAAACGTAAATAATTCCTTAATATTGACTAATGAGACATTTTTCCATTTTATTAATTAAATGTTCTACCAATGGGACTAGTCATTTATATTAACATTAAGGAATTATTGAGGTAAAGGGGTTGGATCACTACATTTATCCAATAATATTTACTTTAGTATCTTCTTGTAAAAAGCATACTTTTATGAGTATTTTTACTACACTGGACTTTGAGTATTTCTACTTTTGAGTAACATTTCTGGATTCTCTGAATGTAAAACAAATATGTTTTAACCAAAAACCAAAAAAATCACTGAAAAAAGATCATGGAGTTTCAGCTTCAAAATATATATATATATATATATATATATATATATATATATATATATATATATATATATATATATATATATATATATATACTAATATAATATATATAAAACTAATAATTTTACAATATTATATATGTGAAGTTTGTCAGAATGTGTTTATCTGTTCTTTGAACTTATTTTGTTTAGTCAAATTGTTTTTACAGTCATTTCCAGAAAGTTCTGCTGCTGCTCTTGACCGTTGGTGGTTACCATGGCAACCGGTAACTGACGGCTCCGCCCCCTTTTTTTTTCCCTTCGTCGTTCTGTAACTGTGGTATGTTCTGGGTCCAGCTCTGTGTTTTCTTTACACGTGTATTTTAACATAGTTTAGACAAAAGTAATAACATTCGTAATAACAGATTATTTATCTGTAAACATTCTTAGCGTTGTGCATTTTAGCTGTGTTTGGATTTACAGCTGCTAACTGGTGTTAGCTAGCAGCTAGCTGATAAACTGGTGTTAGCTAGCTGCTAACTGCTCATTGGGAGTTATTGCTATGTAGTTTTCTTGTGGTTATTTGTTGTTTTTTTGAAGCTGCTGGGCTGATGTTCGGCGCCATCTTGATTTCCTCTTCTCTGAATGAATCTGGTGAACCTGAACATCGAAAGGTTACCCGAGTAACCAAACCGAGTTTCCCGAACTTAATGTTTGTCTGACATTTTAACTTCACATATTTACTTTGATAATCTTAATCTGATTACTTGTAATAAATTAACTATTTTTTTTTAAAGCTAGTCACCAGTTTTTTTGTTTTTTTTAGTGCACACACCTGCAGCTTTTGTTAAAGTTTCATAAGTTTTTCATTGAAAAACTAATTTTGATTTTTTATTTTTCTTTTGTCTAATTTTATTTTTCTTATATGAATTATTGTCAATTTCCACTTAGCTTTATATTTTGGTCCATCTGATGACATAATTTACTTTACCAATTACTTTATTATACTTTTACTTGTTGGAGTGATTCATCACCACTAGAGGAGGTCACTCTGTGAACTCTGACCTCCTCCGCTTGTCAGCCAGTTTTGCCTTATTTCAAGTGAACTGAACCAAAGTTGCTCGGTAGGATTTTGTGTTTTTATAGTGTGCGCTTCCCATGCTGAACAGTAGATCCCCGCCCCGGTCCGCCCCGCCCCCGGCCCGGCCCGGCCCGGCCCGCTGCCAGCCGATTCTGGAGGACGAGGCCGCCGGTCGGAGCCATGCAGCGGCAGCTGGAGATCGCCGCCCTCGGCGCGGCCGCCGCAGGCTGGCTGGCCGCCGTCCTGACCCGTTGCCTGGCGCTGTGGACGGTCAGCGGGACGCTGGACAACCAGACCGCCAGCCTGCCAGCCTACTGGGACGGGGTGTGGCTCCAGTGGGATCACTGGGATCTGGCCCACGACGGCAGCCTGCACTGCTCTTTCTACCAATCCCTGATGTCTCTCTCTGGAAGCTTCCGCGCGTGGAGGGCTCTCATCATGGCCGCCATTGGAGTCGGGGGCTTCGCCATGGTGGTCGGAGGAGTGGGGCTGGTCTGGTTCCCACGCAGGGGGCAGATCAAGGTGTTTTCTGGGAGTTTCTTCATCGTGGCTGGGATCCTGTTGCTGGTTCCCACAGCATGGACGTGCCACCACACCAGCCAGCCACTAGAGGGCGCGGTGCCGCTCAGGAGAGCCTGGGGACCCGCTCTGTACCTCGGGTGGATCTCCTTCGGGCTGATGCTGGTCGGTGGGGTGTTTCTGACCACCAGATGCCCCACCACCGGGGTGCAGGAGGGGCAGCCTGGCGGGGAGGAGGAGGCCAGCAGCCCGCTGAGCACCATCAACAGAACCGCGTTCACTAACAGCCAATACAACCGCAGGTCACAGCCCGTCTGACAGAACCGGACCAGAACCAGAACCAATGGACCGGGAACTAATACGCTCAGGAAAACATCTGACTGCACTTTTTAACATATAAAGGGTTAGAATGAACTTAAAGGAGCAGAACTTTATTAACAGGCTGATTTTTGTTTTACTTTAACAAAATGTTTGTCTTTTTATTCTTATTTCTACCCAGTAAAACAAAACAAGTCAGAGACTTGTTCTACTTGCTCCATACAGGCTCTCGGATATTGAGTAATGATCACTTCCTCTACAAATGGGAGCAAAACTGTCACTGTTCCCGTAATGCTAAAAAAAATTAATCAATTTCACAATTGACTGCGAAGAAGAAAGTGCTGACAACAGCAGGAAATCATTTACATATGATGGAGCATTTGGGCTGTAGTAAGTGGGAGCAAATTTCTGCTAAAAAACTCAGAAATCTGGAGGGTTAAGCTTAGAAATTGTTCACAAAAAACCTGGAATTTCTGAGTTTGAAAACTCAATTTTTAAAAGTTCAAATTTTTAAACTTTTGAGCTCAGAAAATCTCAGTTTCCTGGAAAATATGTGAAATTAAGCTGAAAATTCGTGACAGTTTTTCTAGAAAATTTTGGACTTTTAAAGCTCTGAAATTTACAACTTTTTTCTAGAACATTTCTGAGATCTCAAAATTTTCTGACTATTTTTTTCGCTTTTGCAGCTCAGACATTTCCAAGAAATTTTCAGAGATTAATCTCCAAATTTCAGAGTTTTTTTTTTTGGCAGAAATGTACTCCTTTCTATTTCTAGCCACAATTTCCCCCCCTCCCCCACACACAACTTTTCTTTCTGCTTTCTGATTGGCTGGTTGAAATTCTACCAGAGGAATCCAAGTGAATGGGAGAAAAGACAGAATTTTTGTGAAGTGAGATTTAATTGTTTATGTTTGTTTATTTCTTAAATCCAAACATACCACAGTAAAAAAATAAATAAACTGTTTAGTGTTGCTATGACAACACTAAACATCGGTGGATAATTTCAGCACATTTTTACGACTACAATTTAAACTCTTTAAACAAACGACTGTTTGCAGAGATGAGTAGCAACGAGCTACATTTACTTCAGTAACATTTTGGGAAAATGTACTTTTAGAAGAATTTTACTACGTGTACTTTTTAATTTCACTTTAGTAATTTTACTATGAAGTACTCGAGTAAAATTTCTGGATTCTCTACCAGAAACTGAATGATGCACATTATTTTACCCAAAAGTTTGAAATAATTTGATTTGTTATGACCTTATTTAGATGAATTGTTTTCATTTTGGGTTTTAGAATACCAGCATTTCCACATAACTTTACATACATGACGGGAGGCGTAGAAACAGTTTGAACAGAGATTAGTGAAGAATTATTCGTTTTTACAACAGCGCAATAAACTTTAGACTAAATTTATCTGCTCAGAGTTTAATTCTCCCTGCAGTTGAACAAAACGACGATTGACTAAATTCATGCATTTCGTATATTTTACCTCAAACTGTTTGGTTGAACTGGAATCAGTGCGGCAGAAAAACAACGAGGCTTGTTGGGACACGGGGACAGAAACAGGATGGGCGCCGCCGAGTTGCTTTTAAAGAAGCACGAAAGTTTTGAAATTATTCTTGTACACTTCTGCAGCTTTACGGTTCCTCTCTGTTTCTTTAAATGTGATTTCATGGAGAAAATCTGCTGAATTTAACCTTTTCAGACTTTGTTAAATGTCGACATTTTAGGACGGAAAACTGTAAAAACACGTTTTATTTAATCATTGACTTTATTTATCCAAATTTAACACTGAAAGTCAAAGAAGCCTCTTTAAAACTTGACTCGTTTTCCTTTAAACTTTCTGCTTCAACTTTAAATGAAACAAAAAGTAATTTTAAACTTCAGATTTAACATTTTCCGCTACTAACAACATCATCATATCTGAGTTTTGTGTGTTTATTCTGTTTCAGAAGAAGCAAAAAAACATCTTATTTTCCATCTTTTGTTCAAATCTTCTTGCTTTCTTAAAGGAACACGAGATAAATATAGAAAATAAAGTCAAATTTAATAAACAGCCTCCCTGGGAAAGCCGTGTAAAAATCCTGAAAACATTTTCTTCTTTTATTCCAGAATTTAAAAAAAAAGATTCCCATTTAGTGTCCAGTGAACCATTAAACACTGAAATCCCATTTTCAGTCATTTATTTATGATGTCAGACTTGTGCAAACAAACCCACAGCATCACAGATCCTTCGCCATGCTTACTATAATAAATCTGACTTGCTTTTCCACATATTCAGCCTCTTTTTCACACACAGTTCTAGTGTAGAAAACACCAAAAACTCCATTTCTGTTTGTGATGGTAGGACAAAAGCTGTGAAGTAGACGGTTGCTATGGAAACTCATCACCAGTATGACTTTGATGTTACAACACCAAACCTAAATGCCATGTGTACCACTCTTTCCCATTTTGAATAGAGGCTAAATGAAGCAAAAAAAAAAAAAAAAAAATTTGATTTTTAAGGCAACATTTTCTGAAACAATTATGTCTCAACGTTATATTAAACACTGTTTTTCTCCGTAATAATAAAAATAATAATTTATTTGACGCATTTCTATTGGGCTGCCAGGAAAAGTGACAGATTGTGTTTTATATTTATAATCATTTTATGTCAGTAAAATCCCAGCCGACAGAAAACAATCAAGTTTTTTTTCTGTTCAGCTGCAGAGCAGGATTAATTGTTGGGATTAAATATTTATTTCTGGGCCTGTGAAGATAAGAAAGGATGTGCACATTAGGACAGGAAAATAATAAATAATAACATATAGATCAGAGCTAATTGCTGGCTTTAGTTGCTTTACATTTGAACGCTGAAGCTCGATGCCATCGGATCGACTCTTTTCAGCAGTGAGATTAGTGAGAGTTTCTCTTTAACATAGCTGCTGCGTTAAAGGCTGGAATAAGGTGAGTTAGACAGTAAACTGTGTCTCTGTAGGAGTTTTAGTGAATCAGAAGCTCCTATAGCTTCTCGTCTCCTTCCTCCACGTCCTTCAGGCTCAGCACCTCCAGAGAGCCTCGGCCTTTGGTCTCGCAGCGGATCAGCTCATCGATCTCCCGGAAGCAGCCGGGATCCACCAGAACCACCTGGCAGGGAGACAGGGAGGAAGGTTAGAGAGCAAAGGTCAGCGCTGCTCACTGAGTCTCAGCACTTAGCAGCGTTAGCTGAGTTAGCAGAGGATAGAGATGAGAATAGGCTAGCAGTGGTTAGCAAAGGGTAGCAGAGGTTAGCAGCGGTTGCCATGGTTAGCTCACCATTTCCAGCTCGTCGTCGAAGTCCTCGCTCTCCACCACTTGCAGCAGCGGCTTCATCTTCTCCCTCAGCCTCTTGGCCTCCTTGGCCGGCACCGCCAGCCGCAGCCGCATGTGGGCTCTCTGGATCTCCATGGTCTCCTTCAGCTGCCGGATCACTTCCAGGGCCTGGAGGGAAACAGAGGGAACATGGAAGGAGCTGCAGAAAAGACACAATTTCAGCAGAAGAACTGTAAAACTGCTCAACAACTCCTCATTTTACTTTTTTTGTTACGTAAAAATAATTACTTAATTCTCCTAATATTACGACTTTATTCTGGGAAAGTTAACGCTTTTATTCTATTGTTGTATGACTTTATTCTCGTATTGCTACGACTGTATTCTTGTAGTACAATGACTTTATTCAGTTGACCTGAATTTATAGTCCAAATAAATAGAACAAGAAAATAAACAAGATGGCCGCCCTGGGGGTGCTAACATCACTCTGACCCAGTGAGTGCATTGGTGGGGCGAAAAATCTGATTTTTAAAAAATGTAATCTCCAAAAAGCAACAATTTTCTGCTTTATTATCTGAATAATTATTAATGCCAATTCAACACAATTCAGTCCAATTTACCCCAGTTTGTATTTCAACTCAGTTATTATGATGTTTAATTTGACTTTACTTCAGGTTTAGTGTAAAACATACTAAAAATGGGTTATATAGAGTCTTAAAACATTTGAAAAAGCTGATGGTAGTTATGATTGTGTGCAACAGCACCAGATATTCCCACTTTCTGTTTGCAGGGTTCGGTTTTCCCCGCTGACCTGCTGCTTGGTGCTCTTGTTGGGCTTCACGGAGTAGTGGATGTCCTTCATCGCTCGCTCGATCAGGCTGACCGTGTAAGGCCTCTTGGTGTCTGGATTCACACACTTCTCCGCCACGATGGTGGCGATGTCTCTGAACATCGCCTCCAGCTGGCTCTGCCTCTCCTTGTCGGACACCTGGAGCTCCCCTTTGGACAAAATCTGCCGTAAACAAACAACAACAGAACAACAAAGTTCAGGAAAAGATCCCAAAAGCCAGGGTTGGAAACTCCCCGCGCTTCACTTACCTGCTTGCAGATTTCTGTTTGGTCACCTGTTCCAAAAGCTTTGACCAGATCGTCTTTCTTCGCCATCTGACCTTTGGAGACATTGACAAAAACAGAGTGTGTCTGCAGCACCTCGTCCAGGTCCTTCTCTCTGCAGCAGAAACGGGAAACAAAAACGTTTGTCTCACCGAACGGTCCAAAACAAACCAAAACAAACCGCATTCTGCCCTCAAAAACGGATACACGACCCGTTTAAACCCCTGAAAAGCCAGAGGAAAGTCCCGGATGATGGAGTTTTAAAGTGACTCACGCGCCCGATCTCCAGCTCATGACTTTGTTTTTGTAGCACGCGATTTCGAACCGCTTCCCGCCCTTCTTCATCCGAACCACGGCCACGTTGGTCAGCCTGATCTGGTTTGTCGGAGTGAATATAGACATGTTTTGGTTTGACGAGACACTGAGAAAAGTGCCTCCGAACCGCAACTACGGTAAATAAGATATGACGTCACCGGGTGTGTGTCTAGAGGAAGGATCCGGTGAGAAACAGCGAAATGTGAAATAACAGTTCCGCTCCCGAAACTCTGTCCATATCAGCGCCAAAGACTCTCAACAAAACTAAAAATATATTTTAAAAAACAGCTTGTCTGTCTTCATTTATTATAGTAAATGAAAGCTGTAATTACGTTCTTGAATTAGAAACGGACAAATTACCAGCCATGTGGCTAACTGTAAACACCGATGGGTTGATTTTGCTGCCCTCTTGTGGCCGTTAGAAAAATGTCAGAAATTATTTAACTGGCACCGACGTAAATTGTCAGAAAGACAGCGGTCATTTAAATGAGATAATTTTACATTTGAAGACATTACGTAAATTTAATTAAACATTTGTTTTTTCCGTGATAGCAGAAAATAAAACCTTAATCTTCATCGCATTTCTTGTTAAGTTTATCTGTAGCTGCTGCCATCCAGTGGTCATTTAGAAGAACTGCGTTTTGCAGTTGTTGCCTTTCAGATAACAATATATCAGTTGTTATTTATGTTTATTTTTAAAAACTAAATAATATTTAAAATTTACATTTGTTTTAAGCGCATAATCTTAAAGTTAACATTTCTGTATGAACGTTCAAAAATAAATATAACTATTCGAAAACGGGACAAAACGTTTAAAGCTTTCTGTCGGACAGATTCCTAAATAAGCTGACAACAACAATAATAATAATAATAATAATAATAATAATAATAATAATAATAATACACAAAACTTTGAGAAACGTAAAGAGCTGTCAAAGACTTCGTCTCCCAGCATTCCTTGCGGCCAACCAACATGGCAGCGCACTACAGCACAAGCTAAGGAGGACGCAGTATTTGAAAGTTTCCCCCTTTTTCAACCATGTTAGCTTTGTTTACAGTTATTTCCTTTCTTACGGGCTCTTTGTCCACCTCCGACACTAAAGGTGAGTTTATTTAAGCGTTTGCTTTAACTGAAAAACTCTTTTACGTCTTCACGTTTTGGTGGAGATAATTTAAAGCGGGTTTTAACGCTTTGTTGGGCTATTTTGGTTAATATTACGGTCAGTTGGACGTTTGTTCTCCGTGTAGTCCCACAGGATGAAAACTATCTGCTGTGGGCGTGGAACAACAGACTCTACGTTTATTCCGCTGCTGCTCTGCTGTTGGGTTTCTGCTTCTTACTGCAGGTTACACGACGGAAGGTGAGTCCCGTCTGAGTGACGTCAGCACCACGCAGCAGGTGCTTCATTGTTCTTCATTAATCCTCTCTGTTGTTTGCCTTTTCAGATAAATCATACAAACGATTCTGCTTCAAATGATTCTGGTTTGAAGGTTCAAAGAGCTGCAAAAAACCAAACCGGCTCAGATAAAGATGCTGATGTTCATGTTTCAGGGGTGAAAATCTTCTACGGCTCACAAACTGGAACAGCAAAGGTACACAAATCCTCACATTGTGGAGAAAACACAATGTGTTATATAAATACACAAAAATCCCTCAAAATGGCTTCCTTAGCCTGGACAATGTGAAATATATAAAGATTAGCTTGGTGTAACTGTGACACAAAATTACGGCAGCATATTACGGTCAATATAGGTGGAAAAGAATGAAACCTTTTCAGTGGAAAACTCAGAAAGTTTGAGATTATTCTCAGAAATTTTCTGTAGAAAATAAGGGTTTTGTTTTTTGCTTTAAAAGTCAGAAAAATTGCACATAAAAAATCAGAAATGTTGAGATTATCCCCAGAAATTTTTGAGAAGGAAAACGTGGAAACTTCTTGTAACTCGTGGAAACTTTCAGAAGTTTTCAAATATTTTTTAACTTTTCAAAATCAGATGTTTTTTTTCTAGAATTCTGAGATTAATGTAAAAGTTTCTGAGTTTGTTTGGGTGCAAATTTAAAGTAGCCCTAATAAAAAGTGCAGCACAATAATCTATGATGGAGATGCAGAAAAAATGGCCACAATGGGGTAAATTCCTGCCAAAAAACTCAAGACATTTCTACAATAATTTAACATATATTTAAGAAAAAATCAGACATTCTTTGATGTAAATATGAAAGGAAAAAAAACTTTTTTTAGTTAAAAGCATACATTTCTGATATGAAAGATAAGTTATGTATGAATTCAGAAATCTGTGAGAAAAAGCCCAGGGGTCAGGTGATTATAAAATCAAACATTTGCGACAAATTCACAACTTCTTGACATCAGGGAATGTTCAAATGTGTTTCTGATAAAATGTGAAATTTATCACACATTTCCTGCTGTTCATGTGTTTTTCTGTGTCTCAGGGTTTTGCCTCAGAGCTCTCACAGGAGGTGCAGACATTGGGTCTCCCAGCGGAGGTGATAGACATGAAGGACTACGACCCAGACGATCGACTTGCAGACGAGGTAAGCAGAGTCGTTCTCCCTCAAGAGGTAAAGTCCAACATGGGGAAATTTTACTGCCACAAGTCGAGAGCGCGCATTTACAGTTTGAAAGCAGGACTTCATCTCTTTGTTCTCAAAACTTATGCTCTCTCCCAAATCCTTGCGTTCACGCTCAAACTTTCTCCAAAACTCGTCTCTGCACGGGTTGACTCTCCGCTCGCAGGCCTCTCTGCTCGTTTGCGCATCTCTTCTGTTGAAGTACCGTTGCCTGGCAACCGTCCCAGCCAATAGAGTGAAAGTGCTTTCCTGGGCGACGGGAAGATATTCTTGCATCTATAATAACACCAACTAGGGATGCACAGATTTATCGGCCGGCTGATTTATTGGTGCCGATTTTCCTAATTTTGTGAAACTGGCTGATTTTTACATGTGAAGCCGACCTTATCGACTGATTTTATCGGCCTTGGTATCAACTGCTGTCTTCTTCTGCTTTGTGCTGAAAGACGTTTGACTGGCAGATGGACCCACCAGATCTTGTCTATATGTTTTAGTTAATAATAGTTATCTCACTGTTGGCAACTAATCAATTTATTGCTGTATTTACCAACATTTTAGACAAAATAAATTGGTATCCGCCAAAATCGGAATCAGCAGGTCAGGATTTTTCATAGATCGGTGATCGGCCAGAAAACTGCAATCGGTGCACCCTAATACCATTATGTCTGTTTTATTCTCTGTTTAACCTTTTCTTCCACAGAATACTTTATTCTATAAAATAGATGGAGTAAATCTCTGCGCTGTCTGTCCGTCCGTCTCCTTCAGTGCGTCAGTAAGTCCGTCTGCGTGTTTCTGGTGGCCACATACACGGACGGACGGCCCACCGAGAACGCCGAGTGGTTCTGCAAGTGGCTGGAAGAAGCTTCCACCGACTTCCGCTACGGAAACTCCTTCCTTACGGGGCTCCGCTACGCCGTGTTCGGCCTCGGCAACTCCGTCTACGTCGGCCACTACAACACGGTCAGATCAGAACCAAACAGAACCAAAATGGCTCGACGGCCTCGTTTATTCCGCCGGTTCCGTTCCCGCCGCAGGTGGGTAAAAACGTGGACAAGTGGCTGTGGATGCTGAGCGCCAGGCGAGTGTTGAGCAGAGGAGAGGGCGACGGCAACGTGGTGAAGAGCCGACACGGCAGCGTTCAGGCGGACTTCCGGGCCTGGAAGGTCCGGTTCCTGAGCCGCCTCAAGGCTCTGGCCAGAGGGGAGAAGAAGAGCTGCAGCGGGAACTGTAAGAGCGGCACTTCCTGTAAGAACAGGAAGAAACACGGAGCGCAGGAGGAGGAGGAGGAGAACGGATCCGAGGTAACAGAAAACTGATGACAAGATCTTATTTGTCTGGTTTCTAATGCAAACATCTCAGGTCGCTTAAAATAAGACGAAACTAAACTACCTTATTTTCTGCATTATGTTGTTTTTTGATAAAACTAAAGGCTTTTAAGTGAAATTTGTGGTCCAGAAAACACAATAGAAGAAACTTTTCGATGTAGAGACTCAAATCTTTTTGTGCGATTCGATTCCAATTTTTAAATACAAACAGTTTAGAGATTCTGTTTTAAAATAAATATAGATTAAATCACAGTGACGCCTTTCGCTGGATGATAAATTTTCCCACGATAAACGAAAATATTTTTGTGTTGAAACCATTTTCAAGTAACACAACCAGAACATATTCACAAATTTAGACTCTAATCAACTGGAAAACATTTTAAATAAATAAAACAACAAATCAAATGAATTATAAAGTCTCTGTAAACTTCAGACGTAAAACTTTTATCATCCTGGTTTTGATAGAAAGAAAGAGAAAAAAGATAAAAAATGCAAATGGAAATGATTGATTTGTTTTTAATTTAATTTAATCACAAGACGATGCGAACAAACAGAATATTTATTTTAAACAATTCTATTAACTTCTGTAGCTTAAACTACCAGGTTTAGCTTAGCTGCCTGACTTTTTATGAAATAAAAGAAAGCCAAGAATTATTCCAAATATAATTTTACAAAAAAAAAAAATTAAGCAGACTAAAATCAGCCGGGACTAGAAATTGCACTTAAGTTTTTTTCTCTGTTGTTCCGTAATGTTGATGAAAAAGTATTGATAAATTATTGGATTTATAAGATGGGAAAATGTCTTGTTGTAAATGAAATAACCTGCCGGTGAAGCCGGTCAAACACAGAAACTAAAAAGAAACTAAGAAAGAAATAAATAAAAATACACCCAAACTGTTTGGACTGTTTCAGAGTTATTTTCACAGTTATTGTGTTGCTCGTCTGGTTAAAAAAGGGCCTTAATAAACACAAACTCACAGTTAATCGATCGGTTTTCACTGACGCTGTGTTTGCTAATTTACAGCGAGGGAACGTAAAAGAAAATAAAAATCCCATGTTTTCAGAGAAACTCTGTGGAGAATAAAGAGAAAGACAAATACTGATTTATTTTTCTATGTTTCAGGTGGAGCTGATTGAATCCAGCAGCGAGGAGGAGGAGGAGGAGTCCGGCTTGTCGGATGAGAAAATGTCGCGCTCCGTGGTCGACGTGGAGGATCTGGGCAACATCATGAGTAACGTCAAGAGAGCAAAGGTTAGGTTTCACCCACCATCAAAACGGCTCTTTGAATGTGTGCAAAACGTAACCAATATTCCACTAACGCAAAAAAAAACACAATTTTGTAACTGTATTGTTTCCGTTAACCATCCCAGGACGAACGTAGCGGCAAATTCGCAGCATCATAACTCCGCTACAAAAAGGGAAGACGACGTGCTTTCCAGCCGATATCGGGTTGTAACTAGAGGGGTGCTGATCGATCGATCGGCCATCGATCATAATCGGCCGATTTCGGTGTTATTTATCTCACTTCTCAGCCTGCGTGTGCAGCTCATCTCTCTCCTTCACACTGCGCCATTGCGCAGCAACAAATCCTGTCGTGTGGAGCTTTAACGCTCTGAGAGCGAACGGGGACGATTATTACGGCGGTGAACGCATCAACAAAACGTTTAACATTTAAAAAACAAACGCTTGACGGAGTTCGGCTCCATGGAGGCTCAATGCAGGAACGAAAGGACATCCGGAGCGACCAGACAGCAGGTTAATACCAGCTGGTTCTGTTCGCTGTTGGGTCTCACACCGAACCTCTGCTTAACGCTGCAACACGTAACGAAAACAGAACGGTTCTAGATATAAAAACTTTCGCTGTCCTAACATAAGATGGATGATCTCTGAAAATAATCGATCTCTCGTCTCTGCAGATTTATCAGAACCAGCATTGATCAGCTATCAGGAAGTTATGATTTAGTAACTCAGGATTGTTTATTTTAATGCAACCTGCACTTCGAATGAATGTCTCCTTTATCACTTGACATTATTCGATACAGGCAGATTTATTTGACTAATAATTTATGGAACTGAGAGCCTTGCAGTTAAATATTATTTTACTGATTGCAGTTTTTTCAGTCGTCCTTTTGACTGAATAGCTGCTGAATTGTGCCTGTTTATGTCTAAATTAGGTGAATTTATTGCCAGATGATTTTTTAATTTTGCCGAATATTTACTCACAGGATATTTAAAGAACTGCGTTCAATTAAAATGAGCAAAAATATCCAGGTGGACATTTGAAACTCGAGAGAAAGTATTTTCTAAATTTCAAATTGTGCATTCGAGCCTCATTGATGTTTTTCACGCAGCAGAAGTTTGTCTCTCTACGTAAAACGAAGCTTCTGCGTCTAGATTTAGTTGATTTTCAGGTTAAGGTGTAAAACCAGCGTCCGATCCAACCTTTTTCAGTGAAAATGGAGGAAAGAAATCTGTCAGTGAGGGAGAAATGGCAGATGGGTTGATAGACATCAGACCACGGCGGAGGAGAAATGGAGGCTTGCGTAAAATCTGCGCCGCCCACTCCACAGATCTGTGAGGGATGGGTGAGTCAAGGCGGGAAGCTGGAGGAAAGAGACGTTACCAGTTCTGCTTCTCGAACGAACGAAATGATTCATTCATCTTATTTCCTTCCCTCTAAAACCTAAAAACTGGGGGTGAAATTAGATGTTTCTGCCAACTGTGGTTCAGATTTACAAAGAAAATCCTGATCTTAATTCAAGAATTAAAGCAATTTGATTGATTTAATTAACTCATTTAAACCCACCAGCAACAATTGTTGCCAGGCAATAAACTGGCCTTAAATATGTTAATCACAGGTCTTAAATATTGGTTTAGTTTGGTCTTAAACAGCAGATGTGAGCTCTCGTTGTTTTTTTCCTAATCATTCACCTTCAGGAATTCAAGTAATTTAATTGATTTGTGGATTTCTGAGTTTGGGATTTATGCTTTAATTTGTCTTCAGTAAAAAACAGTGCATCCTTAAAAAGTCTTAAAGTCATATATCTAACATTAGGGCCTTAAAATGTCTTGAATTCCTTTTAATAAAGTAAGTTGGCCTTTAATAAGTTAAACACAGGTCTTAAATTTAGTCTTGCCAGGATAATTTAATCTTGTATATTTTACATATTTATTTTTCTCTGACTGTTCTGTCAGGCAACAGTTTGTAACTTACTGCTAACACAGCTTTGCTAGCTGTGTAGCTGTAAAGTTATCAAGCCAGCTAACACAGCCTTGCTAGCTGTGTAGCTGTAAAGCTAGCAGGCTAGCTAATATAACCATACTAGTTTTTTGAGTCTGTCATGGTTAAGTACGAAGTTCATACATTTCAGTGGAGCTAAAGGTCTTAATTTCCCCTCGTAATGGTCTTAAAAGGTCTGAAAAAGTCTTACATTTGAGCTAGAAAGCTGCAGTGACTCTGCAAATGTAATTATTTAACACATTTTGACAGATAAAAGAATACAAAGAACACAATTTCTTCTATAGCGACGATAAGGGAGCAGAATTTACACATAGGGTCAGTTTGAACTGCAGCACATACATTATGTTAAGAAAATAAAATCTGTACATTTTATGTAAAATATCACAAAATCTAAAAAACCAAACAGTAAGTGTTCAGGAGGATAATGATAATCTCTTCAGATTAAGGATTAAAATGAGTTAATTCTGTCAGAAACTTTGTTTTCTTTCAAATAAATTTACAAGTGGAACATATCTGGTTTTCTATGTGATCGTTTTCTATTTAAAACAAAAGTACAGTTTGTTTTTCTTTATTTTTTCAGGAATGTACAGAGAATAAAACCCAGAATGGTTCATGTTTTGTTCCCAGTTACTAAAACATATAACAATAATTTGAATAAAAAATGTTTAATAATGTTTATCACATATTTTATATTAATTAGAAGAACAACAAAAGGGAAATTTCAGTACAACTTTTATATATTTTTTGCATTGGCACTTTTTAAAATATATTTAGTTTCCAGAAAAACATGTAGATGTATATAAAATGTTACTTTTTAATAAGTAAAGCAGCAAATATATATATATTTTTAAATAAATATGATAGCATTTTGTGTTTATTTTTCTAATCTATGCAGAGTCTTTCAGGTCATTTCTGACAGCTTTTCACTTTCAATATCTCCAATATTTCTGTAAAATAAACATTTATTTTCACTTAAAGCAGCTGATAAAAACAGAATTTGTTTTTTTTCTTTATTCACTTTGAATTTCTCATAATCTGAGATCTTAAAATCAGAAACGTTTAATTAGATGAAACATTTTTTATCCTGGAAAAGCTTTGCTGAAGGGAAATTCTTGAACATGTTAAAATCACTGAGCCCTTAAAGGAACTAAAACCCGAATTAAAACCAATCAGTGCAGAAATCTGCATTTCAAAACGTCGGTTTAGTTTGGACATGTTTGGACATTCAAATCCCCGCGGATTCCCCCGGCGCAGGAAGTAGCAGCTGCGCGGTTAATCGGGTGAAGCCGTCCTTTTACGGGCGGCTCGTTAATCACACCTTTCTGCTCGCGGCTTTTCTGGGGATTACCGATCCTCTCTTTGTGAAACACAGCGTGTCTCTGGGATGTTTAATTTCTTAAACAAATTGCATTAATGGGATAAAAAAGGTGTTAATCTGTCAAATAAATGGGATTTAGCAGCAAAACAAGAACCGGAGCAGAAACCATGGCATCCAAACTTTTTGCCATGAACGCCAAAATCATTAAGTTGAAAACACTTTCAGGCCACAAAAAGTATTTATTTTTGTTTAGGTCAATCTGCTCTGTAGTAATATAAAGGAAAATGTAATTCGTTGTAGATAGAAAACTTAAGAAAAAGGTTTTGCACCATTATTTTACCATAAGACAGGCCTAGAGTTTCTAATCTTTCGGGGTTTATTATTTTCTTTCTTTTGCGTGTGAATAAAAATACGTTGGTGATTGTTGTTGTAGTTACTTCAAAGTTAAGACAAACACAGAAATATTACTAATAAATAAGAATTTATCTTTTCTATCTCATACTTTTTTTTTTTTAAAAGATGTCATTTATTTAAATTTTTAATCAAACGTTTGTTTGTTTTATAGAGCATTTTTTCAATCATTTGAACAATTGTTGAAAATTTTCAAATTATTGAAAAATTAATTTTTCAATAAATAAAAAATTTTTTTAAATAAATTTTTTAAAAATTATTTAATAAATCGAATAATTTATTAATCAAATTATTTAATTTAATAAATATAAATAAATAAATATAAACAAATATATTTATTTAATTTTTGTCCTTTATGGCCTTCCGTATCTCAGAGCTTTTGCATCAGGATGAGGATTTGGCATGAAGCCCAGTGAAAGTAAAATACCAACATGAATCCATGCAACTTGAAACATGTTAGTTGTTTGGGATTTCTCACATTGACACTGATGCACCGTTTTATGAATGTATTTCGGTTAAAAAGCCTTTTGTAGAGCAGAGTGATCCCGACTTGGAGCTGGTCGTGTGTTATCCGTGTGTAGATGTTAATAAATGACCCTCTAACCTTTGGAAAATAAGAAAGACGTCCTAACGGAGTGATGTGAAGCGAAAACCTGCCAGCAGAGCAGAGAAAGGTCATAAAACCTGACCAGTTCTTTCCCACACAGAGTAAAATGTCAAAGAAATGTCAGACCTGAGGAAAGAAGGCAGGAGCAAAATTTGACACAAAATGTATTTTTTACAAAAACAAAAGGGTATTTATAAACCTTCAGGGCTGACAAATAGGAGTAGATAAATAGTAATAACAGACTAGAAGGCTGTTATTATTCCATTAGATATAATCGCTGCGTGCAGCAAAGAAGAAGTTGATCTAAATTCTCTAAGTATTTATTGCAATTAATGATAATATTGTTTTGAGACCATTTTCCAGTAACATTATAGTGATAATGGCGTCCTAAAGGATCAATAAGCTTTAAATTCTGATCAACATTTAAACGCTGGAGCTGGAAGACATTTTAAATGTCCAAGATGAATAAAGAAAACAACTGAAACAACGAATAAAATTAACTATAAAGTCTCTGCTAACAAAATTATCTTTTAAAAAAAAGCACCAGGCTGAAAACTTTCATCACTCAGTTTTTGATAAAAAGAGAAAAACGATAAACTAAGCAAATGGAAATGATTACGTTTCACTTAATTAATCATGCGATTAATTGATTAACTGTTTATTGTGACAGGCTTGCTGGCTGGTTGACTGGCGCATCACCAAGATAAGATAAAATAAACATAATCCAGGACGTTTGAGCGGGGACAGAATGAAAAAATAAATTAGAATAAAAACCACACAGTGTAGAAAAAGCACCAAATAAGGCTAAACGAGAAGTATAAATGTGAAAATATCAAAATATACGCACACAAATATGCATAAATCACTTCTATGCGTTTTCCAGCACAAAGCTGGAGGTCAAAAAGATGATTTTTATTTTTTATTTTTTACTTGCTATCAATAATTTTATTCATGGAACGAAACGGGGAGATGTTGGTATTCTGAATTTAAAAACCACTCGTTGCCATAGTAACCGACTGACAGCGACACCGCTAATGTGTCCGGATTCAACGCCAAAGAGAGGCGCAAAAATGTAACGCAGACGTTTTCAATTTGCGGGATCCGACATCACGCTGCAACGTGTCCGTATCCTCATCAGTTTCTGAATAAATGAAAAATTATTTGGCTACGGTTTGAACGAATAAACGTTCTTCTGCAAGAAGCACAAAAAGAGATTGACATTTCTGCCGTTTGGGTAAAAAAAAAAAAAAAAAAACACCTTCAGTTGTCTAAACAATCTTTTATTTTAACTACTGGCCACATTGTTACGTCCCAGTCAAATCCTTTAAAACAGGTTTTACGTGTTTTTCAGGGTGTGAAAGAGGACAGAGGAGACGGCCGGATGGTGAAACTGTCCAAACAGAACGGAGTGATGAAGACTGAAGATGAAGAGGAGAGAAGGGAGATGATCACCCCGGCTCTGAGGGAAGCGCTGACCAAGCAAGGTGAGGAAAAAACTGACTTTTATGTAAAAAAACTGGCTGGGAAACAACAGGAGAGGACATTTAAACAATAAAAGCAGAATTATTTAATTAGCTAGAAAGCTCTTCTTAGATCTTCAGTTTCGTTTTGACATTTAAAGAAAGGAGGAAGAACTGGATGCTGCAGCTGAAATACCTGTTTATAGGGTACAAGCGGTGATTCTCCGTGTTGCCGGTTTTTGGTTGAAAAATCTACAGGAAGGCCAGAAAGCGATAAACAAATAAACATGTGAAGTAAAAGAAACAGCGGCTCCTTCTGAAGTATCTAAATACTTTAAATCCTGCCGACCTTTTTCTGTTTTCACTCCACATTTGTTTTTTTTGTTTTTTTTTATTTTTAAGCAGTTAACGAGGCAAACTGGCGGAACTTTAAATCGCCGCTGCGCACGGTACTCTTCAGGTTGTTGCTAGGCAACCGAAGAACCACTGAGCGAGTTGCTAGGCAACCAGAGAGCGAGTGAGATGATTCCGCCTGAACCTGAAAAGATTTAAATCTCCCAGAATGCTGTGCGGTTCTGGATCAGAGTTCAGTAAAATTATTGAATATTTTATTGGACGTAAAATAAAATGTTCAATAATTTGAATATTTTATGTAGACGCATATACATGTCTATGTATGACTTGTACATGGACATATGTGTGTCTATATCGATAATGATCACATCTTTAGCAATATATATTGTTAATGATTTATTATTCAGTCCTACTAAGTTCCTCAAAAATGAGTGAAAAAGCATCAAAAATTCTGAGAAGTTTAAATTTTGTTTTAATTGTAAAAATGGAGAGATAATTCTCTAACTTTCTGGCTGCATTTGTTTAACAACCAAACCTAAAAAAATATTTATTTATAAGAATTCATCGCCATCTTTTCTGCAATTTGGATTTTCTAGTAATTTATCTCTTTTCAGGCCAGAGTTTATAGAGGATTACGGCAAGTTTTGTCACAAGTGCTTGAATTATAATTATTTAAAATAATAATGGTATGTTTTGCTGTTTGAAAAGCATTCCTGCTTTGCTTCTCACTGAAGATAGTAATTCCTTGTCTTTCCCATTTTGAACAGTGGCTGAAATCAGAGAGCAGGGTTTCTACATCATATTTAAACTCCAGGAATCAAAACTAAAAGTTTCTAGACAATCTGACCAACTTAAAAAAAACAGTGTGGATTAAAATATTCTTTATTTTTTCCTACTGAATCAAATTAAAGACTGGATTTGTGTAAAAATGTCATGTTTTTACCAGATTGTACCATTCAGCACCACATTGCACAGGCCAGCCGGTTTCAGCCAACATTTCCTGCTGATAGCTTACAGAACCCGCTATAAATAGCGGCTCTTAGCAAGCCTTCGCTCCGTTTGACCAAATAATGACCCGTTTCATGTGCTGTATTGGCAGTAGCCACTCCTGGCAGGTGGTTGGTTTTATTTGGAAGTGGAGAATGGAGGATGGAGGTTCTGGCTTCGTTTCAGTGGCGTTGAGTCTTGAGGGAGACCGGCTTCCTGTTTCGGTCTTCTTAACACAGCGCACAGGCAAAAGTCACTTCCTGCTGGAACAGCTGCTGAGTCTCCAGAAAAAGTTTTAACCCACCGTCAACAAAACTCAGGATGTTACAACTTTATCTACTTTCTACAAGTTTTTGTTTATTTTTTTTGTCTTCTGATTTGGTGATTTTGCTTTCATTGTTGCAAAGTCTACCAAGTATTTTTGGCCTAGTTTCCTGAAATAAGACAAAACTAACAATTTAGCAAGATATAAGAGCTTGTTTTAAGTCATTAATTCCTTAATACTCATGAGAAAGTACTAATCCTCCTGTCTTTAATAATCTACAAGAGGAACGACCGTATTTTCCGGACTATACGTCGCACCAGCCATAAAATGCATAATAAAGAAGTAAAACACATATATAAGTCGCACCGGAGTATAAGTCGCATTTTTGGGGGAAATTTATTTGATAAAATCCAACACCAAGAACAGACATGTCATCTTGAAAGGCAATAAAAATAGAATAGAGGCAACAACAGGCTGAATAATTGTACGGTATGCTAACGCTACATGACACATAAACAACGAACTGAGAACGTGCCTGGTATGTTAGCATAACATATCAAGAGTTATTCAGATAACTATAGCATAAATAAAATGCTAACAAGTTTACCAAACCATCCGTGTCGCTCCAAATCACTAAATCTTCATCTTCGGTGTCGCTTGTAAACAACTCCGCTAACTCCGGACGTAGCTTCTACCGCACACATTATCAACACAGGCCTAGAGCGCCCTCTGGCGGTTTAGTGTGGCAATAACATGTGATATGATATAATATTGTGTAATAATTTCACATGTAAGTCGCTCCGGAGTATAAGTCACATCACCGGCCAAACTATGAAAAAAAACTGCGACTTATAGTCCGGAAATACGGTAATATCACCATTTAGGAATTATTTATATTAAGAAGTCCTTGCTACTTGTGTGCTAGTTTTGTCTGATTTCAAGTCTAGTTTATGTTTGCAACAGAAACTAGACAAAAATACTTGATAAGATTTTGTGTTTTACAGTTTTGTCCAACCTACATTTGTGTGGAAAGCAATAACACATTTTGCTGGAAGATAAATTGTCTCAGAATGATGATATTGTTGTTTTGAAACCAATTTCAAGTAATATGATGGTAAAAATAATACAGGAACACAAACCCAAAAATCAGTAAACTTTACATTCTAATGAACATTTAACAATGGAACTGGAAAACATTTTAAATATCTAAAATTAACTGAAAATGTTCTTTGATTTACTTATTTCGTGTATTTTCAATTAAATCTCCAAATGTCTAAAATATAAACAAAGTTTTATATTTTTCTCACATTTGTAACTACTTGTAACTACTTTGTAACTACTCACATTTGTAACAGTTAAGCCACAAATTAATATGAAGATACGTCAAGTGATGTCAAACATACCAACATATTTGAACCTTTCATCCTTCAGGATATAAGTTAATTGGAAGTCACTCTGGAGTGAAGCTCTGCCGATGGACCAAGGTAAAAAATAATTAGACATTTTCTACCAACTCGGCCACCAAACCTGCCTGAGTGACAGCCAGAGGTCTGTTTGTGATCGTAGTCCATGTTACGAGGGAGAGGAGGTTGTTACAAACACACGTTTTATGGCATCGAGTCGCATCGCTGCATGGAGACGACGCCCAGCCTGGCCTGCGCAAACAAATGCGTCTTCTGCTGGAGGTATGCAACGATTACACCACACAATACGGTAAATATATACAGAAATCTGTGGCTAAATATAACAGAGGTGGGTAGAACAACCAAAGATTGTACTAATGTAAGAGTAGTACTACTTCAGCATTTATTTACTCAAGTAAAAGTAAAAAGTATCCGTCCAAGAAATAAAAAGTAAGGGTAAAAAAAAAAGTATGTAGAAATTCTTTGTATTTTAAAAAGCAGTAATTCATATAAATAACAAAAAGTAACAAAATCAGGCAAAAATAAAATGTTTCTTTCAATAAAAAAAAACAACATGTTTTTCATTCTTTGGGTACAATTGAAATAATCAGTCAGTGGAACTAGAACTGGGTTGCTGGGTAACGGGCTGGGCTTGGCCGGGGTTGCTAGGTAACAGTGGAATATTCTACCAGCGGAACTATAACTTTTTCATCTATATTAAGGAATTATTTACTTAAAACAAGCCTGTAGATCTTTCTAAAAAGTCACTTTTAAGTTAGTTTTGTCTTATTTCCAGTGTACTGAGATATTTGCACTAAAAATCAGGCAAAATTACTTGGTAAGGTTTTGTGTTTTTGCAGTGTTACTATAATACGCTTTGTCTGACCAAATACGCGCGTCTTCAGCTTCCCACCTGTTGGTGAATGGAAGTAATTATTGCGTTGAGTTGAAATGTGAACGCTGATTGGTTCTGAGCGTTGAGTCTCCTCCGGTTTGGTTTCAAACGGCGGCTGGAAAGGTCGCCGTCGGAGCGCGCCGCAGTGAAACCGCGCGGCTGTCGACACAGATCTGCCTTTCTGTCTGAAGGTTGATATGTGGGATGACAGGAAATGAGCTATTTCAGGGCGCAGATGCATCACTGCTCCTGCCCTCAACTCGCTGTCACAACAACTGCTACTCGATTGTTGAGAGTAATATCAGCGGAGTTGATGACAGTACTTGGAATAGACCGCACTGTCGTGATTTATTTTAAATAGATATCAATGAGACAACCTTTCTCTTGTTGTAAAAGAGTCTATTTTTAATTACATTTGCTTTTTTCTTTTAAGGTAGACCTTACCAAAAAGGTAAATCATCTCAGACGTTATTGCGATAAACAATAATGTTGTTATTTTGAGACCATTTTCAAGTAACATCATGGTAATAATGGTATCAATAAGCAAAAAAAAAGTTCTCAAATATCAATAAACTTTAAATTCTATTGAACATTTAACACTGGAACTGGAAGCCATTTTGAACATATAAAATAAATGAACAAAACAATGAAAACAAGAAAGAAAATGAATCATAAAGTCTCTGTAAACAAAATTAGCTATTTGAGACCAAAACACCGGGCTGAAAACTTTCATCCAGTTTTTAGTAGAAAGAGAGAAAACGATAAATTAATTGATTTATTAATTATTGTGAAAGGTGTAGGCACGACATTATAATTTATAAGATAGAGTCAAATTAAGCATCTAAGTACATAAATATAGAAAAAATAATAATAATAATTTTTACTAATGCTCATAGAAATCTCTAAAAACCCATAAGTTTGAACTCGGACTTTAAAGATCTGAGTTGTATGAATATAAAATGTTAAAGTTTATTGGAAGACAATTAGAAGAAGACTAGTCTCCATGGCAACCATTTAGCTGTGCAAAACGCCTGGTTGGACGTAGCCCCGCCTTCTAGTCACAGCTCCTCCCCCACTCAGCTCCTTCAGACTAGCCGGCAGTAATTAGCAAACCCCTAACTGGTCTCAGTAAAACGCAGGTAAAAAAAATAAAAACGTTATTAAAGGGTTAATGAAGGAGCCAGGTCGTGACGACTTCCTGAAGGCGGAGCTTCAGAAAGAGAAGGTGTTTTTTTTTAAAGAGACAGAGGCCCAGTTTCAAGGAGTTAAATTACAAAATCAAATTTATTTAAAGTTATTTGACATATGTCGCAACTAAAGGTAACATAGTTTGTTGATTTTTGCTATAAAGTGACACTATATTCCCCTTTAAAGAATATTAAGTCCAATATGTTACCATAAAATGACAGGTGTGAATAAATCCATCCAATGAGATGCAGGATCAGGTTAAGAGCTTCTTATTTTACTTAACCTTCTTCTTCTCTCGTTTCGTCTCTGACCAACAGACACCACACCAACCCGGTTGGCACCGAATGGCGCTGGAAAATGGACCCGGCAGAGAAAATCCTGCAGGATTCCCTGGAGAAGCACCAGAACATGATCCGGCAGTTCAGAGGTGAGCGCTCCGGCAGGTTCTGGGTCGGACTCGGAGCGCGTGACGCCGTTCGGACCTCAGGAAAACGTTCACAGCGGCTCCAGATGCTGCCTCTGTTTATCATGCACACTTCACCGCCGCCGCCGCTTCCGTTTGCTGCTCACGACCTTTTGTAACCTTGAGTGTAATGAAGCGGAGAGAAGATTAAAATGTGGCTGTTGTGCCTGCTGTTTTGTCACAGCCTGGTTATAGTACCTCATAAATCACTGTTCGAACCGAGTCCCACACACAGGCTGTGTGTTTTCTCCATTTGGCTCTCCTGACTTTACTTTGTGCTCTGCGGTTTCTGCTAAGCCGAGCCGCTGGGAGCCTTCAGACGTTTTCTGAATAGAAAAGAGAGCAAACATCACGAGCTTTAGAGTTTGATCTGATTCCAGGTGGGAAGAGAGCAGCAAAAATAAAAGTTTATCATCGTCCCAAGAGTAAAATTTGGCCGTATTTTGCGTTTAGACTTTTCTGAAAGTAAAAACGATCTAATTGGAAAAAATGTTTTTCAGTGTTTTTAAATTGAAAAGGTTTTGTCAGACTGACAATACATACTGACAAAACATTTCGAGTCGTTTTCCATCTGTTACGAGGCCCAGCCGTTTAAACTACTGATAAAACTTTGATTTGTATTTTTATCTCTACCTGTAACTCTGCTCCGTTTGCCAGTTTGAGATTTTTGACCTTTGGAGGGACGCTCTTTGTCCCTGCAGGCGTCCCTGGAGTGAAGCCGGAGCGATACGAGGAGGGCTTGGCCGCCAAGCACTGCGCCCTGTCCTTGGTGGGCGAGCCAATCATGTACCCAGAAATCAACACCTTTCTTCGCCTCCTCCACTCTCATCGCATCTCCAGTTTCCTGGTCACAAATGCTCAGTTCCCAGAGGAAATCAGGTGGGCAGAAAGCAGAAACAAACTCATTTTGCTTACAAAAAGCCAAACTTTCCTTTAATTTTCTGGGCTTTCTTGAGGTTTCCTTAATATTTGTTTTTTAGCACATATAGAGGCACTTATTTTCATTTGAGCATTTTAATGTTTATTGATTTTATCTGTTCACTTTGTTGCAGCTAATATTGTTTAAAGTTCTTTACAAATAAATTTTGTCTCTAATTTTAGTTAAAAACATTTTTAATCAGTAAAAAATAGGATGTCTGTGCATCCTTAAAAAGTCTTAAAAAGTCTAAATTAAGGCCTTAAAAGGTATTATGCACATCACAAAACTATGATGCCTTTGATATGTTAATTACAGGTCTTGTGAATTTGTGAGCTCAGTTTATTTGCATATTAATCGACATGAATGCATCACATAAATAAACCAGATTGAGCCAAAAATGATAATTTGTATGAAAATACAGCAGAATACATGACCTGAAATATGTAATTTTGTACGTTCTGTGGGGCTTATTCTGGAGTTTTTGGAGTCGCTCATTGGACTATGTGATTTGAAGCTGTCGCTAACTAGCTGCTAACATACAGTTGCTAGCTAGCTTTTTTGTGCCTATCATAGGTAAGTGGAAATTTCTCACCAGTTGACCGAATGAAGTTTGTCTATTTCTGTGGAGACAGAAGTCTTAAAATTATTTCATTGTGGTCTTAAAAAGTATTAAATTTGAGTTGGTGAAAGCTGCAGAAATCCTGCTAGCACTGTACCTGGCTTTGTTGCAGCTATTATTGTTTTGCAGTGCTCTATAAGTGTATTAGTAGTTGTATTGTTTCTGATCTCAGTTAAAAACTTTTATGTTCAACAGACTAGTCAATGTATAGATCCATCCTTAAAAAGCCTTAAAAATTAAGGCCTTAATATTTTTGACCCCATTTAATATGTTATTGTGAATTTGTGAATTTTATTCATTTATAGTGGGGACAATATGGTTTTTTTTTTAAGTTGCACTTGCTACGCTGTTCCCTGCATTTGAGGCTACCGCTAACTAGCTCCTAATATACCCTTGCTAACTAGTTAACTAGCTTTCTGTTATGAGTAAGTGCAAATCCAGTTGACCAGAAGAAGTTTGTGCATTTCTTTGGAGGTATAGGTCTTAAATTTCATTCATAATGGTCTTAAATCTGAGTTGGGGAAAGCTGGAGAAACCCTGCTAGAGAAATGTCTGGCTGCCTGGTGGCAACATATAAATAAAGTAGAGTTGTTTGAAAGTTTTCAGTTTTGAGTATGTGGAACAGCTTGACTGCCTCCAAGGCGCATAAAGAAGTCAGAGAGGAAGCTTGAGACGAGAACAGAGCGAACCGGTAAGTTGTGGCCCGACAGAAAGCTCTGGCCTTCACACTTTTAAGAACTTTTGCTGAATTTGAAATAAATTTTTCCTGATTCAGGACATGACACATCTTACAGTAAAAGTCGGGATTTTGATGGAACTGGACATTTATCTTAAAAAAACAGTAAAATCTCTAAGAAGTTCTCTGAAAGTGAAATGACAGAGGGTTTTTTTTTTTTTTTTGGCGAGTTCAAATGGATTTTGCAATGCTCAGCATCTTTAAACCTCTCAATCCAGAACCACTTGAAGGTCGTGAAGACGCACCGCACTGGCGCATCCGATAGCTCAGCTAACTAGCCTGTCAGCGGCTCACTTATCACCCGTCCTTCAAGGTGAGGATAGGACAACAGTCAGCAGCTATTTTTTACTTCCAGCTGAGCCAGTGGGTGAAGACGAGCTGTTTCTCTCAGAAAGTGGAGAAATCGCCTTTTTACCGTCGTCCTTGTCATTTAGAAATGTGTTTCTTTCCCTGAGCGTCGTAGCATCTTAGCCCTTCTAGCAATAAACCCTAAACCTAATGGTTAGGATTAAGTTCAGCCTGTAGGGCCTAAACCTAACCTTTAACCTTTAAGGCTTTAAATGTTAGATCTCTCCTCCCAACAGCCATAACTATCTTCAATAACTCTGAATGAGTGACAACATTTAGTTTCCCTTTGGGATCAATGAATCTGCAACATTTCGCTCTGTATCATGAATCAATATGAGTTTTAGCTTTTGAAACAAGTGACTGAATATTGGATTTTCTCACGCATTGAGCTGCAGCAGCAGGTATGCATGTGTCCTGTTAGCGGTTTGGTCCTTAAAGTGTGCGCACACTTTGTTCCTGTTCTTCCAGGAAGCTGGTGCCGGTGACTCAGCTGTACGTCAGTGTGGATGCCAGCACCAGGGACAGCCTGAAGAAGATTGATCGGCCTCTTTTTAAGGACTTCTGGCCTCGTTTCCTCGACTGCCTCCGGGCTTTGGGGGAGAAAGTAAGTCCTGCCGGTTTTAAGGTTGTCGGTCTGCAGCTTTTAGATGCGTCCCTGCTGCAACGCACCTGGATCCATCGAAGGGTTAATGACCAACGCAGGTGTTGGAGCAGTGATCAAACCACATGATATGAAGTATCTCTGCTCTTACTTGAGTAAAATTTCTGGGTTTTTTTTACCCTCTGAATGAAAAACAAACACATTTTAACCAACAATTCACCAGACAGACACACAAATAAAACACCAAACTGTAAGCTTAACCTTATATTTTGATCCATTTTAACTATTAAATGATTGATCATTTGATCAGTTACTCTGTACTAAAGTAGATGTTTTACCAAATACTTTTTTACCCTCTTGGAAACCTACTTTTTATTTTTACGTGAGTAAAAGTATGTTGAAGTAATGCTACTTTTACTCAAGTACTATATTTGGTTACTCTACCCACTGCAAACACAAAAAAAGTATTTTCTAATTTCTAGTGGAAATATCTTAAAAACTCAATACTTTTCAGCAAAATGAGTTTGTTTTAAATAATTCCTTAATAAGTTTCTTTGGCAGGTAATTTCACTTATAACAAGATGTTTTGCTGTGTTATCTGTTAATTTATTTAGCAGTGAAATAAGTTATTTTTTTTATCAGTATTAAGGAATTATTTACTTAAAATAAACTCCTACATGTTGCTGAAAAGTTAAGTTAGTTTTGTCTTATTTTAACTGAACCAGAATTAACTAGACCAGAATTACTTGGTGCAGTTTTATGTTTTTTGCAGTGTTCAAACCTCATCAAATACCTGAAAAACACATTTTTACAATTTTAATTAATATATTTTATCAGTATATTGTGAGAAAACAAAAGAAGCTTCCTACTTTTATTTGTTTAATTACGTATTTTTGGTCATGTCCTGAGTGCTTTTATGACTCTACTTGCAGAGAAGAGCTAATTCTCTCATGGAAAACAGTTTCAGTTACATTTTGAATCAGTTCCTCGTTCGCTTTATGTTTCATTAAATTCACTTTTTCCTTACTGACTCGGACTTCGGCTTCTGTGAAACCAAGATAAGACGATACTCTGCCAAACTCTCTTCCTCCAGATGGGATCGATTCTTTTTATGAAGTCATGGCCGTGAGCAAACCATCTTTAATTTGAAACTCTCTCTGCCATAAAGTTGAAGATCTGCTGTTTTTTGGTTCTTAATAACCCGACCAGTTCTTCCCCTTCGATTGTCTGGATCGATTCTGTTAGTGTTTCACTAAAAGAGGAAGATTTGAGCAGCCAGAGGAAGAACCGTGGGCTTAAGTCTCTCAGAGGAGACATCATCACTCTGCTGCTTATTTAAAGCCTTTAACAAGAAAGCAGCAAATTCATTACTCAGCTTCAGATGTGGGAAAATGCAAATTTTGAGACTGATCACTCGGGATCTATCATTTAACTTTAATTTCACCTTGATCATCATTTTTTACTGCAACACTACATAAAACTATACACAGGAGGTAACTGCAGCGGTTCGGGGCTTCGTTTATCCTTAATGCATCAACATAAAATACTCGGTAAGTTCGTTTTCTGTGGCCTTTAACAGTAAAAAGATTAACTTGGTCACCAAAAACCTTCTCAGGTTCTTATAATGGAGTTGTGTTATAGATTTTAAAAATGTTAAAATGCTTTTCTTGCCTTTAGATGCGTTTTTCCTGCTCACATGAATAGAACGAATGGTTAAAGGTGAATTCTCGATTACGCAGAATTCACATTTCGTTTTTTCCCGTTTCAGCCCAAGCACTTAAAAAAACAGTTAAAAGTGTTTTTTTGGTGTCCGCTTCAAAGCCCTCTCGATTGTTAAGTCGCAACCAGCGGGCGCTGCGCCGTTGCCCAGCAACGCAAGCTGATTTCCAGCACGTTTGGTCGGCTGGTTTTATCGCTGCACAATGGCTGCTGGAAGAGGCGAGTGTTTTGTTGTCGACTTACCATCCAGAAACCACTTCCTGCTTTCTTGTTGGTTGTGCAGGAGGCTCCACTTCTGCTTTTCAAAGCTTTACGGGTGTGGTTTTTGTTGTGTTGACATGGTTGGGTAACACAGATGAAACCAGAAGTTTACATCCACCAAATAAAAAGTTAAATCAGACCAAACTTCTCCATCAGAATCACCAAAATTATTTCTATTTGCCAAATGGCAAAATAACGAGAGATTGATTCATTATTGTCCTCAGGATGAGACATGAAGTTCAAAATCTAAAATATTGATCAAACTTAAACTATTTAATTAAATGCAAATGCGTCACTTTTTCTTTCAAATCAGAACATCTGGAATCAACTGAACTATTTTATTACATTTTCTTTGCTGAAGCTCCATATTTTTATTCTGTATCAGACAGTTTGGTGCTCCAGATACATTATTACATCAGTAATTATTTAATTGGATTATTTAACTATTTGTGGGTCAATTAAAAGATTTTTTTTTAAAGGAAGACTTCATATTACTGCATATAATAAAGAAAGCTTATTTAATCCACCTGAAGGAAAAAAGATTAAATTGTGTTGATTATATTTAGATCTAAATTGTTACAGATCATAAATCAAATTAATCAGAAATTTACCTGTTAAAATGCTGTAATTTTGTCGTCTCACATTTCAGTAGTTTATGCACCTTCCAGTTATAAGTTATAAGTGTCTCATAATAATTTTTTCGTTGCGTTGCCGTCCTGCCTGTCAGCCGTCCTCCTCTCCTCCACCTGGCCTCCCGCCATCCCGCCGTTCGGCCGGCGCTTTGGGAGTTGTCAGAGTTGTGCATCCGTGTCAGATTTGGAACGGAGGCATCTTGAAATATCTCACCTCCCTGCTGCTGCCGGCCAATTATCCTCGTCTCTGCTGGGCTGAAAGGACCGAAAGCCACAGAAAACCTTCCAGTGCCAGGCAGAAACTGAAGGGAAATGAACCGAAAGCTGCAGCCTTTCTTTCTCTCTTTCTTTGCTTCTTTTTTCTTTCTTTCTGCCTTCCTTTCTTTCTTTTTTCTTTTTCTTTTCTCTTTCATTCTTCTTTCTTTCTTTCTTTTGTGTCTTTCTTCTTTCTTCCTTTCTTTCTTTTTTCTTTTTCTTTTCTCTTTCATTCTTCTTTCTTTCTTTTTTCTTTTTCTTTCTTTCTTCTTTCTTTCTTTCTTCTTCTCTTCTTTCTATCTCTTCTTTCTTTTTTCTTTTCTCTCTTTCTTTCTTTTTCTTTTCTCTTTCTTTCATTCATTCTTTCTTTGTTTCTTCTTTCTTTCTATCTTTCTTTCTCTTTCTTCTTTCTTTTCTCTCTCTTTCTTTCTTTCTTCTTTCATTCATTCTTTTCTTCTTTCTTTTTCTTTTCTCTTTCTTTCTGTCTCTCTTTCTCTTTTTGTTCTTTCTTTCTTTCTTGTTTCTCTCTTTCTATCTTTCTTCCTCTTTCTTTTCCCGCTGTTGTTGTTTATATACCGTCGGGCAGCAGCGACCTCTGAAAAGCATCAATTTATTCACTTTTTTCTGTTTTTTGATTGGCCATTTCTCATGATAATTTTTCCTCACCATCATGTTTCTCTTACTGCAGCCTGAAGTGACGCAAATCAGAATATATATATATATTTTTGTGTGCTTTCCAAATATATGCGACTTGTATGTGATCTCCAGTGCGAACTCCAAACGTCACACATTCACAGTAGGTGGCGCAATAACGTCACACACGCAGCATGCTCAGTGTTCTACTACAGAAGAAGAAGAAATGTTGATGCTAACGGTGGAGCAAATCATACAATTTTAAAAGACCAGATTCGTATCGGCTCTAGATCCACTCCAAAAATCGGATCTGTGTTGTTCAGACTGTTGTGAAAAGATCGGATTCAGATCCAAAAAATCGGAAAAGGTTCTCAGTAGTTCCATTGCTTGGAAGCTTAACGATTAGCTTACAGGCTCCCATAACGTGTGACTTATTTTTGAGATGACGTATCGCTCCGAAATATGTTTTGTTAAAATTTGATTTATTTATTTCAAACAAATATTTTAAAAACAAGAAATCAAGCAATCGGTAGGACAGAGAAAACATGTACAAACATAACCGAGAACAAAATAATTAGCTTACCGCAACGTTTCTGTTTAAAAAGCAGGAGGAAGAAGCGAACAGTTATTTAATCCGACCTCTTCTCTCAATTTAGTGAAACATATCACTTACCGACTCAATAATACAAAAATTTGTAATTAAAAGCATGTTATAATATTCATGTGCTAAAGAGCCAACAAATAAATTAAATTACATGGTTACAAACTAAATCATAACGAGACAAGATGGTAATAATAGTAATAATGATGATTATAAATAACAACCGGATCTGAATAATTACCAACTCTATAAGTTCTTCTTAATCTGTGTTTAATAAAAATAAACACAATTTTAAATTTTATGTTTCACAAAGAAAGACAAAACTTCCAACATGCTTGGACGGGGCTGATCCGTTGCTTAGCAACAGCGGGGAGTCACGGGGGCGGAGCTTTGGGCGTTTCCCGGGAAACATTAAACTCCTGGCTATTTTATGAATACATGAATAATCTCCATCTCACATTAACTTTTACTGTCGTTTTCACTAAATAGAAAATTTGACGAGGATCATTAATTATATTGAAAGCAAAAAAACCGCTGAAAGTTAAATGTTATTGTTTAAGAAAGTTTTATTTTTCCTTAGATCGAAAGCAACATGGTGCATATTTTGAGTGAAAGAGTTTACGTACGGACTGAGCATCGAAAAGAAAATCAAACCGATAAGCGAGATCGGTAATGGAATCGGTATCAATAAATTCTCACCGATTCCCTTCAGGCTGCGGAGCGAACGCAGCCGTATTCATCTTTCTGAGCTCGTCCTCCTTCATGCTGTCACGTAATACAGCAGAAATATTTTCAGCAAAGCCTTTTCATTTCTATTATTTATTAAAATAAATCCCCATTTGCTGCAGATCATTTTCTTTTTGGATTTTTTTTCTAGGACAGAATTTACTTGAATTTTAGATGTAACAGAATAATTTATTTATGAGCAGTAACCGCCAGCATTTACACTCAAATCTTTAAATTATGTATTAGAAATTCAGTACAAACAGTTCAGGGCAAGCTGTGACTTTTTCCTCTTTCTTTTTGTTTTGCTTTTAGATATTTTAATCAATGATTCCCTTCTGTCTGGTTATCAAACTTTTACTTTGGCTTGTTTTTGCTTCTTTCCAGTAGTTCTTTTAAATTTACACCACTTATCCAGATCCATCCTCTTTAGGCCCAAAGAATAATAACATCAGTTTTGTTTCCGTTCAGCTGGAGAAAGTTTTGGCACAGCAACACATTTACCTGTTCTTAGCTTCTGTTCAGTGATTGGACGGTTCTGAGTCACCTGGTGACATCATAATGCAGAGCTGTGTATCATCTGTGTCGTTATGGTAGCTCATCTGGTTTCCTGCTATAAACTTTGAAAGAATATCGATATTGATTGAGGGGTTATAGGATTGAGCCTTGGGGTTCCCCACATGTGACCTTTGACCTCTTCGATGAGAAGTTTCCTATTGAATCAAATAAATCCTTGTTCTTTATGTAAGATTTAAACCAAAATGCTAATTTTGATTTCCGAGTTTTTTTTAACTTTTGTCACTTCTGCGTCTTTTTTCCCTCGTCCAGAAACAGAGGACGGTTTACCGCCTGACGCTGGTGAAGGCCTGGAACGTGGAGGAGCTGCAGGCCTACGCCGAGCTCATCGCTCTGGGTCAGCCCGACTTTATCGAGGTCAAGGTAAGACTGCATAGCCGCCAGGAGGAGAATGGAGCGCCATAATTTAACACATACATTTAAAAGACTAATAAATAGATTCATATACACAAAACTAAGCATTTTATATGCAGTGTTAGTTTAATAAACGCACCAGATAATTCCATTTGTTTACAGTTTCCCACCATTAATCACTGTTTTTATTTATTTCAGTTAACAAAAATGTTTTCTCAATTTCAGTTTTCATAATTTAATTGGTTGTAGTTAATAACTTTGAACTGCAGATGAGTCCAGTATGTGGTTCAGTGTGACATTGATTCATCTCCTTCACCTGGAGTTCCTCATAGATCCACATCAACCAGAGTTGATATTCGGCGCCACCTAATTTCAATTCCACCACACAGGAGTAAGTGGATTAATTTGGAGAGGTCGTTTTGGAGACCTCGTGCCTGTTGTTCATGAATACAAGCCTCAAACTCTCCCCTCTTCCCTTTCTGCGCTGCCGTCATTTCCACCGCAGAGTGAAAAGCTTCCCGCAGCCAAAGCCTGTTCCCACACAAGACGAATTTCCCACATCCTCTAATTTAGAGAGCATTTTGACTACTTGGCAGTCGAGTTTCAATGCTTGATATTCTCCTCAGGGTGACGACTTTCATTAATTCAAGCCGGTTGGTGGTGAACTGAACCCAAAGTTGAAAATAAAATAGAAAAGAATAGAAATCACCTTTCTGGGGGAAATTAAGCCGCAAAGCGACGGGTAAGTCGGATTACTCACACAAAACAAAAATATAAAACAAAAAACAAGGTAAATATGCAGCTATTCAAAATAGAATACTACGATTTAAATAAAGGGAAAAAAAGAAGTGTAAATAATAAACGACAGCAGGGATGTAATCACTTAAATTCAAAATGTGAATGTTTTTGTACAGTTTTGGCTTAATTACTCCTCTAAAAATGTTTTTATTTCAGCAAACGACCCTTTTTAGAGTCAATATCCTGTAGTTAACGGTGAATTAATTATTTCAATAATCGCGATTAATCCGAATAATTGCCCCAGCAATCTCAAACACGGCAAAAGCACCAAATCTTCCTAAATATAGAAATATCTTGGTACACTTAAAGTAAAACAAAACTAACTTACAAGTAACTTTACAGCAAGAAATAAGAGCTTGTTGTAAGTCAGTATTTATTTAATGTTGGTTAAAAAGCAACAGAGTAGATTATTCCAGGGTGCCGTTACCTAGCAACGTCTGCCAAGACCAGCCCGTTACCTAGCAACGCAATCCTAGTTCCGCTGGCTGATAACTTATAAAACAAATGGGAAAATGTCTGTCAATGCAACTAGTACATTTTCATCAATGTTAAGGAATCATTGATTTAAACCAAGCGCCTGGATTTCGCTGAAAAGTTAGTTTTGTCTTATTTCAGGTGCAATAAGATATTTGCACTGGAAACTTGGTAAGATTTTTGCAGCGTTTGAGATTGTTGGCTTGGAAACGATTAATCGTGATTATTAAAATAAATAATCATTAACTAGATGATGCTGACTCTAAAAAAGGTAATTTGCTTAAATAAAAACATATTTAGAGCAACAATTAAGCAAAAACTGTACAAAAGTATGCACATTCTTTATTTAAGGTAAAAAATCAACCAATAGATTCTGCATCAAATGGCAAAGATTTGGCTTCATGTCAGTTAAATTCCCTAAAAAAAAGAAAAAATATCCTATTAACCATCAGAAAATACTCACCAGATCAGCCCTTCACAGGTTTGATGTTGAGTCGAGCAGGAAAAGATGAACTTTTTGTAGTTAAAAGTTTTTTTTTTTTTATCTGCAGACGCATCTACAAATGATCAAACGTTCACTAAAGGAAGGCTGAGTTGTTGCACTTTAGGCAATAAATGCTTATTTTGTTCATTTAAAAAAATGAAATATTCTGAAATATTCCAACTTATTGTGGAAAGACAGAAAATAATAATAAGTCTGTAACAAAACAACAATATTCAACGTTTAACAGGAAGCTTTGTTCAGCTGCTTTTCTTTTTGATAAATCTTTTTTTTTTTTCTGTCTGCCATAATAAAGCTACCAGATCAAACTGTTGTCTTTCTTTTCTCTGGTGTGCTCTCGTTGGGGAAATGGCTGCGGCGTGCTGAGTGGTTCATTTCAGGGCTGTTATTACATCAATGAACCCAAAACTGTTACCCTATAGGGAAGACTTTGTTCTTGTGAGGAGCTGCTGATGTCTGCACTCAGTGAGCTTCCAGTATCAGAGCGGAAACCAAAAGTTTGAGAGAAACTTTCTGCTGACTCAGCGTGGATAAGGTTTAAATTTGGCTGCTGACCCCAACCTGCGACATTCGTACAACATTTCATCTGAAAGGGTTTGCATAAGACTGGCGATACACGTTTTATAAACATGAAAGAGTCTTTGTGAATGTTTATAACTTTTGTTATGAAGTGTTATTCAGTAAACAATGTCACTTTTACTGCAACTTTGCTTCAAAAGTGTCATTATTTTTTAAGTGACACTTCATGACAACAGTCAAAACATTCATGAAGACGACTTCGTGTTTATGACTGTCATGTCAGTTTTACACAGCCCTTCAAATAAAATGTTACTGACATTTTTCTTCTGCTATACGTGTAAAATTTGATGCTAAATCTCAATTTTGGGGAACTTCTTGCTGTTTTTATTGCTGTCAATAAAAAATGTTGTGTTGTTTTGTTGTTGTTTATTGCTGGGGGCCCCTTTCAGCGTGACGTAACACAAATAACATCCTGCCTCCATTTCCCTGCTGCCGGGCAAACAGCCGCTGCTAGCCGAGCGCTAGCATCGGTTTTAGCTGTTTAGCTGTCAACATAATGCGCTAAAACTTGAATGTACGCCTGATATGTAAACGAAAAAGGGATGCAGTGCTTTGCTAATTGTCAACACAACGACTCGATAACAAGGTCTGAAAAAAGTTTTAATTAAGTAAAGAAAATAATGAAGGAGTTAGCATACTTCAGTTATGCTAACTTGACTTTGACAACCTTAACATAAAGATGCGCTGCGGAATGTTTCATTTCAGCTACAAAATAAAAAAAGTGACCCCCATGCCAACTCTGACAAGATCATCAGTAGAGCAGGTGTTTAAATTAGCTGACCAACCACCGCAGTGTTAGCCTAGCTAGTAGCAGCGCCAGCTAATCTACCACAGAGATCACTGATTAATAATTGGTAGATAAAAACAAACATAAAACTGTATTTTCTGAATGTTTTCTTCTTTGTGTGCGAAATGTGTTTTTTAGTGTTGAATCCTGACACAATAACGTGGCGTTGTTGTCAGTCGCCATGGCAACGAGTCTGTAGCACAGCCGACACGGAGGGAAAAAGTAGCTTTGCGTTGCTCTTTAACATTTTTTTTTTTTTTTGCGTTATTTTTCTCTTTGCTGTGTTGCGCTGCTGTAATTAGTAATATTTACAGCTCCAGGTTTCATTTAGTTACAATAATCACTGGATGTAAAACAATCGCCTATTCGCCCTCCAGCGTTGTGCGCATGCCTGAATATTTACCCCAAAAACATCTTCAAAGAGTTGTAAAAGTAAGACTGAAAGTCCTATCTGTAGTTTTTAGTTCCCATCTTTATACAGATGTTTGATTCAATTTGAATTATCTCCTGACCTCATCTACAACCCTGGAAAGTTTCGGTTGCATTGTGCGGATAATCTCTCTATTCTCTTTCCACGCTGTCAGTCGATTCTCTTTCGTCTTTTCTCCCCTCTTAATTATCTTTTCTTTCTCCTCTTATCTTCCTGACCCGTCGCTTCCCCTCTTCCTGCCTGTGAGCGCCTCTTTATTGCGACGAGATAAAAACGCCGCGCTGAGCCGCAGGCGGCTATCGGCTCCATCATGAGCCCAGTAATTGGCGCATCCCGCCTCGGACCGGTAACAGTGTGACAGAGCTGCTCAATCGCATAATCGACTCTAAAATTAGCTGTCACCGCTGGCGGATGGAAAGCTGCTGCTGCAGTTCAGCTGTACTTAAGATAATGGAAACTTCTTATATGTTGTTCTTATATTCGTACATTATACAGGCGTATAATCATGCCAATTTAAATAAACACAGATAAGGCACAGGTAAAAAAAACCTGCATTACTTTGTGTTTCATTGTCATTTTATGCCACAGTTCAACTCAAAGTGATTCTTTGTTTTCTTTTTCACTGACTTCATACTTTTAAAAATCACATTTACTACAATTACAAAAAAAAACCCTAACCATATGAAATAAAACAAGTAAAAATACATAGATATTTTTTTATTAATTTCAGAAAAAAGGTTAATTTTATATATATCTTCATTACACAGAGTGAAATATTTCAAGCTTTTATTTCTTGTAATTTTTAAAATAATATCCTGAATATAATTTTAGTTCAATTTAATTTGAATTAATTTACAATTTTATAAATGATCTATCTATATCCTATTAACCACCTTTTTCTCCCAGTTATTAATCGTTGAATCCAGAAAATACTCACCAGATCAGCCCTTCACAGTTTGGATGTTGAGTCGAGCAGGAAAAGATGAACTTTTTATAGTTAAAAGTATTTTTTTAATCTGCAGACGCGTCTACAGATGAGCAAACGTTCACTAAAGGAAGGCTGAGTTGTTGCACTTTAGGCAATAAATGCTTATTTTGTTCATTTAAAAAAGGAATATTTTAGAATATTTCAAATTTATTGTGGAAAGACAGAAAATAAGTCAGTAACAAAACGACAATATTCAGCTTTTAACAGGAAGCTCTCTCTCTCTCTCTCTCTATATATATATATATATATATATATATATATATATATATATATATATATATAAATAAAATCCATTTGTTTCTAAATTTATAAATAATAATATTTTCTTTCACAGATCATAGTTTGGATCTATAAAAACAGTAAATTACATGTTTGTTTCAGCGCCGTCCTCCCATCTGATTCGCTCCTCCAGTCGGTGTCATTTATGGTCCGGTGTGAGATTTACCTTGTGACCGGAGAACTGGTACCGATTCCTCTCCTGCTGGAAGAATTGGTCCATCAGAGGGAAAACGTTCTGCCAGCGGCGTAAATGAGACAAACACTTTGGCCTGGGACTTTAGCAATCAATGCTGACGATTTCCTAAAGGAGGTTATTGAAACCGGGAAGGAGGGGTTGATTCCGCGTTTCTGCACGACTCGGTTGATATGAAACATAAAGTAATTTTCAATCTCTGTTGTTGCCCGGCTCTGCTACTCCTGTGTGATTTATACCCAGCGTTTGAGAGATGATCTTTATTCAGAAGGCCTCCAGGCAAGGCTGATAACTCCAAGGTCTTTCATCAATTCAGCACGGCGTTGCTGCCCTCGCCCAAAGCCACCGCCTTAATGTCTGCCTCAGAAATACAACCCGCTAATGACGCAGCACGCTCTCCTTTTGTTTCTGTAGGTTTTGTACAGATTCACAAGCTGCCATTCGGCCTCAGGTACCAACATTCATGTCTAATCAGACGGGACATGAAGATTTTTAATGAAAGTTGATCATCAATTTGCTGCACGATCAGTTTGTCACAGAAGCTATTGTGTCGTACTGCAAAAACAGAAAGTGTTACCAAGTATTTTTGGTCTGGGTTTTAGTACAAGTGTCTTAGTACGCTTGAAATGAGACAAAACTAACTTATAAGTAACTTTTGTTTTTAATAATTCCTTGATATTGATGGAGTTTTAGTTCCACTGGCAGACTATTTCACTTATAACGAGGCAAAAATATCTTGTTATAAGATGTAAATATTCTAAAAACTGGAACTTTTTCATCAATATTAAGGGATTATTTACTTAAACTCCTTCATCCTGTTTAAAAGCTACTTTTTCAGCTGTTTTGCAGTTTTCTGGATCACTTTGCGCTAATCTGGTGGTGGAATAAACAAAATAACAGATTAAAAACAACAAATAATCTTTTTGGGGTTTTTTGCTTATTTGTCCTAATACTTTTTAATTCAATTAACTTGAACTTGAAACAGATTTTCTCCGTTTTTCTTTTCTAGTGCAAACGTCGTATTAAACTTTAAATAAGACGAAACTAACTTACAAGTAACTTTCTAATAAGAAATAGGAGCTTGTGTTAAGTCAACAATTCCTTAATGTTAACGGAGAGGTTATAACGGTCCACGCGCCGTTACCTAGCAACCCCAGCCAAGTCCGGCTTGTCGCCTAGCAACGCAGTTCTAGTTCCATTGGCAGATTATGGAAAAATATCTTGTTATAAGTGAAATAATCTGCACTTTTTTATCAATATTAAGGGATTATTTCCTTAGAACAAGCTCATATATCCTGTTTAAAAGTTGCTTGTAAGTTTTATTTCAAGTGTGCCGATATATTTGCACTAGAAACCGGACTAAACGTACTCGGTGACGTGTTTTTGCAGCGATGTGTCCTTGTCCGTTTCAGGGCGTGACGTACTGCGGGGAAAGCTCGGCCAGCAGCCTGACCATGGCGAACGTTCCCTGGCACCAGGAAGTGGTCGCCTTCGTCCAGCAGCTGGCCGACATGCTGCCTCACTACCAGGTCGCCTGCGAGCACGAGCACTCCAACTGTTTGCTCATCGCACACGATAAGGTAAGGAGACCTCAGCTGCCGAGCGCAGATGAGAAACCCAACGCAACAATACGCGGTACAAGATGTACAAATTGAATATATATGTTCTGCTCTTTGGGTTCAGCAAAATGGGTTTCAAAGAAATCACATTTTTAATGTTTATGTCAAAGGTTTCTGCTCTGCAGAGACAGGAAGAACATCATTTGGACTCGGTTTTATCAGGGTTTTTTTTTTAAGGAATTTATACTTTTCAGAACACCCTGTTCCACAAGCTACGGCTTCCACTCAGGGGAGTTTTATTCATAAAAGTATTTATGTGAAATATTACCAATGTTTGGTGCTCAGGTGCAGCAGAGGATGATGGATTGTGAGAATGTCATGTGAGTCATGTTCAGAGCAAAATCCACCGTCAAAATGTGAGGAAGTGATCCTCATTCCCGTCGCCTTCGATTCCTCCAGAAACGTTCATCTGAGGAGAAAACGGGCTTTTAATTTAATATATCTCAAATAAAATATCCATGTTTACTAATACAAAATAAATAATACTGATGTAGGCAGTGACATGGAAAACTGCCTAAATCAACTGCTCTTTAAAAAACACCCAGACGTTTTTAGACAAGTTACTGGATTTTTTTTTTTTTTTGGTGTCTGGAAAATGAGCCGTTTCAAAAACCTCCACAATGTAACGCCACAAATCAGCAGTCTGTCCCGTTACCTAGCAACCCAAGCTGCGCTCCAGCACCTTTGATGCATTCTGCGATGTAAAGACAAGCGTTTTGTTGTTGACTTACCATCCAGAAACCACTTGCTGCATTCTTGTTGTGCAGGAGGCTCCACTTCTGCTTTTCAAAGATGTATGTTTGTGTGATTGCGCATCTGTTTGCAGCCATTTTCACGTTGAGTTTTGGAACCAGCAGCAGCTGATTTGGATTTAAAGCGACAGAAGGCAATAAAACGGCTCATTCTGAAAAATAGGCAAAACTGACCAGACTAAAATATCAAGATTGAAGAGAAAAATGGATTCAACATGTTTTGTATAAGCCATAGATCTATCCTAACCTGTACAAGGAAACATAATAGGTCACCTTCAGCAATGTAAAAGTGCAAAATTATCCCTCAACAAGCTTCTGACGCGTTCTCAGCGTCTTTCCTGTTGGTTTTAAGACAGAATTGGACGTTAAACTCCTATTAAAGCTGCAGGTTTAAATGCATTTTGCATACAAAGGAGCAAAATGCTGCTAGAGATTAAACCACAGCTGTGCTAATTGGTCCCTAACGGTCAGAAACAGGATGTGAGGAAACTCTGGGATCGTAAATTATCATGGACAGCTGAACGATAATTTACTGGCCGAATTTTAGAAACATTTATGCATAAATGAAACATTGAAGGATTGCACAAAATAAAAACATGTGAGACAGTTATTAACATCTTCAAATAAATGTTTCAGAGTTTATTAGTTGGATTATTTGATTAAAAGCTGCTGTAAACAAAATAGTTTTTAATTTGATTGTGTTATTTTTATACCGTCATGAGGCACTTAAAAAAATCCTAACAACAAATTTTACTGGAGGATAAATCATCCTGGTCATTATCACAACAAATTATAGTTTTGTTGTTTTGAGACTATTTTCAAATATATTGGTCATGGACTAAAAATATATAATTTTTTACTTTTATTTTCAACTAAGCAAATTTGGTAAATAAAATAATTTTTATATTTAATGGAGCAGACGAGGATTTATGTTTCTGCCAAAGAAACTCAAGTTTATTTTTCTTTAACTGTGCTTCTAAAGGACTAAAATCTGGACTGTTTGCACAAAACTTGGTAGTAAAGAACAACTTATTTTTTTTATTTCTGTGTTTGACGTCGTTGGAAAGGTGAGAATCCACAAGTTCAGAATCTGTAAATAACGTATTCGTGACGATAAGAGACTAATATTTTCACATATTAACAGCATGTTGATATATGTCCGATATGAAAATGGAATCTAATTTAATCTACTCATAAACAATAATTAATGGCTTTAAGTTTTGTCATTCATAATCCAACGGATTTCGAAGGGATTTTTGTTCCGAGTGCAAAACAAGTTTACAATTTAACACGAGAGAAAATGTGAGATATCAAAGTTTAAAGTGGTTTTCCGTCTCATTTTGTTTTGTTTTCCTGCCTGTTTGTCTGCAGCAGGTTGCAACATTTCCTTTTATGTGTTGTTGCGGTTATTGGATCCTGTTTCTGTCTCTGTTCTGACTCTGCGAGACACGTTCGTCCTCATAAATTGGAAAAAAAACAAAACAATATTTTTCTTTCACTTTGTCAAAACGAAAGGTGCAGATGAAACGGCAGCGAGAGCATAAACTGATTCTGTCCCATCCAGCTTCGTTTTAAACCCTGATTTAAAATACTCGTCTGGAAACAGGTGAGAAGCTTTGACTTTACAAAAAATAGTAGAAACTCTGTTACTGTCAGCAAGACTCCATTAACTGAAACAGCATGCGGTCCTGTTCTCTTCCCGGACAGCAGATTTACTTTGTTCTTGGAAATATTACACAGACTGAATAAAAATCATCCTGTCTCATTAGCAGGGGCGTTTGTTCCCAACAGGCGTTTCTTCTCAAGCCTCATTAACAATGCAGCAGGTTGGGTTTATCTTTTCCTCTAATGTCACTCCGTAAAGTACCAAACGCATCCAGTCGATGCTTTCTCAGCAGGAAGGTCGTCTGCAGTGCAAATAAGTGTTAGTCCTCCGATGCATTCATGCTGGATCTGTTTTAATTACTTTTGTGATTAAAAATAAAAGAATATCAGGAATAATGTGAGGCATTAAGGCCAGTCAAAGTTTCCCTGTTGCAAAGAGCTGCACTGCAGTCGTCTGCTGGTTTATTTGGAGCTGTGGAGGAAGGTTCGGTCTGTACCCGGGATGCCGTTCCAGTCAGCTTGACCTCTTAAAAAGCTGAACTTTGCTGGACAGTTTGGCCTGCTGCACATTGAGCTTCCTTTGCAGCCTAATTTTTATTCGACTCTGTTCTCTTCAAAAATATTCCGACATTTTCTTTTTTAGGTATCGGCTAGGACTGTCGCAATAAGAAATCAATCAATTAATCGCATGATGAATTAAAACGAGCTCAGTAATTTGTATTTGCATTTATTTTTCTCTTTATTTTTCTACCAAAACTTTAATAAAATTGGTGTTTTGGTCTCAACTGCATCTTTTTTGACGGACAGTTTTATTTGCAGAGGTTCATAATCAATTTTATCTGCTGTTTCTGTTATTATGTTTATTTATTTTGAATATTTAAAACGTCTTCCAGTTCCTCAGAATTTAAAGTTTATTGATCTTTGAGAACGTGTTCTTGCATTAGTAAGACATTATTATGATTATGATAATGATTATTATTATTATTATTATTATTATATTACATGAAAATGGACTTAAATAAACTAATATTGTTTATCACAATCATTTCTTTCTGGGACAATTTATCGTCTAGTAAAATTTCTTATGGTTACAGAACTGTTATTTAATCTTCATGGCAACCATTCAGCTGTAGAAAATGCCTGGGTGGACCAAGCCCCGCCTTCAAGGTACAGCTCCTCCTCTGAGCTGCAGTTTCCTAACTCCAGAGCTTCTGCCTCACACCCAGCTCCTTCTGACTAGCCAGCAGCAATTAGCAAACACCTGATAGAACTGCGTATCAGCTGAGCTCGTTATAGAAGCTACTTCTTAGAGCAAAGCTGGTAAAAACTATGTTAAAAGGTTAACAGGAGCCATGTTGGGACGACTTCCTGAAGTCTCTGTCTTAAAGAGACAGAGACCCAGTTGGTACTACACTGGTAAACACAAGACCTTTCCAAGTTTTTCATGCAGATATTTCACTTCACTTGAAATAACACAAACTAACTTACAAGTAACTTTTCAGAAACATGTAGAAACTTGTTTGAAGTCAGTAATTCTTAATATTGACAAAAATGTTTTAGCTCCACTGGCAGATTTTTTAAATTTATAACAAGACATTTTCCGATATTATAGACTGTGTTGCTAGGCAACAGGCTGGGCCTGGCTGGGGTTGCTAGGTAACCGGCTGGGCCTGCCTGGGGTTGCTAGGTAACGGCTCAGTGGAATATTCTACCCGTAGAACTGGAACATTTTCATTAATATTAAAAAATAATAAGTTAGTTTGTCTTATTTCAACTGTGCTAAGATATTTTCCCTTTAAACTCGACCCAAAATACTTGGTAAGATTTTGTGTTTTTTCAGTGTATATATGCCTGGAAAATGCGTGACGCCGCCCCTTTAAATGTCCTTTTTCTTCCAGTTCAAGGTGAACGGCGAGTGGTGGACCTGGATCGACTATGACCGTTTCCAGGATCTGGTCCAGGCTCACGAAGACAGCAGCGGACAGCAGAGCTTCTCGGCCTTGGACTACACCGCCAAGACCCCCAGCTGGGCTTTGTTCGGGTCAAAAGAACAAGGGTTCGACCCAGCCGACATGCGCTTCCAGCGGCGCAACAAAACCAAAGATATCTCTGGATGCTGATTCTGAAGATTTTACTGTTTTAAAGAAACAGTAAAAAATGAATATCAGCTTTAATGTTGGGCTCTTTCCTCTTACTTGCTCTTTTTGGATCTTTAGATGAAAAATTACCTTTTTATTGTGTTTTATCGCTTTTTTTTTTTCATCTCAGGGTCGGGATTTTTGAAAACATCCGTCTGGTGTCAGAGTATTTTATTTCTCAGTCGACTGCTGTCAAAATATTTTGGCACCTTAAAATAAATGTGTTTGAAATAAAAATTGGAAAAATGTTTCAAATCTCAATGGCTTTTTTAAGAACTATTATGTTAATTAAACTCATTGGTTTTTTATAAGGTTTTAGCAACAAGTCCACTGGTAAACATCCAGTAAGTCGTGTTTAGGGAGTAAACCAGGTTCAGATCACTTTCTATTTCTGCTTTTTATTTGAAAAAACATCAAATCTGACCAAGTAATTTTGGCCTAGTTTCTAGTGAGGGAAAAACTAATTTATAAGTAACTTTTAGCAAAATATAGAGGCTTGTTTTAAGTAAATAATTACTTAATATTAATGAAGAAGTATCAGTTCCACTGTCAGATAAATTAACTTATAACATGTGGAGATATCAAGTAAAATAATTTGCTAGTGGAAAACGGACTTTTTCATCAATACTAAGAAATAATTTACTTAAAACAACCCTCCTCGCCTGTGGGAGGCGCTGCACCAAGAACCACTGACAAGAAAACCTCTGAAGAAACCAAAACGGAGTCGTATGAGATTTTAGCCATTATAAGATTTTTGTTTTGTTGTTAAAACACCAAGAGCCATTTCCCCCAATAGCGTTTGTTTTGGTTGTATTTACTGTATTTTCTGGACTTTAAGTTCAGTTAAGTTTAGTTAAAATCATAGACATTGTCAAACTCACAGCTGAAGGGTTTCTGTATTTTATGTTTTCTCTTACATATTATGTTATGTTTAAGTTATTTAAGTGCCCAAAGGTCTGTATTATCATTATTATTGTTGTTTATAATAACAATAAACCCCGGCCAAACTTTTTTCATAGTTTGGCCGGGGGTGCGACTTATACTCCAGAGCAACTTACATGTGAAATTATTACACAATGTTATATCATATCACATGTTATTTTCACACTAAACCGCCAGAGGGCGCTCTAGGCCTGTGTTGATAATGTGTGTGGTAGAAGCTACGTCCGGAGTTAGCCGAGTTGTTTACAAGCGACACCGAAGATGAAGATTTAGTGATTTGGAGCGACACGGACGGTTTGGTAAACTTGTTAGCATGTTATTTATGCTATAGTTATCTGAATAACTCTTAATATGTTATGCTAACATATCAGGCACGTTCTCAGTTCGTTGTTTATGTGTCATGTAACGTTAGCATACCGTACAATTATTCAGCCTGTTGTTGCCTCTATTCTATTTTTATTGCCTTTCAAGATGACATGTCTGTTCTTGGTGTTGGATTTTATCAAATAAATTTCCCTCAAAAATGCGACTTATACTCCGGTGCGATTTATAGTCCGGAAAATACGGTACCCAGAATGCCCTGCGCTGTAGTTCACTTCCTGCTTTTGTAGCGTCTCCTGTCCGATTGGCGTTTATGTGCGTTCAAACCGAACCGGAGTTTACTACGTATTCAGACCTCCTTAAACTTTTTATTGCATAGTTGAATATAGTTAAAAGTGAAATTATTATGTTCCATATAATTACTAATTAGAGAGTTTTGTGCAGAGACTGTTTCTTCTCTCTTTGTGGCTTCTCGGTTTTCCTGATCTGACCTTCAGTAAATCAGCGTTAGTAAAACTTTCTGCTTCGCTGGAGTTCATGAGAGCATTTTCACCCTCACTTGTTTGATTTGCATCAGCCTCGTTGCTGACAACCAAACCCATTCAGGCTGCAGTGAAGTTTTATTTTGCTGGAAATCTGTGGAGCTGTGGGGGAACGACCTTGACCCCCTCATTTACAAACCCTTTCTTCAAGCAAAGTGACTTAATTAACCAAATGACCGTCTGATGGAGGCTTCGCCTCGCGGGCTGATGCTTTGTTCCCCTCGCTGGAAACCTGACAGCTGACTGGTAAACCACAAAGCGATCCGATGAATCATAAAAAAATTCAGCCTCTGAAATGAGTGTTAACTGCAGGCATGCTGCAGAGAGATTAGGGGAGATATGTGCTAATTGCCTGCTGTGTGTCCTGGATCACTCTGCGTCTCCTCAGGCTCACGTCATGCGGTCTGTTTCACAGATTCCTGGCTCCGTTTCCCCCCCATTAAAAACAGTTTGAAGGTTCCGATTTCCAGTTTAATCTGTAATGATTTAAACTGCCCAGTTTATGCATTTTTGTCTATCAACCTGCGGACATCTTGTGTGTTTAAATGCATTTGTTCCTCAACAAAAAAAAAAACTATTTTAAAAACCTTTTCTTAAGAGTTTTTATTCCTCTGCTCTGCAAGGAAACTTGATTTTAAAAACAATCCACCTGACAGATCACTTCACTGTTTTAATTAGCTTCTGTGCTTATAGTAAATGTTGCATTTTTAACTTGTGATTCCCGTTAGCACTAAGCAGAAATAAAAATGCAGACTGTAACGTCCCCATCCCCTGCAGGAACGTCTGCATTAAAAAGCAGCTGCTGCTATTTTTGCCCAGTCAGATTTACACAGGATATTAAATCCACCTGCAATATTTGTCTTCTGCTTTTAACGTCACGTTTAGCTTTTTGCTCGTTGGCTAGAAATGAGTTCAGGAAAGATTTAATTCACACAGTTATTCAGAATGTTTCAGTGTAATTTCTGCTGCACTATCCAATATCAATAATCATATCTGCATGTTTGTGTTGTGACTTTAAGATATTAAGACCTTATTCATTTTAGAGTCACTTATTTTGCACAATCATAGTAAAAAACTAAAAGTAAAGTCTTCCTGTTTTGAGCCCTGTGTGTTCATAAGTGTGACTGAATATTTATTATTTAAGATGTGACCTTTAACCCTCGTCTTCTTTTTTAATAAAGCCAGGCATCACAGTCAGATGCAAAAAGACAACATCTTGCAAAGTACTTTTGGTTTAGTTTCCAGTGTAAATATCTTAGTTTTGTCTTTTTTAAAATGTACTAACTTATGAGTTCAATAAATCCTAAATGTTGAGTTCCTCTGGCAGATTATTTCTGCTATGATGAGACATTTTCCCCTTTGATGAGTGAAATAATCTGCACTTCTTCATCAATATCAAGAAATTATTTACTGAAAACAAGCTCCTATGTCCTGCACAAAAGTTACTTGTAAGTTAGTTTTGTCTCGTTTCAAATACTAAGATATTTTCTGTAGAAATTAAACCAAAAACACTTGGTAAGATTGATGAGTTTCTGTAACAGGACGATGCTGTTGTTCTCATGCTGGAAGTTTGGAAAATGTAGTTGAAGTTGATGTGAGATTTGAAATGTTATTTCTAACTAAACGTTATCAGGAGACTCTTCATTCAGAGTCTTTGTCGACTTCTGATCACTCCCAATGTAGAAATGTTCCCTGATTTCAAAACTTTGGCTGAAGCCGTGCTTGTAATCCCAGTTTCCAGAGTTCAGTTTTATTCCCCAGATTAACATCAAAACCCTGAGAAATTTAACTCCACAAAAACAGCAGCGATCCGTTCAGGTCCACGGACCAGGAGGAGCTTGTGAGACGGCGCATTCAGGCAACAGCAGTTTTGTTGAATAAATCAATACGATTTTAAAATTCATGGGTGAAAATAGATTTATTTTTCACTCCATCAGTCAAAATGACCCACAAAGGAAAAGTCTTGATCCCACTCAGAAAATCCAGACATGTTTGTTTGAATGCGACTGAAGTTGGTTTGGCTGCAACAAAATACTAATTAATTAGTTAAAACGTTTTTAGATTCTCTCATGATGAAAATGACCAGTTTCTCCTTTTTTTTTAATAAACCGACAAATAAATTGTGTTTATTTAATGTGAAATAAACATTAAATACTTATTTAATGTCAGTTTATTAAATAAATATTTAATAAACCGAGAAATACATTTTGTCGGTTTATTAAATATTTATTTTTCTCACTATATGTGACACTATTAACCAAAAAACAGCATTCGAGTGAGAATTACTGAACCAGTAACAATTATTTTATTTTGCTGTTGGAGACACAAAGTCAAAAAATAAATAAATAAAATCTGAGAATTTAAACTTCATTCAACAGTCGAATGAAAACATTTTTATTAGTTGCTTCACACTGAAGATTTGATTCTAATTATTGTACAGAAACGCTGCTGCAGTTATGATATTTGTAATCTAGGATGTATAATGTGGAGAGTTACTAAAAATGGGAATCCAGGAGTGGCTGTTGTAAATAATAAATTCCTCTGCGAGCTTCTGGGAGAGTGTTTTTTTTTTCCTCGCTCTCCAGAAATGTGTGGCTCCGATCTTTTGCTCACGGTCACACCGAACACATTAGCAGTCAGAGAACACAGATGCCTCACATTTGGTGGTTCAGAGGAAACTGAGCGTACTGTAAGCGCCGCGTCTGTGAGAGGAGAGCAAAAATATATGAGCATCATCAGAGGAAGAGGACATGTTAATGGCCGCCACAAAATTCAGGAAACAGATGAGTTTAGGGGGAGTTACTGCACAAAAATGGCTCAGATAATAACTTTTATGGAGGAAAAACTAATGTTTCAGCTTCACTTTTAAGTCCTTTTGCTCCAATGATAAATGCAGATAAATTGTTTTCCTGTAAGGATAATTTGCTTCTTCACTATTAGCACATTTAGCAATGAGTGAATGAGCTTGATTGACAGCACTAAGACCGTCATCCTGGTTCTGATTGGTTGTTTTTACTTTAGACAGCAGTAGTATCTCAGGGAGAAGGCGGAGGAGATCTTTTCACAGATTATCTGTCTCACAACAAACTGTCAGGACATAGAAAACATATATTTTTAAATTTATATACTGTAGTTTGAACAAAATGTAACAACATAGCATTTTTTTGAGAAAAACTAATGGTTCAGATTCATGTTAAGTCATTTTGGAAACCAAAATGTATGTATTTTTATAATTTTATTAAAAATAAATGCTAACTATGATCATACTGAAATGACTCAGTCATGCCTGATTTTAATAAAGACACTTCCAAGCTAAAACCAAGCACAGTGAAGCATGGACAAAAAATATACCAAAGGAAAATACATTTGTTGCGTTAGGACGTTCCAAAAGTTAGGACATTCCAAAGGCTCCTGGACAACAGGGGACCCAAAAAAAATCATTTTTTAAAATTTAATACAATTTTTTTTTTTAAACAAATAGAAAGTCTTTGTGGTAGCTCTGTCAATAATAAAATTGATTATACTGTGTTTTAAAATGTTTTTAGCAATAAGAATTAAACGTCACTACGTCCATAGTTGCACTGAACACCCCCCGGATCTGCATGAAATGGTTTCTTCCTGCTTCTTGCGGCGTTCAGGAAAAGACAACAACCTCTGTGGCAGTTAATAATCTCTGTGACAATAAAAGTAATAAAGTCAGGTTTAAGAAAAAGAAGGAGGAGAACAAAAGGAGTCAGACAAAAGAGTGTCAATTTATAACCCAGTTTTTCTCCAAGAGAGGTGGGTAGAGATTACCGACCGTTTAGCATAGTTAGCTTAGCTACCGACCGCCGTTTGCTTCCATTTACTAGCATTTAATGAATGAAGAAAATAAATTACCAAGATATTCCTATATTTAACTTGTCTCTGTACCTTTTACCACACTTAACAACAGGTGAGTCAGTCAGCAGCAGCTCTAACCCCGACACCAGCGTAACCTTTGACCCCTGTCCCAGTGTAAAAGGTGAGCAACACTGTTCAATGATAAGCTAGTTAGCATCATCATTAGCATCATGTATTTTTTCTGTCTCTTCTCTTTTTACAATTACAGAACAAGAATAATATTTACTACTCACAGAAATGCAAATTATTTTTATAAAATTATAATTAAAAAACAACCTTCTGTGTGGACTGGAGCCAGTTTATTTTACATATTAAATTAAACATTTAAGAAATTGTCATAGAAAGAAGAAAAAAGAGTAGTTTGTTTTTCAAATTCATACTTTTACCATGCTATTCATACATTTATATATTTCACAACTCTAAACTAAATATTTAATTTGCAAGCTAAATATTTAGTTTGGAAAATACAAATTGAAGTTGCTTGAAAACTAAATTAGGGGATTGTTTTGTTTTTTAGCAAAATACGATAAATATTTGGAACTAAATTTAATTTTTCTTTAGCATCTTAAATATTTATTTAATTTATCAAGCTTGAGAATTCAGTGTTTACTTTGGAAGCTAAATATTTGTGACCAAAATACATATTTAGTTTAGAAAATAAATATTTAGCTTCAAAAATAAATGTCTGGTTTGGAACTTAAATTTTTACTTTGGAACAAAATATTTAGCATTCTAAGTAAATATTTAATTTGCAAGCTAAAAATATTTAGTCGGTAAACTAAATATTTAGCTTAAGATTTGGATCGTCAGTTATTTAGCTAAACACTTAATTTGCAGGCTAAGACCAAGCTAAATAAAATACATTTTGATTTAAAAATATCATGGTTAGTTTGAAAGATACATTTTACTTTCAACTAGATAACTAGTTCATAAAATAAATATTTAGTTTCCTGACTAAACATTTAATTTACAAGCTAAAACTTTAGTTTACAAATTAAATATTTAGCTTGTGAGTTAAATATCTGATTCCGAACTATTACATTTAGAAATGTCTGAATAACATGGTGAAACACTCATATTTTTATTATCTCCCAGACAAGCTAAAGAAACATTTTTATTTCTTTTTTGCTGTGTACCTTTACAAATTACACCGCTCATCATTGTGCAATCGTTCATTTTAAATAAAACTGAAACATTTCCACAATTTATGAAACATCTGCAACATAAATCTGTCAAGTTTCTGTTTGGTTTCGGCTGTTTTCCTGTGGATAGTAACGCAGTGAAATGGGGGAAATGCTGTAGCAGAAGGAAAAAAAAAACCTGACATATTTTGGACTTAAGTTAGGAAGTGACTCTTTATGTCGCAGCCTCAAGCTGCTGACTCAGCAGGAGGAAGAAAACGAATGCCTGAGTGCCGGAGGATTGGCTTTCTGCTCGCGTCAGAGGCTTCAGGCTCCTGGATTGAGAGCAGAACAGGGAGAAAGTGTTAGCTTTGCTCCCTCACAGTGAGAAGGTGATTAAGGTCAGGTTATTTATGTGTGAAAGTTTACTGGTTTCCCTGTCATCCTCCCAGAATGGGAAGGTAATCGAGACTTTATCGCTGGTGCAGAAAGATGCAGACAGTTTCGTCTCAGAGTTGGTTTTCGGAAATGACTTGCCAACAGCAGAATAATGGTGTTGCTGAAAATCAATGGGTGGATGATGCTTTTCGAACTATTTTTAAATCTAATTAAGGAGCTATAGACAAATGGTTGTTCAGGTTAATTTTGTTTAATTAATTGTTGCCTTGTATTTATTTGTTGGTTACTATAAAGATAAAACTGGCTGCAAACATTTGTAATTGTTTATTTGTACATAAAACCTCTAATTTGCCTCTTTTAAAGCTGCAGATTACCTTTTGTAGCCATCGAAGCAGTAGCTGCCATACCTGTCTCGCTTTTCGGTTAACTTCTTTGCAGAATTGTCAAGATTTTTAAATTATCGGCTGATCGTCAAAACATGAGAGACGATATAAAAACAGTTGATATAACAGACTTTGTCGTACCAATTTGCCTCACCAACATTCAGATTTCAGACGGAAAACTGGAAAACCTCCCAAGACCAAAAGTGAGTTCAGTGTAAACAAACATGGCCGACTGGGAAGAAGCAATGGCCATGGTTTGTGGGCCATGTTTATTTTAGATTCCCGTATAAGTTTTTGCTTTCTGATTTGCTACACGCCACATTTACCAGGCTGCATTTTTGTTTGTTCTTGGAGGGAAAAGATTTAATTAAAATAAATAGCCAGAGAGAAGGAAGTAGGTCAGTTATGCTAACTTGACTTTGTGAACCATAACATGAAGATGTGCTGTGGAATTTCGTGTTTCAGTTCAGTTAAAATAAAAGAAGGCGACCTAAACACCAACTCTGACAGGTCATGTAGAGCAGGTCTTTATCTCTGCCACTGCTGTGTTAGATTAGCTAATAGCAGCTGTAGCTAATCTCCCATTGCAATCTCTTATCAATATCACAAAGTAAACATTAGGCCAAAAATCATAAAACCGTAACAGAGTAAATGTTCTGTTCTTCCCCTGGAAAATGTTTGCAAGTTTTTTGCTGTTGAATCCTGATCAATTGTTATGAGTTGCTACGGCAACGAGACTGCTGGTAGCGTAGCCATTTTGAGTTGTTTTCCCCTTTGCTTTGTGCTTTTCACTGCAATAAATGAATAATTTGTACTTTGTGGATTGTGAAAAGGGAATAATACAAAGGAGAACCTCATAATTACGTCACATTAAAGTTTCTGGATCTGAACTGGGTATCACAATTATTCATGAGTTTATCAGTTATTTAATTTTGAGTATGTGTAGATCTGAAAAAAATATTGTTTGGCAGAAGCGTGGCTGATGCCAGTCTACACATTTTTGACACTTGAGATTTATATTCTCGCTTACAGAGAACAAAATAAAATGGCAACCGTTTGTTTTTTTTATGGAGACAGGCTCCGTCTCCGGACCGTGGGCGTCCAAAGTGCCCAGATCTGTGAGTTTCAGTGCGACTCTGATGAATCTCCAGCTTGTCTTGGGTGTTTCCTGAATTTTCTAAAGCAGGGAGCCTCCAGAACGTCTGTTTTTTTCACCTCCCGAACTTGTAAATCACAAGAGCTTCATTTGATTTCAGCTGAAACCAAGGTCACGGCTTTGGCAATGATGAGTCTGTCTGCATAGCGCAGCGTGGCGCTTTGGTTCTGTTTGTGAAAAAGAAAACTCCTTCCTATCATCTCTCACAAAGACATTTAGAAGTCAGAAGCTTCATGATCCTCTGCAGCTGTCAGGCGGCTTCAGGGAGGATTTGAGTTTTGTTGCAGCAAATCCACAGCAGAGCCGCTGACACATTCGATTCAGTTTTATAAAAAAGTTGGATGAAGCCTCTGGAGGAACAGAGACATTATGACTCATTTTTTAAATAACACAAACACTCTAACATGAACCTGCTTCATCAACAAAAAATCGAGTCATCTGTACGAGGTAAAAAACTGACATATATACGAAAAAATATAGATATTTTCATAAAATCTACTATTTCAAAATATGAGTGGCAAATACAAAGGTTGTTTTTTTACAACTGTTATGTGCATTACTAACTTTTTAGTGCCATTTGTAATATAAAAACAAATTAAAAGGGAATGGTAGCAAACGGTGAAAACTGGGCTTGAGTAGCTGTGACAGCAACAAAAATCCTCTTTTGCACCACATAATAATAATCACTTATAGGGAATATTAAAGCATTTTTGTTTATATCATCAGCTCTCAATAAGGCGCATTGAATCCCTCCAAAGGAGAAAAACGTATCCATGGTGAAGAGATAAAGAGATGCTGCACTAAAAAAAATCTTTGACATTTACACATGCCGCAAAGCTGCATGCAGTATTTGCAGAAGAGAGGCGATCTGCATTGGCTGTGAGTTGTAAATAACTTTACTAGACTAATTGGAAATAGTTTAAATAATGTATTCATGCTTGCTTTCTGCAGGAGACATGTGCAGTACAGTAGCTGCTGATACAGCGTGACTTTGACTGATGATCCCTCAGTAGCAGATTAACGGCAGGTGGTGTGATGGTGAATTCCAGCTAAAGACAAAAGAGGAATCAATAAGTAACACTTTCTAAAGACCGGACTTGATTTGTTACATGTGAGAAGATTTACATTAGTTTCTGTTTTATGACTATTTATAAAATTAAAAAAAACCTTGCAACTTCAATTTGCTTTTGTAATGAATTATTATTCCAAGCTGTTCATTATATGTTGATGAAGGGCTTCTGAAAAACACCACTTCTTATTCAGATATGACATGGCTTCTCTTCTGTGCCATTATAGCAATGGAGGATGAAATGTCCTTTCTGAGTGAAACTGTTCCCACAGTGGCCACAGCTGTATGGCCTCTCTCCAGTGTGGATGCGTTGATGGAACATCATTTGTTCTTTCTTCAGGAAATTATCCCCACACCTGTCACAAACATAAATCTTCTTTCCAGTTTTGATTACCAGATTAGGAAAAGTTGAAAGGAATTGCTGTCTGTTCTCTTCTGAATGGGATGGTTCGTCACTTTTTCTGTCATCAGCTGTGCTCATACAGTCATCATTCATTTCGTTCCCGTTGATGCTGCTATAATTCTGTGGAACCAAATCGGGAGAAACAGGGAAAGAAATATTATATGATTTTACATCAGAATAAGAGATTTGTCATAACATCTTGTAGAGCAGTGGTCCCAAACCTTTTTATCACCGCGGACTGGTCCAGGCTAGGCAATTTCTCTGTGGCCCAGGGGAACAGGAGGAGGTCACATGACAATTAACACTGTTTTGTCCCGATTCCCCCTTACGACAATCTTAGAACGTTCCAAGTTCTAAGCTTGTCGCTGCGATAATTATAACCGATCATCCTGCTGTGTTAAGTAGAATGTCGGGACCACGCCGATCTAAAATCAGGGCATATTAAACATTGTCCCGATTATCGCAGCCTGTGGGGTTTTCCCTGAACGCAGCCTGTTGAATGTGACAAGTAGCCAATCAGAAATGCGATTACGTCAGAATGGAGGGGAATCCCAAACAGCTGACAACTGAGAGTCCGGTTTAGTGCATAGTGCAGCAAATAGAGCGGCTGATCCCGCCATCTTTTATCAAAATCCTTTTCTTTTTGTTTCGTCTTTTATCGCTTAAAATGAGTCCACAAACTATCACTACTGCTTCTACATCGTCATCGTGTTTGATTATTCTAAATTTACTGTGGTATGTTGGGGTTTTACTAGATTTTCTTCTGGAATCAAGATGTTCGTGACTGGAATCGGGCGTGTTGCTCCTGCCGTGGTTCTGGACACACAAACCGATGGAACCTGTTGAACAAAATAACAAACCAAAGGAAAGAGCAAAAGAAGAAAAAACTAAGGGTGGTTTGTTGTGTGTTTTGTTGCAACCTGAAATGTGAAATAAACTTCAGCGGAGTTTGAAAACAAAATATGTCTAAAGGTTTATTTCTGGTTGAATGAATAAACTAGACCATTGTGCATTATTGTGCAGAATGGTTTCAAATCAGCTATATTATTGCTTGTTGTAGTAACTTCTGGGACAATATGTTGACCACCAAAAGTTATTGTGGCAGATCTTATTGGAACAGAAGCTAGGCTGCCATTTATCAGCCATTTTGATAAACACCAGCAGACAAGGCAGATTAAATGTCTTGCCCAAGTACACAACAACAGAGACAGGCAGAACAGGAATCGAACTGGTGACCCAATGACTGAAGGGAAAACTCTTACCACTGTTGCCACCATTACCCATTTTTATGTTCAGTATGTACAGCATTTCTACAACAACTGAAGCTAATGTAGCGAGTGTGTAAACATGTTTATATTTCATCCCAAATCCATCCTCATTGTCTATGTATGCTTGTTTTTCTTGGTTTTAGAATTGTATTTTATTTTGGTAGAGAAGCTTTTATTTTCTTATTCCCTGTTTCGCGTCATATCCTGCGTGTTCGCGCTACTCTCCTCAGTTCGCGCCTAGCTGCGCTGTGGAGAGGTAAGCGTGTAAAGCCATCTTCAATTTGTGGATTAAAACATTAAAAATGTCCTAAAAAGTATGTTCGTTAAACTCACAAGTTGTTATATATTGATCTCTAATGGTTTCATGTTAAGTGCAGCACTGTACTCTGTATTTAATTCCCACAATAGTGAAATTTGTTGAGTTAACCAAGTCAATGTGGTTATTTTTGTTCTTTTGATCGTTTAAGGTGTGTGTGGGAAAGCCAGAGCCCAAGAGCTGCTGTACTGAAATATTCTTGTTTTAAACAGAATAAACCTGCCCTACTGCTGCAAAACTCCAGAGGTCCTCGCCTGCTGGTTCCTTTTTGCACATGATACACAACGCAGAGTACACACAACAGATGAGGCAGTTGAGGGAGGCTACACTAACATGGTTACTTGATTGTACTATGTAATAATGATTACTCTTCCTACCGTCGTAATAACAGTTGATGTTAGGAAATACCACAGCTAAAGTCACCACAGTGAACCAGGTGCAGCAACATTAAATGACACTCTGTCAAAGTGTTACTCGCTAACACATAAATTAGAGTGTTGTGCGGTTTCTTGTAAAATAAAACACACAAAGAGCTTTTGCAAAATTTCTATTGAAATGCCTTAACTCAGGTCTTTCGTTGACCTCTCCAGGATCTTTGTATGTCAACCAAATGAAACTTTAGACCTGAGGTGAACATATTTCATGTTGATGAGACTTCTTATGCTGAATAAGAGACTGCTTGTGAATATAACACTTCCCACACTGATGACAGGTGAAAGACCTTTCCATGGTGTGGCTGTACTGATGGCTCTTCATATTCCCTTTCTGAGTGAATCTCTTCCCACACTGGTCACACTTATATGGTTTTACTGCAGTGTGGATGCGCTGGTGAACTGTCAAGTTAACTTTTTTCGTGAAACTTTTCCCACACTTATCACAGCTGTATGACTTTAATTCATTGTGGATGTGCTGATGGACCTTCAGATTGCCTTTTTGGGAGAATTTTTTCCCACACTGGTTACAGCTGTACGGCTTCTTTCCACTGTGGACGCGCTGATGGACTGTTAAGCTGACTTTTTTAGTGAAATGTTTCTCACATTGGTCACAGCTGTACGGTCTTTCCCCAGTGTGAGTGCGCTGATGGACTGTCAAACTCGCATTGTGGGTGAATGTCTTCTCACACTGGTCACAGCAGTAAGGTCTTTCTCTCGTATGAATGAGCTGATGGCAGGTCAGATATCGTTTCTGAGTGAAGCTCTTCCCGCACTGGTTACAGCTGTACGGCCTCTCTCCAGTGTGCATGCGCTGGTGAAATATAAGCCATCTAAATTTGCTGAAACTCTTCCCACACTGGTCACAGGCCAGTGTGGGAATCATTTTTCTAGTGTTGACCGGCTGAGTGGAAACACTCTCTGAATTCTCTCTGCAGTTGTCGAGGTCGTGCTGTTCCTCAGAGTCGACCGGCTGATTTGGCTCACTGAAGCTGCTCACACCCCCATCCTCATAAAATACCTTCTGGAAGAGGCAGGTCTCCTCCTGTGAATGGAAATCAGATGAAGGTTGTTGAACTGAAATTACAAAAATTGAGGTAAGAGCTTGAGAAAGAAGAGGAAAAACGAATACTTTAAAATAAAAACCTCAAGGTGTGTGCTATGTTTACCTTTTAGCTAAAATAGGCTTACTGTATTGATTTGCAATGTACTATGCAGATATGAGCTGCTTCAGAGCAATGTTAGCACATAGTTGTGCAGATGTATGCATATTTCATGACAGTGGAGTTCATGTTTTATTGCTTGTTCATTTTCTTCTATGCAAAACAAGAAAAAAAAGACAAAATTCAAACAACTGTATTAATAATAATTGTTTTTTCTGTTGAGGTTTTGTTCGCCTTTAGGGGCCTTGACGTATTTAAAACGGGACCTGATGGGATTAATTGTATATAAGAGATTCACCTGAAAAATAGGAAGTAAATATCAATCATTTCTATGTTGACACTAACATATTCTAATGATAGAAAAACTGAAGGTTTGTACATTAAAAGAAATTGCTGGAAAAACTCTTAAGCTAAGAGATTTACAAAAAAATATGGACATGTCTGAGTTTCAAAAGTTTAATATTTAACAATTTTGAAATTAATTTTTTTCTAGAACATTTCTGAGATTAATCTCAAAATAAAAAAAAATAAAAAAATTCCAGCTCAGAAATTTCTGGGGTTTTTTCTAGAAACTTTCAGAGTTTACGGTGGAAATGTACTTCTTTTTTTAACCTAAATGGAGATTCTTAAACCACTAATTATTTTTGAGCTTTTGTTTTTCTTTCCATGAAAAAAAAAAAAAAAACATTTCCGAGTTTCCGAAGTTCAACATTTTCGACTTTTTGAACTCCAAATTTTTCCCTAGAAAGTTTCTGAATTTAATCTAAAACTTTCTGAGATCTTCCCGAAAATCTTGGACTTTTGCAAAATATGAGTAATAGAAAAAAAGCTGAGATTTTCCTGACAGTGGAAGAAATCTTAGAAAAAATATGGGTTAAGTTTTATATATTTAAACTAGCAAAATGTACTGTTTTCTTTTGATTTTTACATGTTTTGTCCTTTCAAGAAATGTAACTAGTTTGTGTTTTATTTTAAAATTAATAAATAAATGTTATCTTCTGGTCCAGCTGTACTTTCTATGTTCAGAAAAACAGCTAAAATCTCCAACCAGCTGTGGTGGCGCCTTGTAATGCTTCATGTTGTCGCCATAAAAATTTTGAGTTTGATGTGTAATATATAAACAAATCTGGTTTGAAACACTTGACAGACATTAAATTAGCTCCACTTGCAATAAATAAATAAATAAAACATATTTTACCTCCATACCACTAGGGGGCGTGCCTCACATTTTGATAATACTGCTTTTAATTCTACAAAGTGACCATTTTTTAACAACACACCTCTGCTAAAGGTACAACTGGATTATTTACGTTGCTGTCATCTTCCTCCAGGAAATCCAGAAGTTTCAGGAAGTCCTCCATTTTGTGATCCTGTTGAAGAGTAAAAATTCACAGCGTTAGTCGCAATATGTTCCAACAAATGGGTTTATGACTGTTTTAAAACGGTAGCATGTTTTGTTTCACTTTTAGCGACAAAAAAAAACCCAAAACAAAATATTTGTCTTATAATATCAAAAAGTGCTAAAATACTCGTTAATCGCAGAATGTTTTTGTCCCAGGAGAAACACGCAGCGGTTTTTGGAGGAATCACAACAGAAACATATTGCCTGAAATTCCAGTTTAACTGAAGCAAATTGTCAATAAATCAGAATTAAAATCAAACTGATGATGCTTATCAATGTAAAACAAAAAACATTTACTGATAAAATGAAAACTGAAGGCGTTTACGAAAAGTTTCTGGATTGCAAAATCTACCAGAAACGTCAAATAAGATACAAAAATGAAAACACAAACAGTGCAATAGTTTTGTGGGGAACCAGGCCGGATCAGAGGTGTCCAAACTTTTGATCAAGTGGTAAAGTTACCGTTTATCGGTGAGAGGCGTCCGGTCAGCCTTTTGCATGTCTGTCTGTTTTGATGTCGCCTGTCTCCGGGGTTTCCGTGGCAACAGAAGCCAAGCACAGTTTCTAGATTTCTAAAAGTCTTCAGAAATTTGAAACAAATCATTTAAAGTTCTTAATTTTTATTTTTTTTAACTTCGACAACTTCTAAAAATGTATAGATGAACTGAATCCACTAAAATATATATTTTAAAATTTGAATCCAAAAGATAAAATGATACGTAGAAATAAATATATATAAACTCAGAAATGTTGTATAAGAAACATTTACTTAAAATATTTATACATCTTTTAACTTTAATCACTTATTTTACTGTGAATAAAGGCACTTTTGATAGACAGACACTTTTTATTTATTTACGTTTTCTATATTTTCTGTTTGTTATTGTTGAAATTTATTGACTCAAACAATAATTTTTTTTTTTTTTTTTAAAGGTAAATCATAGTGTGCATTTAATTTTTACACATAAATCATTTCATTCATGTCTGTTCATGATAAAATAATTTAGAAGAAAAACAGAAGTTTGCATGTCATCGTCCCACTCTAGTGCATTTCCACATTTTTTTCTTTGCCTGCCATTAACTTCATTATCTGCCAACATTGAGTTACAACCAGACGCAGGAAAACTCAACAGACTCTAAATCACTGAATGTCCTCTGAGCAGCAGACGACGTCTCTGATGTCCCTCGTCTCACATTGAGACACCAAATGCATCCTGATTCCTTATCCTCTGTTTTTATTCAGATCTTTGCCTCTACGATCACATCAAGCCTCTGATGCAAACCGATGATAGGAAATAATAAAGTTATCCTCTAACAACACCAGATGACTTTTTGTGTCACTTTATTCACTGGGCTCCTGTTTGACGTGGAAAAGCCTTTTGTCTGAACCGACACACTGATTTATGTTGTAATTCATTACAGGGCGGTTGGCTCGTCGCTCTTCTTCTCTGCTCTGTGGTGGAGATAAGAGCCAGAAACATTTGCTTTGTGCAGAGAACTGATTCAGGGTCACCTGGTGGTTTTATGCTGCGTTCGAGTTTTACTTGGAATTCTGAAATTCCGACTTCCGGGTCTGAAAAGTCAACTGGAACCAGAGTTTTCACTCTAGTGTTGGTTTATTTCATTGTGACTTTCTGTTGGTTAGTTTTAATTATTTTTTTAAAATGGATTTGCTGGTTTTTATTAGTTAGTATTAGCTAAATATTGTTTCATTTCAACCTAGTTTTTATTAGCTATATTAGTAGTTTTAGTTATTTCATTCTTTGGTTCAGATTTGAAAAAGATCAATGAATTGTATTGTGATTATGTAGCATTGACTGGATAATGAATACTCAGCAGAAAACAATTTTTTTAATGTATTCAATTAAACAACCAAATTGTCTCTAGTGTTTTTCCCCGCCATTTTGTGAACTAGCATAGCGTAGCCACTAGAGGGCGCACACAGCTGACATAAACTGTTTATGTGGGGGGGGGGAAATCTATTTCACATCAGTTTGAAAGGCTAATAAATATATTTATAAACACGAAAACGACATTACATCTATAACTTTGTTTTAGCTAGTTTTATAAATGCACCGTGTAGTTCCAGTTAGTTACCATCAGTTTCCGTTTTTATTTATTTCAGTTTCCGTTATTTTGTTGGATTTAGCGGGAAACTGAAGGCAACTCACGCGTTTCAAAATGGCCGCTCCTCACAACAGCAGTAGTAAGATGAAGTGGAAGCATGTTTTAGTTTATTAGACACGCGCGTAAAAGTGCGTCTACAATCAATGTTGCATCTGCAACTCTACTATTTTAATAAATTAAAAGTTATGTTTGCTCGTGAAAATAAATTAAATTGTACGTTTTGCAAACAGTGTTTATGGGCGTTCCAATTTATTGTTGAAAATAAACAAATAGCACAAAAATATGCATTATTAATTTAAAGTTTCTGAAAGGACAATACATTTTAAGTGCCACCATTTACTGTTTCACTTAGAAAAACATGAAATAGAAAATAATTCAGCCTTTTCAATGATTTTGTAGGAGATAAAAATATTTTTTCAGATTTATTTTGTAAGGTTTTATGAAAGTATATTAAACATTTGTACAAATTGTACAAGTGGTGCACAGAAATGACATGTGCACATACATTTTGATGATCACCCAACATCCTTGTTTTGGATTAATATTACAGTTTGTCAAGTTGTATTTTGTGACTTGTGTGAATTTATATGTAAATTTATCCAAAATGAGGGAAATATTTACTTTATTCAAGCTGCTATTTCTTGCTGAAAACTGACTTGTGACTTAATTTTGTCTTATTTCAATATTTGCACTCAAAACAAGATGTTGTGTTTTTGACAATCATCTCAATTCACTAATTGTTTCTCTTGTTTTGCGTTATTGTTTGATTTAATTTCGAATCATTAAACATCCAGAACAAACACATTCAACACTGATTTTTTTTTTTAAACCAAAAATCAACAGTTGAACGCATCACCGCTCCTCCTCCTCCGTTGAGTTTGAGACGCTTTTGAACCTTGAACGCACCATGAGTGAAAGTTGGGACCAATCAGGGCCCGTCCCGCCCTCCTGGCCGGGTTTTCTCTCCGGGCTGGAGTGAGGTGATGAAGGGACGGCAGCCAATCCGCTGCGTCCCGCCTGGTTGCGTGTTGGAGTCGGTTGGATTCTCTTCGGCGCCGCCGCGCTCATCAATCTGCGCTCCGCACCTGTTTGCGTGGATCCGTCCCGCATGGGCTGCCACTCAGAGGAAACGCTCAGTGACTCATTTTACTCTTCGTAATTTATTTATTTATTCATCTACCGGATATCAAAACAACATTTATTATTTTTTGCAAGCTGATGAGAGTTTGGGCTGAACTCGTATCAAAGCAACCTGGACGCACAGACAGACACACCAAGCAGCTTTGTGACATTTTCCTGTTTCTATCTTCAGCATGGGAGGAAATGAGCGCGGCGCGCTGCCACAATAAAGGAATAATCCAACATTTACTGTCAGCCGTCAGGAAGCTCGATCTGCGCCGCCGCCTCGGATAAACTGGAGGATCCGACTGCAGACATTTAACACTCCTACGGTAAGACCAGGAAATCAGGCAATAAAGCCACTACTGATGGGAAATGACTGGTGTGTGTGTGTGTGTGTGTGTGTGCATTAGATCACACAGTTGTCCACCTGTTGTGTCAGTGATGGTTTTTTATATGGATCAATATAACATACTTGTGTTATTTTATTTAAAATTTATTTTACAAGATCTTATGATAACGTTTATCATTAAATTATTAGTTTTAATTAAATTATTCTCCTAGTTTAATCTCAGACCGTCCTTCTTTCACTTGAGTATGAATGAATGAACGAATGAATGAATGAATGAACCGGTTGCAGTACATCTATGTACAAGGTGTATATAAACTAATGTTATTGATTTATTTATTTTATTTTTGTGGAAGTAATTCCAAGTTATTCATGGATCATTTTTATATATATTATTTGTAGAGATCATGTTCAATATTGGAAATAAAATGCAGCTTGTGGCGCTGAGACACCTGAACGCATCATTGCTGACTTGCTATTGGCTGGCATTTTTAAAGCAGCCAATCCGGAAGCGGTGTTTATGTTCCTTGATGCTGATTGGCTGAACCCTTAAGTAACACTTAATTTACTAATGAGAGGAGGGCACTAGCTTCTGGCAGGACAGAGACTCTTCAAAATATGTAATTTTATTGACAATAATTATTAGAGTGTGTTAGCAGCAGTTTTATCCACAGTGGTTCCTATTCTCTTGTCAAAAACGTTTCCGTTTAGCCATGCTAGCTTCAGCAGCAAAGCTAGCATAGCAATCAGAAATACGGAGATGATAACGTATCAATAAATTATTTTAAGTATATATTTGGAAGTGAAGAATGAAAAACAATTTAGATTTTGTGACAAAAATACAATTAGATATTTCTGATGAAAAAAAAACAGCTTAGGAGAACAATAATATATTTCATATGTACAAAAACAGGACAAAATGAGATTTCAATTATTTTTTAGAATAATAGAAAAATAACTTTCAAAATTAATTAAAAAATAGAATAAATTATGACGCATATATTTACACCAAATTTGTCAAAAGTGAAAAAAACTTGAATTTTCAAACTTGGAAATATTCTGGGAAAAAAGAGGAAATTTTTGACTTTGAAATGTCAAACATTTGTTTGAAAAAACTGACATTTTTGAAAAAAACAACTTTCTGAATTTCACCTTTGAAACTCAGAAATGTCGGATTTTTTTTTCTAGACATTTTTTTCGCTTTTGAAACTCAGAAATATCCAATATTTTACTGACAGTGTTTGAGATGAATCTCAACATTTCTGAGCTTTTTCTAAGAATTTTGTATTAATTTTTTTGCACAAGCTCATAAATCTTGTGCAAAGCTTCCCAGGTCAGGTTCTTCCTGTCCAATTATTTTAGCTCAAATGCATTTTAGATTCAATCAAAAATTGTGAAATAGCCCTTTAACTCGACTCCTCCTTCTGGTGAACAATAGAAAACTCATTCTTTTCATTTTGGAGTGAGCTGCCGCCCCTGGATGGATGACCCCCCGGGGAGAGAGCCGCACTCATATTTGAATAACATGAATCCTGAGCTGTAATAATTATAATCAGCTGTTGTGGTGATGAACATGATTACAGTGTGTGTATGTGTGTGTGTGTGTGTGGAGGGTCTGAGCGGAACAGTGGACCCCCTGCTGAGCGCCGCCGCCCCCACACGGTGGCGCTCTGTGTGATTCACGGTCTCCCTGCACTGACCTGCAGAGCGCACTGTAAGAGCGCCAAACGCCGCCTGAAAGCAAAACACTCCACTTCTCTCTCTCTCTCTCTCTTTTTTTTTTTTTTAAATAGTTTCAGCTGCGTTTGTTTTCTCATTTTTGGGGATTTGCCTGAGTTTCCTTTTCGTTTCCCTCAGCAGCTCCTCAGCCGCGGGCGGAGCTGTCACCGGGTTCATTAATGAGCCCTCCTCTGGTTCCCCATGTGGAGGAATGTTTGCGAGTGGGAGAGCAGAAAGATGTGGGGGAGGGGGGGCTGGTGAGAGAGACAGAGCAGAGGAGGAGTGGAGTGTGAGATTATCCGCCGTACCTGCTGCCGCCGCCGCCGCCGCTGCTCAGATATTAACAGCTTCTTTCCGGGATCTGATGCTGCCCGGAGCGCGGAGGCAGCGCCGCGGGAGGCAACCCTGCTTCTGAGCCTCAGGTGGACAGATGGAGACGGAGGAGGAGGTCGGCGAGCCCCAGACGGGCGCGCCGCACTCCGAGGTGAACGGCGACCTGCCGGGGAACCCGTACCTGAGGGACGGGGCGCTGGACGCGGTGGGGAGTCCGGCCAGGGAGCCGGCGGCGCCGCAGTGTCCCCCAGAGTTCAGCCCCAGCCACCAGTGTGGGTAAGGATGGGAAACAAAGAGGCTGCAGCTGCCGCCTCCTTCATCTGGATACCTGGAGGGATCGTTTGTTGGGTTTTTAATGAGGCAGTTTGTCAATAATCCTGGACGTCATTTATAGTAATGAGAAAACTCGTTTGTTTTAATTAGAAGGAAAAACTTTGACAACAAATTCCTGGTGTGGAAAATTCAAAGACTTGTTTTGCTGAGCTGCTGAGGTTTTGAATTTAGATCAATTTTAGGCATTTTAAGGGAAACTTTGCTGATTGTAAATCAATATGATTGAAAAGATTTACGTCACGTTGCCAGATTATTGTCAATCTGGGTGTTTGGGTGTCTAAACCTGCTGCTTTTGCTCTTTGACTTGTACAGAATAGGATTAGTGCCACTAAAAACAAACAACAACAACAACAAAATGAAATCTGACTTCGTTCTCAGAAGATTAGAGTCAGAATTCTGAGATTAAAGTCAGAATTCTGAGATTAAAGATGGAGATCTGAGATTAAGAGTGAATTTTGAGAAAAAGTCTGAGATTAAAGATGGAATTTTTAGATTGGATTCGGAATTCTGGGTAGATTTAAATTTGAATATTGAGGGGAAAAAAAGGTCAAAATTCTGAGCTTAAAGTTATTTGAGAAAAACTGAGATTAAAGTTGTAATTTTCAGAAAAAAAGTTTAAATCAAAATTTTGCAATTGCGTTGTTTCCATGAAGTAAGAAACATATTTAAAATCTCCTGTGGTAAAGTTTGTTCACTCCAAGTCATTAAAAAACATGCAGCGTCATCATCCGCCTCTCACTTCCTGCCGTCCTCTTTGTCGTTTCCGCCAGTAGTAACATTCAGTCGCTGACCGTGTGACTTTCTGTGATGGCGCAGAAACTTTTTTTTTAAATCAAAAAACGTAATCCCAATTCTCACAAAATTAGAATTATGAGTTTAGAGTCGGAATTATTAACTTTGTCGACATTCTGCGAACTTTGAAAAAGTACAATTTCGCAATCGTGTTTTTGTTTTGTGTCATGTTAGCGCAGAAACATTTCCATCCAAAAATGTAATTTTTTTTATTATTATTATTATTTTTTTCAAATTGCAGTTTTTCCGTTAAGCAAACGTGTTTTTGTAATCCCGTTCCTGAGTTCGGATGGGAACGCAGCTCGTGTTGCGTAAAACGCAGCGAACGCTCGCTGAGTTTCCTCTGCGACCCGAGCACAAATGAGTTCATTCATTTTCTGGCGCTTTGGCTCAGAGTCCTGCGTGGTGAAAGCGTTTCTTTGGCCCTGTCCAGAGTTGGTCGACCTGAGGGCTGGCGGCCGGTACACCGTGTCCCGGTGGCGTCCCCATCTGCGCCGGCCCGGCCCGGCGCTGCTGGCTGCGGCGTCTGACGGAGGGTACTGCCATCTGGCCTCCCTGTCATGCAGAAAGCAGCTCTTTTCATCAGGCTGCTCTCTCCCTCTGCTCTGGTCACTTCTGGAAACGACTGGAACTTAAATGACCGGATGAGACGTTGCGTGCATGAAAGTGTCGTCTGTGGCGAAGGGAGGTTTTTACACGCTTGGCGAAGCATCAGAACGGTCGATAAACTGCGACTTGGAGCGAGTTTTATCCAAAGTGTGGTTTTCACTTGGTTTTGTCCTGGAGATGGAGGGGATGTATGTAATTCAGTCTGTTCCTTCATCAAAGCTGGGGCCAAAGCAAAGAAATGAGGTTGTTTCATTTTATTTCTAAGGAGAAATAAAGGGGAGAACTCATTATATTTGATCACTTTTATGAGAATATTTGAATAAAGCAATTATTCTCAGTCTGAAGCTTTACTTTAAGTTCATGGGATAGAAAAAACAGTTGAGCTTTTCTCCACAGTCCTTTTCTCCTCAGATTCATGTAAAATCAAATCATTGCTGTTATATTTAAGACTTAGAATTCAGTAGTTACTATTTACATTTACTCAATTACATTTAATTAAGTTTTTTGAAAAGAAAAAGTACTTTTAGGGAGTATTTTACTTCATTAAGAAGTATTACTTTCTTGTACTTGTGTTTTTAATCAATAGATTTTGGGTTGTTTGTCTAAGAAGGACAGCAAATTGATTGTTTTCCCCCCCATACATTTGGAAAGCGGACAAGTGGAGGTCAGCGGAAGGTGTTTAAAATCAATATGTGCAAGCAGAATGCTGAATTTGAACACTAAAAACCAAAAACCTGAGAGAGGCGTCGTCCTTAAGGGGATCCTCTGCTGAATGCTAAGCGTCCGGCTAACGGCTCTTAGCTAACTAGCTTGTTTTTATGTGTTAGTAAATTAGAAAACCATGAAAATGTTTTAATAATACTGAAAAACATAAAAAAGCTTGTTATACACAGAGTGAAATGTGTTCAATCCTCTTAATTTTGATGATTATTGGTTAAGGAGAAATATACCTAAAACAGTTACAATGTTTCATAACTAAATGTAATTATTTTTTTCAAAAGAAAAGTTCAATTACCACCTAATCATGTGGAAATCTGCTGACTCAACACATTTTCAGCAGTCATTGACTCCTTCTACAAGCAACTGCAAGTATTTGAGTCCTGTGTCCAAGTATGCTAATGGAAAATTGTGTGGAAGGAAGACTGTGACGGATAAAAATGCTCCAGGAACGGTAACAATGTAAAGTGCAGTTTAGTGATAAAAAGATCTGTTTTTACATTAAATTTGTTGCGTCTCATGTGAAAATCCAAGGATGGAATTGGATCTGATGTCCAATTACAATTTTTTTTACAAAAACGATTGTTATTGGGTCACTTCGGCCTGCAGTGTGAACACAGCCTTAGTTTAGCTAAACTAGACTATTCAAAGCAAAACTAGACTAAACTCAGCTAGGCTAACCTAAATAAAGTAGGCTAAGCTAAGCTGAACTAAGTGAAACTAAACTTGACTAAAGTAGATTAAACTAAACGAAACCTCAATATGATGAGTAACAAAATGTCTCGTCTACCATGATAAATAAATATAAATAAGAGAAAGTTTCACACATATTTCAAAATTAGCGTACCGTATCTTCCGGATTATAAGTCGCAGTTTTTTTCATAGTTTGGCCGGGGGTGCGACTTATACTCCGGAGCGACTTATGTGTGAAATTATTACCACATTATTATGTCATATCACATGTTATTTTCACACCAAACCGCCAGAGGGCGCTCTAGGCCTGTGTTGATAATGTGTGCGGTAGAAGCTACGTCCGGAGTTAGCCGAGTTGTTTACAAGCGACACCGAAGATGAAGATTTAGTGATTTGGAGCGACACGGATGGTTTGGTAAACTTGTTAGCATGTTATTTATGCTATAGTTATCTGAATAACTCTTAATATGTTATGCTAACATACCAGGCACGTTCTCAGTTCGTTGTTTGTCATGTAACGTTAGCATACCGTACAATTACTCAACCTGTTGTTGCCTCTGTTCTATTTTTATTGCCTTTCAAGATGACATGTCTGTTCTTGGTGTTGGATTTTATCAAATAAATTTTCCCCCAAAATGCGACTTATACTCCGGAGCGACTTATAGTCCGGAAAATACGGTAATAAAAATTGTGATTTTTGATTGGAAAAAATTTTAAAAATCAATGCTGAAACCCTGCAGGAATCGATCAGTGTGAAAATCTGTTCAACATCATTGCAATTTAAGAAATCAAATTCAGACGCGGCTACTTACTAAAGTTTTTGTAGTTTAACGTTTTATCGATATGTTCTGGGAGGATCTTAAAAACAGATAAACTTTCATAAATTTCAGTTTGGTTCACTGACTTTGCTGTAACAGGTCAGTCTTAAATTTTTTAACATAGGAGATAAAAGCAACATAAAGTTTGAGTTAAACGGTTGCAGGAAGAATCGTGTCTTGTGAAGTCGGACCTCAGCCTGGAGCTGATCGGTTCCTCTGAAAAACGGCCGGCGTTGATTAAATAAGGTAATGAGCTGCAGCCCATAAAACCAGGACAGGTTTCATCTGCCTGCTCAATCCCTTTATGATAATAAACCTGCAGCTTTAAGATTGATGACAAAATAAATAATTATTCTAAAAAGGTAACTGTCAGGGAACTTTTAAGCAGTCGGTTCTGTCCTGGTTTAACGCTCTTATTCTGAAGGGCAAACCGCTTCCCTTCAACTGGGAAACTTTGATCCATTTAATCAGCATAATGACACCAAAGCAGGCTCTGTTCTTTACAAATATTTCATCTTCTGCATTAATAAAGATTTTATTATGAGATGTTAGAGTAAATTATAAGGTGCCATATCCAGTTTGTGCTTCTGTTTACACTCTTGTTTGTCTTCAGGTTTTATTTATTTGTTTTCCTCATTTCATGTGAGAAACAAACAAACAAAAAATCAAATCAAGATACTGAGGATTTAGAGGCTTTTTGAGAAGTCCTGCTGTAAACATGAAATACATTCGATAGCAATAATATGTATTTAAAATAATATGGATTTCTGTTGCATTTATAGTCAGAAGTTGTTAAACAAATCTAGATTAGAGAGGGAAAGTTTCATGGCCTGGTTCAGACAATTTTCACTTATTTTACCGTTCTTTTATATATAACAATACATTTTGCCCATGTTGTAAGTGAAATAATCTGCTGATATGATCAATATTTAGGAATTATTGACTTAAAACAAGCATCTACATCTTGCTGAAAAGTTATTTGTAAATCAGCTTAATCTGATTTCAAATCAAAAAGATATTTGGTAAGATTGTATTCTTTTGTAACCCTTCAGTCAAGTTTGATTTCTAAGTGAATTACGTCATAAAAACACAAAAATACAAAGTCACAGAGCTCACAGTCAACAAATTAAGCAGACATTTTGTCTGTCGCTATCATTTCGCAACAGATTGTTGATTCATTTTTCATTGATTATTGGTCAAAACCAACTTCACAGCAATAACTCCCAATGAGCAGTTAGCAGTTAGCTGCTAGCTAACAGTAGCTAGCAGCAGTTAGCTGCTAGCTAACAGTAGCTAGCAGCAGTTAGCTGCTAGCTAACAGTAGCTAGCAGCAGTTAGCTGCTAGCTAACAGTAGCTAGCAGCAGTTAGCTGCTAGCTAACAGCAGTTAGCAGCAGTTAGCTGCTAGCTAACAGCAGTTAGCAGCAGTTAGCTGCTAGCTAACAGCAGTTAGCGCAAATAAAACGCAACAAAATTACTCATGTAACACTGAATATTATTAAATTCGTCTAAAATATATCTAAAACATAATGGTTACTTAATAATGTGAAGTTGCCCCCCACCTTCTTCAAATCAGACAAAATTGGTGTCAAACGTTTGTGCAGCAGAAATTTTCATTTGTGCTGCTATTATTTTAAAGTTATAAAGAAATGTGTCTAGAGGTCATCAAAGGTCAACCAGCCCCCCACCACCACCTTCTTCAAATCAAACAAAATGGGTGTCAATCAACTCGACTCCGTTTGTGCAGCAAACATTTTTGTTTGTGCTGCTTTGGCTTTGAAGATATTAATGAAATGTTAAAGGTCAAACAAAATTGGTGTCAAATGTTTGTGCTGCAAAAGTTTTTGTTTGTGCCGCTGTCATTCTAAAGATAGCGGCACAAAGTTGGTCACCAGTCCCCCACCTTCTTCAAATCAAAACATTTTTCTTACTATCTTCAGAATGATAGCAGCACAAACGGAAATGTTTGCTGCACAAACAGAGTCGAGTTGATTGACACAAGTTTTGTGTGATTTGAAGAAGTGGAGGGGGGGGCAACTTCACGCAGGTTGGCTACTTCCTGTAAAACCAAAGACGACCCTGATACGAACCGCGGTTTGGGAACGGCAACGGGGGGGAAAAAAGAGGGGGGCGGAGCCGTCAGTCGCCTGTTGCTATGGTAACCGCCTGCCGTCAAACAGCAGCGCAACAGAGTCGAACAGAAATGTCTGGAGAAACAACTCGACTAAACAAAACAAATCCAAAGAGTAAATAAACAACATTTTGACAAACTTTTCTTTTACAATATTGTTCAAATAAAACGTGTTTTCAGATCTACTTTTTCTTATCAGGTTGGAAACGATGAGCTTTTATTTTATAATGTAAAAATAGGAATAATATTGTGGTTCCTTAAGTATATATATCATGGCTACTGCTGATTAGTGTTTTTTCTCTAAATATATAACATTTACACATCTAAGGATGTTTTATTAGCTGTATAAATAACAATATAATCTTTACAAAAGTTGTATAAATTGCTTTATTTAAACAACTGGTGGTATATTGTGCTCGCAAACTGGAAATAATTTTTTTTTAGTGTCCTAAAATGAATCTGGATATGAAGAGCTGATGTGTGAGGCTGAGCAACATCTACGCAGCGGAGTCGTTTATTTATCTTTTATTTTTTTCAAAGCTGGAGTAAAATCTGGAGACGGAGTAATCGTGTACCTGCTGAGTCAGCACCGACCTGTAAGCAAGCTGGCATGTGTGAATAAATATGATGTGATGAATGCATTAGTGACTCAAACAGCTGGTAAATCTTTCAGCCAAGGATTAAGAGAGATGATTATTTCTCTTTTTGTTTACTTCCAGGCACAGAGCGGTCGGCGCCTCTGTTGCTAGGAAGGTTGACCAAAGCTTGACTGGAAGAAGGTCAAGTGTTTTGCTTAAAAGTATCACTACTGCAATGTATTTTTACTGAAGTAAAAGTGAAAAGTATTTGGTAAAGAGTCTACTCAAGTATAACTGGTCAAATTATCAGTCATTTATTTAAGAATTACATCATTAGATGGATCAAAATATTAAGTTAAGTGGAAATTTTGGTATTTTAAGGACCAAAATGACAATAATTCGTATAAGTAACTAAATAATTGTTTCCAAATCAGTTTCTTTCAATGAGAAACTGATGAAACTTTAACAAAAACTGCAGGAGTGTCCATGTCTGGTGAATTTCTGATTAAAACATGTTTCTAGAAAATTCATAAGTTTTACTCAAATAAGAGTAGAAATACTTCATCATAAAATAACTCAAGTAAAAGCAACAGTAAAAATAGTCCTAGAAGAGGCAACAACAGGCTGAATAATTGTACGGTATGCTAACGCTACATGACAAACAACGAACTGAGAACGTGCCTGGTATGTTAGCATATTAAGAGTTATTCAGATAACTATAGCATAAATAACATGCTAACAAGTTTACCCAACCATACGTGTCGCTCCAAATCACTAAATCTTCATCTTCGGTGTCGCTTGTAAACAACTCGGCTAACTCCGGAGGTAGCTTCTACCGCACACATTATCAACGCAGGCCTAGAGCGCCCTCTGGCGGTTTAGTGTGAAAATAACATGTGATATGATATAATAATGTGTTAATAATTTCACACATAAGTTGCTCTGGAGTATAAGTCGCACCCCCGGCCAAACTATGAAAAAGAACTGTTATTTATAGTCCGGAAAATACGGTAAATAAATATAAATTACCTTCTCAAAATTCCAAATAGTGCTTAAAAATAATAATTTGAAGGAATAATTAGCCATGAGATGCTGGTGCTTGTTGTTGAAATGATTCGCTGAGAACTTAAGAATATTTCGGGAAGAAATGAGGGAAAAGCCAATAGTTACCAACATCGCTGCTTCTGGTTTTTATCCATGTCTCCCTTATCGGCTCTCTGTGCTCAGTTTGGTTAACTTTAAGACCAATTCCTCTGCAAGCTGCACAGAACCAGGGTTGAATACAAAACGCGATGGATTGCTCTGCTGTAAAGCAGAAAGACGGGAGCCGGGATACGAGCGAATTATTGATGAATTAGGAAATGAAAAGGCTTCCCATTATGCACAAAATAAATCTGCATGAAATAGGTGGAGGTGCATTAAACTGACGGGTTGGAAAAATGAAAACGAAAGACAGACTGGGTAAAAAAAACCCTCTTCACAAAGACGGTTGTTGGACTAATATTAAAACAAAATGTCCTTTTTTCCTGATAACCATGAATGTGTGTTTGCTTCAGTTTGAACAACAATTTACATTTAAAATAAAATAATTTCCAGTTGCATCAGAGTTAAAGTATTTAGAGACTCAACCACTGAGTCGAGTATTTTTATCCAGCAAGAAACAAAAACGTTTCATGTCTAATTTGTTGCTGAAGCATTTAATGTGCTTTTTAAAAAAAAAAAAATTTAAAAAACGTCGGTTAAAAGTGTTGAAAACACATAAAACAGAAAAATAGCCCAAAGCTCTGAGTCATAAACTTCAGCGACTCCTGCTGGAATATCTACAGTGAATATGCTGAGAAAGCCGCAGACGGACTGGACTTTGATTAGACTGAATGTTTTCTGTCCTGCCTTGTGGTAATCCCCTGGCTCTGCCGCCCTGGGCAGAAAGTCACAATACCCACAGCAGGAACTGCTGCTGCCAAAATGTGTTGGAAGAGCCTCCAGAAGCAGCTCTTCATTTATTATTTAAATGGTCGTACTGCTGACGGATTTGCATCCAGCCTTGTTGGTTTAGTCTTTTATTACAATTTGCCAGCAAACTTTTTTATTTATTTCCCTCCCGCTTGGTGCAAATGAGAAGCAGCGATTCTAAGCAGGCCCAAGGGATCCGGCGCTGATAAACAGCTCGAGGCTTTAGAAACGCTGAAGTTTTCCGTTTTCCGTCCTCTTTAATGCTGTTCAGGGTCATGCAGGGCTAATCTGCTGCAGTCACAAAGCGGAAGGGGGGTACAACCCGCCAACACACACACACACACACACGCATGCACACACACTGTTGGAGATGGGCAGCTAAGCTAGCAAAAACAGGGAGTAGGAGTACCTGGAGAAAACTGTTAAATCTGCTTTCAGTGAAGTCTTAAAGGAGCAGGATCATTTTATAGCAAAATCAAGAAACTATATATCAAAGATACTTTACTTTGTAATTTAACACCTTCAAATTGGGCGTCTGTTGCTTTAAGAAGCTCCTGCTCTACTGAATCTCCGTCTTCAGAAAGTCATCACAACATGGCTCTTCTGTTAACCCTTTAGCAGTGTTTAACTGAGAAGCAGCTTCTTTAATGAGCTGCCAGATGTTTGCTAATTGCTGCTGGCTAGTCTGAAGGAGACAGAAGCTTGGAAACTGAGGAGGAGCTGCGTCTTGAAGGCGGAGCTATGTCCACCCAGGTGTTTTGCACACCTGAATGTAGATTTTCTAGGCATGTTTGAGAGGAATGTTTTTGATTATAACATGATATCTCAAAAAAGTCGGTTTTACAGAACACTACACCTTTAAAAATCTCCATTTGATCATTACATGCTCACAGAAAGACGTTCATCTCCTCGGTTATAAACGAATTTGATCGTTTGTCTCCTGAATCCAGCCAGAAGAAAACCAGAATCTCTCCAATCTCTCTGCCCTCCTTGCTCTTACTTTCCCCCTCGGTGTCCTTCAGCTTCAATTTATTGAATAATTAATTGCCACTTCAGACTCATTTGCACATACAGTGCATGCGTGCACTCTCTGGCGCTCGCACACTCACACACTAATCTTTTGCCTGAGTCTCCCTCACCGGAGGCTTCTCGTTTGGTGAAAAGGTTCTGCTTCAGTTGCGGCTGTCCTTTACTTTAGCTTCACCTTTGTCCTTACTGTGGCGTGACATGTGCAACTTTGCTTGCACATATCACAGAGCATGGCAGTGATTAGACTGTAGTTTCACATGAGGGTATGGTCGTGGTATCCTAGTCCAACAACCTCTAAAGTTGCTGCTAAATGTGCTAAAAGCGCAGAAACACCTTATGGTGCGTTCACACCAAACGCGTTTACATCCAAAGTCTCTGCGGACGCGTGTCGAGGGCGTCATGGCTGTGCGATGGAAGCGTTTCGAGTGTTGGACGCGTGTCAAGCGTCCGACACTGGAGGGGGAAGAGTCTGAACTTTTGCCACTGGGAAGCGAAGCGTCAACCAATCAGAGAGACTCTACTATGTTGGTGTGAGTTGAGAATAAATAATTCTGTGTTTTCCTTCTATCTCTTTTAGCTGGCTGTTAAGCTAAAGCTAAAGAAAATTAAAGAAAGCTAGGATTAAAGGACATGACACACTAGGTAGGGCGTAGCTTAGACAGACGCTAACAAAGGATGTCACCAAGTTGTTGCCATTTTGTCCTGCTAGCTTTTGAAGGTTGCATAAGAAATGGACCAGATGAATTTTGGTATTAATAAATGGAATTTATTAACTCAACTCACCGACTCTTTGTCAACCTCAGACATCAAGAACTCAGGATGGAGAAGGATGCGGGTTAGCAGGTCGTCGATCTGGACTTGGCGCTGATAGCAACCGAGTTTGTGAAACTCACAACACCTCCGAATTATCTGTTGAATTCAAACGCACGTCCTACGGAGACATTCTCTTGCTTCCAGTAAATAAAAACAAAACGCTCTCAATATTTCATCCAACATTGTCCAAATTAGCCCAGAGAGGAAAAAAGGCTTGACGTGTCAGAACCGTTATCAGAACGCAAAATGTTCAGCAAAGACATCTGAGCCTCTGTTACGACTGCAGAAGCTTTCAGTTCTTACTATTTTGATGCCGCTCTCTCAATTTCATCAGCGTTTGTAGAACGATACCGGCGACGCACCCAGAGCGATTTTGATGCGCGAAACGCTTCCGGTGTGAACGCAGCATAAAGCAGCAAAGAGAGGGTGTGAACAGCGTGTACTCAATCCTGATTGACAGCGCTAAGGCCCTCCTTCTGGCTCTGTTTGGTTGTTTCTGCAGATGGATGTAAGACCACAAGGAGTTTTTTTGGGGTTTTTTTTGCAGATTATCGGTCTGACAGTGTGACAGTTTTGACAATTATGCAAAAAACTGTTTTTTGTTTGAATTTTTGTCATTTTATCCTCACAAAACCGCCCAAACTTTCCACTTAATTTATATTTGATGATGCAATTTTTAAATATTAAATGATTGATGTACTTGAGTAAACTTTTTACCAAATACTTTTTTACTCTTACTTGAGTAAGTTCTTGGATAGCCTCTTTTTACTTTTACTTGAGTAAAAGTATGTTGAAGTAGCGCTACTCGTACTTTAGTACAGTTATCTGTTCTTGTTTGGGTTCAGACTCACCTGGTGACATCTCAAACTAGAGCTAACCTTTTTTTTTGGATCAGTGGAAAGAAGAAAGCCAAGAGAAATGACCCTGTTAGAGAAACGACAAACCTGGAAGGAGGAAGTTGCTCTGGTCACGAAACCTTCTAGCCTAAATGCAGAATAAACTAAATAAAACCCAACTCTGGAAGAAAACCAGACGAATGTTGCATTTTTAAGATTTCTGAGTAGCGATGGGACTGTTTGGTGTCTGCAGCCGTCTTAATGCGTGTTTGTGTCGCCCGTCAGAGAGAAGATGCCGTTCCACCATGTGACGGCAGGTCTGCTCTACAAGGGGAACTACTTGAGCCGCTCGCTGTCCGACAGCGACAGCGACGTTCTGGCCAGCATCTCGGTGGAGGAGCTCGACGGTAAGGCTTTGCCTCAGCTTCACCTCAAGATGATCACGTGTGTTTGGTGGCTTTGCATTTATTGTGAGAATATTTGTGTTTTTGAGGGGAAGAATAAGGCGATCTGGTTTTGCTTTAGTCACTGTTTTACCAATTTGAAACCAATTTATTGTTAAAGGTAACTCAAGCACATCCTTTCTGTGGAAAACAAAAAACAATTTGAGGAAAATGGCTGGACCTGAAACACACTGCTGCATACTAATCGCAGTAAACAAACCTTTGCTCTCCTCTTTGTTACACTTCATGCCAGCTTATAGTCAGAACTACAGCAAACCGCTGCCTGAAATGGAAAAGCAGCAGAAATGTTGAGTTAAAATGGAAATAAACATAGGCAAACTTATTTAGCAAGATGTAAGCCCCAGTGCAAACAAGTTATTGCTCCTTTAAAGAAACTTTTTGTTTTTCAAAGTACTAAACCTGCAGCAAAAACACAACAATTTTTTTGTCCAGTTTCCAGTGCAAATACCTTCATGTTCTTGAAATAAGACAAATCTATCCTACAAGTAACTTTTCAGCAAGATATAGCAGCTTGTTTTAAATTTAAAATGTCTCAATACAAGCTAAATATTCTCCCACAGGATCTGATACTTTTATATTATGATGAAGGAATTATTGATTTCAAACAAGCTCAGATATCTTGCGCTTGAAAAATTACTCGTTTTGTCTTATTTTAACTAGATCAAAAATAATTGGTAATATTCTGTGTTTTTTGCAGTTTTCACTTTAAAATTTTATTTATTTATGGTCATGTTTAGTCAATCAGTCAGTCAAGTTTATTTTTTTTAACACCTTACAGCAACGAAGCAGTTCAAAGTGCTTTACATTATAACAAAACAAAAATAAAAAGTCATAAAAACAACAAAGTTGAACAATTTAGAAACCAAGATTTACGTTTTGGTGAATGTCATCATCAAAAATAATCAAATATGTTGATCAGTGTTCCAGTAACTATTAATCAAAACAAGTTTAAACTGGTGGGTTTTAACTCTGATGTAAAGGAACTCTGTGTTTCGGCTGTTTTACAGTTTTCTGGAAGTTTATTCCAGTTTTGTAGGTTAAATATTAAAAATGTTTTATTTGCATTGTTATGCCACTTGACTTAATGTAGTTTTTGATTCTATGTTGCATGACTTTGTGTTTATTATGTAAAGCACTTTGAAATGCCTTGCTGCTGAAATGTGCCGTACAAATACAATTTGATTGATTTCTGTTGCATAGAAGCTGAAAGTTACTTTGTGTTTTATCAAGTAAACATATATTTGCAGTAGAAACTAGACCAAAGATAATTGGTAAAATTTTGCGTTTTGCAGTGAGTGTGAAAAGCAGAAAAGTTGTTACCGACCCAGATTCAGTTTTTTAAAGGTCAAAACCAGAAAAATAAAACTTTGGTTTGTTTTAAACTTTAAAATGGTGCAGCATAAACTCATCCTGGTCTGTTTTTAACTCTCAGCAGCACAGAACGATTTGTCTTCCAGTATAATTTCCTCTCGCTCCTTCGCTCTCCGTTTATGAACCTTTTGTTTTCTAGCCTGTCTGAGAGTAATCACCCGGCTCTGTACAACATCAACCTGATCAATAACAGTCTGCTGGAGTCAGCGGCAGCGGCAGCCTCACAGGCAAACTAGACTTTCCCCCCTCATTCCAAAAATATTAATCCACTGATGCGGCATTAAGCTGCCGCCTGGAAAATTGGCAGCGCGGCGCGCGGTAATGGCCAGATACTCTGTCAGGGTCGAGCTTTAATATGCATGAAGGAACCTGCGAAGTATGAGTTCCTCACTCCTCGTTTCAATGGGCCTGTGTTGTTTGGCAGGTAGGAAATTGTCGGGAGCGAAGGCGATTCATTTGGGTTCCATATGAAAACCCTCCGACTGGCTAACTGCTGCCTGTCAACAGAATAATTACTGTAAAAGGATTTACCGTGCGCTCCATGCTGGATTGATGGCATCACGAAACACCTGGAGTTGAGAGGTTATTAGTTTGTTTTTGCAAGCGGCTGAGAGGGGAACAGAGTCTTTAGTGCCTCAAACAATTACTCAACTTCTTTCTAATATAATGGAAAGGACCAAAGTTAACATTTGTGTCTGTTTGTTTATGCATGAAGCGCCCAGCGGTGCTTTGTTTAAATAGATTTAATTGTGTACTCAAGTAAGATTTAAAAAGTCTTTGGTAAAAAGTCTATTCAAGTTCTGAGTAACTGATCAAATGATCAATCATTTAATATATAAAATCTACTTATCGTTTTTATGCCCTAATTGGTCGTCTCCAGAGAGCTAACGCTGTTAGCAGCTAGCTCAGTGCCGAGTCACGGACAGAAAAGATTATGTTTATTTAGTGGGACTTTCATGCTAAAAAAAAAGCTAACTAAATTATAACCTACCCAGCCATACAGTCACAGTGAGCTTTGACTGTTCCCCCGCGTGCTTCATGTCCAGACTCGGACATGGGAGCGACTCGTCGACCTGCAACGATTCAACATCCAGCATGAATTTGGGTTTACAGAAGCTAAATAAATAATTTGCCATGAGATCGAAGCTCATAGAAATAACATGGATTAGCTTGTTGTTAGCATTAGCATCGTTATCATAGACTAATTGCATGAAATAGCACAATTCACTACTCACCCTGCAGAAACAAGTCGACAGCCATTTAATGCTTCTTTTGATCCTAAATGCTTGAATACTTGAAACTAAATGATTGTATTCTCCAGGCTTTTGAAAACGTTCTTCTGGCTCTATAAAATGAGATCTGCAGAGTTAGTTATGCGGATCACCTCGATGCGGGTAAATCCTCAGTATTATAAAAATTTTTTACAGAGATAATTCGGATCATATCCTAAAGATTCTGTATTTTTTTCGAGATGCCTCGTCTGTTCCAGCCTATTTGTGATCAGTTTTGCTTTTCAACAGGAAAAATCCACTTCCAGCCCTTCATCTGAAGTTCATGTGTCATCCGGGTCACGTGTCTGAAACCCAGCAATAGCAGTACTTTTATCCAGCTGTTGTTTTTTGTTTTGTTTTGTTTTTTTGGCTGCAAGTTTATGGTTTTTGAAGTCTGGAAAATGAGTAGTTTCAAAAACTTCAGGAATGTAACTTCTGGCGCTGCGGCCAGGCTTGACTAGCAAACCTAGCCAAGCCCAGTTCGTTACTAAGCAATCTAAACTGAGTTCCAGAACATTTGGTCAGCTGGTTCTACCGCTATATGCGCTGTACATTGGCTACTGTTGTTGTTGCCTTATCATCCAGAAACCACTTGCTGAATTCTTTATTGAATTTCAATCACAAAAATGCGCAAAACTCCAAAAATACATAATTTCACGGTTGTGCTTTTCCCATTAAACACGAAAAATCAGTTAAAACCATCTGTGAACAAGTTTGTCGACACGATAAATGGAAACGCAGATGTTGCTGGTTACGCAGGAGACTCTGCTTCTCACCTGAACTGAAATGTTGGATGGGCAGCAGGAAGATAAAATCCAGGCTTCAAAGCCAGAAAGATGAAAGGAAGTAGAAGTTGGGGATTTGAAAACATGTCTGACAGTCAGAGGCAGGTCGAGCAGATGAAACATGTGACTCATCTTACACACTCCCACCAACTTGGAATGTCAAAAAGCTGAATAATGATCCACCCAGACGTCCAAACTGCTGTAGAAAATTCCCTGCAGTTTAAATAGATACTGATACCAGAGACTAGAAGAACAAACATGTTAACCAAAAGTCTGAGCGGCGAGTTCCTCCCTGCAACTTTCTTCAACTTGGAAAAAAAAAAAAGAAATGTTCTTCAAACTAACCGTTTGCTAAAGTTTAGCTGGGAAACTTATAATTTCTGCATTTTTGCTAAAGCGCCAATAAACAAACTGGCTTTAAACTCAAAGTTTACCACTTTAAAACATCAGAAATGGCTGTTTAAATCAGAATCAGAAAGGCTTTATTAATGATTCATTTAATGACAGTTACTCAAACACTAAAAAATAAAATAAAAAGTTTACGATAAAATACCGGCATCTAAATTTTACCGTATAAATATCATATTTACCATATAACCACAGCTGCCAATATTTCACTGTAAATTACTGTATTTTCTGGAAAATAAATCGTGGTTTTTTTCATAGTTTGGCCGGGGGTGCGACTTATACTTCGGAGCGACTTATGTGTGAAATTATTAACACATTATTATATCATATCACATGTTATTTCCACACTAAACCGCCAGAGGGCGCTCTAGGCCTGTGTTGATAATGTGTGTGGTAGAAGCTACGTCCGGAGTTAGCCGAGTTGTTTACAAGCGACACCGAAGATGAAGATTTAGTGATTTGGAGCGACACGGACGGTTTGGTAAACTTGTTAGCATGTTATTTATGCTATAGTTATCTGAATAACTCTTAATATGCTAACATACCAGGCACGTTCTCAGTTCGTTGTTTGTCATGTAACGTTAGCATACCGTACAATTATTCAGCCTGTTGTTGCCTCTATTCTATTTTTATTGCCTTTCAAGATGACATGTCTGTTCTTGGTGTTGGATTTTATCAAATAAATTTCCACCAAAAATGGGAAATTTTGGGGGGAACTTATTCTCCGGAGCAACTTATAGTCCGGAAAATACGGTAGAAACTTTTTTCACAGTGCATCTAAAGTGCTAAAGTATTAGAAAAAAATATATATAAGCATAACACATAATTATTTTTACAGCTACTACACTGTATGCATGTTGAAGTTTTTTAATGGATTTTTAAAAATTGTTTTTATAATTCATCATATATTGAATTCTTACTTAAATTTCAGAATTGTGACTTTTTTTTTCTCAAAATTTTAACTTTAACCTAAATTTTTGTTTCTCAGCATCAAAATTATTTAAACAAATAAAATTTTTAAACTCAAATCTACCAAGTAAATTTTGGACAAAATGTATAAAGTGCATGTTTCAGATCCTAACAACATAATTGATAAACACCTACAAATGTTTGGTTATTTATTTGGATTTTGACATAAATTGACAGGAGTCTTTATTTTGGCCCTTATCCTCCTCCGTACTATTTTCATTTAAATGCAGCAGTAAATTTACTCAGTAACAGCTGTTTTGATAAAGTAACAACAGGATTTAATGAAAAGTCGGGTTGCAGATGGGAATCTATGTCAAACTTGGATAAATCTCACGATTAAAATGTTGAGCAGCTGTTTGCCGTCCAGCTGTGTTTGGAGTTATTTTGATTTTCTTTCCCCTCTGAGTTCCTGTTTCAGTTCAAACACAGTGGGTATGTTTACCACTTACTGCTTTGCAATACTTAAAAAGGCGATTTACAGTGTTTGTTCAGGTCATTAAGAGCCTTGCGCTGGCTGCCTTTTGGCTGGAAGTGTAAAATCATTCATCTGGTTAATTTCCCATCTGAGAGAAGAAGCTGCTGCTGCCTTCGGGGAGAGCCTGCGGTCTTCTTACCGTCTGGATAACGGCTTTAAAAGTTGACATCCATGTCAGTCATACAGAGGCAGATTGCATCAGTGTCAGCTTTTATTTATAACAACCAGTTATAGAGCAGCAAGAGAGGAGGAAAGGGTAACTTTATGGATAAATCCTGGAAGAATAACCGGTCTGTAACCTGCAAGATGAAGACGTAAATGTGCTTCCACAACTTTTTTACTTTGTGATCGAAATGCAACGTTTTCCCCGGGAAAGTTGAAACTAATGTACTGTTTCTTCATTAGCTCTCTGTATCTGCGTCCCATTTTCTCGCACGACGTAATGAAGCGTTTTTCTAACCATTTTATGTCTAAATCTGTAACGTCGTTAATGCTAAGCCTTGCAGAATCCTTAAAAGTTTGGTCTTTAGTCACGGAGAAAACCACGAAGGAAAAGACGGAGCAGGAGAAGATCCAGTCGCCTTTGTCTTCTGGATCTGTTGTTACAGTTTAACTGAAAACTGCTTCAGTTCTTAACGTATTTAAGAAACGTTTAGGACTTTTTCAAACCTTGGAATAGTAGTACTACACCTTTGACTTTTAAACATTTTGCAACCACAAACGTCGTTTTGTTTTGAGGTTTTGAGAAAGCAGTGTATGTCTAGTTTTGGTTCATTCACTGTCACTTTCAATTATGACCAGTCACCTTCGGAAGTCACCTATTTAAAAATATAAACTTTTTAACTTAATATTATTATAAATCCAGGTTTTCAAAGAGAAGTTTAGTAAACAAATAGAATCATGAAGACCAGAAAGCGTGTAAAGCAGCATTAACTTGTGTTTAGTTTGCTGTAGTTCAGCTTTAGTTCGTTTACCTTAGTCCGGTTCGTTTGGGGAGGTGTGAATGCGGACCAAAACGGTGAACTCTGGTTCGCTTAAAGACCTCGGTCTCAGTTCGGTTGATGTGAACTCTGGTTCGGTTTGAATGTATATGTGAATGGCAAGCAGACCGGAGACTTCTCCAAAAACAGGAAGTGGACTACAGCGCAGGGCATTCTGGGTAAACATATACAGAACAAATGCATTAGCCTAGCGCTAGCGGGAGAAATGGTTTGTTGTCTTTGATCAGAGACAAATGAGAAATCCGACAACTGCTAAAATCTGTCGCTACTCTGTTTTTGTTACATTTTGTGAAACAGGAAGTTGCATCTTCTTCAGAGGTAATCATGTTGTTTCCTTGAGTAGCGCCCCCACAGGTGAGGAGGGGGAACAGGTTTTTCAAACGGTTTGGTTGGTTTGACTGCGGTGTGAAAGAGAACCGCAGCCGCTAAAAATGGAACAAACGTCGCAACTTTGATCCCGGATCAAACCGAATCTGTAAAGTAAATGTACTGGAAAAAACTAAAACTCTGAATTGACACAGAGAGCTACAAAATCAGGGTCTAAAACTTTTAGATGTAAATTAAACAAGGACTCCAAGCTGAAGAGATAATTTATGTATTTCATTTAGATGTGTTGGAGCAAAGTACATACATGTGCTGCAAGGGCCTAGTCAAAGTACAGACCTTAAATAAATAAATAGTCTACAGAAGCCCTCTGTCTAATCTGACTGAACTTCAGCAGCTCTACAAAAGAACAGTCAGAAATCTAGTTTGTATCTAAAACTATATTCAAACTCATTCCACACTTTTACTTTCTGTAAAAATAAAAAAACATTAAAGTTTGAGTTTTAACTGTATTATTTCTCCTGCCAGGCACTATTACTCATAAGTGACATTTTCCTTCTGCCCAGAAACCTTTGAGAAAGGCCAGTGTGGGCACAACTCTGCTGACAGACGTTAAACCCTCTGATTTGTTTTCTTATTTGTTTCATTCGCAGCAGGAAAAAATCTCCTGTTTTGTATGGCAGTGGAGTCCCGGATGCAGCCCGTTTCAGCCAGGTTGCTGCATTAAACATGACATTTATAAAAGTAGGCAAACATCCAGGGAAGCTTTTGTCTTCATGTTTTATGCAGATCAAATATCAGCTGCATGTTTGACCTCAGGACGGCGTGAAGGGATATTAACCTCATTTAAATTACTTTATTCAAATTTTTCCAGACATAAAGTCACTTTCACAGACTTACGGTTACAAAAAAATGTGTTGATTAAACTCAAACTGTGGCAGAAAAGCAGCTGGTGGATTTATTTAATCAGAATCTGCTTCATTATGTGCAAAAACTGTGAATTTACTTCAGTTTTCGGCGTTTGCAGCAGCAGACGGGGCCGGCATTTTCACCCGTTTTTTAGACGAAAGAAGCATCGCCGGGTTTTACTCTTAATGATTTCGTTTGTGTTTTAAGTGCCAGGACAGCCGCGTCAGTCTGGATCAATGTCGGGATCAATTTTTGTTCCTTTTTAGGTCTCTCTTGGTTTTCTAATTTGAGAGAGTCACATTTCAAGTTCTTGTGTGGAGAACAAACAAATCTTTATGTCCTTGAATCCTTTGGCGCCTCACTTCACTGGCAGATTTACTTCAACATTTCTTTTGTTGTTTTGTAAGCTGTGCATGGATTGATTGTTGCTGCTGCAGCAGGGATTTGTTTCTACGGAATACTTAATGTGTCAAAAAACTGGAAAATTCACTCTGAATAAATATAAATCTAATCTGGTCCAGATCTAAATAAATAAATAAATGTGTTTTTGTAGGTGATTTTTAGCCAATCAGAAAGCAGGACATTCATGCTGAAGGGCGTTTAGCTTTCTCAGCTTGTTTTAAATAAATAATTTCTTAATACTGATGAAAAAGTGGCAGATTATTTCACTTATAACAAGACATTTACTTAAAATAAGGTTCAATTTCTTGCTAAAAGGTTACTTATAAGTTAGTTTCGACTTATTTCAAGTGTGCTTTGATGTTTGGACTAGAAACTAGACTCAACGTACTTGGAGATATTTTGTGTTTTTGCAGTGTAATTGCAAAATTACTTTTTTAGTTGTCTTGTTCAAAGTTTCTCAGGAATGGAGACCCTAAAGGGACGTTGAAGGAAAAACTAAAAAAATTAACTTTCAGAAGCTGCATATCCATTACAAATACTCTTAAAAAATATTCTGCTGGTGTAAAAAAAAAAAAAGAAAAAAGAAAAACATTTTCGCAATTGCGGTCTTTCCATTAAATTTAAATGTGATTTAAAATCACATATGAAAATGTGATGAAAATCATCCTATTTTCTTTGCAGCTTTGCAAAATAAACCAATTTTTATACGGCCAACAAAATCTTTTTCTTTTTTTTCTACGCAAATTTACTTTAAAATGTCAAATTGTGCAATTTTATACTGCATGGAAACACAGATTCTCTAGAAAGTTCACATTTTACATTTTTAGGGTCAAGTTTTGACCCTAAAAAAGATGTAAAGCTTTCCATCTGAGCTGGCCGTTTTACGAACACCTCTGAGCAGAAGAGCTTCATAACGGATCGGCTGACACTGCTGCAGCTGCTGCTGCAGCTGCTGCTGCTGCTGCTGCTGCTGCTGCTGCTGTTTGATAGAAAATGATTTATCTGAAGCACGTCTGACAGCAGTGAGGCGCGTCGCCCTTTGGTCTTTACTGGACCCCTGCTGGGAAGTCAGACCTGTCCGGACAGATCCGTGTTTCCACCAGGTGTGTTTACAAGATGGCGATCTAAACGTTGCATCAGAAAGGTCATAAGTCTCCAAAGATACGTGACATTCGGCATTTATATCCCCATAATGTGGTTTATTTGGCAGAACAAAGGAGGGAACTTAAAACAGGAAATTTAATTGTAGACTTTCTGATTTTTCTACCAGACATGTGGAAACATTTCTGTCGCAAATGTCAGATTTCAGCTGGAGAGTCGCTGAATGTTTCAGTGGCTGCTGTGAGTGCTGATGGATTGCATTTGTTCATGAAGCAGACTGAGTTATTAGAATATACAAACCGAGCCCGTGTTGTTCTGTTCCAGACAGAGGAAAGTGCTCAACAAAAGCCTGAGTCACTGCCAGAGTTATGCACGAAGCACTCATTTCAGCGCAGGGGGAAATTATCCGCATGCTCTGTATGAGGCTGCAGTTTAGCTTTTATGTGTTTGCATGCAGAGAAATGCTGGCTGTGAAGGAGAGCGTTGTGTTGCTGCAGAATGATGATGATGACGGTGGTGGTTAAAGGGCCTCGTGACCAGCTGCCTTGAAAAGGTAAAAACGATGCCGTGTTTGTGCAGCTTGTCACAGACTGCGGCCTCTAATTATCTCCATAAACGCAACCAAAACATTGCCTGTAACTTCATGACACAATTCATAATTCACGCTCCATTTAAGCTTCGCTGCTCCAACTCATTTACCAGCAGACGGGACCAGCATGATGATAACAAGCTGATTGATGGGATTATTTTCAGACCGGAGATTATTTGGCTCAGGCAGACAGTTAATGAGAAGTAAATTAAGAGAATATCTGAGAATTTCCTCATTTAAAAGAAACACAGCTCTACAGATTATCTGTTGGATTCTATGCTGTCATGTTTTCTTTAAAAGTTCAAAGGTTGAAATTTTTTTACTTTTCATTTCAAGTATTTTTTCTGGAAATTTTCTGAGATTAATCAAAAATTTTGAATTTTTATCTAGCAAGTTTTGACTTCAAACTCAGAAAATTTTGTTTTTTCTAGAAAAATTTTGATATTATCTCAAAATTTCAGATTTCTTTTTCTTTCAAACTGACTCTTCAAATTCAAAGTTTTTTCCTAGACATTTTCTGAGATTAATCCCAAAAAAACTCAGGTTTTTTTTTTTTGCTGATTTTTGTCTTTTCAAAGTAATACATTTCCAAATTGTTTTCCAATAAAATTCCAATATTAATCTGAACATTTCTGAAGTTCTTTATAGAACATTTTGATGTTTCAAGTTGATAAATTTCAATGTTTTTTATTGAAATTTTATAAGACTAATCTTAAAGTTTCTGAGTTTTTTTCTGGCAGATGTTTAACTTTACAAACTCGTCAACTTTAAAAAGTTTTCCAGAAAATTTCAGATGTTAATCATAAAATTTGTGGAAAATTTTTTGATGCAAAATTTTGACTTTTAAAATTCATAAATTTCCAGGTCTTTCCAGAAAATTTCTGAGATTAATTTAAAAACCATTCTAGAAACTTTTGATTTTACAAACTCATTAACTTCTTTTTTTTAATCTCAAATCTCAAATATTTGACTTTTCAAACTGATGAATTTCCACTTTTTTTTTCCTTTAAGGATTTTTGATGTTAATCTCAAATTTTCTGAGAATTTCTTCTTTAAAATTTTGACTTTTCAAACTCATGAAGTTCCACGTTTTTCTAAAAAAAAAAATTTGAGATGAATTTTGAAATTTGTGAGGTTTCATCCACAAACTTTGACTTTTCAAACTCATAACATTCCACGTCTTTTGTAGAAAATTTCTGAGATAAAACTGAATATTTCTGAGGTTTTTTAGGAAATTGACTGGTTTTTTTCGATGTACAGTTGCCCTGATGTCGTATTACCAGAGAGCCAATGGAGGGACTGTAAAAAATAAATAAATACCTTTATTTTTTGTGAGTAGCATTTCGCTCTTCTTTATTAAAAGCATTTTTTGGACATTTTTACTGAAATGTCGACGGAGTGAGTTGCAGCAGCCTGTGAGAGATGAAGGCATGGCCAAGTTCTCCGGCATCATTCAGAATGACGGATTAAAGGACACTTCCAATATTTTCAAGGTGACAGAATGAAGTGTGTAAAATGTGTTTCTGAGGAAATGTAGGACCCAAACACCATTTAATCAAAAACAGGAGTCCATGGATTCGTTTTCAAGATGGAGTATTTGACTCTTTGGCTTCAAAAGCAGCTGAAGTTGGTTTTAAAAACATTCCTGTTTCTGTCAGATGTTCTGTTTTTAAACTAATGTGATTTTATGTCTCCAGGCTGAGATATATTACGTTCAGATTCAACGTCAATAATTTAAAAACTCAGTTCAAAGGTTCAACATTCATAGGTTTAAGAATTACTCAACAAACTTTGACAAAAAACGATTTTAAGCACTTGTGCTGTTTTTAGAAGCAGCAGGAAACCAAATGGAAGCACAAAAAATGTGAATTTTGCGTAACATTTCCCCTTTGAAGTCCAATTTTACTCTTTCATCTAGAGTTTCTTGATTTGTGAGCAGCCATTTCAACCATAACTCCTGTTTTTAAAGTGCGGTAAACACGTTTTGATCTCTGTCGGTGTTTTTATCTAAACTTGTGGAGTCGACGAGAAAAGCCTGGAACGTTTCTGCTGCCTGTGGTTTGCAGGAAAGAACGGAGGTAATCATCTATTCCGGTCTGCAACCTGATATTATTCAGTGTTCGGCAGCGTGTTCATGCGTGGCACACAGTCCCTGTTCTGCAGAGAAGTGACATTCCACCCAATTTAAAAAACACCAGATGCCTGTCAGCCTTTTCTTACCATCCTCCTCTCTGATCTGCAGGCTCACTTGTGAAATATGCATTTATCAAAGCGCGGTGAAGTCCGCTGACTCCTCTACTGATGACATTATTACTCAGTGAGCGGCGAGTGAAGCAGCTGATTCAACCGTGAGATGTTTACGAGAATCGGCTCAGGAAAAGGATCTTCACACCGACGTTCCTTCGGCACGGAGTTCAGTACCTTTAAATGCACGGCAAGAAAACCATCTGGAACACGCACATGCGGGAAAACGGGGAATGAACTCGTTACCTTGAGAAAACAGGAAATTAACTCAGCTTCTCAAGAAAATGCTACATTTACTTGTTATCTCGAGAAAACGTGAAGTTAACTTATGTCATGAAAAGATGTTTATATGTGGAAATTAACTCAAGAAACTGAGAAATTAAATTATCTCAAGAAAACCATCGGGAAAAAGATTGCGTGGAAAACTGAAAATGTCTCAAGAAAACAATCAGGAAATTAAATTGTCATCTCAAGAAAATGTTAAATTAACTTGATGTTGAAAAAACATCAAGTTAATTTAAACAAACAAAAAAACATCTGGAAAAAATATTGTGGAAACGGGACATTAACTCAAGAAACTGAAATGAATAACATGAATTTGAGAAACCTGGAAATGAACTCGTCACGTGAAAAATGAAAGTAACTCGTCATCTAAAAGAAAAAAAAAAAAAAACAAATGGAAAGTACATGCAGAAAATGTTCACAATTAGCAAAAAGGCTAAGAAAACTAAAACATGAGCTGAGCTGTTAGCGCCCTGCTGGATTAGCTGATTAGCTGCTTTCCCATCATTTCAAGCCAGTTTGACCATCAACACAGTTTTTTCGTTGCTGTTTATTAGAAAGCTTTTAATCTTTTTATTTACCATTTTGTGCAGTTTTGCTTCACAGAAACTTTGCATTATGTTCTTAAATGTTTTCAGCTTTGTATGCAAAAAAAAAACATGCTGGGAAGCAAAACGGTTAGTTTGTGACAACAGAGGAAAACTAATGGAATAAGTTGTAATAACTTATATTTGAACCAAAAGTTGTGCTGTATACTGAGTAGAAGTATTTCTGTTGGTGTAGAGTAATTTCCTGACTGTTAACTGGGAATAATCAATTTTAAGCGCTTGAATCGCTTCGGTTTGTTTGGAGCGCTGATGTGAACTGCTTCGCTGGTTTGTTGGTGTAATCTGGACTATCTTCCCACAGTGAAAGGGATTGAAAGGGATTAACAGATCGTGTTGCATTTTTATGGCATTCTGGAAACATTTTAAAGCTTATTTTCGTTATTTACCTTCCTTACATTGTTTTTGGATATTTTTTGCTTTATTTTGACATTTTTGTAGAAGAATCTATTCCTCTTTTAGACAGATTATTATATATTAATAATATCCTTTAATCTCCATGGCAACCATTCAGGGCAAACAACTGGTGGAACTGGCGAGCTTATTGTTTTCTAAAATAAATGGTTGCAAATGGCATAATGAGAAGCATTGTTGTCATGACGAGCTGTAGGCGAAGTTTTGAAAAGAGCAGGAGCTTCTTAAAGAGACAGAGGCCCAATTTCAAGGTGTCAAATTTGGAAGGCAAATTATTTTTAAGCCATGTTTGATAGATACAACATTTTCATAACAACTGAAGGCAACATAATTACTTGATTGAGGTATAAAATGGCACGACGTGCCAGATTTTCTATTCTGAATCTTTCATTCCACCATTTCTGGAGTAAAAATAGTTTCTTTTTCCTCTGGTTTTAGATTGTTTTTTGATTGCACCTTTTATCATTTGTTGTTATGTGTAACCATAGCAACAAGGTGTTAATCAGTGGGGAGAGGCTGATTAACACAGGAAAAAGCTGAAATAATTTTTTCATTTGCCTTTGGGATCAATAAAAAAATGTTTTAATTTGAAAACATTCAAGGTTTATAAAATGTGGTTAATTTATCTTTGGTTACGTTTTTAAAACGTGCAATTATTTCTATGTTTTCACAGTTTGATACTGTGCAGGTGAGTAAATAACGCCAACATCATCAACACGATTAGGTTCACTTTTTAATATTTATGGTGAAAATCATGTATATTTCACTCTCTAAATGCTTTTCGCGGAAGAAAATCCTAATTTTCTGAAGGTCAGATGTTTAACTCAGACTGTAACAGACCGGATACCCAGAGAAAAAAAACCCTCAAAAACTCCTTTATCTGTTCATTGTAGCGTTGGATGATTAGCTACCTGAAAGGTACGAAAATGTCCTGTAAATGTGACTCAATGGGTGGAACAGGAAAAGCAGCTCAGTGAGAAAGCCTGACCAGAGGAGACGGCGGCTGTGGAAGCAGGTGTAGAAAATAAATCAATGGCTGGAATTGATCTTGTTCACTTGAGGCAGTGGCGCAAGACCAATTGCATAACACCGCGCTGAGGACGCTGGGCCAGGCAGGACGGAGAGGGAGCAAAGGGCGAGACGAGACGAGACAAAATGCAGAGAACGAAATATAAAATCCATAAATAAATACATTTAAAAAAAACACCTTTTTCCCTGCAACCTTGAAGCAGGACGATGAGGGTTGCTTACTGATTGCGAGTGGATTTGTTGTTTCTCTTGGCAGAGATCCGGGAAGCGTTTAAGGTGCTGGATCGTGATGGAAACGGGTTCATTTCCAAGCAGGAGCTGGGAATGGCCATGCGGTCTCTGGGGTACATGCCCAGCGAGGTGGAGCTGGCCATCATCATGCAGAGACTCGACATGGACGGTGAGTCACGGCCTGCGGTCACTCTGCATCAAATGGAAAACAGATTATTGTTGTACAGTCACAAAAAAAAAAACACCAAATCCCACCAACGATAGCTTTTAATGCAAATGTCTTAATGCGCTTGAAGTAGGACAACAGAAACGTAAAAGTAACTTTGCATCGATTTATAGTAGCTTGTTTCCATGTATGTAAAAATGTGAATATTTTAAGTCGATAATTACTTAATATTGATGAAAAAATACTAGTGAAGTAATTTGCCAATGGAACTAGAACTTGGTTGCTAGGTAACAGCCTGTGCTTGGCCGGGGTTGCTAGGTAACGGGACAGTGGAATATTCTACCAGAGGAACTACAACTTTGTAATCAATATTTCAGACTTATTTACTTAAAATAAGCTGCGATTTCTTGCTGAACGTTACTTGCAACTTAGTTTTGTCTAATTTCAAGTTCTCTAAGATATTTGAACTGAAAAGTAGATATAAATTACTTGGTAAGAATTGGTGTTTCCACAGTGAAAGCATATGTTTTTGTGTGCAAATCTTAAAAACTTCAACATAAATGTAGAAATGTACAATTTGCTGGCTTTGATGTTGCGCCTGTTTTACTACTACAAAAATATCAAATATTGCCATGTTTCAAAACAGTAAAAAAACAGAAACCCAAAGTGTTTTTGTTCAAATTTAAAAAATCTGAATCCAATTATTTTCTGCACAACAAGCTAACCTTTGACCTTTTAATCAAAACACATGAAAAAACTTTTTACTTTCTCTGAAAATATTATTTGTATCAAGCAAAGTCAGACAAACACCTGTTAGAATAAAAGAGCCTGACAGCTTATATATTCAGAGCACTGCAAAAACACAAAATACTACAAAGTATTTTTGATTAGTTTCTAGAATTAACTTTAAAAAAACAAAAACTCCTGTATGTTGCTGACAAATTACTTTTGTATTACTTCAAGTGTACTAATATATTTGCAATAGAAAATAGACCAAAATTACTTGATAAGTTTTTGTGTTTTTACAGTGTGATATACCTTCTGCACCACTTACTTTCTTCCAGACATTATTGTACTGCATTATTTATCGCTTCAATAAAGACATTGTTTTAAATTCATGAAGCCAATTTTAAGCTGCAGCCTTGATTCATCACCAGAGTTTGGAAAAAGGTTTTAAATTTAAGTCACATGATAATTAGCAGGAAGAGAGACGGCATTAAAGAGAGGGATGGCATTAGCAGACGACTGGGATTGGATTTCGGTGATTATAATTTGGTCAGATGAGATGTAGTGAACATTTGATTTTCAGCCTTGCAGCAAAGTTCAGCTAATCACAAAATCGACGGATATCTGTTCTGCTAACTCACGCGGAATTATGTCTGCTTTTTGTTTCTCTCGTTTGAGTTTCCCCCAGTTTAGCTCTCAGTTTCTGCTGTCTTTCAAGTGAACTTGAGTGGCTTTGGTCGTGCGTGCACAAATTCACTTCTGTAATAATTCATTTGTTCAGTTTCCAGCTGCTGGGTTGTGAAAAATGTAAGGGGAAAAAGCAGGTGGCTTTGACTGTGACGGACACAGAAAGTGACTCAGTGACTTTGTGCCGAATGTTGAGCTGTCACAAACTGTGCCTACAAAATGAGATCCAGCATCCATGATGTGTTTGGTAAAAAAAAAAAGGGTTTGCATTTATTCCACAGCATTAGGCTGCGCTGTAGAGAGAGCACAATCTTCGTTTAGTAGGTCGTAACAAAACATTACTGTTTAAGTTTCAAAAATGATTACAAAACGCACTCCGTGTCATTTTATTGCAATGTTAACTTGTTAATTTATAAGTACTTCCACCATTTTCAAACACAGAGACCGGTTTGTATTACAGATAAATGCACAAAGTTTACACAGATTAGACAAAAACGAACAAAATCTGATACAAAAACTTGACAGAATATTTAATTTTTTTCATGTTTTTAATTTGTAGCTTCAGTATTTTTTCTTTTTAGTTAAAATTCTGTTGTTTTTACTGAATACTGATGAATATTTAGGTGAATCTGCATGCAGTGCGGTTACTGGAGCTATTTTAGTCATTACTGTATTATTCATATTAAAGAAGCTCACACACTAAAACTGATGGTGTGGGTGGTGCAATCATATCAGAGAGGTTTAACCCACATGCTATATTCATATTCAGATCCAAATTTTATCTATAATTTTACTACATTTTTGGGGCGATTTGATGCGACGGAGCTGCACAGATTTAGTCCAGACTAAAGCAAAGATTTCACTGGTAGTAAAAACAAAACCCAAAACATTAAGACCAGTTAAAAATGGTAGAAATTCACATTTTGCACTACTGGAACTTCAGAAATTTCTAAGCAAAGCTTCGAAATGCAAAAAAAGAAAAAAAACATAAATGAGCTGCTCATAATATGATTTTCACTGCAAAAATACAAAATCTTGCCAAGTAATTTTGTTCTAGTTTTTAATATCTTAGTGCACTTATAAGAGAAAACTAATTCACTTTTCAGCAGGATATGGGAGCTTGTTTTAAGTCAATAATTTCTTAATATTGCAGAAAAAGTTCCACTTTTGTTGGCAGATTATTTCACTTTTAGCAAAAAAACATTTTCCCATTTTATAAGTGATAATCTATCAGCATAATGGAATCGTTTACAACAAAAACGTTTCCATATATCATTTAAAATTTACTTGTGAGTTAGTTTTGTTTTATTTCAAGTGTACTAAGATATTTGAACTAGAAGCCAGACCAAATATACTTGGTAAGATTTTGTGTTTTTGCAGTGTGCACTTTGAAATTTTGCTTATTTTTTGGTCATTTTTAATCAATCAATCAATCCGTCTGCATAGCGAAGCAGTTCAAATTGGTTTACTTCATAAAAACACAAAAATAAAAGCAACAAAAACAACATAAAGTCAACAGTTGAGAAACCAAACGTTACATATTTTGCTCAGTGCTCCATGTATTATTAATCAGAAGCAAATCGGAACAGGTGAGTCTTAACTTTGATTTAAATAAACTCTGTTTCATTTGTTTCGAGGTTTTCTGGAAGTTTGTTCCAGATTTTTGTTGCGTAGAAGCTGAAAGCCGCTTCTCCTTTCACCCTTTCAATTCAATGCTGAATAAACAAAACCAGTTCATAAATAAACGAGCACCATCGATCCTCTTTCAGGTGACGGACAGGTTGATTTTGAGGAATTCATGACGATTCTCGGCCCCAAGCTGCTGTCGTCTGAAACGAGGGAAGGTTTTCTGGGCAGCACGATAGACACCATCTTCTGGCAGGTAAACCTGAATCCTCTTCAGCAGCTGCTTTGGCTTTTATTGGGATTTAACCCGACTGTTCACCTGATGGCGTGTGGGATGCTGACACGTCAGATCGGAAACGTTAGACAAAATTGGACTGAAGACGATGAAGGCTGTCGGATGTAGATTCAGGATTGGAGGAGAAAAAATGAGTAAAACTGACTTTGATAGAACAGAATTAATCCAATAAAAAACAAACTGGTGTGTGTGTGTGTGTGTGTGTGTGCGCACGTTTGTTTCTAATACCTTATGGGAACCATGTTCCTGACACATGCTACGTTGTGGGGACCCACTGCTCTTTGTGGGGACTGAAGCCTGGTCCCCACAAGGGAAACGCTGTTTTTGGGTCAGGGGTCAGATTTAGGACTAAGGTGTGAATTGAGTTTTGGTTAGGGTTAGGTATGTAATGGTTAGGATAAGGGTAAGGTTTAGGCTGTAGAAATGAATTGAAGTCAATGGAAAGTCCCCGCAAAGATAGCCGTGCTAACACGTGTGTGTGTGTGTGTGTGGAAAGGGCAGGATATCTGGCACCTGTAAAGCTTTTACTGAAATCTCCATCTTGACCAGTGTTACCGCCGGGTCACGACCTTGTGGTCTGCACTGTAAAACTGCAGGCTGGGTGAACAAACTGCCAACAACATGGACTTATTAAAATACGCTTCTGGCTTCCACATTTTGTTTCCTGTAATAAACGTTTGCCTTGGAGCGATAGGCCTCCTCTGGAGTGTAAAGGAGAGAGGAGGAAATAAACGGCAACACTTGATTTATGATGACTATAAGTTGACGTAGCTCATAAATGATGTGTTGAAGATTCAGTTTGTTTGTTTTTTATATTTTGGGAATGTGAATCTAAAGAGCTTGGTTATTGCTTTGAAGTAAAAGTTAAATGTTGAAAGGTTTTTGTTTCTGCAGTTGCGTCGCTCACGGTGACAGCATGTTGGATTCCTTGTTTCTATACACTTTTGTTCATAATTGTTGTTATTATGGACAATTATTTCATCTTTGGTTTTGGATTCTGTTTAGCCAGAAGAATGAACTTTTTTTACTTTCAAACAGTTGTTATGAATCATTACTGTAGCAGCATGTTATTATACAATTGGAAACAGCTGATTAGCACCTTAAAAGCTCAAAAAGCACCTGAACTTTGACCCCCAAATCTCAGACAAGATGAAAAGGAGATTTCTTGGATGCATATCAGAGAGAGAAGGAAGTTCATAGCATTTTCCCATCTATCATAATGGACAAGGATCATATCCCCTACTCTAATGTCAATAATAATTGACAAGAATCATATCTCCTGCTCTAACATTAATGATAATGGATGGACAAAAATTATATCCAACACTCTAATGTCAATGATAATGGACAAGGATTATATCCCCTACTCCAACATCAAACATAATGGACAACAATCATATCCCGTTCTCTAACATCTCTCTGACCATCCATCATCCATTTTTGTTGATTTCTTTAGTTTTATGAGTAAAACGAGGTTACTTTGTAATATTGTGGTGTAATTAAATCCCGTTCTCTTTTAACCAGATAAAACAAAAATAGATTGCAAGTTTTTTTTGTGAACATTTATTTATGGCAAAATGTATAAAAATGATTTAGTCTGCATTTGCAGCAAGATGTTACAACTTAATTATGCTATAAGACCTATTTTAAGCAGTAACCTCAAGTGAAACAAATTCAATTCAGAAAAACTTTATTAATCCCAAACGGAAAGTAAATAAATCTGTAAACCTAAATCTGCAACCCCTATTCCTTTAGATTTCTTTTTCATTTCAACTCAAACAAATCAGAGATTTGACAAAAATAATTTTAACAGCTGGAAAAATTAAGACATTGTTAAAAATGATGGTAAAATCCAGAACAATACTAAATAAAATTTTAGTAAATCACCTGGTAATTAAAAATTTTAAACTAATTCCTCCATATTTCTTCAGCTTAACCTGCTAAAATAACTTGGATGTAAAATATGCTGGCGCTTGCATAACAAAACATACTATTGTGAAAAGACTAAAATATGATTTCAAACGTGGGAAACTTGAGAAAAATAAATATTTATTTATATTTATATATAAATAAATATATATATTATATTTAATCCAAGTGTTAAAAATCCAGCAGGTTTGGCTTCACAATCCCAACTCAGAGATTTTGAGGCAAAAATGCCATTTATTTTTTAACAGATTTAAGGTTTTGCATTTTAGATTGAGATTATTTTTGAACTGCAGTGACTTCAGGCTTCATAAAGCAGAGCTAAGGTTTCTGGAAGCAGCTTTATTAGTAGATAAGTACTTGTGAAGGAAAACTTTTATAAAGAGGAACTCTGTGTAACCCTTTGGATAATCACCCGTTGTCAACGGCTTTCATGATGCTACATCTGTGTTTTTCTGGTGTTTTGCTGAGATTTGTCTGGATGGAGACCGAGGATGGGGATATTTAAAGTGTTGCATAAACAAGCAGAGCGTTTCTGAACCTCGAATCGAGTCCCACTTTCATCGGTTTTAACCTTGCAGGAGAGAAAAGAAGCTCGCATCTTGTCCTAGCTGGGAGATTTTCTCATCCCAATAAAATCAGTCAAAGTGTCACATCCTCACCAGCTGGGGTGATGGGATAGTGAGTCACTGGTGTCACACACACACACACACACACACCTTCCTACTCACTCGGTTCTGCTCTGAAAGACTTGGGGATTGTATCTAATCATCCCCTTAGATAATTACATCTCTGTAATTGAGAGGCTGTAAATGTTTTTCTGTTCTTTGTTTTGCTAATCGTCAGATGGGTAATTAGCAAAGTGTTTACTGAATTTTGAGGAGAAAACAGATGGAGTCTCCTGACTATTTGACCAGTTCTGCTTACATTCAGAATAAACAATACATACGGAGCTTCTTTAACCATTAAGAAAATATAATCTTGTAGGTTTGACTGCCACTAATTATGTCCGATTTGCTTTTTTTGGGTGTTTTGACACCTGACAGTTTGTTCGACTTGCATTTGTTACATTTTCAGCTGCTTTGGTTCTCTTTCACTCGGCATTGTGTCAAACAAAACAAGCCTTTTGAAAAACCTGTTCCCCTCCTCACCTGTGGGGGCGCTACTCAAGCAAACAATGTGGAAACCTCAGGAGGAGGAACAGAGCGCAACTTCCTCCTTCATGAAATGTAAATAAAAATAGAGTTTAATGACGGCAGTAGGTTTTAATAAAAATAGTTTAATAAAATGTTTAAACAAGTTACTGCTGTAAGTTTAATTTTCACAAACTCATACATTTAGGTTCAAAATCTAAAACTGTCTAAATTTATTTGACTTTGATAGCAGAAGGCAGTACACACAACTGAATTCGGCTCAACTGTTTTACAGTGCAGTGGCATATCTGCACATCAGTAAGTTGATGTAAACTGTCAATGGCTGAAAAACGTCTCAAAAATGTGAGTAAATAGTTACTGATGTTGTAATTATCGCAATATTTGGTGATAATATTGAACTAAAATGTTTCTCTGTCCCATTTTATAAATGTATTTATGACGGATGCAACTGTGGAAATGTAAAATATATTTCACAAAGTAGAGCAAATCGATGCATCGCTGCAGGAAGTATTTTAGAGCGTTTGGTGTTTTAGCAGGAAGTGAATGGTTTCCTCTGTTTGTTTGTTAAACTGCAGCTCTGCTGGTCGTCTGATTTCCTATAACTTCCTGACAGAACAGCAGGAAGCAGCTTATTTTAGGGCTTCGCTCTGTAATCATTCTGGGAGCTCAACGCCCACCATCTATATGACAAAAAATAAAACAAACAGCAACATTGACTATTAAAGTCCAGTTGGCCTTTCTCTTTCTGTTGTTTCCCAAATCCTTTGAGACAACAGAATGTAGCACAAATGTGAAACATTTAACTTTTAGTTCTGCTCTTTAAGTCAAATAATTTTTAGATTTTCAACCTAAATGTGAGTTTGTGAAGGATAAACTTACACAAGTGAGTTGTGTTAACGTTTTATTTATTTTGTCATCCTCCAGTTGTTGAATAAACTAGTTTTTAAGATAGCACTTAAAAAAAAATAGACATGAGTGGGAACCATTTCCCAGAATGCTTAGTGGTATGTTCTTCATGTAAATGTTTATTTTAATGCAGCTGACAGTTTGCAAAGCTTCATGATAATGTCCTGTTCAAACGAAATGAATTCATGGAGATGTTTAATAAAATTAATTATCAGATCGGATAATAAATAATCAACATAAACCGCCTTCACATGTTTTACAGTGTAAAAATCCCTAGAATATTTTCTTCATTATAAATTTAAAGCTGTTGCACATTAAACATTCATAAAAACATATGAACACATAAAAACATGGCGTCAGACGTTAGCATCATTTGTTAGCATCGTCTGACATCCAGCTGAAACACAAACCCTGTTTTTCCTACTCTGATGAGTCGGCTGGTTCTTGACGTTCCCATCTTTCTTAAAGTTGTTTGGCAAAATTTAACTCTGTACTCTCATGTTGAACCTTCATTTTCTGTTTTTCTTCCGACTCCGAACGCTTTGTAGGACGTTATTGGAGATCATCAGGATGTTAAATGATCCACTTCAAAATTCATTTTCTTCCATTACTTGTGGAAATGACACAGAAGTCCCTCTGAACCAATGACTGCTGTCGTGGCACAAAACAAAACACATTTTCTGGGAAGGAAACGAGTGAGACGGAAAAGCCAAATGGTAGTTTGTGTATTTATTGTTGAGCATCAGCCTGGCTGCAAAAAGGCTAAAGAGGAAATAAAAAGAGATCAAATCTCTGATCTAAACCAAAACAACCTCTTATTGGTTTAAATAAGTTAAAAAAATACTGTTATTATTTGTCGATGTTTGGACTTTTAGTATAATTTTTGTTTTGATACACTGGAAAAACACAAAATCTTACCAAGTATTTTTAGTCTAGTTTATAGTGCAAATGTCTTAGTGCACTTTAAATAAGACAAAATTAACTTACAAGTAACTTTTTAGCAAGACATGTAGGCTTGTTTTAAGTAAATAATTCCTTAATATTGATGAAAAAGATCTAGTTTCATGTAGCATGGAAAAAAATATCTTGTTAGAAATAATCTGCCGATTGGAACTAGAACATTTTCATAAATATTTATTTAAAACAAGCTCCTGTTTCTTGCTGAAAAGTTACTTGTAAGTTATTTTTGCCTTATTTCAAATGTACTAATGTAAGACACTCGACCAAAAATACTTGGTAGGATTTTGTGTTTTTGCAGTGTACCAAAACAGAAACACAGATGATACTAAAAGTCCAAACATCTACAGATAATAGTATTTTTTAGCGTATTAAGATGATTATAATTACTGAGGATTTACTTTATATCTCTACTTTTTCTAAATATCATGTTGGAATAACATTCTCAATTTTGAAACCATAAAAACCAAAATTAGTCGTTTCTCTAACTTTGGTTAAATTGTTTTTAAGACAATTTGGATTTTTTCCCCTTGAGCCTTAATTAAACTAAATCTGTAAATATCTGGATAACACTCTTGTTTCAGTAAAAGCCTCCATTTTTCCATTTCCAGACACTCGGTGACTCTGTAGATACTCCCATTGTAAATCATTCCCATTAATCTTCTTTTTATCAGTCCTTTGTGCCGGGGAACAGCGTGAATTCATCTTGACTTTGGAACAACTCATCTGTGATGAATAATACATGCGGCACAATGATTTTTATTTTCTACAGAGACAGGTGAAGGAATAACTCCAGACCAGAGGAAAGGCGTGACACCTCCATCATGGCTCCTTCACAGACACACACAGTCTCAGCAGGACAGTTTATGAAGGCAAACATGAACTTTATCTGTGTCTCTGCTGCTGTGTTCACACTTCTATTTGGGATTTTACTGGATTATTGTTTCAATCTGGTAGATAAGAATCTGATTTTTGAAGTTTCTCTACTTGCAGTCCTGCTCGTTATTGGCACCCATGACGTTTAAGTCCAGATGGTGGAATATTTACTGGAGGAAATTCATCAAGTGAAACAACATTTTACTGCTGATTGATGCAAAACAGCAAATGATAAACATTGAAAAAAGATAAACATTATGAGGAAAACAAAGAAAAACACAATGTTTATCATGTCAATGGTATTGCTACCCTTTGCTGCACATCGGTATGGAAACCCAGTTGGGCTCACCTGTTGCAAATCGCAAATAAGGATCACTTGTGACAAACTTCCTCCACACATTGGTTGACATTAATTAACCAATGAATGATCATGTTGGTGCTTTAAAAGCCTCCTGTTAGCTCATATTCACATGTGACGACACCAGAAATGATTTTATTTGTAAGCACAAGACCTCCAAAGGGTATAAAAAACATCTCCAAAGACCTTGGTATCCCTGTTTCAAAGGTGCGTAATGTTATTAAGAAGTTTTCCAGGCATGGAAGAGTCAAGAGCCTTGAGGGGGAAGAGAAAAATTGATGACAGAAGTCTTCGGCGGTTTGTGTGAATAGTGGGAAAAACACCACGTCAAACATCTAAAGACCTAAACACCAACCTGGAGCAGTCTGGTGTGATTGTTTCAACACGCCACACACTAAACAAAGTGATGCTTTATGGGTGGAGGCCAAGAAAGACCCCATTGCTGAAGGAAAGACGTAAAAAGGAACGCTCGATCTTGGGAAAACCGAACCTGGACAAACCTCACCGTTTTAAACCAAAGTGGCACTTTTTGCTACATTTACAGACGGCACAATGAAGCCTTTAAAGAAAAGAACACCCCACCAACAGTCAAGCATGGTGGAGGCTCCATAATGCTGTGGGGCTGCGTTGTGGCATCTGGTACTGGAGGTCTTGAATGTATCACAGGCATCATGAAATCAGAAGATTATCAAGCAGTTCTAGAGCGAAATGTCTTTTGAACATTTCCATGTATTTCTGAAGAAATTCACTCAGCTGTGCAAAACATGAAGGGGAGGCAGCAATGGTGCGACTGCAGCAGGCGAGTTTTTAACATTTTATAGCACATTTTTAGCAACAGGTTAAAAATTCAAGGGGATTAAAAGGAAAATAAAACAACAAACAAGTAAAAACATCACAACTCAAAATAAAGGAAAACAATGAAAACCAGGTTATGAACTTCCCGTTGTTACTTAAGACTTTATTTAAAGGAACTCGGTGTTTCAGCAGTTTTTTAGTTTTCTGGATGTTTGTTCCAGATTTGTGGTGCATAGAACCTGAATGCTTCTGTGTGGTTCTGGTTCTGGTTCTGCACAGCAGGATGGACCTGAAGGCTGGTAGAATAACAGCAGATGTTTAATGTATTTTGCTTCTGAGCTGTTCAGTGATTTATAAAATAAGAGAAATATTTTAAAGTTTATTCTCTCTATGTATTAGAAAATAAAACAAAGTAAAATTACAAAAATACATTTATAATTATGTGATTTTATAGTATAAAGTCATATAATATGTTATATATCTTAAGACTTTATTATATATAAATCTTGATATGAGAATAAATAATGACTTTATTTTCATAAATTCATTCTTTATTTATTCTCATATTATTATGACTTTGTTCTTTTATTATTTCAACTTTATTTTTGTCTGAAGCCTCAAACTACAAAACGCCGCTGCTATAAAAACCTGCAGAAAACATCCCAGCCTGTAATTATACATAAATATTAAGGTGCAGACTTCTATTTTATTAATTACTAATTTCATGCAATAAAATGGAAAAAAAAGAGAAATACTAATTAAAGAATCATACATTGCAATTTTCTAGATTTTTCTTTTTAGATTCAGTTGAGGTGAAACGATGAAAATGGCTGAGTCATTCTTTGTGTTAAAAAGTGAATCTAATAATTTTTAGACCTGAATAAATCTGGTTTGTTTTTATCCATCTCTTCCCTGTTTGCTGTTCTTTACATACAATTTAAAAACAAACGCTGACAATTTGTTTCTGAACTGGTTATGAAATTTAAAGTTTGCTAGGAGGAGCTGAACTGAATCAGCTGCATAATTGAAGCAGTTTCCCGAACTCCAGGGCAGAAGTGCTGAAAGTGAAACAGGAAGTCACCTACAGAGGTGCTGACCGGCAGAGTTTCTGTGAGGAGAGCCAGCGCCTCTCTGACAGACAGATGGAGGGATTTGGCGCAGCCAGGTCTGCGTTAACGTGCCTCCCAGCCTGCTGAGGAGGCTGGGAGGAAGAAAAAAACCGCCTTCTCTTCTGCAGACGTGGCCCTGATTAGCAATGAAGGTGGCGCGGAGACATGACGTCGGCGGCGGCTAATCGATGCTAACACACACGCTCACGTCTTCCCCTTCCCTCCATAATCACAATCCGAGCGCCTCTCTAACGTTGTGCTCTTCAGAATCCAGCTCAGAGGTTTGGAGGCGAATTATCGAAGTGCAGATGGCTCCATTTATCTCAATCCTGCCAGGCTTTCTCAGCACGGCTACGCCTCGGGGGAAGCAGAGGAGCAGGATTTGATCGCCTCTCCTGGGTTTTCAGGTTCACATTAAATGTGGGTAACCTCCATTAACCAGGCATGAAAATGAAATATTCTGGTTCAATTTGAAAGAAGTAAAAACAGAGTCAATCAAGTACCGTATTTTCCAGACTATAAGTCACAGTTTTTTTCATAGCTTGGCCGGGGGGGCGACTTATACTCCGGAGCGACTTATGTATGAAATTATTAACACATTATTATATCATATCACATGTTATTTTCACTACAAACCACCAGAGGGCGCTCTAGGCCTGTGTTGATAATGTGTGCAGTAGAAGCTACCTCCAGAGTTAGCCAAGTTGTTTACAAGTGACACAGAAGATGAAGATTTAGTGATTTGGAGTGACACGGATGGTTTGGTAAACTTGTTAGCATGTTATTTATGCTATAGTTATCTGAATAACTCTTAATATGTTATGCTAACATACCAGGCATGTTCTCAGTTCACTGTTTGTCATGTACGTTAGCATACCGTACAATTATTCAGCCTGTTGTTGCCTCTATTCTATTTTTATTGCCTTTCAGATGACATGTCTGTTCTTGGTGTTGGATTTGATCAAATAAATTTCCGACAAAAAAATGCAACTTATACTCCGGTGCGACTTATAGTCTGGAAAATACGGAACTTACAACTTCACTCACTGGGATTATTATCGATGTTTATGCCATTATTTATATGCAGAGGTGGGCAGAGCAGCCAAAAATAGTACTTGAGTAAAACTACTTCAACATAGTTTTACTCTAGTAAATTAAAAATGTAGCCATCCAGTAAAAAAGTATTTGGTAAAAAGTCTACTCAAATTTACTGATCAAATTATCAATCATTTAGTATTTAAAAATTACATCATCAGACGGAGCAAAATGTAAAGTTAAGTAGATATTTTGGTATTTTAAGGACTTAAATTATTCATATAAAAATCATAATCATGAGATGACGAAATGAGGCAAAAAAATTTTTGGTTAAAATATGTTTGTTTTTCATTCAGTGGGTAGAAAATCCAGAAGTTTTACTCAAGTAAGAGAAGAAATATGATTACTCAAAGTACAAAGTAATAAAAATACTCCTAAACATACATTTAAAAAAATGACTCAATTATTTGACTTGCAGCTTTATTTTGTAAATTAAAACCATAAAAACCAAAGTTAGTTGTTGTTCTGATTGGAAATGTTTTTCTTTTTAAAAAAGTTAAATTAGGATTTTTTTTTTTTTTTTCTATTGTTTTGTGGAAGAACATTGGAATTAGATACAGAACCTACATTAAACTTTAAATATCTGGATCACCATTATAACTCAACAATTTGAGGAAAGACTTGCCAAGAATAAACCGACGATTTGAGTGTCTTCCCGCCCAATGGTCCGGTAGATTCAGTTCGATTTGGGACAAAAGTTGCAACATTTGTTGCATTTTCAGCTGCTGCAGTTTGATTTCACACTGGATTGTGTCAAACAAACCAAAACCTTTAAAAAACCTGTTCCCCTCCTCGCCTGTGGGGGCGCTGCACAAAGAACCACTGAAGGACATGACATAAAAACATCTGAAGAAGTTATTTAAATTAGTTTTTAGTTGAATAAATACAAATAAAATAGAAAAATACAAACAATACTGTGGGATTTTAAAGTTCCTGCCATTCTTGTCTCTGAAAACACAATATTTAAAAACCTAGATCTTGAACAAAGCAGCTGGAAGAAAAGAAGGACCTTTATTCAGTCCCTGCAGAGTATGCTGCGCCGTTTGGCTGAATGCAGTGAGTCAGACTGACAACTGACTGTTCTTACCCTGAAAAAACATGAACTGCTTTCAGTATTCCTGTCAAAAAGCTGCATTACCGATTAGATAGCATCGTAAGTGCAGCCTGAAACCTTCTGACATTTCTCTATCTGCTGTTGTCTACTGCTGCAGAAAACCTCGGCGACAGTTTGCGTCTTCCTCCTCATCCAGACCCAATCTCCTTATGTTTCATAATGCTTTAATTGCATGTGAGTCAGCTTGACTACCTTGGTGAGTCACGTCGTTACAGAGCTTTCTCACCCAGACCGCGGCCCTGCGAAGTGTCAGCAGCACATTACTGCGTTTTCTGCACAGTCGCTTAAACTTTCTGTGCGGACTCCCACGCGCCGGAGAGGCGTTTGTGTCATCGAGGGGCCAGAATTTTAATTACGAGTCTGCCAATCAAAACAAAACGACTACATCACAGAGTGAAACCGCATTCAGATGAATGGGGGGGATATTCAGCGGCTGTGTGAGAAAGAAAACAGAACCGGTTCTCATTGTTATTTCACAGTGTTTGCTGGTGCAGTTCCTCCAGACAAAAAGAATTTAGATGTATTAAATAATCATTGATGGATTAGTTACATAAGTCTTATATATTTGTACATTTTTTTAAGTCATTCTAGATTCAAAGGTACAAGCTAAGCTAGTCTTTTATGCACCAATGTAAAAGTGTAAGAATGCCTGCCAATAAATCAATAGCAATATACAAAAGGTAGAATGTCCAATATATAGAATATACCTTGAACTCTGGTCCAGAACCGTACGGCATTCTGGGAGATGTAGGCAGAGGAAAGACTGTAGCTGTTTATGGGTATCTAGGCTAGGTTGGTGGAATCAACTCACTCACTTACTCTTTGGTTGCCTAGCAACAACTTGCCGGGTAAGAAGCCTTTTCAAATCCCCCCCCTTGTGCTCCCTCCCAGCCTCGGTTACCGAGCAACAACCTGCTGAGTCATTCGCGCAGCAGCAGTTTAAAGTTTTGCCACAAAAACTGCTTAAAAATAAATAATAATAATAATAATAATAATAAACAATGCAGTGAAATGAAAACTGTGGATTAACAAAGGAGTTTGGTTATATTTAAGATATTTAAAACCAAAAATGATCAAAATTGACAATCGAAACCCAATTTCAAGGCGTCTTTATAACAACTGAATTTCACATATTGACTTTATTATGCTACAAAATAGCTCTGTGTGCCTTGAAAATATATAATCTGTATATGTATGTATATATGGAATATCCAAGTACAACTACTGCATCATTTTAGTGAGAAATTGCCATTTTTCAGTCTTTTTTTTTTTGTAATCCCCATTAATAAAACTCTGAGGTCTGGAGACTATGACATGGAGATTTCTGGAGTTCGTTGAAAAAACACAAAATACTACCAAGTATTTTAGCTCTGGTTTCTAGTGCAGATATGAAATGAGACAAACTAGCATGTAACCTTTTTTATATGCAAGATATATGAGCTCGTTTTAAGTAAAAAATTGCTTAACATTGATGGAAAAAATACTAGTTCCAGATATTTTCCCCATGTTTTAAGTTAATATAACTACCAACAGGACAAGTGCTTTTTCATCAATATTACAGAATTATTTACTGAAAATAAGCCTGTATATCTTGCTGATAGTTAGTTTATCTTATTTCAAGTGTATGAGGATATTTGCACTTTAAATTAGACCAAAATTGCTTGGTAAGTTTTGTGTTTTTGCAGTGTTTTGTAGTTTCTCTGAGCCTGGTTCTGGCCCCAGTTGGATAGGACATCTTAGAGAAGATTGGCAGCTGTCTGGAAGGTTTTTCCCGCTTGTGAATTATCCTCCTCACTGTAGATTGATGGACCTCAAATTGTTTGGAAATGGCCTTGTAACCCATCGTAGATTGATGAGTTGCAAGGTTTGCTTCTCTGAGGTCGTTGCTGATGCAACACAAGCAAACGCTTCCCCTCAAAGCGTCAGTGGATGAGCTCACACTGATGGGAATCTGTCAGGAAGTGAGTTTGATCAATGACTCTTGTCCTCTAAAACCATGAAGCAGCGGAGACACTTGGGAGTAAAGAAAACGTTTTAGGATTTTAATTTTTTTTCTGTTAAATTATTGAGTAAATACATTTTATTTATTGTTTTTAATTTACTATTCAGATTGGTGCAAAGTTCAGCTTTCCAGAGATTCACAAAATCCTGGTCTTTCGTGATTCTTTAAAAATGTGGATGCTAGCATTAGCATTAGCAATGGTTAGCATTGAGATGCTATTTTAGGCTTGAACAGCTTTGCTGACAGGCTAACTCCTTTTCCAGTTGTTGTAGCAAAAATGGACCCTGAGTGGGTCAATAGAAGCAGTTTTGTCTTCCACTGCTGCTGTTAGCGAGTTAGCCGTTAGCGAGTCAAATTTACAGGCGTACCAGAAACGCAGTACAAAGGTTCCAGCTCGAGACTTTTTTGCTTCAATAGAAAAAAATGAAATTAATTGCGCTAAAATGTTTAAACGGGCTGTATTATGTAGTATCCAAGAAGTACCTTTAGTTGTTGAAAGATGTTACATATAACAAATAATACTTTGACTTTGTAATTTATTGGGTCTCTGTCTCTTTAAAAACTCCTCCTCCTTCTGAAACCCCACCTTCAGGAAGTCGTCACAACATGGCTCCTCCATTAACCTTTAACAACATTTTCACCAGCATTTCACTGAGAAGTAGCTCCTATCAAGAGCTCGGCAGTTCCACCATGTGTTTGCTAATTGCTTCTGGCTAGTCTGAAGGAGTTGACTGGGGCAGTTAAAGGGAAGGCCTCCTCTGTGAGCTGGAAGCTTGGAAATGAGAAACTGGAGCTCCAAGCAGGAGCTGTGTCCTCGAAGGCGGGGCTAGGTCCACCCGGGCGTTTTCACAGCTGAATGGTTGCCATGGAGATTAAAGGATTTCTCAAACACGTGTTAAAGAATCAACATAACATAATGTAAAGCTAAAAAAAAGTTGATTTTACACAATATTGCCCTTTGAACATACTTAAATGAATTAATCTAAATTACCTGTGCAAAGCCGCAGCCTTCTTGTGAAGACTTATTTACAGGGTTACTGTCACTTTAAGAATGAGAAACACTATTTTGCTCATGTAAGACTTGGTGTTGATCTGAAACCCTGGTGAATGTTTCCAGTTTCATTTTGGAAAGCTAAACTTTAAGGAAAACTTTCCATTTCTTCCTGGGGTTATTTTTTTGTTTTTGTTTTTGTTGTTGTTGCTGCTGTTGCTGTTGCTGTTGTTGTTGCTGTGAGCGTTTCTCTCGTCTTGTTTCCTCCTGTTATCTTCCTCGTTGATCGCCAGTGATGATAAGGAATCAGAGGATGTAGATCTGCCCTCAGGGAGCTCTTAATGTCGCTCTGGTCCAGGTTAATCTGACTTTTCCTCCCTCATTAATCAAAGTAACTGTAATTGACTGTTGATGATTCCACGTATTTGCCTTCGGGTTAACGCCGCTGTCTTTTTGATCCATTGCTCACAGTGGAGCACAAAATGAGTAAAAGTCTGCATTCAGTTAATATTAATGTTTTCCATTGGAGTAGAAAAGGAGCTAAAGTTTGACAGATATGTTCCTCGATCCTTCTTCAGAGTCGATGAGGTTCTTTCTCAGTGAAGGTTCATTTCATCGTCGTTTGTCCCGTCACTTCCAACATCGGCTCATCCAAAGCATGTCTGTTAGTCGTTTCTCCCCTGGTGCCTGTTAGGTTTCCTCTTTGCCTAAATTAATCTCCTGCCTTTTGACTGCTGGGTGATGCAGCGGTAATGGAGACATAAATTTCTCCGGAGCGCTCTGGGCCTCTGAAGCGGAACCGAAAGGTTGCTTAAAAGCGCAGATCGATGTCGATTCCTTTGCGTTCCCTTTTAACGAGGAGGAAAACGTGTGCAAGTGGAACATTCTGCATTTAGAAAGCTCATTAATTTAAAACCATTTCTAGTATTTAACCTAACGATCAAAGATGTTTTATAATAGCTGTTACACTGTAAAGAAATATTACCTCAAAAGAAGTAAGCACAACATAAGTGAGTAAGAAAGCCTCATTTATTTTAAGTATAACTAATGAAAAAAATTCAGTTCAAATTAAACAAACCAATTTTCTTGAAGGAGTCTTTCCTCTTTCTCTCATGTCTTTTTTTTTTTTTTTAATTAAGGTTTTATTGGCTCTAGTGGCCCTCACTCCCACTTCACAGAAGTATTAATTACATCAAATATTTGAAATAAATAATGTATAAAAATATTCTGTCTGATAAAACATACAGTAAAGATGAACTCAGACCATCTCTGTCGATTATCTCTTTAATCGTGAGTCAGATTGGACAAATCATTGGCTCCAGAAAAGAAAAAAAACTCAGGTAAAGTATTTATACTTGGGTAAATTCAGTATTGAGATATGTTGCAACACAAGAAGCACAATTATTAAAAACTTTCTTTTTAAAAAAATGAATCCAGCTCAAGTAAAGTTGGAAAAACTTCAAAATAAGGCACTAAAAACGAGTCAGCTTTTACAGTGTAGACGGTCATCACACAAACACCTGACAGTTCAGGTACATGAAAACATGCAAAGAGAGAAAAAGTGTCTCATTTAGTCATATTTGTTCATTTATTTGTACGAGAGCTGAATCAATTAGTCGTGATTAATCACTGTTAATCAGATTAAGTGTAATTAATCACGATTAATTGTTGAAAAAATTAAAGAGTTTTGTGGAAAAGCTAAAAGCCAACTCAAACGTTTAAAAAACGTTTTTGCCAAATTGAGGAAATTATTTCGAGTTTTGTCGTTTCTATCAACTTTTTCTGATGTAAAAAATTCAAAACATTGACAGGAAAAACGGTTATTCACTAATACAGGGGTGTCCAAACTGCGGCCCATGGGCCATTTGTGGCCCTTGAATTGATTTCGTGTGGCCGTCAACCGTGATTCAAAAATGGCACAAATTATTGAATTTATTTGGGATGAGAATTTCCACTGCAAATCTCCTCCTACAGCTCAAAGATTTTTCATTTTACTTGTATAATTTTGTTTTTGTCTCACAATACGTCGAGTTTTTACTCAAAAAACTGATTTTCGGCTAAACCCAGCCATTATATTTGACTAAATACAACAACGTTTATAGAAGAAGATTCTGATTTTGTTGGAAATTAACCAAAACATCTGATAGGCTTAAAAAAACAATAGAAATAATAAGGCCAAAATGTTAAATGATTGTAGACGTTTATTTATTGTTGCCCAGTTAAAAGAAAAATAATTCAGAGATATTTTTGTGTTTTTAAAAAAAATTAAATTGTTTGCTTAATAAAAGAAGAGAAAACATTTAAAACATTTCATCTACAAACCCAGACAGTTTGTTTCTGTTCTTTTTTTCTCCCGAAGCCGTAAACTCCATTTACACCTTTCTAAATATTTAATATTTTCTTTTACTACTAATTTAAAACCTTCCACAAATAGTTTTTAAAAAAATATAAAATCTTAAATCCTCATCTGAAAGGTTCCTGCCAAAGAACGGCAGGAAACGTGGATTTATATTTAAATTAAATATATCACATCTGAACGTTAAAAACTCTAAATATCTCTTCTGTTCAGTGAACTGTTACATATCAGATAAAAACATAAAGGAAATTTGATTTTAAAAATGAAATCAAAAGAATCTACACCTATTTTCTAAACTCTTCATAAAAGTTGAATTTTGTTTTTTATTATAAAGTTATTTATTGTTTCTGCATGTTTAAGGTTTTGCCACAGTTTGCATCCATATTTATTTAATAGAGTTTAATTTTATTAGTTTTAGCACCAACCGTCTGAAAGGGTTTGACTTTTAAATATTTTCCCAGCAGATGCACTGAAAGCGTTTCTTTGAATCAACAAATACTCTTAATTTTATTAGTTTTGCTCAAAATGAATGAATGAATGAATGAATTGAAGCTTCAGCAAAACTACTAAAGCTAGTCGTTGTTTTTTAGGAACATTTTTTTGAGTGCGCAGAAGGAAACCAGCATTAAAACAGCAAAACGTCTCCAAATAATTTAATCATGAATATTTTATAACGACGTGATGCTTTTGTTTTCTCTCGTCGCAGTGGCACTCTGCATCTTTTTTCACTGCATATTAAATATTTCAAACAGAATTATCACCGTTTTATGTTTTTAAATGCGATATCTTCTGTTTCGGGTTTTCACTAAATAAAAGAAGAACGTGATGCAGCAAAAACCTTCAGATTCACAGATGTTTTGTTTTAGTTGATGCATACTTAAATGACCAAATTTCTAGTTGCTCGTCTTTTTTATATTTCCACTGGATTTAAATACATTTTAAAAGCAGAAGATATTAAACCCTGTTGCTTTAAATGCAGGCGCAGCATTTAAAGCAATCTGCTGGCCGAAACGCAACAGGCTGAACTCAACAGATGGATGGACGCAGGCTCTTGGCACCTCGTGTGTGTGTGTGTGTGTGTGTGTGTGTGTGAACCTCATTTATGACTGTACAAATGTACAGAGCTTTCTCTTCAGGGTGACTTCCTCCCATTATCTGTCTCCCCCCTTCAGCCTAAAGATAGAAATGAATCATTTCAGTTTGATAAAATCTACTAGATTTAAACAGATTATGAGAAATCTCACTGGAAAAAAACAAAACAAAACAAAAAACATGGATATGTTGAAGTTAGTGTTTAACATTTAACACAACTATTAGTGGCTTGTAAAAGTGTTTAAATCCCTTAAATCGGACTCATTTTGTCATTTTGAAGCAAAGCGTCAACATGTTTTATTAGTTTTAACGTCACACAGCAACACAATGTAGTTCATATCCATGAAGTGAAAATGTGTGACACACATTTAGGTTCAGTTCCACTCAGTTAATCGTTTGTAAAGCAACTTTTATATATATATATACACGAATAAAAAATGAAAATGAAAAAGTATTTGTTCTATTGGAAGATAAATTAAACAATCTGCCAGTTTAACTGGACATTTTTCATCAAAAGGAATTATTTACTTAAAACTAGTCTCCATATCTTGATAAAACGTTGCTTCTTATTTCCAGTGTACTAAGATATTTACACCAGAGACTTGACCAAAAATACTGGGTAAGACGTTGTGTGTTTGCAGTGTATCTTAAGACATTGTGTGTTTGTGGAGGTTATTGCTGGTTAAATGGACTCTGCGTGTTTGTTGAATGAGGTAAGTGATCCTTGGCCTGAAATCGTTCTGCTGCTACAGAACAAGCAGAAGAAAAAAGAGAAAGAAACAAGTGTTCCTTCCAGCAGCAGCAGGTCTTCACAGGTTGTGACATTTCCAACTTCTCCAACGCCTCCATTAGCATTGTGATGGCTCTGCAGCCTGAACTTCAGGGGGGAAGGCGGGACAAAGAGGAGCCAAAGGTTTCAGCGTGAATCTGAAGGTCGTGCAGCAGTGGGAGTCATTTCAGGTCGAGGTGTGTTATTCTTTTCGCTACTCTCTCCTAAAAGGTCAATCAGCAGTTAATGTAGACTCAGAAAGTCTGAGGAGGCAAAAAATAAACAGATTTTTTAATGTGTCCCTGAAGTACCCGTGCTGTTCTCCCTGGCAGACAAAGCTCTTGGCAGTCGCTTGATGCCTGAGCGGCGGCTGCTGCAGCTTCGCTTCAGCTACATCGGGAGAGATTTCGCATTTCAGAATGTTTTTATTTGGAGGAAAACGGTAGCGCTCTGTTAGAGATCTGAGTCAGAAAAAACTATTTATCGTGTTTTCTGGACTATAAGTCACAGTTTCTTTTCATAGTTTGGCCGGGGGTGCGACTTATACTCCGGAGCGACTTTTGTGTGAAATTATTACCACATTATTATATCATATCACATGTTATTTTCACACTAAACCACCAGAGGGTGCTCTAGGCCTGTGTTGATAATGTGTGCGGTAGAAGCTAACTCCGGAGTTAGCCGAGTTGTTTACAAGCGACACTGAAGATGAAGATTTAGTGATTTGTAGCGACACGGATGGTTTGGTAAACTTGTTAGCATGTTATTTATGCTATAGTTATCTGAATAACTCTTTATATGTTATGCTAACATATCATATAAAATGCTGACGTTCTCAGTTCGTTGTTTATGTGTCATGTAACGTTAGCATACCGTACAATTATTCAGCCTATTGTTGCCTCTCTTCTATTTTTATTGCCTTTCAAGATGACATGTCTGTTCTTGGTGTTGGATTTTATCAAATAAATTTCCCCCAAAAATGCGACTTATACTCCGGTGCAACTTATAGTCTGGAAAATACGGTACACCGTGGCTGATAAACCTAAAAAAAGCTTAAATCAAGGAGATAAAGATGGGTTTTCTAGTTAGTCTCAGAGTTAGGTAGTATATAGTTTCATTTACCGTATTTTTCAGACTATAAGCCGCTACTTTTCTCCACGCTTCGAACCATGTGGCTTGTAGCTCGGTGCGGCTTTTCTGTGGAGTTTTCTTCAACCACCAGGGGGGGCTCTTTAGCAGGAAGTGAATCATTGGAAGTCAAAATTGGAAATCAAAGAAGAAAGTGTTGATTTTCATTTAGAGCAAACGCATGCTAGCGGCAGAAACGACAGAGGAATGTTTTCAAACCCCCTGATCGGGGAAACAACACGAATTAGTTCATCTGATGCAGCTTTTAAGACATTGAATTTATAAAACTGAATTTTTCTCCTGTGCGAATAAAAATATGACTTATTTTTTTTACTAAACTTTGCCAGGAAAAATGTTTCCTGCAAAAATTTGCCATCAAGCAATTCCTTTATTATGTCTTTTATAACTTAGGTAAAATGTTTTAAGTGAAATAATCTGCCAAACAAACTGGAACGTTTTTTTTTTTTTAATTATTGACTTAAAATAAGCTCCTATATCTTGCTGAAATATAACTTCAAACTAGTTTTGTCTTATTTTTAGTGTACTCTTATTTTTGCACTTGAAACTATGAAATACTTGGTAGGATTATGTTTTGCAGTGTACCAATGCAAATTAGCTTTTTGAAAAAAACAAAACCAGAAAAGCTTTTTCATCTGAAACTCCTTTATGTTCATAAACCATCTGATCTCTCACTGATTTGTTTTCAGTGTTTCATCATCGGATCGACACCTTTCCGTTTCTAGGTGTTTATTTATTTCAAACAAAATAAGTAAAAACAGAAAAAAAGATAAATAATAATTTGTTTGAAGAGGAAGAAGGTAGAAGCTACAGGATCTTTTTATGCTCATCAACCAGATAAACTATGAAATTATTTAAATTATTCCCACATAATGAGATTTAAACCTCATTACATGGAATGATTAATGCATTTGACATTTTTCTTTAGGTTTGTTGCAAAAAGCGATAAATCAATTAATTGCATGATAATTTGTATGATTTGTTGTTTCTCTCTTTCTACCATAAACTGGAGGATAAAAGTCTTCAGTCTGAATTAACTCTTTTCTTTTTACTTAATTTTGTCTTTATAATTTGTTTAATTTGTTGTTTTGTTTGTTTTTTTTTGGATTTTTAAAATGTCTCCCATTTCCAGAGTCTGAAGTTTATAAAATTTTGAGATGTGTTGTTACGTTACTTGAAAATGCTCTCAAAACATCATTATCGTTGTTTATCTCGATAATTTATGGGATCATTTATGCGTTACGGTGTCAGTCGTTTTTGGGGTTTTTTTCATGTGATTTATAAACAGGATGTTTTGATCTGAGAATGTTTGTAAAATCTTTCTCTGGTTGAGTTGCTGCTTCAGTTGATCGTTCTACCAGCTACCCTGCAAAAAAACAACAAAAAAAACCAAACAGTTTTTTAAAACATATGTAAGAAGATTCGTCTTTTATTTCTAACTTTCCTGCTCGTCTCGTTGCAGTTCGACATGCAGCGGATCACCCTGGAGGAGCTGAAACACATCCTCTTCTACGCTTTCCGCGATCACCTGACCATGAAGGACATTGAGAACATCATCATCAACGAGGAAGAAAGCCTGAAGGAAAACTCCGGGAACTGTCAGACGGAGTTTGAGGGAGGTGAGTGAAAGTCCCTGGGCTAATTTCACACGCAAAGTACTTCATGTGTCGCAGGCAGGCGCTGGGCGCTGCGTGGGCAGAGAGAGGGAGGAACTTATCCCGGCTGTCAGAAAGGATTTAAGCTTTCTCATCAACATCTCCAGCCAACAGAGTCCCAGCACACCTGCTGATTTATTGATTTGTGAGGACGAGTGTCAGCTGGTCAGCTGTTCAGCCGTGGCTCGCATGAAATATGCATGACTCCTCTCTGCACCAACAGCCATCCAAAATTTATGGATGTGCGCGAAGCAGAGGGTATTCCAGGACTCTCTCTCTCTCTCTTGTCTCTCCATTAAAACAGTGAGTGCCATTGTTTCTTCTAAGCTAATTATCATTCAGCTTTTTCCAAATGCCAGCTTTCAATTCAGATCCAGTGACTCAGATCCGGTCTTCATACATTTTTTAGAAAAACAACAACTTATAAATATTAGCTGCAGAGGAACAAATATTTCAGGAAATATGTTTTCATGTGCCAGCTTTTACTCTCAAAGGATTAACTGTAGCAGTTTGTTTCCTTGTGGTGCAAAGACGATCAATATCCACAGTAAAATGAGACAAAAAAAAAAACATTTTACTGCAAATATCTGTAGTTTTAAAATACATATGAAGTATTTTTGTCTAGTTATAGGGTAAATATCTTAGTACTCTTGAAATAAGACAAAACTAACTTAGAAGTAACTTTTCAGGAAGACATAGAAACCTGCTTTCAGTAAATCATTCCTTAATTTTGAAGAAAAATTTCTAGTTCCACTGGTAGAATGTTCCGCCGTTACCTAGCAACGCCAGCCACGCCCAGCCCGTTACCTAGCAACCCAGTTCTATTTCAACTGGCAGATATTTTCACTTGTCCCATGAGTATCTCACCAAGTTATGAGTTAAATAATCTGCCAGTGGAACCAATAATTTGTCATCAATAATAAGAAATTATTTACTGAAAACAAACTTCTACATCCGAAAAATATCTTTTAAGGTAGTTTTTGTGGTAATTTTATCTTTTTAAAATTTTTTTATTTTCTTCATGACAGTTTGTGTTGTTCTTATTCTTCTAAACAAACAGTTGGTTCTGTGTTAAATTGTTAAAAATGATCATTTATTGACATTTCGTTCCGATTGCTAAGTGGATCATTGGCTTGAAAACCAAACCAGACCTTTGGAAATCTAAAACATGAACTTACATTTGAATAAATTACTTGTTATTTTTTGGCTTCTCCAAAAAAAATCATGCCAACATTCTTTTGGCATTTAAGTTGAACTAAAACATTAGCGTTTAACCTTAAAGCTGAAACACTAGGATGCTTTTATGCTAATACATTCGATAACCAACAAACCTTTGGATTAAAACTTTGTTGTGTGTGAATAAGAATAACATTCACTTAGGACTTAAAGCTTTTCAGATAATATAAATTGTACTTTTTAAACCTTGAAGCATTAGCATAATATCCTTCTATGTAACTTAGAAAGTCATGCTAACATTTGATTAAAAAGGCTGTATGCTAATGTCAACAGTTAGCTAGCATCTTTAAGTCGAAAATGTTTTGCAGAAAATAAATCCAAGGAAAATGATAACATTTGATTTTATGCATGTGCTAATTATGTTCATGTCTGACATTTAGCTTTGGATTTTAAATATTATTTTAAAAACTGCACCAGTTGCTCTAAAGCTAATGTTGTTGTCAAACTTTTAAGCACTTTTGTTGGCGGAAACCAACTGACCAAAAACATTTTCTTAATTATTTTACAGTTCTGAAATGTCATTCTTTGATGAAAATATATGAGGCCATTCAGTGTGATTGATGTGTTGTTTGCTCTGAAAGCTTATTAGGGAAATACAACCTTCTCTCTGGCATCAATCTCAGCATTAATTCATTAATGACATGAAAAGTTGCTGAGTCAGAACGTTTTTTAACCTTTTCAAAACTGTTAAAATATTAATAAAAGCTGTCTATATTTGCTAAGTATTTCTTAAAATCAAATAATGTTGAATACCTTTTCTCATCGATCAGTTTCTCCATGACTTTGTGATTGTTTTTTGTTATTTTTTTTTTGCAACAAAAATCAATATTTCCACTTTGTGACATTTCTTTACTCGCCACATCGATCACAGATTACAGCTTCGCACCAGGTGAGGCTGAGGCAACAGTGTAAAAGTAAAGAAATGCTGCCACCTTCAGGTGGGAGTTAGCATCACTTAACTGCAATGTTTTTGACAGTTTTATCAGGAACATTACAATGCATTCACAGTTATAAATTAGTGTGAAAATCTGGAGGGACTGATGGATGTGATTTGGCATCTGGAGCTAAAAGGGCCACATAAGAAGCCACAGCGGGCCGGATTTGGCCCGCGAACCATGAGTTTGACACATGATTTAAGGTGTCAGCGTTTCCAGTGAAATTCCAGTCTTTTGCTTTTCATTTATGATCATTTGTGTTTCATTTTTAGAGGAAAAATGAACAATAAAGTCTCAATAATCACCACCTGCATGAGAGTTTTACCAAAAGAGCTAAAATTGTACAAAAGTAAGAGTAAAACGGCTGCAACACATTTTCACTCAAGTAAAATAAAAGTAGAAATTACTCAAGTAAGAGTAAAAAGTATTTGGTAAAAAGTGCTGAGTAACTGATCAAATTATTAATCATTTAATGTTTAAAAATTACATCATCAGATGGATCAAAATATAAAATTAAGTGGAAAATTTAGTATTTTAAGGACCAAAATGACAATAATTTATATAAGTAACAAAGAAAATGACAAAAAAGGAAAATAAAATGTTTCCAAATCAGTTTCTTTCAATAAAAAAACTTATAAACCTTTAATAAAAACTGCAGGTGTTTGTCTGAGTCTGGTTTGTTTTTCATTCAGTGGGTAGAAAATCCTGAAATTTTACTCAAGTGAGAGAAGAAATACTTCATGATAAAATTACTTAAAGTACAGCGTAGTAAAAATACTCCTAGAAGTACTTTTTACTTCAGTAAATGTAAGCAGTTACTACCCGACTCAGATCCATAAAACGGCTGCAGGACGACAACAGGAAGCTTCATGGTGACGAACCGTCCATCGGGTCCATCAGAACCACCTGGCGCTCGCAAACACCAAAATGTGCTCAGTCATGGAGAAATCAATGCATTCTGCCACAACGCGGTTCCTCCTCGACCCGATCCATCACGCTCCTCCGGCGCTCAGGACATCAGCCGGCTGATATATGAAGAAGCATGAAAGGAAGTTTGATTTCCCCGCGGCTTCTTCCTCGGTCAGCAATCGATGCGGTGGGAAACACCAGCATAAAGAATTTAACCGGTCCACAGAAACCCGGCGGCCACTGATTCATAGCTGAACAAATTGTTCTGATGGCGTAAAGCAGAGGAAACATGCCGGACAGCCGATGTCCAGTCAAACCCTGCCACTTCCAGTTGGCGCCGTTGCCTCTAGGTGTTTAATGATTTATAGATTCGGTTTCTGTTTTACAGTGAAGGACCTGCTAATAGCAGCAGCCGAACCTCATCAACCCACTAAACCGCACGTGTTTTAAGGCCAGAAACCAGTAACAGGTCATTACTGGTGACCCATTATTCTTCCTTGAAGAGGTTAGGACAGATATATGGTCTCACAACAGATGTCAAACTCGAGGCCCGTGGGCCAAATCCGGCCCGCCGAAGCTCTTTATGTGGCCCTCTAGATGCTAGACTAAACACTAATGCTTAAATATTTTATTATCAATCAAATTGATGCAGTTTTTATCTGTTTACTGCCAATTCATATCAATCAGTCCCTCCACTTTATTTAGTTATTATGGAAATTCACACAAAATCAACAAATCTCTGCACTTTTTTACGCTAATAATTGGAAGTTTATCGCAGATTTCTCTCAAAAACTGTCAAAAACTTTCTTACTTGTACTAAATAGCTGCTTCGGTCTTAACTGATGTCAGATTATAATCCATAATCTGTACAGCGAGTCATGAAACATTGCATTTACCGTCATGAATAAGAGCAAATATTTTCAAATTAGTTCCACAAACTCCTGGATTTTTATTGCAAAAAGAATCACAGAATCCTGGAGGAACTGAAAAGATGTTCAGTAATAATTTTAAGGATTCATTAATATGATCGCAGTTCGTGAGCAGGTTTTATCAATACATTTGGCCCTTTAAGAGGATTCATGATTTTGATTTGGCCCACAGTGAAAATGAGCTTCACACCCCTGGTTTATACAAAACAAAATAATTCTTAGATAAGAAGAGTTTAGCCAGTTCAGTTCTGCTGTTTTAGAGCCTCCTGTCACTTTAAATCCAAAGAAGCCACTTCTGGCCACGCCCCTCCACTCAACGTTGACACTCAAATGTGAAAATGACTGCAACAGACGCGCAGTTTTAGAACCGTACACCTTTGAAAAGCAGAAGTGGAGCCTCCTTGCCAACCAACAAGAATGCAGCAAGTGGTTTCTGGATGGTAAGTCGACAACAAAACATTTTCCAGCAGCCATTGTGCAGCTGAAATATGCTGGAACTCTGGTTGGGTTGCTAGGTGATGGAGAGAGTCCCAGTGGGGTTGCTAGGCAACAGTACAGCGCCCATCAAATGAGACTTAACAACTGAAAGATATTTGAAATGGCATAAAACATTAACTCCTTGCCAAAAACTTTTTTTTTTTTTTTTTTTTTTTTTTTATGCCTGGGTTGTTTTTGGAAGCAGTAGGAATAAAAATATGCAAAATGTGAATTTTCCGTAACATTTAATTTTGGCTGCTTGTAGGACGTCCGCCGGCCGACAGAAGGTCCAGGTAATTGGACTGAGAGCTAATGTCCAGAACAGAAATTACAGCCCAGCAGCTCAACATCTGTTGAGTCCAGTAGCAACACGCTGAGCTCAGTTTGGCCTCCTCATAAATGCAGTTAGATTACCGGTTCTGTTGCAGAGCGCAGCTTTTGTCCCTTCAGTGAAACGTTATATTTAGAGCTTGTTTAATGCAGTGAAAGGTGACATAAAGCACTTTACAGAGGTGAAAACAGAAGAACTGCTGAAATTACAAGATACACATCAGACATGGGTTTTGCATTTTGAAAGCTGGTGGTTTACAGTGTTAAGTAACTTCAGGTTGGTAAAATACTGAAAAATAGAGAAAAACCCAGAAATGCTGCAAAAGAAAGTCCCTGAAAATGGAGAATTTCTTGATTTTAATTGGAAAATTTACAAACACAATTTATTATTGTCAGATTTTAAACAATAAATACAATATGAGATGGATGCAACGTATAACAACAAATGACATTTTGTAAAATTGTAAGAAAATGGTAGAAAAAAACTGGGAATTATAAAGAGAGATTAATAAAGTAATTTAAGGCTCAATCTCCACTAGCTTGGATATCCAGCTCAGCATTCTAAAATAGGTTGTTATAAAGTTATTTTGTAGAAATCTCAGATATTCGCTGGCAGTTGCAGCCCCTAAAAATCTCAAACGTAAGCCGAAAAGTTTAGTGAAACCTTGTAGAACCGTCAAAGGAAACGTGAATCCTTATTTTGCTCAGGATCTTCTTCTTTTGGCTTTTTACGTGGACGTGGCTCTTTATCGCGACCTGCTGGCGAAGCAAAGGCACTGCAAGTCTTTTTCTGTTGCTCACGTTTCAAATCCAGGAGGAAAAAATCCCAGTCTTTTGCAGCAACCTGTCACAGTGTGGAACAAAATTAATCATCTACAATATTTAAGATTTCATCTAGACATATATAAAATATTCTGAGTTGTATAAGCTGTTTTCTACTCCTCTCTCCCAGCCAGCTGCACCTGGTAACTCACAGTTTCATAAGAACAGAGCTCCTTTGTGTAGGTAAAAGAGAGGACCAAGGCCAGCCGCCTGCAAGGGAAGAGATAACTAGTTAGCGTACTCCCGCTATGGGAACAGGATGAGATGCTCAACTTATCTGTAGCTTTGGAGGTAGCGTGGTAGAGGACGCCTCCCCCTCAGGGCTGTCTGTTTGGTTCAGAGACCCTGTTTATGCTATGTGTCCTAATTTGGTTATGGGTATTTGAAATGACTCCCCCCTTCCTGTGCGCCAAGGAACCGTACATGATTCTGTGATTGTTTCAGACCCAGAAAACACCTGGAGTTTGTTGTGATTTTATCTGTCGTTCTCCACTTGCAATGATATTAAGAGTTTTTGTTCTTCGCACTTTTGCTGTCTCCGTCTCATCTCTGGAAAATCTGTGCATTTCAACAACATTATTTCTGACGTGAACGCGTTGTGATGTCACTAACGAGCCTCAAATATCCAGAAGCGGTTCCTCTGGATAGTGGCGTCTTCAGGAAGCGTTTCGATGACTTCAGCAGCTCTTGGATTAAGATGTAAAAACAGCCTGAGTGAGAGCTGAGCGACCGCAGGTCACCGGGTCAAAGGGTCACCGGGTCACCGGCCCAGCTCGCATGACGACTGTCGGCTGGTGAAATCATTTCACTTCAGTCTGAGGAGAAGAACTGAACTACATCCTGGAGGAGAGAAACGGAAAACATGGAGCTTCAGAAAGACATTAGTGTGGATTCAACCAATAAATGTTAAAGTATTATTTACTCTGTTTTATTGTTGCTATGCAACAATAATGTATTATTAGTAGTAGCAGTAGCAGTAGTATAATGTTTTAGCAATAATAAAACGTTATTTTCTATTATATATTGCAATCATTTCCATTTTAAATGTATTATTAATACTTAATATGCTTTTTTAATGTAACATTTTTTAAATGTATCAGTAGTTATATTAGTATCTGTAGTCGTGATAGTACTTCTACTAGTAATACTGAGTTATATTTAATAATACAAACATTACCAATGGTATTATAATTATTGATATTATTTCTATTTTGTATGTTTTTATTTTCATTTCGGTTTTAAATCTATCATCACTGTTATTAGTAGTAGTAAGTCTGTTATTATTTCTATATTAAATAATAACACAAACATTATGAATGATATAATTTATTTTTGCATTTTTGTTGCTCTGCTGCAAACATTTCTATTTCATGTAGTCATAATAATTATTCATTTATGATTGTGAACATCTTAATATTTTAAAACTGGACATGAAAGAATTAGTTTCTGTTGCTTTAAGTTTCCCGGTTCCAGCCTCTTTGGGTTTTTAGGAACATTTGGACCTTTATAGGCGTATTTGGCTTCTGAAGCCAGTCTGTTCCCAGGAACTGAGCCACTTCCCTTCTGGTCCGTCTCTGCTGGTCACCGTCCGTCCAGCGTCCCGCCGTTCATTCAGACGAGACGTGAAATCTGCCCGGCAACAGCGATGAGCTCACACTTCAGTTCTGTTGCTCCGAACCGCAGCGGAACCGACATGAGGTCCAAACCCAAAGGATTTTACTATCAGAGTTTCTTAGCGTTGCCACAGACCAATAACTGAAACATCGATTAAATTTAGTCTTCATTCCAGTTGATATGATTATGATGAAATTAGAGGAAATGCAATGTTTTTGGCTGTTTTTTTGTTTTATATTTGGAGGTTGCAAGGTCGTTCGCATAAATACACTGCAAAAACACAAAATCTTACCAAGTATTTCTGGTGTTGTTTCTCGAACAACAAAGTAACTTCTCAGCAAGATATTAGAGCTTGTTTTATGTAAATAATCCTTAATATTGATGAGAAAATACTAGTTCCACTAGAAGATTATTTCACTTATGGGAAAAATGTCTTGTTAAAAGTGAAATAATCTAATCTTTTTTGTCATTGTTAAGGCATTGTTTACATGGAACAAGCTTACACTAACATGTTTACCTTAGAAACGAGACCATTTGTGTTGTTGAAGTGGGAGCTCCAGCACATTTGGTCAGCTGTACAATGGCTGCTGGAAAAGACAAGTGTTTTGTCGTTGACCTACTATCCAGAAAGCGGTTAATCCATTCTTATCGGTTGTGCAGGAGGCTCCACTTCTGCTTTTCCAAGATGTACAGTTGTAAAATTGAGGATCTATTTTATACTTCAGTGTAAACGTTGGTTTGGGGGCGTGGCCAGCTCCTTTAACTTGCTGAAAAGTCACTTTTAATTTAGTTTTGTCTTATTTCAGGTACACTAAGATATTTGTACTACAAACTAGACCAAAAATATTTGGTAAGATTTTCTGTTTTTGCAGACAGGAAAACATTTTTACTGTATTTTGATATAGAAAGTGTATTTTAATGCATTGAGACACCGGAGTTGTGAATGAACTCTTGTTTTGTTCGATGTTTGTCTGCATTGTTGCTGTCAAATACACAAATAAATTCAATTAAATGTGAAGCAACTTGAGTTGCCGGTTGCCGCACGAACTTGATTGAATCTGTCTCTACGCAGACGATCTCGTGTTTTTGTGGACTCTTATTTTACTGTCTTTTCTCTTCGCATTCTTCTCGTTCCAGTCCACCCGTCGAAGAAGAACCGTCAGACGTGCGTGAGGAAGAGCCTCATCTGCGCTTTCGCCATGGCCTTCATCATCAGCGTCATGCTCATCGCAGCCAATCAGATGCTGAGAAACGGCATGGAGTAGCCGGGCGGCGCCAGCCTGCATGTGCATGCCGGGTGCGTGGAGCCGTGCCGCTGCAGACAGAAAACAGAACCACAAGGCGCAGCGATCCAAACCATCAACCAGGAAAAAAAAAACACGCTTTGTTTTTCATTTCAACGCCTCCAGTTGACCCAAACAAACCCGCCATGAAGCCAGCAAGAGGAGGCGCCCGGGACTCCTCCCCCTTTACTCCGACAGGGACTTTAAGGGCTGACATCACTTCCTCTGTCGTCTCTGTTTCCCCGATGCAATAATTCAGACCGAACATTTAGAAACCAGTGCAGGAGTTGAGATCCGCTCCAGACGGGAGGCGGGCCCGGCGCCCAGCAGGAGGCTGATGAACTACACCGAAGCATACCAACATGGCCGCCGGGTTCCTGCTGGGCCGCCGTACTTCAGCTCTGATTAACTGCTGACTCTGTGGGAAACGGCGGATCGTTTCCCCCTGCTGGACCAGAACCAGAGATCTGAAACCATCACTTCACCCGAATTATATGTTTGTATCTAAACACGTAAATCATCGATTCAGTCCAATCCATTTTGTTTCGACATGTTTTATTCAGAATAAGTAGCAAATAATCTGGATTTACTTACATCTTATCACAACTAATTAACCTGGAGGTCTTTGATTTCATCCTTCATCTAATTTAAACCGTCACTCTAGATAAATTAGTTATTTATTTCACCTTTCTCTTTATAGTTTGTTTTGGCTTTTCATCCTCTTTTCACCTCAAAAACACAAAATCTTACCAAGTATTTTGATTTAGTTTCTACTACAAACATCTTAGTTCACTTAAAATAAGACAAACTCACTTACAAGCAGCTTTTTAGTTAGAGATAGAAATTTATTTTAAATAATTCCTCAATATGGATGAGGAATTATGGCAGAAAACAACTTATGACAAAAGCAAAAAATGAAATAATCTGGGATTAAAACCACAACTTTTTCATCAATATTCAGACATTTCTATTTCAATTACTTGTAAGATTGTTTTTGTCTTATTTCAGGTGTAATAAGATATTTGCACTCGAAACTAAATCAAAATACTTGGTAAGATTTTGTGTTTTTGCAAAGTTTCTTTTTAATCAAAAGTCTTAAAGTAAGTGCACCCCATGAGTCAATAATTTCACCATTTATTTAGTTTCTAGTGCAAATGTCTCAGTAAACCTGAATTAACACAAAACTAACTTACAAGTAACTTTTTAGGAAGATATATCAGCTTGTTGGTTATTCCTTAATGAATTTTATGTTTTTTTTCTAGAGAAATTTCTGAGATAAATCAAGTTTTGTTTTTTTGTTTTTTTTGCAAAAATTTACCTTTTTTCTATCTTAATACTTTTTCATCAATATTAAGAAATAATTATTTGTAAATTAGTTTTGTCTTATTTCAGATGAACTACGATATTTGCACAAAAAACAGACCGTTTGTTTGTTTGTTTTGTTTTTTGTCTTTCACTTTGTTGAGGTTTGGACTTGGACTAGGCCAGTGCAAACCTTTGAGTCTGTCTGTGTTTGTTTGATTCTGATATTTGGACTGAGCCTCAGGATGGAGGAAGTTGATGTTAGGCTGCAGAACGAGCCCAGATCACCACGCCGTGCTGATATCAGCTGTTTGTCTTGTTTCAGTTAGAGGATTCTGACCAACATCTCTGCTGTTGTCGTCTCACTTCTAGAGGGTTTGTGATGCAGCTTTAACTTGTGCTGCCACGTCCTTTTGAATAGCCGAACCTCGTTAGCTCTGTCGTTTCTTAACGAGGTTCATTTAACGTCCGACTGTCGAGTCTGACATCGATTCCTGGGAAAATTAGCGTAAATGTTTTCCACTTGCGTATAATTTTTCTCTAAACAGAGTTATGACTTTAAATTTCTCTTGTTTACTCCAAAGCAGAAAAACGTCTCCTTTCCTCTGCTTTTGGTAAAAAGCTTGTGAGTCAACAGGGATGCACTTAGTTTTTCTCATCACTGTTTATATTCATTTCAAGCTGTTTTTGCCTGCAGATACTTCATATCGGGTTATCCAGTCTGTTCTGTTCTTGCAGCATAAAATATTAGAATGATGTTTTAGGACCGTCAAAGAGAGAAAAAGGGGAGGAATTTCCACCGAAAATAAAAAAAAAACTCAAACTGTTGAGAGAAAATTTTAATTTCTGAGTTTGAAAAGTCAAAAATGTGTTAGAAAAAATAATTGAGATTAGGTCCAGAAATTATCTAGAAAAATATAAGATTTCTGAGTTTTAAAGGTTGAGCATTAGACTTTTCAAGTGTCATTTTTTAAAACTTTTTTATTTTTTACTTTTCCAAGTTTTTCTAGGAAATGTTTGACTTTTCAAACTCAGACACTGCCAAGCTCTTTCTAGAATTTATTTTTATTTTTTTAGATTAATCTCAACATTTCAGATTTTTTTTTTCAAGCAAATTTCCAACTTGTCAAACTAAAACAAATACTTTTGATTTCTGGAAAAAAATTATTTTTTTTTTTTTGCAAAATTTCAACATTTGAAACTCGACATTTTGTTTTTCTTGATGTTTTTAGAGTTTTTTGGTGGAATGTTGCCCTTTCTGTTTTCTAACTCACTGATCCGGCTCTGAACTCCTGCACTGCCTCTCATTTAAACTCTTAAAGGGCCAGCAGCCCCTCACTAACTGCATGTGATCGAGTCTGTGTCTTGTGTAAATATTGCAACCTTTGTCAGCAGTGTGTGTCCCGTGTGTGTTTAGGTGTTTTTGTGCGTGTGTGTGTGTGTGTGCATGACTGTCGGTGCTCTCCGCTCTCCGGGGCGTTCAGGGTCCTGAAACATCCGGGTCGCTGACGTCCTTCCGGTTCCCTCTGAACCTCCATCCAAAGCCATAAACTCTGCGGAGACGAACCGAACATCTAAATGTCGTCTGTTCCTGTTTTCACACGGAAACACGAGATGTAACGGGCATTTTTAGACAGAAATCTGATTTAATTTGTTTATTTTTCACTCCAATGGCAGGAGAAGTTGGTTTGTCAGTTTGTGTCATAGTGCCATCTAGCGTCTCTCCACAGTAACTTCTGTATTTTTCACGTTTTGAGCAGAACTGTCTGGAAAACTGATGCTAAATGTTGACATGTCATGTAAAATGTACAGGCTGAACGCTTCTCTACCAGCAGCGCAGGGAGAGAAACTCTTATTTAAACTTGATATTTATTGGGATAAATTTCTTGCCTGTGGCAGAAAAATAGATTTTGAACCTATAAAAGGTTTAATTTATCTACCTTTGGGACTCATTGAGCTTCGATGGAGTCTCAAAAACCTGCAAACGTGTTTTATAAATATTTTATTTGGTTTTATTGCATTTGGTTTGAAGAATTAAATCTGCAGAGTGGTTGCATGTTTCCATCACTGAGTTACTCTGCAGTAGCATGATGGATAATTCCCACTTCTTAATTCTCACATGTAATTTTGTAAATATTTACCTGGACAGAATATCTAGACAAGCACATACTGTACTTAATGCACGTGCAATATTTACTTAGACTAGACTTCCAGTCGTACTATTTATTAGAGGCATAATAATTATAATCTTGTAAATATGAAAATCTGTATAAACGCAAAACAAATAATTGTTGCAATAAAAACTTTTTTTTAAATGTTTTTTTTTTTTTTGTCTTATTTTTATGCAGATTTGCTGTAAAAACATTCTGAAACCTGATGATCATTTAGTTATAAAACTATAAAAGAAACAAGTTTTGAAGGATTACTTCTTGGGAAAATATTTTACATTTTTAAAACATTACATTAATTGCTCAGTGTTTTAACTCCACTAAATTAAATTAAATAAATAAATATATATATATATATATTCCTTCAATGTTTCATTCAGGGTTGCAATTTTCACTCTGTCCTCATGGGGGCGACATTCCAGTTTATAAACTGTTTACCGTCAAGAGAAGAAAAGAATGGAAAAGTATGTTTGTATGAATAATAGCAATTAATAACATGCCAATTGAACTAGAAAGTGTTTTTCAAAACAGGTAAATTTATTAAATTATACAACTAAAAAATATTCTTGTGTTCAACAAGTTTTGTTTTTTTTAATTTGCAGTAAATTGAAGGACAAAATGTTTTAAAACCACATGATTAGAACACAATTAAGAAATGACTTTTATTAATGTGTTTCTATTAACTACAAAATAAAAACAAGAAATTATTAAAGTTAAAATATTAAAAACGAGAATTTTAAAAATCAAACTTTTTTTTAAAATGGCTCTCTAAATAAAAATGTTCAAATTAATGAGTTACACTTTTAAAAAGTTTTTTTTTTTTTACACTTTCCATATAATAAATTAATACTTTTCTGGATTTCATTGTTGGGTTCTGCAGCATCTTTAGAGTATAACTTTAACTATTCAATTTTATTAACAACAAAGTTGAAACAAGTAAATTTTAGTGAAGCAAAAATATATTTTGATTTAAACTGGAGACGTTAAATATTTGCTGTTTCAGCATGTTTGGAATCCAGATTGTTTCTGAAATTTAAATCTTACAGTTTGTTTCTCCTCCTTCCCTCTTTCGTAATATTTTCCTTTCTTTTTGAAAGAAAAAATTTTCTGAATGACTTTTCCACTCGTTTTCATACCTGATCATTTTCAGAACAATCTCTGGTCCTTCTTGGTTTAAACTAACTAAAATGGCTGCAGGAATCATTAAATAATTTAAATGTGTGAAAAAATCTATTTCAATTCTGATACAACGATGTCATTACTTCACTATTAGTTCTGTAATATTGGGTTGTTTTGGTAAAAACAAACAAACAAAAAAACAATAAGACAGTTTGACAGAAAACATGAATTAATCACAGGAGTTTTGTAATAAATGAACTTGGCATTGCAGGCACATACATGATCATTTATTCATCAATTTATTTAATTTGGGCTGAGATGTTTTCACAGTTAAATGTGAAGCCCTCTGTTTACCATATTTGACCACCAGGGGGAGCTGTCAGACTCTAAGGTGAGGGAACAGCTGCGTTTAGCAACGTTTTCATTATAGAATAATTTGTTCAAGTCCATTTTGTAAAGGGGTTTATGTTTCTTAAAAGATAATTTGATAAATTCACAATAATAAAAAACTTGATGGAATATGAAGTGGATTTCCTGCCTGATAGTTTTGGTCGTCATATAAAGACAGATTGTCTTTTCCTCTTTATTCTACTGATGCTTTTGTTTTCATCTTAGGTTGGAGGTTTAAAATGATTGTCATTATTGTCAAAATTGTCAAAATTGGCTCCTTTTGGAGGCCAGTTTATTGTTCATTAGCAAACTCCACGTTTGCTTTTGTTTTGGTACCACAGAGGAAGATTTTCCTAACATTTCATAGTTATAGAAATTTATGGCCACTTTCTTTTGATGCAGATCTCCAAAATTCAAAACATTTTATTTTCTCGCAAAACCAAAAAAAAAAGTTCAATTGAAACGTCAAATTTCCTGGACTTGTCTGGAGTTCAATCAACTTAAAAATTAAATCTAAATAGAAAAATAAATGTTTTTTTTTTGGGTTTTTTTGCAGGAATTTTAAGTGTCTTAACAGTTTAATGATTGTTAAAAAAACATTATTAAAAAATGTGAGATCTTTTCTCTTTTTCAGTTGAATAAAAGTTAAAATTTAGAAAAAAAATATGAGAACTTAAAATATGATTATTTTTTTTTAATTTTAACTGAGATGCCAATAAGTTGGTTTTCACCATATATGCATGATATGTACATTTTCCATTTAATTGAAACAGAGAAATTAATAAAAAAAATACTTATGTTACATTTATGCATGAAACACTCTGGGCTCAGATGATCCAAATGTACCAGCTGTATTAACTTCTGTGTTGATTTTCAGCATAAGATGATTTTTCGTTCCTGTGGTCGGTCAGTCGTTTAAAGTCTGGTCAGTGTTCAGGGACGTGTTAGCATGCACGCGCCGTCCTTGAACGCCACACTCGCCTCTGCAGCTTCAAACAGGGCCTTGTGCTCCTGCAGACGCTCCCCATTTCATTTACATCTCCAAAATTAACTGATGCTTCATCCACAGCAGGATGCTGACACCGAGCAGCGGGAGTTTGGTTTCTCATTCAGGAACATATGGAGACATGAGAGTTTAATCTGGAACTTTTACATCTCTGGATGTTTCTATCCAGCGTTGTGCCACCTGGCTGCTATGTGAGATTTAGATGTGATTCTTTTGTAACACTGATGGAGCCAAAGCTTGTCTAATCCAGGTTTGTGCGGCTGACAGAAAAGAGGGAAATTTCTTTAAATTCAGAGGACTGATTTCACAACATTTGGTGATTTATTAAAATAACAAAAACATGCAAATTATTAAAGCAAAAAAAAAGAAAACAAGCTATAGGAATGTCCTAGTCAGGATTTACCTTGAAAGCTAATTAAAATTAGACATTTTCTGATGCCACATTAGAAAATGCAGTTTTTACCCAACTGGACATTGATAAGGTTTCTCCAAGGTTACAAACTTTATCTGAAATTTGGGTTTGGTTACATGATGTGTGGGGTCATCTGCATAACGGTGCATTTCTGCTGTTATCATAGTCTCTGCAATGAAAAATTAATTGAGGCTAAAACTGGATCTAGGCTGAAAATTAGAATTACAAAAATGTCTCATATAACTTAAAAAAGACAGACTTTAAAAAAACCCTCATGTAAAAATAATACAAATAGGTAAAAATTACACAAAATCCAAACAAGGCTCAAAAACGTGCTTTACTTGAAGGGTGTCCAAAGTGTGGCCCAGAGGCCATTTGTGGCCCTTGGACTGATTTTGTGCGGCCCCCCGACTGCAATTCAAAACTGGCACAAATTTTCCCTTTAAATGGAGATGGAAACTTTTAATGTGTAATAAGGCTAAAAATAGTCACCAACAAAATTTTCTTATGCAGGAAAATATAAAAAGCAACAAAAAGTATTTGTGTTTTTGTAACCAAGTTTTAAGAAAAGGTAAAACCAAGTTTAACCAGATACTTTCACTGAAAAGCTGCACAAAAATCAGCTTTTATTCTTCCTTAAACTCGGTTAAGTATAGCAAATGTTTTAAGTGATCCAAGTTTTTATTACTGAAAATAAATGTATCTAATCGAGCCTAAAAGAAATTGAAAACTAGATGCCTCAAACATTTCCTAGAAAATGTTTGAGGCATCTAGAATTTTCTTAAAAATTCTAATTTTTAGACTAATATCAAATATTTTTGTTGAAAAAGTGTAATTTTAAAATGTTAAAAATGTCTCATTAATCACAAAATAGCAGAACTGGGCTCCTTTCTGCTGTCTGCAGCAGCTCTAACACACCAACGGTGTTTATGCAACGCTTCCTAAAAAAACAGCCACGCAAAACCCAGGAAACCATGTTGTTTATTGGAAGACAATCTGAGAAACCAAACCAATAACACTGAATTATTTGAATCATCTGACATCACGCTTCTCAGAGTCGGAACATTTTCAGCCTGGAAAGTCGTCGATACGTTTGATTGCAAATCAAACTCCCTGCTGCAGTCTGCAGAAGATGCTTCGTTAGTTTTGGCACTCAGATAAACAAACAAACTCAACATTCCTCCAATGAGCATGAAGTTTTCATGCTAACCTGTGTGTTGCTACAGGATGCCTCCAGGTAAAATGACTGACAGTTCACTTCTCTCTTTAGCCCTCTTGGCATTTTTTTAAATTATTTTATTTTTTGACAACTTTTAAAACACTTACTGTGCCTTACTCTTCAAATTATAAATATTTACAGGGTTTAGACTTTTTAAAGGCAAAAAGTAAAAAATATCTTTATGCTTATTTACGAGAGTAATTTGATTTATTTATTTATTTTCTCGTCTTTTTTACACTAAAATCTGGAACAACTAACAGATTTCTGTAACTACATTCTGAACAGAGCGTCACTTTTTCAAAAACACCTTACAGGACATGACAAGGAATGGAGTATTGAAGAGATTTAGATAACAAAAATATTTAAATGAGCCTTAAGGAGCTGTGCAAAAGATTTAAATCAATAATTCTCCAGCTTCTCTTCCAGTTTTTCATTTGAGGTTTTTTTTTTTCATTTTGATATTTCAGATTATGATGGCAGCACATCACAGAGTCCAGCCTTTGTTTTTATTTGTTTGCTGTTAAAATCCAATAAATTGAGCAATTTTGTTGTTTTGTTTTCTGTCATCTAAAGAAAACTCTAAAAATTGTTGTTCACTGCAGTGAAATGAGGGAAAATGTGGCCAGAAATGTGAGGAAAACCTCAGAGAATCTGCAGAGCTGCTCATCCAAACCAGTTTAAAACAAAACAGAAACACATGAAGTACGCAGAAACGCACCGAAATGAAGGACAGCTCCAGAGCTTCTGCTCTTCCTGTCAAACATTTTTGGTTGATTGAATCTCAGGTCATGAACGTCAAAGCACTGTACAGCAGTAACACACACACACACACACACGCAAACACACCCCAACACACACACACACACACACAAACGCACACATTTTAGAGTGGCTATCTTGTGGGGACTTTCCATTGACTTCCATTTATTTCTACAGCCTAGACCTTAACCTTACCCTAACCCTCCCCATTACATACCTAACCCTAGCCAAATCTCAATTCACATCTTAGTCCTAAATCTGACCCCTGACCCATAAACAGTGCTCCTTGTGGGGACCAAAGCCTTGTCCCCACAAGGAGCAGTGGTCCCCACAACATCGTATGTATCAGGAAAATGGTCCCCATAAAGTATTATAAACAAACACGCACACACACACACACACACACACACACACACACACACACAGAGGATTTATAAGAACACATTAAGTCAAAATAAATCAGACAGAATCAGTCCTCATGCTTAGTTTGTCATTCTGAATGTTCATTTTATAAAAAATAATTCACGATAATCTTCATGGCACCCGAAGTTTTGATAAAACATTTCTGTTGAAGGTTTGCATCAGCGTCTCATTGGCTCGTTGTGACCAGGCTGAGCCAATCGCAGCCCAGGAAACGGGCCACGCCGGTGGCTATTGCTTCATGGCGTTCTTGATGGTCCACCTCTGACCCGAACAGGGCTGCAGGACCAGCAGGTGGCCAAAGTAAACATTGGCCGGTACCACCTCCAGACAGCGACCCGTTGCCCGGTTTACGATGGAGTCGTTCTGCAGGATCAGAACAGAGGAGTCAGAATGCGTCTCGGTTGATGTTAAAGGGAACCAATCTAGTAAAATTCACTTTTTGCATGTTTCTATACTTCCGTTGGGATTTCTACTGCTTTTTAAACATTTCCATGTGGTCAGACAGTTATTAGCTTAATTAATTAATATAAAAAAAGAAGTAGTTCAGTCAGTTCCACCTGTAGTTTCAAGCATGAAGCATCCCGAGGGAAGAAAAGCCTCTCCATGACATAGTGAGAGATTATTTAATATTATTGTTGTCACTGAATCAAACTGTAGATATGCAGGTTATAATCAAAGGCCATTTTAAATGAAAAAGTCAATTTTTTTGTCATTGATTTTTAAAAATTATAATAATTACATACATTGCAATTAATTTTCATTCAAAAAGCTGAAAAGAGAATCCAGGTTATTAAAAAAAAATCCAAAATTCAGTTACTGGGGATATTATTATTACTTCAAAGAGGTACATCCCATGTTAATAAATCTATGATGCATAATTAGGAGTTTAAATTAATATATTCTAAGACAGCAGGGAGTCTAACGATTCTTCCTGAGCTCCAACTGGTATCCAAGTCGAAGAAAAACAAGAAAAATTAAGCTAAAATCATCTTAATTTAGATTTTCTGCAGGAGAAAATCCCATCACAATGGGTGGAAGAATTAAATAGTTTCCTGAAACTTTGTCATTTTGTTGGCCACAATGCCCAAACTAAAGAACACAGAGGATTTAATGTAAAAACAGAATAACCTCTGACCTTTTAGAAAGGTAATAAAGTAAATAATAAGAGGACAGGATGCACTGCAAAAACACAAAATCTAGCCAAGTATTGTCTATCATCAAGTGTAAATATCTCAGTATAGCCAAAACAAGACGAAGTTTTGTTTTGGATGTTTTTATGGATGTTTACGACTATTGAAGTGTCATTCGGTAAATAATGACACTTTTAATGCAAAGTTACACTGAAAGTTGTATTAAAAGTTGATTAATTGACTTTTAATTCATTTAATTAATTATTCAGTCAATAATGACCCTTTTAATGCAACGTTCTATTAAAAATTGCATTAAAATCTATTAAAATTGTCAACTTTGCATGAAAGTTGTCACTATTTACCGAAGGACGTTTCATGGCAACAGCCGTAAACATTCATAAAAAGTTCTGCATCTTTATGACAGTGTCACGTCAGTCTCAAGTAAATGTTACCCATTTTTCTCATGTTATAATTTAAGTAACCTGGCAGTGGAATAAGTGCATTTTCAACGATATTAAGAAATGATTTACTTAAAACAAACTCATATTTCTTGCTGAAAAGTTACTTAGTGCATTTGAAATCAGACAAAATTAAGATATTTGCACTGGAAACTAGATCAAAAATACTTGGTAAGATTTTGTGTTTTTGCAGTGTGGGAGACCCAGAACCACCTGAAATAAGATGTACACAGCGTCGCGTTTTTATTTCCACTTCAGACTCTTCACCTGGGAGAAGCTCCACGTCTTCTGTTTGGCGCTGGCCACCTTGTCACAGTTCAGGAGTTGGGGAAAGCTGCTGCTCGGGTCGTCCACCACGCAGCGAGTGTCGTCTCCGGTGCTGCCCAGCGGACCCAGGAACAGCTGACCCTCTTTGGTGTAGCGTCCCAACTGAGCGAAGACAAGAGCAAACTGCCATAAAGAGGTAAAATTTAACGAAAACTTTATCAGAACTAAAGTCCCGATGTTGAAACCTTTGCAATGTCAAAATGTGAGAAGTTTTGACCAATTCTGACAGGAACTTCCTCTCATCATTCAGGCTAATTTTAGTTGCTTCAAGCAAAATGAGGTGTTGTTGTTCCAGAGGATGATGAGAAACTAAACAAATCTTTGTTTTCCACTGGCTTGTATTGCGTTTCCTGTTAATTAGTGTTATCAGCTTCAATCTGTTCTGTCCCAACCCACAGAAACTCCCAAAGCTGCTGCAAACAATTAAAGTTCGAAACCTGATTTTGCAAACAACGCAACATCAAAGCATCAAAAGGAGAGACAGTCAAGCTGCTCAGATTGTGTTTACACCTAGATAACTTTGAATTTCTCCATCTGAAACTCCCAAATAAAGAAACTGAAATTTTCTCTTAAACTTTCTGCAAAAAGTTTTAAAATACAGTTTTCTTAAATTATCTTGGTGACATTTTGACCTTTTTACTTTATAATCCAATAAATAAATACATGTTTAATTTGCGTCGCCAGGATCTATTTTTATACCACGACAACAAAAAATAAATTTACTTTCATGCTTTTCACACATACAGGTAAAAAAAAAAAACTTCAGACGTCTCAGTTATACAATTGAGATTTTGGAATCAAAATGAATGAAATGTTTACGTTAGATTAAAGAGCGACCAGTTTTTATTTCAATGAATAATGTAAAAAATATCGATTGATAAATGTTGGGCACTACTAACTAAAAAGTTCCACCAACACCAGGTTTATCAGAAGCTAATGCTAAAGCGCTAACTTCAATTTGAACTATATTTACCCTGCAATCCTCGAGGATCAATTTAATTTTGACTTTATCGTTTTATAAAACATCATATATTTATTTCTGTTTGTATCTTGTTCTCTCTCTGCTTTTTGTTTTGTTTTTGTATTTTCTTGTTTGAAAGAAAAACAGAGGAAATGGAAACAATCTAGATTTCATCTTCATCTGAGAAGTTTCACTTCATTAAACAGATCCCTTCATGCATTCAGCACCAAATCCAAATTTTCTGAAAAAAAAACAAACTTTTTTTTTTTTTTTTTTTACTGCTTTCGGCTTTTTTAAAAAAAAAAAAAAAAAAAACTGCATGAATAAATAAATTGCAAAACGAAATGAGGCTCGACCAAACTCAAACGATCCTTTAAATCTGTTGATCTTTGCACATTTCAGTGCCGCCCTGAGCACCTGTTTGTGGCGGATGCCTGCAGACTGGAGCAGCTCATGAGCTGACACCTGCTGACTCAGCACAAAAAAAGGGAAAGACAAACATTTTCCTTCTGACAGCAAAACTCAACCCAGAGAGACTTTCGGTTGAGCTTGTTAGACAAACACAGGGGTAACACTGGTAAGTAGCAGATTTCTTAAAGCTGACCTGTTATGCTTCCTTTAAAAGGTTCGGATTGCTCTAAACAAAACATGTTCTTTGCATTTTTTGTGCAAAGACTCTTCTATATTCTGATTTTAGTCTGATCAGTTTGGATTATCTTGAGGTATTTTAGGGCGTTTTGTCACTTTAAGTCCAAATAAGGTGCTGCAGACAAGCCAACGCTTACACTCGCATGTGAAAAGGGATGCAAACAGATGCAAAATTATGCAACCGTACGTCTTTGAAAAGCAGACGTGGAGCCTCCTGCACAACCAAACACTTGTCTTTTCTAGCAGCCATTGTTAATCTTATTCTGTTTTATACAAGCACAGCTCTGAAAAAAATTGAGAAACCACTTAAAATGATCAGTTTCTCTGATTTTATTTGTTATAGGTACTTGTTTCAGTAAAATGACCTTTGTTCTTTCATTCTACAAACTACTGACAACATGTCTCTGAAATTCAAAGCAAAAATTTAGTATTTATTTGCAGAAAATGAGAAATGGTCAAAATAATGAAAAGGATGCAGTGCTTTCAGACCTCAAATAATGCAAAGAAAGTTCATATTCATGCAGAAATTAGATTTTTTTTTATTCTTTTTAACTTTGTAACTTGATATGCTCCTTTTATATTAAAAATGCTTTTTATGTATCATTATTCTTATTCTCCTGTTTTAGGAGAAGCTGTCTGTACTGCACCGTAACACATTACATTTATATTGATGGTACCTTCAGGGACTACAGATGAAAACTAGCCTTTACAGCTAACTCTGCCGTATTGTGTGTTAACTAAACAACAGCATAAACCACCCTGCACGACGCAAACTGCGGTAAAACCAGCTGACCAAATGGGCTGGAACTCAGCCATGGGTTGCTAGGTAACTAGGGAGCTGGGCAGAGTTCCACCAGGGTTGCTAGGTAACGGGCAGTGCCTCCTGATCTGTGACGATACATTCTGAAGGTTTTTGAAACGGCTCATTTTCTGATACCAAAAAACAAAACCTTATTGTTAAACAAACACCAAGGTGGTTTTTTTAAGCGCTTACGTTGTTTTTAGAAGCAGTAGAAACTCAAAATGGAAGTACAAAAATGTGAATTTTGACTAATACTTAAAGAGACAAAAACCATGTATTTATTTGTTGTTGTTTTTTTAAAGCACACAGTGTTTTACCTGAGGACCCCAGCCATGGCAGGGGTGAAGGGTGGCCGTGTGGTTTTCCTTCATACCCTGATCCATACACAGGTGGCTCACTTTGGAGTTACGGATCTAAAAATAATAATAACACGCAGACTATCAGCCAATCACTACAGCTTTCTGAGAAAAAGAAATCTGATTTTTCAGTTTCATAATTAAGCTTTAATTGCACATTTCTACTTTTCCAATTAGAGGTTTTGTTTTACTTCTGTGGCTTGAGATGTACAACCTTTGACCCCCATGTCAGTTTGACTAATGACCCAAAAACTGTCCTCAGGTAAGATTCGCAGTACTTCAACATAATTTTACTCAAGTAAAAGTAAAAAGTTTCTGTCCAAGAAATTACTCAAGGAAGAGTAAAAAGGTATTTGGTAAAAAGTCTAGGCAAGAACTGAGCAACTTATCAAATTATCAATCATTTAGTAAAAATTGCATCATCAGATGGGCCAAAATATAAAGTTAAGTTGAAATTTTGGTATTTCAGGACCAAAATTACAATAATCCATAACAAAGTCAGGCAAAAGCTTCCAAATGAGTTTCTTTCAATAAAAAACTTTAACAAAAACTGCAGGTCTGTATTAAATACTGCTCCAGTATTAAAACATGTTTGATGTTCATTCAGTGGGTAGAAAATCCAGAAATTTTACTCAAGTAAGAGTAGAAATACTTTATAATAATCTTACTCAAACTACAGTGTAGTAAAAATACTCCTAAAAAAACAGTTTTCAAAAACGTTACTCAAGTAAATGTAACCATTTACCAGCCAACTCACCTCACCGTAGAACACCGTGTTATTGTACCTCCTCATTTCCGGGTAAACGTTGTCCAGGTACCACTGGAAGCTCTTACACTGCAGATTCTTCCTCAGTGCCACCCTCTGAGAAACGTCGCCGTAGTCGATGCCGTGGTTCTGCGAAACACAAACCACTGGTACAATCCTGCCAGCGTAAGGTGAAATACTGACACAACTCCCTCAGTCCAGGTGAAGGAGTCACAATCTGAATTTGTTTTGTGAAACGCTGGGAAAGTTAGTGGCTTTGGTTGCGTCAGGGCCGGCCTAAGGCATGTGCGAGTTTAGCGGCTGCTTAGGGCTCCCAACAGCACCAAGCTAGCATAACTTATACATTCAAAATAACACTGAGTAATATGCTATTACAAAAGGAAAAGCAATTTACATATTGTTTTTATCGTAGCTGCACAAATAATAGTTAATGTCTTTCTGTTGATGGTTGCTGTAGTTTGATATAAGATATCAAAATTGTTATCTTGTTTACTGTAAATTTAGTGTTCATCAGCTGGTGTTACTTTCCAGGATGGCACACTTAAATACTACTCTGCATTTTAAAATCCATTTTTTTTAGTTTGTTACTCCTGTCAGGTTAACATCAGTAGCCATAACAACTCTGCTATGACGTTAGCATAAAATATGCTATTGATAGCAGGTATGTTACAGAAATAGAGTAGCTTAGGAATGATGAAGTATCTGGTGTTGACATGTTAGTATGGGGAACCCCCAAGTCAAAATCTGCTTTGGGCCCCAAAAAGGCTTTGGCCGGAACCTGAGTTGCATGTCTTGCTTTGCAGAGCAAAAAACATTACAGTTTTGGATATTTTAAGTAAATTTTATTGTCAAGATAGAGAAATTTGCCTTTTCTTTATTTGGCCATTTTAATAAAGGAATTTTACTGGTGCAAAGATTTATAAAAAATTATAAAGCCCTCAAAATTTCAATGTTACCATGAATTTAGCCATGTTTGTATGGGTAAATTCTTATAAAATTTAATAAACTAACAATAATCTATTTTGTAACGTTTAAAGTAGCAATCTGTAACACATCATAGCCATTATCTTGAGTCCCTTTTGCTTGTATTTCTGAACTTTTTTCTTTACCAGAAACTAGCATGTACTAGCTAGCTAATACATGCTAGCTAGCTAGTAGTAACTCTACTTATTACTTGTTTACAAACCTCTGAATATGTCTTACATTACTGTGCATTGAGATTTTCACATTGATTATTTTCAGACAATTTCAATGATCGTTTATCTGTCGAAATCAAATCAAAAATTGAAGTTATTACCGTATTTTTCGGACTATAAGCCGCTACTTCGAACCATGCAGCTTGTAGCCCGGTGTGGCTTTTCAACGCATTTTTCTTCAACCACCAGGGGGGGCTCTTTAGCAGGAAGTAAATCATTGAAAGTCAAAATAGGAAATCAAAGAAGAAAGCGCTAACTTTCATTTAGAACAAACACAAGCTAGCAGCAGGCACGACAGAGAAATGTATTCAAACTCATAGCCCCTAGTCATGGAAACAACATGAACAAAAAATGGTGCTTTTAAGTTGAAGGCCATCGATCTGGCAGTTTAGGAGGGAAATAGAGCCGCTGCACGTAAACTCAGCGTGAATAGATCCATGGAGACACAGGCATGTTTTAGAAATCAGTGTATGTAAGCTAATTAGCTAATTAGCCACACGCTAATCAGTATGATGCTGCTGTGATCGCTGCACTAAATTAACACAGACAGGCCGGTAAAATGTCTGCAGTGTCTTATACCTAATTAATTTTCAAAAAACATTTTTTGTACATATATAAATTTATGCTGAGGATTAGAGAAAAAATTAAGCACATAAGCAGCTACATTATGTTGTGTTATTAACGCTAATTATTCAGAGGATTTGGAACGAGTAAATAAAATAATAGAAGTTTGCGTTAAATCAACAAGCAATGTGTTAATCGATGCAAATGATTGGAATAAAAACGTAAGAGGAACAAAACAGAACAAAAACATTGAGGATCTGTAAAGTTGAAGCTAAACGTAAATGGAAAATAGACAAAATATTTTATAAATACCATCGGTTTTAACTTTTTTTGTTGCTGTCGTTCATTGGGAGTCTGTCAGATTGATGCTGTTCAGATAGAGCTCTTCCCAAACGTTTTATCCTGATAGTCAAACAATACAATGCTTGTTACCCTGAAGCTGAACTCTGACACTAAACTCGTTATTTAGGAACATTTAAACACATTTTAAACACTTTTCTTTAAAGTAAAGATCTTATTATTCTAAATAAAGATCTTATTATTCTGGTTTTATTTACACCATCTTCCTCCCACTTCCTGTCGTCTTCTTCTTTTCCCACAGTGGCAACATCCGGTTGCGTATAAACAGTTACGTTAGCAATAAATGAAGCTATGATGCTATAAAAACTGTTCTCCAGAATGCAGTAATTTCCATACAAAAAAAAAGCACTTCTTCCTATCGCCAAAACTTTATATCAAAAAACAAGAATTATTTTCAAAATTGCCGTTTCCATTACTCAAATTTATTTTCAAAATGTCATACTGTGAAATTTTCAGCTTAATGGAAATGTACCAAGTGTCTTCTTCAGAGATTTTTATACTGTTTCTTTCATGTGGGGCTTGTTGCAGCGCCCCCACAGGTGAGGCGGGGAACGGTTTCTCAAAGGGTTTGATTGGTTCAGTGTGAAAGAGACGCAGCAAATGTTGCAATTTTGATCCCCAATCAAACCGGGTCTACCGGACTGTCAGGTGTGAAAACACCGAGATAGTTTGCGTCTCAGATTTAAGGAGATCTGTACAACTGAAAGTGTAAACAAGCCAAGCGTCATAGTTCCTCACCTCCATGGGGATGTTCCAGGCCAGGTACACATTGGATTTGTATTCGTCCATCCAGACCTCTGCCACGCGCAGAGCGTTGCGCCGGGTGTGGAAGGCGATGTTGCTGTGGTAAGGTTTCTTCATTCGGGCAATGTGAGCCACTCTGGAGCAAGGCAGCACCTCCATGCTGCCGCCGCAGAGCCAAACCTGCAGGCAAAACGTCCCACAAGTGTCTAAACATGGGCTGGTAAAAATAATTAGAAAAAATTTGAATTTATATTTTATCCTCTGATGCTAACAATTCGCTAAATTTGCTTTTCCGCTGCAGAATTGAATAAAATTCAGTTTAAAATAATCCAATACGACAGACTTAAATCAGTGTGCAGAAGCAAACTCCCAAAGCTTCCTGCTTCCTGTGACCTATTTATCTTTCTGGGCCTGCTGTCGGCGGCACACACAGGACCGCTCCTCCTGGAGACTTAATGGGGCCTCATTTATCAGTGACGCCACGCTACAGCGGCCACTGCTCCATTTAAACCTGCGGGTGCAAAGAGTGCTCAAGAACAAAAGGAAAGTGGGTGACACACAAACCCTGATGCCCAGCTCAATGTTCTCCCCTCCGTAGACGTCCATGCCCGAGTCCAGCAGGCCGAGTTCCCCAAAGTAGTCCCGGTTGGCCACGAAGGAGCAGCCAATCATGGCAGGAGTCCTGCAACAGAGCAAGTCCCCAGAAGAATATCGGCGATAAAGACACTTCGGAAAACCTGTTTAGTTAAGCTTTTGCGATTATCACTGCAAAAACACAAAATCTTACCGAGTATTTTTGGTTTGGCTTTAGTGCAAAGATTTCAGTTCACACAAAATTAACTTACAGGTGACTTTTCAGCAAGATACAGCGGCTTGTTTTAATCCAATAATTCCTTAATATTGATGAAAAGGTTCTGGTTCCACTGGCAGAATGTTCCACTGCACCGTTACCCAGCAACCCCTGCCCAGCCCAGCCCGTTGCCTAGCAACCCCGCTCTAGTTCCAGTGTTACAAGTTAAATAATATTCCAGTGGAACTAAAACTTTTTCATCAGTATTAAAGCTGCAGATTGTAGCAGAAAGTGTGTGAAAAAGACGTCAGTGCGAAAACACAAAATCTTACTTTTAGGTTTAGTTTCCAGTGAAAATGTCTCAGTTCACTTGAAATAAGACAAAACTATCTTACGAGTAACTTTTTAGCAAGAAACAGGAGCTTGTTTTGAGTCAGTAATTCCTTAATTTTGATGCAAAAGTTCGAGTTCCACCGAAAGATTGTTTCACTCATGGGAAAAATGTTATAAGTGTGAAACTAGAATGTTTTCCTCAATATGAAGAAATTATTGACTCAATGCAAGCTCCTACATCATTTAATATTTTTTTCTAGTTTTTGGGTGCCCGCCCCCTTCTAATGCCGCTCTGGACAACCGCCCACAAGAAGAACTGCCACAGTGTGGACGTGTATTTAAAAGCTCTTTCTTTTTTTTACAGTATTTAGTGTTTCTTGCCTGATGGGTGCGGACATGTCCCCCTCGTCCCACCACTGCTTGGGCGGGTTGATGTACATGCACCACAGTTCCCAGTTGTAGCCGTGGCCCGAGTTCTCGTAGCGCTCCACCTCGAAGGTGTCGTGCTTGATGTTGTCGATGGACGGCAGGATGATCCTCTTGCGGTTCTCTTTTATTCTGGCCAGCACCGGCTCGGCCCTGACCGCAACGCAAACACGTTGCTCAAAAATAAAAATAAAAAACACACACACAACAGCAGCGCAACGTTTCTGAACTTCTCACAAATTTTAATCAGGGAGTATTACGCTTTGTCTTAATGAATCCGCTCTAATTATCTTAGCCTCTGCTTTAGAACGCCAATCCTCTGAGTGCTAATTAAATTTATCCCGTCTTAGACGCCATGAGAATCTGATAAGAATGGCTGAATTAAATCCTCTGCTGCAGCTGGAGGCTCCGTTTGCTCCTGACAATGCAGCTGCAAATTTATTGATACGGGAAGCTTTAATCAATGACCAACAATAGCAATGACCCTAATGCGACAAACGGTGGGCAGATGGAACTATGCACCTGAAGGCTGGAAAACTTTTCATCGTTTCATTTCCTCCTAAATGTTTATGTAAAAAATATCAGAACAAGGAAGAAATAGAGAGAAACAGACGAGATGATTATCTGCACCAGACATGGAAAGAAAACAAAATAATGTTACTTTGACATGACTTTACTTAAATACAAGTAAGCATGTTTATTTAAACAATGTAAACAAGCTCAATAGTTTCCATTTGCATGATTTATAGTTTTTCTACCAAAAACTGGATGATAAAAAATCTTCAGTCTGATGTTTTGGTTGAGAATATTTAGTTAACAACTTAATACTTCATAATAATTCATTTTAATTGTTGTTTCTGTTGTTTTGTTTATTTATTTGGGTATTTAAAATGTCTTTCAGTTACATTGTTAAATGTTCGTCCGAATTTAAAGGTTATTTATATTATTGAAAATGGCCTCAAAACAACAATATCATTAACTTTTTATTGATTTTGTCATTTCTACTGTTTTCTCAGCCAATCTGTGTCTGCGTTGCTATAGTAACACATCCTAAGGCGAATCAGATTTCTACAATGTTTTAATGGGCGCTTACTGTTTTTTTTTTTGCTCCCTGAATCTCTGCACAGGCTAAAATTTGCTTGTCTATAGAAGAAATTTAAAATATCATTGCATAAAAGACAAATACGCACCACGACGGAGTGAACTCCACATGGGCGTCAAAGAACCCGGTAACTTCGGCCGTCGCCACTTTCCAGCCCTCGATTCTGGCCCGGATCAGTCCTTCTCTCTTCTGGTTCCTGACGATCTTGACCAGCCCAGGGTAGCGCTTGTTCACGTAATCCTCCAGCGGCCCCTTCAGCTGCTCTGCAGACCAAAGACAAGCAGAAAACTCTCACACCTCGCTGATCCCAGCAGGAGAATAAATCCACTCTGCAGTAGATCAAACCTTTCAAACGTTATTTATCTGTGGTAAATAATCCAACTGTATTCAAACATTTCAGAAGTTTTCGTAGCTTTCCTTATAGGGGCTGATAATAAACACCTTAAAGTCACTCTTCAAAACGGGAATAACAAGAGAACCTTCAGGAAATACAGATGTTTCTTGATCATATGACAGGGAAAGACTGAGAAATTAGCACCTTGGTTTAGCCTATTCATCACTACACTGCAAAAAACACAAAAGCTTACCAAGTATTTCTGGCCTAGTTTCTAGTGCAAATATCTTAAAATAAGACAAACTAACTTACAAGCAACTTTTTAGCAATATATACCGTATTTTCCGGATTATAAGTCGCAGTGTTTTTCATAGTTTGGCCGGGGGTGCGACTATAATTCACTTATGTGTGAAATTATTACCACATTATTATACCATATCACATGTTATTTTCACACTAACCCGCCAGAGGGCGCTCTAGGCCTGTGTTGATAATGTGTGTGGTAGAAGCTACGTCCGGAGTTAGCCGAGTTGTTTACAAGCGACACCGAAGATGAAGATTTAGTGATTTGGAGCGACACGGACGGTTTGGTAAACTTGTTAGCATGTTATTTATGCTATAGTTATCTGAATAACTCTTAATATGTTATGCTAACATACCAGGCACGTTCTCAGTCCGTTGTTTATGTGTCATGTAGCGTTAGCATACCGTACAATTATTCAGCCTGTTGTTGCCTCTTTTAATTGCCTTTCATGATGACATGTCTGTTCTTGGTGTTGGATTTTATCAAATACATTTCCCCCCAAAATGCGACTTATACTCCGGTGCGACTTATAGTCCTGAAAATACGGTAGTAGTTTGTTTTTTTTAACTCAGTAATTCCTTAATATTGATGGAAAAAGTGCTAGTTGCAATGGCAAAATATTTAACTTATAAAACTTATTGACCGTTTAGAAAATATTTAGTCCTCAAACTGAAGGTTGGCCCAGTCAGCACATTTTAGTGTCGCTGCCTTCAACATTTATTCCTTTTGAACCTTTTTGACATCTTTACAAATGATTGCAGGCGCAGCTGCTGTGAATAAACGTTACCATGTCGGACCTTGTCACATTTTCACAGAAAATGCGTCAGGAAAGCGTCTGCAGAATAATTTACTCTGAACATTGAGACTTTCAGTTCCAGACAGATTAATGGAAAGCAGAGCATGAAGGACACAGACTTAGGAAATTAAGCCGATCCCAGCAGAGGAATCCGACATGCACACCGTAACTTGATTACAGTTAAACAGCAAAGCTCTGGGTTGCACTTCGCCCTGCTGAAACACTGAATTAGTTTACAGTCACACTGCAGCCTGAAGTTCACCAGAATTTGTTTTTCTTTTCTTCTTAATGCAACCCGGATCTGATCTTTTCATGTCAGTCTGAACCACCAAATCCGATACATATCTGATCCTTTTAAATGTTTTCATTCATCTGACCTGAACGCCATTCATACTGACAAACGTCACTATTCTGCGTCCTGCGGAATAAAAAAGAGGAAACCATATATCCAGATTACATTTTGGTCATAAAGGGCTAACATGGGAAATCATCAACAGGAAATTGTGATTTTTGGTTTCAAGAAGAGACAGTAAAACATGTTTTGTTCTAAATATTCTGTTGAGAGAAGGGAGTTAGTATGTAGATTACAAGAAAATAAATTACCGTTAAATATACAAGATATTTTGGACAAAAATTCTACTTCTGAATATTTTTGTTCTTTAATGAATTACCTTAAGAAAACAAAATTGATAGAAAGGATATAAGTTTTATGTACCGTATTTTCCGGACTAAATGTCGCAGTTTTTTTCATAGTTTGGCCGGGGGTGCGACTTGTACTCCGGAGCGACTTATGTGTGAAATTATTAACACATTATTATATCATATCACATGTTATTTTCACACTAAACCGCCAGAGGGCGCTGTAGGCATGTGTTGATAATGTGTGTGGTAGAAGCTACCTCCGGAGTTAGCCGAGTTGTTTACAAGCGACACCGAAGATGAAGATTTAGTGATTTGGAGCGACACGGACGGTTTGGTAAACTTGTTAGCATGCTATTTATGCTATAGTTATCTGAATAACTCTTAATATGTTATGCTAACATACCAGGCACGTTCTCAGTTCGTTGTTTATGTGTCGTGTAACGTTAGCATACCGTACAATTATTCAGCCTGTTGTTGCCTCTATTTTTATTGCCTTTCAAGATGACATGTCTGTTCTTGGTGTTAGATTTTATCAAATAATTTTCCCAAAAAATGCAACTTGTACTCTGTTGCGACTTATAGTCCGGAAAATACGATATTTATTTTATGGGAGAAAATATATTTAGCATCCTGATCCACATTCCACTCCAGTAGAGGGCAGTAATGCACATCAGTCATTTGCTTGTCAAACACCATAAAAAGAAGAAGAATTCTGCGTCCCGATACACAAGCATGAAGAAAAAGCAACAACCGTGGCAGAGTATAATGAAGATTAAGTTGTTAACGTGTTGCTCCGGTTCGATAACAACGTTAAAATCGTAAGCTATGCTACACCGTTAGCATCCTCTTTACTTCCGCAAAGACAGAGCTCTTCTTCTTCTTTTACTTTTTTGCGCGGTTAGCAAAACACTGAACACTCTCGCCACTACACTTTCAGATCATTTGCAGTTCACACTGGAGAAACACGTACAAGTTGCATATATTTAGAAATGTGAACAAACACGGCAAAAACAAACAAACAAAAAAGTTTCCTATTTAACTCCATACAGGGAAATGTTTTAGATTTGTTCGGAAATCAGCTAAATTCACCAGGAGATAATTTATTTTCCTCTGATCCCGTCCTGATTCAGTAAAAAAACAAACACACACAAAAAGAAGGCTTCAAAACAAATTTGGAAAAATGAATTTCATAATATGACCCTGGCATACAGTGGAGCAGAAAGATGACTCAAATCTGCTTTCATGGTTCCTTGCGGTGCTTTCTTTAAGCTCCAGCAGACTCCAAACAACACCGAAGGGAGTCTACGGCTCCACCTTTGATCCAGGAATTAACTCATCAGCCGTTTCTCTCCGGAGTCGAGCAAAAGCTCCGCTTTCTTCCCGACACACACCAACACACACACTTAAATATTCCCCCCAAAACAAAAACACATTTCTCATTCCCTCTGTGTGTTTCTCTTTGCTCTTATCTCCGTCCTTCTCACCCGCACTCTTGATCACAAAGTAATTTCCCATCCTGTGTTTTTGCTCTCTCTCTCTCTCTCTCTCTCTCTCTCTCACACACACACACACACACACACAGCATGCATGCAAACGAGGCTAAAGTGGAAGTTTGAGGCAGTGACGTGAGTCTTCTACACTGCAAAAACACAGAATCTCACCGAGTATTTCTGGTCTAAATATGTTTTTCCTCTTGATATAAGATAAACTAATTTACAAGTAACTTTTTAGGAAGAAATAGGGGCTCATTTTAATCAAATAATTCCTTAATAATGATAAAGTTCCAGTTTCACTGGCACTAAAATTAACGTATAACCTGCAAAAAATGTCTTGCAATAAGTGAAATAATCTGCCTAAAGAACTAGAACGTTTTTATTAATATTAAGCAATTATTTACCTAAAACAAGCTTATATATATTGTTAAAAAGTTACTTTTAAGTTAGTTTATCTTATTTCAAGTATACTAAGATATTTGCTAGAAACTGGACCAGAAATACTTGGTAATATTTTGTGTTTTTGCAGTGTAAGTTTCTGTGTTTCTGAAATGGATTCAGCTGAGTTAGAGACTGTTAATCCTCCCTTATGCAGGATTATATTTATTTACCTTCACAGTGTGAATCACTCTACTGTATGTCAATGTTCACCAAATATGTATTTTTTCTACTGCTTTGTTGCTAGCACCACAGATATCACATCTGTATTTGGTGGTTTCTTCACCTCAACCGTGCAAATGTGCACAAATCTGTCAATATGAAAAAAATCTGATTATTTTGGCTCAAAATGGTCCGATCATTTTTCATGTTTTCATAAGGGGTGCACCGGTTTATCAGCACCAGTTTCCTTAATTTTGGGAGACCGGTGATTGGTCAATACTTGCAAATAAAACCGATCTAATCCCCTGATCCTATCGACCGCAGCAAAGGTCTAAAATGAGCCACTCCATTAAAGCCAGTCTATCGTGTCCATATGGTTTAGCTAAACCAGTATTTAAATCCCCGAATGTGTCAGTGTGTCTTATGTCAGTTATGTCTTTGAGTTTAGTAGTTTGTGTTCAGCTCTTTTACTGGAATTCCTATCTAATTGTTATGTTAATCATTGTTTTTACTTTGGGGTAAATAAAAAAACACTTTTTTTAATTCAACACCTGTGATGTGTCTTCTGTACTGTTTGGGTCCTGACAAATAACTTGGAAAAACAGTTTCAGATCCTCTGTTCAATACTCCCGATTCTCACTTCCTGCATCCATCATGGCGCCTGGATCGATTACCGTATTTTCCGGACTAGAAGTCGCAGTTTTTTTCATAGTTTGGCCGGGGGTGTGACTTATACTCCGGAACGACTTATGTGTGAAATTATTACCACATTATTATATCATATCACATGTTATTTCCACACTAACCCGCCAGAGGGCGCTCTAGGCCTGTGTTGATAATGTGTGCGGTAGAAGCTACGTCCGGAGTTAGCTGAGTTGTTTACAAGCGACACCGAAGATGAAGATTTAGTGATTTGGAGCGACACGGATGGTTTGATAAACTTGTTAGCATGTTATTTATGCTATAGTTATCTGAATAACTCTTACTATGTTATGCTAACATACCAGGCACGTTCTCAGTTCGTTGTTTATGTGTCATGTAGCGTTAGCATACCGTACAATTATTTAGCCTGTTATTGCCTCTATTCTATTTTTATTGCCTTTCAAGATGACATGTCTGTTCTTGGTGTTGGATTTTATCAAATAAATTTCCCTCCAAAAATGCGACTTATACTCCGGTGCGACTTGTAGTCCAGAAAATACGGTAAGTGACGTAATTGCAAAGGGTCAATAGGAACCATTTGGGATGCGGTTTAGCCGGAGGTTAAACTTGAGACGGATCCTGACTGGTTTCATGGTTGCGTTTAACCTCTTTGTTGGATTTATTGAAAACATTTAACTGCCTAATCCTGTAACAGCCTCATGTTTTCCCTTTGACGTCTCCATCAAAGTCGTCTTTGCTTTCCGTTCTGCTGGATTGCTCCCTCCATTTCTTCCAGATCCTGCAGTCGCTCTCCGACCTCATTTATCTCTCAGCCCCCCACCACCTCCTCCTCTAATAGCCTGGTTTGTTCTCGCAGCTCTTCCATTATTTCATGCTTCCTCCTCTCTACTTCTCTGACCTTCCCTCTTAATTTGCCTTTTGGCGTTTCCTTCAGCTCTCTTCACTCTGTGACCTTTCCTTTCTTGCAGCTCCATCCCATTTCTCCGACACCTTTCTGTCTTTCTGGTTTCTTTGTCCTGCTGTTTGCTTTGAACCGTTCTCATCTCAGAAAGCCACAATGAACAAGACGGGGACGTTTCTCCTGTGACATGCCACTGATCGCTCTGTCTCTATCTGCCTGACTGTCGGAGAAAGACACGGACGCCATCAGTCACCGCGCTGAACGCTCCTCACACAAACCTACAGCTCATTTTTCCAGACACCAAAAATATTAACTTATTGCCAAAAAACGGGATTCTTGGGTTGTTTTAGAAACAGTAGGAACCCAAACTGAAGTACAAAAACGAGAATTTCTCGTAATCCATCCCCGTTTGAAGTCAACTGGACCGTGAGGCTCTTACTGACCGTCGTCGCTGTTGTCGTCCACCAGGATGATCTCTTTGAGCAGGTGAGCAGGCGTGTGATTGACAGCCGAGTGGACGGAGCGCAGGATGACCGACAGCGCCTCGTTGACGAAGATGAAGATGAGGGAGATCTGAGGGAGGTCTTGGGGGTAGCTGACTTTTCTACATCTGCAGAAAGAAAAGCAAATATTAGCTAAATTTAATGCAAACCAAATATTCTGCACATAATCATCCTGCAGCTTTCTCTGCAGGCTTAATCACATGTTTTTTTTCTGTGTGTGTGTGTGTGTGTGTGTGTGTGTGCTGCTGACAGGAGGCTTATTTTCACCTCTGCTCAAACAGCTCTAATGAAGAGCAAAGAGGAAGGGCGACACGTTGGCTGTAAATTTAGCTCTCATGTTAAGCTCTCATGCTCTTCCTTCACGTTCCTCTTTTTAATCCATAAAAGTGTGGGATAAAAAGATAAATGGAAGTTACTAATAAATAATAAATCCAAGGTTTTCAATTGAATGAAAGACGGCCTTCATCGTGACTTTAGACAGAGATTTGTAAACCATGTCATGATTGATCCTGGGGTTTTTATGATGAAGAAACTGCTCTTTTGCTCCTTAAAGCTGCAATATATTACTTTCATAAATTATGTTGTTTTTTTATGCGTATTTCTTAAAACTGTCGCTAAGTGTTGACAGTATAAACTTACATAAATTTGTGTCAAAATCAAGCCATTGTAACATCTCAGTGTAGTCCTACCGCTATCTGCAGAAATGTTTGGTGAAATCCAACCAATCGGAACGAGGGGGCGGGTCTTAGCGCTGCTCAGATCTTTCAACCAGTTTCACAAACGTTTTTCATTAGCACTGTTAGCTTCTGCAATCAGATCGCAACAGCTGTTTGTATCCTAGCAACCGAAATCAACAGACGGCAAGACAGTGACAAAAGACAAAACCAGATCCTCTTACTCATATTTCAAAATAAGAGACTTCCTCTCTCAAAAATCAATCATGCTTTGCACTTTGTAATTATGAACAATCTAGTTGAATTCAGTGAATAATAAAAGTAATTATGTAAATTACATTTGATATGTAAATAAGTCACAACAACTACATTTAATTTGGTTTAAATTAATTAATACTTAATTAATCATTAAAATAAATGTGTTATTTGGTTTTATAAATGTGTAGATGGAATATGATTCCTCTTTTCCAAATTAAACTAAATAAACTTTGATTTCAGTCAAATATGCAATTAAGGGCCTAAGAATTAAGGGATTTATCCATCAGACTAATAATTAATTGACTTACAACATGAACAAAATATTTAATGAAGCTAATAAGATTATTGATGTGTTATTACCATTATTTATTACTTAGAAAAAATCTTATAGCAATAACGAACATGAAAGGTCCTCGAAGCAAATTGAAAACATCCATAAAGTTCTCAAACACTCGTTGAAAATGTTTTTTTTAAATAAAAATATAGACTTTAAAAAGGAGGAACAAAATAAAACACAAAAATTTAATCCACTCCCACAACTTTATCCACTTCCACGGGAAAAGTTCTAGTTTCTAAATAAAAAAATTAAAAAAAAAGATCACAGCGTCTCAAAGAACATTTTTACTGCCTCAAACTGCAAAACAGGTTTTTTTTCTGCAGCGGCTTTGATCTCATTGTTAAAAGGCGAACATCAGACGGGAGTTAAAAGGGAATATTCAAAGCTCCAGTCGCTCCGTGGAAGGCAGAACTGGAAACTGAAGAATCTAAAGATGTGAAGAGAATCGAGTTTGTGTGAAAGTGAGGAATTATTTTCTGAATAAACACTTTAAAATATACATCAGCCTAACATGATCAACCTGGAGAACTTCTTATGATGTGATATATACAGATATTATTAATATTCCTGCTGTGGGAAAACAGTTTTAACAACCACACAATCCGTACAACTACAACTCAAATATCAGAGCAACCATCCTGTTTACGCGAGTCCACTTACCTCTGCATGCCAAATGCTTAAAGATGACCTTCTATGTTAACTTTTTTTTTTTTTTTTGGCTCAAAATCATTCTTAGATAATGAGATTTCAGTCAGTTCAGTTCTGCCTGTCACTTTAAATCCAAATATGCTGCTGCTGGCCACGCCCCCCCCCCAACTCAATGTTTACAGTCACTCGTGAAAATGCCTGCCACAGACGCGTAATTATGCAACCGTACATCTTTGAGAAGCAGAAGTGGAGCCTCCTGCACAACCAACAAGAACGCAGCAAGTGGTTTCTGGATGGTAAGTCAACAACAAAACACTTGTCTTTTCCAGGAGCCATTGACAACCAGCTGATAAAACTCAGCCTGGGTTGCTAGGTAACGGGTGGAATTCAGCTGCGGTTGCTAGGTAACGCTGCAGCGCCTGCTGATTTGTTAAACATTAACTGGCTGGGTGTTTTCGTTTGTTTGTTTTTTAACGATTAGGTTGTTTTCAGAAGCAGTAGAGACCAATACGGATGGAAAAAATAAAAAAACTTACAAAATGTGAATTTTTGCATAATGGGTCCCCATTAAAATTGAAAGGAAAACTTTGCCTTGACTCACCTTTTGGTTAATTCAGCTAAAAATATTCTGACCAACTAAGGGAACTCAGAGACCAAAGATAATTTATGCCCAAAAGGTCAACTGAGCTTCTCATATAAAAATACCAGATTATTCCAGACATTTTCCCAATGTTATAAGTGAATTGGTGCTTTTTAATCAATATTAAGGAATTATTGACCTAAAACAAGCTCAAATATAGTGTTGAAAAGTTACTTACAAGTTAGTTTTGTCTTAAATAAGCAACTATCTTAATACTTAGTGTTTTTGCAGCAGCAGGAGAGCCGAATGCTGAATGATCAGTGCAAGCAGGAACAGCAGAGCGGCATGAATAGTTTCAAATGTGAGTGAGAACTTGTCACTTCACAAGTACAGAGTCACTGAATACCGCGTCAGTGATCGTCCTTTATGGTTCCCTCAGCGGTGCAGATGGATGCGAGCGGCTTCACAAAGTTTCACATCTGCAGGTTTAAACAAATTAATGCAAGAGATGTTGGATGGCTTTTTTTCGCTCTGCCTCCGTGTTTCTCCGCCACCTCCAGCTCTGCAGAGTAAAAGGAGCCTGAATAAAACGCAGCGAGGCTCATCAGGCTCCAGCTGACATCCTGCTGCTGCTTCCAGGCTGCAGGTATCACACCCAGACTCGCTCTGTTCCCATCCCCTGCGGTGACAAGTGAGAACGCTTTTCCACGCTACGCAAAACGGGGGTGCGGAGGGAAGCCAACGCAGGAATGCAGCTGGTGGCAGCAAAGAGCAAAGGACTGTTGTTGGTAGTGACTTTTAATTTGCTCACCTACGCAGAAAACTGGGTCGGGAAAATGTTCCCAGAAGAAGAAACATTCAGTAAAAACATTTGCAACATGAATAAAGATCAAATATACAGATTTAGTCTCCTTAGAGATCCTATTGCTACACTTCTGTCATCATCAAACTAATTTTAATAAAAGTAAATCTGAGTAAATACAAAAAGAAATGTTTTCAAATCATGATTTATCTCTGAGTGGAAAAATATATTAAAATAAAGTAAGGAAAAATACAAATAATTCCCCCCTTTTTAACAGATAATGACAAGTATTATTTTACAATCCCTTAAAGCGACAGTAAAACCTGGAGTTTTGCTTTGATTTTTTTCATGCATGTTTGAGAAATCCTTTAATCTCCATGGCGACTAAAGCTGAGCAAAACGCCTGGGTGGCCGTAGCCCCGCCTTCAAGACGCAGCTCCTCCTTTCCAAGCCTCCAATTCGCCACGCAGCTCCTTCAGACTAGCCAGCAACGATTAGCAAACAGCTGCTGAGCTCATATTCATTTGTTAAACGCTGCTAAAAAAAAAAAAAAAGTTGTTAAAGGGTTAACAGAAGAGCCATGTTGTGATGACTTCCTGAAGGCGGAGCTTCAGAAAGAGCAGGAGCTTCTTAAAGAGACAGAGGCCAAATTTCAAGCAATCAATTTGCAAAGCCAAATTTCTTCTAAGTTATGTTTTATATAGTTGGGCAGTAACTACTCAATTACATTTACTTGAGAAACCTTTTTTTAAAGTACTTTTAGGAGTATTTTACTACCCTGCACTTTGACTAATTTTATTTTTGAAGTATTTCTTCTCTTACTTGAGTAAAATTTCTGGATTTTCTACTCACTGAATGAAAAATAAAAATTTTAACCAAAGTTTCACCAGACACAGACACACACCTGCTGTTTCTGTTAAAGTTTATCAGTTTTTTTATTGAAATAATCTGATTTAGAAACATTTTCTTTTGCCTGATTTTGTTATTTTTTTGTTACTTATATAAATTATTGTCATTTTGGTCCTTAAAATATCTAAATTTCCACTTAACTTTATATTTCGGTCCATCTGGTGATGTAATGTTTAAATATTAAATGATTGATAATTTGATCAGTAAAACTTGAATGCTTTTTACCAAATATTTTTTTTACTTTTACCTGAATAAAGTTATGTTGAGTACAACTTGGACATTAATAAGAAAGCTGAAAATAACCAGAAATATGTTTTAAATCTGATGTTTAAGACTGAACACAGAAGACATGGGGATCATCTATTATCTCTTTTCTGTTGCTGAAATAATGAACTTCTTGCAGCTGGAGTTTTCCGTGTGAATTATTAAAAAGTTTTTTTAACTCAAAAGTTTTAATTGGATTTTCTTTGTGGAGCAGAAAAAGCTCCAAGTACATCTATTCTCAGCGAGTCGAGTTTCCATTTATTTATGGAAATAGATGTCGCTTCTGAATTATTAAAAGTTGTTGTTTTATTGTCACAGCTGAAAGCGCCAAATAATTAATCTGTAATCTGACATTAGATTATGCAACCGTACATCTTTGAGAAGCAGAAGTGGAGCCTCCTGCACAACCAACAAGAACGCAGCAAGTGGTAGTTGCTGGTGGTTAGAAGGCCTTGGAGGTCGAGGGTTTTTTTTTGTGGCTGACACAGACTGACTTGTTGGGCCGGTGGTCCGGGATGGTCCGGTCCAGAGAGATCCTGTCGCTCAGGTAAGCGTTGTAGCCGTACTTCTCCTTCAGGTACTTAGCGTCGTTCTCCTCCAGCGGGGAAAGCGTGGCGGGCAGGCCGCCCTTCCCGCGGCCGCCGAAGCCCTCGATCAGGCCCAGGGACTTGGACAGACCTGTTGGACCAAGACGAAAGTTCAAAGGTCACAAACTGCGTGACAAAACTTTAGCATGAACAGAAACAGAATCACAGAAATCTGCTTTAGTGGTGAGAAGAAATGCCTTTGTCTTTGTTCGTGGAGGAAGGAGAAAACTGGTTAGATGAGAGCAAAATCAAACTTTCTGACCTCAACAAAACGTTAAATGTGGAGGAAAAACTGAAACTTTGACCCTAAAGTGAAATGCGGTGGTGGCAGCATCATGCTGTGGGAATGTGTAGCAACAGAAGCTAATTATAATTGATGTAAAGATGGATGAAGGTAAATAATCCAGAATGAAAACCTGCAAAAGACTGAAGGGAAACTTCGCATTCCCAATGGAATGGTTTCGATTTATGTGTGAGAACGGCCTAATCAAAGCCCAGATGTAAATGCAACAGAGAATCTGTGTTGCACATTGATGTTGACAGATGCTTCCCATCTACTCAGCCTGGGATTCAGCTGCTTAGTGAAGAGGAATGAGAAACAGTTTCAGTATGCTGTAATTATTTTATTTTATTGATGATTAATCGATTAATCAGATTTCAAATTTAACCACTTTAGCCTTTTTCACAAAACATTTTAAATACATAAGAAGATGCAAAAAGGAAATAATTAAATAAGGTTTTGGAAAATGAAACATTTTTTTCCCTTCAAAATGCAAAAAAATGATAATTTGTAGCAAATATGAAACTACAACTAAAATTATACTGAATACTGATCGGTTGATTATCTTTTTGGTTAATAATTTGATATTAAAAGGTGCTTAGTTGTTTGTTTTTACAGAATTAGAATCGGGTGAAGTTAAATATTTACATACAATTTACTTTTTAATCTAAAAATGCAAATATATATTTATTCTTAGTGCAGTTCTTTTATCAAATGTCCGTTTTAGAGTCTCCATACTTCATTTAACTGTTAATCAACAACTGAATTAGCTGGTGATTATTTTAACAGTCGATTAATCAAGATTATTTAGATTAATCGTTTCAGCTAAAGTGTCCGGAAAGTGAAAAAGGAAGAGAATTAACATCGGAGTTTTGCTGCCCAGGTGTTTTGAGTTGATATCTGAGTGGAAATGTGTTAGTTACCGTTCAGCTGCCGGTACACCACATCCTCCAGCGAGCTGAGCCTCTTCAGCAGCACCTCGTGGCTCACGCTGGGCCCCTGCGCCGTCCCGTTGGCCCGGGGCCGCCGCCCGTCAGCCGGAGCCTCCGGACCGACCGCCTGCACGCTGCGGGTGTTGCACTTGGCCCAGAAGGTCATGAACCCTGCGACCGCCAGCACGTTGAGCAGCAGTAACACCCTCCATCTTCTGAAGACAAAAGCCATGAAAAAGAGTCCGGGTGCCGGTTTGTTTTGGGTTTTTAGGGCGGGCGGAAGGTCAGGGGATGTTCAGCGGCGGTCTGGAGGCTGCGCGGACGTCTCACCCGGTGACATCAGCCGGATGGAAAGCCGCAGGGAAGCTTGAGCAACCAGAGCCAGCAGTGCGCCGATGAGAGGACGATTTATCCGCCGCGTTGCTGTCCGACTCCGGGGTTATTCCAAGCTGCATGTCGCTGTGCTGGAGCAATCCGGGGCGCCGTCCGCCGCCTCTCCGTTTGAAATCATCCTCTGAAGATGGGAGACAAAGACAGCGGCGTTTGCGGAGCGCAGAGAGCGGGTGAATAATTTAGGAGGAAGGAAAATATCCGCGCTTTTCTTGTGGGGTTCCTCTCCCTTCGGCGGTGATGCGACTGAGATGCTGACAGATGCGTCAGGGAAATCCTTCTGAAGGTCCAGCCAGCATCTCTTCCTCCTCCTCCTCCTCTTCCTGCTCTTCCTCCTTCAGCCGTTTATCACTATCAGATGCGCGGATGGCGAGGAGCAAATATCTGCAGCAGCATCCTGAGAAATTCACCCCGGAAACCGGCAGCAGCCAAAGCAAGAGCCAAAAAATGAAAGCGACCTTATTTCTTTCTCCGTCTCCCCTCTCTTCACATTTTGTCCCTCCTGACACACAACGCCTTCCTGTTACTCCTCGCCCTCTTCTTGTTTATTGCGGCGGTTTATTTCCTCGTATTCTGAACTCGATCCGGGGACGCTTCCCTTGCAGCAGCAGGTCGGGGAGGGGCGAGGTGGCTGCTCAATTTACACCGAGAGAGAAAATACTGAAACTTAAACTCCAATATTACAGATAATCTAAGCCAGGGGTCGCCAAAATGAGGCTCGGGGGCCGTTTGCGGACACTGGAGTGACTTTTTGTGGCCGCCAACTGCAGTTCAAACATTTTAAAATTCACCCAGAGTAGCACTACTTCAACATACTTTTACTCAACTAAAAGTAAAAAAATATTTGGTAAAAAGTATTCCAAGTTTTACTGATCAAATTATCAATCATTTAATATTTAAACATTACATCACCAGATGGACCAAAATATAAAGTTAAAAGGAAATTTAGGTATTTTAAGGACCAAACTGACAATAATTTATATAAGTAACAAAAAAATAACAAAATCAGGCAAAAGAAAATGTTTCTAAATCAGATTATTTCAATCAAAAAACTGATAAACTTTAACAGAAACAGCAGGTGTGTGTCTGTGTCTGGTGAAACTTTGGTTAAAATGTTTATTTTTCATTCAGTGAGTAGAAAATCCAGAAATTTTACTCAAGTAAGAGAAGAAATACTTCAAAAATAATATTAGTCAAAGTGCAGGGTAGTAAAATACTCCTAAAAGTACTTTAAAAAAAGGTTTCTCAAGTAAACGTAATTGAGTAGTTAGTGCCCAACTATATAAAACATAACTTAGAAGAAATTTGGATTTGCAAATTGATTGCTTGAAATTGGGTCTCTGCCTCTTTAAGAAGCTCCTGCTCTTTCTGAAGCTCCGCCTTCAGGAAGTCATCACAACATGGCTCCTCTGTTAACCCTTTAACAATGTTTTTATCGGCGTTTAACTGAGAATAAAATGTTTCCAAATCAGTTTCTTTAAATAAAAAAACCTCAGAAACTTTAACAGAAACTGCAGGTTTGTGTCTGTTTTTGGTTAAAACATGTTTGTTTTTCATCCAGAAGGTAGAAAATCCAGAAATTTACTCAAGTCAGAGCAGAAATACTTCATGATGCTTCAAAGCACAGCAGTAAAAATACTCCTAAAAGTACATTTGTAAGTTCCGAGTTTCTCAAGTCAAAGTAACAGCTGACTCTGGACAACAGCCTGTTGTCTGTTGCAGAAGCAGCAGACAAACGCTCTTCCTCATTTCACTCCTCTTCACAGAAACATCCATCAATAAGGCGGGAAGAGGTGGAAACAGGAATTTATGTTTCCATGCCTGAAAAGGTCAAACCTCAACCGTCACTGATCTCATGCACGTTTAATAAATTACTGTTAAAATGAGGAGGTGGATGAGAGTGTGCCTCAACAGGTGGGGGAGGGGCAACAAAACATAACTCTGGTCACTCTGTCAATTTCTTTAAAAAAATTGTAAAAAAATAGCGACTAGAAACTGAATATTTCTGCAGTTTTGAAATCTCACCAAGTAACTATCTAGTTTCTTCTGCAAATATTTTAGCTCACTTGAAATAAGACAAAAGTAACTTAAAAGTAACTTTTCAGCAAGATGAAGGAGTTTGTTTTAAGTAAATCATTCTTTAAAATTGATGAAGACGCATTATTGACAGATTATTTCACTAATAACATGGGAAATAATCTAGAACTATTTTTTAATAAGGAATAATTTAACTAAAACAAGCACTAATCTTGCTGAAAAGTTACTTTTAATTTCTTATTTCATTTGTATTGAGATATTTACACCAGAAACCAGATGAAAATACTTGATAAGATTTTGTGTTTTTGCAGAGATTGAGCTGAAACTAAATTGTTTTTAGTTTTTCTTATTCGAAGAGCGATGCTGGACTGCAGGCCAAAAATAAACAACAAACAATAAAAGTGCAGAGAACACAAAGATTGTAAGAGTGTCACTACTTCAAAGTATTTTCACTCAAGTAAAAATAAAAAAGTATTTGGTAAAATCAGTACTCAAATACTGATCAGACTACCAATCATTTAATATTCAAAAAAATACATACATCATCAGATGCAATGATGATGTGATTTATAATATAAAATATGAAGTTAAGTGGAAATTTTGGTATTTTAAGGACCAAGTGACAATAACTCATAAAAGTAACAAAATCGGGCAAAAGAAAAATTTTCCAAATCAGTTTCCTTCAATAAAAAACTGTAACAGAAACAGCAGCTGTGTGTCTGTTAATTTCTCCTTAAAACATGTTTGCTTTCATTCAGTGGGAAGAAAATCCAGAGTTTTACTCAAGTAAGAGCAGGAATACTTCATCATAAAGTTACCCACTCAAAAGTAAAAGTAAAAATACTGCTAAAAGTACATTTTTACCAAAAACGTTACTTGAGCTAATGTAATTGAGTAAATGTAACTAGTTACTGACTTTTCAGCAAAACATAGGACCTTGTTTTAAGTAAATAATTCTCAAATATTGATAAAAAAGTCAGATAATTGGCCAGTGGAACAAGAACTGGGTTGCTAGGTGACGGGCTGGGCTTGGCTGGGGTTGCTAGGTAACGCCAGAACATTCCGCCAGTGGAACTAGAGCTTTTTTATAAACATTCAGGAATTATTGACTTAAAACAAACTCCCATTTACCGTAACAGGACTTGTAAGTTGGTTTTGTCTTATTTGCATTAGAAACTAGATAAAGTAAAAGTAATTTATTAAATGTAAGGAGTTACTCCCAAGCTCTGCGTTTGGTTTTCAGGTGTAACGGTGACGGTGACGTGGCGATGGAGCCATTATTTGGACGTCGGTTTGGCTGCAGAAGTGGGTCAGAATCAGAGAGAATCAGCAAGCGGGATCTGAAGGAAACTCAAAGACGCAGAGCGTCTGAGTGAGGAGAGAGATCAAAACCTTTGCTTTGGTCTGAGAGACGAATCCAGAGATGAACTGAGAGAGAAAAACAAATCCGTCGAGAACAGGCGAGAGAGAGAGAGAGAGAAACCCTCAAGCAATAAAGAGAAGAAAAGATCGAAAGAAATGGAGGAGACTGTGACAGCAGGGAGAGGAAGAGCAGATATTTATCTCATCTCTTCAGCCTCTCCAATTGTTGTAGAGAGGAAAGGTCAAGAGGTCGCGGCTCTGTGCTGAATCTGACCCCATGCTAGAGACGTTCAGGCTCTGCTGTTGGGATCCAATCAGCTCCATTTCTGCGAGCGTCAGTCAGGCGAGGCGAGCTTCACGCTTCCACAGCGAACCGTTTCCACGTGATCAGGTGCAGAAACGTGGAGCACAGCGCACTGTAAAAACTGAAACTCTCACCAACGAGCTTCTGCTCTTTTTACAGTAAAAATGTCTCCGAACACTTTAAATATAAAGATAAAACAACCTTACAGCAAAATATAGGAGCTTTATGTCAATACGTTCTACTTTCAATGACAGATTATTTTATGTAACATGGAAAAAATGTCTTATTATATGTAAAATAATTTGTCAAATGAATTAGTACTTATTAAATATTAAGGATTTATCACTTAAAACTAGGGCTGGTCCAAGAAATAACGCAAGTTAAGCGGCTGCATAGGCCCCCAAAAAGCTAGCATAATAATAATAAAATAACATATATATATTATATGTATGTGTACATATTTAAAGAGTAGAGCATACTTTATTGATTTCCAAGAGGAAATTGCTTATTTGTTGAAAGCTACTCCATCTTAGGTAATAAATATAAAGTTTGTCAAATATATATACCTTAGAGTGATAATTTCAAAATGACTCGATATAAACAAACAAATAAATAAATGAATAACAAGCAATCACATGTAATATATTATTGAATCAAATAGCACAGATATTGTAAAGCCTGATGGCAACAGGATTCTGTGATACTATATATATATATATATATATACATATATATAAGTTGATATTACATCACTTTAAAAAAAGATTTCAAGATTGCTTGACCTTAAATGAATGTGAGAAATTAGATCTGTTATTTAAAAAATGTTTTGCAGATTTCTCTACTTGAGAGAAACTTTAAGAATCAAGAAAGTCATCAGAACTGGAAGGCGGTTCAAAAAGACAAGAGAGGCTCGGTGGAAACGATCCAGAATCGATTCCTGATCAATCAGAACATGCAAAGATTAAATCCGCCTGTTGGCCTGCAGCTCGTTCACCGCCACACTTTTTCAGTTGCTAAGCAGGATTTGACGCTCGGCTTTAATACCGGCAGCTTGTTTCATTTCTGCAGCAACGCATTTGGTTTTCCTGTGGGAGTCGCTGTGATCTCAGCTCGCAAAGGCAGCAGCTGATTGACCTTCACACAGGACTGACTGGAGCAGCGACTTTCTGTCCAACGGGATCAGAGAGGGGGCTGCACACGCAACCGAAACCTCAGAGCAGAACCAGGCTGCTGTTTGAGCCAATACATCTATTATTTATCAGATTTGACCATCAGATAGGAGGGAATCACTTGAAATATTGTATTTGGAGATCTAGCAAACAGGCACTCCATCAGTTTAAACCAACCTGACAGGAAGACTGTCATGGCCGACAAGCTGGAAGCCATGAACTGTGACTGCTTCTAATTATTTGTGATTATTTTACTGCCGTCATTTCTGTGTTTTTCACCAGATTAGAGTTTTTGTCAAAATATGTTGATATATTCAGTAATTTAAAAAATGTATTATTCAAAGATGCCCCTTTGCATCACAATCGATACAAACTGAGCTAGATTCGCTTCTTCCACGTTTCAATTTTTTTTTAAAATCACTCAGTTTAACTTTGCTAACATGTCGTGAACATCTATATGGAGCTAAATTGGGGCCAAAAAGTTTGTTAAAAAGAAAAAAAAATAAAGACAGGAAGAAAAAAAAACTTGAATATGAAAAGTAGTTTGACACATTATTTTCAGATAATTTTTTTTTTTTTTTCTCAGGTTCAAATTTTATTTTTAGTATCAAAACTTTTCCAGACTAATGAACACAATGCAGAACTCATGAACAGCAAGAGGAAGAGCTGCAGTTTTATTTGATGGCAAAGCCAGAAGGAGATAGAAAAAAACAAAAACATGTTCACTGTACAACTGTACAAAATCCAAATTAAGAGATTAATTTGATGGAATTAATTTCTCTCAAATTCAGATTAATTTCACCAATTTTCTAGAAAAAAAAAAGATTTTTCAGGAAATTTCTAGTAAAAAAAATAATTTTAATGACTTAAAAAATTACTTTCAAATAAAAAAAACAAAAAAACAGAATTTTTTTAATTTTGAGGAAAAAAAATATATTTCTAGAAAAAAAGCCAACAATTTTCTAATTTTCTGAGAAAATCCCCCAAAAAAGAGAAAAAAGACAGATATTTCTGAGAAATTTTCTGTAAAAATCATTATTTATTAAAAAAAAAATTATCCAGATAAAAGGTCAGAAATTTCTGAGTTTGAAAAGTCATATTTTTTCTAGAAAAACCTGAAATTTCAGAAAGAATTCAGAAATTTCTGCAATTTATTTGACTTTTCATACTCAGAAATTTTATTTTTTTTTCCAGAAAAGTTTCTAGACTAATCTAAGAATTTGAGTTTCTCCCAAAATTTCAACCCATAAATTTGCTTTTTTTCGGGACTGATCTCAGAATTTCAGGGTTTTTCTTCTCAGACATTTATTCCTCTCTGTTGATATGATATAGAAAACATCTATATCCCTTGATATAGATGTTTTCTATATCATATCAGTCTAAGTCTGATATTAAATTGGAAAATGTTTGATGATTTTTATAAGCAAACTGTCCAAACCAACCAGAGTTCAGTTTGAGTTAAAAAGGCACAGAAATCTTTTACCTCCAAACTTCGTCCTGCAGTTGAAGCTCAGAAGCTGCACGTCTTCAGGTTTTTATAAGATATATAAGCTCAGAATCTGCTCTCTTTGGCTCATTAATAACAGACTCAGGAAAGAACAGAAGGTGGTGAAACGCCGTCGTTTTGATCGCTTTATTCAGAGCAATCCTCCTCCGTCTGTTCCTTCTTCCACCAAAACATTCTTCTACTTCCTGTCAGAGTTCAGCTGTCGAACCGCCTCCTCCTCCTCCGCCTCAACTCCTCGGCGCTCAGATCATCAGAGGAGTCATAATACGAACGTCTGTCGTGGGCTCGCCCTGAGAGAGTGAGCAGGAAGTAACGTCAGGTGTATTTCTTTCAGAGTTCAGAGGTCAGAGTTCAGAGCGTCTCACTTCGGTCGCGCAGACTGTTTCTGATCGCCGCCTCCAGCTGCTGCTCCTCCGTCAGCCCGCCGGTGTACGATGCCGTGTGGTAACTTGGGGGGTCTTGAAAGGATCCATAGAATACTCCATTATGGCCAGCATAACCTGGACGTGTGAGAGAAAGAGATCCAGGCAAAATTATGAGAATAAAGTCAAAATATTCAGAGAAAATGTCATAAAATTAAGAGAATAAATTCATAATATCACAAAAATGGAAGTTAAACCAAAATGAAGAAAATAATATAATACTAAAGTAATAAAATTACAAAATTAAACTCTTAGTAGAATAAAATCTTAAACTTTTCAAGAATAAAGACATAAAATTGCAAAAAAAAGTCATAATAATATGAAAATAAATGTATATTACATCAATGAAAGTCAAATTATTAGATTAAAGTTGAAATAATATGAAAATAAAATGATAAAATTAGCAGAATACAGTTAGAAATTTACAGAAATAGTAATAAAATTATGACAATAAAATCATACAAAAATAAAGTCATAATATTTCGCTAATTAAGTCAATATTATGAGAAAAAGTTATAGGAGAAAGAAAATTTTACCACTTTATTCTGGTAATATTATGACTTTATTTTTATATTTTATGAAATATTTCCCAGCATGCTCTGGTACCTGATGTGCCGGCAGATCTGTAGTAATTGTGATGTAATCCGAGTTCGTTTGACAAGAACAAATCTGGAGAAAACACAAAAACAGAAGATTCCAGTGAAACCAGTAAAGCCAGTAAGTTACTGCTAGAACTGTCTAATCGAACCAAAAGACCCGGTTATGATAAATGCGTCAGTTTCTAATCAAATGAATTGAAAACTCTGAACAGATTTAAGAATTGATGTGTTTGCGCCGCGGCGTCTCCTCCGCATCGGATCGGAGGGAAAACGGCTGAATGGAGTCAGACCTGCACAGTTCCTCATGATTCTGTTGAGCGGTCCGGACGTGTAGAGCAAACCCACCAGGATTCCTGCCAGGTGACCCACGAACGAAGTCCTGGAGGAGCAGCGGACACGGATCAATCAATCAATCAATCAATCAATCAATGGTTTCAGCAACAGTTCAAAGTCCTTTACATCATAAAAACACAAAAATCAACAATCGAAACATTACATTTGGTTAAATATCATCACACAGTAAAATGTTGGTTACTGTTTCATTTATTACGTTTCAAAAGCAACTCTAAACATTTGGGTTTTTATTCCAGATTTAAAGGAACTCAGTGTTTCGGCTGTTTTTCAGTTTTCTGTTCTAGAAGCTGAATGCAGTTTCTCCACGTTTGGTTTCTGGGAATCAAACACTTTCTGGATTTAATGGTTCCCAGCAGAACATTACACTGCAAAAACTAATATTTGTCATTTTAATCTGGTTTCTAGTGCAAATATCTTAGTACAACTGAAATAAGACAAAACTAATTTACAAGTAACTTTTTAGCTAAATATAGGAGCTAGTTTTAAGTAATTAATTCCTTAATACTGATTAAAAAAAGTTCTAGTTCTGCTGGTAGAAAATATATTTTCCCACATCATAAGTGAAAGATTCTACAAATGGATCAAAAAATGCAATGTGCTTATTTATTTAACCGTTAAAATGTCTATTGTAAATAAGAAATTGTTTTTAATAGCTTACCTAATTTTATGAAAGTTGAATAATAATGTTATTTTTAGGCTAATCTAATTGAGAAAAAGTCTCATTTTCAAAATTAAACCTTTGTAATAAAAAATACTGTTTTTTTTAATGGAACAATTGCATTAAATTTCAACAATTCATCAAAATGATCGATTTCTAAATAATCTCTAGCTGCGGCCGTAATTAGCAGTAATAATTTTTCTCATTATTCAGTTATAAACTGCTTTAAAAAAAGAAAATTAATAAATATCAACAAACAATAAAAGAAAACTTGTATTTTTTGCAAAATTTTTATACATTTCTTTATTTTTAAACCTAAAAATCTTTAATGAAATTACTCTTCAGAATGATAAACGTCTAACAATAGATATTTATCAGAAACTATAAGCTGTTTTTATTAAAAGGTCAGTTTGGATTTTTGACTAAATGGTTTTAATTTATCAGGACTGAGGACAAAAACGTCTGTTTAAATCTATCATAAATAATTAAACACGTGAAACAGCTCCATCTACTGGATAAAATCCAACAGTGCAGTTAATAAAAAGCATCTTTAGAAATTGGAATAGAATCTCATTTAGAGCAGCTTTATGGTTAAATAAATTAATAAAAAAAATAAACCAGTGGAACTTAAAGTGTTTCAGAGTTATAAAATAGTTAAAGTGAGAAAAAAGCTTTTTGCAGCTCTGCGCTTGTCAGTTTTCTGCACTTATATATTTTTTCTCTATTTGCTCCTGTATTTAGACTACAAATAGATTAACACGGCATAACATTTTCTATATTTGTCCTCTGTTGTGTTATTACTACAGAATGAAATCAAAAGTGCAATTTCAACCAAAGTTTAGAATGCACTTCTAAAACAGATGTACTCTGTGTAATAATTTTATAATTTTTATAATTTTAGCATGCAATAGCATGATGCTCCGAGTAAGGATAAAGCTTTACTTATGGTTTTATAAGATCTAATTAGCTCCAGCTTCTTTCTTTGTCATTTCTGTTGTGATTCTCTTTAGACGAAATGTTAAATAAACATTCTCGTTCTTTCCACATTTCGACCAAACAATCTTCCAGGTCAGAGGTATTTTTGCAGCGCTCTGCGCTTGTCAGTTGCGCCATGCCTGCTGTTCTTGGGATTCCCCACAGTGCTTACGTCATAGCGCTTTCTGATTGGCTACCTGTCGCATTCAACAGGCTGCCTTCTCGCTCCCAGTCGGGGGAAAGACCGCAGATACTGAGAGAAACGAGCCAAGACGATCAAACGTGTTGAATATGCCCGATCTTAGATCAAAGCGACGTTCTACCAACTGGACCCGATCAGTCGTCACACACGACAGGATGATCAGTTCCGATTGTCGCCAGTGACAATCTTGGAACTCAGAACGTTCTAAGATTGTCGTAAGGGCAAAATCGGGGCTTTAAACTCACCCGGGTGCCGTTAAGTGGATCACAACGAGCTCCACCCAGCTAGCGTAGCGGCTAGACACCGGCAGCCCCATCATGTATACCACGCTTCCGGGGTTGTAGTGGTTATTCAGCACCTTCAGCGCAAACAGCACACCTGGAAATAAACATAAAAGCCAAACGTGAAGAGGACCCAAACGTTTCCACTCGGAAACCCGCAGATCGACTCGTACCAGAGAAGCCGACAGCGCAGTCCCGGCTGTAGGACTGGTCGTCAGCTAGCTCCGTTAGCAGCGCCCCCAGAAGCAGGTACATCACCCCGGTGAGCACGGATAAGACAGACAGGACGTAGAGGAACCAGGCTGCGCCCAGCCGCCGCTCCAGGTTCATCCCCTTCCACAGCAGAGACGCCATGTTGAAGTACAGATGCCAGTCGTCGACGTGGTGGAACGGCGCCAGCAGCAGCCGCCGCCAGTCGCCCTCCCAGTATGCGTGCTGGACGCTCACACAGGTCTGGGAATAAACAAAACAAATTAAGGATGAAACGATCCACTTCTGAGGTATTGGCTGATCTGCAGAAAAACAGCTAAACTGACTTTTTAAACAGACATAAATGTGAGTAGTTCAGTTCCAAGTAACTAAACTACCAACAAATTGAAGAACTAACACAGATATTAATATTGGATCAGTGCGTTTCATGCAAAATCATGCAAAATGGTGACTATTTCTGTCGACTGAACCACCAAGCACAATTCACTAAATGAAAAAAGTATATGCATCGTTTTGCTTTTAAATGTTTGGACGTGTGGATCGGTTATTTACCCTCAGGAGCGGAGCTGCTGGGAAGAGGAAAAGGTAAACGTTGAGAGCCAGGGTGGCCAGAGTGACAGGGGGGATGTTGTCCAGGCCCACCTGGAGCAGCTGGGAGCCCAGCAACAGTACGCCCAGATGGGACGACCTCGACCTCCTGTTCATCCTGACACCCAGCTGACAGGAAGTAGAAACACGACTTCAAACATGGCCGACGTTACGGACCAGACAGACAGATCAGAACAGAGCAGGCGCTGTTTAAGGAGGTTTTCACACCCAATAGTCCAGTAAACTGGACTAACTGCAAACTCAACACTCTTAAAAGCTAAAAGTGATACTTTCAGCATGTTTTGTTACGTAAATCTGTGATATTTTGATAAGACAGAATGAAGTATAATATTCAGAATGTTGATTCAAGATATCTGACATAGAAAAACTGTTTATGGTCAACATATCTCTAATTCATTTGGAGATATTTTAAAAAAGGAACTTTGACTAGGACTGTCACAATTACACATTTATGCTGGATGATAAATTGTCCCAGAAGTTATTGCAAAAAAAACCGACACTATTGTTGTCTTGAAACTATTTTAAGAACATTTCAAATTCTAATGAACATTTAACACTGGAACTATAATTTAAATATCCAAAATAAATAAACAACAGAAATAACAAATAAAAGATAAATTATGAAGTCTATGTAAACAAAACTGTCATTTAAAAACACGAGATAAAGACTTTTGTCATCCAGTTTTTAATGAGTTGATTGAGTTCTATGTAATTTATCATGCAATTGATTTATTGCCAAACTTTGAACTAATCTCTAAGTTAATTTTACTGAGTCGTTATTTGCTTTTAAAACTTAATTTACATTTGTTCAAACTTATGTCACCTGTCTAAAAGTATATTTAAGATACGATTAATTGGAATTATGACAAATCAGATCAATAAGTGAATCTGACGTTACTTATACAAGCCAGAATGTAATTAGACATTTCTCAAATAGGTATTCTGTGTAGTCGAAATACAACTAGATATCTTAATTAATACATTTAGTCATAAACTAATCTCAAGTATTTGAAATGGAAGTGTGGTGAAACCGATTTTATGTTAAAATGGCCTGCTATACATTCGATTATTGTAATGTACGGAGGCCTCCAGGGGACATGAGGAAACGTTTTTCTTTTGTGTTCCCTCACAATACAGTACTGATCAGTTAATGTACGGTTATGTGAGGTTTTTCCATGAATGTTAATATCTCTTAGTGAAATATCTGACGTTTTTTTATCTTTTTCTTTAGGATAGAAAGGCACCAAAAACCTTTGATATAAACAGAAACGTTCCTTAAGTAGGAAAGAAATAAAAATACATCCTAATTTGGAGTATTTCTGAGGTATTATTGTGGGGTAATCAGTCATTTGACAATTTTGATGTTGTGCTGGTTGTCTGAATGGTTTTCATGTGAAGCTCCATCTCAACCTTAACAGACATAAACATACGGTGAATAAATCAATTTTCAATCAGTTTTTTTGCACCAAAGACTTAATAATAATAAACAGGTTTTATTATTGTAAAACACGGCAAACTAATGATGGTAGAAGGCCGCACTGGTAACTCTGGGAATCTCATCTGTCCGTTTATCAATCAGCTCCAAACCATTTCTTTGTTCTGTCACAATTATTGATTTATTCCATTTTGATTATCAGGCTCCAAACTTTGCAAGGACTGACCTCCCCGCTCCTCGCCGCTTCCTCACACACACCAAGCCAGCAGGCCGGTAACCTTCCCATTCATTCACTTGATGGCGTCACGCCCACATCGACACACCCACCACCCAGGTGTCAAAGCCCTGTGCTGCTGTCATATCAATAATTACTTATTTCATTCATATGGCTCTTACAGAGCCTCAGTGAAAACATGTTTATTACTATTAACTGTATGGTGCAAAACACTGATTGAAAATCATAAATAGACATAAATCGATTTTTATGTCTGTTAAGGCTGATATGGAGCAGCTCTGAAAGCAGCTCTTTAAACCATTCAGACAATCAACACAACAGAGACACAATCAAAACTGTCAGATGACTAATTACCCCGCGATAACAACTCAGAAATAGTCCAAATAGTTTGAATGTATTATTATTTCTTTCCTACTTAATTAAAGTTTTTGTTTATATCATATGTTTGTGGTCGCTTTTTATACTAAATAAAAAAATATAACATGTCAGATATTAGCATACGTAGAAAAACCTCACATAACTTTGTAAAGGGTTTACAGTATTTAATTATGCCGCATAACTGATCAGTATTTTATTGCGAGGGAACGCAAAAGAAAAACATATTTCCATGTCCCCTGGAGGCCTCCGTAGTACCGTAGTAACGTATTCCTTTACTGTTGAAGATTATTTTATTTCATCAAAACTTTGGTGTGTAGCCACTTTGGACAAACACTCACAAACGAGCGGTTTTAAAAAATATTAGCTCGGTCTAACCATTGTTGGTATTTATTTCTCTCATTTTATTAAACCACTTTCTTCCCAGCTTAAACAGAAACATATAAAAGTTTTCTGTACTCACTGAGTTCAGTTCTTCCTCCTCTGAAGGCGCTTCGGCTAAATGCTAACCCCGCTAACAGTAAAGTTAGCTTCTGGTTTAAAGCGGCTTTTCGCCAGAAAAGACTGAGGAAAACTTAACACAGACCGACTGAGTGACGTTTAACTAATAAACCTCTCGGCTGCAAGTCAGAACGTTTTATTTCTCCTGGTTTCATCATCACTCCCAGCACTTTCAAGCAGCGGCTGGAGTTAGGAATGGTCACCTGACAATAACAACACTACGTAACTGCGCAGGCGTATTACGGGTGCTGATGACGTCAATGCAAAACGTGCGTAACCGTAAATAGTTTGTAGAGATCCCGTAAAACAACGGGAGTTCTTTACTATTGAAGTCAACATAATTAATAGCAATATGAATAACTGAAAAATAGATATAATGTTTAAACTCAATTAATAAAAGTTTAATAATTAAATGTTATTACACAATAACTTTTAATAAAGTTTTGTGTTGTGTTTGAAACACAAAACAAAAACTATTGATAGAATGGATTTTATTTATTTCTACCTAATTTGTTTATTTAGAAATTCTTCCGTCTCTCCTGCAGATATTTGAGAAAATATTTCATAAACAAGAAATACATTTTTGTATGCTATAAGTTGGTTATTTTATATATCATGCGTAATAAAATCACACGGACTATCGCTAACCTCAAGTGTAACATAAACACACAATACACTGTCATTTTAATACAGTGTATTTTATAAAAATATTATTTATTTATTTGTTTCTGTCTCTTTTTGTTTCATATTTATTTGGCAACAAGCAATTAAAAATGCCTTTTGTAAAACAAAAAGAACCTACATTACAGTGCCAAAGTAAAGTAAAGCAATGATAAATTAATTTTAAAAAATGGTTAGACCAGAATTAACATAATTTCCAGTCAATGTACAAGATGTGTGTATTTGTGCATAGAAAACACAAAGAGGGAAATAGGAGATTACAAAGACTCTTCTTCGGTCAAGGGATGTGAAAGTAAAGGCAGGGATGTTATTTGCGCAAATATCAGCAGGGATGCAAAACATCTCTTGAGTTTGTTGGGAGCAATGCTGCTGGGAGGAAGGATCTGCAGTAACACTCCTGTGTGCACCTTGGATGCATTAATCTGTCCCTGAAGAAGCTTTCTAAACAATTTAAACTTAAAAATGTAGGATTTAGCATAAGTTTAACTTCTGGGATGTAGAGAAATGATTATAGTTGACTGAAAATAAACTAATTTTGTTTTATTTTAGTTCACTCATTCATTCAATCAATTTAAAATAGGAGTAGCGGCTGATTCCACATCAATTATTGAGGAACAAAACCACAACACCGAGATTAAATTTCGCCTCTCAGAGACTGAAACCTCACTCACCCGTTTGTTACGTAATTTGGACGCGCACGTTTTCAAGTCTTAACCTTTTCTGCCTCCAATGATCAAGCAGCCGAGCTGGCGGAGAAGCTGTTGCTATAGAAACAGCGACAGGGAGGGTAGAAAGAGGAAGACATTTCCGTAAGCTAACCGGGGTTAACGAGGGAAACCGGAAATGGAATGGTCGGATTTTAAAATAAAACCTTTCTACTTATGTGAATGAAATTGCAACCAAATGAATACATTTTTACATTATGCTTCATGATTAAATTAAATCTTCTAGAAACACAATCAAAAATAAAAAAAACCCTGAAATGTAGCTTTTATTTGATTTTCAATATAAAAATTCAAAGTTTTTTTAAGTGGCAATTTGTGCATGTAAATAAGGAAACATGTTTTAAAAGAAGTGCTGCAGCTTCCAATAATTTCTTTTAATTTGACAAAGCCTATAATTACATTTGGTCAGGAATTATTATTTTTATTTCAGCTAGTTCTCTGTGGCAGCATTGAAAAGATTTGTTTAACAGCACGAACAGGGAGAGTCCAAAAACCAAAGTGACCCATGAATGGGAATTGCAGATTTAAACGAGTTGGGAGAATCTTTATGATATTTTGCAAACCTCCAGACAATGCTGCAAAATGCATGAAAAAGCAAACATTTTAGAATGCTTTTTATTCACAATCCCATAATTATTACATTAATTTAGAATAAATTCGCTTCATACCTTCTGATTTTAGATGGCCATGACTTCTTTTAGTATCACATAACCCAATATACAAATATATTACCAGAACATATTTTTTTCTGACATTAAACTATGTAATATTTTATATTCATCTGACACATTTTATTCCCATTATTTATTTATCTATCTATTTGCTTATTTATTTATTTTGTGCAGCAGAACTGTTCAGTTGGCCTTTTTCTCATGAGCAGCTTTTCATTTTCTTGCTTGTTTGATGAAAATGATTAAGTTATTTTGATTTATATTTTACCTAAAAGATAATAAAAAGCAGAAAACAAAAATTATGATGAAAAATTTAAAATAAAAATATCATGGGATTCAACTTATTATTTTTTTTTAATGTTTTTTCTCATAAATGTTCTAAATTGTGGTTCAGAGGATTTATAGGCATTCTTTCACACCTAAGAAAACTATGAAACATGGTGGTGGCAGCATTATGCTGAGTCTGTTCAGAACGCCGCGATTTTTGTGCTCCAGTAGGAGGATCCGTCAAAACAGAAGCGACATGCTTTTAATTTGAAAATAAGAAACGGAAGTCGGTCTGTGATAAAAACCGTCGGCTTTCCGCTCGCTGTGAGGCTGGAGGAGCGGGAGAAGCGGAGGCAGCCGAGGCAGGTGAAGGTGTGAGTCTTTATGGAGGTGGGGGAGACGGGAAGCGGCGAGGGCGTGAAGACGAGCCGGAGAAAGGCGAAGGGAGGACGGGGGAGTCCGCGGAGGGACGGCAGAGGAGAGGAGCGGGGAAGGATGTCGGAGAGGATCGCTTCGTGCGGGAGCCTGTGTGACAGCACCAACCTGCTGCTACAGTACTGCAACAACGGTGAGCCGCCCGGCAACACGTTCACACCTGGTGGCACGAAAATTCACACGCATCTTTAAAATTAAATCATTTTATTCGATGCACATTTACTCACTACTTTTAGAACTCTTGTTCTATATTGCATTTAGTTATGTAATTAAAATATTGATATAATTTATACATATTTTTGGTTCAGTTTGCACAATAGGCTACATTAAAAAAAACAATTAAACAATCAATTAAAAACAATTCTAATTTGTAATTTTTTGTTTCCATGTGTTTCTAATATTTAAATCGAGTTAAATTTTTGTTAGTAAACCCAATTAATCTGAAAACTAATCTTAAAATAAACGTATTGGTAATATTTTCTTGTTTCTGTTTGTTTCTAATATTTAAATTAGAATAAATACATATTTTGGTTAGTAAACACAGTTAATCTGAAAATTAATCTTAAAATAATAATAATAATAATAATAATCAGATACTGTGGTACTGATAATATTTTTATGGTTCGTTTTAACTTTGTAAATCAGGGAATTTTAAAATAGAGCAATTTTTGAAATCTATATTTTTTCTAATACTTAAATTAGTTTAAATGTATTTTTTGGTTAATAAGCACAATTAATCTGAAAATAAAATAATCAATCAAATAATCACAGGTATGGGTGATTTGTGTTATTATTTTTAATCTATAATAATACAACTAAACAATATCTAAGAGTAGAAAGTAATTTTTAAAATGGTTTTTTTTCTGTTTATTTCAACTTGTTATATAAGTGACTTGTAGAAAAAGTGATCAGGTGTCCCTAACTTATCATTTAATAAATAAATAGATAAAATAAATAAATCTAACCCCAAGTGTAAAAACACCACACAACTTGTTTCACAGGGGCATTGTTAATAAAACAAACAAAGAGAAGTTTGTGAATACCGTGTACTAAAAACTCTTCCGGGTTATAGTCATTTATTTTTAACCTTTCTTTATTTGCTTGTGTAAAGCGGTTGGGTATGTCGTCTGCGCATGCGCATACTGAATGGCTAGGATAATTGATCGTTACCTCAGCTACAACATCAATTCTAGAAGTAAAGCGACGTTTCCTGGTGAGTGTCAGCTTATCTGATGCCTTAAAGTGTGTGTTATGTACAAGAGTAGTTGCTTTCACATTATTACAGCTATAATTACGAGCCAAATGTTTTCGTTGTAGTTTTAATGAGGTAAATTAAGTAAAAGTTTTGATATGTTGGACTGAGTGTGTTAGCTTCTCGTAGTGTCGGTTGATTGGTTGGAGGTGACGTATTTGGTGTGCAGGTTACGTCTGGGCTTTGTGAATATTTAAGCTATTAAGTTTAAGTTTTCAAACTTTATTTGAGAAACTGGAATTAAACAGAGAAAAAAATCGGCATGTACGTTTCGTGTTAAAACTAAATTGGGAGTCTGGAGTCTTATTCGCTTCTCCGCTTCCTATTGGACGAAAGCGTACCACGTGGTTTCATGTAAACCCGGATATTTTCCTTTAGTTGCCTGATATAACCTAAATACTAAATACTAAAACTACCGGGACATCATAAAATAAACATACCAGTGTTTCTGTTTCTGCTAAAGTTTTAAATTAATTTAAAAGTTTCCGAACCGCGAGTTAAACTGAGCTCGGACTGAAATAAATGGTTTCCTCCCCAGTTAGGAGGCATCGCTTCTCGGCCTTTTGGCTCAGATCAAGTGTAAGTTTCTGTTCTTATCAGTTTAATATCTGATAGTCCTCTACATGAGGACCAAATATTAAATTGATTTTTGGAACAAGGAGTTGGAAAAGAGGCTTGCCTCGTCCTCTCCACGCATTGCCTGGTATTGCAGTATCTCCAGGAACAGTGCACCTCCATTATGATGTTAAATGTTAATATTATTGAGTACAGTAGAAATTAAGAATTGATAATGATCAAAGGAAAGTATAGTTTTGTCTAAACTATTTATTTCCTTAATAAATTATTTCCTTGTTTTTTTGTTGCCTAGAAATGTATTTACAAATATGAAAATATGGCCACCATGGCGTTGTTTCTAAACAGGTTTTGCTAATGTTCAGTGATGGGATTGAAGTGGAAGTTGCTCAGTCAGCTACAACTGCTGAAAAAATAACACAACATTTCAGAAAAAGAACTTTATACAAACAAATATATACAATGGATTGCGGTTGCTTTCCTTCTTCGTATCAGAGACTATTTGCCTCAACTTCAGGAATCTTTAAACCTATTTGCCAGAATGATGTTGCAAAGCAAATCCACCTCTGAATGGCTCAAAAAGAAAAGAACAAATTGGAATGACCTAGTCAAAGTCTGGGCTTTTTTGAGTGTGCTTTTACTTTGGAACCTGCCATGATGGATGAATTAACACATTCACGTCATGCGACGTCACACCTGTGGGAACTTTGACGGCCATCTTGGTAGGCACCGGAACAAACTGCCATAACAGTTGCTATGGAGGTGCTATGACAATAACAAACAAGCCATGAGATTAGAACTACAGTAAATATAAGAGATTTATTGTAATACTTTCCATCAAACTAGCAATATGCCATTGGCTTGTGTTGTTAATAGTTGTTAGCGCCACAAACATTAGCAAATCAATTCAGCTTCCTGACTTTTATCTACACACGGTAAATGTTTGTATGTCTTTCTCATTGGGTTGAGCATTTATCCTATCGTTTATCATTTGTCTTGATAAATATCTTTTCAAGGTAAGAATTTAGATTGATGTCACAACAAATTACAGTTGATGATGTTTTAAAACTCCAAAACTGCCTGTATTGTCGGGATTGTTAGCTTTGCTATTTTTCCCTTTCTATCGATAAAATTGAAAATATGATTAGATGCAGTTATTGTGTGCTGCTTAGTGTTACAAATCACACTTGTTCATGTGGCTGCTGTCCTAAAGAAGCGTCTTAGAAATGGGAAGTATTTTCAAGAGCAGTATTTGTGTTTGTGGGGCTGCAATTGCTGAGACACAGTAACACAGTTACCCAGGAAAATAGTAACAAATAGTTCTTATCATCACGGTTGTTATGGCTGTCGGTGGTGGAGTTTCTCGTTTCCTTATCCTCCCTGGCATGTTTGCATCTGCAATATCCTGATAAATGCGTGAAGAATTTGGATATTTATCATATCTAAGGCGTCAAAGGAAAAGTGAGACAGTTAAATTAGGCATTGGGTTTTGGACTAGCACAGTAAAATATTCATAACTCTACACACTTCCTCAGCGTTAATCTCTGAACGTCAGAGATTTTTTAGAAAGTATGCTGTCCTCGCCCTGAGTTTTTGATTTCTTCAGCAGCTAGACAGCTAGACAACGACGCTCCAATAACCAAACTTCTTTTCTTTTTGCTTGTTTATTGAAGAGTGGCCTCTGACCACTGCCATCACTTTAGTCATTGTAAACTGTAACATACAAAACTGAGTATTAGCTAACGAACACTGCAAATTAGCCATTCTTGCTGCGAGCTATAATAACGTTTTCCTAAATAACTTCAGCGTACAATTATTTAAACGACAGTTACATAAAACAAAGAAACAATTATAATTCACGACTAACCAATACTTATGAACAAATCTTGTCCGAAACACAACATATAAGAATAATAGACAGCTTAACCATGAACCGCTCGGTGTTGCGTTCCACCATCTTGGATCTGTTTTCTTTTTGTTTAGCGTCACCAAACAACATAACAAAATACCCGCCAGGGGGTGCTCTAGTGCCGTTTTCAAACTTACTGGTCCAGCTTAATTTACAAAAGGCAGCACAGAAAGTCAGTACTTTCTAAAACTTCCTTTCACTGCTCTGACCCCAGCAGGTCTTTATTGTGGTAATGATAAAAGTGAAGATTAAAAATATCAATTGACAACTTCTTTGCAGTCTCTTTTAGGCAAAGTGGTTACTGTGTGAAATACTCATATTTAGATTTTTATTGATATTTCTTGATACTGTCACGGAACCAACAGTGGAGAAAATAGTAAAAGTAAAAAAAATTCTCTGATTTTTGGGTTTTTTAAAGGGACAATAATTTGTAAAACTGACTTTTCTATTTAGCTTTACATCATGTTATAATATATATTCAGTCATCAAAACCAAACCTGGATTGTTGCTTTGATTCTTTCATGCATGTTTGAGAAATATTAAAGAAATATTACGTCTCACAGCATCAAAAACCTCAGCTGATTTATTCCACAGCAAGGATCCTAATCCTTTTGCATGTTTGGTAATCGCAATTTGAAAATAAATCTGCTTTATGGAAATAGGCCTTTTTTTTTTTACTTTTTTTTTTAAAGAGTTATTGCTAAAAATGTTGATAGGATGAGGTGGTTTTCTTTTTTGGTGTTTCCATTCAAGATCTGCAATAGAAACTCCTTTTTTTTTGCATCAGACAAGTCACATGATCTTGTGTGATGTTGCCACTGGCGCAAACCATGAAGAAGACAACAGGAAGTAGTTGGCGGACAATGGCACAGAAGTTTTATTAATGACTTATGACCTGGACAAACTTATTCACATCTGATTTTAATGGAAACACCACAATTGTTTGTTTTTGTTTTGTTTTGTTATTTTTACATGACCAAAACATTGACAATGTTTAATGCACATTAGTAAAGGAAATGCAGCTAATGGGAGAATTCAAGAGTTGGGACGCCCCTGGACAGGTCACCAGCCCTCACGCCCAGTTCAATGCATCAAGAGTAGTTGCTTTCACATTATTACAGCTATAATTACGAGCCAAATGTTTTCGTTGTAGTTTTTTTTTTTTAACTTTATTTTTATTTATTTTTAACAACACATGTCCACACTAACATTCTTTTGTCTCTTACTGACATATATCTTCTGCATTGTAACTTGACAAAAGGAGATGAGACAGCAAATGTTCTAACAAATATAACAGTGACTACATAATAGAGATCGACAGATCGACGGATAACAGCAAAATAAAATAACAACACATAATTAAATCCCCCTGAGGTAAGATGGTCCACACATTCTTAAGCACCATGGTATTTTAAGCCGACCCAAGAGTACATACGAGTGCAAAAGGGCAATCCTGTAAATGTGTCATTGAGTTAATAATGGTATGACAGGGCTCCACCTTATATTAAAAACTGTTTTTTGAAGCCTTAGGGAATATGTGATTCCTTCCATCAGATAAATATCCCAAACTTTTTGTATCCATGTGTTATATGTAGGAGGCCCTGGCTTCAGCCACCTGATAGTTATACATTTCAAGGCTGCTGTAAGCAAGATACTTAGGAGATATCTATCACCCTTCCTGTCTATTCCATCAGGTATTACTCCCAAAACTGCCACCAAGGGAGTTTTTGGAACATTTCTCCTGAAAATTATCTTGAGAGCTTCAATAATGTCCTCCCAGAATACACTTAGTTTAGGACAGGACCAAAAGATATGCATATGATTCGCATTCTGCGTCCCGCAGTTTCTCCAGCATGAGCTGGGTTGTGTTGGGCCCATTTTACTGGTTATTGCTGGTGTTCTGAAAAACCGGACTATTAATTTCCATTTGAATTCTCTCCATGAATTAGAATTTGTTGTTAATTGTGCTTCAGTACATATTTCTTTCCATGTGTCCCCTGCTATTGACTCCTGCAGTTCAGTCTCCCATTTATGCTTTATGTTTGTGGAATCGTGTACATTCATGGACATAAACAGGTCATATATTTTACTAATTACTTTATTATTTCCCTTTCCCCTTTGTATGTCCATTAGGAAATTTTCTATAGGTGTAGATTCATGAAGTTTAGTCCAATTGTTGTGTGTCGTCACAAAGGTTCTAAGTTGTAAATATCTATAGAAGTCCGTCTTAGGGAGACCAAATTCTCTTTTCATCTGCTCAAAGGTTTTGAAATTTCCCTCATTAATTAATTGATAGATATAAGATAGTCCGTAATTAGACCAATTTTTGAAACCAGAATCTAAATTGTTTGGTGCAAAAGTCTTCATAAATCCTATATTTGATAAAAGTGAAATTTGTTTTACTAACTTAAAGGCCGTTTGTGTTTTATTCCAAATTTTGAGGGTGTTTTTTGTCCAGATTGTCATTTCTTTTGCAGGAGCATCTAAGAAAGGTAATGTTTGCAGTGGTACTGAGCATCTGCTTTCCTCCATTTCCAGCCATCGAGTATCTGCACTATTCTGTAGCCATACTAATAAGGGTTTAAGTTGTGCAGCCCAGTAATAATATTTTAAGTTTGGAAGTTTGAGGCCCCCCCTGGATTTAGATAACTGCAGAGTTTTCAGTCTGATTCTAGGGCACTTTTTTTGCCAAATGAATCCAGTTATCATTTTATCTAAGGTGTCAAAGGTAGATTTGGGAATCTCCACTGGCAGCATCTGGAATAAATACAACAGTCTTGGTAAAACATTCATATGAATACTTTCAACACAACCTATCAGAGAGATAGGGAGAGTATCCCAACGCTCTAGGTCATTTTTGATGGCTCGTAGAAGTTTGTTATAGTTTGCCTCATAGAGGTCACATAGAGATGAAGGTATTTGAATACCCAGATATTTGATACCGTTCTTGGGCCACTTAAAGCCACTCTGTACTTTTATGGAGTCTGAAATTGTGCCATTTACATCCATAGCTTCTGTTTTTTCTATATTGATTTTGTATCCTGAATAAAATCCATATTGAGAGATGATCTCTTTTAGGTGGGAGATTGTTGATTTAGGGTCCGTCAAATACAATAATACATCATCTGCATATAATGAGATTTTGTGTACTTCCTTGTTAATTTCTATTCCTTTAATATTAGCATCAACTCTAATGATTTGGGCTAGCGGTTCAATACTAATGGCGAACAGAAGGGGTGAGAGCGAGCACCCCTGTCTGCACCCCCGTTCTAATGAAAATCTAGCAGACCTAAAGCCATTAACTTTAACTGCTGCCTGTGGGGAGGAGTAAAGTGTTTGCACCCAGTCAACAAAATGTGGACCAAATCCAAAACGTTTCAAATTATGAATTAGATATTTCCAGGACACTCTATCAAACGCCTTTTGGGCATCTAAGGAAATGATTGCTGATTCAATCTTTCTCTCTTTTTGAACGCTTATTAGGTTTAGTAATCGCCTTAGATTATCAGCATAGCACCTGCCTACAATAAATCCTGTCTGATCGGGATGTATGATTTGGGTGATACATTTGTTAAGTCGTCTTGCTAGGATTGCTGTGAGTATGCGTAAATCTGTGTTCAGTAGTGATATAGGCCTATAGGACTGACAGTCTGTAGGATCCTTGCCCTCTTTGTGGATTACTACTATAGTGGCTTCTGTCCAAGATGGTGCCATAGTTTTGGATTTTAAAGCATAATGATATGCTTCTAATAGCAAAGGAGCTAGAAGATCCATAAAAGTTTTATAAAAGTCGTTGGCGAATCCATCTGGTCCTGGACTTTTGTTGTTCTTAAGTGATTTAATTATCTGCTTGATCTCCCATTCCTCAATCGGTTGATCCAGTTCCAAAGCCACCTCATCAGTTAAGTGGTTCAATTTTATGTTATTTAAAAAATCAGTGAGCTCTTGGTCATTATTACAGGCATCGTTGTTCGTATATAATAATTTGTAAAATTTTGCAAAGGCCTCTGCTATTTTATCAGGTCTTGTCTCAATAGTCTCTTGGGATTTTATTTTATGAACCATGTTGGAGGACTGTTGTTTCCTCAATCTAAATGCCAATAATCTACTAGCCTTCTGGCCATATTCATAATATTTTTGATTAGTGAACCTCAAGTAGCTCTCTACTTTATCTGACAATAAACTGTTTAGTTGTCTGCGGGTTGCATTTAATTCTTTCATAATTTTAGCTGAAGAATGTCTTTTATGTTTAAACTCTAATTCTTTGATTTTGTCCTCCAAATCTTTTTGTTTAGCATTCTTCTGTTTTTTCCTCGCAGATGTGAAGGAAATTATGCGGCCCCGAAGGAATGCTTTGGCACAATCCCATATTATCAGAGGTGTTGTTTCTGTAGATGTATTAGTTTCTAGATATATCTTGAGCTCCTCTCTAATAAATGCAATGAATACTTTGTCGTTAAGCAGAGACGTATTAAGCCTCCATTGTTTAGATGTTAACCTATGTCCTATGTCCCATTTTAATAAGACAGGCGCATGGTCAGAAATAGTAATAGGTAATATTTCTATATCTACTATTCTATGTAGTTCTGACTTTGGGGTAAAGAAATAGTCGATCCTAGAGTAGGATGCATGACTACTTGAGTAGAAAGTGAAGTCTTTAGTTCTGGGAAACCTGCTTCTCCATATGTCTGCCATTTCTGTCTCTATAATCTGATATTTAAGCATCCTACTCATTGTAGAGAGTGGGGCTTTTGGAGTGGGTAATCTGTCCAATATTTGTGACAGAGTACAGTTGAAGTCCCCGCCCATCAACAACAGCCCAGTACTGTGCTGTAATATTACCTTAAACAGTGATTTTATGAAATCAGGCGCATCCGTGTTGGGTGCATACACATTTACGAGCGATACTTCGGTGCCATCAATTGTACCATTAACTAATACGTATCTTCCCTCTGTATCTCTATGTATCAATGTTTGTGTGCATACTTGTGCAATCTGCCGGTGCACAAGTATGACAACACCCTTTTTTTTCCCTGACCAGTGGGATGAGTAGAAAGCCTTATCTGCCCAAGATTTTTTTAATTTTTCATGCTCTGTATCAGATAGATGGGTTTCTTGCAAAAAAGCAATGTGACAGTTAATTTGTTTTAATTGATTCAATATTTTTTTTCTTTTGACTGGATTGTGGAGCCCTTTTACATCGTAAGTTATGATTTTAAGTGGGTCACCCATTATCTCTATATGATCTATGTTTTGACATCTCAGAATATAACATGAATGGCAACAAACCCTTTATGCATAACACTCATACCTGTGTGGGGTCTAAGGAATATGTACACAATGTACACAGAACCATACAGAGAGGGATAAAGCAAATTTTTGACACCTGTAATCAGCATTTCTAGACACACAAAATGAGTATGAACAAGAAATGGAACAAAATGATAATAGTAACAGAAAGAACATAAGTTTGCAAAACAAGTTTGCGCAGGATCCCCGGAGAACAGAAGGATCAGAACTAGAAAAACATAGAACAGGTAAATACAATGTTTAAATACTTGGGACATAGTCCCCAGCAGCTAAAATAAGCCGCTAAAGTGCACAACCAAGCTTGAATGTATGTGCAGTGGGTGCGCTTAGATATGTATACAAGGTGGGAATAAGCAAAAGTCATAAGGGAGAAAATAATATAGCCACTCAAGCTTCAAGTATACAAGCTCCTGCAAACCCTGAACAAAGGAATCTAAAACAGCTATTTGCTCGAATCCTTAAAATCTATAGATTTATCTTCATAAAACTTATAAAGAGAGCTATATGAAAGTTAGCCATAACAATAAGAATATTTTTCTAATATTGGCACTGTGGGCTCACGGTACCTTTATTCGACTGTCTCTGTTGGAGTAATATTGTTCCGGACATATTCCATGGCCTTTTTGGGGTCAAGGAACTCCTTTTCTTCATTATAATATGTAATCCGAAATCGGGCCGGATAGAGGAGGCCGTAGCGGACCTCCTTATTGCCCTGCAGCGCCCTCCGTACCTCCGTGAATGTGGCTCTTGCTTTGGCTACGCTGGCGGTGTAATCGGGGAAGAAGGCGACGCGGTGCCCATTGTAAAGAAGCAGAGCTTTACCTCGGGCTCTCCTCAGGATCTCCGCCGCGTCCCCGTCATGATGTAATTTCGCGATGATGACTCTTGGTGTCTCACGGTCCCTGGGTCCTCTCCCGGTGAGTGTGCGGTGTGACCGGTCCACCTTTATGTCTCGATCCATCTGCAGAACTTCTCTAATGATTTTTGCCACAGCTTGTGGGGAGCCGGGGCGTTCTTCAATGCCCGCTATGCGGATATTGGATCTTCTCATTCTCCCCTCTAGATCTTCACATTTATCTTTGAGCGTTGACATTTCCTTCTGTAAGCTTGTTACAGTAGACTGCAGTGAGGTGACTTCGTCTGACCACGTTGATAGGCCACCCTTTAGGTCCTGAACGTCCGTCTTTATAATATCCACTTCAGCTTGTATGGTCTTTGAGCTGTTAGCTATTTCGGAACGGACCGCTTGCAGTTCGGATCTTATGGCTTGAAAATCTTCCGCTAATGCGCCTTTAAGTTCGTCTCTTATCACTTTAGCGATTTCTCCTCTCAGTGATGATAAGATGTCCGCTTTCATTTCTTCGTTGCTCATGTTTGGACCATCAGTCCCAGTGGTTGTCTGTGGGCCCGCGTCGCCTGCTGTCCGCTGTCTCGTGGTCCTAGCAAGCCTTGTAGCATTAGCATCGCTTCCGTATCTATACTTTTGCAGTTTTTCGGCCATTCAGAAGATTATGTTCGGGTTGTCCAGCTGTTTATGACCTTAAGGTTTTCTCTCCAGTTTTCGACAAATATTAACGTGGTTAATGCTGTTTTTTTTATGTAATTATTACGGATTTTGCAGGAGCTCTGAAAAGTACGTCTTACGCCATATCTTGCTCACCCTCGACCCTTCGTTGTAGTTTTAATGAGGTAAATTAAGTAAAAGTTTTGATATGTTGGACTGAGTGTGTTAGCTTCTCGTAGTGTCGGTTGGTTGGTTGGAGGTGACGTATTTGGTGTGCAGGTTACGTCTGGGATTTGTGAATATTTAAGCTATTAAATTTAAGTTATTTAAACTTTATTTGAGAAACTGGAATTAAACAAAGAAAAAAATTAGCATATACGTTTCGTGTTAAAACTAAATTGGGAGTCTGGAGTCGTATTCTCTTCTCCGCTTCCTATTGGACGAAAGCGTACCACGTGGTTTCATGTAAACCCGGATATTTTCCTTTAGTTGCCTGATATAACCTAAATACTAAATACTAAAACTACCGGGACATCATAAAATAAACATACCAGTGTTTCTGTTTCTGCTAAAGTTTTAAATTAATTTAAAAGTTTCCGAACCGCGAGTTAAACTGAGCTCGGACTGAAATAAATGGTTTCCTCCCCAGTTAGGAGGCATCGCTTCTCGGCCTTTTGGCTCAGATCAAGTGTAAGTTTCTGTTCTTATCAGTTTAATATCTGATAGTCCTCTACATGAGGACCAAATATTAAATTGATTTTTGGAACAAGGAGTTGGAAAAGAGGCTTGCCTCGTCCTCTCCACGCATTGTCCTGGTATTGCAGTATCTCCAGGAACAGTGCACCTCCATTATGATGTTAAATGTTAATATTATTGAGTACAGTAGAAATTAAGAATTGATAATGATCAAAGGAAAGTATAGTTTTGTCTAAACTATTTATTTCCTTAATAAATTATTTCCTTGTTTTTTTGTTGCCTAGAAATGTATTTACAAATATGAAAATATGGCCACCATGGCGTTGTTTCTAAACAGGTTTTGCTAATGTTCAGTGATGGGATTGAAGTGGAAGTTGCTCAGTCAGCTACAACTGCTGAAAAAATAACACAACATTTCAGAAAAAGAACTTTATACAGACAAATATATACAATGGATTGCGGTTGCTTTCCTTCTTCGTATCAGAGACTATTTGCCTCAACTTCAGGAATCTTTAAACCTATTTGCCAGAATGATGTTGCAAAGCAAATCCACCTCTGAATGGCTCAAAAAGAAAAGAACAAATTGGAATGACCTAGTCAAAGTCTGGGCTTTTTTGAGTGTGCTTTTACTTTGGAACCTGCCATGATGGATGAATTAACACAATGCATAGTTCTCATGCGACGTCACACCTGTGGGAACTTTGACGGCCATCTTGGTAGGCACCGGAACAAACTGCCATAACAGTTGCTATGGAGGTGCTATGACAATAACAAACAAGCCATGAGATTAGAACTACAGTAAATATCAGAGATTTATTGTAATACTTACCATCAAACTAGCAATATGCCATTGGCTTGTGTTGTTAATAGTTGTTAGCGCCACAAACATTAGCAAATCAATTCAGCTTCCTGACTTTTATCTACACACGGTAAATGTTTGTATGTCTTTCTCATTGGGTTGAGCATTTATCCTATCGTTTATCATTTGTCTTGATAAATATCTTTTCAAGGTAAGAATTTAGATTGATGTCACAACAAATTACAGTTGATGATGTTTTAAAACTCCAAAACTGCCTGTATTGTCGGGATTGTTAGCTTTGCTATTTTTCCCTTTGTATCGATAAAATTGAAAATATGATTAGATGCAGTTATTGTGTGCTGCTTAGTGTTACAAATCACACTTGTTCATGTGGCTGCTGTCTGAAAGAAGCGTCTTAGAAATGGGAAGTATTTTCAAGAGCAGTATTTGTGTTTGTGGGGCTGCAATTGCTGAGACACAGTAACACAGTTACCCAGGAAAATAGTAACAAATAGTTCTTATCATCACGGTTGTTATGGCTGTCGGTGGTGGAGTTTCTCGTTTCCTTATCCTCCCTGGCATGTTTGTATCTGCAATATCCTGATACTCATGAAGCATTACATGCAAATGCGTGAAGAATTTGGATATTTATCATATCTAGAGCGTCAAAGGAAAAGTGAGACAGTTAAATTAGGCATTGGGTTTTGGACTAGCAGAGTAAAATATTCATAACTCTACACACTTCCTCAGCGTTAATCTCTGAAAGTCAGAGATTTTTTAGAAAGTCAGTACTTTCTAAAACCTCCTTTCACTGCTCTGACCCCAGCAGGTCTTTATTGTGGTAATGATAAAAGTGAAGATTAAAAATATCAATTGACAACTTCTTTGCAGACTCTTTTAGGCAAAGTGGTTACTGTGTGAAATACTCATATTTAGATTTTTATTGATATTTCTTGATACTGTCACGGAACCAACAGTGGAGAAAATAGTAAAAGTAAAAAAAATTCTCTGAGTTTTGGGTTTTTTAAAGGGACAATAATTTGTAAAACTGACTTTTCTATTTAGCTTTATATCATGTTATAATATATATTCAGTCATCAAAACCAAACCTGGATTGTTTCTTTGATTCTTTCATGCATGTTTGAGAAATTCCTTAATCTCCATGGCAACCATTCAGCTGGTTGGGCCTAGCCCTGCCTTTGAGGCACAGCTCCGCCTCCAAACTGCAATTTCCAAGCTTACATTTAACAGAGCAGCCTTCTTCGGCAGCTCCTTCAGACTAGCCAGCAACAATTAGGAGAGACCTGGTGGAACCGCGCATTAGCTGAGCTCTTTATAGGAGCTACTTCTCAGTACAACGTTGGTAAAATGTTGTGAAAGGGTTAGTAGAGTAGTGATGATGGGATGACTAACTGAAGGCAGAGTTTCAGAAAGAGCAGGAGTTTTTAAAGAGACAATTTAACGCCAATTTCAAGGCGTTAAATTACAAAGTCAGATTTCTTTTGATAATAACTGGGGAATTAAACTGAAAGGGGGATATAAATTTTAGACTTCCCTTTTGAATGTCTAATTTTTCTCCACTTTACAATCATGCACCTCTTTGTGTTGGTGTATACTTTTAAAATTTCCCAAAATACATTGAAGGTTTTGGTTGCAACATGAAAAAATATGACAAATCTCAAGCTGTTTCTATATTTTTGCAGGGCTCTGTGTTTGAAACAGATCCATTCATGCATCTTTTTCTCTTTTCTGTGAAAGCAGAACTGATTTTATAAATGAATCATCCTGAACGAGAGCAGAATACAACCTGAATCTTTGAACTTTTAAACCAGAGAGTGTGTGTGTAGATTAATGCATTGCTGCTCATTAAAGCCCACAGACGGCCCCGCTGAGCGGCAGGTGGAAGGACAGCGAGGGGTGATGAAAGTCTGAACGGAGCTGTGATGTTCGAGCACGATTTGATAGGTCAATGTTGAACTTTTAAATTCAGCTGTAGCTCCTGGTTACATATCATCCAATTTAAAAAAAACCCAAAAAACTAATATAAATACTGTTTGGCTGAAAGTGAGGAAGAGATGGAGAATATAGAGGGAAAATCAATATTTACTGGCAGTTAAGTGACAGCTGGTCCTGCTGGGGAACGTCATCTGCCCAACTTAAGCTTCTCAGTTGTATATTTGATTTTATCCAACTGAAACACTGACACATTAAAGAAATATTACGTCTCGTAGCATCAAAAACCTCAGCTGATTTATTCCACAGCAAGGATCCTAATCCTTTTGCATGTTTGGTAATCGCAATTTGAAAATAAATCTGCTTTATGGAAATAGGCCTTTTTTTTTTTTTTTTAAGAGTTATCGCTAAAAATGTTGATAGGATGAGGTGGTTTTCTTTTTTGGTGTTTCCATTCAAGATCTGCAATAGAAACTCCTTTTTTTTGCATGAGACAAGTCACATGATCTTGTGTGATGTTGCCACTGGCGCAAACCATGAAGAAGACAACAGGAAGTAGTTGGAGGACAATGGCACAGAAGTTTTATTAATGACTTATGACCTGGACAAACTTATTCACATCTGATTTTAATGGAAACACCACAATTGTTTGTTTTTTTTTGTTTTGTTTTTTTTACATGACCAAAACATTGACAACTTTTAATGCACATTAGTAAAGGAAATGCAGCTAATGGGAGAATTCAAGAGTTGGGACGCCCCTGGACAGGTCACCAGCCCTCACACCCAGTTCAATGCATCAAGAGTAGTTGCTTTCACATTATTACAGCTATAATTACGAGCCAAATGTTTTGTTGTAGTTTTAATGAGGTAAATTAAATAAAAGTTTTGATATGTTGGACTGAGTGTGTTAGCTTCTCGTAGTGTCGGTTGATTGGTGACGTATTTGGTGTGCAGGTTACGTCTGGGCTTTGTGAACATTTAAGCTATTAAATTTAAGTTATGTAAACTTTATTTGAGCAACTGGAATTAAACAGAGAAAAAAATCGGCATATACGTTTCGTGTTAAAACTAAATTGGGAGTCTGGAGTCGTATTCTCTTCTCCGCTTCCTATTGGACGAAAGCGTACCACGTGGTTTCATGTAAACCCGGATATTTTCCTTTAGTTGCCTGATATACCTAAATACTAAATACTAAAACTACCGGGACATCATAAAATAAACATACCAGTGTTTCTGTTTCTGCTAAAGTTTTAAATTAATTTAAAAGTTTCCGAACCGCGAGTTAAACTGAGCTCGGACTGAAATAAATGGTTTCCTCCCCAGTTAGGAGGCATCGCTTCTCGGCCTTTTGGCTCAGATCAAGTGTAAGTTTCTGTTCTTATCAGTTTAATATCTGATAGTCCTCTACATGAGGACCAAATATTAAATTGATTTTTGGAACAAGGAGTTGGAAAAGAGGCTTGCCTCGTCCTCTCCACGCATTGTCCTGGTATTGCAGTATCTCCAGGAACAGTGCACCTCCATTATGATGTTAAATGTTAATATTATAGAGTACAGTAGAAATTAAGAATTGATAATGATCAAAGAAAAGTATAGTTTTGTCTAAACTATTTATTTCCTTAATAAATTATTTCCTTGTTTTTTTGTTGCCTAGAAATGTATTTACAAATATGAAAATATGGCCACCATGGCGTTGTTTCTAAACAGGTTTTGCTAATGTTCAGTGATGGGATTGAAGTGGAAGTTGCTCAGTCAGCTACAACTGCTGAAAAAATAACACAACATTTCAGAAAAAGAACTTTATACAGACAAATATATACAATGGATTGCGGTTGCTTTCCTTCTTCGTATCAGAGACTATTTGCCTCAACTTCAGGAATCTTTAAACCTATTTGCCAGGATGATGTTGCAAAGCAAATCCACTTCTGAATGGTGGATTCAAAGGTCTTTACTGTCACCGTTCTTTGTAAAAAAAAAAAAAAAAAAAAAATCTTATTTAAAATAAAACACTTATCCTGGTGGGAGGCCAAGTAAAGCCTGGTGGCCCGCCAGGCTTGCCATGCTACGGAAGTCTTTCTGGGTCTTGCGGTCTTAGCGTCACGTGACGTTAAGGAGGATCGTTGGTAATTTTTATGGTCAGACAGCAGCGAAGCAGGGTGGTGTGCCCTCAGAACATCAGTTCCCGAAACCACCAAAAAACCCTCAGAGCCACTCCGCATGAGGTAAAGAGGTAGAGAGGCCCAAGTGACACCTTCAATCTCATATGCTCATTTCCAGTATCTTCTGGTGTCCCTCAAGGCTCTGATCTTGGTCCCATCCTGTTTGCCAGAATGTATCACCTTTTTCTTTCTAGAAATGTCATATTTTTTACCTTTACATGTGAGCTGTTACATTTGAAATTGTTAAATGTTGAAGGAGTTGCGTTAAAGGTGTAAGGAACAGCATAAAAACACATAGTGGTGGTAAAGCCTCTGTTTTGCTCTGTCTTTACCAACCATCTGTCCTCTGTAACCAGAGACCTTCCACCCAGATCAGCTTCTCTCCTCTCACTCCTGATTACACCATAAGGCCAACACTGTTCCCCTTCACCTGCTAATACTGTTTATAGCTTTATTGCACTCCTGTGGATTATATATTAAAGAATTTTATGGCATTATAGGAACAATTCTCAGATTAGCTCCCCACATTAGACATCCGGGCTGCTTTTTAACACACTTTTAACTCCATCCCTAAGTGATGCAAGTGAGTGGGTTTGATGGTTTCTGTCTTTGAGTTCGAGACGCAGAGTTGGCGTAGAATTTATGTCTTGTTGGAACTCCCATCCGGACTTTAATTAGCTGAAACGAAGTAAAAATGTTACTCATGGGTAATTTTAGTCTTCTACTAAAAAAAAACTTGATTTCTCTTGGAAAAAGGCTGGATGTTTAAATATAAAAGAACAAGAGGGAGCAGACATGAAAACACACAAACACACATTACTGCAGAGCATAACGGCACCTGAAAAACCCATTTCAGATTAAAGGGAAAGCTGCAGCCTGCAGAGAACAGACTGTTCCTGCAGATCGATGTGACTGATGACTGAAGCAGTGGGTAGAGTGTTACAGCTGCGAGGGCCGTCCGTCACAGCCCTGTTTGCCAATGGACAGCGCTCACGTGCAGACTGGGATAAAAACACAAAATGACACATCTTTTATGCTTTCTTCAGGGAGTGAAAGAGTCTGCTGTCAGTTTAGGCATCAGGCATTTTTATCCATCAGTGTAAAGAAATAAGGACTTATTGATTATATGTTTTTGTGAACCACAGACACAAAAAACGTCTCACTATCACAATGATTGTGTTTCTTAAACATGTTCTTTGTTTTTCTTTAAAAAGCATCAGCTTCCTTGCCTGCGTTGGAAGTTAAATTTGTCTCTGCTAAAGACTGCCACAATTACAAAGTTTGCTGCACAATAAATTGTCCCAGTAATTATTGTGATAAACAATAATATTGTGGTTTTGAGACCATTTTATGTTAATTTTATGATAAAAGCGGAATAATGCAAGTTTTAACTTCTCAAACACTTAATGCTGGAATTTGAAATATCTAAAGTAAAACATAGCAACGAAAAACGGCAAATGCAGCAAAAATAAATTCATAAACAAAAAGAATCAAGGGATATTATATTTATAATTACATATTTTTAGTTTTATAAACACACAATGTAGTTGTAGTTTGTTTTTATTCAGTTAACAGAAATGTTTTTGTTAGTCTTAGTTCACCATAGCAACCTTGATTATTGCAATTAATTGATTATTGCGGCATGCTAAGTCTGGAGCTTACCAAACTAAACAGGGAAAATCTGCTTTATGCTTTGAATTTTATCACTTTTTTTGTGATTTAAGCTGCAGAAATCCACTTCCTGTTGGTGCAAACTGAAGACAAACGGGATCTCTTTAGCCAGTTGGTGTAACATGGCGTCTTGTTATGATATTTCCATCAGGGAAAGGCTGCATGTGTCCGGTGTGGTGCCTAACCTTTTCTGTGAGGGTGTCATTAATCATGCAGTGTGACTCTGCAGCATCTCTTCCTGGCGGTGCCTGGCTGTACAGATGCTGATGCAGTGTGTGAACGTGGCCGTGAGCCAGGCTCCGCCCCGCCACTCTCTGCTCTCCCCGCCTTTAGTTAATGAGACACGGGAAAGAGAAGGGATGTAAAGAGGATGAAGAGGAAAATCTGGGGGGGAGGGAATGGCAGGAGGAAGAGGGAGTGGTCCAAGGGACTGAGGAGGAAGTGGAGATGGAGGAGGGAGTGGTTCATCTGGAGAGGAGTGTGTGTGTGTGTGTGTGTGTGTGTGTGTGTGTGTGTGGAGATGGGAGCGAGTCCATGAGCTTGTAGTTGGGGAAAGTGACCGGGCTGACTGAGCGTCTGTTTGCTCTCTGGACTGACTGACAGGAGGAGTGACCAGAAAATCGCCGTAGGCCGGATGGCAGGTAGGTAGCTCCACCTTCATCCTCATCCTCAGTTCACAGCATGAATATTTCACTACCTTCAATTTTCTGATCACCGCCCGGCCTGCACCGGCCTCCATCACTCAGCGCTTCATCAGCCGTGTCATTCCGCCTGTCTTCCCCCCACCTCGCTCGCTCTCTCTCTCTCCATTCATCCCTTTCTTTTGTCTCCCAGCTCTCCTCCTTCCCTGCTTCCTGAAACCAGCCATGTGTCTGGTTTCACGTCAGCTGACTCTTAAATACAGCTACCGTGTTGTTTAAATGGAAATCCTGCAGAAAGGGAAGTTGGTGCATGTGAGTCCTGTTGGCTGCTGAATATGAAGTCGATGTGACCTCTGGTTAGCAGGGGCAGTAATGCAATACCACCGACTTGCACCCACTGTGACTCTGTGTGTTTTATGGTAATTGAAGGACAAAGATGAATAGTATCGCTGCTGTAGCTCCTCCAAACAGATGGTGGATATGAAGGTGAACCCTGCTGCTTTCATCCTGTTTTCTTCTGTACCTGTAAGAAATGAGACCTCAAACACATAGAAAACTGAAAGATTTTGAACCGATTTCAATCAGAAAATCTGAGCTAACACAAAAAGCTATTTATTTACAAAAGGAACAAAGCATCTATATGAACCAGCCTGATATTAGAGCAGATATTACCTCAGAAACACAAGTTTGCACATAGGAACTGTCAGTTTGAACAAGTTAATACCAAAGATAATATGAGCTAATATAAAAAGCTATTTAATTTACAAAAGAAATAAAACAACCATCTGAACAACCAGTCCCTATGTAAGAAAAACAAAACAAACATAATTCCCCACTTAAACTTTATAACTGGGTGTGTAACCTTTGGGAATAACGCTCTAGTGATTGATTTCTTGCCCTCTTTTTTCCTTGCTGAAATGATTTTGCTCAGCCACACTGGTGGATTTCTGATTAAGGTCACGCTGCTGCAAATTGTGTCCAGTTCCAAGATGAAAACAACTTCCAAGCCACAAAAATTAAATACACAATCCCATCTTGTCCCCAAGACCTTTGGGGGAATATTCTGTGGACAGATCTGTGTTGTAAAATTACACTGCGAAAACACAAAACCTTGTTTTTATCTACTTTCTAGCTCAAATACTTTAGTCGACCTGAAATAAGACAAAACTAATTTACAAGTGATTTTTCAGCAAGAAATATCAGCTGGTTTGAAGTAAATAATTGCAAGTTCCACTTATAACACTTAGACCTTATTATGTAAAATTGACTTTATTAAACTTTAAGTCGTGTTTTAATGTTTTCTTTTATCAAAAACATACTTGGTGTCTTGATTTGATTGTTTTATGCATGTTTGAATCCAATTGAATCTCCCCTGGCAACCATTCCGGGTGCCTAAACGCTTGCCGATTTCCACTGGGCTCCTCTAGACTAGCGGCAGCAGCAGTTAACACACACCTGGTTGCAGTACATGCAACCTACTTCTAAACCTACAACCTACAGCCTAAAAAAACGGCTGTAAACGGCATAATGAGGAGCACTGTTGTGATGTGTTGAGAAGAGCAGGAGCTTCTTAAAGAGACAGAAACCCAATTTCAAGACCTCAAATTACAAATTACAAATTTCTTTAAGTTATTTTTTTATATCTACAGCATTTTAGTAACAACAGAAGGTATCATAGTTACTTGATTGTGCTAGAAAACGGCACCATGTGCCTGGAAAATGCATAATCAAGCACAATAATGATGCAAAACAAATTAGCGAGTCCAGCTGACGACTCACAAAAACAAAAGTGGAAGCTCTGGAGTGGTACACTCAAAGTCCAGACTTAAATGTCATGGAAATAATAAGAAATGAGCTACAACAGACTACATAATAATTCTCCCATCAAGAGTGGGCTTTGATCCCATCACAATGTAAAACATTAATAGCCAATTATCATAATTGCATGACGGAGATCGTTTCTTTCACAACCACGTTTTAGATCTAGGGGGAAATTAATATTTCACATCCAGCCAGAAACTTCAAAAGTAATATATTGGGCATATTTTTCTACTTTATTGGTGCCACTGAATTCCTTCTGTTTTTAAAGCATGCAGTTCATTTCTAACAGCTTTTTATTTACTGCATCATGACATCGAGACATTTTCACACATCCAGTTGATTAAATCTGAAATGTGCTTTAAACCTTGGATCTTTTCTCTCTTGCTGCTCTAAAACTCAGTTTTTACTGCTGTATATTAAAGGTAAAGCTTGTGTAGTTTAAAATGTTTCACAGTATTTCCACCCTGAATTGATGAAACCAGACTTTCGTGATGATTTGTTTTTACATTCTGTGTTTGGTGAAATCGGTTGGTTTTTAAAACAATCCCTATCTCACCTTGTTTGCTGTGTGCCGCCCATGTGTCTAATTTTTACTGCCGCCTAGATAAACATGACGTTTCTCTCCATACTTCTCGCTCATGATCTCCTCCCACCAACAGTCTGTCCACTTCCTCGTCAGTTTCATTTCATTTTCTTGTTTCCAACTCCACCAGAGACTGTTAGGAAAGCGATGTGATTAATGGGATTTTCCACATAATTATTTTAGGTGTTTCTGGATGTAATTTGTGAGATAAATGACAAATAAGTCACTGAAAATGAACAAAAGATGTTTCTCTTTAAACCAGTAGCTATTTAGCACCTTATCCAACGCCTCCTGTTAGAAACAAAGTGAACGCTTGATGAGAACTTATTATTCTGTTTACCAGCTCCACCAGAAACGGTTTTAATGGATTTAATTGAATTTTCAACTTAATTTGTGGTGTTTTTTTAATGTAATTTGTAAAATAAATGACAAATGGGTCACTCGGAAAGTAAAAAATGTATTTTTCCTTCACCTGGGAGCTGTTTCAACTCTTATCCTATTAAAAACAAAATGAAAGTGTGATGGAAAGTAAAGATCATGCAGCGTTATTCTGGTCACTCCTGCCATGCAAATCTCCCCGGAGGCTGATAACTGCATGTAAATCAGAAGTTTGATTTGCCTGCAGCCTTTTCCTGTCTCATTTGGCAGTGAAATGTGTTGCAGTAGAAGTAACAGAGCTTCATACGTTGCAGTGGCGAAAATAATTAACTCCACTTTATGGTTTTATATAAATCTACACACAGTCTTTATCAGCATTTTGTTAACTGTGCAGCTAATCCAGTTGAATAGGAAGGTTGTTTTTTTTAAATTAATTACTTTAAAGTAAGTAGTCCTGCAACTTTTTAATCAGGTTCAGTTCTGGACTTTGACTAGACCATTTCAACAGCCTTTCCAAACGCTTTTTTTTTTTTTGGTAGAACATATTTGTTTAAATCAGAAATGTACATATTGATTTCTTCTACAGTTGTAGCTTTATTACTGCTCTAAATATGTTGCTGTCTTGGAAATAAAACTTTGGCTTATTTACTGGGAAGAATAACTGATAATGAAAGTTTCTGCGCAAGTGTTACTCTTATGTTTTCAGTGAAGATGTTTTTTCTTCTCTTTTCGACCGAAACTCCTTTGAACCAGGTTTGATTTGTGGACAGAGGTACCAATTAACAAGAAATGGGAGAAACTTGGAGAAACTGCCTACACTCCCTTTGTGACTGAATTGTTTCAGTCACAAAATGGACTATAAAGTGTTGCAGATTGTGAAATGCATTTCTGCTTATTATTGGAATTTGTTTAACAGAAAAGAAAACTGACTTTGCACAAGATTTTGTTTTTCAAATAAGGCTTCAACTGAAAGTTATTTGCAAAAATAATAACACAAGAAACATATTTCATTGCAGTTTAAGTACTTTCGTGTTCTGCCAGAATTGCCTTCGTGTTTATCTGTGAAGTAAAATGTTCTGTGGTTCGTAGCAAGCTGTAATCCGGCGATGTGGGTCAGATGAATAATCTCCAGAAGTCAGTTTGCCTTTGGTAATCTGACCAGCTTTCAGCGCTGCCTGCCATGGTGGCAGATGATTGTGTTAGAATGGGTTTAAAACGAGCGGCAAAGTGAAAGACTGTTAGGTTATTAGAATCAACGTCGCCCGGAAACTAGTTAATATTTAATGGCAGAAGCATAATATCACTTTTTCAATGAGATTTTAGAAAAATCTATTAATCTGGTCGATGTATTCGGCATGGATGGACGTCTGTCGTCGATCTGCTGGTCCTTGCAGCAGTTTAGAGAGGACCAGCTACCCCTACAGGTATGAATTTAAACTGCGAGACGAAGCTAAAGTACCTGGAAATAAAACCTGCATGCTCAAGGAGAACATTCAAACTTTCATCTCGAGAAATGTTCCCTGATTTCAAAACTTTGGCTGAAGTGGTGCTTGTAATTCCAGTTTCCAATGTGGTAGTGGAGCACAGATTTGTCCTCCGAATCATTATAACTTTGAGACGCTGGTGATCAATTCAGGTGATCAATCAGATCAGGAGAAAGTTGTTAGTTACTGATGCTACAATCAGTGGTATTTTTTACTATTTGCATGTATCCATCTGCTTTATGTGGATTTTCTTCTCAGCTTGTTGAATATTAAACTAAATTAAAATTAAATGCAATTAAATATGTCATTATCATTTTATTTTATTTTAAGTTCAACCTGTGGATGAAACTAAAGCTGTAGGCTTTATTTTCCTCTGAAGTATCTGGAAACTTTTGTCAGAATAAAGCATGTCATGAACCGTTGAGATTTTACATAAACATAAAAATCTGATTTCATCGTCCAGAAAAATGAAACTGGGCCATCAGTTGATTTAAGTTTAGCTCGTTAAGGTAACGATCACTCGTTAGAGCCTTTGTACGTTTTGCTCATACGAATGACTCCAAGTCTTCTGGAGAGAAATGTTGAGAGCACAAATAGGTTTTTTGGAAAATTCTTTTTTTTCCTCTCTTTTTCTTTTTTTATTGCAGCCACAGTGACACAGTGTGGCATTATCTAAATTTAAATCAGTCAAATGCAGGATGATGAATAACAACTCAGGTAAAATTAGCCTTTCTGTATTTACTTCTGACCTCCAAGGGTGAAATTGTAGCAAAAGATGTACATTTTTCAAGTAACTATGAGTTTTGGTGAATCATGAACAAGGTTTTTTTTAGTTAATAGGAAAATTACAAAATCCTGGATCACCTTAAAACTGGTTCACACTGTGCCTTAACAACACACAGCATTTTCTCACATTAAACTAGTTCACTTAAATTTTTAATTCAGGAGGAAACAAAGCATTGTTTTGTTTCTGCAGCTGCGACTCGGATCATTTTTCCCATCCTTCCTCCTCCAGCCTGTCAGTTAAACAGGTGTTGGTTTACTTTGATTGTCTTTCCTTCTTTATGTCTGGTTCAGACTCACTCTCCCTAAATAATTCAAACTGGTTCATCTGTGGAAACTCCTCCAGCCAAAAAGGATGATTTTATTTAATTTAAAGCATTTGTTTTTGCTTTTATGTTCGTCGTTATTGTTGTCCAGTGTGAAGCCACCATTACATGTTCACTTCTACACTCCCTCCTCCTCATTTTTGCCACAGTTTTGATGAAAGTGTGATTTATTTTTGAGTCTGACCTTCTCTCCAGATGACACGGTGTCGGCCAGCAGCAACATGGACATGGAGGACAGAGTGTCCCACCTGGAGCAGAGGCTGCAGCTGCAGGAGGACGAGATCCAGCTGCTGAAGGCGGCTCTGGCCGACGCTCTGCGTCGCCTCGGTTACTGCGAGGAGCAGAGCCAGGGGCCGCATGCAGGGGGCGCTCATGCTGGCAGGAGGCCGCTTGCCGCTGCCGCCTCGACACCGCCTACTAAGGGTAAAGGCTTTGCTTTTTTTAATTTCTGAAAATGTGTAATAAGAAAAGGCATCAAAGTAGCAATGAGCGTTCAAATGAACTAATTAAGCGACTGCATATTTTGTTTAAAATTGGCTTAAACTAAAAGTATAATTTTTGTATTTGGTAAGTTATTTAAAAGCAGCAAAATGTAAATGTAATTTTTTAATAAAGGCCTTTTTAAACTGGGCCCTGTTGAGATATTATGAGCCGTCATTATCTTGCAACATAAGTTAACGTTTGTAGCATTTTTATTTTGGACTTAAAGGGGTAGTATCATGTAAAATCAACTTTTTTGAGCTTTAGATTATGTTATAATCATCAAAAACATACCCGGAGTGTTCCTTTGATGTTTTGTCTCCATGGCAACCATTCAGCTTTGCAAAATGCTTTGGTTGGGTGGACCTAGCCCCGCCTTCGAGATGCTGATCCTCCTCGTAGCTGCAGTTCCCAAGCTTCCAAACTCTGAGACTTCCCCACTCGGCTCCTTCAGACTAGCCAGCAGAAATTAGCAAACACCTGGTGGAAGTTCTGAGCTCATTATAGGAGCCACTTCTCAGTGAAACTCTGGTAAAAATGTTGTTAAAGGGTTAATAGAGGAGCCATGTTTTGATGTTTAACAGCAGGAGTTTCTTAAAGAGACAGAGACCCAATTTCTAGGTGTTCAATTACAAAGTAAAACTACTTTCTAATATTTAATACATATAGTATTTTCAACTGAAGTTAACATATTGATTGTTATAAAATGGTGCGGTGAGAAACAGTGTTTCCATTTATGAAGAACATAATAAAGAAAACCTTTACAGATTCAGTCACATTTTTACAGCTTCTTTGTTTCTTCTGAATCATTTTCCAGCCTGTTTTAAAAGAAAACTCATGCTGCCTTGTTTCTCTTATCGTTTTCTACATAATTTCTAAATAATCCATCTCTGCAGAAGCTGAAATTGTTGTTTTTTTGAGCCGGTTTGACGCTCAGTGTCACCGATGTGTCGCCTTGCAGTGCGTCAGCTGCTGCAGGCGCTGCCCTCCAGGCCTCTGAGTAACGGCTACGTTCAACAGAAACGCCTCCTGTCCTCGCCGTCGTCGCCAAAGAAGGAGGTGCTGCAGTCCATCAAGAGGTAGGGTGGGGACGGGAAACTTTAACTAGGCCAAAAGGCTCCGCCTGGGTTCTCAAGTTTTTGAATTATCCAGAAAAATTAAAATACAAAATATGGAAAAGAAAAAAAACTGTTTGTGTATGCACTTCTTTACAAGAAAAAAGCTTTGTTTTTTCTACCTTTCTTTCTTTCATTCCATTTCTTTTCTTTTTCGTATCTTTTTTTGTTACTTTGTTTTTGTCTTTGTTACTGCTCTGTATCTTTCTTAAATTGTTTCTCTTTGTGTCTTTTTGTTACTTTGTTCCTTTTTTTTTCTTTCTATCCTTCTTTCCTCCTTTCTTTTTTTCTTCACTTTTGATTTCTTTTTATAATAACACCACATTTGATTGTGATTTAATTATGAATGTAAAGAATAACAATGTATATGTGTGTTTTACTAAGACACTAAGCCTTTTTAAAACTCTTCAATTTTCAGATTGAATGTGGAATTGATTTTAAAATTGAATTAATCTAGCTCAAATCATCACTTTGATTCAACTCAAGTCAAATTTTCTTATCTACAGATTATTTTTTGTTGCATAATCCAAAACCTGCAGTTTTTAGGATAAATATAAGCAGCAATACTTATTTCCGGTTTCGTCAAATTGGCTGTAAATCATAATTTAAAGCTCTGGACGTTCAGATCTGTTGTTGTTTTTGTTTTTCCCGTCTGCAGGAAGAGCATGTCCACAGAAAGACTTACCCTGGTCCGCAGAGAGATGGCAGCAGAGAGTCGGAGTCGGACCACGTCCTCCAGCAGCTCCTCTGGTGGGAAAAGGTAACGTCTGCTGCACGCACACACACACACACACACACCTACACACACACACACACACACACGGATTACATCTTCAGTTTATTTATTTAAAAAGAACAAACTGAAATGAACAAGCTTCATAGATATTTATATACTCAGTATGATTTGTTGTTTCTTTATGACTAAGAAGACATGATTATGAAATAAAAATAAACTAAAGGAGGGTGTTTTGTTTGGATTTACTTACAGTTTATTATCTTAAATAATTTAGTTTTTATCTCAAACATTTCAATTAAATAAACTGCAGGTGATTAACTTGAACTAGTTTTTTCCTAATTATTGTTTCCACATTAAATACAACAAAGTGTTATGACACAATTTTAATTCCATATTTCCAAAAATAAACATAAAGCTTAAAACTTTATTTCACATTAAAATGAATGAAGTTTGTAACATATGAAAAGTATAAATGTGCGTCTGACGGGTAAAATGATTTAACGTAGCATCATTTAAAAACAGTCTTGCTCAGGTTAAAGTAAACATAGTGATGGATTCCTGTCCTCAGGTAAATGTGACTATTTGGTCCCATTCTGCTGCTGTTTCTGCTGATGGGTCAGATTTCCTTCCTGGTAAAGAGGTGTGGTTACTGTGTAAAATGTGGGGGCGTGGCTTTGGGCTGGAAGCTGCCCTCTGATTGGCCTCCAGGCTGAGCTAAAAGTTTGCAGAGAGAAGGAGGAAGTGTGTGTCTGTGCGGCTGCTGAACGGGACACAAACGGCTCTGCGGGAAGCTGGAAGCGGCTCTAACGGGAAAATTGGCAGACATGAAGCGATCCTCCAGGTAAACGCCAACAGCAGCGCTTCAGAGAGCCGCTGGAGCCACTTCCTGCTCGCTCTGGTCCACTTCAGACGGGTTTTTCACTAACATTTGAATGCGTTATAGATTTCTAAGCCGTTGTCACGCGAGCAGCTGGATGTGGTTGGGTCTCTGCGTGCAACGCGGTGGGGAGGGGCAGCAGCAGCACAAACCGACTGCAGATAAAATGAGTCAATAAGACTGTTTGGTTTTTCTTTAATGTTTTCTCTTCACATAAAAACTTCTGCTTCATTAGTTACAGCAAACAGTTGTCTCCTGACGTAAAAAACAAACGAATAAGGAAGGAAGGGTGGACCGCTGAGCAGATCTGAGCCGGTCGTTATGGTAACCAGCCGCAGCTCCTTCCTTGTTTTTGTTCGGGTTTTACCTGGGGATCACCTGCTGGGCTTTTAAAACGACCTGGAGAGGGGGTTTGGCTTTGGAGCAGAGTTATAATTACGGTTATGAACGCTGCTTGTGCTGAAATTGATGACATTTCCTGCTTAACATGCAGCAAACTGGGCTGAGTTTCTCCGACCGCGCTGCCCTGAATGCTTTAGGTCTCTGTTCAAAACAAAAACCCATTTTGCTTCATTTAGTACCAAATAAAACTTATTTTAAAGCACTGGAATCATCTTGTGAGCAAGGAATCTGTTTTCAGACGTGATGAGTCCTGCAGGGTTTATTCCCATGTTGTATAATTTGCAGTTTCTGGGTGAAACTGTGCTGAAAACGTGTTTATAAAATCGACGGCTGCAGCACTTAAGTCATAATGGATCAGACGATGGATGACCGCTCCCATCATCCTGCATTTAAAGGACACAACAAACCATTAGTGGGGTAGAAACGTCCATTTCCTGCCTGCGGCTTTGACCGCACCGTCAGTTTCTCCCAGCTTTGTTTTCTGACTCCTTTTAGTTTGAGCAATCCCTTTAAGAAAAGCCAATCAGATGAACGAGAGGATAAGAAAAATGTCTAACTGGAAATATCCTTTAATGCAAAGTCAAATGGATCAGACAAAATGAAATGAAAAAGTTAGAAAAGTTGTCATAAATTGTTTTTGGGTTCAGGTTTCATTTGTGGATGGTTGCCAGCAGGGATCGGTTGTTTTTAATTTAAGTAGAACACATGAACTTTGACCTGCTCATCTAAGAAGTTTGAGTTTGTTTTGGGGTTTTTTTGTTTTTTTTTATTCTAAATTTTGGCAGGCTTGTTGAAATAAAACTTTCTGAACTGGTTTTGCTGCTTCAGGGCTGAAAACTGAAATAACTGACAGGTTTACAGCAGGAATATGGGCGGTGGTACGGCAAGCTGTTTGAATATATAATCAAACCACACTTCCAAAAGCTAATTGTACAAAATGTCTTAAAATAGCACCATACTTTATGAAGGCAAGTTGAGATTTTAGGGGGTTGAATTTGGGTCTCTATGAAGACATTTTCTGACGTATCTAATCATTTATTTTCTTGAAAAATATGCAACATAATCACGATTAATAGAGTTTTCCGCGGTATTAGACATTTTTGAGTCAGTTCTTGTTGGTTAAAAGAAAATTTCTCACATCCAGAACAGTTTACTGAACCTAAAGTAAAACTTTTTTTTAATCTTTGCCGACGATCCCATCTGTAATTAATGATAAAACTGGTTTTATCAAACCGGTCAGGTTTTATTTTTGTCCTTTAGTTTAACATCCACCACATATCTGTTTTTTATTTTATGTTGATTGCTGCCCTTATTGTTGGCTCCTCTGTTGAACTTTAAACCAGCAGCCATTTTGTTTGTGCTTGACGTTTGTTCATCAGCTGGAGAAACGTGCGCAGGATGATTACCGCGTTCCCCCGGTGCATCCTTGCAGCTCGTCCGTCTCCTCTGTGTGTTTTCCGAGCGCGGCCATCCAGGCGGAAAATGTTCTGCATGTTAATGAAGGTTCTGTTTGTTCATCTCCCCCTGGAAACCAGGAGACTCGCTCACGACTCACGACGAAGAGGTTTTAGATGTGCCAGTATTTACAGTGTTTTTCTGCCAGCTCTGCTCTAATTACGGAGTCGGCCGCGGCCTTTGATTGGCTGCAGCCGCGCCACGCCTCGTCTCCCCGCCAGAGCGACACGCAAACAACCGGGCCTTTATGTGGTTAGTTAAAAGAGCCGACACCCGGCCTGCTGGCCTCCACCGGACCAGAACCAGATCAGACATCTGCTCTCTGATCTGCTCTTTAATCTGCCTTATTGAAACAGGCTTACATCTTCTTTGACTCGATAAGGGAGACCTATTGTGCTTCACTGAACAGGTTAGAAAAGGTCTAATCCAAACCCTCATTGCACTTTTTGTAAAAAATTGTTCTTGGATAAAAGATTTCAGTCGGTTTAGTTCTGCCTTCCTTTCAGATTTTAGATGTTTTAGGGCGTCCTGTCACTTTAAATCTAAACTTTCTGCTGCTGGCCACAACCCCAACTCAACGTTAAACGTGAACGTGAAAGATGTCTAATTATACAAACGCACATCTTTGAGAAGCATTAGTAGAGCCTCCTGCGCAACCAACAAGAATGCAGCAAGTGGTTTTTGATGGTCAGTCAACAACAAAACACCCGTCTTTTCCAGCAGCCATTGTACAGCGGTAAAACCAGCTGACCAACCGTGCTGGAGCTCTTCTGGTGTTGCTAGCTAACAGACTGGGCTTCGCTGGCAGTTCCTGCTTATTTATGACGTTGCATTCTGTAGGTTTTATAAACGGCTTGTTTTCCAGACACCAAAAAAACATTTACAGACAGCCAAAAACTTGCTTTTATTTCTACTTTTTAATTTTTTTTAAGCGCTTCGCCTGTTTTTAGAAGCAGTTGAGACCCAAATGGACATGCAAAACTTATTCTGCATTCGCTCATCAGCCTTTACAGAATGGCAGCTGATGTTTTCAGAGTTCCTTCTTTACTAATGTTTTAATTCTTACGTCCTTCCCAACCTGTTTGGTTGTTCTGTCTCCACACCTTTCAGTTTTTGGGTTGAAGTTAAAACTTTTTCCCTTATCCAGACGGTCTGTGTGTCATCACTTCTTCTGTAGCTGCGGCTGATTGGCTGACAGCTCGTCCTGCCAGTCAGCAACCAGCGAAATGCTCAAACCGCAGCAGCTCTGGCCGGCTGACTGACGGCTGATTCAGGAGCAGCAGAGCACAGAGGTCGGCCGAATTGCTGTCATTTTGCATTTAGCATCACAGATTTCCAACATAAATGTGCAGAGCTTTGCTCTTGTTGCATTTGGGCTCAGGCTGTGCGTCATCTTCTCTTTCTATGGGCACAATAGCATCTCTGTATTCTGTGTCATAATTGATCAAAATTCATTTCTTTTCTTTTTAATGAGAACATTGGAGCACAAAACCTTCAGTGTTTTCTCGTTTTATCAAAAGAGATCGAAGCCTGAGGACAGAAGAGAAAATGCTTCAAAACAGATTTGGCTTAAAACTGAGGAATGCAACTTTTATAAGAAAAACTTATTTATGTATTAAACTATCACTGTGTTCTGAGACAAATAATCGGTGAAAAGATTTACACAAAAAATGCACTGCTCCACCAGAAGTAACCAGTTAGAGCCAGGAGGAGGGTCTCAGCGCTGTCAATCACTCTTGTGTACACTATAGCTGGTTCATGAATGCTCAAGCTAGTTAGCATGAGCATTCATGTCAACCAATGACAAGTTGTTTCTCCTCAATCAGCACATCGAACAGCGTATACAAGAGCTTGATTGACAGCGCTAAGACAATCAATCTAATGATAAATTAAAACGAGCTCAGTAACTTTTTTGGGTTTTTTTCTCCCTCTTTTACCAAAAGCTGGATAATAAAATGTTTCAGTCTGGTGTTTTTCTGAAAGATTTCATTTCATTGGTTGGTTTTGTTTATTTTGGATATTTGAAACGTCGTCCAGTTCCAACTTAAAGTTTGATGATCTTTGAGGACGTGTTGCGTTTTTATTACTATGCCATTATATTCCTTGAACATTTGAATAAATCTCTTATTTTTTTTAAAGACATAATTTTTGTTAAGCTGTGTGCACTAACCGATTATTTCCAGTGTTTTTAATTAATTTTTTTTCATTTTTGGCTGTTTTTGAAAGCTCGTCACTGCAGCCCTTGCATCAGCGCTGCGACTTTATGCTCCAAACACCTGCAGTGATCTGCAGCCTGTCGGAGCCGCAGCAGCCGGTTTCTTTAATCTGATTGTTTATTCACGAGTTTTGCAGCTGAACGCTGCGGTCCACTGCGCGTTTCTGCTGACTCCCATGTTTCCTCTCGCTGTCCGGTCGAATTAAGCAACGAGGGTCGAAGCCTGGAGAGGAAATGATGGAGCGAGGGCCGTATAATGGAGCTCCATATTTGCTGCTCCATTTCATGCATGCTTGATGGGCTCTCAAGTTTTTAAACATATTTTATCTTCAGAGTGGAAAATGATTTAATTCTGCTGATCGGATGGTTGATCCTTTTTTCTGTGTTTTCCTTTTTTCAGCAAATCCAAAGAATGCACCTACAATGCAGGTAAAATAATATATATAATTTAAATATTTTTTTGTTTTGTTTTTTGTCTTTCTGTGTGGAGTGCCCTTAAGTTTTTTTAAAAATTATTTTTCTACAAACTTCAGTGTATATCTTAATAAACAAAAACAAGCTGTTGGATAAATAAGCCTTGTAAAAAGTTATTATATATATATATTTATATCTTTTTTTTCAAGCCCTGTTTACTTTAACATCTCCAATTAAAATGCCGCAGTACAACATTAAAAGTTTGAGAAAAAGAAAAAGATTTTCACAGGTGAAGTTTAAAAAGTCACCATGTCTCTTTAATTTTCCACTTCTGATTTTATGCTACTTTTATTTTGGTCTATCGCCTAAAATCCCTGTAAAATGAATGAATACATTTTGTGGTTTAACATGAGAAAATGTGAAAAACCTTTAAGTGGTGCACAGATTTAAGCGACTTTGTTGTTTGGAGGGGAAATCAGACTTCAGCTCCTTATTTTGCTGATTTGATGTAAAAGTAAACAATAAATTTAAAGTTTTTTCTCTGTATTTTTATAGCTTCTTCCATTCAGTTTCATACTCTGTTTGACCACTGATTCACATTTTTGTCCTCCAGAGGACGGCTACGTGAGGATGTTCCTCCGCGGTCGTCCCGTCACCATGCACGTCCCAGACCAGCAGCGGGACGGTTTCAGCCTGGACCAGAAGGTGGCGCTGCCGGAGAAAAAGCTGAAGCTGCAGTGGGTGTATCCTTCAAACCCAAAGGGAATAAAAGACTCTATCTATGGTCAAAACAATGGATGAGAAATATTTTTTTTAAATAGTGAAAAACATTTAGTTAGTTTTTTAAATTGTAATTTTAAATACTGTATAATTTTTACAATTATGTAGTTAATAGCATTGATAGTAGCTTTTTACCTTGCTGCTTTTTGTTATTTTATCACCACTTTAGATTGTATCCACTTTGCCAAAACCTTATGTAATTAATCAATTAAGTTAATTTAAGTCTGTAATTAATTAACCTCATTTTAATCAAAAAAGATGTCAACAAAATGATTTTTTTTTTCACTTCAACTCCCTTTTTTTGCTACTGAATAAATAGATATCAGCTCAACAACAAATATATTTATTGTTTTTAAATCTCTTTAGGTTCTTCAACCATCAGATTGACACCAACTTCTATTCTTTCCATTCAGCATCTTTAGAAATAGTGGCTGCTAACATTAGCGTTTAGCCTTGCTGATAAGCTAACTCCTTATAGCACAACCTGAACACAACAATAGTCTTTCCCAGCATCCAATCAGATCGGTTTGTGAAGCAGAAATTAACCCCCAGCTTTGGCGTCCATCTTTGTTTGGGGATGTCTTGTGTAAAAAATGGCTTCCTGCCGATCTTTACAGCTTCAGTCACCTTCCCTAACTAAACGGTGGGCTAGCTACGGCTACCGCGGCCGCGACTGCCGCTGCAACCTCTACCTGCTGCCCACCGGGGAGATCGTGTACTTCAACGCTTCGGTGGTGGTTCTGTACAACACGGAGGAGCAGCAGCAGAGACATTACCTGGGACACAACGACGACGTCAAATGGTGAGGAAACAAACTTTGATACCGTAATAAAGCCTGTGGAAGGCTGTTTATTGCTGCTGTTACACAAATCTTTGTTGCTATTCTGCTGATTGCAATTTTGCAGGTGCAGTGTTTGTACTTCATAAGAAATTAAATTAAAATCCAACATGAATAAATGATTAAAAATCATGGCGGTGACAGTTGCATAAGATTATATTCATAGTTCAGTCGTCATTGGCGTTGGCGCAACCAGTAGGCTTGTCGCAATAAGCAATAAATTAGTCACATGATGAATTAAAATGAACTCAAATCATTTCTGGGACAATTGATCATCCAGGGAAATTCGTTACCATTTCCACAGGCCTAGCAACAAGCCTGGCCTACTTAGGAAAGGCTACTTTTGTGGCGTTTTGGGGAAATCGTAGTCAGCCATTTTACATAAGAGTGAAGGATTCAACATGTTAGACTGACAAATAACTTTTTATGAGCTGTGAAGCTGTGGCAGCTCAGATGGAGCCAGAAGAAAAACCAAAGCAGACCATAATCCTGCTACCACTTCCTGTCGTCTTCTTTGGCGTTTCTGTCAGTAGTAACATCCTGTTGTTGATTATGTGATGCAAAAACAGTTTTTAATATAAAAAATGGCATCACTCTATTTCAAAAATGTGTTTTTTCTCTCTAAATTGCCGTGTTGCCATCACTAAATTTATTATAATTTCAATTTGTGTGATTTTATGGCTAATGTGGACGCAGCTACTGACAGATTCATTAGCATCCACTTCAGACTTGATCACCAAGCAGCTGAATTTTTCCAAGAAAAACTTGAAATTTGAAGCACTCACTTGTCACACAGAGGGATCTAATTGCATAATTTCTCCCTCAATGGCCTGACTTCACCACTTCACCAGAAAACCACCATCTTTCTTTCTACCACCAGAGGAATCTTCAGAATTTCCTGTTGTTCCCAGTATGAATCAGACTTTTCTGGGAAAACTCCCAGTTGCAGTTTTAAACCTCCTCAAACTTTACTCACCTTTTTTTTCAGAACTTTTGAATTAATTCCCACTTTTAAAACTATTTTGTTGTCTTGTATTTTGCATATTTTGGTCATTTTATCCTTATTTTCCTTTCAAATTCTCCACAGAAATGTAACTTTTATGAAAAGCAATGGATGAATAATGGAGTAAAAGTTCAGATTATCAGTTTGTGTAAGAATATTCAGAGTCAAAGTCTGGATTAATGATGCCATTAATCAAAATGATTCACACACTGCAAAAAATAAAATCTTACCAAGTTTTTTTCTTCTAGTTTCTACAACAAATATCTTTGTACACTTGAAATAAGACAAAACTAACTTACAAGTAACTTTTCATCAGATTATAGGAGCTTGTTTTAAGTAATTCCTTAATTAATGAAAAATACATTTTCCTCATGTTATAAGTGAAATAATCTGTATTTTTTCATAACTTTTAATGAATTATTGACTTAAAATAAGCTCCAATATCTTGCTGAAATGTTATCTACTTGTTATTTCTGTTTTATTTCAAGTGAACTAAGATATTTGGAAAATAGATTTTGAGTTTTTGCAGTGTACAGCAGAAAACACTCAACTTCACAGGGGCAATATCGATTAAAATAAACTTTTTTTAGCTGTACATCAAGTTATAATGTTATTCCCTACCTGGGATGTTGTTTGATAATTTCATGTGCATTTGAGAAATCCTTTAATCCTTTATTTAATAGATTCTGTGCCTGTAAAACACATAAAAGCGCCTCTAAAAACAAAAATAAGTAACACGCAGGAGCAACAGAAACTGAAAACGCTTGGTGAGATTTTGTTTTGTGTGAAAAGTGTCTGTTTATGTAGTTAAATCTATGATCCAATCAGCTGCAACCAGTTGGACAGTAAACGCCTCCTGGGGCATGCTGGGAAAAAACCCCCGACTCTGCCGTTTCTTCTCCCACTGCTGACAATTAGATTTTTTTGCTGAATGTTAATTTTATGTCACATCAACATAAAAATGTTGATTTGTTGTATTTTTTTTTTTTACCTGAAAAAATTTACTTTTTTCAAGTAAATTCTGAACTTGCAAACGTTGTGAAAGATGTGAATCGTTTTTCACCTTCGCTCTCCTCAGCCTGAGCGTTCATCCTGACATGGTAACCATAGCAACAGGTCAGGTGGCTGGAAACTCCAAGGATGGAAAGGTAACGCTGCAAGAAAAATATTTTAACTGCTGTTTTCAGTGGAATTAATCAAATCTGTTTGTCTGAATGAGATTGTTCTTTAGTTCTGTAGTTACTCGTTTGTTGTTCCTCTTCAGCTTCTCGCTCCTCACGTTCGGATCTGGGACTCGGTGAGCCTCAACACACTGCATGTGATCGGCATGGGCGCGTTCGACAGAGCCGTCACCTGCGTCTCTTTCTCCAAGTCGGTAAGCAGCGTCTGAACGGCATGAAAGGGCTTCCGTAGAGCAAAAAATGGCTGATTTAACACCACAAAGCTGATGTTTTCTAAAAAATAAAAAGGAGAAAATTTTCTTGTTTTCTAGAAAATTTGAGATTAATCTCAAAATTGTGGATTTTTTTTTTTAAGTAAATTTTCAACTTTTCAAACTCAGAAATTTTCGTATCTAGAAAATATTTGGTTAATCTCAAAATTGTGGAATTTTTTTCCCCAAGTAATTTTTTCAAAGTTTCTTAGAAATGTGAACATTTCTGAGATGAATGTAAAAAGTTCAGAGTTTTTATGTAAATGTTCAACTTTTCAAACTCAGACATTTTCACGTTTTGTTTCTAGACATTTTTTGACGAAACTACGTATTTGAGACTTTTTTTTGGACGTTTTAGACTTTTGAAAATCTGAAGTAGTAACATTTTGTTTTCTAGAAATCTTGAGATTAATCTCACAATTTCTGTTTTTTTAAGCAAATTTTAAACTTTTAAAGGCAGAAATTTCTGTTTTGTTCTGCTAGAAAGTTTGAGTTTTATCTCAAAATGTTGATTTTTTTTTTTTCAAGCAAATTTTTGACTTTTCAAACTCAGACGTTTCCTTGTTTTGCTGTAGAAAATTTCTGATATCTTGTAATTTTTTTTCTAGCAATATTTTTTTATTTTTTAAACTTGAAATTTTAAAGTTTTTTTTCTAGAAAATTTCAGAGATTAATCTAGAGAATCAGATTTTTTTGGTGGAAATGAACACGACTGTTTTCCCCTGTCTGCAGTGGCCCGAACAATGAAGCTGTACCAGCTGGAAATCGGTTTTTATATTTTTGTAATTTTTGTCTGTTTGTCAGAACGGCGGCTCCTTCCTCTGCGCTGTGGATGACGCCAACGATCACATCCTGTCAGTCTGGAACTGGCAGAAAGAGAAACAACTCGCTGAAGTGAAGGTAAACTCTGCCTTTTTGTTCAATAAATCATTTCATTTTATTATCAACTGATAAATCTAAACAAGCTGCAGGTGACAGTGTAATGTTTGCTGCTGCAGTGCTCCAACGACTCTGTGCTGGCTGCCGTGTTTCATCCCATGGACACGAATCTGATCGTCACCTGTGGAAAGTCGCACATCAACTTCTGGACCATGGAGGGAAACACGCTCACCAAGAGGCAGGGGCTGTTTGAGGTAGAACCGCCACGAACATCAGAGATTTACAATTAAAATGTAAAAAGGTTTGATCCTGAAGAAAACTGGCCACTTGTTTCTACGCTTCGCTTCGGCCCGGGATCCTATTAATTATTGTCATTTTGGTTTTTAAAATACCAACATTTCCACTTAACTTCATGTTTTGGTCCGTCTGATGTAATTTTTAAATATTAAATGATTGATAACTTGATCTGTTACTCAGACATTTTACCAAATACGTTTTTTTTACTCGAGTAATTTCTTGGACGAATACTTTTTACTTGAGAAAAAGGATAAATTGATCCTGAGAAATCAAGCTCAATGGGAGAAATCCCTCATTCTCACTGAAGGGAGATGAGAATCAAACTGAAGCTAAAACCATCTCAGTCCAAACCTTTTGAAATATGTTCTCGCTGCTGAACTTAGTTTTTTGCTTATTTGTATTGCAAATGTTGAATCTCAGTATCAAAACTGCATAAAAAAACATTAAACCAGCCAATTTTTTAAATTTGTTTCCATAGAAACACGAGAAACCAAAGTACGTTCTGTGCGTGGCCTTTGCTGAAAATGGCGACGCCATCACAGGAGACTCCAGCGGGAACCTCTCCATCTGGGCCAAAGGTCGGGCTTGCTCCTTTTCTCTGATGGAAGATCACTCTGTGAACGTAGAATCATCCAGTGTGTGTGTGTGTGTGTGTGTGTGTGTTTGTCAGGCGGTAACCGCATCAGCCAGGTGGTGTCGGGCGCACACGAAGGCGGCATCTTCTCCATTTGCGTCCTGAAGGATGGGACCATGGTGTCCGGAGGCGGGAAAGACCGCAAGGTGGCGCTGTGGGACCACAACTACAGGAAGCAGGCGGAGATGGAGGTAGAGGAAGAAACAGAATAGATTCATGTTTCTGCTTGTTGTTTAATGTGAATTATCCAGTTGGTCAGAGAAAATGACAATCTGAAGTAAAAGCCTGGAAAACATGAGCAGGAATATATTTGTTTTTCCAACCTTTATTCCAGATGCATTATCAAAACGTTCTTTCCGTTTCTTATCCTCCTTTCTCACATACTTTCTTCTTTCCCTCTTTTTTCGTCTTTACGTCTTTAACTCTCACTCCATTTTACCCTTTATGTTTATTCTTCCTTCTCTTTGCAGGTTTCATATTTAAATCATGTTTGTTGTCGAACAATAAACAGCATTTTTTATGAATATAAATCACTGATATCCCTGCATTAGTTGGTTCCAGTAACAATAACCAGTTTAACCATTAGGTGTGTTTTGGTATATTGGTCTCTGGTTCCTGGACGATCGTCTCTTCTCCTTCTCTCTTCGTGCGTCCAGGTGGGCGAGTCGCTCGGCCCGGTCCGGGCTCTGGCTGAGGGGAAACCAGGTGAGCTGTTCGTCGGAACCACCAAGAACGCCATCATCAGAGCGGCCTTCCCCGACACCCTGACCCCCATCGTACAGGTACCTGGACAAGGCTCCGTTAGCATACGTTCGCTTCTAATGTTAGCTTCCGTTAGCGTTTGTTAGCTTCCAATAGCAATTGTTAGCTTCTGATAGCTTCATTTGGTGTCCGTTAGCTTCCGTTTGCATCCTTCTGTTGGCTTTCATTAGCATCCTTTAGCTATTGTTATATCCCCTGGCATGTGTTAACTTTTGTTAGCTTCCATTGGCTTTTGTTAGCATCCATTAATTTCACTAGTGTTCGTTACATCCATTAGCTTCTGTTAGTGTAATTTTGATAGAGTTCGTTAGCATCTGTTACATCCATTAGCTTCGTTGGTGTCCTTTTGTTAGCATCCTTTGGTTTTTTTTTTGTTAGCATCCGTTAGCTTTCGTTAGCATCTGTCAGCATCCGTTAGCGTCGGGTGACCTCCTGTTTTGACCCCGCCATGTGTTTCCAGGGCCACACAGACGAGCTGTGGGGTCTGGACGTCCACCCCTCCATGGACCAGTTCGTTACCTGCTCTCAGGACAAGCAGGTTCACCTGTGGGACACCAGCACCCACCAGCCACTCTGGAGCAAGACCATGGAGGTGAAAGGAACAGCAAAAACGGAAAAACAAAGCCCAACCCAGCTAACTAACGTGGATAATTAGAATTTTGGTTCTTGTTCAGGATCCAGGAAGGTCTGCAGGTTTCCACCCTAGCGGCGCCGTTCTGGCTGTGGGAACCATGACTGGAAGGTTGGTCCACCGACCAGCTGGTTAGCTAGTTAGACAGCTGTCTAGCTGTACAGTTAGACGTCTGGAAACACACAGCGTTTAAACAGTGACTCCATCATTTCTTCCCAATTATTTCTATGTGTTTTAGAGAGCAAAAATGTTTGTGTTTTTGCTACAAAATCTAATTTCCTACGTAGCAAAAACACAAAATTTAACAAGTATTTCTTCTCCAGTTTCTAGTGCAAATATATTTGTACACTTTTGGACTGCAAATAAATACTTCCAAAAAAAAAGGAAATTTTTGAGTTTGAAAATTTCTGAGATTAATCTGAAAATTTGAGTTTGTCTTGCAAATTTTCAACTTTAAAACTCAGAAATGTCCTTGTTTTTTGTAGAATATTTTTGAGTTGTCACGTCTCAAAATTTCAGCTTTTTTGTAGCAAATTTTCAACATCAAATTCAGAAATTTATTTGTTTTTGAGGGTTTTTTTTTTTCTAAATTCTCAAAAATTTCTATAAATATTTTTTTAGAAAAATTGCAAAATGTCTGAGTTGTTTTGTAGCAAATTTTCGACTCTTCAAATTCAGAAATGTTCTTGTATTTTCTAGAAGATTTCTGAGAATAATCTAAAAATGTCTTGAGTTTTTTGGCAGACATGTACTTTTTTTCTTTCTGCCTATAATCACCCTGACACGCCATCACAGGTAACAGCCAATCAGCATCAAGGGGAATTAGTGGCTCTCCTGGATTGGCTACTCAGCAAATGCCAACCAATAGGATATAAAGTAGCATTCTGCAGTTCACTGGGTGTTGCCAGTGAACACTTCCTGTCGTTTCAGGTGGTTGGTGCTGGACACCGACACCCGGGATTTAGTTTCTATGCACACAGACGGCAGCGAGATCATCTCAAACGTCAAATACTCTCCAGGTGAACGCCCGGGTGTCTCCATATTTCTCCACAAATGTTTCTCTCCAAGCTGCTCTCTGAACCGTTTGTGTTTGTAGATGGTAACTTCCTGGCTGTTGCTTCCCACGACAACTTCGTCTACATCTACGCTGTGAGCGAGAACGGCAAGAAGTACAGCCGCGTGGGGAAATGCACTGCAAGTCCAGATTCTTTACCTTTAACGGAGATCAGTGTTTCTCAAACCTTTTCAGGCTAAAAACCTCTTAAGCCATTTAAAAAAAAAACACTCACAGAAACTCTCTTGCTAAAAAATACAACCTGGAATGAAAACATTGCTCTCTTTAGCCTTCTTATTGTTGTTTTTCTTTGTTTATCCCAATGAGAACCAAAACCACTAAGTCGTCTATTTGGGGCATTTTGAGTTATTTACAGATTCTAAAAGTTTTCCAGTTATGTCAAATGCATAGAAATTTAAAAAATAGGTTGCTATTTGTTACCAACTGTTGAGTGAATTAACTTTTTAGGGCTGTTTGTAACTTAGAAGCTCAATAAAAGAAAAGTGGACTTGAAAATTATCCACCAATTCCATAAATTGTCTTTAATTAATTCATGTAATCATTTTTAATTAAATAAAAATAACAATAGCTGTTGACGTGTGAGCGGAGCATCGTCGTCAAAGAACAGTTCTCACAGAGACTTGTTCATGACAGAACTGTTCAAAAGAATCGAATCAGTGGTGAATGACTTGACCTCCTGACGTGATTTTCTTTCCTCCGATATTTTCGCTTTTTCATTTGTGTGACCTGGTTTTAAGCCACTTGCCCATTATAGGTGGATTGTGTTCTTTTGCTAAGCTAACTGTAGCGTCGCACTTTGACCTCTCTGCAAATAAACAGTCGGTCACATGCAGTACCCTGCGGGCCACCAGAGGGCGCCTGGGGGCCACAGTTTGAGAAAGACTGAAAAACATTTTCAGCAATGAGGAAAAAACTGTGATTTAAACTGGAATTATTCTGATTTGTTTGGGCTTTTTAGGGTCACTCCAGCTTCGTCACCCATCTGGACTGGTCCGCAGACAGCCAGTACCTCGTCACCAACTCAGGAGACTACGAGATCCTCTTCTGTGCGTCTCATGTATTTCCCTGTTTCCTCCCAAAATGGGAAACCTTGTGTGTCTGAAACTTTTGTTTTGTAATTATTATTGTTTTAATTTCCAGGGGAGGCATCCAGTGGTAAACATGTGACCAACATGGACACGGTGCGCAACCTGGAGTGGGCCACCTCCACCTGCACGCTGAGCTTCAACGCCTTCGGTAGGCCTCCAGGACGAAAACTAAAACCAAATAATTCTGCTGATGCAAAGTCTCACAGGTTGCAGACACTGCAAAAACACAAAACCTTACCAAGTGTTTTTGGTCTGGTTTCTAGTGCAAAAGTCTTAGTTTGGACTTATTTCAAGTCTGCTAACTTACAAGACAAATGGGCATGTTTATGTCAGTAATTCCTCAAATACTAGTTAAATTGGCAAATTATTTTAATGACATGGGAAAATGTCTTGTTATAAGTAATCTTATCTGCCGATGGACCAAGAACTTTTTCATCTACATTGAGGAATTATTGACTCTAAACTATGTCTTGCTAAAAGTTACTTATAAGTCACTATTGTATTTTTCATTCTATTGTGAATGTATCATTTGTTCCATCGCACCGTTCTACCGTATCGTTCTATCATAGTGTTGGTTGTATTGTTCTTTGTGTCGTTGTATCCTTCATTTTTTCCGTCATTTGTTCGTTCTAGTGTTGGTTCTATCGTGTTGGTGTCGTGTCCTGTTCCTTTTTGTTCTTAATGCTACTGGCTACATGTACTGATGCTAACACAACAACACTGAGCAGCTACTGTAAGAAATGTCCAGCTTTCAGTCTCAAATGATGATTTTAAGTTGCAGTTCATGTTTTCTTTCAGATGCCCTTTGACCCCCTGGTATTTTCCTGCATTGTGAAAACAAAACATGACATGAATATCAATATTTGTCTCCCGTTGACTTCCTAACTCTTTGTTTCCCAGGAATTTGGCCAGATGGCGCCGACGGCACGGACATCAACGCCGTGTGCCGGTCGCACGATGGCTCCCTGCTGGCCTCTGCTGACGACTTTGGCAAAGTGCAGTTGTTCTCCTTCCCCTGCTCCCAACCAAGGGTCGGTCACATTCAGTCTGCACTCCATCGGCTTTACATAAACACTCTGTAAATCAATTACTGGGTCATAAACGCAATGGAAGCTTGAAAATAAAATTCTTCCAGATTTTTTTAAAGTGCTGGATGAAAACCAGATTTTCTCCCAGGTGTTTCACCGTTTTCATGGAGCCGTAAAACCTAATGCTGAAATGACCAGCTAAGACTCTTAAAACATCTAGAATTTCCTATAAACGCAGAGTAAACAGAAACACGTGGACCGCATGGGAAACGCTCCAGAAGAAATATTTCATTAAACTTTCTGAGAAGAAACTCAAAGCTTCACTCTTAATTTAATCTTTTAGAAAAAATATTTTTCTTACATATTTGTTAAGTGTCACTACATCCTGACAACCATCGCTGCCAATCATGTTAGTGTACAAGCTGCTCACCCCCAGGTAATTCCCGTCACCACGAGCGAAGTAGCCTGAACGCTCCCGCTACTTAGCATAGCCACAGCTAACGCAGAATAAGCCGCTCATCTGTAAGTTGTTTCTCCAATATTACCGCATTTAGCAACCCACACACAAGCATGATTGACGGCGCTAAGACCCTCCTCCTGGCTCTGATTGGTGTATTTCTGCAGATGGCGTTAGAACCGCAGGGGGAGCTTGACCTCCACAGATTATTTTACAGTTTTCATAAATATGTAAAAAATATATACTTATAAAATTTACAAACTGCAGCTTTAAGGGAGAAAAAATTCTGGGTTCTGTTATAATTTGCAAACTTAATAAAACACTATCATAACTTGGATAAGTTAAATTAAATGTCTATTAGTTTGGTTGTTAGTCAGGCTGCCTGCTTCTAAACAGACAGCCCAAAGTTTTAAAACAGTGATGCTGTAATGAGGGAGATGACGCAACCTCCTTTCAAAACCCAATGATACAAAATGTGTAAATCAACCTTTTTTTTACTTTTTTATTCACGGAACAGTAACTATTACAATAAATGTTTCATATCTTCTGATTTTAGAGGCTGCAGGGATTTTTGTAGCAGTGTTTTCAAAAGCATGGCTGTTGGATGTTTCCTTGCTATGCTATCGTAGCTATGCTAGCTATGTTAGCTATGCTATGCTAGCTATGTTATGCTAGTGCACAGCTTGAGAAATTCAAAATCAGAAACATTTTCAAGAAACTATTTTAAATTTGGTAATTACGGAAAAACAAATAAGATTTTATGAATTAAAAAAAAAAACTTCTATTAAATTATTTTGCATATTTTTGCATTAAAAAAAAAAAAAATCACCAAAAATGTAATGAAAAATTTAACTTTTTTTTTTTCTCAACAGGCTCCGAGTCACGAATACGGCGGCCACAGCAGTCATGTGACCAACGTCGCCTTCCTGCACGACGACAGTCACCTGATCTCCACCGGCGGGAAAGACACCAGCATCCTGCAGTGGGTCGTTGCCTAGGCGACGCTCTGTCTGACCCCCTCCCTTTTCCCCTTTTTCTCCCCAACAGGTGGCAGCACCCCTCTGTGCCTACGGCTGCGTAACCAACCGGATCGACCCACAGATGTCCAATCAGAACCGTGTGAAACGGAAGAAAAAATGTAACATCATGGCTGACCTGTGACCTTTAGCGTTAGCACTTCCTGTGCCTGAACTGTGTTCATTTCGACCCCCTTTAACAGGAACTCCACCCGATTTCATTTGGGACGAATGTGGCTGCTTTGTGTTCCAGAGCGGTTCTGAACGCCCGGGTTCGGGTTCCACTCGTCTGTTTCTGTTGAGTGAAGGAAACTTCAGAGGTTTCTGCGTCACGTTGAGCGAATTGATGCAAAAACCTCAGAAGAAACGTCGTTTTCTCCCACAGAATCAGAGGATTTGGCTGAAACGGGTTGAAAAGCAGATCGTTCCCGGGATTTGTTTGAGCCCAAGTTGGCCAACATCTTTCTCAGAACTAACGGAATCGGTGCCGAACATTTGTGCAGCAAAAATATTGGTTTCTGCTTTTTACCTTTGAAGATGTTAAAGTTTAAAGGTCAACCAGCCCCTGCCACATTACCCAGATCTAGTAAAACTGGTGTCAAATGTTTGTGCAGCAAAATTTATGTTTGTGCTTTTTTTTTTTCTTTTGAAGATGTTAAATGTTTAAAGGTGAAAAGGTCAACCAGATCCACTCCCTCATTACCATTTTAAGAACATTAATAATTGTTGCCAGAGGTCATTAAAGGTCAAGCAGCTTCACAAAATTAGTCTGTTTGTGCAGCAAAAATTTTAATTTGTGCTTTTTTTCCTTTGAAGATATTAAATATTTAAAGGTGAAAAGGTCAACCAGACCCTGCCTCATGACCCAAATCCTAACAAAATTGGTGTCAAACGTTTGTGCTACGTTTGTGCCGCTATCAATTTAAAATTTCACAAACTCAAACAAATTCTGCGTCAATTGACCGAAGCTACGTTTGTGCAGGAAAATTTAAATTTGTGCTGCTTTTGCTTTGAAGATATCGATGATGACGCCTGGACGCTCTTTGATTGGCGCCTTTAAAATGATGGCGGCACAAACGAACATTAATGCTGCACAAACGTTCCGACGCCAGTTTTTGTTAGATTTGAGGAAAGTTGGCCAACTTCAGTCTGCTTGCGGCTCTGAGCACGCACAAGTTTCTCCTGCAAACACACAAAACTAGTTTATCCTTTAAGCTTGAAATAAACTCTTGCAGGGATTTAGCAGTCGAATGTAACGACCAACGTTTTAAAGTCCAAAGTGGGAGAAGCTTGTGTGCGTTTGTTTTTTGTTTTTTTTTTTTAATGAAACGGGTGGAGTTCAGATTTCAGCCGTCGCCTTCTTCTCTTCCTCTTCGAGACCCAGGAGTCGTTTGCTCGTCCCTTGAATGTTCTGGTTTGGCTTTCGGAGAAGCGGTACGAAGCGCCTGTTTCATTTCACGCTGCTGTTCGATTGTACTACTGTAACCATGCTGGGCAACCACTAGGTGGCGCTGCAGTGCAAGAAAAGGAGCCCTCCTGCTGTAGACGCTCTTAATAATGTCTGTAAACTTTGTGCTCCACAGTAGATCTGAGTGTTATTTTCATATTTATCTCTAACAGTAGTGGATGTTACTGATATAATCTTGTGGACACAACCATGATGCTGTGCCGTTGCAGTGAGCTTAAGCTGTGCTTCGCCTTCTGTCTTGGTAATAAATATTCCTTTTTTAATCCGAATGTCCTGGAGGAATTTTATTTTATTTTACACTGTAAACAATTTAAAAATAGTCTGAATAAAATGGAGAAATGTTGAGCCTAACTAGTTTTCATTTTTCCTTTCACAAAAATGTGATGTAATTTTTCTTGTGCTGCTAATATTTTAATGATATTAAGAGTTGACTAAAATTACAAAAGCTGAAATTTAAAAAAAGAATTTTTTTTTTACTTAAATAAAAACTAATTAATGGGGGGAAATATAACTAACTGGGATTTTATTATGTGCTCATGAAACTAAATGTGATGATCTTCTATTTAAAATGAATAAAAGTTCAATGAAAATGAACTAAAGTCCGAGTCATGAGAAAAGAACAAGGACAGAGTGGTTCTCATGTTCCAATAAAATCCAATAAAACCGAACGGAAGACCCCGACAGTCTGGGGTCTAGTACAACCCCGAGGCTCACACACACACACATTAAAAATAAAACTCTTCTGCTGATTCCTGCTGATTTTTCCTGAGTTTCAATCCAAAGAAAACTTCTTAATCCCTCACTTACTCCAAAGATTATTTCTCTTCAAAGTGAAGCAAAAATGAATGAATAAAAACATTCGTCAGCTACGTTTATTTATTACACGCATGTTGGAAAAATGTGACTATTACCAAAAGTAATTTTTTTTCTTTATGACTTTCACACGCAAGTTTAAAACATCTGACCAATAAATAAATGCGCTAACCGTTTTCAAATTGAGGAAAATTGCTGAACTAAAAATTAGCTCGGCTATTAGCGCATTAGCGGTACAGCATACCTATTACATAATTTCCCATTGTGCTGAATTCTGTCGTGTAATTACATTTTTTATTAATTGTGTACAAACTTATTTGAGTTTTGTCTCCATGTGTAAAGGACAAAAGTGCTCTAAACGTTTTCAAAGTTAGAAAAATTGCTAAACTAAAAATTAGCTCCCCTATTAGCGCATTAGCAGCCCAGTATATTTACTACACCATTTATTTTTCCCTAAAAACTTACAAAAATTTACCATGTTAGTCTCCATGTTTACAGCGCCTAAGTGCTCTAAACATGTTCGAAGTTAGCAAAATTGCTAAACAAATAATTAGCTCCCCAACTAGAGCATTAGCTACTACTACATTATTTTCTCTTACTCTGTCGTCTCGACACATTTTTTAAAATTGTTTACAAAAATGTACTGTTTTAGTCTCAGAGTGTTCAGGGCCTGATTGCGCTAAATGTTTTCAAAGTTAGGAAATTCAATAATCATCAAATTAGCTCCCATATTAGCGCATTAGCGGTCCAGCCTACATCATTATTTTCTATAGTTCTGCATCCTGTTTTGTAGTTACTGTTTTTATTAATTGCTTACAAAATTATTAGATTTTTGTCTCCACGTTTACAGGACAAAAGTGCGCTAAACGGCTCCCATATTAGCGCATTAGCGGAAGTGAGCACACCTTTGCTAAAACTGAAAGAAACTGGCCTGGATGTTGGCATAAATTTATTCCTCTTTTAATTTACATCTGTAATGTACATAATACACCATTAAACTATTCTGACATATTTCCTTCAGTTGAAATCAAGTACAAATCACTTCCATTTGCTGAATTTCCTTATTTAGTGCAATTTGTTGAGTGAATCCAGGACAAAAAGGCAGACAGCCAAATAAAACCGGTAAAAACAAAAATTAAATCAATCTCTTCTTCTTTGGTTTGGTAAAATATGCGTGCTAATGTGGACAACAGTTGCTCTGAGTGGCTGCCTGAATGCGAGCTGCATTTCTGAAATACCAGATGCTTTAGCTGCAGCTCCTCTGCAGCTCCACGTTGTTGTTCCTGCTCCCTCGCCGCCCAGCAGAAAAGCCTGGCCGAGAATCTTTCATCTCTGCGTGGTTCTGACTCTGCTAGCGTTTCACACTGATCGGGCGTTTAGGAGACTCCATCTGTCTCAACAGACTGAGATTCAGGCTCATGTGAGACCAGAGGAGAATAACACCCTGAAAATTCAACCTGAGCAAAAACTGGGAACTGTTTTAGTCAGATGTTTTAGTAAAATCAGACTTTCTTCTGGTCGTCCACACCAGAAGAGCAGAAGTGGAGCTACTTGCACTAAAAAATATTCCAGTCATGAACGACCTCAAAGGGCCACTCATGGCAAAATGTTTTAGTAAAAACCCGTCAGCAACAACACGAATAAGTTTTCTATTTTCAGTAAATACTTCTTCAAGTTGAACATCTTTTCACATTGATGTCAATTTGCAGTAAAACTGATTCAATTTGAACAAAATGACTTTGGATAATAAAATGCTGGAAACGATTTGCTGATCATAAACTCACAAGTAACTTGCATATAGGAGCTTGTTTTGAGTCAATAATTCCTTAATATTTATGAATATGTTAGAGTTCCACAGGCGCCGTTACCTAGCAACCCCGGCCAAGCCCAACCCGTTACCTAGCAACCGAGTTCTAGATCCACCGGCAGATTATTTCACTTATAACAAAACTTTTTTACCACGCTGTAAGAGCTACTTTATAATAAAATTACTAAAGTAAAAGTTTAAAGTATTTGATAAAAAAAAAAAAGTACACTGAAGTACTGAGTCACTGATCAAATGATTAAATATTAAATGTAATTTAAAAATTATATCATCAGCAGGACCAAAATGTGAAGTTAAGTGGAAAATTTGGTATTTTAAGAAGCAAAATGACAAAAACAAAAAAAAAAAAAAATCAGGCAAAATAAAATGTTCCCAGATCAGTTTGAATGAAAAATGTATGAAACTTTAACAGAAACTGTTCAGTTTGTCTGTTTCTGGTTCAAACATGTTTGTTTTCATTGAGTTGGTAGAAAACAAGTACAACGCAGTAAAATAAAAATGTTCAACAAAAGTTACTCAAGTAAATTGTCGCCACAGGATCTTTACTGAGACACACACACACACACACACACAGAGAGAGAGAGAGAGAGAGAGAGAGAAGCAGAGAGAGAGAAGCAGAGAGAGAGAGAAGAGAGAGAGAGATCAAACTCCTCCTCCTCTCTGACTTTCACTCCGCCAGTGGATCCGCTCCTCTGCGCACCGATAAACTGACGGCTTTTATTTTTACGACATTTTTATCTGGATACGCGAGGAAATAAGAAACACAAGGAGGATTTAATGCGGCAAAAAGTGAGTAAAACATCTATCTATCTATCTATCTATCTATCTATCTATCTATCTATCTATCTATCTATCTATCTATCTATCTATCTATCTATCTATCTATCTATCTATCTATCTATCTATCTATCTATCTATCTATCTATCTATCTATCTATCTATCTATCATTTTTACCCCTTTAACTAGTTAAAACTCAGCCAGTTGTTATATTTGTTGCCTGCAGATAATCAATAATTGATCAGTGATTCCGCGGTTCGCTGCGGTTTCGGTTCGGAACCGTTTGGACTCAGACTGAAGGAATCCGACCTGAACTTGTTTCAAAGTTTTTAGCTTTTTAGATTCCAGTTTTTGGCCCAGAAGAGAAAATTTGGAAGTTTGTCTTAAAGATGTGTTTTTTTGTTTTCACCTCAGTTTTTACTGTAATGTCTGCAGATTAAACCAGATGATAATTTGATTTAATCTGACGAATTATTCCGCCCTGCAGGTGGTTCAAGCTGTCAGGTTCTGTAAAAATTACACCAGGAAAAATGAGTAATTAATTCAGATGAAAATATTTCACCTGTTTAAAAAGTAAAATAAAAATAAAAACAGTCAGAAGTTTAAGTCTGTTTCTCTCCAGCATTAAAAAAACGTATAATTTAAATTATTTCTTAAGTTGAAAACTGGTTGAATATTTAAATTACTTGCTTTTCTATTAGTACTATATTAAATAAATAGCCCCAAATTCATGTGAGGGTATGTAAACTTCTGATCTGTACTGATTTGGTTTCCTTGGTAACAGAGATCCAGTTTCTCCTGGTTGAGTTTTGGATTTAAACCGAACCTAATTTACTCTTTGTGTTTGGATTAAGAGCTGAAATAATCTTATTATTGTTTATTGATAACATTTGGACATTGCGGCCGCCATTTTGTTAAAACTTTGCATAATTAAAAATAATGATTTATAATGAAGCCACTTTTCCCACAAAGCCTTTTCTGTTTCATCTTGGCTTTTTAAGCTTCATTCAACACAAAGTCGCAGCAGAATCTGAAATATCTTAGCAAGAAAATAATGATAAAAATAAAATCCAGTGAAGCCAGATTAGTGTTTCCAACTCTCCTCCTGTAAACGCACATTATTAATAATTCAAGAAAATAACAGTCTGCTCTCAGACTCCTCTTTCTATTTCTAATATCAAACTAGTTTTGACCTCCGGGGCAGATTCAGCTAAGTGGTTAGCTGTGGTTAGCTATGGTTAGCTGTGGCTATCTGAGGTTAGCTGTGGTTAGCTGTGGCTGGCTGTGGCTAGCTGTATTTAGCTGTGGTTAACTGTGGCTACATGTAGTTAGTTGTGGTTCGCTATGGTTAGCTGTGGCTAGCTGCTGCTATATGTGGTTAGCTGTGGCTATTTTTTAAAATAAAAAAGAATGGCCAAAAAGAAAAACAGTAAAACAGATTGTAAAGTTTTCATCTTCTAGATTTCTTGTGGGTTTTTTAGCTTTATTTTGACCTGGTTGCATGTTTTTGTTTGTTTTGTTTTTTGTCTCTTAGTATTATTAAAAGAAACTAAACTCCAAACAAAAACCTGGATGAATGCTGTGTGTGGCGCCATCAGTGAAAACTTTCCCCAAATTTCGTTTTCAAAACTCCATTGTCTGGCTGGACTCTGACCCAGAGCCGCTCAGAAATGTTCTGAGGGCTGGAGACGGCCCCTGAGCCACACTTTGGACACCCCTTCAATAGACCTTCCTTTCTGTTTCTAATAATATATCTAATAACAGTGATATTTAGAAAGCACTTCCTGTCTTCTTCCTCTTTTCCGCCTGTAGTAACATCCTGTTGGTGATCACACGACTCGTGTGATGCGAAATAAAAGCTTATATTTCAGTTTTTACTAAATATACTAATTTTGACACAGCTGAAAATCGCCTCATTCTTGTGCTAAAACAGGAAAATTAGCAAGTTTCCATTGAGCTAATTTATCTTCATGATCCCAATTTGCCTAATTTTAAATGGAAAGTGTAACTCCTACTCCGATGACTCAACATGCAAATATGCAACACAACATTTATTGCAGCTGCAGCTGATATATAGTTTCTTCTTTTTTTCTACTCCTTGTGCTGCCCCCTTGTCTGTGACACTCTGGGGGGAGAGCCATAGCAAAAGGAAATGTTTGCTAACCAAAGACAGGAGGCAGCAGGGTTAGCAGTCCGACAGGCTGAGATGATCCTGACACATTCATGGGAAAATAGTGGATAAACTGGACATGAACGCTGAATACTGAGCAGAGGAAACGGTCTCAGGGTTCCTGATGTAATGAAGGACGATTTGCAGGGGATGAGATGGAGGTAGATGATCTGCTGCATAAGGAGCAGCTGAAGGAAGAGGCGTTTTGCTTGCAGGGTGGGTGTCATTAGCATAACCTGTTTGTGTTATTTCCCTCTCGGTCTGGGGGTTTTTCCAAGCAGGTATCATTTGCAGGTAAAATATTGACTCCACAGAACCAGGCCATATTTTAAGTGGTTTAGCCTCCAGACTGATGATATTGTCACTGCTGCAGATCTGGGTTTGTCTCTTATCTGCTCTCATTTAATCCACGACTGTCACATATTCTAGATTTCTTCCCCTTACTCTCTTTCATTTCTGTTCACCTTAGTTTGTTTACATCATTAGCTTGTTAGCTTAGCTTAGCCTAGTTTGTTTATATTAGCTAACAATGCAGTAATGCGCTAATAGAGGAGCTAATTATTTGTTCAGTACTTCAGAATCTTTGCTATTTAAAAAAAACATTTAGCTTCCCCTGAATTAATTTTTCTGGATACATTCTGAATTATTAATTTACCAACCTGTTTTGTAAACATTCATTTGAATAAAGTCTGACATTTCTTTTACACATTTATGTTCGCGCTCTTACTTTGACAGTTTACAATTCCATTTCCTGTCCTAGTGCAGTGTGCCACAACAAAGGGAAAAATAACGCAAAAATCCCAACTCAAAGCCACATTTTTTCCTTTCTCTGTCAGCTGTGCTACACACAGACCTGTTGCCATAGCAACTGACAACGATTCAACACAAATAAACACTCAGACATTTTCCACACAAAGAACAGAACATTCAGTCTGCTACAATTTTACATTTTTAGGTTTGATGTTTATTTTGCAATTATTAATAAGTGATAACTGTGGTAGATTAGCTACAGCTGCTATTAGCTAAGCTAACACAGTGGTGGCTGACTAGCTAATTTAAACACCCGCCCTACTGATGACCTGTCAGAGTTGGTGTTTATGTTGCCTTTTTGAAAAATGTTTTGCTGAACCAAAAACACAGAATTCCACAGCACATCATCATGTTTTGGTTGTCATAGTCAAGCTAGCATAGCGGAAATACTTCTCTTTCCTTTGCTATTTTTTTTTCTTAACTAAAACTTTTTCCTAACCTTATTATCTAGTTGTCAATTACTACTGCATCCCTTTGTTATATATATATCACGTGTACATTTAAGTACATTATGTTGACAACTTGACAGCTAAAACCAATGCTAGTCGTCGTTAGCGAGCAGAGTGTGACCTCACACTGCAAGCAATAGTTGGTATAACGTGCGAGCTGTTTTTGACTTTTTTTCAAAATTCAGTATATCAAATTCTGTTTTATGCAAGTTGTTCGTGAGTCATCCGTTGCTTCCTGTCTGATGACACAGAAATTTACCGCCACTGTCCCACTCCCACACATATTCCAAAGAAATATGAAGTAACTCCTGCACAAAGATTCATTTTTATTGATGCTTGTAATTTTGTTTTTTATCTCAGTGTAGAACCACACACTAAACATCCAATGGTATTGAGTCGTTTTGGTTGGATGTGCTTTTTCTTCATTAATTTGCTGTTTAAGAAAAAGATGGCTGCAGAGAAAACAAGAGTCGAGTTTTAAGGGGGAAACTGAGTGACATGAATGAAAGTGGGAGTAGAGGAAAATGATGATGACAGGACAAGAGGATAAATAGCAGCTACAGAGGAAGGTGGATGTAAAAGAGATAACGCCAAAGGTTTAATTGCCCTCAAGAGGAGTTTGGATAAGCAGCACTTAGGAGCCGTATGGTCAGTAATCACTGTGGTTAGCATTGGAAAAAATGACGCTCTGCAGCTGCTCTGACAGCAGGATAGACGCCCAGAGTGCTACTGTATCATTATTTACCATAAAACAACATTAGAACCGTCCACTGAATGAGCATTCCTCCGCTTGGATTTTCCTCAACTTCACTTGTACCAAAATGCTTCTCATTATTCAGAGCAATTACACGAGTGGCGCATGCTCAGGGAAAATAACGGCTTTGTTAGCTGCAAGGGGCAGTCAGCTGGAAATGCACGTTTACTGCTGAACATATAAGATAGCAAGACCAGCGCTAAATGCCTCTGTGACAGGGGCGTAGGAACCGGGGGGTTTGAGGGGGACATGTCCCCACCCCACCCCCAATATTGGAGATAGTCTCATTAAATGTTTACAGCTAACTTTGTCTAAATGTTAGCTACTCTAGACACAATGTTTTATTTCATCAGAATGACATGAAACAGCAGCAATTTAATTTAATTTTATTATAATATATATAATTATATTATATTATATTATATTATGTTATATTTTATTTTATTCATTTTATTTTATTTTATTATATTATATTTTATGTTCAGGAGAATGGCAGTGCCAGAATGATGCTGAAAGGTGAAGAAGCTCTGGTGAGGTCTTCATTTAGTTTATTGAGATATTTATTAACCGGTTTTAATTTCTAAAATAAACTATTTTATTATCAGAAGAGCAGGTCAGGGAAGGCATAGGAGACACAGGTGGAGATTCAGTGTGTGAAGATATAAAAACTATGTTAATTATAACAGAACCAGAAAGGAGACCAGGTTGATTTCTTTCAACTTTCAATATTTGTTTCATTATTTCCACACTATTTATAAGGGTAATTGGTTAGGAGACATGAAAAGAAAAGTGCTTGAGGTTTAAAAATAAATGAGTGAAAATGTTTGCTATCAGAAACAAGTTACATAGTAAATAGAGTTGAGATGTATAAAAATATATACATCTGAATATTAAGTTGTTTAAATTCTCATTCTGTATAATAAAAACAGATTTTTTTATATTTAGTTAATTGACATTCTGATGCTGTGCATTGCTGTAGTGTCTGTTGCCAGGCGATGGTAGTTTTCTGTTCACAGCACCAGCAGAAAATGATTCGCAAGCGGAGATTTTATCCGAGCAGAGACACGTTTTGTGAAAGAGAGCAGACGTTTTGAGTAAAAGGATCACAAGTTTTGGGAAAGAGACATAAAGTCCTGCTTTCAGATTGAAAATGAGAGCTCTCAAATTATGGCAGAAAAATTCCCCCATCGAAAGCCCAGCTGATTTCAGTTACTGACTGACTAACAGGTGTTGCTGAACTGAAATCTTCTGAATCGGATAAATTAAAGCAGCAAAACAAATAAAACAGCCAGAGCATTGAGCCTTAAGGACCAGCGTTGGGAAACAGTGGTCTACGCCACGGGTTTTTAACTCCAGTCCTCGGAGTCCTGCAGCTTTTAGAGTTACCTCCACTGCAGCTCACCTGAGTCACATAATCAGGTCGTTAGCAGGAATATGACTGCAAACTGAGGAGGTCGGCAGCCAAGTTCCTGACCTTTTTGCCCTTTCCTAACCATGACTCAGGGAAAGATGGATGATTAGCTCCAGGCTTTGAGTGTTGGTGTCCCTCAAGGACAAAGTCACAGACCTCAGTTGGTCACATATAAGACCAACTAAGGATAGTCCTGCTAACGACGTCGCCATTCGAAGCAAATTCTCCTCTAAACGGATTTGGCAGACCAATCCGATTTAGTGAGACTTTTCGCAGATTGGTAAAGACTTGGGGAACTTTTTCTGGTTAGTCGTTTGTGGCTTGATCTTAAATTGTCTGGTTTGATCCTGAGTTTTTTTATGGATGTTGTAATTAGAAATTTCTGCTTGGGAAATTTCTAGTTGATCGAGTCGCTCTCCTGCCCATCAGGCTTCACTATCAATAGTCTGAAAACGGTTTCCTGTGTTTGTACATTTAATGTTTGAATGATAAAAATAAGCAGCTATAACGGTTGTCTCAAATATTTGTGGACTTCAGCTATTAGCTCTGCCGTATTGTGCAAAAATCTTAACTTTTGCTGCTTGGTTCAAGCGGAAGATAATTCCTTAAAGTTCTCCTGAACTCAGTGTGTCATGACCGCACATATCAGATGAATCTATTTTAAACGACATTTAGATTTTAGCACCAACGAGACAAACACCCAAAGAGTAATTAGATGAGCAAATCTCTGGTCTTCTGTCAGACCTTACTGGATGTTTCCTGTTTCTTCTCTGTGCTAGAAAGATAAAATAAGCCTGACACCCCTTCTTTTGTCCTTCACAAACCTGCTGTCCTCATTTCTAACTGTGAAAATAGACAAAAGTCAACTGGCATGTGAGAACTTCAGATGCAAGAAAAGCAAACAATGTCCAACAAAAGCTCTCCCTACCTACCCATCAGTATAGATGGATAGGTAGGTAAAGCTTTGCACTCTACATGTAGCATCGGGTTTCAGGAGCTCCAATGAAGCAAAAAAAAAAAAAGCTCAAGAAGAAGAAAATAAACTTCAGTTTGTGTCTCAGAAAACTTGGACTGTAACTGTGAGATGTAACTGCAATCACTCTCCATGATCACAGCTCGCCTAATCGGGTAATTGCTGTAGAGGCGACAAGGACAAGTGTCACAGCTCTGCTAGCTAGCTAGAGGGATGACTCACACCTACACACACACACACACACACACACACACACCACACACTGACACACATGTTTGTGTGACTATCTTTGCGGGGACTTTCCATTGACTTCCATTCATTTCTACAGCCTAAACCTTTAACCTTACCCTTATCTTAACCCTAACCATTGCATACCTAACCCTAACCAAAACTCAATTCACACCTTAGTCCTAAATCTGACCTCTGACCCAAAACCAGTGTTTCCCCTTGTGGGGACCAGGCCTCAGTCCCCACAAGGAGCAGTGGGTCCCCACAACGTAGCATGTGTCAGGAAGGTCCCCACAAGGTATTAGAAACAAATGCACACACACTCACACACACACACGAGTGGGAGGCAGCCAATTGGGTTGCATGGATTTGGTTAATTGGGAGTCCCTGAGCGGGATGTTGATTTTGTTCCAGTCCGTTTCTTTCTTTTTCTATTTTTTTTTTGTTTTTGTGGCCGGACGTGTATTTTTTTCTCGCTCTCAGTCAAACGCTGATTTGCAACAGGAGCATCGTCTCCTGCCAGCCAACGCTTCGTTCGCTGCCAAAACACCAAATCCCACCAAGTATTTCTATTTCGAGCGCAAATATCTGATTACACGTGAAATAAGACAAAACTAACTTTTCAGCAACATCTAAGAGTTTTTTTTTTTTTAAGTAAATAATTTCTTAAAATGGATGAAAATGTTAGTTCCACTAGCAGATAAACCAGACAATTTCCCATGTTTTCAGTGAAACAGATCAAAGTATTTGCTAAAAACAAGCTCCTATATCTTGCTGGAAAGATTCTAGTAAGTTAGTTTTGTCTTATTTTAAGTGTAATGAGACGATTACAGTAGAAACGAGACAGAAATCCTTGTTGAGATTGGGTGGTTTTGCAGTGTTGGTTGTCATGGTGATCCAGGGGAAGCAGTTTTCTAAGAATTGAGCTGTTCGGGTTTTTCTGTCTGGGATGTTTAAGATTTCGTTTGACCTCACATCTGGGAAATCCTCCTGTCCCATCTCTTCATTGAATTACGCTGCTGGAACAGAATCAGACGATTAAGCTCTCATTACAAACCCGATGATGGATTGCCTGGCGATAATCCATCATTACTTTAGGAAGTGTATTTATTTGGGAATATCAATTTCCATTGGAAGCTTTCATGACCAAACATCAAATCAAACTTGCTAATTTGCTTTGCTTCATTCTCATCCACATTTAAAGAACAGTTTATATATATGCAACCTTTCTATGTTTCGTCTCAGCTCCATGAAATCAGATTGTTTCTGATTTTTTTGTATTATTGGTTCCTGGTTGCTATGGTAAAAGTCTCCTGTAAGTTTTTTAGTCATTTAATTTCGCTTTGGGATCAATAAAGTATTTTCAATTTATATTTTGTCTTATTTCAAGATAATAAATCTGCGCTGGAGACAAGACCAAAAATACTTGGTAAGATTTTGAGTTTTTGCAGTGCACAGTAATATAGACATTTATTAATATGTATTGATACTTTCTTTGACAAGCAGAGAAAATAGTAAAAATAACAAGCTTTGGGGTTTTTCAAACATCTTTAGTTGTAATTTAAGATCATTTATAGTGATAAATCGCGATAAATGATAAACGATACAATAAATACCCACTCCAGTACTTGTGCTGTGAAAAGGAAATAAGGTTCTTATTGCAAGAAGAGCTTGGCCACCAAGTTCTCCTCTGTATAAAATAAGACTTCAAATGCAATTCTAAAATTTACAGGAAGCCATTGTGGAGAGGCTAAATCAGGAGAAATGTGATCTGTCTGTGTGGAAACAGTCAATACTTTGGCTGCATGCTGCTGGTTCATGCAGATGGACACAAGGCAACACAGAAAACTAATCTGGCAGAAATTTATTTATTTATAGAGAAACAGGCTGAATAAAACTATTTAATACTAAAAGGTTTCCCTATAATAGTTTTCTTATTCTTTACTGATGATAAAATGCAGAATAAGAAACTTAAACCTGTACGCAGAATATAAAATGCATAATTACAAGAACTGGAACGATTAATCGATTATTGAAATAATCGTCAACTAATTTAGTAATCGATTAATCGTTAACTGAAGTATACAGACAAGATGAAAAAAAATGTACTTTGTTTAGAGCAGCAATTAAGCCAAAACTGTACTACATATATATATATATATATATATATATATATATATATATATATATATATATATAAATTTAGCATTTAAGATATAAACTCATTTTAGCTAAACTTTCTGAAGTTTTAGTTTCATCCAAAATCAAACTGACTTAAGGAATGCAATGACATTGCATTTTAGGCAAATGTTTAATTTCTTATTCAAAGAAGGAATTAAATTGTTTGTTTATTTGCATATTTTAATGTTCTAACATAAAGAAAACTGGTTAAATGAAAAATCTATGCCAATATTTTTATCTGATTGATTAATCGCTAAAATAATGGATCAAATACAAAAATATTTGCTGTAGAAACTAGATCAAAATATTTCTAAATACTTTGAAATGTTTTGTGCTTTTGCAAAGTTGTGTCTATTTCATCCTCACCTGCATGTACGCGGCCCACAGAGTTTGTTTTTCATTCAGTGGGTAGAAAATCAGGACATTTTACTCAAGTAAGAGTACAAAGTACAGCACAGTAAAAGTTTTTTTTTTGTTTTTTTCAAATACAGTTACTCAAATAAATGTAACTAGTTACAATCCAAGACTGGGGAAAGCAGGAGCACAGCTGAACTTGAAGCTGTTGTTGTGCATATTTTTATGTTTAAAGCAAAAAGAAGAGGTTTAAGGTCCAAAGCTGGAATCACTGCTGTCTAAAGCAAAACTTGTTTCCATCAGTGAGAATGGAGGGGAAAAACCCCCGCCGCAAAATAACAGAAGCAAGAACCAGTCAAATACCGTTTGAAATTTCCAGACTATAAGTCGCACCAGCCATAAAATGCATAACAAAGCAGGAAAATAAATATATAAGTCACATGGGACTATAAGTCGCACCGGAGTATAAGTTGCATTTTTGGGGGAAATTTATTTGATAAAATCCAACACCAAGAACAAACATGTCATCATGAAAGGCAATAAAAATAGAATAGAGGCAACAACAGGCTGAATAATTGTACGGTATGCTAACGCTACATAAACAACGAACTGAGAACGTGCCTGGTATGTTAGCATAACATATTAAGAGTTATTCAGATAACTATAGCATAAATAACATGCCAACAAGTTTACCAAACCATCCGTGTCGCTCCAAATCACTAAATCTTCATCTTCGGTGTCGCTTGTAAACAACTCGGCTAACTCCGGAGGTAGCTTCTACCACACACATTATCAACACAGGCCTAGAGCACCCTCTGGTGGTTTAGTGTGAAAATAACATGTGATATGATATAATAATGTGTTAATAATTCACACATAAGTCGCTCCGCAGTATAAGTCACAGCCCCGGCAAACACTATGAACAAAACTGCGACTTACAGTCCAGAAAATACGTTTTTCTGGAGAAAAACGCTATCATATAAAACACACTTAAATACACCAACAGCTTCACAAGATGGCCAAATATGTAAAAATAGGAATTAGGAGTCAAATAGCCGATGAAAAATAAACTAAACTGAAATAATAAGTTGACTAAATTGGTGAAACGTAAAAATAAACAGCCACAATCGTTCTTTCAAGTGTTTCAGAAAGGTCAGTTAGGAATTATAAATGTAAATAAAAAGCTGAATGAACTAGAATTTTTTAAATATCTGGACGGATACAGATATTATCAGACTGGTGCGTCTCTCGTCATACAGAACAAACGTCTGGAAGTAAAGATGAACTCCTTTAGATGCTTTAACTTCTCGTTCACTGCAAACACACAAAGTCGTAATTTTTGGTCCAGTTTCTACTGCAAATATACACTGAAATAAGACAAAACTAATTTACAAGTAACTTTTTAGAAAGATGCAGAGGCTTGTTTTAGAAATTATTTGCTTAAAACAAGCTCCTACATCTTGCTAAAAATTTACTCGTAAGTTAGTTTTGTCTTATTTCAAGTGTTCTAGGAAGTTAATTTGACCAAAAATACTTGGTAGGGTTTTGTGTTTTTGCAGTGAAAACGGGACACAGTTGGGTATTTCCAGCAGGACGAAGCTCCAAAGCAGAACTGGTTTCACTGGTTAAATTCACTTCATTAATTCTGCGTAGAGTATTAAACAAATGTCCGTTTATCTTCTGACACATCGTCACTCACTGAGAGCCACCCAGGGTTGGGGTTGAATGTAAACATGGAAGGTGGCATGGTTAAACATTGCGGCTGTGTGTTTGATTGCAGCATTGCGGTGGAGCGCGTCGCTGTATGTTGACGAAATGACAAACCTGACGGCCAGCTGCCCAGAACCGGAATCTAAACAAAAGGAAAAGACATCAAAGATGTCAAAACTAATAACATTCTCTGCCGATACCTGCATGAAAAAATATTCTAGTAAAAGTAAAAGTTGGATTCAGAGTAAAGTACAAAAAGCAAAATCTTATAAGTATTTTTGGTCTAGTTTCCAGTGCAGATATCTTGTAACACTTGAAATAAGACAAGAAATAAAAGCTTGTTTAAAGCCAATAATTTAATTTTATTGATGAAAAATACAGATTATTTCACTTATAACAAGATGTTTCCATGTTGTAAGTGAAATAATCTGCCAGTGGAACTAGAACGTTTTCTTTATTTAATATTAACAATATTATTGACTTAAAACAAGCTCCTATATCTTAGATTAATTTTATTGCATTTGAAATGTGTTAAAATATTTACATTCCAAAGTAAACCTAAGTATACTTTTGACTTCTCCTCTGAGTTAGATTTTGTGTTTTTGCAGTGTAAATGTGTTCATTTTATATTTAACCAGCTCAAAGTTTGAACTAAAGTATAAATATTTGTACCCTATCAGCCTTTTCACATTTTTAAGAGAAATACAAACTCAAAATAATTAATAAATCTGCAGGGATTCTTGCTGTAAAAATAAAACCGTTAGCCATGTCGGCTAGCAGCGTCCTTCCTCCTGCTCATCGCTGACGATCTGCCCCATGGCTGCAGGAAGGAGAAACTACCAGAGCTTTTCCATCCAATTACAAACTGTTCAGTGTTTTGTGATGACCACGATAAAGACGTGTTGACATGCATCGATCTCACGTTATCAGATCTTCGCTCCTCTTCCTGTGTTTCGGAAGAAAGTGAAGTTGTGCAAATAACACTTACACCAGGGCTGTCAAACCCTGTCGTCAAAAGTATTCTGGCGAGCTGAGAAAATGAAAATTAAACAAAAATGAAGTAAATAAACTCATTTATCCTGAGTTATAAGAGCAGGATTTGGGTCACTCTCTTTCAAAAGGCTTTAATCATTTCAATAAAAGGTGATTTGTGTGCAGCAAAGGTGGCTTTTCGTTAAAAGTCTCTGAATCAGTGTGGTGAAAATAGAGTTGAGGCATCCGGAGATGGTGCTGAAGATGCAAAAGCCGCTGTGAGTTTGTAATAAAGTAAAAAGTTACACTAGAATCACTGGATGAGTTTCCATTGCAAACTTTGCCAAAAACACCCAAAAGCTTCCATTAAAAAAAAGAAACGCAATTAAAATCACATGTGAAGAAGTTTGTTCATGTGATAAATCACTAAAAATAAATGCTGTGCCATCATCCTCCGACCACTTCCTGCTGTCTTCTTTGTCATTTTCACCAGTAGTAACATCCTGTTGTTGATTACATGACTCGTCTTCACTGCAAAAACACAAAATCTTAATTCAAACTATTTTGGTCTAGTTTCTAGTGTTAATAAATAAGACAAAACCAACTTCCAAGCAACTTTTCAGCAAGAAAAGTTTATGTCAATAGTTCCTTAATATTGATGCAAAAGTATGTTCCAGTGGCAGATTATTTCACTCATAAGACATTTTCCCATATAATCAATATTAATGAATTATTCACTTAAAACAATCTCCTATTTTGCTCAAAGGTTATTTGTATTGTATACTCATCTTATTATTGATGAAAAAGTTCTAGTTCCACTGGTAGAATATTCCACTGCGCCGTTACCTAGCAACCCCAGCCAAGCCCAGCCCGTAACCTAGCAACCAAATTCTACTTCCACTGGCTGATTATTTCACTTATAACATGGGAAAAATGTCTTGTTACAAGTGGTACTAGCTCTTTTTCATTGATATCAAGGGATTAATTTCTCCAAACAAGCCACTATATTTTGCTGAAAAGTCACTTTTAAGTCAGTTTTGTCTTATTATTTATTATGTGTACTGAGATATTTGCAGTAGAAACTCGACCAAAAATACCTGGTAAGATTTTGTGTTTTTGCGGTGATGTGAAAAACGTTGTTTCTGTTGCAATATTTTGCGAAATGCACTCATTTAAAAAAAAAAAAAAAGCCACTACATTCAATAAAAAATAAACTTTATTGAAAAACTGGAGTTTTTTCAAATTATTTTTGTTATAATTTATACAGTTTTAACACAGCTGTTGAAACAAACTAATCCAGATCATGTTTAACATGATTAAAATATTAACATAACATTTATCAGTTTGCTAGTCTAATATTTTATAACTGATGCTTGTTTACTCCGTTTTTCTTTCCCTGCTTTGATATGGTTCATGATTACTGAGTGGGTTTTGAATTTAGGCCAATAATTTGCATTTCACGCAGGCTGAAGATGAAAGAGGAAAGAGTTTAGATTCAGAGATCCGACCAATGAGAGCGAGCGAGACACGACAGGAAGTGGCGACGGAAGCAGCTACTTCCTGGCAGCATGCTGCACTGATAAAAGTATCCTGGCCTATCTACTTTAAGAAAATAAGGGAACTATTTGCATAATTTATTTATGTTTATTAAACAAGACTGGTATTTGGTAAAGTACTTATTTATTTTTTTATGTATAAAATAAAATTAGAATTTTGTCAAGTAGATTAAGAAAAAATTTAACTTTTGTATAAATTATTCAACTTTTTTAATGAAAACTGACTGAAACAATAACAAAAACATTAACAATATCTGTTCAATACATTTGATTTTTTTATTTCTTTACATTAAAGTAATCACGGAAACCACCTAGCGTCTTTCTAAAAATCACAATATCGTCTGCAAATATGATTTGTTTTATTACTAAAATGTTTCACTGAACGAACATTATGTTTATGGCAACAGCACAGAAATTTAGACTCCTGTTTTGTTATTTTGTTGGTTTTAGTCAACTATAATAACCTTATTTCTTTATAGAAAATCACAATATCATCTGCAAACATCATCATTTGGTTTATTACTAAAATGATTCACTGAATAAATACAGCTCTGGAAAAAATTAAGAGCCCGCTGCACAACCTGCTGGTTATTCCATTAAATATTGATTCCTGAACTCTTCAGAGTTAAAACATTAGTATTGTTGTTTCTAAATGAATATGAACCTGTTTTTTTTTTTTGTTTTTTTGCATTATTTGAGGCTTAAGTCTATGTTATTTTGACCATTTTTAATTTTTTGTAAATAAATGCTACATTTTGCTTGGAATTTTGGAGACGTTGTCAGTAGTTCATAGAATAAAAGAACAACATTCATTTCACTCAAACATAAGATAATTTCTCTTAGTTTTGTCCAGAGCTGTATCTGATAAAACATTCTGTTTATGGCAACAACATACAAACTTAGACTCCTGTTTAGTTATTTTTGTTTGTTTTAGTTAATATTAACCTTGTTTCTTTCTAAAAAAAAAAAAAAAAAGAAAGAAAATCACAATATCGTCTGCAAACATCATTTGGTTTATTGATAAAATGATTCACTGAACAAAAATGATCTTTTAGTTAAGTATAATAACCTTTACTCAGACCATGAGAGACAAAAGTTTCTGTTCATTCAGTAAACTTGTAGCTTTAACTGTATTTCTTGACATTTCATCAGATATTAGCGCCTGCGCGCCGCTGGCTGCCCTGTGAGTCCGGCTGTGTTTGTCTGCTGCAGCTTGTCCTCACAAACGACTGGAGATTTTTCTGCAGCCCATCATTAAAGCTGCTGACAGCATCGTCATTTGTCTGGGGTTCAGTGCCCGGTTGAGGACTCTGTGTGCAAATCACTGTGTTCCTCCAGCGCTGCTGTACTGACGCAATGCACAAGTAGAAAAAAAAGGGGAGGAGGAAGGATGGATTGAACCTGTTATAGCAGGTGTGTAAATAATAACTGGCTTTCTGCAGCAGCAACCTACTTGAAAGCCAATCAGGCTTATGTGCAACATGCTAACGTGCATAGCGGCGCGCACACGCCTCCAAATCCCCTGGTTGTACAGTAACAAGCGCCGCTGCTCTGGTCAGAGTCAGAAAGCAGCCAGTGAACCTGAGAACTGTGGAAAACATTGCAGGTGGTGTTTTTATTGAAGTCATTAATTTTCCCTGCAGGTCGTCCAGTCGAGCCGACCAGGCGCTGAATCAAAGACAGTCAAATCAAAGACAGTCAACCAAGCATGAAGTGAATTGCCACCATTAGCTGCCGTTAACACACTTGCAGCTGGAATGCCTCTTTTCTCCTTTCAAACACACTTTTCACTTCTGTTCAGTGTAATGAGTGACCCCTCTTAAATCCGGTTTATGGGATTTTGTTTTGTTATTGTAGAGCTTACAGGGAAGTATTTTAAAATCCTCTGTATGCAAACACACACACACAAACACACACACGTCTGTGACTTTGTGTTAAGATCGTCATAATATAGGCTGTAACAATTAAAACAGGAACTATGTGGACATAAGTTGGAGTACACTGCAAAAAACACAATCCTACCAAGTATTTTAGATCTAGTTTCTATTTTAATATACTTGAAAGAAACTTTTCAGCAACATATAAGAGATTATTTTCGGTAAATAATCCCTTAATGTTGATGAAAAAGTTCCAGTTCCATTGGGAGATTACTTCATTTAAAATAAGACATTTTTCCCATGTTATAAGTGGAACTAGAATTTTGTGGCTAGGTTACGGGCTGGACTTGGCCGGGGTTGCTAGGTAACGATGCAGTGGAATATTCTACCAGTGGAACTAGAGCTTTTTCATGAATAATAAGGAATTATATACTTAAAAAAGCTCTTACATCTTGCTGAAAAGTTACTTGTAAGTTAGTTTTGTCTTATTTCAAGACAGTAGAAACCAAATATTTGCAGTACAAACTAGACTAAAAAATACTTGGTAAGGTTTTGTGTTTTTGCAGTGTATAAATGGACTCCCGGATGACTGATGAGGCAAACTGAGCCCAGAGAACAAATAGAGAAAAAACTAATTTACTGTGTCAATAACCTGGTATGTTAGGTCTCTAATGAACAAATATTCACATTGCTGACAGAAACCCAAACTGGTTTAACCTTTTCTATGTTAAAACATTTCAATAAAGCTCCAAAAGAAATCCAAACATCTAAATATTCCGCATGTCTTTGCTGAACAATGCGGTGAGCGAACCTTTGAAAAGGTCAATTGGGAATCCGTCTAACCCCACAAAGGAAGGAAGGAAAAGATTCCTGGAGAATGTGACGCTAATTATTTCACAAACCAGTCCAGACTACACAAAGGATCAAAGCCTCTGCTGGCCTTATAACCTTAAATAAATTTTCTTCTTGGATTTCTGTTGCTGTTTTTTCAGCGTAGTGACTCTAAATAGACACACTTTTATTTTTTGGAGCAATGTGGTGCCCAATAAGGAAACAGGAAGTGACGTGCATGAGCATGCAGTGCTGCGCTCTGAGTTGTTGTGATAAGAAGTCTGCCGTTGCATTTGGTCTCTAATTCCTTAAATATTTCTGAGTGATTCATGTAGCAAAGCAGGGAAGCTGGATTATTGTTTTATTCTATGAATCAGATGTTGGGGAATGTGAAGAAACTTCCAGGTTTGATCAGAAGTTTTGGCATTTTTTAAATCTAAAAGCTGAATTACCAAACTGGACATTAACTTTTCATTAGATTCAGGTGTTTTGGAGCGAAGAAACAATCAAAGCAGCAGAAAAGTGTCTGAGAACTGAAATTAGAGAGCAGCGGTTTAGATTCACTGTCATCCAGGATTTAATCCTAATGTCTTAAAGGAGAAGTTTTTCTAAGCCAACATCGGGAAAAACACTTTTGAAAATATACCAAGAGGTGAGGAGTAACTAGTTACATTTACTTTAGTGTCTGTTTTGAAAAAAAAAACAAAAAACTTTTGGTGGTATTTTTGCTGTTTTGTGCTTTATTACCAAATTTTCCACTTAACTTTACATCAGCACATGGACTAAAATATAATTTTTAAATATTAAATGATTGATAATTTGATCATTTTTTGCTAAATGCATTTTTACTCTTACTTGAGCAGATATATGTTAAAGCAGTGCTGCTTTTACTTGAGTGCAGTTTTTCTACTCGCCTCTGATTAAGAGACAGATAATCTGTGATTACGGCTAAGCCCCGCCTCCTGACTCTGATTGGTTGTTTTTGGTGCATTTCTTCAGCTCAGGAAGGAAGTGGATCAGATCAACCTTTTCCTCAAAGCAAACTGTCAATTTAACAAACATATTTTTCACATTATTTAAAGAAAGACGTCCAGATTTCTAATTCTTTTGGGCTCAAATGGAAACATTCGACCGTTTCTCAGCACAATGAACAGAATTTGGGTTACTCTCTTTAAAAACACTTTGTGAATTGATAAATTATTTAAAAGCATCTTTGGGTTTTCTGTAGAAGTCAGTCAGAAGAAAAAGTCTCCATCTGGTGGGCCACACAGAATCAGTCAAGGGACTCCAAATGGCCCCCGCACCGCACTTTGGGCACCACTGATCCAACAGAAATACTTCAAGTTTGAGTTATAATAAAATTAATATATGTTTGACATTTTTAAAAACGCTGGAGGTGGAAAACATGAGCCTGTAAGTGCGGAGCTAATCCAGCGAGCTAACGGCTCGGCTCTCTCAGATGTTCATGATAAGACGACGATTCGCCGATAACAACTCGCTTTTCTGCAGCAACAACTGGAGATAAATTACAACTAAAACCATCAGGCAGCTTTTAGCGTTGCTGAAAAATAAAAACATCAAGTGGATTTGCTGGACAGGATGTTTAGTCGAACAAATCGAAAGTTTATTCATCGAAAGTCACAAGGATACGGAAGGAGATTAGTGCCACTGAATTCTGAGAATTCCAACTCAAATCTAAAAATTCAGATTTTAATCTTTCGTAATTCCAGTTCTGTGTTAATTTATGTGGAGTTTTTCATTCATGTGAGTGGAGAATCCAGAAATTTTACTCAAGAGTAGAAATACTTCATATCTTATTCTCTAAAAGGTGTATTTTTAGAGTGTATTTGAAACAATTTAGTTCGATGCCGTGTTCGTATCTAAAGTCTGATGACACAACCTTCACCAGGAATCTGAACCAACCTGGATGCCCAGCAGTAGAGCAGAACCGGAGACCTTAGGCTGCGTTCACACTGCAGCCCAAAGTGACCCAAGTCACATTTTCTGACGTAACGCGACCCGAAGCTCATCTTTTCATAACAGTCAGAACAACGGATTCTTTTTGAATGCGACCCATATCCGAAACGTATCCAATTCAAATGCACATTCATCCGACCTGAACGTCACTGACGTGCGATAAACGTCACGATTCTGTATCCTGATACGCACAAGCAGGAAGAAAAACAACAACCATGACGCACGATAATGAGGATTAAGTTGTTACTGTGCTGCTCTGGCTGGACAACGATGCTAACCATTAGCATCCATGTTTACTTCTGTAAACACTCAGCTCTTCTTCTTCGTGGCGGTTAGCAGAACAAGGAGAACGCTGACGCTGTTGCGCCCTCTACTGCGCATGCGGGACACTTTCAGGTCTCCTCTCAGTCATCACCCAGGTTCCGGACTAATTACTTTCAAGTAAAGGCTGCAGGAGCCAAAAAAAAAACTTGATAAAAGAAAGAGTCATTCATTAGTTTCCTCCTGTATTTGAAGTAAACTAAATGATTTGAGTGAATTTGTCATTTTAATAAATTCAGTTTTAAAAAAATCTTACTAAATTGAGCTGGATGCACTTAATGAACTGAGTTAGATGATCATATTTATTGAATTGGTTAAACTCCATAAATTAAGTTGGCTCAACTAGTTTCTTTTTACAGTGCGTGGATTAAAAACAGCGCCGTTCTCCTTTTAAAGCAGCAAAAACTGATTGAGACGTTCAGCTCACAGCGCAGAGGATAAAACCTCACACATCATCGTGATGCTCACATGCAGGTTGGAGACTCGATCTGCAGACTGCAGGCTGAATCCGCCGCGCCGCCGCGCCACTGCGCGCCGCGCCCCGCCGCGCACCGCAGCGCACCGCGGGCAGCTGCCTTTCCTGAAACAGATTTAACAAAAACTGATTAGCTTGCAACAGACTGGGAGTTTCTAATAATACAGTCTGGCCTGTCCAGATTTACCCCCTCATCTGCTGTGACTCACCTGCAGGCTGGACTCACCTGATGGATCGCGGTAATAACTGTGACCCTGCAGGTGGCGGCCATCCGTCAGCGTTTCCTCCAGCGCAGGAAATGAGGAAGGCGATGACAGATCACCGACCTGCAGACGCACGGAGCAGAAAGAGACGCTCAGATTAATATCACTTCTCTAAATCTGAGTTTAAACTCACAGCCAGCGGAGACGAAGCAGGGAAAACAGTGAAAGTAAAGACTTGCTTTTATAAAGAAAGTATTAAAAGTAAAATACTTTATGATTTTTTTTTTTAAAATTACATTTAGGATTATTTTGACAACTTTTAGCCTCATTTGTTTATAAAATCTCTCCACTTTTACCTTTTTAAAACTTCTGGATTTTCTAAATTGAAAACAAAAAACAAAAAAGTTTCATAACTTCTTTTATTGAGAGAAACAGATTTGGAAAATTAGCATTTTATTTCTTACTAACTTTAAGGATGTTTATCTTTTTATTGGACGGGTTGATGATTCCTTAGAAGAACCGATTTTTTTCAACTGAATGTTTAATAATAGTAGTAAGTTCGGACTCTTTTCCTTAAAGCGGCTATAGACGCTGTATGTGTCTGTCATGTGGACTTGTTGTGTTTTTACAGTGTATGCCAGAGTTAACGCTGCGGTTCGGTTTTTACTGGAAAACAGTTGTTTCCTGATGTCTAATTGCTGCTTCCAGCCTCCAGACTTTGGCCTCTAAAAACGACATCAGGGTAATTACAATGAAACCAAACGACAGGTTGGAACAGGACGCTTCAGCAAACGAGCCCAAAGTGGAGGCCGACCGGTATCAGCCCGGTATCAGCCCAGTATCAGCCCGGTATCAGCCCAGTATCAGCCCAGTATCAGCCCAGTATCAGGCCGGTATCAGCCCAGTATCAGCCCAGTATCAGGCCAGTATCAGCCCAGTATCAGCCCGGTATCAGGCCAGTATCAGCCCAGTATCAGCCCGGTATCAGGCCAGTATCAGCCCAGTATCAGCCCAGTATCAGCCCGGTATCAGCCCAGTATCAGGATAGTATCAGCCCAGTATCAGCCCAGTATCAGCCCAGTATCAGGATAGTATCAGCCCGGTATCAGCCCAGTATCAGGATAGTATCAGCCCAGTATCAGGATAGTATCAGCCCAGTATCAGCCCGGTATCAGGCCAGTATCAGCCCAGTATCAGCCCGGTATCAGGCCAGTATCAGCCCAGTATCAGCCCGGTATCAGGCCAGTATCAGCCCAGTATCAGGCCAGTATCAGGCCAGTATCAGCCCAGTATCAGCCCGGTATCAGCCCAGTATCAGGATAGTATCAGCCCAGTATCAGCCCAGTATCAGGATAGTATCAGCCCGGTATCAGCCCAGTATCAGGATAGTATCAGCCCAGTATCAGGATAGTATCAGCCCAGTATCAGCCCGGTATCAGGCCAGTATCAGCCCAGTATCAGGCCAGTATCAGCCCGGTATCAGCCCAGTATCAGGATAGTATCAGCCCAGTATCAGCCCAGTATCAGCCCAGTATCAGCCCGGTATCAGCCCAGTATCAGGATAGTATCAGCCCAGTATCAGCCCAGTATCAGCCCAGTATCAGGATAGTATCAGCCCGGTATCAGCCCGGTATCAGCCCAGTATCAGGATAGTATCAGCCCAGTATCAGCCCGGTATCAGCCCAGTATCAGGATAGTATCAGCCCAGTATCAGCCCGGTATCAGCCCAGTATCAGGATAGTATCAGCCCAGTATCAGCCCAGTATCAGCCCAGTATCAGCCCAGTATCAGGATAGTATCAGCCCAGTATCAGCCCAGTATCAGGCCAGTATCAGCCCGGTATCAGCCCGGTATCAGCCCAGTATCAGCCCAGTATCAGCCCAGTATCAGGATAGTATCAGCCCGGTATCAGCCCAGTATCAGGATAGTATCAGCCCAGTATCAGCCCAGTATCAGGATAGTATCAGCCCAGTATCAGCCCGGTATCAGCCCAGTATCAGGATAGTATCAGCCCAGTATCAGCCCAGTATCAGGCCAGTATCAGCCCGGTATCAGCCCGGTATCAGCCCAGTATCAGCCCAGTATCAGCCCGGTATCAGGCCAGTATCAGCCCAGTATCAGCCCAGTATCAGCCCGGTATCAGGCCAGTATCAGCCCGGTATCAGCCCAGTATCAGCCCAGTATCAGGCCAGTATCAGCCCGGTATCAGCCCAGTATCAGCCCGGTATCAGCCCAGTATCAGCCCGGTATCAGCCCAGTATCAGCCCAGTATCAGGATAGTATCAGCCCAGTATCAGCCCAGTATCGGCCCAGTATCAGCCCGGTATCAGCCCAGTATCAGGATAGTTTCAGCCCAGTATCAGGCGAGTATCAGCCCAGTATCAGCCCAGTATCAGCCCAGTATCAGTATTTTTAAACAGTTTTGATAGCAAAAACTTAAACTGCCTCTGTGTTGCTCAGCAGGTCGTTGCTAGGTAACCAACGAGTATCTGAGTTGCTAGGTAACCAAAGAGTGAGAGAGTGAGTTGATTCCACCAGCCTAGCATAGATAGGCTGGTGAGAGGTTGAGAGGCTAAGGTCTTTCCTCTGCCTACATCTCCCAGAATGCTCTGCGGTTCCGGATCGAATTGTTGAATATTTTATTGGACGTATTGATCTCTTAGTTTCATTTCATCAAGATATAATAATTTGTTTTAGGTCAATAGTTGCTGTAAGTTGATGAAAAGTTCTGGTTCGACACTGGTGGAATATTCCGCTCCACCGTTACCTAGCAACCCAGCCAAGCCCAGCCCGTTGCTTAGCAACCTAGGTCTAGTTCCGCTGGCTAATCATTTCACTTTTAACATGAGAAAAACGTTTTGTTATAAGTGAAATAATCTGCCAATAGAATTAGTACTTTTTTAAATAATAAATTTTAATTATTAAGCTAAAACAAGCTCATGCTGCTTTATAAAAAGTTACTTGTAAGTTTTTTTTTTTTTCTTATTTCAGGTATACTAAGATATTTGCACTCGAATCTAGACAAAAATTCTTGGTGGGATTTTGTGTTTTTGCGGTGTGGAAGTTAAAATCTGACCACAGCAACTTATTTCACTTCTTTTCTCAAATGTGGTTTGAGTCAAACCGCAAGCACAGCTTTCCTTCAACAACAGTTTTTCTTTGAAAAAAATACAGATTAGTAGTTTCTCTGTCAAAAGACTAAAGAGATACAAAAATAATATGAAAGTTTGTCATTTTATGTTTCTTTCTCTTGATTATTTAAATAATTCACTTTGTCTGAGCTGAAGCTCACCTCTCTCTCCCTCTCTTCAGATTTGCAAATTAGATTTAAACGAATATGAAAACAAACGAAGCTATTACTTACCATTCAGAGGGTTACGTTTAGTAGTGCATAAAGTTATTTTTTTCTTTTTTTCTTGAGTCACAGTGCACATGGGAATGATAGCAAGGTGTTTGCAGCCCCACACGCCCTGCAGCCAGGAGCTATATTCAGCCATCTGGAGGCTGCAGAGCGTGAACGAGCAGAACGCTGCGCATTATGTTACTGCCCGTGGTTTCAGATTATTTGGCTGCTTTCTCAGCCAGACTCTTAGAATAATGAAGGAAGTAACTTTAAAGAAAACATCTGAAGTGTTGTGAAAGTATGCTTCTGGAGCCTAAACTCATGCATGCTTAATTTTTTTATGTTTTGATGCTCTCTCGTAGATTTAAATGCTAATTTGAGACATTCATTGCAGTCGTTGAACACCGAGCGTGAAAATCTATCCGCTTTGTGCAAACAGAACTCATATTTCCTTGTCAGTTGCAGATTTTATCTAAAGCGAACTCTGCCTGGCCTCCTTGTTCTGTTTTCTTCCTCCGTTTTGTTTCAGGCTTGTCTGTTTCCACTCTCTTTATCTTTGTTTCTCTTTGAGGCGTTTCAGCTGATTAAAAAAAAAAAAAAAGTCTGGATTTAAGACTAATTCTGGTTAATTTTCCTGGTGGCATTTTTTGCTTTAAATGTGAACTTTGCATGATGGAGTTGTCCGAAAATGTCCAGACGTTTTGGTCAGTTCTGGTTTTTTCAGTTGGTTTTAAAGACCGGTGTTTCGGTGTTGACTTAACATCCAGAAACCACTTGCTGCATTCCTGTTGGTTGTGCAGGAGGCTCCGCTTCTGCTTTTCAAAGATGCACAGTTGCATAACTGCTCAGCCATTTTAACATGAAAAGGCAGCTTATTTGGATTCAAAGTGACAGGCGCCGCAAAAGGAGCTGAGAAAAGGCAGAAATCTCATTATCTAAGAATTATTTTGAGCAAAAAATGTAATGAACATGTTTTGTTTGGACCACGGATCTATTCTGATCTGTTCATGGAAACATAGTGGGTCCACTTGAAGAGATTCTTCATGGTTCTCTCTTCATAAAGTCCAGGAAAAACATGTTGATGAAGTCTAAGAAACGATTTGGATTCTTGGCAAAGTGTTGGAATCCTCCACTCCAGGACAATCCTGCATATTTTTAAGCACAAAACATCCTAATCATTTTGTTTTGGCTTTGATTTTTCACTAAGAGACAGTTTAACGTCTGCAGGGAAAAGTTTTTCTTTCTCACCCAAACCTCTTTTTGTTGAGGATGACTCCTCATCCTGACATGTTTGTGAGCACAACGACAGCAATGCTGAATACTGTCTGCCGCTGCATTGCATTGAAATCTTCAAAATAAATCTGTAAATCCTGCCGTCTTCTTTGTCGTTTCTGCCAGTAGTAACATCCGGTTGTTGGTCATGTGACCCGTTTCCATTGGCTGAGAAATCACCTCATTTTTCAGAATTGGGGTGCAAATGTATTTCCGTACTTTCGATTTGCAGAGTTTTAAGTTTAATGGAAACACAGAGTGGATGTAGCAATAAGTTACATTTACTTGAGTAACTTTTTGAAAAAAAAAGTACTTTTAGGAGTATTCTTAAATAAGTATGCTTATTCTTTATGAAGTATCTCTGACTTAGTAAAACTCTTGATTTTCTCCCCACTGAATGAAAAACAAACATGTTTTAATCAAAAACTCACCAGATTCAGAAACAAACCTGAATTTTCTTTTAAAGTTTCTGAAGTTTTTTATTGAAAAGAGCTGATCTGGTAACATTTTCTTTATTTATTTATTGTAATTTTTGTCGTTAAAATACCACAATTTCCACTTAACTTTATGTTTTGGTCCATTAGATGATGTAATTTTTAAATATTAAATGATTGATAATTTGATCAGTAGCTTTTTTTTTTTTTACAAAATACTTTTTTACTCTTGAGTAATTTCTTACTTTTACTTGAGTACAAACATATTGAAGTATTTCTACTTTTCAGTGTAATTTTTTAAAAATTCTTTGAATAAACTGAAGGTCTTGGTGGGTTTTCTTCTGTTGTTGTTTATAAAAAACAGGGAAATACGAAGTTAATTTCAGAGAACAGCGCAGAGCGACATGAACTCTGCATGACACATCATTATTTCCAGATGTTCAAATCCGGCATTTTTTCCAAAAACGTCGTTTATCTTCAAGGCTTCCTCAGTTGTTAATCTTCTGAATAAAACAAATGTATTCAAAAGCGTAAGTGGTTCAGATTAATTTTCATGAAAGTGTCCTGAACTTGTCCGAATGTGGGCTGTTTCAGTGTAAACAGACGCAGCGGTGGGAACGTTGCAGCGTCTGGGTCTCTGGTGTACAGAACATGTCAAGGTCAAAGTCAGTAACCTCTGTTTCGATTCATTCGTTTCAGGAAATGGTTTCCTCCAGATCTCATCAGATTAAAATATTAAAAATATGAAAACGGCCTCACGAAAGTTCAGAGGGAGAGAGGTGTTGGACATGGGAATCGGAAAAGAATCGGAGACGTTTGACAAAACAATCGCCCTGAAATCACTGCGATCGTTTCTCGTAAGGTGCAAAGTAGAAAAAGCAGAATAATCCGAACCTTTCTGCAACTGAGATGAAATATTTTTGATTGGGAAAACAGCTGTGCTGATGTTTATTAAGTGTCACATTCCTTTAAAGTCCCTGGAGACGGCAGCGTTCACCCAACTGTAATTGTCCGAAGATGTAAACAAGAACGGACCAGAATGCGCTCCGTGCCAGATTGTTTGGCTTTACTGGTTTTATGTCTTTAGGTAATTAGGAGCAGTGAAATGACCCCAGACTGTGTGTGTGCGTGTGTGTGTGTGTGTGTGTGTGTGTGTGTGCGTGTGTGTGTGTTTAGGTCACTGTTTCAGCATCAGCAAACAGGACCTTATTGTACAACAAAGCCTGTTATGTTTGGGAACAGTTCTGCATTCTGCGCTTTGGGTTAATTGATTTTGACCTTTTGCAGAAGAGAATAACAATATATTAGAGCCTTTATAGATGGGAAAAAAGGGGAAATTTTCCAACAGGAAAACACAGCAATTTAGAGATCAATCTAAGAAACTTTCTAGAAAAAATAAGCAAATTTTTGAGTTTCAAAAGTTGAAAATTTATTTACTTTTAAAACTGAGATTGAGCTAAAAAATGTAAACATTTTTACAAAAGAGCTACGACAACATATTAGTTATTGCTGACAGAAACTAGAGGAGTAGGTTTCTGCTAAAGAGTCCAAAAATGTTGAGGCTGATCTCAGAAACTCTGCAGGAAAAACTTCAAAATTTCTGAATTAGAAAATCTGAAAGATTTTAACTTTTTAAACTCAGAAAATTTCGGGGGGTTTTTCTAGAAAATTTCTGAGATTCATTTATATATTTTAAAAATTTTCTGGCAAAATTTCAACCTTTCAAACTCAGAAATTTTCAGGTTTTTCTAGTTAATTTCTCAGATTAATTCTTAATTTTTTTCCCTACCTGATCTGCCGCAGCATTTTGGTCGCCAGTCACTACGACTGCACGTCGTTTCGAGAACATTAGTTTCACTAATTCATCTCTCTGGTCTTTGCTGAATCTGGATTTTTCTTCCTGTTTCTTGAAGACGAAACTCTCAGAAATCCATTTGCCGTTTTTTGATCTTTAAAAATAGATACCAGTAACTCTGTTCACAAAGGGAAGCATTTTAAATCGATTTATTACACAGGCTGATGTTTTCAAACATTTATTTGTGGTAATTATGATTTTTTTTTTTAATACTTGCCACTAATGAACACATGAAATTCAAGATGAGAAAAGAACAGATATTTATTTTAGTCATTTTTAACCTTTCCATCCAAAAGTCAAAGCCACACATTGCTGAAAAAACAAATGGAAAATAAAACAAAGAAATGAAAAATTATATAAATAGATAAACAATATTTATATTCCTGTCAATGTGCAGACTAGAAAAATGTAGGTGGAAGCATATGTTGTTTATACCTTAACTTTTTATATAAAAATCATTACGGAAATGAAAACAGCACAATCTTTTCTGGATATTTTTCTAAACTTAATTCCAAGAACCTGCTTTAATTGCAATGCGACATTTTTGTTGTTGTTTTGAACTGTTCCTGTTTGATTGTTAACATTTTAAAGAGTTTCCTTAGAGTTTGTCTGCTAAATCTAATGAAGTGTGAAAACGTTTTCATTTTGTTTCAGTCCAAATCTCTGAATCACGCAGACAAAACCAAACAGAAACACATTGCGCGTTACTTTACAGGAGAAAAAATCAACAATTATGAGTTTGTTGACGTGGAAGATAATTCATTGTAGTAATAATATTGTGCCACATTAATTATCCAGTTAAAGAGCAACAGCAATAATAAGACTTTTCTCCTCCACTCTGATCTTCTTCTTCTTTCCTTTTAAACCTTTTTCTCGCTTTTCTCCTTTATTTTTTCTTCTATTTTCAAATAAAACTTCAACTTGATCCCAAATAAACTTTTATATATATCTATATATACCATGATTTTTTTAACATCCGCAGTGGTTTTTCATTCCTTCTTGTTCTTCCCATTTCATTTTCACCTTTGACCTTATAAAATCTGGTCGACGTTAGTAGCTACAGTGATCCAGCTGTTTTTAAATGTAGTAACATTGAAATTTGTTGTTGTCCTATCGAAGAAGAACAAGCACAAAATATTCCACCGCCATGCACTGTAAAAACAGACTTGTTAAGGCTGAGTGTCATTATGGTTATTATATGGTATATTTGCACGTGCTGGCTGTCTGTCTCATTACAGTAAAACGTTACACGTATAAGTTGTTTCCAAAAGTGGCAGGCAGTGATTACTGCAATCAGCAGGACTCCAGCAGGTCTGTTATTATCTTGTTTTGACTTGTGATCCGACCTGGCAGATTAAAGAAAAGCCAGAAAACAACAGAAAGTCATAAACATCTGAAAAAGGAAACTCGCACAGCTGTGCCTAATCAGCGGGTTGCCTCTGTTATTGATCAGGTCGTTTACACACAAACCACAAACGGCTGCTGAGAACAGAAAACTCTTCAGGAATAGTTCATCCGCTCGCACTTTAGCAGTGCTTTATCGCTTTTTGTGCCACTTTTGTGCAGTTATGAGGCCCGTTGGTAAGACATGAAACTGTTGCTGCGCAAGTATACTCAACAGGTTGTTGCTAGGTAACCAAAGAGGAAGCTAGCTTAGCTGTTTGTGATAGGCGAAGCAGCTAAAGCTGCAAAAATTGTAATCGAGTAATAGCTGTAATGTCTTTAAACCGTTTATAAGTTAGGAACGGGATGAGAGCTAGTTTCTAAGCTAGCGTGTTTATTGTTGTCGTAGCAACTGCATACCAAGATGGCTGTCAGTTAGAAGGTTCATGGAACTGTGACGTTACGTAGCTGCTGCACCACAAGAAGGCCCCAAAAGCACCAAGTTAGCATCATAAAAATATATTTATATGTAAAATAACAATGAGTAATACAAGCTAAAAGGCATTACACATGGAAAAATGATTTATATGGTTTTTATAGTTGCACAAATAAAAGGTTAATATCTCTCTCCACACTTTGGGAAATAGAAGATATAAAAAAAACTTGTTTTCTGTACATTTATGGTTTATCAGCTGGTGTTGCTTTCAAATACTCAAAATAATTTGGCACACTTACACGCCACTCTGCATTTCAAAATCCAAATTTTATTTATTTTATTTCCTTGCTACGAGGAAAATGTGCTAAATTTAGTGAAATCTAAGCAGACCAGTTGCCTCAAAAAGAATCAATGACTCCAAAATATAAAAACGAATGAGGTTTGTGATTTAAGTGTCGCGAACCTAAAATAACTTGATAATTTTTGTTGTACATAAACTAAATAGCGAAGATATTTTGACATTCTAAGTTATATGTGAACATTTGGTCAAGTCAAAACAATACTAAACTGAAAAACCATGGAGTCATGAGAGCAGAGTTTATTTTTCAACCTTCTGAACGTTTACGATCCAAAATCATCCAGAACTTTTAAATGGTTCATTTTTTTGAATTGGCTCAACTGAAATAGATTTAACGGATCATTTTTTATTCAAATGTTTTTGCCACTCCTTTAAGATGAGCATAAACAACAAATTGATGAGAATTTAATATTTCATTGGTCAAAGTGTCTGACAAATTTCTTGTTTTTTCACGCGGCTGTCGATATTTAGAAAGAAAATCATAAGCTAAAAATATTATTTTTTGTTATCAAAGTGTTAAAAAAAAATCCTTTGGCTTCATTTTATACTTTTAAAACACACAGAGATTTTTTTTTTTCCCTGCTTACTGAAACAATCCTCTTATGAAACCAGTTGTTTCCTCAGCAGACGTTTGACGTCAAGGTCGTTGCTGAGCCTCCTCGTTACGTCGCCGGCCTGTTTTGGTGTCTGCGGCGACGGCGGCTCTGCGTTTCACACCAGCAAACGTCTTTTTCTGTCCTCTGAAGCTGTTTTCCTCTCCCTGTTTTGGTGACAGACGTCTCAGAGGGCTCAGCCTGGACTTACACCCGGGAAATAAGCGCTGACTCAGCGAGTCGGGGCACTTCTTTGGAAACTGCTGCTTCATGGCTATTTACCCAACACTGCAGCCTCGCTGCGTTCGTTTAACAAGAAACACTCTGGACTCTTCCTCTGCTCCCAGACTGAATGCACAACACAAACAGCTCAACGTGTAATAGATCTTTTCCCCAGGATTGGATTCACTACAAATAACATTTTATGACGTCGTTATGAAAGGAGAAAACAGAAAACTGTTAACCAACATCTCTAATAACACTGCAGACTGAAGAGAACAGGACAAAAACACAACATTACCAAGTATTTTTGGTTTAGTTTCTACTGCCAATATCTTAGTGCATTTGTAATAAGACAAAACTAACTTTCAAGTAATTGTTCAGCAAAATACAGAGCTTATTTTAAGGATTAAATCCTTAAAAATTGAAAATAAAGTTCTAGTTCCAGTGGCAGATTGGATTTATAGCTAGTTACATTTACTTGAGTGACTTTTTTTCTTTTTTTAATTACTTTTGGGAGTATTTTTTACTTTTACTTTAACTTGAGTAATTTTATTATGAAGTATTTCTGCTCTTACTTGAGTAAAACTTCTGGATTTTCTTCCCACTGATTGAAAATCAAACATGTTTTAACCAAACAGACAGACAAACAGTTGCAGTTTATTATGGAAAGAAACTGATTTGGAAACATTTTCTTTATTTATTTTGTGTTACTAATAAGAATTATTGTCTTTTTGGTCTTTAAATTGCCAAAATTTCCACTTAACTTCATATTTTTAAATGTTAACGATTGGTAGTTTAATCAGTTGAGTGAAACTATGTTGAAGTAGTTCTCCTCTTAGTTGAGTAAATGTTTTGGATATTCTACTCACCTGTGATAAATGTTAAAAAGACATATTTAATGGAATCGGTATGTTTTCTTTTAATGAAACGACTTTTATATCCAGATCCTCCATCTCGGCTCTGATTGATGAATCCGTCCTGCAGCTCTAGAAGCTGCAGAGACAAATTTCGCCTTTTTTCTCGGTTTGTCGACCTGCATAACTTGTCCTTCGTCACTGAACATCCCACTGAGCGCGGAGTCCTGGGAGTGATTCAGTAAGAACAGCTGCTGGGTTCAAGGTGAATGATGGGAGAAACAGAAACCCAGATCCGATCTGTACTCGTTTCCTCTCTCTGCTCATCCCTCCATCCATTCGGTTACGTAACTGCACGATCCTCAAGGTTGTGTTTGCAGCTATCCAAGGTCATGCAACAAGAAATGAGCCCAAAACTGAGAAAAAATTCATTTTTACACTGAAAATACTCAAAATCTTCCAGTATTTTTTTTGTCTGGTTTCCAGTGCAAATATTGTAGCAACTTGAAATAAGACAAACTAACTTAGAAGTAACTTTTCAGCCAAATATAACAGGTTGTTTTAAGTCAATAATTGCTTAATATTGATTATTTTTCACTTATATTATGGAAAAATATTTTTTAAAATCAAAATTAAGAAATTAAGACTTAAAACAAACAAAACCTGACAAAGAAATCAACATATTTACAGTGTAGGCTTGTCACAATAACACATTTTGCTGGATGATAAATTATTTTGATAAATGATGATTATTGTTGTTTTAAAACTATTTTCAGGTGTTATAGTGGTAATAAAGGCATAATAATGCCTGAACTTCATATTCTCAAAGATCAATTAATGATTAATGAACGTTTAACTCTGGAACTGGAAAACCTTTTAAATATCCATCATAAATAAACAAAACAACAAATAAAATGAATTATGAAATGTTAGTTGTAAACTGAAGACGTTTACAATCCGGTACAAGAGAGAAAATGGTTTTAATTTGCCATGTGATTTATAATTATTATATTATATATATATATTATAATTCTTATTTCGACAGGCCGAAATCTTTAATTACTTATAGAAATGCTCAATATATCAGCTGAAATTGGTTATTTTTTTTAACATATTGGTATCGGTCCAATAATAAAAACTCACCGATATTTATTATGTTTACGTTTGTGGTTTCTCCAAAGTTGTCGGAACGTTTGTGAAATTATTTATCGGCCAATATTAATATCGTATATCGACATCGGCTCAAACGTTTCTATCGGTTCATTTATAATGTAATGGATGTGGATCAAGTTATTTTTGTTGTTTTTTTTGTGGAAAAGCTTTTACAAATAATGAAATTCCACTTTTTCATGCAGAGATTCAAGATTTTAAACACCTGATCCATCATTTATTTGGTGTTTCTGTCATTTTAAGCCAGGCCTTCGGTTCGTGGAGTAATTCTCCCTCCGTCTCTGTTGCAGGTTTGTTCCCGGGTGAATGGATGTCGCGTCAGGGTCAGAACGCTGATGGTCTGTAAAATCATCCCCGTCTTTTGATAACGACCCTCCCTCTGGAGTTTCATGTGTCATCGGGACCAAACACACACCGACGTTACCGCAGAACCTCTCGGACCTAAAAGATTGATGAGGTCTGGCCTCTGCAAAGGACGCCTGGCTCCGAGTCGATAAGGCAGCTTTCTTCTTCTCTGCTTTTATTCCCGGGTCCTGGGGGAGGATCATGACAGGCGAAGGCCTTCCGGGCCTTTCGGACCAGAGGAATCATGATTTTCCTCCGATGTTCTGCCTCCGCTTCCTTCCGCTTCTCCTGGCTTAGCTGCAGTTTGGGAGTTTCCGGGCGGGAAATCGGAGTCGACATGCCGCTGTCGGGAACCGGGTGCAAACACAGAGGGAACGGAGCTGAACCCAAATGACCTCAGCAAGCAGAGCGCCACACTGGACAATGTGCAACATCTCCTTCTGCAATGTGGACAGTAAGGTGGACCAGTTCTTCCAGCCCACTCTGTACATCATAGTCATCGTTCTGGGGCTTCCGACCAACTGCATGGCTCTGTGGGCCGCGTACATGCAGGTGAGGACAAACAAAATGGCAAAACACTAAAAAAGCTCTAAATATTGCCAAGTATTTCTGCTCCAGTTTCTACTGCAGACAACTTGGTTCGCTTGAAATGAGAGAAAATTAACTCACAAGTAACTTTTCAGAAATATAAAAGCGCTTGTTTGAAGTAAATAATTCCTTAGGAAGCATTTCCTGAAATAATCTGCCGCTGGAACTGGGACTCGGTTGCTAGGTTACGGGTTGGTCTTGGTAACGGCGTTGCTAGGCAACGGCGCCAGCGGAATTTCTACTTTTTTTTTTTTCCATCAACATTAGGGAATTATTGACTGAAAACAAACTCCTACATCTTCCTGAAAAGTTACTTGTGAGGTAAAATAAACAGTAAAAAATACGTCAATCAAGCTAATGTGCTTTTAGGGAGTATTTTTTACTATGTTGTACTTTGAGTAATTTTTATCGTGAAGTATTTCGGCTCTTATTTGAGTAAAATTTCTGGATTTCCTACACAATGGATGAAAAATAAACATGTTTTAACCAACAATTCACCAGACTGAGACATAAAGTTTCATCAGTTTTTTATTGAAAGAAACTGATTTGGAAAGTTTTTTTTTTTGCCTGATTTTCTTACTTATATAAATTATTGTCATTTTGGTCCTTAAAATACCAAAATTTCCACTTAACCCTATATTTCACTTTGTCTGATGATATAAATTTAAATATTAAATGACTGATAGTTTGATCAGTACTTGGGTAAACTTTTTACCAAATACTTTTTTACTCTTACTTGAGTACTTTTACTTGAATAAAGATATGTTGGAGTAGTGCTATTCTTACTTGAGTTTAGTTTGTGGTTAGTCTGCCTGCCTCTGACAGGCGGGCATCAGCAGCCCAACAGGAAGTTAGCACTAAAAACAGTTAGCAGTTCAAAAATAGGCCAGCTAAACGCACCGCTGAACCTCAGACTCACACGTCTCACACCGCCTGTTAGATCCGATCAGCAGCCCGGGGATATTTTCCCACACGGCATCAAACATATCCAGAAATTTACTTCCCACAGATTGTCCGTTTGCTTTGGCAGCAGCCGGAACGACTCTTATTGACTTTTCATTCATTCAAATTGTTGTTTGTCTTCAATTTCAACATGTGGGATAAATTGGGATGCTGGTTGTCGAAGGCACAAACACGCTTACTCACAAACCTGCTTCCGTGTTTGGTCACATGTGACAGAAACATGCAGCCTTTATCGCTATAACTGAATTAATCTCCCACAGATTAAAGAATAAGCAGATACTTCTATATAAGGAAAAGACCGGTTAGGTTTTGATGTTTCACTCAATCGATCAAGTTTATTCGTACGGCTCATTTCAGCAGCAAGGCATTTCAAAGTGCTTCAGAGAATAAAAACATCATAAACAAATCATATCGCCTTTGCACCACTAATTCTGACATTTTTGTGCATTCGGAGTTGGGGAGTTCCTAGTTACATTTACTTGAGTAACATTTTTGAAAAAAATGCACTTTTTAGGAGTATTTTTACTACACTGCACTTTGAGTAACTTTGTTATGAAGTATTTCTACTCTCGCTTGAGTGAAATTTGTGGATTTTCTACCGACTGAGAGGAAAAACAGGCATGTTTTGACTAGAAATTCGCCAGAAACAGACACACACCTGCAGCTTTTATTAATGTTTCAGAAGCTTTTTATTAAAAGAAACGGATTAAATAAAATAATTTCTTGGAGAAAATGTCGTTATTGTTGAAGTAATCAGCCAGTGGAACTAGAACTGGGTTGCTAGGTTACGGTTGGGGCTTGGCTTGGGTTGCTAGGTAACGGCGCAGCGGAATTACTACTTTTTCATCACTATGAAGAATTTATTGACTTTAAAACAAGCTCTTGTATCTTGATGAAAAGTTACTTGTGAGTTATAATAAAATTACTCAAGTAAAGGTAAAAAGTACAGCACAGTAAGCAAAACTCTGTTTTGTTTACGTACATTTTTCCAAAAAAGTGTTACTCAAGTAAATGTACTTTAAGAAGTATTTTTGCGGCGCTGAACTTTGAGTAATTTTATTATGAAGTATTTCTGCTCTTAAGTAAAATTTCTGGATTTTTTTACCCACTGAATCAAAAACAAACATATTTTAATCAAAAATTCACCAGACACAGACACACACCTGCAGATTCTGTTAAAGTTTATAAAGTTTTTTTATTAAAAGAAACTGGTTTGGAAACATTTTATTTCTTATTTTTTGTTTCTTGTATGAATTATTGTAGTTGTCGTCCTCAAAATACCCAAATTTCCACTTGACTTTTCATTTTGTTCTGTCTGATGATGTAATTTTTTAATATTAAATCATTGATCATTTCATCACTTACTCAGTTCTTGAGTAACTTTTTACCAAATACTTTTTACTCCAATAATTTCTTGCTACTTTTTATTTTTACTTGAGTAAGACAAGTTGAAGTATTGCTACTCTTACCTGAGTTCAGTTTCTTCCCTCCCGTTCCTTCAGGTACGTCAGCGTAACGAACTCGGCATTTACCTGATCAACCTGTCGGTGGCCGACCTCCTCTACATCATCACTCTTCCTCTGTGGATCGACTACTTCCTGCAGCACGACGACTGGATCCATGGGCAGGAGAGCTGCAAACTGTTTGGCTTCATCTTCTACACAAACATCTACGTCAGCATTGCCTTCCTGTGCTGTATATCACTGGACCGGTACCTGGCTGTGGCGTATCCGCTGCGCTTTGCTAAGGTCCGGCGAATCAAGACAGGTAGGATTTTCATAAAACAACTGAGGAAAAATTAGACATTGTGGATAGAAGAATATTTTTTTAAGACAAAAAAAGGACAGCTTTCTGTGATTTCGAAATTGTAAATATGAGTAAATACAGATCACGAATGGGGTTCCTCAGGGTGCCATTTTAGTGCCACTTTTATTAAACTTTTGCAGGATCTCCTCAGATTGTGGAGTACTATGTCTTAAGAAACCTATACAGGATCAGGGTCAGCAAAAGTGATGAATCAAAAAATTAGCTCTGCTACTAGCACATTAGCAGAAGCGGCTACTTTTGCTACATTTTGGGGAAACTTGAGTCAGCCATTTTACTCTAAAGTTATGGATACTTCATTTTGTTGGTATATTGATGTTTAAAATATATATTGAGAAAAGTGAAATGTGGAACGCGATGTGGTGCATAATTACGCAAAATAAATTATCATTAAATTTCAACAAAAAACCTTAGCAATTAGCAATTATGAATTTGTAATGTTTTGTACACCATCATTTTCATAATGGACAGGAAACAGGATTTACAGTGTCTTTGAGATGATGCATTGAATAAAATTGGGCAAATTATGGTGGAGAACTGGAAGTCTAATTTCCCTTCTTGTCTTCCTGCAGCCGTTTGCGTCAGTGCCATCGTCTGGATCATTGAGATTATCGCCAACTCCGCTCCTCTCTTCCACGACGAACTCTTCCAGGACCGCTTCAACCACACCTTCTGCTTCGAGAAGTACCCGATGCAGGACTGGGTGGCAGGAATGAACCTCTACAGGACTTTCCTTGGTTTCCTGACGCCATGGACAGCCATGCTGGTCGCCTACAGAGGGATACTAGCCGCAGTGCGATGCAACGTCTCCACGGAGCGCCAGGAGAAAGCCAAAATCCAGCGGCTGGCCTTGAGTTTGATTCTCATCGTCCTGCTGTGCTTCGGACCGTACCACATGCTGCTCTTGGTGCGCAGCGTCATGTTTCTGAACAAGCCGTGCGACTGTAGCTCAGAGGAGACGCTGTTTGCTGCGTACCATGTAGCGCTAGCGCTAACTAGCCTGAACTGTGTAGCCGACCCCATTTTGTACTGCTTCGTCAATGAGGGTGCCAGGAACGACGTTAGCCGAGCCCTTTACGCCATAATGTCCTCGGCGTGCCAGAGGCGCTCCTCGTCCTCGCCGTCGCATGCCGACATACTCAATGCTGGCTCAATCACCATGGAGACGCCTCTTTCGACAAAGAAGCCGTCGTGCGTGTACATAGACGGGGGGAAGCCGAGCAGCTACAAGACTGAGCTGCTAGCCATGAAGGAGGAATGTCTGCAGATGACCATCCTTGCAGTTAAAAAGTGAATTCTGGGAAACAGCAAACTGGTTCAAACCGTCAGGCGCCACGAAGCGGAGGATCGCCGCGAGTCGAGGGTGCGATTTCTCCCGAGACGACCAGGGCAAAGTCAGATGTGTTCGGTGTGGTTGACGGGAGGAGACCAGGGTTCCACTGAAACGCCAAAATGAGATTCATGAGAACTAAAGAAACTGCGTTCAACATCTGAGACGGCTGCTGCTAGCCTGCTAGCCTGTTAGCATAGCAGGAAATCTAGGCAACATTTATTTGAAGGGGTGTGCATAAGACTGGCATGAACATGAAGGAGTCTAAATGTTTATGACTGATGCCATAAAGTGTCAGGCGGTAAATAATGACACTTTAAATGCAATTTTTCTTCAAAGCGTCCTTATTTACCAAATAATGCAAAGGTGATACTTTTAATTTACTTTTAATTCAACTTCTAGTAAAACTTTGCCTTAAAAGTGTTATTATTTTCTGAATAATGCAAATATGACATTTTTAACGCAAGTTGTAATGCAGCTTTGCATTAAAATTTGCATTATTTCCCAAAGAATGAAAAGTTGACAATTTTAATTGACTTTTAATGCAAGTAGACAACCCCAACCCTAACATTTAATGCAAGTTTCTGCCATTTTGCCTTAAAAATGCAATAATTTATATTGCATATTGCAAAGTTGACACTTTTACTGGACTTTTTATGCAGGCTTTAATGCTAATTTGCTATAAAAATGCAATTATTTTCCAAATAATGCAAAGTTAACACTTTTTAATGCACTTTTAATTCACCTTTTGGTAAAACATTTCTTTAAAATGTCATTATTTACTGAATAATGCAAGGATGACACTTTCAATGCAAGTTTTAATGCAACGTTGCATTAAAACTGTTATTATTTTTCCAAATAATGCAAAGTTGACACTTTTAATTGACTTTTAATGCACATTTTGCATTAAAAATATCCTTATTTTCATAGCAACAGTCTTACACAATCATGAAGACTCCTTCATGTTATTACAGTTATTATGTCAGTCTTTTGCAGACCCTTCACAATAAAGCGTTGCCGGAGTCGGACCTGGAAGCGGCAGCAGACGATGGCTCATGTTCGACATTAAGTGGGTTTTTGCTTCTTCAACCAGACTGACTTTGATTTTTTTTTTTTTTTTTTTTTTAATTCAGTTTGTAAGCTGAGTTTTAGGGCTATGACTTTCTAATCCGGCTTGACATTTTGGTTTGGAAATCAATATTTTTGACATGTCATCCATTAGTATCGCAGCTTGTTTTAATGATTTTATCATTAGTTTGAATGTGAAGGGAGACCAGAACATGGTTGGCAAGTTAAAGTTAAAAACATGAAGGGAAATTAGAAGATTTTATACTAGAGTGGACCAAACCGTTTATTCATTTACTGATTTCTTTTATTTTTCTCACTTGGTCCAAAAACAGTTATAATACTTGCAACACGCCTGTGAGTATTAAACCAAAAATATCAAAACAGATCATATTCTGCATCTCTGTGAATTACTTCTCTGCACAGCTTTTGCAAACTGATTAATTTGCAATAATTTTGAAATCGACCTTGTTGTTACATTATTTTAAAAAATCCCGGTAAAGTACCTCAGATTCAAAAAGGTTTTAGAGAGGATGCACTTATGTCCGGATCATAATTTAGATTTTTAAGTTAATTTGCAGCTGAAATATTTGAATTTCCACAAGATAATTTGCATTAACTGATTTTTAAAGCGACAGGACACAGGGACCTAAATCACACAAACGCAGCAGCAGCATGTTTACCACACAGTGATAAAATCGTTCCTCTCTTGGGTCTGTAATCTGAGTTTCTTTGCTTTTAGGTGATGCATCCAATCGACTGCATGCAACAGGATTTCTAGTAGTTTTCAACAAAACACACCTAGTGGCTTTAAAAAACCCCAGCAAACTGGCTGTAAAATAGTTTGCCATAAAACTCAGTGGATGTGATTAATTTCTATAATCTGATCGGCCCTCAGCTTTTCATAAAATACAGTACTTTTATGCTAATACAACACTAACTGCGCTACGAAATGTTGCTATTATCGAAAAGAACAATTTTACAGTTGTCGTGTTTCCATTAAATTAAAAATTCTATTAAGAATTACGTGAATAAGTTTGTTCACACAATAAAAAGTAAAAGAAAATCATCATGCTACCACTTCCTGTCGTCGTCTTTGTCGTTTCCACCAGTAATAACATCCTGTTAAATGATGCAAAAAAAGTTTTTCCATTGCAGTTTTGCATATAAACTCATTTCAATACAACCAAACAAACGAGTCATCCCAACGAAATAACTTTTAATTAAAAGGCATGAACTGATGTGTTTCCATTAAGCGAATTTATTTTCAAAGTTCCAGTTTGCGCAGTTAACTGCAGTTATTGATACACATTGTCTTGCTGTCACAGTAAATAACAGGCAATTTTATCTGATAAAATAAAAAGTGATTCAGTTCAAGGCTGAAAATGCAGAATTTTATTTCTAAAGTAAAAAATTTACAAAAACTAAACCATCTATTTTGACAGTGCCTCACAAGTTTTTATTTTAAGAAATAACTTATCACAAGTAGAAATCACATAAGAGTGTAATGTTGATTTTTCTCAAAGAAAATAAAGGATGTAAAGGATAATATTTAAAACAATATCATCCTCGCTCCTTGTACCATAATATTTTCTGCAATTTGTTTAAATTGTCTCTTTAACCTCAATCTGTTTGCATCTTAATGATCTTCACATTTCAAACATAAGACGTCATTTCTTCCTTTAATGCAGTAAATCCCACTGCATAATAATTTATTTTATTTTAAGAGATACAAAAAATAAATTAAATTACCAACAGAAATCATGGTGGTAAAAACCACAGAAGTATAGGTAAAGATGACAAAATTAGCAACAAAAGAGAAAACAGTTTTTTCTAAAACATTTTTATAATTTTTGTTGTTTTCCTTTTCTCAGAGTATTTTTGTTCCATTTGATTCATGTTGATGTTTCAATTATTCATCTGTTTACATTGTTCAATGCTTTGCCAATAAAAATAAAACAAAATAGATTTTTTTAGATGCTATTTCTATGATTCTAGCAGAATCATAAAAACTGTTTTATGGAAGCAAAAAGTTTCCAAAGTTGAACCTTTAACTACAATTTGTCAATAAATAAATAAATAATAATAAAAATTCAGATCCCAACAATAATGCTGCTTCTTTTTGGCATCAGTTGTGTGAAATGTTAGGTTTTATTTTTTCATAATGTTGTTTGTGCCATTAAAACAGAAGATGACGACCTTTGTGATGTCACAGTTATTTAACTTTGTCCATGGGAGAAATAAATGATGGAGATGAAACTCTGCAGTGATTTATTTTATTTTATTTATTTATTATAGTTTACGAGCTTTAATTTATGCAGTTTGTTTCGTAATAATTTTTCGGTGCATCAATATTGATTCAGGTTTTGGTTATTTTTACTAATTTTTTTTGTTTTTCTGATATATTTACTGATCTTTTAGTTGTTTCTTTTATGTTTTTCTAATTCTACTTTTTCTATTTATTTTCTTCTTTTTATTTATTTGTCTGTGAATAAAATGTTTTGCTTTTAAGAATTTATTTATTTTTCTCTTAATGTGTTTATTACATCTATCTACAATTGCAATTGAGGGCCATTCCAGAGAGATAAAAAATAATTATTGAATTTATGCAAAAAAAAAAACCATCCAAAATTTCAAATTAATCTCAGAAATGTATTTTTTTTAAACGTGAACATTTTTTTGAGAATTTTTTTTAAATTATCAAAAAAAAAAAAAAACTTTTGAGAAATTTTTGATTTGTCCAAAAATCTGAAAAAAGTTTAGAAAAAAAAAAAAAGTCAAACATTTTCTACTTTTGGTAATTTTCTGAGTTTTAGTTGAAAATTTTCGACTTTTGAAACAGAAATTTCCAAGGTTTTTTAAAATTATTTCTGAGATTAATCTCAAAATTTCTGAGTTTTATTTTTTTTTTTTATTTGCTTAATTTTTTTCTATCTAATCTGCCATCAACTCTACTCGCTTATTTATTATTTTTTATTTATTTGCTTGTTTTTGCTCTTTTCATTCATTCATTCCTTCATTCTGTAATTTAACACAGTAATTTAAACTTGACGAATTTGGTGATAAATGGGACTTTGGTGAAGCTACATCAGAATAACATCCACAATGAAAATCTATTTTATTTTATCTATTGATTTATTTTAACATAATCAGCGCTCATACTTAACTCAGTATAAAAAAATTGTTTCCTAAACACAGTCTGACTTAACTCAATGGTAAAATCTTGTGTTGAGTGTTTTCTTTGCTGATTTAGCGGTGAAAATATAAATTGTTACACAAACACTTAATGATAATTTACATTTTCAATAATAAGGAAGATACAGTTCTTCCTTATTGTTTAAACATTAAAAGATAAAAAAGGATGTATTGCAATTCAAATGTGAATGTTTTGTGGACATTCAGTATGTTTTTATTATTCATAATACCGCTTTCTCGCATAAATGAGGGTAAATTTGACTTTTGCAGCTCATAGATGTCAGAGGTTTTGCAGGTTTGAGATGAAAAATGTGGATCCAGTTTCAAACTGAACTTTTAGGATTATATTTCTGATATTTCATGTTTGACTAAAATGATATTAGAAATGCAGCAGATGTGGAAATAAAGGCAAAAACGACCTGAAGGAAACTCTTCTCTCTGAAAGATCCACAAAGTCACCTTTTCACTCCTCACATCGTCTCGACTCCCTCGGCTGCACAACTAATGAACTGCATTAGTGTGCCTGTCTGCGTGTGTGTGTGTTGCTGCATGTTCCACAATGAGGTTACTATGTCGGCCCGAGAATTTATGGTCTGTTTCTTCCACAGTTACCCAGCAGAGGAATCAGTTTGTTTACGAATGTCCTCATGAGGAAGGATGCATCCACACAGCGTGAACAGGAAAAAATAAGAGTTTTGTCTGGAAATCTGGGCTCTGAGGCTTGTGTATAAGCAGACACACACACACGTTTGCGTGGCTATCTTTATGGGGTCTTTCCATTGACTTCCATTCATTTCTACAGCCTAAACCTTAACCTTACCATAACCCTAACCAAAACTCAATTCACACCGTAATCCTAAATCTGACCCCTGACCAAAAAATAACGTTTCTTCTTGTGGGAACGAAGCTTCAGTCCCCACAGGAGCAGTGGGTCCCCACAACATCGTATGTGTCAGGAAAATGGTTCCCACAAGGTATTAGAAACAAACGCGCACACACACACACACAAACACACACGTCCCCCTGATATGAGGAAAAAGGAGCAAAAGCCGTGGAGTCTCCGAGGGAACATTGTTTTTTGTCCTTCATGCTTCGCTGGTCTCCTCTGCTATAAATAGACGCTAACGAGACGCCATTACCAGCAGCTCACCTGATTATGAAAATGATTTATCTCCAGGTGAAAAATAAATATTAATCACAGCCGGAAAATAAATGCTGGTCAGAAAGTGTGACATGTCCTGAAAATCAAAGGTGACTGATTTTTTTTTTTTTTTCTTGTTGACTTAACAGAGAAAAGCAATAAATTGCTCTTTCATTTTCTTTTAATCTAACTCTAAATTAAGATGCATTTCTCAACAATTTCTGAGGTTAGTGTCAAAATTTCTGATTTTTTTTCAAACAAATGATCAACTTTACAAACTCAGAAATTTCCAGATGTTTCTAAAAAATTTCTGAGATGAATTCTAAACTTTTTTTTTTTTTTTAGGAAATTTTCAACTCATAAATGTTCATGTTTTTTCCAGAACATTTCTGAGATTAATCTAAAAATGTCTGATTATTTTTTTCTCTTGTAAATTTTCAACTTTTAAAACTAAGAAATTTCCAAGTTTTTTCTCAAAAATTTTAGTGATTAATCTCAAAATTTCTGAGATTTTTCTAGCATTTTTTTGGCTTTTTAATCTCAAAAATGTTCTTGTTTTTCTAGAAAATTTTTAGATTAATCTCAAAATTCCTGAGTTTATTTCCTGCAATTTGTTGATTTTTCAAATTCAAATATTTCCTTATTTTTTCTATGAATTATTTTAGATTAATGTCAAAATTTATATATATATATATATATATATATATATATATATATATATATATATATATATAAAGAGCATATATTGGACTTTTCAAGTTCAGTCATTTCTTTGATTTTTCTAGAACTTTTCTGAGATTAATCTGAAATATTCAGGGGGTTTTTTGGTATAAATTTACTCCTCTCTTTATTACACTGGTGAAGTTTCTGGAAACAGCTTTAAAGTGTTAAAGTGAGCCGTTGCATCCACCTACCACTGTGACCAATGTGACCCAGAATCCCTGTTTAAGATGCGCGCTAATCTAATTAGTCCCTCATTCAGCTGGGTTTCTATTCTGGCAGAGAAAGCAGGTCACCAGTCACTGAACCGCCCAGATAAATACACAATCCGTTTTTTAAAAAAACTCCCACAATGCTTTGTTTTTATAAGCGCAACATGCCTCAGGAGCTAAGAACAAAAGATTTTAATTTCTGACAGGCAGGTGTTTAGGCTCCTAACTCTCAGTGTGTTTGCAAAAGCATTCAGCTTCCTTAGCTGGCTTTTGTTTTTATTTAGGTTTAATTTATCACATTTTGATGCTTTCATTTCTGTTTTTAGTGCAGAACTTTTAATGTTTGTTGATTGTTTTTGTTTAAAGGATTTTTAACAAATTGCAACAAATTTTGGGTAAACAAAGCACTAATTTAAACCGAGATATCACTTTTTCTACGGATAGTTGGTGCAGAAAAATGCTAATTTGTGCTTAATGAAGGGGATGTGCTGCTGTAATAGTTCTACCTTTCAGGCAGGATTTATTATATTATTCATAAATAATACATTATGTTCATTCAACCAACTTTAAAAAGGGGAACCAGCTTCTCAATAACCTGTTTCATATTTATTCAGATCATTATTCAGTTCCCCTGCATGCAGCTCAGAGAACTGGACTCGGCTGAATGAGGTCAAAGACTGAATTTCAAATGAAGATCCATAATTCATGCTCCCTGAAACCTGGTTTTCCTTCTCAGCATTTAAGAAAAAAAAAATTTAAGTTGTTTTGTTCAGGATTTAGTTGATTTTAGACATTTTCCTTACAGATTTTATATAAAAGTAGTGAAACAGTTCTTCAAATAACTGTAATTATGTGTTCAAATCACTTCCACAAAGGCAAATTTATACAAATCAGAAACAGACATTAATAATACATTAAGCTGCACTTGATTAGTTGATAGTTACTATTGTTATATGCTAATATTATTATTTTGTTTTTTTCCGTCTCTTTCTGCAAGTGTAGAAGCAGATTTCCACACTACAAAAACACAAAATTTACATCTTCTAGTGTAAATACTTGAAATGAGATTAAATTAAACTGTAAGTAACTTTTCAGTAACATACAGAGGCTTTAAAAGCCAGTAATTCCTTCATATTGATAAAAAAGGTCTAGTTATGTTGGCAGATTATTTCACTATAGGACATTTTTCCATTTTATAGGTGAAATAATTTGCCTTTTTAAATCAATAAATCAATCAATTTTATTGAATATAATTATATAATATACTTGGTAAGATTTAGTGTTTTTGCAGTGCAGGAAATCTTTTCCCCACCTTTTTTTCTTTTCTTTTTGCCCTTTTTCCCTGTTCATTACATCAGAAATAAACCAAAAGATATTTCTAATAAAGTTTCACGTATGAAGTGGAGCATCATAGTGAAAGGTATCATGCTTCACTTTTGCAAAATGGTGAATTAAAATGTAAAATCTTAGTATTGTAACATCTTGTGTGTTTCTGGTTCTTAAAGAGTTGGTATAACTTTAAAGCACAATCAAGTTTCTGTGTTGCCTTCATTTGTTAGAATCAAGAAAGTTATGGAGAACCCTGACCATCTTCTTCATAAAACTGTATTGGGGATATCTTCAGTCAGAAGCTTCTTCAGATTCGCTGAAATACAGACTGCTACAGGAGATCTTTCCTGCCAGCAGCCTTCACCATCTACAGAAACCCTGAAGAATTTAAATTAATGATTTATTACTACATTTAATTTCCCTTTGGGATCAATAAATTGCTTGAATTGAATGTGAATTTGAATTAAAAAAAAAGTTGTCTATATCAAATGTGACTTAAAAGAGATCTTACTTTGTCATTTAACATCTTGAAATTGGGACTCTGTCTCTTTAAGAAACTCCTGCTCTGCCTCCAGAAAGTCATCCCAACATGGCTCCTCTACTATCCCGTTAGCAACATTTTTACCAGTGTTTTAACTAAGAAACAGTTTGTTCAATTAGGTATTTGCTAACTGTTGCTGGCTAGTCTGAAGGAGCTGAGAGGGGGAGGAGCTTGGTGCTTGGAGGCAGGGCTTGATCCACCCAGGCGTTAGGGTTAGGGGTTAGGGAGATGGTTGCCATGGAGATTAAGGAATTTCTCAAACATACATGAAAGAATGAAATCAACAGAATAACATAATAACCAGATTTAAAGCTTACGAAAAAGTTGATTTTTGATCATACCGTCCCTTTAAGCTGTGAAGTACAGATGAAATGATGGCCGACTCACCATGAAAAGTCAGCAGGAAGCAGCTGGCGCCCACTTATGGCTCACTGACTTCACACCAACAAGGGCAAGGCGTCCTCTGCAGACGTGAATCAGCTTTCTCCTTCAATGTGAGGAAGATTCAGGACGATTAGAAAAACAAACTTTAATTGTTCTGCCGCCAGACTTCCCGCTAGCTGAAGAATTACTCACAAAATTAACAAACTATTGTTAACATGACTCTGTTAGTAATCAAGAATCAAGCAGCTGTTTGTTTTTATAATAAATAACATTGAGCAGCAAAATATCTGCAGGCAGGAAGTTTCAGAAAACATGAAATGTTCTGTATTTGCAGAAGAAAATGCAGTGAAGGTGTAAAGCTCAGTGCTGACTGCAGTGAAACAGAAAACCAATGTTTTTGTGATTTATAGTTTCTCTCCTCAAACTGAAAGATTAATGCGAGGGAGAGCTGAGTGTGCAACCGTGTTTGACTCTCTGCCTTTGTTGGAAACAAAAGTTAGAAACAGAACTGGAAGGTTTACTATTAATCATTGATTATTTGTAATATTGGACTTTATTCATCGTCATCGTCATTATAATAATAATAATATTATTATAGTCATTTTTTCCTTCTCGGGAAAGTTTATGATCCTCTTCTGAGCTCCAGTTTTGAAGTTGAGGGTTCAGAGCAGCCCTCCCCTGCGACTCCTCCATTCAGCTCCTTCAGACTAGCCAGCGGCATTTAGCTGGAGAAGTAGCTCATTATGTGAGCTACTTCTCAGAGAACGCTAGTAGAAACATTGTTTAAGGGTTAATTTCCTTTTTGGACATCCTTATTGTGATATATTAATTGACTAAGCTGAAGTTAAACACCACCACTAGGGGGCCACATGAGGGGAACTGATTTTTTCTTCTTTTTTTGTAATAATTTCTATATGATTATGTTAACAACACAATTTCAAAGTAAAGTTGTGATATTTTTTGTTACAATAATATATATTTGGTCATGTATAAATTCTTGTTTAGAGAGAGAAAATGAATAAACAGCTAATGGGCGCCACCTGGTGGCCGCGGTAGGAAACGCTTCACCAGCTCCGGTGAAAGATAAGTTAACTAAACAATGTCACGAAAAACTACTTATGCTTCAGGGACAAAAAAAAAGAAAGAGGAAGAGCAGAAAAAAAGGTCAAGATAAAGGTATGTGTTTATGTGTCTTGGTAATTTAATGTTTATCAAAATTTGTGGAGTTATTAGCTTGATTAGCTTTCGAGCTAATAGAGAATTAGCTTGCTAGCGAACTTGAACTGTTCAACAGCTAAACATTTACGCTAGCGGCTTCGTGTTTGTGTGAAACTGAGGTTTAACTTTAAATGAGTTGATTATCAAGATTGGCTCTTAGTATTTCTGAAGCGTTTTGGCTTCAAAACAGCGTGTTTGCTAACATTTGAAAACAACAATTAGATAATATCAGTGTTTGAAATTGTCTAGCTCCAGCTAGCAAAATGTTTCTACAGGCAACATGGCTGCTGCATTAATGGCGGCTCTGAGCTGTAGTTTGTGATGTGTTGTTAGCTGCTGACCTTGATCATTTATGTGGCTAAAACAAACATCATTTTTTACATAAACCTATATGTGAAACGTCTACAGGAACTGTTAAAACTATTTAGGCTCAGAATTTGATGTAATAAATTTGATTGGAACTACACAAAAGATAAATTAATTTCATGAATATGCATACATGTATTCCATCTTAAGTCCAGTTCATACTAATTTTGTTTTAATTGTTTTACTACCACCAGATCACGTGTAAAACTCGAGGTCCGGGGGCCAAATCTGGCCCACTGTAGCGTTTAATGTGGCCCTCCAAACTCCAGATTACATCAGTAAGTCTCTCCAGTTTTTTACAAATTTGCAAAACTCGCACAAAATGAACAGATTCCCACATTTTTGTCTGATTCTTACTGCAAATGTTTCTCAAAATTGTCCAGAAACATTGGGTTCAATGTTTCTTTCTTACTTTATTATCAGTGACTGATGCAGCAATAAAAAGTCACATTTGACATTATACATTAGCGCAAGTATGGTAAAAATTTCTTACAAATATTTCTAAATTAGCGCCACAAAATCAATCATAAAATCCTGGATGGACTGATGAGTGTGAAAAAAATGTTCAATATTATGAAATTTTAAGAAACACTTTCTAAATGCTGAAACAAACAGCTACTTAATGATACTTTAACAGTTTAATGGGTTTTATTAACACATTCTGGCACAGTCGTCCCTTTAAGAACATTCAGATTTTTGATTTGAAAATAAGTTTATAGCAGGTGTGTGAATTATCTAATAATCTGTATAAATCCATATTATTAGCAGAAATAGAGACCCAAAGTCAAATTTCACTTTGGGCCCGATCTGACGCCAGGTCTGATGTTTTTAGTCAACAAAACGTTTTTCCTTTTACGCTGTGTTCTGGCAAGATGTTTGGAAAACACTGAATTTGTGACCCTGTTTCTGCTTTTTACAGTAACTTATTAGAAAAGAAAAGAGCGAATGGGAAATAAAATAATGTCTTTTTGCTTTCACATACATAGCTAACATCTAACGGCTCAGACTCACTTCCTGCCTCTGAAACCTCAACAGAAAACGGCTCACAGTTTCTGCGTTTTAATTGAGCATAAATTACATATGATTAATTCATCAAAATTGTTAATCGATTGACGACTCTAAAAATACACAAAACACTTAAAATGATCATCCTAAGCGATTATTACGGCCCAGATACCTTTCAAAGTATGCATCGATCCACGAAAGTCAACTTTTAAATCCTCAAACTTTCTCTCTAGGCGTTTTGTAACTTTGACCTCAGTTTTCTGTAATTCTTGTGAAATACTTTATTTTTTCTGCTCATTACTTGAGGCTCCAGTCTCTCACCTGGTTTTGTTTTTCTGTTTTCTGAAAGAAATCTTTATTTTCTTATATTCTCTTCCTTTTGTTTCCTCTGCTATTGAACTACATCTGATTTCTTTCTTTAATAAACTGCATTTTTTTCACCAGTTTGCATTCGACAGGGTTTTCTTTGTTACTCTGTCGGATTTTGTTTCCCAGAAACTTTGTCTTTTTCTGTGTGGTTTAGTCGATCCTGCCTCTGAGTGTCCTTTGTCTTGTTTCTGTGTTTATTTATTTTTGCTCTGAGGACACCATCTGTCTTCCTCTTGGTCCTGCGTGGCTCCTTCACCTCAGAACATCTGTTGTTAGCTTAAAACTATAAAAACACTGATTTGAAACACAAGAAAGGCTGAGACAGCAGGTGAATTAAGGTTATATGCTGATCGTTCAGCCATATTTACCAGAACTCGTTATATTATTGTTTAAGTTTAACTAAAGATGGTGTTTTATAAAAAATAATTAGGCCAAACATGTTCAACTTTTTTTTAGTATTTTTGTTTTCACAAGATCAACTTTAAGTTATAATTTTAACCTGAAGCTAAACATCACAGCAGTCAGATATCTGTAGACAAGTGATCAATAAATTATTGCAAATTTAAAACATGAAAGAGGTTTTGCATCCCAATTTACATCCTAATTTTTTAGATTATTTTACACTTTTTGTGAGTTTTTACTTGCTTTATTTTATAAAGTGTATTAAGGGGAATGCCCAAGTGATTGTTTTTACAAATAAATTAAATCAATTAAAGGCAAAAACTTGTCGCACCTTAAAATGTCCTTTTTAAGATTTTAAATTCTGTCTTTTTGAAAGACTACACTGTAAATATTACTTTTGAATCTATATTTATTCCCTGAATTAGCAAACCAGATTTAGGCTAATCTTGATTTCTGATCCACGGCCACCCAGATTCGTTTCAAGGGCCGCAAACGGCCCACGGACGCACTTTGGACACCCCTGATTTGGCTCTGCCTTCATCTTTGAGGTTCAGTTAAACTTTGTTCAACATTTTGCCCCATCAGATGTTTCCTGAAGGTCTGCTGAGTTGGTATTTTGTTCTCTATTTCTGATTAGTTTGATCGAAAGCGATAAGTTTTTACTTTTACTTGAGTAATTTCTTTACGGATACTTTTAATTGGCAGCGAAACGGAACAATCGAGCATAATGACTGTAAGACTTGAGTAATCTACAAACCAAAATAGAAAATAATCAAAGAGAAATATTTCCAATTGTAAAATAAGCAAAACACAAGAACAAAGTAAGAAACTGAACCCAAAGAAATTAATTATATGGCAAAACGCCAGTGGCAATAACAGCAGCAGAGTATGGCAACACCTTTCGAGCAATAATAAACCTAGAAATAACACAAACACCTGTGGATTCTCTTTTACCTTTTTAATATTGCCAAAATATTTAATCTGAGAAGAACAAAAAATCAAATGCGCTAATGCTAAATGCGCTTCACTGGGGTTACCTAGCAACCCCAGTAAAGTCCTGTCTGTTACCTAGCAACCCAAGCAGAGCGTCGGTACGTTTGGTCAGCGAGTTTTACTGCCGTGCAAAACAAAAACACAAATCCTACCAAATATTTTGGTCTATTTTTAGTTTGAATATCTTAGTACACTTGAAAAAAGACAAAACTAACTGAGATGTAACTTTTCAGCAAAAAAATAAATTAAAAAAATGGTTTTAAGTCAATAACTTTTTAATATTGATGAAAAGTGCCAGTTCCACTAGCAGATTATTTCACATGAGAAAAATGTCTCATCATAAGTGAAATAATCTTATCTGGTACTTGTCCATAAATATTATGGAGTTATTTCTGTATTCTGCTGAAAACTTACTCGTAATTTAATTTTGTCTTATTTCAAGTGCACGAGGATATTTGCACTATAAAACAGACCAACAGCACTTGGCACGATTTGTGTTTTTGCAGTGAATTTAGCTGCCAGTTAACCTGTTAGTGTCGGGTCACGACCTGTTAGAGAAGCGGCTCCCGCTGTTTATTTCTGGTCGTTTAACAGGAATATCGTGTTTGCGGCGGTTCTTTGGTTTGGTTTGCTGTTCGGCGCCGCTCAGTTGGGCGATCCGGTTACACGGCTGAGCGTCCAAACAACCGCTCTGGATCGCGTTACGACCGTGAACTTTAACAACGTGTCAGGTTTTAGTTTTACAGTTCAGACTCAGAAACCTGCTGATGTTACGCAATCGGATCGAATCTTTGCAACAAAATGGCTTAGATTTAATTTATTAATTTATCTGCATTAATGTTTGCATTTCCAGATGTTATTCAATCATTAACTATGCAGTTTTAGAAATATGAATTTTGTTTTTGTTTCTCCCTTTTTTTCTCTTTCATTCTTTCTTCTTTTGTTTGTTTCTCTCTTTATTCCTTCTTTCTGTCAATCTTATTTGTTTTTTCTTTGTTTTCTTTCTAGTTCCTGTTCTTCTCTTTCTTTTTCTTTTTCTCCTGTTCTTTTGTCTTTCTGTCTTTCTTCATTATTTTTCTTTGGTTTCTTTTTTTGTTTCTCTTTCATTATTTCTTTATTTTCTTCAATAAATCTTAAATAAAAAGCAGAACATTTTATTTTATTTTGGGAATTTGCCCTAATGGATCTGTGCTACGCCAAAAAAATTAGAAAGCATAAATTATTAGAAACTCTTATGAAGTGAAATATGTTTCTCCGGTATTTTATTTTCCATTTTTAGAGAATTTTCTTACCCTTTTCTCTGTTTGCAGAACATGAATATCACACATTTATCCTGAATTTGAGACTTTTTATTCCATATTTAAAGTTGTATTTAGGAACTTTATTGCTCTGTTTAAACAAGACAATATTAATTTGGGAAAAAAAACCCCTAAATTTTAAAACGACTTGATTATTTATTCGTGTGATGATGCAGAAAGTAAGATGCTGCTCTAGAAAGTGTTCAGGACCTCAGGCGTTCCTCAGAGCTGCCTGACTTTATTTTCTAAGCCCACATATTTAAAAAGCCGATAAAATCTTCTGTAATTTGTGCAATGACTCCACAAACCTAATTACGATCTCAGCAGAATAGATTAAGGTTGATCTACGTCAAACAGACATTAAATGTAGGACAGCTGCAGATGCTTTACCCTGCGGAGCTGCAGTGGCTGTGTAGGAGCAGGAAGGTCATCTCCAAGGTCGTCAGACTGGGACAGGACAGTGTAAACTGGTAGGCACAGAGGAGAACATCCAAAGTAAACAGTGCGAGCTTTAGAAAACAAACGCATCCCATCATATGTAAGGGAGATGGGCAAAAAAATCTCATCTGTAAACAAATTTTTCCAATTTTGTCCTGGAAATATGTGTTGACCAGCGTTTTTGCTTTGGTTTATTTTCAGATAAAAATGATGCAACAGTTAAAGCAACAATTAACACAGTGAGTGAAATAAATATAGTATTGGACTCTGATTCTTCTCAGAGTAAAACACAAAGTTACACTTTGGTTGCTGTAAATCAAAAAGTCTGTGTTTTTTACTAAGATCACTCCAAAACAAACCAAAAAAAAAAAACCCAGCATCTAGCTCTTTTTAGTGAAATTATCTAGATTTGACCTTTTCAGCAGGTTTGTTTTAAGTAGATAATTGCTTAATATTGTTGAAAAAAACACTAGTTCCATTGGGAAATTATTTCACTTACAACAAAACGTTTTTATAATGTTAAAGATAATTTGGAACTGGAACTTTCTCATCAATATTAATAGTTATTTACTTAAAACAAGCCTCTATTTTATGCTTAGATGTTACTTATTAGTGTTCTTATTCCAAGTGTACTAAGATATTTGCAGCACAAACATTTAACACCAGTTTTGTTAGATCTGAAGAAGGTCGGGGGGTCAACTTCACTCGAGTCAGAGACTCTCTCCCCTGCGCTTCTCCCAGTCAGTTCCTTCAGACTAGCGGCAGCAGCAGTTGCCAAACACCTGGTGGAACTGCAAAGTCTACTGAGCTCGTCACACCAACTACTACTGAGTCCAACGCTCCTAAAAACGGTTTTAAACAGCATAATGAGGAGCACTGTTGTGATGACTTACAGAAGGCAAAACAGAAGATTCTTAAAGAGACAGAGGCCAATTTCAAGGCATCAAATTCCCATATCAAAGTCTCATTGGATTTTTACAGCATTTTTATAACAACTGAAGGTAACATAGTTACTTTATTGTGATACAAAATGCCTCTTTGGTTCTTGACAAATACTTAATGTCAGGCCTTTAGGTGTGAGTGTGTAGATGGCTGTATAAACACTTATCAATAATGGATGTATGGAAAATTGGAAACCTTTTAAAGTCCACAATGTACAAGCTATACATTCCTGGAACCCTTTATGATTTGCTTTAATGTGTTCCAGGAAGGCGGTGGATTGTCATTTTAATGCCAAACAAATAAAACTTGTTGGGCATTTTGTGTTTTTTTTCACTATAAAATAAAACAGAAGGAAGTTTCTCATGGTACTAAACTGATGCTGAATAAACAAAGTGGTGTACATAAGAAAACCGTCAATGACACTGATGTTTACCTTACCAACCACAGAACAGTGGCTAGTTTTATGATTTCATATGAAACATTATGCAACCACTTTACTGAAATGGTTACACAGGATTGGGATTTCTATTCTGAATTAGAAACATTAGAAGATAAAGGTAAAGATAATTTTATTTAATATAGCACATTTTCAGCAACACAAAGTGCTTTGCAGGATTTAAAAGGAAATACAAACAAAATAACAAACCAAAGAAAAGGGCAAAAGAAGAAAAAGCTAATAGTGTTGATCCAAAGTAAATAAACTTAGATTATATTAGATGGTAAAAACAAGAATTTTTGTTTAGTGAAGGTTTGTAAAACACTGCATGGGAGGAAAAGCTTGTGAATAGATGGAAAAGTTCAATTCTAATAAAAGAGGATGCTGCAATATGAAGTTATACTGTAAGTAAATATCAAGTGTTGAATATTAAACCCTGGAAATAAAAGTACAAATGAAACTACTGAACAACAAGGTGGTGGTATTTGCAAAAAACACAAAACCTTACAAAGTATTTTTGGTCCAGTTTATAGTGCAAATATTTTAGTACATTTGAAATGAGACAAAACTAACATAAAAGCAACTTTTCAGCAAGATAAATGAGCTTTTTTTAAGTCAATAATTCCTTAATATTGATAAAAAAGTTCTAGTTCGACCAGTGGAATGTTCCACTGCCCCGTTACCTAGCAACCCCACCCAAGCCCAGCCCGTTACCTAGCAACCCGGTTCTAGTTCCACTGGCAGCTTATTTCACTTATAACATGGGAAAAATGTCTTGTAATGAGTGAAATAGTCTGACAGTGGAACTAATAATGTTTCATCAATGTTAAGGAATTATTAACTCTAATCTATATGTTGCTCAAAAGTTACTTGTAAGTTAGTTTTGTCTTATTTCAAATGTACTAAAAATATTTTCACTACAAACTAAACCAAAAATAGTAAGATTTTACATTTTTGCAGGGAACTTAAAGCCAATAAAAGTTCGGGTTTTCTCCACTAGGTGAGAAAAAGGAACCGGATCTTGACACTGGGCAGCTTTCAGGAAGCACAGGGTTTAAAAAGTGAACAACACCGCCACCTAGTGGACAGAGAGCAAAACGACAAACCATCGATTTCTAAAATCACTGAAAAATCTCAACATGCTGAATAATAAAATGTAAAACATGGCTCAGAAACACCGTATTGAAAACATTCAGTATAAATTTACCTTATAGAGCCACTAATAGCAACTATCTGTAGATGTTTTGTGTCTATTATCAACAATCTCTTTTTGCTTTAGATTAATTTTTCTCCAGCCTTCTTTTTTTTACAATATTTTAATTCATTACTGGGGAATCTAGTTCTAGTACATCTGTTAGATTATTTCACTTGTAACAAAACACTTTTTCTATGTTATAAGTGAAATAATCTGCCAGTTAAACTCAAACTTTTTCATCAATAATAAGGAATTATTGATTTAAAACAACCTCCTATACAAGTTACAAGTCTGTTCTTGTCTTATTTCAAATGTACTAGGATATTTGCAGTAGAAGCCAGACAAAAATCCTTGGTAAGGTTGCGTATTGTCGCAGTGTTGCCTAGCAACCTTGTGTTGATGTAAAATAAACTATGATGTATTTGAGTTTGGTTTCCTCCAACTATTTCTCCAAACATTGGTCAGTTACTTTGGTCTCATCTGTTATAAGTGGAGTAAAGTACCCAAAAATTATACACAAGGAAGAGTAGAAGTACTTCATAATAAAACAATGTAGTACAAATACTTTTAAAAGTAATTTTTTTCTAAAATGTTTACTTAAGTAAATGTAACTAGTTACTACCAAACTCAGGTTATAAGGATAGAAATTATTCAGTCATGCTGCAAAATAATCCCTGTTTCTGATGGATGAAGGATTATTTTTTTTCTTCCCAGATTGAGCAGCAGCTGCTTCTCTGAGGTCACTGCTGAACTCTTACCATCCAGCATCGTGTTAACTCACACCTTTTAAGGAACAAGCTGCCAAAACTATTGCTTTTATAGAGTGATCAGTCTGTTTCTGGGCCAGATAAATATCTACCTCTGTCTTTTTTTCCTTTTCTACTCGCCCATAAACCTAAATGCTGTAATCTTCCCTCCAGACGACGGGCTGGCGGCCGTCCAGAGCGGCTAAGTGCGACTGCAGCGTCAAACTTCGGCTGGCTGTAAGCAAACGGTTCCAGGTCAGTGGATAAAGTGTAAATCTGTGGAATGTGCAAATACACACGCGGGCCTGTAAAGCCGTTTCACACACAGAAAGTAAAAATTTATGTGAAAGCTCATAAAGCTCCGCCAGACGTCATGAGATGATGACCCCTCCGCCTCCGCACACCCACCGCCATCTGCCCAGCGTCAGCATAGCGAACCCACCTATCGCTTTTTATTTCTGTAAACGTCCTGTTTGTGTTGTTCAGTTGTGTTTCACAAAATGGAAGTTCACCTGTGAATGAAATGACGACAAACTTCTGTATTGATTCTGGTTTAACTTTTGGATGAACAGTTTATTTTTATTGTTGTGCCAGGATGTATTGATAATTAAACTGTAAAGAAAAATCATTAACTCGCTGTTTGTTTCAGCAATTAATAAGTGTTTCTTAAAGTTAAATAATATTGAACATCTTTTCAGCCCATCCAGGATTTATTGATTGTTTTTGTGTATTAAAATCACAGATTTTGTGATGCCAATTTGGAAATACTAATAAGGAATTTTTACAAATATTTTCGCCAATAAATGTTGTTAAATGTGACTTTTTATGGATTTCTGTATCGATCACCGACTATAACCTGACTTCAAGTAAGTCTGAGGCAGCAGTCACTTAAATGTTTTTTGGCCGATTTTGAGAAACAATTTGCAGTAAAAATCTAAAACAAATGTTGGCATCTGTTGATGTTGTCTGAGTTTTGCATATTTGTTAAAACTGGAAGGACTTGCTGATGTACTTTGGAGTCTCAGGGCCACATAAAAAGCTACAGTGAGCCAGATTGGGCCCCCTGGCCTCGAGTTTGACAGATGTGACGTAATGTCTCTGGTTCATGCCAAGCTAATGTGTCACATCCTGGACAGGAAATAATTATTCCTGCTTTTGTTTGTTTCATCACGATAGAAACTGAAACTTTAAAGCTGTTTTCACACCTAACAGTGCAGTATGGTTGGTTTGATTGGGGATGAAAATTGCAACATTTTCTACATTTTCAGCTGCTGTGGTTCATTTTCACACTACACTGCGTCAAACAATCCAAGCCATTTGAAAAAGCTGTTCTCCTCCTCGCCTGTGGTGGCGCTGCAACAAGAACCACTAACTGAAACGACACAAAAACCCCAGAAGAAATTGAGCGCAAAAATGGAGTTGGGGGTTGTAGGATTTCTCTTTTGCCTTTGGTAAAAAAACCACGAGCTGTTCCTCCTGCTAGTGCTAGTGCTATGCTAGCATGTTTGTATTGGTTGTATTTACCCAAAATGCATTGCACTTACTTAAAATAAGCCCCCATTTCTTGCTAAAATATTACTTTTAAGATAGTTTTGCCTTATTTAAAGTGTACTAAGATATTTGCGCTAAAAGCTCGACCAAAAATACTTTGTAAGATTTTGTGTTTTTGCAGTGTAAACTGATCTGTGTTTACACCGAGCAGAAATATTCGCTGTTCTTTAAAAATATCTCACTCGCCAATCACAGTCCAAACATAAAACGTCTGCCCACTCTAAAAGTGACAAAGTCTTAATAAAAAGCCTGAGCTGTCATCCGTTTTGCCTCCTTGCTGTCAGGTCGTCTCAGTTTCACACACAAATCTTCGGTCAGGTGGCAGAACCCAAAATAAAGAGTCGCATCACATCAGGCCACTTCCAATCTCTCTGAGTGGCTCAGCCTCCTCCTTCACATTGATTTTTTTTCTATTGATTTTTGCCATATAATTTATTGAGTTCCTGGCTTAGGGACAATTATGGAGAAGTTGAAGCTATAGAGAGAAAAGTTTGTACTTAAATGCTTTTTAAAGGTGATTTTACTTTTATTTTTTTTAAGGTTATGCAACCTATGTAGAGGTAGAGTTGAATAGTAACTAGTTGCATTTACTTGAGGAACTTTTTTTTTTCTTAATTACTTTTAGGAGTATTTTACTACGCTGTACTTTGAGTATGTCTAGTTCTGCTGGTAGAATATTCCACTGTGCTGTTGCCTAGCAACCCCAGCCAAGCCCAGCCCGTAACCTAGCAACCCAGTTCTAATTCCACTGGCTGATTATTTCACTTATAACATGGAAAAAATGTCTTGTCTTAAGGCAGAGTTGGATAGTACCTAGTTACATTTACGACAGTAACTTTTTGGTAAAAGTTTACATTTAGAAGTATTTTTACTTTAATTATGTGGTACTTCTACTTTTACTTGAGTAAAATTTCTGGATTTTTTCCCCTCTGAACGGAAAACAAACATGCTTCAATCATAAATTCACCAGAAACAGAAACACGCCTGCAGTTTTTGTTAAAGTTTCAGAAGTTCTTTTTTTTACTAAAGAAATTGATTTTATTTCGTCTGATTTTGTTATTTTGTAATAATGTTATTTGTATAAATAATTTTGGCCTTTAAAATACCAAAATTTCCACATAACTTTATATCACAAGTGTTAAACTCGAGGCCTAGGGGCCAAATCTGGCCCGCAGTAGCATTTAATGTGGCCCTCCAGACTCCAGTTCATCATAAATCTGCAAAACTCACACAAAATGAACAGATTCCTACATTTCTTCTGATTTTTACTGCAAATGTTTTTCAAAATTGTTCAGAGACATTGGGTTCAAGTGTCTGCTGCCTCAACTTTACTTGAAAATCTGTGATCGATACGACAATTAATAAAAAAAAAAGTCACATTCAACATCAAACATTAGCATAAATATGGTAAAAAGTCCTTTCAAATATTTCTAAATTAGCGCCACAAAATCTGACAGAAACACAAAAACAATCAAGAAGGACTGATCAATGTGAAAAGATGGTTAATATTTTAAGAAACACTTACTGAATGCTGAAACAAACAGCTATTTATTAATATTCTAACAGTTTATTGGGTTTTATCAATACATTCTGGCACAACTGGCCCTTTAAGAACATTCAGATTTTTGAAAATAAGTTTGACACCCCTGCTTTATATTTTGTCCGTCTGATTATGTAATTTTTAAATATTAAATGATTAATCAGTTACTCTGTACTTTTTACTTCTATTTGAGTAACAATATGAAATTTTTGGGCAACAGAAAACAGAAGCTGCAGTTTCCATCCCAGTGTTTGACCACCAGATGGCGCCAGCAGCCCTCAGTTTTTAGTCATAACAGCTGATTTTTGTTTACACGCTGAATATCCATCCAGCTGCTGCGGATCGCTCATGTTATCAAACTGTAGGGAACACAAGTTGCCTCCGTTCAGGAGGATTTACTCCCCGCATTTCCTACTGGAGAGGAAACTACAACCACAACAAGACGGATTCTGGCACGCAGCGCTGGAAATGTTGAATCTCATGACTCTTTCAAATATTTTGGTGACTTAACTGGGAATTCCAGCGTCGGCTTCCAAAGTGAAAGATCGATTACTTGGGGAGTGTCTGCTCGCTGATTATTTCCAGGAGCAGGAAATTCATGTGAAACCCTGGAGAACATTTGCTGGTGGACAAACTGAAGCTCTCTGAAAGCAGATTACGACATAGTGGGAAAACTGACTTATTTACTGGAGACTTTCCCTCCAGTCAGCAGCGCCGCTGTGGGGGCGCCGTGCTCCAGGGGCGCCAAAATATGGTGGAATAATCGCTATCTCTAGGCCTCATTTTCTGTATTTGACAGCTATCATGAGTCTGTACATACCTCAGAAAGTATCAGCTTTGTTACAGTTAAATAAAATGAACTAAATAAGGAAAGCTGAAATTAAGAAAACATTCTCAATACCTGAAATAAATAAAAATGGTAATTAGTGGGGAAAAACTAAATCTAACTGGAATATATATAACTATATTTTAGTTTTATATATCTATTTATTAGCCTCTTGAACTGATGTGTTTTTTGTCCCCTGCCACATAGGTGGTTTACGTCAGCTGACAGCAAATTACGGCGCTCCGTGCGCCCCCTGGTGGCTACGCTGCGTCAGAGTCGGTTGGATCAATATACGCATAATCTCATTATATATAATGATTAAAAATGATGAAAAAACTAAAACTACTACTCAGAGTTGGGTAGTAACTAGTTACATTTACTTAAGTAACTCTTTGGAAAAAAATTACTTTTCGGAGTATTTTTACTATGTTGTACTTTGAGTAATATTACTATGAAGTATTTCTACTCTTGAGTAAAACTTCTGGATTTTCTACCAACTGAATGAAAAACAAACATGTTTGAACCAGAAACTCACCAGACACAAAGTTTCGTAATTTTTTTAAATTAAAATGAACAGATTTTAAAACATTTTCATTTATTTTTTGCTACTTATTTGGATTATTGCCATTTTTGTCTTTAAAATACCAAAATTTCCACTGAACTTTATAATTTGGTCCATCTGATGATAATTTGATCTCAGTACTTTTTACCAAATATTTTTTTTACTCTTGAGTAATTTCTTGAACGGATACTTTACTTTTACTACTTGAGTAAAAATATGTTGTAGTGCTATTTATACTTTAGTGCACTTTTTGGCTACAAACTAAACTATAATGAAAACCATTGAAGGCGAAACTCGGCGGAATAATAATTTCTAGTCTGCATTTTCTGTATTTGTTTGCGTCAGAAAGTACTTGGTACTTCCGGTGTTTGCATGTTGTACGGGTCCCTGAACGCATCCTGTCTCCAAAAGCGCAAATCTCTCCCTAACATCTGCCTGTAGCTGCAGCCTAATAAAAAACCAAAGAATGCTGCAGCTCTGTGCGCTTTTTACGGCTTGCTTCACTTTTTCCATGTGGATGAACCGGCCTTGTGGGGCCCTCACAGCTCCAGCAGAACAAGATTTGGCCCCGGTGCCAAACGTATAAATGCGCGACTCAAGGTTGAGAGCGCAAACGGCCGGAAGTGTGCGGTGGCGCAGCCAGGTAGCCGCGACCTTGCGCCAGCTGCGCTGCGGCGTGCAGATCCATCTGCCTTGGATTTGCCACGTATTCCCAGAGCTGGAGAGAGACTCTGGCGATGCGAAACGGTGTGTGTGTGTGTGCGTGGGGGTGCGTGGGTGTGTGTGTGTGTGTGTGGGACAATGTCACCTTGACTGCAATGAACAGGAGGCATCACTGAGGAGCATCTGTAGAGCTGATCACCGACCGGACACAGACAGGGAAGAGCTGGGGTATTTCTGCGTGTGTGTGTGTGTGTGAGAGAGAGAGAGGAGAGAGAAAGCAAGAGGGAATCTGTGAAATGTGTGTGTGTGAAAGAGAGAGAGGGAGAAACTCTGAGGCGGGTGTTGCTCTCTGAGAGCTCACAGCGCCGGAGGATCCCTCTGCAGAGCGACGCAGCGATGTCAGCAGCGGCGCACACAGGTGGGTCTACGGCAACCGGAAGCAGAGGGAGGGGGGAGCAAGTAGGGGAGGGGGGCAGAGAACAGGTGATGCACGAAACCCATCCGGACCATCAGAACCACGTCACTCATTTCCACGTCTTCATGTTTCTGCATGGCGCTGCGTTCAGTTCAGTGTGTTTCACTCTGACATCATAAATGGGTCAACAAACACAAACTTGATCATTTTTCTGTCTTTATTCATCATAAATAATTTACAGTTTTATTTTTCAACTTGAACCAACTTTTACGCAGCAAAGCATAAAATCTCCTGTAAGTTTGTCTGAAGTTCCTCTGAGCCTGTAAACGCGTTTTTGTTTTTTCTTTGGCGCGTTTCGGTTCCAAACTCCCAACCTCTGTCACGTGACCTGCACGCCCCCCCCCCCCCCACCCCACACACACACACACACACACACCCCACCAGGACGGATATATCCCTGCTCTGATATTCTCATCGGAGAAACGAGGCTTCAGCCAATCGCGTCGCTCTGTTCTCCTCGGGATGCATTCACGTGTCGTCGGAATTTAGAAACCTGATAACAGACGCGCAAATTTTCTATCTATCTATCTATCTATCTATCTATCTATCTATCTATCTATCTATCTATCTATCTATCTATCTATCTATCTATCTATCTAAAATGTATTTTTAGTTTATGTTTAAACTGCTATTTACTTGTTTCCTATTTGCATAAAATATTACATCAGAAGCTGCGTTTCCATTAGAAATGTGCGCAAACCTTTTCAATACTCTGCCGATGTCAAAGAACAAAAGCACAATTTGGATTTTCCATTAAATAAGAAACACGATTAAAATCTAACCTCAATAAGTTTGTCCGGGTAGTTTAAAATAATAAGAAGCGTCATCATCCTCTTTCCACTTCCTGTCATCTTTTTCGGCATTTCCGCAAGTAGCAACATCCAGTTGATGATCGCTAGCAAACGTTTTCCTGTCACTGACTTGTCAGCAGTTTTCCCTCATGATTGTGTAACTCATAATGACGTAAAAGTATTTTAATATTAAGTATTTTTATTGGTCTTTAACAAGAATAAAAATGTACCTTTATAGAAAGAAAAAATATTTTATTGGAAATTTCTTCATAATCCTGTAAAACCAGCAGTTATTCTTGTTTTTGTTTTGGTAGCACACTTTTTCCTTCCACTCAACTTTCCTCTTCTATTTCTATAAAAGTATAAAAAGTATACTTTCTATTAAAAATATAAAGAATCCTTTTTATACTGTAATAGAAAATGTAAAAACTTTCTAAAAGGATGGATTGCAACTTTATTTTATAGAAAGAAAAATCATTTGTAGGATTGTTTCATGAGATCTTCAGTTGGTTTTGTTTTGTACCACACTTTTTCCTTCCACTCAACTTTCCTCTTCCACTTGGAAACAATCTACAACAGTTTTTTAATGACCTTTTCACTGACATGTCAGCAGGTTTCCCCAGGATTTTATAAGTAATAAGAAATTATTTTAATATAATTTTCACTGGTCTTTTGAAAGTTTTTATTCTTTACTTTCATAAATATAAAATTGCTCTTTTATATAAGGAAGCCATCTTTTATAGGATTGTTTCATGATCCTCATCTTGTTTTTTTTTTTTTTTTTCATATCGTTTTCCTTCCACTCAACTTTCCAGTTCTATTTTGAAACAGTTGTCTTCAAACAACTAGATTGTTTAATGACATTTTCTGACTTTCCATCTTGTCACTGACAGGTCAGCAGGTTTCCACATGACTGTGTGACTCATAAGGACAGAAGAAAATATTTTAATATTAATTGTTTTTATTGTTCTTTAAAATGTTTTTACAGTGTTATAAGTATAGCAACTTTCTTTTATAAAAAAGGAAGTAAAAAACTTTTTTCATAATCCTATAAAAGCTGCAGTTATTTTTCTTCTACCACACTTTTTTCTTCCACTAAACTTTCCTCTTCCTCTTTCCTCTTACAATAGTTTATGGTAATCACCTTTCTCTGTCTTGCTGCCTTGTAAGTCAGCAGGTGATTTTCTTCTAATCTAAGTTAATTGATGTGTAATTTAGTCATTTAAATTTCTGAAGGAAACAAACCTTTTCACGATTCTCTAATTAGCCATTTATAAAGTCAATCTTTACCTAAACGCACCTGAGGTTTTGAGCTTCAACCCGACTGATGGCGTGTTTCTACCAAAAAAAAAAGTGGGAGTTTTTAAGAGGGGTGGGATTCGGGGTTTCCGAGCCGCCGTGAACGCACCACCAGGCCCAGTGTCGTCAGCCGCTGCCCTGCGCCTCCTCCAGCAGCCAGTCAGAGGAGGGATGCTCTGAACGCGAGACTGCAGCATCTTCACCGAGTCAGCCGAGCCGCGCGCCTCTTTCTCCGCGTCTTCCTGCAGCTCCGGCCCCGCGCCGCCCGCCGACACCCCGGGGTGTCTTCATCCGCGCCTCCTGGAGCCAGGACCGGACAACCGCACTGAGATTACGCTCGGATTTTCCTCCCTTTTTCTTTTCATATTATCCTAACAACCCCGATTGTTTTTTTTTTCTTTTTCTTTTTTTTTTTGTTTGTTTTGTTTCTTCCTCTGTTTGTTTTTCTTGTTTTCTTCATTGTTCGCGGAGGAGCGCCACCATCCTGTCCTGCCGGACATGAGCGGAATGATACACACATCCTAGCCCGCGTATCCGAAGGTTCTTGGAAGACAGAGTATTTTTTTTAATTATTATTATTATTATTTTTATTGATATTGTGATAATTTCCCCGCAGGAAGCGGATTCGGTGGATTTTTGTTTCCATCTTTCCGTCGTTGCGCAGCATCTCAACCTGCTCCGTCCGTAAGAAAAAAGGCGTATTTCCCCTATTCTTAAAGCGACCTCGCTTTCTCCCAGGACTCATCTGCACGGCTGCGCTGCGTAAAGACCAGCGGAGAAAGGGAGGAAGAAGAAAAAAAAAAAAAAAAAAAAACACACACACACACATCACACACACACACACGCGCGCGGACGGGGGATTTAAGCGCAGACGCAGCTTAAGCATCCAAGAGCGAGCTCGAAAATGATGGCCGGCGGAGCTGTGCAGCAAAACGGCATTTTCTCAAGTCCCCACCATCACAGTCAGCAGCCGCACATGGAGTCCGACCCCCCGGATTCGCGTAAAAGACCCCTGGAGACCCCGACGGAGGCCAGCAGCACCAAGCGCACAAACACGGGAGGTAAGAGCAGAGATGGGGATGCTGGCTGGACGGGAGAGCCGAAACGCAGGTTGATTCTGAGAAATGGATGAAAACTTAGCGGGAGGGGAAAAAATGCCGTAAATTGAGAGGGGACGTTTTTCCCCGCGCCCTCATGAGCGGCGATCATTTTCCCCATCAGCAGTAAAATAATCACGGGTCGCCGCTTGTGATGGGAAGGAAACAATGAAGCGCGCAGGGATTTGGAGGGAAGCCTTCGTCTTTCTCCTCCTCCTTCCTTCCTGCGCACGATTCAGCCTCTGTTTTTATTTATCCTTTCTGTCAAATTACATAAATGATCGCGTCTGGAGAAATCCGGCCGCCATGCTGGATGCGACGTGAAGGATGTAAACAAGTGAAGCCAGGCGACCCGGTCAGGGTCTCATCCCGTCGCGGATGACCTTGTGCTAATCTCCCGCATCAGCCTCCATCGCCGCGCCGTTTGCGCGGTTACACAAGCGGCTTGCCGGGAGGCCTGTGAAAAACAAGCCCGGTTCAGACTGCGACAGTCCGGGCTCTGCTGCAGCTCAGACCGCTTGTGGTTTTTGTTATTTGTTATTTTTTCTACTGCCGTTTCTAACATTCAGATGATGTTTCTTCATTATCCTCCAAGCGAGATGATCACCACATTTGGTTTTTGTTTACATGCTGTCATGCGCCAAGCATCCCCATCACCATCAGTAGCATAAACTGGCCATGCACCCCCACCCACCCGCTCCATCAAGACTCCTCCATTCAGCGCACAGGTGGACGTGTTCCTTTAAATATTCTGCCGATATGAAGGACAGTTAAAGGGACGGTCATACTTTTAAAAATAATAATAATAAAAAAGTGCAGATCAGTTTCTTCTTTTGGTAAACAACATCTTACCTGCAGCAGATAACCATCTTGATGTCTTTATTTCATAGAAATCCAGATATGTTGATCTTCAGGGCTAAATCGTATTTCTCCTGTTTCAAATTAACTCCAACATTTTATAAACATTTAGGCGATCACGATGTTCATATTGGATAGAAACTCATGATTATTTTCTGCAGGTTGTTTTATTACATTTGTCCGTTTCTTGACATCTTCCTTGTTCCTCACGGGAAGAGAATTGGTGTTGCACCTCTTCCAACTTACAGTTTTGTAAATAATCTGCAAACATTTCTCTGTAAAGGTTAAAAAGCAGCTCAGATTAGCAGTTAGCTTAGCTTTAGGCTCCAAACGCCAACAGATCTGGATTATATAATATAGTAAAAATCTGCTGGAGGTGAGATATTAACTGCTGACAGACCTCCCCATAAAAAAAAACATAAAAACACGAGCCATCCCTTTATTATGCTAGCATAAATTCAAACTGAAAGGTACGCACAGTACCTGCTAAGCTAATTCAGACTTTATGTATTTTGCGCAGATTTCACAGGAAAGCACTTCAGATTACAGTCGATATGAAACCGCCTGAGGATTCTGGGAGATTTACTGAATCTGTGCAAGACATTAAAAGGAAATGTTCCTGCAACGTCTAAAAGGAGCCATTTTATGTTAATTCAAGAAGCAAGGCATGAAATTCAGACACCTCGAGTAAAAATACACTGCAAAAACACAAAATCCTGCCAAGTAAGTTTATCTGGCTTCTAGTGCAAACATCTTAGTACACTTCAAATAAGACTAACTTAAAAGTTGCTTTTCAGCAAGATATAGAGGTTTGATTTAAGTAAATAATTCCTTTATATTGATGAAAAATCCACTGTTATAAGTACAATAATTTCCCAATGGATCAAGAACGTTTCATCAATATAAAGGAATTATTTACTTTAAAAAAAAGCCTTCATAAATTGATAAAAAGTTACTTCTAAGCTAATTTGTCTTTTTTCAAGTGTACTAAGATATTAGCACTCCAGAAACTAGATCAAAAATACTTGGTAAGATTTTGTTTTTGCAGTGTAGTACATATTTTATGTATATTATAGGAAAAAAATGAATGAAATGATCTCATAAATACAGCAAACAAGTTAATTATTCTTGCTGCTGCTAAAATATCACAACAAATTGATTATTACACCATAAAATATGTAGCATTTTTCAAAGTGAGCTAGCTAACGTAGCATAATTTGTTGCTATTCTCTTTTTTATGGTGTAACTCAACTACAAAAAGATTAAGTAAGCATTTGGATAAATCTGATGTTTTGCCTAATTTAAAGGATTTTGAAACTGTGGGGAAGAACAGTAACCGGCCTACAGCCCCCCCGTCCCCGCCGTCGGCCATCTTGGTTAGCATCAGTCCACCTGATGGAGGGCTGAGCGTCAGGTTAGCCGGCGTGTTTAACTGCAGATCGATGCAGCACTCAGAGCAGCATGTAAAACACACAGCCGGAGCCCTGGGGAGGCTCCCGCTGCCTGCGCAACACTCCGCCGGCGTGTGCATTTAGACAAATGAAAAGCTTGGGATGATGATGAAGATGATGATGACTTTTACTCAGGCAGAGAGGACGCCTGCACCGCAGTCAGACAACCACATGCTTAAGACTAGCAACAAGCAGGAGGCGGAGCTTAAACCAGCAAAACACGCAATTTTACCAAGTAATTTTGGTCCAATTTCTAGTGAAAATACTTGAAATAAAACAAAAATAACATAAATTAAATTAAACCGTCAATTGTTGACGTAAAACAAGCTTATTTAACTTGTTGAGAAATTATTCTTCAGTCATTTTTTTTCTTATTTCAAGTGTAGTAGGATGTTTGATGATGATTTTTACTCGGGCAGAGAGGACGCCTACGCCTCAGCCAGGTGTTTAAGACCAGCAGGAAGCTGTGCTTAAATCGACAAAAACACAATTTTACCAAGTATTTTGGGTCCAGTTTCCGAGGGAAACATGTCAATTCACTCCAATTAAGACAAATCTGACTTAAAATGAACTTTTCAGGAAGATATATGAGCTTAAGTCAAGAAGTTTTGCTTATAGATAAAAAAAAAAAAGCTGAAATGTTTCCCTTTTTAAGTGGAAAAAATCTGCAATTGGAACTATTAATCAAAGTTTATAAACTTAAAACAAGCTTGTTTATTTTATAGATATCTTAGTACACTTGAACTAAGTCAAAATGACTAGAAGCTTTTGGTCAATAATTCTTAAATCCTAGTTCAACTGGCAGATTTTATCCTTTCAGAAAGAAAAAAGTTCTCGTTATAAGCTTTTTAAAAAAATCTATATGCGATAATTATTGGCTTAAAACAAACTTTTGAGTCATTTTTGTCTTTATTTCAAGTGTAAACCAAAGTGCTTGGTAACATGTCGTGTTTCTTTCCTGTGTTGTAAAAGTGTTTTGTGTCTCGTTTCGCTGCGATTCGCCCAGATCAGGACTTAATGTGACACAGAGTCTGTTTCCGAGGGAATAGGTGACCCAGCGCCGGTTCCTCCGTCTCAGGCTGCAGATCTAAAGTTAGATGATTCTGGTTGTTTCTCTGAATGATTAGTTCACGCCACACACTCCCCACCCCTGTGCTTCCTCTCTCTGTAGTGGCCTTCCTGCAGCCCCTATTTGAATCTGAAGGCATTGTTTACCCTCAACAAGAAACTGAGACTCATGGTAAGACAGACTTTGATTTTGATCTTCTACCTTCTTCTTTTCTTTTGTTGTTTTTAATAGTCTTTCCTGCTAACCCTGCAACACGGCTAATGTTTCTGTTTTTCCTGAAGGCAAACTTCAAACAGAATTTAAACAATTAGGATCTTTTAACAGAGACATTTAAACAGGACCTTCATTCTGTTCATTGCTCAGAGTAATGCATGGCGATATTGTTTATATTGTATGTTTTCAGTTCCATAACATCCATTGCCATGCTTTTTATTTTAAACGCAGATCCAGTGTTTGTTTTTATTTCATGATGTTCAACATAACTGCACTGCTGACGACCTTTGACCTCATGCCGGCCATATCATGTGCTGATGTGTTGTTGAAACGGTCATCTTCGGGCTCACTTTGCGGTCGGGGCGAATATCAAAGTCGCGTTTTGCGTTTGCAGAAGCAGGTTTCTGGCTTTCTTCATGATCTGATGCGTCTGATTGTGGCTGATTATTTTATGAAGGAAACGTGATGCAGGTTTTCTCAAAGGAAGAAAAGAAGATTATTTCTCTTAAAGTGCCTGGTGTATTGATGGATCACAAACTGTTAGGAATTCATTCTTATGATATGTTTAATATTAACATTTTTAATTTGTTTTCCAGTATTGTACTTGTATGTCAGTAGTCGTGTTTCCATTTTAATGTGCGCAAAACTTTGTCGATATTCTGTTAATGTAGGAAGAACACAATTTCGCAATTGTGGCGTTTAAATAAGATATGCAATTAGAAATCCCACGTGAATATGTTTCTTCACGCAATTTGTTAAAAACAACTTCCTGTTGTCGTCTTCTTCGTCGTTTCCGCCTGTAGTCACATCCGGCTGTTGATCATGTGACTCGTGTGACGGGGAAAAAAGTGTTTCCGTTGCAGTTTAGCAAAATAAACCAAGTTAAATACAACTGAAAAAGGGAAAAAAAACAACTCATATCTGCACCAAAACTTACATTTAGCAAGTTCATTTTCAAAATGTCAGATTATGCAGCTGATATGGTGGATGGAAACGCAGCTTCTCCTCAGAGCCAGTCATGGGAAAACTGGTTGATTCTGATTGTTGGGGAATAAATCGGTACATCTTGATTGACGTTTTCAAACTTTCTAGTTGCAAAAGGGTAAAAATAAAAAACAAAGTAAAGATTTCTCTAAAAGATTCAAGCAAGAAAACCCCAGAATATTCTGCAGGGACGGAATATTTCTGTTTAATTCATTCAATGTTTTTTTTTTTTTTTTAATAAAATGGAGGCAAATGAGAATTAAAAAAAATAAAAATACATTTTAAAAAAAGGCGGGTCAGCAGTCAGAGAGCAGAATCGACACGGGGCCGCCGCAGCGCCCATCACATCAACCCCCCAGTTGCTCATAAATCCCAAAACAGAAAAAGCTGAGGCTGATCTTATAGACGGAGATCAGTGAGTTCGCTCCACATCCCCCACCCCACTGTCAGCCGGCTAATCCGCCGACCCTCCGCCGTGTCCACCCCCCACCCGGGCAGCAGGACGCAGCAGGCGCCCGGCACCCGTCCCCCACGCTATTAGAGGAATTCATCATGGAGCGATCAGATGTTTAATCAGCTCACCGTTAACATTTGATCCAGTTTCGCTTGTTGGAAAGCGACGACTTCACTGCAAAAACACAAAAACTAACCGAGTATTTTCCACTGCAAATAGTGAAAAAAGACAAATTTACCTCATGAGAATCTTTTTAGCAATAAAGAGGAGTTCGTTTTAGGTAAATAATTCCTTAATGTTGATGAAAATGTTCTAGTTCCACTGGTAGAATACTCCACTGCGCCGTTACCTAGCAACCACAGCCAAGCCCAATCCGTCACCTAGCAACCAAATTCAATTTCTACTGGCAGATTATTTCACTAAACATAAATAAAATACGTTAACCGTTTTGAATTTTACGCATGAAAACTAACCAAAACTATTACTATAACTAATAAACCGTATTTAAATCATAAAAAGTAGCAAAACTAACTGAATTAGACCAAAAAAATAAAATCATAATGAGTAAAAATTAACTACAAAGAAAAACCCGAAAGTATTATAACCTTGGTGATGAAGAAGACAAGGAATTAAAAGTAGAAATTAAATATATTTAAGAATGAAACAGACTTGATAATTTGATGAGTTTATAATTTTCTGCACCAGTTCCAGTAAATACACAAGAGAAGATATTTTTCTTTAAAACTCGTATTCAGTTATTGTTGAACAACCAACTAACTCTGGCATTTTCTCCCAACGTTTGCGGCTGCCATCTTGCGGACTAGCGTAGCGTAGCTGCTGGTAGCATAGCCACTGTCACATCAGTTCAAAAGGCTAAATAATAGATTCATGAGCATGAAAACAAAGGATATTATATCTATATTTTCAATATGTTTTAGTTAGTTTCATAAACGCAAAATGTTCTAGTTAGTCGTCGTTTCACCCATTAATTACAGTTAACAAAAATGTTTTCTCAATTTCACTTTTTGTTACTTTGTTAGTTTTAGTTAACTGGAATAACTTCAGTTCTGGCCTATTTCCCATCATGCTTAGGGCCTGATCTCACCCAGAAGACTCTAAAAAGCTAGCAGAAATCATTAGCATTAGCCTGTTAGCTGCAGAACCTTTCAGTCCCCGCCGGCAGTCTGGAGCTTTAAAACAAATGTAGGTTTCAGGTAGAAAAAGCAGCTTGCATAAGCCTTTAAAAACTCTTATGTAACTCAAAATGCTTTCTGTTGTTCGTTTTAATTTCAAGAATTGAACATTTTATGCGACTGAATCCAAGTTTAACGTCTGAATTTCCAGGTTATTAAACTGATTATTGATCAGTTTTTAGTACATATTCCCAGCCCTGCGCTTACTTTTATTATTGTATTTTTCCGTCTGTACGTCTGCTGTCCGTCCTCTAGGATATAGAGCATCCATTTAGTAAATGGACGGGCTGGCTGTTGTTGGGAAGAAAGAGGCGGCGACCTTGAAACGCCCTTGCCAAGTGACAGACTAAAGGTTTCTGCATGTGTGTGTCTGTGTTTTATGTCCAACTACCTGCAAAAAGCAGAGGCCAGGTTTAATGAGAGAGATGAAGGGAGGCGTGGAAATGATGGATTAACGGCACACACACACACACACACACCCTCGATCCTGGCTGCATGACTTTGGGTCTTTGAAGATATTGATCTTAATTTTATTTTATTTTTTTTCTGATGTTCTTGCGCCGGATGTTGGAGTTTTTTTTGGCAGCCATTTTCACATTGATCCAACTTTTCAACATGAACTAAATATGTAATAATCAACATGATTGAGGCAATAAAAGGCAACACACACACACACACACACACACACACTGCAAAAACAAAATCTTACCAAGTATTTTTGGTCCAAATATCTTAGTTCACTTAAAAAGAGATAAAATTAACTTACAAGTAACTTTTTAGCCAGACGTATCAGTTTGTTTTGAGTAAATAATCCCTCAGTACAAAGTAAAGTATTACTTGTAACAAGACATTTTTCCCTTGTTATAATTGAAATAATCTGCCAGTGGAGCCAGAATTTGGTTGCTAGGTTACGGGTTTGGCTTGGCTGGGGTTGCTAGGCAACGGCAGAGCGCACTACTCTTCCGACGGAAGTATAACTTTGTCATAAATATTCAGGAGTTACTTAAAATAAGCCTATGCTTCTTGCTAAAACATTAATTGTAAGTTAATTTTGTCTTATTTCAAGTGTACTAAGATATTTGCACTTGGTAGGATTTTGTGTTTTTTTTTTTTTTGCAGTGTATGCAGATTCGTAGATAGAAACATGGAGACGTGTCATATTTTGACAAGAAATCAGGTTTTACAGTTACATTAATGTGGCAGTAAGTATTAAATAAAATGCTTGGTAACAATGAGTCCATAAAACATCCTAAAAAAACTTTGTAAAACTGATCCCAATCCTTGTGAACATTATTATAATGATCTTAACTTGTAAATTAAGATTAAATTAACTCAATTATTTATTTATTTTTTCTCTTTTTGTACCAAAAACTGGATGATAAAAGTCTTCCGTCTGGTGTTTTGGTTTCAACTGGCCATTTCTTGTTTACAGAGACTTCATAATTCATTTTATTTATTGTTTCTGTTTGGGTTTTTTTATTATTTGTTTGGATATTTAAAATGTCTTCCAGTTCCAGTGTTAAATATTCATTAAAATCTAAAGTTTATCACTCAAAACTGGTCTCAAAATGACAATATAATCGTTTATTGCAATACCTTCTGGACCAATTTATTGTCTGGCTAAATTTGTTGGTGGTATTACCTGTGAATATGGTGGTAATTACATGATAATTACATGTCCAGTAATTGGATATGTTGAATTAATTGTACGGTCCGGATCGTTTCTGTGAACACAAACGCTGCTTTTCCTCTACGACGCGCCTGTTTTCTTCGCTCTCTCCTCTTCGTCCACGCTAATCACGCCCTTCTTCCATCCTTTTGTCCGCTGTCGACGACGCTCGCTCGGCAACCGTTTCCTCGGCCGATCGATGATAAAGCCGCCATCGGCAGCAACATCTTCTCCCTCTCCTCCGTTTCCTCCTCGCCGTCTAGCTCTGTTTTTTTAGCCAATGCGTCAAATTGCAAAAAAAAAACAACAAAAAAAACAAAACGAAGGGCTTGAACAGGGTGGGGTGAACAGAGAGGTTGGCGATGTTCTCATGAAAGGAGCCGCGCTATTGGCTGAGCAGGCGGTCGGTCAGAGCTAACGGCGGCTAACAGAGCGATGAGGGCGGCCATGAATATGGATGAGGCTGTGATGAAAGAGAGAGGGCGACTGGAAGGACCCCCCGCCTCCGAAACGCTCCCAACAATACCGATTCTCACACTCGCACAGAAACAAAGTGACCGCGTTAAGCTATTGTTGTTAGCCGCCATCTTTCCCCCCCCCCCCGATTGGCTCGTCCTGCGCCTTTGTTTCAAACTGAAATAATGCACAAGATCTTGCTTTTTAACTGTCGGGTTTCGAATTAAAAAATACTTTATTGGTGCAAAGGGAAATTAAATGTTCCAACTCATGAATTCAAAGGATTATTGCAGATGGTGTCAAATGCAGCTCAGTACGGTGGAAGGCAAACAAAACCCAGTTAAAATTTGAGTTTGGACTATGAGGTTTGTTTGGCCTTTCTGACGATAAGAAAAGCCAAATAATTTTAATCTTTTAAAACATAAAAAAGTAGAATAACTGAATCAGAATGAAGCAGGAACATTTCCTGCTCGCTGTGTTTGTTTCTGAGTGACGAAGGCCGTCGTTTGGAGCGCAGACAGCTGGTCACAGCCTCACGGCTGGAGAGCTTTGCACTCGCTCACTCGCACGCCGGTGTGTGTGTGTGTGTGTGTGTGTGTGTGCTACCTTCCAACAAAAGACCAGGGGGTGTTAGACAAAGCCTGCACACCCCCTTAACTCTCCCTGCTTAAAGGAGATGAATATTTTCCGACTCCCCAGAGTCCAAGCCGCCATTCCAGAACCTCCTTTCATCAAACCGGATCAGCATTTTTTCTTTTTACCCCCAAAAACACGGTTTATTTTTTACATTCATCAAGCTGTGATAGCTGCTATTTATGTTTGTCTACTTAAATTCAGAGTTTGGTAACTAGTTATATTTAGTCAATTGCATTATTTACTCAAGAGATTTATTTTAAAAAATTTACTTTTATGAGTATTTTTATTTTGAATCATTTTATTTTTGAAGTATTTCTAAATTTCTGGGTTTTCTGCCCACTGAATGAAAATCAAACATGTTTTAGTCAGAAATCCATCAGACACAAAGACATGGCTGCAGTTTCTGTTAAAGTTTCATCCGTTTTATATTGAAAAAAATGATTTTGAAAAAATTAATTTTATTTTTTTGTTACATATATGAATTATTGTCATTTTGGTCCCTAAAATACAAAAAAAAATCCATTTAACTTTGTATTTTGCTCCATCTGATGATGTAATTTTTAAATATTAATTGATTAATTTGATCACTTACTCAGCACTTCAGAAGACTTTTTACCAACTATATTTTACACTTGAGTAATTTCTTGCTCCTTTTTATTTTTGTAAATGTTGAAGTAGTGCTACTCTTACTAGAGTCCAGTTTTTTATTTGTAAATTTTCATAAAATCCTCCTCAGACGTCCAACATGGAGGTGAAATGTTTGTGAAAAATTACGGTCCAACTCTCCGCATCTCGCTCAGGAATTACTAATACGTCAAACAATTTAATAGTAAGAGCTGCATCAACTACAACACAGAGCGACACAACATATGTCATGATAAACAATAAATAAATTAATCGCATAATAAAATAAAATTAGCTCAATAATTTCCATTTGCGTGATTTATTGTTTTCTCTCTTTCTACCAGAAACTGGATGATAAAAGTCTTAACTCCTTGTTGAAGAATAATTTTTATTTCAGAAATTTGAATTCCCATGTCATTTTTATACAAATGTATTTTCCAATTCTATACAAAACAACCAAAGCACCATCTGCCAACATGCCGCCCCAATCTGTGATATGTTCATTGAAGATAAACAGATTAAAATAAGATTAGTATTCTAACAAATCCTTGTTGTTTTGCAGATTTCATTCATTTTTAATAAGCTACGTAAGTATTTGCTTATATCTGATAAAAAACATGATACTAAATAAAAAGATATGGCTTTGGCAAAGGCATACACCATAAAATGATATGCACTGCAAAAACATAAAACCTTACCAAGTAATTTTGGTTGAGTTTGTAGTACAAATATCTTAGTACACTTGAAATAAAACAAGTTTAACTGCTTAAAAATGAAAAAAGACTGGCATGAAGTGAAGACTGTGGATAAAACAAGAATGGTCCGGAAGTATTTCAGATATCTAAAACAAAAAACTGATCGCTATCGACTGATGGGAAATGCTTCAATATTGATCCGTATCGATCTGCCTTCCCTCTATTTATGTTTTGCCAAATTGTGGAAAATAAATCTGAAAAGCTGGTTCTGAAGCGTGCTGGTTTAATTAGCTGGTGTGAAACAGAATTAACACTGCAAAAACACTAAAGTATTTTTAGTCTAGTTTCTGGTGCAAATATCTTGGAACCCTCCAAATAAAACAAAACTAACTTATAAGTAACTTTACAACAAGATAGAGAGGCTTGTTTTAAGTCAGAAATGTCTTAATATTGATAAAAGTTCCACTGGTAGAATGTTCCACTGCACCGTTACCTAGCAACCCGGGCCACGCCCAACCCGTTACCTAGCAACCCAGTGGCAGATTATTTCACTTATAACATGGGGAAAATGTTTTGCTGTAAGTTAAATAATCTGCCAGAGGAACTAGAACTATTTTTTCATCTATATTAAGGAATTATTTATTTAACACAAGTTTTAATATCTTGCTGAAAAGTTACTTGTAATTAAGTATTTCCATATATTTTGTTCTGTGTTTCTACTATGTTTAAATTTATTGAGATATACTTATTTATTATTATTTTTATTCAGTTATTTGACTGGCCTTGGAGAGTTGCTGCTTTTTAAATTTTCTTGCGCTTTCTTCGTGTACAACAACAATATCAATAATTCTGATTCTGATGTTTGTACTAGAAATTCAATCTAAATTACTTGGTAAAGTTTTGTGTTTTTGCAGTGTGGTGAAATATTTTTAAAGAGGAAATTATCTTCACCTTTAAATGTCTCATGCTGGTTTGAGTGCGTGAGGACGAAGTGGGGAATCTGGTGTTGTCCGGCCGCGCTGCGTGGCCTCTGCAGGCCTGAGGACACCAGATCCCAGGATTTGAGCGTTCAATCCCCCCAGACGTTGGCGAGCCTATTCTGGGCCTGCCGGGTCTGCTGGGGGCCTTAGCAACAGATTGGACTGTTTACACATCCAGTTATGTTGTGGTGGAGAAGGATTTATTATTTATTGTAAACAAACACTGCAGCTCCAGAACCTCATTTTGGAAAGGGTTTCTTCTTTTTTTTTTTTTTTTCACAGATTTTGCATCTCCTTCGATTTTGTCCAAACACATGGAGTAAGGTGGAGCGCAGACTCGCTCTGAGATCCTGCTGTAAGCTCCTTCCATTCATAACCAGCCGGTGGCCTTTTTCTTTTCTTTCTGCGTCTTCTCGTTAAAGGAAGTGTGGGGACTTCCTGCGTCTGTGTGAGAGACGCTCAGAGGAGTGAAAACAAAGACCCTCGTCGCAGCAGCCGGCACTGTTGCCAGGTTGGGCTGGAAGAAACCAGCTTTGGGCGGGTTCTTGAGAATTGGGCTGCGTTTCACAGCATTTGGAGGGTTTTTAGAAAAGCTTAGAGGAAAATTCTTTCAAAACTGTTAATAAAATGCCGTGTTATTGCAATTTCGGGGTGCACCGATTGCTGTTTTCTGGCTGATTGCCAGTTACGATCTTTGCTACGATCCCAATTTTGACCGATATAATTTTTTTGAGGACAGTGGCTCATTTTTAGACCTCTGCTTCACATGTACATATCAACCGATTACCAATCTCCCAAACTAATAAATCAGCACCGATAAATCAGTAATCAAGATTATTGTGTTAACACAGGGCTACTCACTTTTTCAGTGAGTACCTATAAAGTCAAAATGTTCTGCACACTACAAAAATACAAAACATGTATTTATTTATAAATATATTGAGAATAAAGTAATATCTTCCTGGTTCAGCTCCCTTGCCTATCTTTATACTTTTTCTTAACTTTAATAAAAAAATTGAGGGTTAAAAATTGAAGCTAATTCGCTAACGAGCTAGTTTTGCAGAACTTAGCGCCATTGTTTGCGCATGCTAAGTGATGTAAGTGTCAGAAAAAGTTGTTTCTTCTTTTTGTTATAACAAATAAAGGAAACATTACCAGCAGCTGCTCACGTCGCTCCATATATCCATAAAGTGACGGGATAACAGATAGGCGGCTGTCATGTGATCTGCTAAAATGGCTTCTCTTAAACCTTCCTGAATATAAAAACCTGTAAAACTGAGAATATTCACACGTTAGACAGTAAAATATTTTTTGGAAATGTGGCGGTTTTTGATACGGGCAGTTGCCCAGGGCAGCATCAGAAAGGGGTTGTTAAGGAGTTTGTGGTGTGCATGTGTAGTTTCTGTTGAGTACTGGCAGACGATATGACCTGCTTTCTGAGACAAAAAATCAGCAATTTAATTGGTTGGAGTGCGACAGAAGGAAGGAGTTGCACAACTGCGTTCATATTTATATTTTAAGCTTACAAAATTAGTTACAGGACTAGAGTGTGATTAATCTGATTAAATTTTTAAATAGCTCCTCAACCTTACTCATTCGTTCATTTGTTTAGAAATCTCTAGAATCTCTCAACATCATCAGTGATTAGACATTGGTTAATCAAGTGTCACTATGTAGTGGTGTTGTAAAACCGAAATCCCAGGGCAACTTCATGATTTAAAAGGGCAAAAACCTCAACTCTCACTTTCTTAAAGTCCCAGTGGGATCTATTTCTGGTCAGAATGTAATAAAGGATTACCAAAACTGCTTTGGCTTGTCTATATGACTATAATTGATGCTTTCACCATGGATTTCATTAGATTAAATGTTTTGGTAGGTTTTTTAGGTCACTGTCCGTCAGATCTGGTAACCCTGGCGGCGGTTGGGGAACCCACTGAACTGCAAATCTACACAAACACACACTCTAATCTGTTACACACCGGCGCTTTAATGGTGTAGTTTCCAGAGCAAATGAGTAATAAGTTTATTTTTATAACCATGCATGTATCTGAGGTTCGATTTGGCCACAGGAAACCTGGCAGTTTGGAAAGTCTAGTCACAAAGTCGAAGCAAAGTAGGACATGGATGAAACAATACTGCGACATAGACATGTGTTTCCAGGCAGGCGCCCCGGTTAGCTGTGTTGTGCACAGTGTTCTGCGTCTCAAGGTGTTTTAAATTAAAGTTTTCGATGACCTAATGGTCGCTTTGACGCAGTCACTGTTTTCAGCTCTGTGGCATCTGTAGCTGTAAGCAAATGGTGGGTCTGAAAGTTTGATTTATTCTCTGGTGCTTGTTCAGCTTTGAGCGAATGTCTAACAAACAAAAAGCCAAAAACCAAAACCAGCTGCAATAACTGGTTCATATCAAGTCATACAAAACAACAGTGGAAGCTATGATTTGTTTCTTTCAGCTCCTGGTATCTCTCACTGTGTTTTTTAGTAAGTGTAACACATTTATTCTTGTTTTCTTTAACAGTTTATTGTTTGCTTTGCATGTAAAGGCGACTAATACATTAAAAAAACAAGTTGTTAAAATGATGCCAAATGCTGAATAAAGGACAACGAATAACTGAAATCACAGTAGCTCTTAGCAAAACTGGGTTTTTAATAGCTAAAGACAAACACTTGAAGTAGTTTACTTTGAAAACGTAAATACTGTTTCATCTTGAGGCTTTCTGCATTGGCACAAAAATGAAACTATTTACTATTTTAACTACTTTTCACCAGTCCATCATATTTACGCTAATCACGTCTGGCTCAGCTAATAGTGGTAGCTTGTTTAAATTAGTTACTTGTTTAAATCATAACTTATCTTACTATTGTACAAAGTCACTTTTTTATTTAATAATAATCAGAAAAGGCAATATTTTAGCTATGTAGTGTGGTTTTCCTCAATTTGCAGAGCTACTTTACAGAAAGCTAACTTCCTGAAAGTAGCTGATCGGACGTCATGACGTCACGCGCTCAAGCTCAAAAAGCTGCTGGATGATGGTGACTAACATGTTAAACTGTCAGCAGAACGCGCTAATTGTTAAATGTTAAAAGAGAAAATGGGACGCTCTATGACAACTAAATAACAAGGTCAGTGAAACGTTTCAATTAAGAAAAAAATAGCCATGCAGAGGGAAGTACATCGTCATTTTGAATTTACTTTGACTACAGTAACATGCAGATGGACGGAGCCCCCGAGGGGACATGGGAATTTTTTTCTTTTGCGTTACCTCGCAATACTTTTGCGGGGGCTCCGTACTACAGATGTGATGTTGAATTCGCTTTGTTTCGGTTCAGATTTTTTTTTTTTTTTTAAAGGCGACATAAACGCCAACTCTGACATGTTGGTAGAGCAGGTGTTTAAATTAGCTAACCAGCCATCGCTGAGTTAGCTTCGCTCATAGCAGCGATAGCTAATTTACCGTAAAATAAGCATTAATCCTAAAAACACAAAACTGTAACGCACTGACTGTTCTCTTATTTGTGTGGGAAATGTTTGAGTGTTTGTTGATGCTGAATGCTGGCACACTTAGTGGAGTTTTTCAACGGGTTTTCTGCGTTATTCTCCACCTTTGCGGATGGCAAGTTAAAGAGCCGTCTTGTCCTCCAGCGTTGTGCGCATGCGCGAAGCTCCCGGATGTAAACATTAACATGCAAGTCGTCCATAAGCATTGCTAATCGATGCTAATATGTTTGCACTAGATTACAAGCCTGCAATTCGAAACTCCAGAGCTGTAAGTATTTTTTTTTTTTCACTCTTAATAACATCACCTTAAAATACTTAATAATATAACGGCTTTTTAAAATGTGACGGTTGTAAGGAAATGCTAGCCTTACAGTACAAAAACCCTGCTAGGTAAAGGCAAGGGCTACTTTTTCTGAAACATTTTTGTTTTGTCCTCCTACGGGACATTTTGACGTGACTTCCATTAAAAAATTTAGCATTTATTCTCTTTCAATTTATCAATCAATTAAGTTTATTTGTATAGCATGTTTCAGCAACAATTCAAAGTGATTTACATAATTTTTTACTACTGAAAGTTTAGATATAATTATTATTTAGACTCAAAATTTTTATTTTCAGCTTAATTATTATTTAAGAATAAGATATTTGTTACTAAATAAGCTGACTTCTAATCTGATTTTTTTTAAAAAGTTGGCTCAGTTTTGCAGTTAAAGAATCCAGCTGGTTATTGTCAATAAATAAATCAAGTTTATTTCAGCAGCAAGGTGGTTCAACCTGCTTTTCATCATAAAAACACAAAATTACAAACTTATAAAGAAAACATCTTACAGTCAACTGTTGAACAAATGTTACATTTTGATGTGTGCCATCAACAAAATCATTACCCATGTTTCATTTATTATGGGTCAGGTGGGTTTTTAGTCTTTATTTAAAAAAAAACTCAGTGCTTCAGCTGTTCTCAGTTTTTTGTAAATTTGTTTTAGAAGCACCACAAATCTTTATTTGCTTCATTTTTATGAAGCATCCCATAAATAGTTTGGCTAACTAAGTTAAAACATTCAACAAATCCTCTTCCTAAGAGACTTTTCGTGATCATAAAAATATTTCGTGGTGACATGTAACAGTGTTACCATGCAACTAAAGTGATGAACATGAGTCATGTGTTACATCTTCTTATATACGTGATGAGTCAGGATGCCGAGGTGTAGCAGGCCTGTTTATGATGTCGGAAACGATCTGTTTGTGGAGGAGGTGTTTCACAGAGTGTTTCTTTATCCGCTCGCTGTCGCACACGTGCTTTCTGCACAGATATGAGCGCGCGTGCGCTTCGTATTTACCAATTCCCCTGCCGTATTAATACGAGCCTGTTATAATTAGCCGGCTCTCTTTCTAAAGCAGGTCAGTCCGAGGCTCCTTACCCAAAGTGGGTCACTGAAGATGGGACTGGGTGGAGGAAACCGGAGCAAAGGAAGGAAAATAATTAATGAGACAAAACAACGTGACACTTCTTTAAACTTCAAAATGTTGCTTTGAGCATCCGTGAAATGCTTTTGGCACAAAAACATTACATCACCGTTGCATCAGTCGGTAGCGAAGTGGGCCTGCTGCTCCAGAAATAAAAGCTCTCAGTATGAGAGCTTTTATTGTTAAAAATGTTCAAATATTCCTCAAAAATCCATGAAATCAGTCAAAATATCATTTATGATCTGTAAATAGCATAATCCTAATTTGTGAACGTGCTAAAAGAACGTGAGAATTTAGATTTCATTTTCCTTTTTTATGTCATTGTAATTGTAAAAATAGTGTCTGATTTAAAGTAGGGATCGAGATCTGATATTATATGTTGGTTATGACTGAAAACCAATATTTACCAATATTGTATGTATGTTTTGATGCCTTTGGAAAAAAAATACTCCGCCACAAACAGATGAACATAAATATCAGGCTGTCCATATCGGCCCAGTTTTATTTATTAGGGGTTAGGGTTATATTTGTGCCAATACCAGTATGTTAAAAAATGACTGATATCGGCCGATACTGATGTTTGTGCCAATATCTAACTGTTATTCAAGATTAAAAACCAATTTAACAGTTTAATCTTCTGTTTTTCCAATGTGAAGAAGAGAAAAGTGAGTTGAAGTGGAGGAAGAGGACGCAAAGTTTGGTCTTAAAATCAAAAACAAACTCTCTGACAGGAGTTAGCCTGGGTTCATCTTTTCAAAAAAAAAAGATGGAGGAAGGGATTCCCACAGGGTAAACTGAGGCCAGGCTCGTTATTCTTTCCTCTTGGTCTCCCTGCAGTTTGTATTTCATCACTTAGGCGAGCTGAGGAAGGGCAGGGAGTGTCGGGTTTCCTGTGGGTGTCTGCTTTGGCTCGGCTCAACACGCAGAGATGAGCCCGAAGCCCACCCAGCCGCTCCACGGTCATCCCTCACTAATCTGCACAGCTACCAACTGGACATCTCCCTGCTGTTATTTTCTATTTAAAGGGACCAAGTTTAAGAGTCTGGGTCAAAAAGAAATCAGAAATCTACTTCCTTTTGAATCAGCAGGGAAACAAACCCTTAAAGTCAAACCCTGCAGATATTTCCTATCAAACAAGAAATATGACTCTTTCTGCTTGCGTTGCATTGATGATCACTTTCAAAATTCAATAAACGTTAACTTTTTAACCTCAACACTGTGTAGCAGTTTCTCACACTAACTGAGTTGGGTAGTAATTAGTTACATTTATCAGCAACGTTTTGGAAAAAAATGCACTTTTAGGAGTATTTTTACTACGTTGTACTTTGAATACATTTATTATGAAGTATTTCTACTATCACTTGAGTAAGAGTGGGTTTTCTACCCTCTGGATGAAAAACAAACATATTTTAACCAAAAATTCACCTGCAAATTTTATTAAAGTTTCTGAAGTTTTTTATTGAAAGAAACTGATTTTGAAAAAAATCCTTTGCCTGATTGTTATTTTTGTTACTTATATAAATTATTGCCATTTTCTTTCTTAAAATACCAAAATTCCCACTAAACTATATTTTTGTCCATCCATTTTTTAAGTTTTACACCTGGAAAACAGAAGAATAGCGGTGAGAGAGCGCATACTTTACTGTAATCCTATTTTTAATCTGTCCCCAGACGTTATGTGTCCTGGATTATTAGATGCTACAAGGCTGAGAAACACAGAATCAGTTTACAACTTCAAAACGTGTTTGTGAGAAACTTCTCTTTACACTTTTATCTGTTAAGATTTAGTAAACCATTTTCACTGAAAACATACATAATTTATAATTTAGTTTATTGCTTAAAATGCAGAGTTTTTATGTTTGTATTAAATCAAATTTTGTTTAGCACCCTTAAGATTTAATTTAAAAGACATAGTCAGTTTAAAACTAAGTTTGTGGCCTTGAACGAAGCATCAAACAAACTGGAACTGCATAAAGAGCTGCAAAGCACAATTTAGATGTTAAAATATCAATTTAAACAGAAAAACTCATATTAGAGAGAGCAAGCATGAGGAGAAACCGTGAAGAGCTGCTGTAATAACCCAAGGTTGTTTTTGAGGCATTTTTATTTTTAATTTTTTTGTAAATGGGACTGAATTTATCATTTCTGTTTATGTATTTTTGTTTTGTTTTCAGTTTTTCAGTTTTCACAGAAATCTGAGGGACAAATTTTGATCCAGAATATCAGGTGAATAAAAGAAAAACAGAAACCTTGGAAATGAAAATGACGTGTCCACCACCACAAAAAAAAAAAAAAAAAACTTTAACTGATGGTGCTTTAGATTCAAATGCTGTTTCAACCGTTCCTAATTTCATTTTTACAGTGATAAACAAAGTACATATGAGTTTTGCTTCCTGAGTTGTGATAAATAATGATACATACATGCTCAAATCTTGTGTATGATTTTAATTTAGACAACTGGCAGATTATTTCGCTTATAACAAGACAGTTTTACCATGTCATAAATGAAATAACCTGCCAGTGGAACTAGTACTGGGTTGCTAGGTAACGGGTTGGGCTTGGCTGGGGTTGCTAGGTAACGACAGAGCGGAACATTCTACCAATGGAACAAGTACTTCATGAACTTAAAGCGAGCTTCTATTTCTTGCTGAAGCATTACTTGAAAAATACTTTGTAAGATTTTGTGTTTTTGCAGCGTCATTTGAGAACTGCTTACCCACACAAATGTCGACCTATTAGCTTTGAAATCTGTTATTTTCACTGCAAAAACACAAAATCATACCAAGTATTTTTGGTCTATTTTTAGTGTAAATACAAGTGCAGTTGAAATGAGGCAAAACTAACTTGCAAGTAACTTTTCTGCAAGATATGGGAGCTTGTTTTAAGTGAAAAATCTTTAATATTGATGAAAAAGTTCTAGTTACATTGGCAGACAGTTTCACTTATAACATGGGAAAAATATCATGTTAAATGTCAATCTGCCAGGGAAACTATTATTTTTTCATCAACATTGAGAAATTATTGAAGTAAAACAAGTTTCTGTATTTTTGCTGAAAAGTTACTCATTAGTTAGTTTTGTCTTATTTCAAATTTACTAAGATATTTACACTAGAAGCTTGACCAACTTGGTAAGATCTCAGTTTTTGCAGTGTAAAAACCGCCCAGGGTAAATGCAGCTCTCTGTAATTGAAATATCCATCCGTAAAATAGTTCAATCGTTATAAAGAACGATTTACCATGTGTGTTGTGACAGGTAGGCGGGAGCGTCGTTTCTATCTGATTAGCACTAACAGCAAAACCGCGGCGCAGCGTGTCCGATGATGACGAGGACCAGATTCCTGAAATCCCACACTGAAATTAGATCAGACCAATCCAGAGGGAGCGTTTAGAGGTTTGCTCAAACGGGTGTGGGGAGAGAGAGAGAGGAGAGATAACACCGACGAAGAATCATCTGATTATGGAAATAATTAGCTGTCATGATAACAGTCGTCACTGGAAGTGACTGGGTGGATTTATGGAGCGTTGGAGCGACGAGGTCGGCCGAAAAATGTTTGAAATCAGAAGGCATGCATGAGGACAAAGGTTGTAAAAGCATCTTAATGCTGGGTTTTTGTTGTCGTTTTTTTTTTTTTTTTTTCCAGCTTTACTTGTAACAAAGTCGACATTTACTGCACTTTCTGACTTCCTGTTTCCTGTTTCCTGCCGCAGAGGAAGGCGAGTACTTCCTGAAGGTTTTGATTCCCAGCTATGCTGCTGGTTCAATCATCGGGAAAGGAGGCCAGACCATCGTTCAGCTGCAGAAAGAGACTGGAGCCACCATCAAACTGTCAAAATCCAAAGACTTCTACCCTGGTAAGGCTCACAAACCCTGGGATGGATGGATGGATGGATGGATGGATGGATGGTTGGTTGATCCATCCATTGGTAGGTAATGCTTTAAACATGTTTTCACACCTGATAGTCCTGTAGATTTGGTTTGATTGAGGACCAAAGTTGCAACATTTGTTACATTTTCAGCTGCTGTGGTTCATTTTCACACCGAGTCAAACAAACCAAACACTTTGAAAAAGCTGTTCCCCTCCTCACCTGTGGGGGCGCTGCACTGAAAACCACTGAAGGAAGAAACAACAAAAAGACGCTGCATTTCTATTGACTGGACTGAACGATTGCGCAATTTGACATTTAGAAAATACATTTGCTTAAAAAAAAAAAACTTGTTTTTTGATAAAACGTTTTGATGCTAAGATGATGTTTTTTATTTTTATTAAAAATGGTTTATTTCACAAAACTGCAGCGGAAACACTTGTTTCGCATCACGAGTCACATGATCAACAACCAGATGTTACTACTGGTGAAACCCACGAAGAAGAAGACAGGAATTATTCAGTGGATGATGACACAGCATGTTTCTTATTCATGTGTGATTTTAACTTGTTTTGCATATAAAAAATGACCACTATTGCGAAATTGTGTATTTTTGACATTAACAAACTGTTTATAAAGTTTTGCTAGTGAACACAGCAGCCTTCTTCATGAAATGTGGACGAAACTGGAGTAGCGTCAGATTTTAGCAGCTGTACGATTTTTCTTCTGTCTTTGGCAAAAAGCCCATGAACCGTTTCTCCTGCTAGCGCCAGGCTAACGCTTTTGTTTTGGTTGTATTTACCCAGAATGCCCTGCTGTGTAGTTCACGTCCTGCTTTTGGAGCACTGGTTCGTTGAAATGCGGATTTGGGCTGAACTTTGTAGATGAAGGGACTGTAGTTTGATAAAAGTGGACTAAACATGGCTGGTGTAAACGCATCCTCAGTTTTCATCCGTTGCTGTTTTGACATGGAAGAGGAGACGTTGTTTTCTACACGCTCAGACGCTCCCCAGAACCACAAATCAGACGAATTTCAAACCATTTGGAGAATTTCTCCTGACGGCACCACTCAGCTGATTTGTAGTTTGGGAGTTATTAAATCTTCTGGGACATTAAAACACACACACACACACACACACACACCAGCAGAGAGAGATCAGGATTACAGGATCAGACTTTCTGTTTGTCTAAACTCCTAAAGCTGGCCTGACGTGACCTGCAGCTGCATGAGTGATGCTAAATGTTTGCAGCGTTGCTTTTAAATCTTCTGCTGAGCTGAACGTTTCTTTTAACCACAAAACATGGTAAGAATGCTGCAAAACCAAGTCCATGTGCTGCAAGAAACGCTGAAGCAGAGGGGTATCGATCAGTGCGTAAGTGTTGGGTTATCAATAGATCATTTAGGTAAAAAGTGTGGACGTATTTAAAACTAGAAACTCATAATCCGCCGTTACAGTGGAGGGATGCCTGAAGGCAGCTGCAACGAATTATTTCACAATCTGCAGCCAAAAGCAGAGTTGTTGGAAAACAAGTGGGGAAAAAGCTTTTAGCGATGCAGATTTCTGAGTTTTATTACATATGTGAGATTGTTATTGAAATTCCTTTAAAATATAAAAATCATTTATGTTATGCTGGTTGTAAAAATGTTTGTCCAGTGAAAAGCTGCTGCGTTTTCTCTCGTGTAGAAGCTGGAGCTTCTGTTTTGGGTGGAATCACCTTTAGTTGAACTCGGAGCGGTTGTAATGTTTCTGCAGTTTCAGATCTTAAGTTTATGTTTTTTTTCCAACATTGTGTGTTTTTTCGGGTCGGGGTGAAGCTGCAGCTTTTGGCCGAAACCCTTCGGCTTTTAGAGACTTCAAAGTTTTTTGATTTAGTCTCCGTTTCTGCTTTGTTTTTTTATTGTGCTTTTTTGACTGAAACAAGAATTAAGCTTGACGCATTATGGAAAAAAAACCAATTTTTGTGTGTGTGTGTGTGTGTTACATTGCACATCATTTCGCGCTCAGCCCAGCTGCACCCATGCCTCCACTTTATCCTGCTGTGTCCCAGAATTTATTGCGCTTTAAACCCGGCTCCTCTTTAGTTTTTATTTTTTTTATTTGTGTGTTTAAGAGCGTTTGAATTTGTGCATCGGAGGTCTGCAAACAAGCGGCTGTTGTTTGACATCAGTGCATGAGGCTCCTGGAAGCTCTGCCAGCCAGAGCAGATGCAGGGTTCAAGAGCCTCTAAGACACACACACACACACACACACACACGGATGCAACTACTTCAGCTTGTGCAAAGGGAAGAGCGAGGGAAAGGGAAAAACTTACATAAATCCAAAGAATATCTTCACACTTAAACATCGAATGTAAATCTGCGAAAATATTTGTATACACACAGACGTGGCTCGTGATCTGTTTGGGTGAGAAAGACGGGAGGAAGGGAGACGAGTGGAGGAATGAAAAAGAAAGAGAGTGTTGTCTGGGACAGAAGGAGCTGTGTGTGTGTCGTTAAACCCTTCCTCTGCGCTGAAGGGGGCATCTGTATGCAAATGAGACTTGGTTCTTCCTGGGTAACAAATCAAAAGGCCCACCTGCTGCAGGAGTGTGTGTGTGTGCGTGTGTGTGTTGGGAGTAACGGAGGCCGTCTGATGAAGAGTGGAGAGTTGCTGCGGTGTTGCCTGAAGCTCCTCATCCTCCTCATCGTCGCTCTCACACCTTCAGCAATTCAGAAGTTGCTTCGTTTCACTCAAAGTTGGAAAAATGTTGATGAATTTAAAGTCTTGAGTAGAAACATGACTGACTAAAGAAGCTTGAGTCCCAAATGTTTCATTTTTTCTAACTTGTTTAGCTGAGCTTCCTGTAAATGAATGTTTCCAGATAAATCCTAACAGCTGATTTTATAAACTTTCAGTTGAATAAAGTTTGACACCAACTGATAGGAATTCTTCATTTAGTTAAACATTTATGTTCAGGTTCAAATAACTTTATTTCAAAACATACAGGAAAAAAAATAGACGGTAAAGAACAAGATATAAACTTAAATACAGTATCTAAGGATATTATAGAACATGTAAGTTGATTTGAAGTTAGCATTAGCTTCTGGTATCTAGCTGAAGCTAACTTTAAAAGTGCTTTAGCGTTAGCAGAACTGTTTAATTATCTTTCATGTGTACATTTTATGTTGAATTTACAATTATTACTATAATCTCACAATCTGCAGCTCATTGTTTCTTCTAGCCTCAAAACTATGAAAGGTTTTAGAAAAAAAAAATCACAATCAGCAAGTTGGTTCTCAAAGAAAACAGACAATTTACGAAAGCAGTTCACCCAATTGCCTCTGCAAAATAATCAGATATTTGTAGCCTCCATCCAAATCTACAAAATTCCTAAATTATTGTGTACGAACTGAAACGTCAGGATGTGGCAGGAGTTTAACACAGGAATCAGAAAAGGAGGTCAACATTCTCCTCTTCTATGAATCGGATTGGTGTCGGAAATGAGGGCAAATCAAGATACATTTTTTAATAGACATTAAAAAACTGCAGAATATAGAATATGTTACACATGTTTGTATACGTTTAACTTGATTTACAAGGAGAATATTCTGTTCAGCTCACATCCCTTCGTCCTTCCTTCCTGGTTTTTTTTTTTATTCATCCTTTCGAATTGGCTTCTTTCTATCCTCCACCATCAATCATCCTCCTCTTCCTCCATCCCATCTGGAGAATAGTGCAGCAGCAGCACTTAAGGAGACGACCAATTAGCTGAGAGCCGCAGCATCGGTGATGAGACAGGCCACCATTCATCCTTAAAACACACACACACACACACACAGAGACCACTATTATGGCACAACAGATTTATTACACACCCATACAGTACAAGGCAGTGCCGCCTCTAAATATAGCCTCTATCTGTCTGGCTGCCGCTCTCTGGAGCGAAGTGGAAACCAGACGGACGTCGCAGTCGCTCCGACCTGAGCTGCATCCAAACCGCCGTCGACACGTCAGCCAAACAAAAACGGTCGCTTCCTAAATGCTAAATGTACATTTATTCATAAAAAAAATAAAAAGAAAAAAGTCTCGTTGCCTGCAGGGATCATCGGCTACATCCCTCCAGGAAACTAATTCAGTCTTTTTATTCACTCATTATTTCCACATTTTGTGTTTTTAAGTTCCTCTAACTAGAGCTTTGTGTAACTGTTTGAGCTTCACATCATGTTATAGTTTTATTCTCTCACCAAAAACAAAGCTGTAGTGTTGCCCTAATTGTCTCATGCATGTTTTGAGAAATCCTTCAGACTAGCCAGCAGCAATTAGCAGCATCTGCATAGCTCATTATAGGAGCTACTTCTCAGTGTAACTCTGGTAAAAACGTTGTTAGTTAATAGAGACAGAGACCCAATATCAAGGCGTTAAATTACAAATCAAAATTTCTGTGGAGCCAGTACTATTTCATCAATATTTAGGAATTATTAAATTACTTAAATTTTATTTTAAAAAGTACTTGCAAGTTAATTTTGTCTTATTTAAAATCCTGTGTTTTAACTGTTTTGGTAAAATAATCCTAATGGCAAAAATAAAGCTTAAAAGAAAATTCGCAACTTTGGCCAGAGCAAAATATTATTTTAAATCGTCAGACACAAAACATTCGGTTGATGGGACCTCTGTGTGTCAGAAAAGCTTCATTTTTAAAAGTTTGATCAGCCTTTTAAACCAAATAAGCAGGTTAAAGTAAGGCTGTGGATGTACTATCAGTGTGTGCTTGATTCATAAATTTCAGTGATTATTGGCTAATATATTCCAAACATTATGAACTTATGCTAATGTAATATTTAGCCAGATGCTGAGGCTGGACACAAAGATACCCAAAATGCTGAAGGTCACAGAGTGACGGAAGAACAGGTTTTACAATCATCCCTAAAATCTGGTGAAAAGTCCCAACGGACGGCAGCGACTGGTGACCAGTAAGTCCTTCTGACCAGAAAACCAATAGAGTCGCCGTCACTTTGCATCAAATATTCATTTGCTACACTGGTTTTATAATTAGAATCGACCTCTTCTCCTCCTTTCTGCTGAGGCGTCGGAACGTGGCGTCGAATCCGTGACGGCGAATTTAGAGCTTGGAGATGAGCTGATAAACCAAATGATCTGTCCTGTAGCTTCATGTCTGCCGCCTGAAAAATCAGCAGAAACCAGAAAGGTACGAGAGAAACCAGAGGAAAATCTGGTTTCTTTCTTGTTTGTGTTGATTGCTTTGAAGTTTAAAAGGGCTGAAACGATTAATCGTGATTAATCCATTTTTTAAATAATGGTCTTCTAATTTAGCAATTGATTAATCAATAACTTGAGAATACAGGCTATAAAAGGTTATTTGCTGAAAGTAGAACACACTCAGAGCTGAAATTAAACCAAAACTGTACAAATATATGTACATATTTTGGATTTAAGAAAAAAAACCTTCTTTGAATGATCTGCACACACTAAAAAAATGCAATGTTATAGCCTTTGGTCAATAAAACGTTTATTTTGTCATTTAAAAAGTAAATTTAATGTTTTATTTACATTTTCTTAATGTGTTTCTGATATTCTATCAATAAAATAGCTGAAATGAAAATTTGCACAATCTGATTAATCGATTAATCGTCAGAATAATTGATTACTAAACTAATCGTCAGTTGCCGCCCTAAGCTTCAGGGCTTCCTAATTACATTTCATTCTGCATTTCAACTGACTGGAAATATTATTGACAAGCCTGAAAAAGTTGTTTTGTGTTTATTTTGAAAATAAATCACTTTATTTACCTCAACAAGCTTTAGTTATACATTTGGATCGGTCAGTTTCGAGCTTTATTTAGCTTTAAAATAACTGAACCAGTTTCCATTGATTCGTCTTGATATGTCTTTAAAATGTCTCAAAGTATTTCTAATACTGTATTAATCAAAGCTCCAGTAGTTAAATGAAAAATCTGCAGAACGCACCACTTTTTACATCTGATTAATCGATTAATCATCAAAGTAATCTGCTTTGTGTTTACTTCAATAAGAAATGGCTTTCTTTACTACAACAAGCGTTTTTCATGCAGTTAAATCTTTCCATTTCCAGTTTTAAAATCTCTGTTTGCATTGATTGCCTGTGAAGAAGTAAAAGTGGAACCAGTAAAAATTTTTCTGCTGGTAGAAAATAAAGCTCTGCAGGATCACAGAGGACATTCCTGCTGCGGCGGCTGCATCGCCACGGATAAAGCCACTTTAATGAACCTGATCTGAACAGAAAACGACGCTTAATGAGACACCCCGAAGGACGGCGACCGCACGGTCTGATTCTACTCGCGTTCGCACAGCTGCAGAGGAGACAGAGCCGATTACGTCCTAATTAAAGCCCAGATGAACCTGCAACCCGGCAGAATCACGCCTGTTTCAGCGACACCCTGAGACGCCACGTCTCCGACGATTTAGGCAGCTGCACCATGTTGTAGCGTCGTTAAAGTCAAACTTTTCCATCATTTGGTCCTCAGAAATCCTTATTCAAGACCCAATAAACAATTAAAAAACAATTTAATGGAAGAATATAAATTATGTTAGTATTTAAATACAAAATCTCTTACTCTAAAAACAAAATCTTACGAAGTATTTTGCAAATATCTTATCACACTCGAAATATAACAAAACTAATTTACAAGTAACTTTTCAGCAAGATGTGGGAGCCAATAAGAAAATAGTTTTGTTTTATTTCACGTGGATTAAGATACTTAAACTAAAAATTAGACCAAAAATTCCTGGTACAGTGTTGTGTTCTGCAAAAATGCAAAATCTTACCGAGTTATTTATTGTGCAAGTATAAACAAACAAATTTACAAGTAAGCTTTTATAATACAGGAGCTCATTTTAAGTCAATAATTTCTTAATATTGATGAAAATACGAGTTTAACTGGCAGATTATTTCACTGGAAAAAATGTCTAATTATACATGAAGTAATCTGCCAGTGGTATTAGTACTTTTTCATCAATATTTACTCCTACGTCACGTTGAAAAGTTACTTGGAAGTTACTTTTGTCTTATTTCATGTGTAATAATAGACCACAAATGCCTGGTAAGATTTAGTGTTTTTGAAGTGTAATGTCAGATTTAGTCCTCAAATCCTGGAGAACAATTTTTCAAAACTCAACAGACGATTAAAAGACAATTTAATAGCAGAAAATAAAGAAATAAGGTTAAAAGTTTCGACACGTTGGCTTATAAAAACACGAACTTTAGATTCAACCTCTGGATCCTGTTTGTCGTCTGCCACCATTTCAGAGCTCAGTCTTTAATCCCGCGCCATGATTGCAGTTTTCAGTATTTAATATCCCCTCTGCACACACACACACACACACGCACGCACACACACACACACGCCAAAAACCTGCACACATCTGTCGCAAAAGGCCACACAAGCTAACCAAACACCTGACACACTTCCACGCGCTCCATCGACGTTCCTCGTTTCAGCACTCAAAGCCTCTTATGCAGCTCTAAGCTCTCAGAGTCAGAGATGGAAAACCGCAATATTACAAGTCACACACACATCTGCGTCAGTAATGAATTTCCTGTTTGTTAGCCGCTTCCATCTTCATTAAACGACTTATTCATTCCAGTTGTCTGCTGTTTATCAGTTGTGGAGGGGATGATTTCCTCTAAATGAAATTGCTGCTTTGAATCTGTCCAAATTTGTCAAATTAACAGTGAAAAATGGTGGCGGGGCCGAAGGGTCTGAGCCGCAGCGTCACGGCGGATCAGGGCTCTGGCTGGCCTGCGACGTGCGTTGGGCTTTTTCTGAGTTGCTTTTTCATTTTGAAACTCCCAGATGTGTTTGTGTTTGCTGATGAGATTCAACAATCATCTGAAGTTGTTTGTTTGGGTCTGAGTCTCTACCAGACAGACGGTTGAATCGCAGACTCACTGGCTGAGACAAAGCTGCAGCTGAGCATCGAAATCTTTTAGTGCCATTTTTAAGATACATTTTTACGTTTTGTTTAAGTGGACATATTCTGCTAAATGTAAATTTTGCACATTTTTTGTATTTGGGTTTTTACTGCTTCTAAAAAACAATCTTAAGAACTTTAAAAAAACTGTTTTTTGGCAGTAAGTTCATGACCTTTGGTGTGTGGAAAATGAAAAGTTTCAAAACCCTCTGGAATGTAATGCCACAAATCAGCCGGTTACCTAGCAACTCCAGCGGAATTCTGGCCGTTACCTAGCAACCCCAGCGGAATTCTGGCCGTTACCTAGCAACCCCAGCGGAATTCTGGCCGTTACCTAGCAAGCCAAGCTTAGCTCCAGCACGTTTGGTCAGCCAGTTTTACCACTGTATCCACTGCACAATGGCTGCTGGAAAATCAAACCTCTTGCTGCATTCTTAGTCAGTTGTACAGGAGGCTCTACTTATGCTTTTCAGAGCTGTACATTTGTATAATTGCGCGTCTGTTTGGAGCCATTTTTACGTGCCTCTGTAAATGTTGAGTTGGGGGCGTGGCCAACAGTGACCTATCTGGATTTAAAGCGACAGAGCCATAAAACAGCTCAAACAGGCAGAACTGAGCAGACTGAAATCTCATGGTCTCAGAATGATTTTGTTCAGAAAATCTAATGAACATGTTTTGTATAGGCCACAGACCCATTCAAAGCTTTTCAAAGAAGCGTTATGTCACCTGTGCATCAGATTGGAGCCTCACAGAGCAAAACATCTTTTGAGTTTCAAAATGATCTGAATTTAACCTGAACTCTACAAAGACACCAAACAGATTCCATGTTGTTGTTTTTGTTTCTCTGTTGGTTCTTTATAAACAGAAAGATTTTTTCCAGCAAAAACTTTCCAGGTTGATCTGAAACAAAACAAGAATGAATATTTTAAAAGCATCTCTGTTCAGTATGGAGGAGGGTCTGTGATGCTGTGGGCCTGTTTCTCTACTAGTGACTCAGGAAACACTGTAACAAATCTGCAGCATTATGTTGTGCATGAACATAAGTTCAAGGCAGAAACACATCAGCGATGACAATTTAAAGTCTAAAAGTCATCAGTAGAAAAGATTATTAGCTACTGGAGACTTTTAAATGTTTCAAGGACAAAAACAAAGTGTAAAATAAACTCCAATGTTCTTTCTCAGGTTCTGCAAACCTGCAAGGGGGGAAATGTTACATTTTATGACTGGACATTTGGGAAAAAGAAGGAAAACATTTAATTTGTTTGTAAAGTCTGAAGGAAAGGCATTTTCATTTTTTTAAAATACAGCAACTTGAGTTAAGTTTGGAAAAATTCACCTGAATGAACCAGAAATCGTCTGTAAGAGCTTCACACTCGGCGGGAGAGGGATAATAACACGGGTCGGATTTGATGAATAAACATGATGTCATCTGTCCTAAAAAAAGATGAAAGGGCCCAATTTATGAATCTAAAAACAATCTTAGCCTGTATTAAATATTCTTAGTTTAAAATGATGGAGCTGATGACACTAAAAATGACAAAATCTACTGTGGATAAATCTGGAGGATTTTTCTACTACAATTTATCCCATTTATTTGAGCAAAATAGGATTAACCTCTAAGTATTTGTCTTTTAAAACTCAGAAATATTACATGTCAGTCTCCAGTTGTGTTTTTTGTTTGTTTCTGTTGCTGTAAAGGTCGAATTAAAAGTGACAGAAGCTCATTGCCTCCCTGCTAAGTGCCTTCCTGAGTGCGTTTCTGTGTTCGAAGCCTCCGCCGGGATTTGAACCCTGAACTCTGGCAGGTTGAGCAGCAACTCAAGCGGAACGAGACGCGTCTGCCGGCGCGGCGTTAATACCGCCGCAGACACACAGACACCTCAGTCGGCTTTCGCTTCATACGTGGCGGCTAACAGGCGTTAGCCGTTAGCTTCAGTCATAAATGTTTGACCTGAAAGAGGGAAGAAAGTCACGGATCCAAGAGGAGCAATTTACTGAACCTTTGAACAAAGGAAGCGTCATGTTCTGGTCTTCCAGCTCGGGCTGGGCGATATGGACTTAAGATATTCTGATAAAAAAAAAAAAAAAAAAAGATTTTTAAATTACTTATTTTTAGAGATGAAGAATCCAGTTGATTCTATAAAGAGATTATTTATTAATTATTTTTTAATTTATGGTAGTTTTTTTTTTTTCCCACAATAAATGATAAACAATGTGATAAATGTGCACAAAAGATACATTTTGTCCATAATTTATCTTTTGATGAAAAGACAAAATACAATTTTTCTGTAACTTTAAGAGGCTTTAAGGCTGGATGTTTCCTATCAGTCGGTATTGATAATTATTGATTAGATTCTTATTTTAAATACCTGAAATACCTCCCCTGATTTAAAAAAAAAAAAATTTTTTTTAGTTTGTTTTTAAGCAGTTATGGAAGTTTCTCATCCGAGTGTTGCTAGGCGACCAAAGTTGGAGGGAACTTGAAGCTGCCAGCAGGTTGTTGCTAGGCAACCAAAGAGAGAGAGTTAGTAGATTCCACCAAGCTAGCTTAGCTAACGCCTTTTCTCTCCCAGTGAATATTCTGTGTATTGAATATGCTATCAGAGGTATTGATCTATGGTGATATATTTGATATTCTCTACGTTTGTTTTTTTTTTTTTTGACTGAAACTGACCATGAAAGACGAAGCGGTCGGGGATCGACGCCGTCGTTTTCTCTGCTGTTGTGTTCAGACTTTAATAAGGCAGAGCTTAGGGGACCGTAAACAGAACGGCAGGAATATGTCCGACTGACCCGCAGATCAATGCGGAGCTGAGCGAGCGTTTGTGTTATTTATTCAGCGCCGGTCCGATGGCGGCGCTCTGTAACTGTGACGGCTCTCAGCCGGAGTGTGTGTGGCGGGCGATGCGTGCCCTTGGGAAGCGCTGCTTTAATGCTGCCTGTCAGTGAAATATGACGGTCATAAAGCCTTTCAAACACTTGCGCTAACTCTCATTACTGCAGAGTGCGCGCGCACACACACACGTACACGCACACACACACGCACACAGCACACGCACACGCGTCCTTGAGATGATCTCTGCAGATAAACGGTTAGCATCTGTTTACACGCGTTTTGGTTTTTAACGTCTCACCGTTGAAAACGCCGTTTTATGCAACTTTATCCTTCGTGCTTTTCACTTCAGTCCAGTTTGAAACCAGCAGATGAGCAAAAATATTCACACAATTCTTACTGGTCCCACTGGTGGAGATGCATTAAAAAAAAAAAAAAAAAAACGGAAATAAATTCCTCTGATTACACGGCTGAATCTCTTTCCTAAAAATTATTTTAATATCAAATGTTCCTGTATTTGGATCAAGATTCTTTTGTTTTAAATTTATTTTGTTTATTCTCTTATGACATTATTTTCATTAAAACCAAATCAAACCAATTAATCGCCTGATAAATTAAAACTCGATATTATTGTTGTTGTTTTGCTCTTTCCAAAAACTGGACGATAAAATCTTCAGACTGGTGATTTGTTCTCAGCTACTGGATCCACTGGGGAAAAGACTTCATAACTCATTTTATTTGATGTTTTATTTGTTTTGGATATTTAAAATATCTTCCAGTTGCAGAGTTAAATATTGATTAGAATTTAAAGTTTATTGATCTTTGGCAATGTGTTAATTGTATAAAACCAATAACATCGTTTATCGCGATAACTTATCGGACAATTTATAGTCCAGAAAAATGTGTTATCCTGACATTCTTACTAAATTTTTATTAAATGTTAAATTTGTGTCTCCTAATTTTGAATCTGATTTATTACGTTAGCACAAAACTAGTCAAATTTCACGTATTTTAAACATTTCAAATCGTCAGATTTTGACTCATTTGGTTAAATATTTCGGTTTCTGCCGTCTCCCTCCTAAATGCTGCAAACCGAGACTTTCCTGAGAAGTCGGATGTTTTCATTTCGCCGCCGCTGCTTGTGCGATAAATCTTGACAGAAATCTCATTTCACCTGCAGAGATTTTAAAAATGACCCGCAGGCTTACGAGAGCCGTTTCATCCAGGATAAAAACCATTTACTGTTAAAAATCAGATATTACAAGATTTAGGACTTGCACTGGAGCGTTTTTGCAGATAGAAATAAAGCATCTGAGTTATTGTCTCATCTTCTTGCTTCATGAATCAAAGCCACACCTCCAGCCGCTGTGATGAACGGGAATGACTTGGAGTCGGCCCGATTCTTTCATATTGGCTCAAACGGAGGGAGGAGAGCCGAACTGCAGGGTGCGTCTCGCAGTCAAACCCGTTTATATTTCACAAAATAAACTCCAAAAGACGGATAAACAAACAGACACTTTGCTCGTTAACAGCTTGGTGATTGTTGCAGTGTTTTGGCTGCAGAGGTTTTAATAAATTGGAATGGTGAAAGTAACGTAAAAGATGCTTTCAGACCTCAAATAATGCAGAGGAAACAAATTTTCATTGATTTAGAAACAACAGAACGGATGTTTTTGGTGGAATAAACTGCAGGTTTCCGGTGTATTGATGATTTTGATGACAAGATGTGACATTTGTTGTTGGTTTCTCAGCCGGTGAACGTCGTACAATCTGCCTTGCTGCAGAATGCGCTCCGTAAACCAACTTGATTGATTAAATCGATGCAGGTGAAGGAATGCGTAGAGGTTTCACCTGCCTGCCGCCGTCGCCATCATGGCGCCCAGCGGTCGCTCAAACTGCAGCGTCGCCGAGGAGCCGCGGCGCGTCGCCGTGGGCGACGGCGTCCCCGCGGCCCCCGGGCTTCGCTCCGGCCTGCAGCCTGAGGAAACTCTGCTGGAAGGCAGCTGGACTCCAGGTTTAAGACGCCAAATGCGTTCTGCAGCTCTTGGTTCCCATCCAGATCTGTTTAAGACGTGGAAAAGTCATTTTCGAGACGGGAATGTGACAGCTAATCCGCACGGTTCATCGCTGCGCTTGTTTCCATCATGTCTCCGTGTGATCTTTTAGTTGCTTTAAAGTCCAGCAGAATGTAGTTTACAGATAATCAGATTAGGGATTAAAAGATTTTACATAAATATTTGGATTTGTTCTGCCATTAATGTGAAGCAGCGAGCTGTGCAGGTTGGGAGACGGGGAAAATGTACTGCATATGAGTAAACAAAGCAATGCTAGCCATTCTGTTTGTGCTGATCCAGCTGTGTCAGTGTGTGTGTGTGTGTGTGTGTGTGTGTGTGTGTGTGTGACAGATATAAACCCAGTCAGCAGATAAAGGAGGCTGGAGGGGGAAGGAGCGACCCAAAGGGAGAGTAAAAGAAAGCAGGAAGAGTTTGCCATGCAGAGGTTTGCATGAGCTCTAAAGGTTTCCAACTGTGGCAGACAATAGGCGAAGCTCGGCTCTCTGTGCGACAATAGGCTCTTTGACCCCGGTCAGGCCAGCAGGAGGGAGAGCGGGGGGCACTGAGGGCGTCCCATCTGTCTCACCACAGAGCGTGAATACATCTGGACTGTGAGCGCGACGGAAGGTCGACCTCATTTCTGGTTTCTGCTCAAAGTTACTAAAACTGACGGACAGCGCTGGCTACGTTAGCATCCAGCTAGCAGTGAAGCCGCTTGGACGAATGCTTGTGTTTTGTGAATTATCTCAGACGCCACACTGTGTTTCTGATTAGTAATCATGTTGTGGTATTGTGTGGCTGTGAGTTACTGGTGGAAATTTATACAATTTTAACTTTAAGCCTTTAAAAGCTAGCATAGCTAAATGCTAAGTATCAAACTGTTCTTTCTTGTGAGCTTCTGGCCATGTTTCCTCACACAAGGTAGAGAAACCTGATCACTGATTTGATCAGTCAACAGCTTTACCAAACATTTAATAGTCTACGTTATTGATAAAACTGTTTCCGAGTTTCCCAAATGGACAGCGCTAGCTACGTTAGCATCCAGCTAACAATGAAGCTAGTTTGACGGATGTTTGGATTTGTGCGTCATATCAGGGTTTGATTAACTTCACCTATTTCTGTTATAAATCATGATCTATGCAGTAAAATTGTGACAATTTGGCTGAGATTTACTGGCAAAAATTTATAAATTTTTAACTTGATTTTAAGAATTAATGTCTAGTTTGTTGTGCAAATATCTTGAAATGAGACAAAACTAATTTAAAACTAACCTTTCAGCAAGATACAGCAGCTTGTTTTAAATCAATAAATCCTTAATATTGATGAAAATGTTCTAGCTCCACCGGCAGATTATTTCATCCATAAAAATAAATTTTTCACATGTTATAAGTGAAATAATCTAAAGATGAAAGTTGAACTTTTTCATTAATATTAAGGATTTATAAACTTAAAACAAACTGCGACATCTTGCTGGAAAGCTGCTTATTATTTAGTTTTGTTTTATTTCAAGTGTGCTAAAACATTTGACTTATAAACTAGACCAAAAGTACTGGATACGATTTGCACCACAATTTTGAAACAAACTTCCAGAAAACTGCAAATCAGCCGGAACACTGATTTCCTTGGAGTCCAAGCTAATAGTTGCCTTTTATTGAAGCAAATTGAATATTGGCCAACATATTTAATGTTTATTAAGTGTCTATGTATGTTTTACATGCCTTCATGCAGGATTTATTTTGCAGCAAAAAATAAAATGTAAATGACGTATTGGGAATCAAAGCTGCTCGATTTGGGTTTTTTGTTTTTTAACGACCCATTTCCAACCGCAGGGCGTCGTGTAAAGCGGACGGTTTGCGACCCGGTCGTCAGAAAACGCCGCCTGTGGCCGGGTCTCAGTCAGCAGACATTAACTGACGGACGTCTCTTTCGTTTTGCCTCCCCGTCATCCTGACTGTCAGCTCGTATGACAAAGCTTCTCTCAGCGAGACAGCGAGGAGCTTGGCTCAGCATCGCGGCTCTTCAGGAAAACATCTTTATCATGTGGAGAGACAACACACACACACACACACACACACACACTGACCCAAACGCTGCGATTTCAGCTGGTTTGGCTGCAGGATTTTGCCCCGTTTTCCCATAAATAGCCGACATAGCTGGATTTGTCTCCGTGTCGCCATGGGGATTTCTCTTTCACCGGCTGCCATGGCGATGGCGCCGGGTCTTAGTGTTTGTCCATTTAATGCAGGTTTGCAGAGGTAGAGCAAAGCAGAGGCGCGCAAACACCCCGCAGGTCCAACCCCCCCCCTCTCTCCTCCCCGGCGCACAAAGCAGAGGATTGTGGGACTGTACACCCGTTGCCGTGGTGACGAGAATCAAAGTGACAGCTCTCCTTTAGGAGGAGCGCCCCCGCCTCCGCCCACCGCCTCTCCTCCCTTAGCAGGTGTAAGAGGGAGAGAGAGAGAGACGTCTTTCTTTCTTTCTGCCGGGTTTTGGTCGGCTTCCAGATCCTCCCGCCTTCTGTCCTTGAAAGCGGCTGAAATAAGCAAATCCAGGCGGCGGTTTGTGTGTCGGCTTTTAGTAACGTCACAAACTCGTCGGGCGTTTATTGAAGACGTTGCGTCAGAAAGACACTCATTCAGCCAAATTAATGCGACGGGTCGGAGCGAAACGTTCTCTGACCCGATTGGACCTCTGCAACAGAGACGCTTTGCATCGGCGGGGTCAGAGGTCGGATGTAAAGGCTCAGAAATGGCTGCACTGTAAATTATGACATCGTATCTGACTGGATAAAACGACTGTAATTTAAATTTGGTCGATGTTTTGCTAAGATTCAAACAAAGCCCAGCGAATTATAATGTTGACTTCAACTGAATAAATTCAACTTATTTTTATGTTGTTAAAATAAGCATTTCATTTCAATAAGTTGAATGTGCTTTGAACTAACAACAGAACAAACTCTTGACTTTCGAGCGCAGAAAACTAAATCCAAATCTAAATTCAAAGTTAAATGATTAAAGTCGCAGTGGTCCTAATCGTCTTTTGTATGTTTAAGTAATTCCCGGGGATCTAATTTAAAGAAAACTAAATGTTGAGGCAACGAGTCTGCGAGCCTTGCTGATGAGGTTTTGCAGTGCGCTGCCTCCGAGGCGGGACAAGGTGAGCCGCAGACAAAGAAGCTCATAAATGCCGGTGAGAACCAGTTGTGAATTGCTTTTTTTTTTTTTTTTTCTTTACAGACCCCCAATCTGTGGCAGAGGGACAAAGGTAGCCCTTTGGGACCCTTCGCCCCTCTGTTACACACACACACACACACACACTCCGTTATAAAGGGCTGGCTCCACAGCTGCTCTCGAGTCGCCCCGTCCCTCCCCACTCCATTATTTTTAATCCCTCCAGTGAAAGCTCCCTCAGTTTCTGCCCCTTCTTTTAACTCTCCAGCCTCCCCCAACACTCCTCGTCGCCCCCGCAGTCTGAGGTCCCACAAAGCCGTCAGCTGTCATATCTCCTCTCTGACACATGGGCTGGACTTTAATTATGAAGATCTCAGCCTGGCGAGCGAGCGAGCGAGCGCGCCGCCTGCCCGGAGTCCGCCGGGTGTAATTACACGAACGCTACAGATGTAACGGTTGAGTTCCTGGTCGGACAGGATTTGGCGCTGGTCACATGACGGGTCGGTTCTTAATAACCGAGCATCTGGCTCAGGTGGTTCAGCAGAGATAAAGCACCTTGATGTGTCAAACGCATTTTCATTTTGGGCCACATGAGGATCATAAAGGTTCTTGTGCCAGATTGTATGGATAATTCTGAAACTGTTCAAACTTTCCTGCACCACAAAACCACAAATGTTTTAAAATATTTGCTAGAAATTTTGAGATATTTTAAGATTTTGTAACTCTGACTTTGATCATATTGAACAGAGTCAAACTGACTGCCTCGGCCTTGCTTCTTATAAAGTTAGACCAAAGTTTACAGAAGAAATTCTGCCACCTGCAGGTGGGAGTTGGTCAATGTTTTTGAACATTTTTGCAGAAAATTTGCAATATGTATTTTCACATTGATCCCGATATTTTCTTTGTGTTTTAGTGATACATGTATGTAAATATATAAGGTTTTTTTTTTGCGATCAGAACCACTGACTTTGTGGTGCTAATTTAGGAAATTTGCAGTCAAAATGTTTCAGCCTCAAGCTCGTCGGAAACTTACTGAAGAAATACTGCCACCTGCAGGTGGGAGTTAGTCATTTAAATCCAACATTTTGAACTTTTTTGTGAAAAATTGGAGTTTCCAAACGGCCCAGTCACCAGTCAGAGACGATCAAATGGAAAATCGGCCAATCCCAGTCCATTTTTTATATATTTTGGTTCATCTCTTGTTATGGATTTGATGCCGTGGAGCAAAAAAAGGACAAATTTTGGCAAACCAAGACAATGATTTGCCCTCTTTATCCCCTCTTTGTGTCGTTTTCACCTTTAGTAACTCCATTCTCTGGTCCCCCATCAGTTGTCAGTTGTCCCTTGTGATTCGTCTCAATGAACTCGAGCTTCTCTCTCCGTCCAACTCGCTCAGCTTTCATCTGCCTCCAGCCTGCAGCCGTCTGTTGCAGTAAATCACACAACCGTTCTGCATGTGGTTGTCGTTAATGCAGATGAGGTCACACTTCCAGTCAGGCCCCGCCCTCCGCGTGTCTCGCATGCATGTCCGCAGCGACACGCCGATCGCACAGAGACACTCAGAACAAGGTGAACATCCAGCTGGTCTCCGCCGCAGGTCTGACTCACTGCAGACAGAGGAAGACACCCAGTTAATTGGTGTTTTAGCTGATTGCTAATTGCCCCTTTCTTCCCTTACTTGTTTATCTGAAGGAGAAACATTCAGATAGACGACCAATTTGCTCCTCTTGTCTCGTGGAAACTTGTTTCTCGTCCTCCTAATTGGGCCATCTTTTTTGTTTTCACCACGTCTGCACCCTCGCGAACAAACGGCGACGCGGTTCTGACGTCCAGCCTGCAGCGGGGCGAATCTGGATCGGCTTTACTGGGAACATATTTACTTCCACTGGATGAAATGTGATGCTATCTGACTGAGAAAGCAGACGATGCCTGAAACTCTTCACAGTGACTTACCTTTTCTCTTCAGAGAGAGCCAGCACACTTCCACTACACTGCAAAAACACTCAATCTTATCAAGTATTTTTAAATAAAATAAGAGCTACTTAAAAGGAACATTTAAGCATGATACAGGGCCTCTTTTTAAAGAAAATAATTCCTTAATATCCATGAGACTTTTTGCTTAAAGGTTACTTTTGTATTCTTTAAAGTGAAGTAAGATATTTCCATTTGAATCAAGTCAGAAAGTCCTTGGTATGTTTTTATGTTTTTGCAGTGTAATCTGCTAAATCTCAAAGTTTTTATTTGACAATTTAGCATTTCTGCTAACCTTGAAAACATTCAGCGCACTAATCAATTCATTAATCACCTGGCTAAATTCTGCAGCGCTTACTTATTTGGCTGCTTTGCAAACTTTCAGTTGAAGTTTTTGTTTTATAGGATGTTAAGAATTCATCAGATGTTTCTATTTATGCTCTTATTTTGAAGTGAAGGAAGTCTCAACAGTTCAGCGAAAGTCTGTGCGCTAATGTCCCTTTATTGCTAATTAAGCTAGCTCATACAAAACAAAAAAAAATCACATATATGCGACTTATTTTTGGAGCCTCATGCTGTCCTAATCGCACGTGGTTCAATTTAGCATTAGCTTCTGCAAAATGTATCACTTTAGCGTTAGCAGAACTAATGTGCGTGTTTAGGGTTTGAGGGTTAGCAAAGCTAACCACTGCATAGAGCTGAGCAAACCATGATAATAGTTAGGAACGGCTAACAACAAAGTAAAACCAAAACCACCTGGGATGTTGACAGAGGAAGCTTTGAGGATGAATGGTTTTGTGCGTCTCTGCTTGCATTCAAACTTTTCAGTTGATACATGTGTTTTTCAAGCATTTTATGTTCTTGTGTTTTGCATGTGGTTTGGTTGGTTTGTTAAAAAGCCACAGCGGAGTTTACAATTCCAAACTTTGGAGAGCTGTCAGAGGACGCGGGCCGTTCCCAGGCAGCGTGAGGTTTTATTTGGCTTCAGTCTAAATTAGCTCATAGAGAGGAAGACGAAAACGAGCAGAAATGCAGGAGAAAACTTTGATTCTGTCGAGTTCCTGGTGGGGAAAAAAAAAAAGATTTCTCCGGTTCCTTGTCATGTTTCAGGTAACATGAACATGCCGGTATCTTGATTTGGCAAATGCATAAAACGGAAACGTGTTTTTTTTATTGCAGCATGTTACAGTTGGCGATGTAATCTGTCCTCAAGCCTCGACTTGGACAGCGCTCACATGCTGGATTACAAAGAAGCAACATGACCTCTGGATGTTTGCAGATCCCATCTCCAACTGTCGGACTCCCAACGTTTAGTTTGAGTTACAGTAATAAGCGTCTTCTGGAGCCAGAGTTTTATGCGTTTCCTGTGTTGATTTACGTGACGTGGGGCGGTTTCGCTGTCGGTGCATGCGGGAATGAGCTGCAGTCAGGAGTTCAGCAACAACTCGGCCCGATTTTACGCCGCGCTGTTTTCGGTTTCTCATGCTCTGCGTCTTCATGGCGAAGCCAGGCTCACATAAGTCTGGACAAACATGATCTCAGATGTGCAAAGAAGTCAAAAAACATGCCCTTATACACCCCACCTACACACACACACACACTGCAGTCCCAGCTGTAACAAATGGAGAGCAGATTTTGGATGATGATGATGATGTAAAAGACCAGGCATGCTGGTCTCCATGGATGACAAGTTTTGTTGAGTAAATGTTCAGTGTGTGTGTGTGTGTGTGTGTGGGGTCATTCTCTGGTATCTGAGCCACAACAGCTCTTATTGGTTCCCTGCAGGACTGGTTTTATTGTGCCAGTTGCATGCAGCGGAATGCACTCTGTAATTTTGGTGTTTCTGGGAGGACGTTTGGTCAAATTTCAGATCTTTCGTCTTTAGCCGGGATGGCGGTTGGAAATAGCTGGGAATCTTTTGGGTTGTTTTGCAAAAGTTTGCAGCAAACTTTCCTTTTTTTTTTTTCTTCTCCAGCCTCAATTTGCACGTATTTTAAACAGTCAGAGTCACTGATGAACATTTCCTCTCTGCAAACAAAGTTTTATCGGTTTGGAAATGAAAAGCAGGTGTGTGTTGCTGCAGCAGCAGCAGCAGGTAGGTCCCTCCATCGGTTATTTAGCAGCTGGGTGAAGCTGCAGCGGAGCGTGGCGGTAACGCTGCAGGTTTCCTGACATGATGTCATGAGGTGAGCGCTCGGCGTTAAGGAGAGAAAGGATCGCGCCGTGCTCCACTTCACATGCGCCGCGCTTTGGAAAGTTGTGAAAACGCCCATAAAGTGAGGCAGGTAACGAACGCCACAGACGGCGGGAGGAATCGCTGCAGCTCGGCGTTTCTGTGAGTCACTGGGGAAAAGGGCGTGTCCGAGAAAGAGGAGGGAAATGAGAGAAAGTAGAAGGAATGTAAACTGATAAAGTCGACAGAAAACATGTATTTATTGTTCTGTTATCTATTGGTTTGGTATTTTTTTGTTTTTTTCTTGGTCAAAAGAAACTTCCTTCCCCAGAACTGTCCGTATTGGTGGATTGTTTTCGCCTCCATACGACATAAAAAGGAGAATAAATCCCAAAGATTCATCAGTTTGATGCTCTGGATGATGCAGGTTTGTTTTAACGTTACGGCAGAACAGAAAAACATCGGCAATAAAAATTAAATTCCATATTCAGGAAGTGGTTGGGAAACTATTTTGAGCCCCATCATTCATGTCCCAGTTAGAAAATCCATCCCAGGGTCAGGCTGTGCAAAGCTGCAAGAAATTCAGCGCGTTTTAGACGAAGCCTGTCTGCTGAAAATTAACAATTTGTTTTTTTAATTCTATTATTACAACAGCTTATTTGGGCCTTTGTAGACAGAAAAAGTTAATTTCTGCAAAAAAAAAAAAAAACAAACAAAAAAAAACCCCCAAAGATTTTGAGATTAATCTCAGAAGTGTTTGAGAAAAAAAAAAAAAAAGGAAATTTCAGTTGCAAAAGTTAGACATTTGAACTCCATTGCAGTTCTTCCATCCATCCATTTTCTGTTCACCCTTATCCCTAATGGGGTCGGGAGTTGCTGGTTCCTCTCCAGCTGCGTTCTGGGTGAGGGGTCACCTGGACAGGTCGCCAGTCTGTCGCAGGGCAACACAGAAACAAACAGGACAAACAACCACGCACACACACACACATACACACACACACCTTGGGGGAATTTGGAAATACCAATTAACCTGACAGTCATGTTTTTGGACCGTGGGAGGAAGCCGGAGAACCCGGAGAACATGCAAACTCCGTGCAGAAAGACCCCGGGCCGGGAATTGAACCCAGAACCTTCTTGCTGCAAGGCAACAGGGCTACCAACTGCGCCACTGTGCAGTTCTTAAAGATGTTTAATATTAAACTAGATGAACATTTTTACTTTAAAGTAAAAAAACAACATTACGATGGCAGCTTGTTTGAGCAGATCTGTTTTGCTCTTTTTCTAGACTTTTATTTGAATCATTGCATTTTTTGGACGTGTTTATTTTCCTCAGGTTTTGATATGATGCGTAACCATGGTAACAGGGTGTTGTCTTTACAGTTGGGAGCAGCTGATTATATTTCAAAAGCTCAAATAATGGCGAATCCCTAAAGGAGGAAGTTAACATTTCCATCTCTGACTGGGATTTTAAACGGTGTGGCAAAAGCAAATGAGGCTGGTCAGCAGCGCTGGTCCATGTCACTGTGCTGTGTTGGTCTCTGCTGCCTGGAAATTAAGCTGTTAGCACGTCATGGTGTTACCGTAATACAGACAGTGACGATTTTTGATATGGGTGATGTGGGCAGTTGCCCAGGGCGGCATCACAGAAGGGACGTCAGTTGTTCCCTCAACAAGGATGCTACTACTACTACTACCGTGTTTTCCGGACTATAAGTTGCAGTTTTTTTCATAGTTTGGCCGGGGGTGCGACTTATGTGTGAAATTATTACACAATATTACATCATATCACATGTTATTTTCACACTAAACCACCAGAGGGCGCTCTAGGCCTGTGTTATAATGTGTGCGGTAGAAGCTACGTCCGGAGTTAGCCGAGTTGTTTACAAGCGACACTGAAGATGAAGACTTAGTGATTTGGAGCGACACGGAAGGTTTGGTAAACTTGTTAGCATGTTATTTATGCTATAGTTATCTGAATAACTCTTAATATGTTATGCTAACATACCAGGCACGTTCTCAGTTCGTTGTTTATGTGTCATGTAACGTTAGCATACCGTACAATTACTCAGCCTGTTGTTGCCTCTATTCTATTTTTATTGCCTTTCAAGATGACATGTCTGTTCTTGGTGTTGGATTTTATCAAATAAATTTCCACCAAAAATGCAACTTATACTCCGGTGCGACTTATAGTCCGGAAAATACGGTACTACTTTATGCATTTGTAGTGGAGTAAGTTCCCTTAGTAGCTGTTTTTGTAGTTTTCTACTACAATAAACAAACATGTTTTCTTGCATTTGGGTGAAGTATTTTGGATTAGACTGAACTGAACTGACGTCCGACTAAAACTAAAGCTCGCCTCAAACCGGGTCACCAAGAGGGCAGCTAACAGATGAGCCACATGATGATGTATAAACTTGGATTCTCATCTCCTCTTCATGAAGTCTGCTTCATAAAGCCTCATTATGTGTCCAACAAGTGGCTGAAAAGACGTCGAGTGTGAAAGACGAAACGGTCTCAGGGGGACAGAAACACGACGAAGGGAACAGAACATGCTTCCGTTTTCCCCTCCTTCTGCCTTGACACCTTCTCTGTCAGATCCAGTCTTCCTCGTTGGGATCACAACGTGAATTTAAATGAGGTTCAAGTTCGGTTTAAGTAGTTCACGTTGAATGGAGGTCAAGGCAATGTCCCAGAAAGTGTTTACAGTGTGTGAGGGAAAAAACGGACAAACAGTCGGATAGAGAGAGATGCTGACAGCAGAAATGGGGCAGCTGACGGGGTAACAGGACGGCTGGAGGCACCCGGGGGAGCAGAGTTGGATTTGGGGGGGATTTAAGGCTGTAGCGAGGGGGACAAGGAGGCTTAGACCAGCTGACTCTGTTCTCGTAACTCACACACGAGCCAAAGACGAGAAACACAGCACGAAGACTCAAAAACATGAAATTAGACGAGTAAAGTGGAGAAATTTGTGTATAAAGATATAAAAGAAACGACAAGGCTGAAATGATTAATCGTTTTGAATTGATTATTGAAATAATTGTTGACTAATTTATTAATTATTTAATCGTTAACTAGAAAAATGCAGAAAAAAGACTCAAAAACATAAAAATAGAAAAGTAAAGTGGAGAAGTCTATAGATAAAAGCATTAAAAACCACAAAAGGGTTGAAACGATTAATCATGATTAATTGATTACTAAATTAGTTGATTATTTCTATAATCGATTAATCGGTGAGTGGAGAGAAGCAGTAAGAAGATACTAAAAAATTAACTTAAGATTAAATTTACTAATTGAATAATTAACTCAAGAAAATTATATACATAAAATTAGAGGAGTAAAGTTAAGACATCTATGCAAAAAAAAAAAACCATTAAAAAGCACAATGGAGCTAAAACAATTAATAGTGATTAATCAATTATTTAAATAATTAACTAATTTAGTTATCAGATAAATAACTGGATTCTTAAGAAGATGCTAAAATATCAAATTAGAAGAGTAAAGTGGTGAAGCTTTACATAAAAACAATAAAACCACTTCAGGGCTGAAACGATTAATCGTGATTATTCGATTATTTTAATAATAAAATTTCCAGTTTTTTTTCTAGTATAGTTTTTTTGTAGCTCAGGAATTTCTGTTTTTTTTTTTTTTCTGAAATTAATCTGAAAATTTAAAACTTTTTTGGCAGAAATTTACTTTTAACCTATATCAATATGTAAGTTGGTTTGGCAACTTAATTACTAATTGGTGATAGCCCAGATACCATTGGTAGCATTTTAGCTAACATTAACTTTAAAGCTAATGTGAACAGAGATTGGAGAGAAGATGTTAGTCAACATGTTCGTGATGCTACTCATAGCATTTTAGCTAAGTTTAACTTTTACAGGGGATTTTTAAATATTGTCAGGTATTACTGCAGATCAACATGCTAATGATAGCCTACATGCTATCTTTAGATAGCTTTAGCTTTGAAGCTCGTTTTAGCTTTAACATGGATTTGTACATAATGAATGAAGTATGCTACTCTGGCTCATGCTAATGATAGCCAACATGCTACTATCAGTGTTTTAGCTTTGTGGCTACATCCAGCTTTAGCCTGAGGTTGTACATATAGAAAGTACTCTAGCTCACCATGCTAATGATAGCTTATATGTCATCATTAGCATTTTAGCTAACTTTAGCTTTTCATCTCTTAAGCAGCTGTTTGCACACCAGGTGGAGTAACTCAAAATGATGAAACATATTTAATGACCCAAGCTTTAGCTGATTCTTCTCTTCAACTTTTGATCTCTCAGTTTAGCCTTTAAACAAAGTTTTTCACACATTTCTGACACTCCTTTGCTGGGATTCTTTACACTGACTCAAAGTTTTCAGTAAAACATTTCGCTTACAGCGCGGGAAATGAACTTTTTTTTCTAGTGCAATTAAAAGATGAGGTGATGCATGAAGGAAGAAGAGATAAGAAATGAAACCAAAAGAGCTGAACGTCAGGGGTCAAAGTTGAGAATTTGCCTTCCTTCTTCTCTGTGCCACTTCTTTATGTCGCTGCTGTCACTCTGGGTGCGTTGGGGAAAGATGTCTGCCTTTCACGGCCGCCACATCCCAGCATGTGCGAGGGGTGTTAGTAGAACCAGGACAGCGCTGAAGTCGTTCGGCTTGAGCAGGAATTCACATGAGGTCCGGTTACCTTCGCCAGTTCTCAGAGGACACAGAAACACGGTGTGTGTAAGACAGATGAGCATGACAGTGATTAGGCGTGTGTATAAATAGTTGTCTGTGGTGACACGGTGAGATCTGCAACTTTCTAGAGATCCGGACGGCCGAGAGTGTGAATGTATCTGAATTCTTTCCATAGGTGTGCGAGTGTTTAAAAGGGTTCCTGCAATGTCGCCGTTTAATGGCATGAGACGGGAATGTGTGTGTAATCCCCAGGGAAGACCTGAGTTAGTCCAGCCGTTACGCGTTCCCGTCTATTCCAGAGGAGTTTTGAACCTCTTCAGTGACACCTGTTCACCTGTGGATGTGAGCACGACGTGTTTTCAGTGAAACTGATATCATCAGACTTGCGTTGGTGTTTTGCCACCCTGGGAAACGAAGGAGTGTGCTCACGTGTTTATGCACGTCAAACCCCGCAGATAAAACGGCTTCATGCTCCTGCTAACTCATGCTAGCCTTTTGTGGTGGAATAAAAGTTATTTCATAACTTTATGTGTAATGTAAATTTTACAATAAAAGGGAAAAATGTGAAAAGAAGAAAGTAGCACAATATGCTAATGGGCTTGTAGCAGAGCTAATTTTTCTTTTTAGCGGTTAGCATTTTGGCTAATTTTAAAAACTGTTTGCCACCCTCAGCTTCCCCTGCAGTAATTGTCACAGATAAATCCTAAAGTACTGATTTATTTTGTCGACTGGTGGGAAGCGAAGGATTGTGCTCAGGTGTTTCTGCAGTTCAAACAGTGCGAATGCAGCAGCTCCTGCTAACATGCTAACTGTTCCTGGTAAAGCAACATAAGACTGTAATAAATTATTTTAAAATGTTCCTTTCATATAACGTAGGTTTTTTTTCTAGAATATTTAAAAAGAAAAAAGCAGCACAATCCGCTAATAGCAGAGCTAATTTTAAGTTTAGCGATTAGCATTTTGGCTTTAAAAAACGTTTGGCACACTCAGCTTTCCATACAGTAATTTTCACGGGTAAATTCTCATTTACTTGGCTGCTTTATAGACCTTCAGTTGGTAAACTTTTGGTTATGGACTGTTAACGATTCTTCATCTCGTTAGACGTTTATATTCATGCAACAAATAAACTGAATTATGAAGTCTTTGTTTGAACACTTGATGAAACTACAGCAAAAATGTAGAAATAGACGTAAAAATGAGTTTAGCTGCTATTTCTGTTGAGCTGAGGATTTGTTTTTTTGTAGAAACAAAGTAGGAATTCACGATCATCTGCGCAAATATTTAATTTGAGGAGAAATTTAGTTTTTTTTCATGTGCATGTGAGCTAAAAACTTTATTTTTTAACCTAATTTTCAGTTCATTAAAAATCTTTTCTTTGTTAGTTACTATATTTGGTGAATTTCTTTGTTTGGGAGATGAAAGATGAGCTTTCTTCATCACTTCAGCCACATGCTTCATCTAAATGCTTCCTCACAGATTTCCATTTACTTCACTCTTTGATGAGGAGGAGAGAAAGAAAACGAGGAGAGGCTGAGATTAGCAAAGAGGTGAGAGGAAGACGAGGCCGAAAGAGGGGGAAGAAATGTGAGGAGAGCCAGAGGAGAGGCCGGCCTTCAGCTGTTTGCTCGCCATGGGCCGGGTCACTCGGGCAACCGGGACTCTGCTGCCAGGAAGCGAAGGCAGGAAGGGAGGGAGACGAGGGAGGCGAGGCGAACATGTTGGAGAGAAAAAGCTTGAAACGTTAATCTGAACATTTTGACACGTTAATGTTGCTATTTTGACCTATAAGCCTCTCGTGTCGCGTCGCTGAACCGAAGCGCCAGATTTGAACGAATAACGCCGGTTGCTCGGCTCCAGAACGAAAATCGACGGTCGCGACAGTTCAACAGGAAATGAACGGAAAGAGACGTTTCTAAGGTAACATTTAAAACAAAATGGCGTCCTTTAAACCGTTGGTGTCAAACTTGGGGATAAGCTTAAACATAACTAAGTTTATTACAGATTCTTGTAAAAATGTTCAGAAACGTTGACCGCTGACTCCCACCTGTAGGGGGCAGTATATTTTATTTTTATGACACTGAAGTCAATATGGCTTCTCACAGTTTGATGTTATTAATGGATTTGATCAAAACATTCATCAGTTCTTTGAAAATATTCATGATTTAAACTTTCCTGAATATAAAAATTCTTCACACACGTTTTGGTTTCAGGCGATTAAATGTTTTCTGAAAACTTTCATGCAGTGGAGAGTTTTAAAAAAAACCTCTAATTAAATGTTTTTAATCTATTTAAATCAGATAACCGAGATCATTTAAACAATGTAATAACGATAAAGGTTTGAAGTGGAACCATGGTAAAGTTTCAGTTTTAGAGTCCGGATGAAAGTGTCTCCTAGTTGCAGAAACGTAAACAGAGAAAGTGTTTCTGAAGCAGAAGCAGCGAAGCAGAGAACATGGAGGGAAAAAGCGGCTCTTCCCAGTGAGAGGCTTTACATCAGTCCAGAGGAATTCCTGCCTTTTCTTCCAGATCCTTTTGTTATTCTTTAAAGCGGGTCGCCTTATTCTCCCCGCGTCTCGGCCGCTCCGTCACTGCCGGACCTCTGGCCGGAGAAAGGACCGGGACGGGGGGCAGCGAGGAAACTGGGTTTTATTCTGCTGGTTTGCTGCGAATGTAAGAAAGATTTACTGCAAAAAGAAGAAAGTTTCAGCACCGATTGGTGTGAAAATTTACATTTTGCACTTGTTTTGGTTCTTCCAATTTGGTTTCTACTGCTTCTACGCTGCAAGAACAGAAAAGTTACCAATTATTTTTATTCTAGGTTCTAGCGCAGCTCCATTAATACACTTTAAATATTGTGTATTATTATATAACTAATAACCTTTCAGCAAAAGAGAGGAGCCTGTTTTAAGTCAATAATTCTTTAGTATTGATGAAAAAGTTCTAGTTCCACAGGCAGAATATTCTGCTGCTCCGTTACCTAGCAACCCCAGCTGAACTCCACAGGTTACCAAGCAACCCAAAGTTCTGTATGCGCTGTACAATGGCTGCTGGAAAAGACAAGTGTCCTGTTGTTTACTTGCGGTCCAGAAACCTCCTGCTAGAGGTGGGTCATACTTCACGTTTTGGTATCGGTTCAGTCCAGGAGGGGGGTTCACTGTTCTGGGTGCTGATTGGCTGAACCCCCAAAGACGGGAGAGAAGGAATAATGTGGGTGTTAGCTTTTGCGGTAGTGCTAAGAGGGTTTCCATTATGCTAATTACATAAACCTATGTGACACAAACGTCACATTTTGCATGTTTTTTTTTTTTTTTGGTGCTTTTATTTGGATCTTTGCTGCTTCTAAAAGCAGATCAGGAAATATATTTAAAAACCACGCAGCTGTTTTTGGCAATGAGTTGAGGTTTTTTGGTGTCTGGAAAAAGAGCCTTCTAATTGTCGAGTCCGAGTCAAAGAGCCCCGTTACCTAGCAACACAAACTGACCTCCAGCACATTTGGTCATTTGGTTCTGCCACTGTACAATGGCTGCTGGAAAGGACAGCTGTTCTGTTGTTGGCTTTCCATCCAGAAACCACTTGCTGCATTCTTGTTGGCTGTGCAGGAGGCACCACTTTTGCCTTTCAAAGTCGTCTGGTTGTATAGTTTAGCATCTGTTTGCTAAAATGTTGTTTAGCAAACAAAACCAAAAGTTTTAGCATCTGTTTGCTATAAAACATTCAGTCGGGGGCGTGGCCAGCGGCACCTTATCAGGATTTAAAGTGACCAGCAGCTCATTCTGAACCGAGCAGATTAAAGTTTTATTCTCATAGAAGGATTCTGAACAAAAAGTGTAGAAGCTTCCTAAACCTTCAACACGAGCCGCTTCTTTTATCAGAATATTTGGGGGTTTTTTGGCGGTTTTATATTTTTGTGAGGGCGGTAAAGCCCAACTGTCCACGTTAACTCCAGAGTTTAATATGTTTTTCCAAAGGTTTGTGTGCAGCAGCCTGCAGGTTCTCATGGGACGGATAATAAACTCACATTTACATCAACTTTTTTTTTACCTGATTCCTCGTTGTGTTCCAGTTCCTCGCTCTTTAAACTGACCTTTCCAACCTTTCTGCCTCCTGTCCGTCTGTAATTTCCACTTTATTCCTCCTCCTCTGCGTGTCCTGTTCTCTCCTTAATGACGACTTGGTCGACTGCAGCAGAGAACAGGTCCAAGTTTCCTTACTGTGCCTGATTACATCAGCACATGCAGTCCTGCACACACACACACACACACACACACACACACACACACACTTCATTCACTTCACGCTCTTCACTTTCTGGAAGAGCTTCTCATGACATCACCAACATCTGCCCAGCTGCCTGAGACAGTGTGTGCTTGGTGGCCGTTCACCGCCATGTTGATCCGATCTTTCTGGTCCGTTTCTGACCCGGATCGAACGCTGATGAAGAACACGCATCAGAATGAAACTGGGAGGATTGCTGGAAACGGATCAGAACTTTTATTTCTTTTTTTACGCTGCTGGTTTGGATTTGAACGAATTGGGAACATTTGGGTTTTCTGGGTAAAACCTTCATTTATTGTTTATTATGACACTGTAATGTGTAACTAAACCCGTGAAGTGGGCGGGGCCTTGACACATAGAGGGGCGGGGCCAAGACCCGGTGAGGGGCGGAGCCTTTACGCATTGAGGGGCGGAGCCAAAGGGGCAAACAGGGCAGATATTTCAAAATTAACCAAATTTACCTGAAAGTACCAACAGTTTGAGCAGTAATTGGAAACTATTTTTAAAATGTGTAATAAATATTTTTTGTTACTTTAAACCAGGCTGTGGTTGGAGCGTCTAGCTGGAGTAAACTGAACTGAACTGAACTAAAATAATTTAAACTAATATAATACATTTAAGATTGGATCAGTTTAACTCATTCTCAAATTAATTATGAGAATGAAGTCATTAAATTTTGATTATAAAGTCATAATACAAGAATAGTGATAATACTATAACTTTATTCTTGCATCATTTTGACTTTTTTCACATACATTTATTCTCAAACAACTTTATTCTTCAGATATTAAGACTTTGTTTTCCTAATTATGACTCTTTTCTCAAAACTGTGACTTTATTGTATCGTTTTTACGACGTTATTCTGATAAAACCACTTTATTTTCGTATCATTGCACCTTTATTTTCATAAACTTACGTTATTCTCATATAATTTCAACTTCCTTCTTGTATGACTTTATTTTAGTAAAATGACTTTTTGTGAACTTAGGACTTTATTCTTCTAATATTGCGACATTATTCCCGTAAAACCAAGACATTAGTGACGTATCACTGCAACTTTATTCTCGTATTATGATTATTTTTGTAAAAATGCGACTTTAGTCGCATCGTTTTGACTCTGTCTGTTCGACTCCTCATAAATTTGTTATTAGCGTGACGCGCCATCGCAGTTTCCTGTAACCAGTTGGACTGTTAATACAAACTGCATCTATTCCAAGCTAACTCCAGTTAGCCTGCAGTGCGCGCCGTCATGACTTCATCCAGTGTTTGGTTGCTCACCTCTGCTTTCCTTCCAGCTCACTAGTAAAACCTCAGAGGTCTGCGCTGTCGTTTCCGCCGGGTTATTAATATGTCAGCCGATGAATTCATCCTTCTCCTCATCTGTTTGTCCCATCGTCTCTTTTATCGCGCCGTTTGGAAACATTTTGCTAGACGCCGAGATTAAAATGCAGTTAATACATCCTGAGATTTAAGACGAGTCTCTGGAGGGAAAAACTGCAGAGATAAACTGTTTTTCTGCTGCCGTTGTGATTTGTTTGAGTTTTAAATGTATGTTTGATTTTGTTGTTTGCTGGGAATCCCTGTCTAAAACAGGGATTCCCAAAGTGTGGTCCGGGGGCCATTTGTGGCCCTTTGGAGGATTTAATTTGGCCCCTCAGAGAAATTTTTAAAGACACATTAAACCTTAAAAATGTTTTTGATTTCATTGATTGCATTTGCTAAAAAAGAAGCACTGCCCAACATAAAAAAGGATTTAATTAATTAGTAATAATATAAATAAGGACATAAACGGCCCTCCGCTGGACCATTTTGGCCCTAATGGCAAAAAGTTTGGAAAAAAGTCAGAATTTTGAGATTAAAATTGGAATTATAAAAAAGTCACTTCTTCTAGAAGAAGCTCTAATATCTGCGGTCGAACTTGAACTGTTCAGGAATCCTGATGATCCTTTTCCTTTCTTCGGCGCCGCGGTTCGGAGCGACGCTTTTCTGAGGCGCTGCTAATCCAGACGATCTGATCAAAGGTGGCCGTTAACCCGGGATTATCCGCAGACCAAGGAGACGCGCTTAACGAGATTTATGTTGAAGCTTTCAGGTCTCTCTTCGCTGAGAAACCCAAACATTGCACTCGGTGAGAGAAGAAATACATCAACGTATTGGTTCTCAAGTACCAATACGACTCAAGTGATCAAATTATCAATCATTTCATGTCTAAAAATTACATAATCAGACGAACCAAAATATGAAGTTCGGTGGAAATTTTGGTATCTTAAGGATCAAAATGACAAAATTAATAAAAAACTGATGAAAGTTTAACAGAAAATGTAAGTAGAAAATCCAGAAATTTTACTCAAGTAAGAGCAGAAATACTTTATAATAAAATTACTCAAAGTGCAGCGTAGTAAAAGTACATTTTACTTCAGCAAATGTAACTAGTTACTACCAAACTCTGGAAGTTACTTTGTTTCACCGCAAAGTAAGAAAATGTTGAGATTAATTTAAAGATGCTGTCGAGTTTTCATGAACAAAAGCAGAAAGTGGAAAAAAAAACGAACTTTCCATCGACATCTAAAAACCTTTAAAGAAAATAAAACCACCAATAATCCTGCTCTGAGTGCAATCGAGTAAATGTGAGTAGTCACCAACCGACTGGATGTTTTTCTCTCTTTGTTGTTTTGTGCAGAAATGAATGAATGAGAATCTGATGTAAGCGTCGGCTCGCGCCGTGTTTGTGTTTATGTCTCGGTTTCTCTCTGTTTTTCTGACGTTCTGCTCTGTTGTGACAACTTTCACAAAGGTTTCAGCTCGGCGCTCTGTCCGTCTCCGTTTGCCTCTGTCTGTCGCTCCACGCCGCCGCCGCGCTCCGTTTCTGCAGCCGATCCGTCTCCAGATGTTTGTGCTGGGAAGCTGCACGTCTCGGCGCAGCAGGGATGAACATCATGCACCTGCGAACATGCGACCTGCGGTGTACATTCGTGTTTATTGTTGGCTTTAAGGACCAGAATGAGTTCCTGCTGCTGCAGAAACCCTAAAAACAAGAAAATATACCTTAACTAAATCTGGCTTTATTCTACAGTAAGGAGGAGGAGGAAAAATAAATATAACTTTTATATATTAAAAATTAGAATTCTGAGCAAAAAGTCAGAATTGTGAGGGAACTTAACTGATTTCTAAAGAAGAGAGTCATAAAAAATGTAAAATTATGAGAAGTTTTAAAATTAAAACTTGAAAGTCAAAATTCTGAGGAAAAAAAAAAAGTTTGTATTCTGGGAAAAATACCAGAAAAAGTCAGAATTGTGAGATTAAAATTAGAATTACAATAAAAAGGTAAATTCCGAGACTGAAGTCAGATTCAGTTTCTTCTCCGGTGGCTCTGACATTTGAATCCGTAGTCGGTTTTAAAGCAGTAGAACCTGCATGAGTTGGACAGAAACTGCATGTTTTTCTGTTTTCCTGGGCAAAGTTGAGACGGAGGCCGGGGATTCCCCAGGCAGTCGGCTGTTTGCAGGCGGCTGTTTGCAGGCGGCTCTGGAGCGGCGTTTGTTCTCTTTAGCAGCACAGATGTCTGTTTGCAAGAGGGTTTTTATGACTCAGAGGTAGCGGAGGATGTTTCCCCTGCTTATGTGCTTCTTACATTCACCAAGACACAAACACAGTGAATTAAGATACTGAATTAATTTCCTAGATGTGTCATTTAAAATGTTTTAAAAAGAAATATTGTTAAAAATCTCCAACATTTCCTGCACGTTTAACGGAAGAAACATGAAGGTTCTGGAAAATTCAGCTGTAACTTACAGAAAGCAACTTTGAGATCTGGAAAAGAAATTTACACATTTCACAAAAGTAATCAGCAAGTTCTAGAAAGTAAATGAAAATGTCTTCAAAGTTTTGGAAAGTAACCTGCATGTCCCCAAAATTACAATCAGGTTTTTCAGAAAGTTATTTGCAACTTCATGCAAGTGTCACAAAAGTAATCTGTAACTAACCAACCAAACCCTGTAAATCTCAGGGAAGCAACATCCAAGTTCTAATTCAGAAAAAGTAACTTTCAATAAAAGTAAAATAAAGTGCCGGGAAAGTTAACTCCACATTCTAGAAACTACCCTGTTCACAAATATACAACGAGGTGTTCTGTACTTATTCAGGAAGTAATCATAAGGAGTCAGAAAAGTAATCTGTAAAACTGAAGAAAGTACTCTGGACAGCAAGGTGCAAGTTATAGGAAAGTAAAAAGTAACTTCACTGCTGGGACAGAAATGTACAATTTAGAAAAGTAATCCTTAATCTCTGGGAAAGTTCCTGAAAGTTATCTACATGGTACAAAACTTATAGTGTTCTGCAAGTTTCCAGAAAGTAATCTAAACATTTCAAGGAAGTAATCTGTAGTAACTAAGATGTTTCCTCTAAACCCTGTAAATCCCAACACAGAAACATGCAAGTTGCAGGAATGTTAGTCATAATCCAGAAAAGGTAACTTGGAAAGTAATCTGAACAATCTGGAAAAGCAACCTGGAAGTTTCATGAAAAGTAACCTGCATGTTCCTGCATGTACAAGAAAGAGTCCTGTACGTTTCCAGAAGATAATCTGAAGGTTTAAGAAAAGTATTCTGTATTTGCCAGAAAATAACGCAAGTTCTGGAAAGTAACCTACATGCTCTAAAACATAGAAAAAGGTATCCTGTTGTGTTGGTTTCAGATTTTGTTTTGAACAAACTTTATGGCCCCAATTTAGCTCCAGGTTTTCAAAAAGTACTCTGTAAACTCAAGAAAGTACCTTGTAAGTTCTCTAATTCTAGACGGATTATTAACAGATCAATATGTTTGCTCACCATCTCCTGTACAGTCTAATCACAAATTGGACTTATAGAGTAACGCTCGTCATTTGCCCTGATTGCCACCTACAGAAGCCCGGAGAGGCCAAGTCTTCCCGCCTCTTGCTGGATGAAGCTGGAAACTCTGAATCACGGCTGTTAATTGTGGTCTGACTAATGCAATTAGCGGGCAGCAGGACCGAGTCATCTTCACCAGCCACTGTAACGAGTGGCGCTCACAAAGCAAGCAGAGAACAGCAACGGGCTCAGAAAGGCAGATTTACCCGAACGCCGTTTGTCAGATCAGGAACTGTGAAACTTTTGGTACTAAAACTGAAGAAGTGCAATAAAAACCAAAGAAAACGTTTGAGTCAGACATGTTTGAGGCGAGTTTTGCCTTTATAATGACATTTATGGAATCGTGTTTTGCTTTTTTTGTTTTCTTTTAAAGGTGTTTTCATATTGGAAAATTGAGTCCTGTTGATTTGGGACCAAAACTGAAACATTTGTTGCATTTTCAGCTGCTTGGTTCTCTTTCACATTGCACTGACTCAAAAACCTGTTCCCCTCCTCGCCTGTTGGGGCGCTGCGCGAAGAACCACTGAAGGAAATGACAAAAGACAATGAGCTCAACTTCCCGTTTCACGAAATACAAATACAAAAATGGAGTGGCGTCAGATTTAGGATTTTTCTTTTGTATTTGCTAAAAAGTAACGAGCCATTTCTCCAGCTAGCCTAGCCTAGCACGTTTATCTGGTTATATTTACCCAGGATGCCATGCGCTGTAGTCCACTTCCTGCTTCCGGAGCGGTCTGGTTAATAATAAACTTTATTTTGAAAGGGACAAGTCAAACATAAACATGATTATTTGTACCAGATTGTAGCATTTAAGCTAATTTGCATCTACAGTCCTTTGACGAGTTGTAAAAATTAAAATACGGTTCAGGAATAAAATAAAACAGAACACACAAAATATGATTTAAATAACTCGGTATTCACAGATTCACTTCACTTTGTAGGCGATTCGTTCCCTCTTTCCCAATCAAACTGAACGTTCAAGGCAAACGGACTAAAGCAGACTAAACAGCACCTCAACAATAACTCCAGTCTTTTAAATCAAATATTATTACCTAAGAAACCAGAGCCATGGTGCTTTTCAGAAGAATCGGGCCTTTGAGTGGAGAAAGGAAAACCCTAATTTATCCCTTTTGTGGTCAGAAAGGGCTCAGACTGCTTTCATTTCTGCCAGTGTAATGACTCTGCTCTTCTTCTCCGTTTCCAAAAAACAAAAGTGTTTGATGTCCAGCACGTGGCTCGCTTTGTTCGGGTTGAGCCGCAGAGGGGCGTTCCAGCAGAGTCCAAACACGCGGCGCCGTAGCGAGGCCGCGTACGCTGCTGTGAGCCACGACTCAGAGAATCGGAGCTTTCTGTCGCTGCTCATCAGGAGGAGGAAGGGCTGAGTCGCGTTAGCGATTCCTTTGTAAAAACAAGCGCCAGGGTCCGAAACCCGGCCCACGACGGCGGCCCTGATGAGTGTCGAGCGAAAAGGTGCCGGCTCACTTTGTCACCATGGAAACCGTGAGCTGAAAGTTCCCGTCTGGCTCTTCGACCTCAGAGGGATCCATCGGACCTCGTTCACAGACAACGGGAGCAGCATCCACACCGACCCGGTTCAGTCCAAGTCCGGTTCGTTTGGGAAGGTGTGAGCGCGTACCGAACTCTGGACCGAACCCTACGAACCTCAGTCCATGTCAGTTTGGTAGTAACTTTTTTCTTTAAATGTACTTTTAGGAGTATTTTTACTTTTACCCGAGTAATTTTATTATAAAATGTTTCAACTCTTAATTGGACGAAAAACCAAAGCAGAGATTTTAGTCGTTTCATTTTCTTTAAAACCTTTTAGACATTAGTGGAAAGTAAGATTTTATTTTTTACTTTTGTTTATAAAGATTTAACGTCTTTAAATTAATCTCAACATTTTCAAACTGTGTGGAAAAACAAAGTAACTTCCAGAGTTGGAAAGTAACCAGTTACTTTTACTTTCTGTACTTTTAGGAGTATTTTTACTTTTGCTTGAGTAACTTTATTATGAAGTGTTTTTATTTCTGGATTTTCTGGCTACTGAATGAAAAACAAACATTTAAACCAGAAATTCATCAGATTCAGACGCACCTGCTGTTTTTGTTAAAGTTTTATAAGTTTTATGTTGAAAGAAATTTATTTATAATTTATATGAATCATTTTCATCCTGAAAATACCAAAATTTTGACCCGATTTGTTTTTACACCTTTTTGTTTTTTACCTTTACTTCAGGATGAACATGTTGGAAGTTGTGCTGCTGGTTTCGGATACTCTTCCCGCCTCTCATCTCGGTTCTTCCGGACCTGAACCCTACAGCCTTCCCTGTTTTTCTTGGGGGGTTTTTCTGGCACTAAATCATGCACGTTGGATTATTTTCGGTCACGTCTTAAGAAAACAATATCCAGACGGCGCGACTTCTTCCCTGCACATGAGTGTCGCAATCAGAATCTGAAACCTCAAAAGAAGAAAAATTGGAAATCTCCAACTGTTGAAAGAGTCCGAGTTGACGTTGTGTTTTACAAGAGCGAATGCTAAGATGCACTTAGACTCACACTTACGCACTCGCTGGACAGCCTGCCAGCTGAGCTCACTTTAAATCACTGAGGGATGTTTAAATTCTGCTGCGTCGGCGCTGCTTTGGCATTTATACGTCTACGGCTGGGAGATTGTGCGAGGGGAATTATTTCACTTTCAACGAGACGTAATGATCAGCCCCGGCTCGAGCTTAATGAAATAACTTAACTTTTGACTTAATTAGAGATGTGAGGCTGCAGCTCGGCCGTGCCAGGTTGGCTGTTTTGGCTCTGAATATTTGGGTTTGTGTGTCATTTTGTATTATTTAAAAGCCAGTAGAGAAACCCAATCTCAGCTCCTGGAGGGCATCCATTCGGTTATTTCAGCTCGGCGATAAAGATTTACAGCTACACCAGAAAACGGCTTAAAGGCTGGAATCCAAAACGCACCAAAAACTTATCTGAAGATCAGTTGGAGGGAGGAGAAACATGCAGAACAATCGCTAAAATGGAAAAGGAGGAGAGTTCTCTGAATGCAAGGTTTTTTGTTTTTTTTTAAAAAGATGGCCGCACCGCAAAAACACGAAATCTTACCGCATTTTTCTGTCCAGTTTCTGGTGCAAATATCTTAGCACACCTGAAATATGGAAAATTAACTCAGAAGTAACTTTTCATCAAGATACAGCAGCTTGTTTTGAGTCGGTAATTCTTTAATATTGACAAAAGTTCTAGTTCCACTGGTGGAACGTTCCACTGCGCCGTTACCTAGCAACCCCAGCCGAGCACAGACCCGTTACCTAGCAACTCTGTTCTGGTTCCACTGGCAGATTATTTCACTGATAACATGGAAAAAAATGCCTCATCAGTGAAATAACATGAGATATCCCAATATTAACAAATTATTTACTTAGAACAAGCTTTTATTTCTTGCTAAAAAGTTATTTGCAACTTTGTTTTGTCTTGTTTCGATTGCACTAATGTAACTAGAAACTGGGTCAAAATACTTTTGTGTTTTTGCAGTGCAGATGAGGAGAGCAGATAAATAACCGAATCACGCACTAAAACCAACAAACATGAGAAAATTTTTGCATTTTTAAGTTGCAGTTGTGATGTGAAGCGAGGTCTGCCCGTAGTTTGATAATTTTTGATCACACGTCGGCCAGGTGAATAAATCCATGCTGAATTTTCTCTGCTGTGACAATAAAAAAACACCGACTGCGTCTCAAGGAACTAAACACAATAAAATTCAACAACTTTACTGACCTGCTGTGACCATTTTCAAGTAATTTAGTGACTATGACATAATACAAGTTAACTCTCTCAAAGATGAGAAAACTTTCATTTCTAATTTAACACTGGAGCCGGAAGTAATTTTGAATATTCAAAATAAATAAAGAAACAAATGGGCAAAGAAGTCTTTGTAAACAAAACTGCTTTTCAAAAAAGCTGCAAATTGAAACCAAAGAACCAAACTGAAAACTTTTGTCCTTCATTTCTGGTAGAAGGAGAAAAACAATCATTTAAATAGAAATTATTCACTTTGTTTCAGTTTATTGTTTTTCTGGTGAATTATTGGTTTGTAAAATAACATTTTATTTTGGTTCCTTTCTTTGTGTTGTTGTAAAATTGCCGAAATTAAAGCGAATCTGAATAAAGTGGCTATAACGTGAACAGATGATGGTGAATATCTGGTGAAACTGGTTTCTGTTGCCAAAGCACAGCTGTACCGCAGGCCCAATGTGATCCTTAGTGACAGAGTGGCCTTTCCAACCCCACACACACACACACACACACACACACACACTTTCTCATGCCAAGACAATGGCCTGTTAATCCTGGCCTCTGATTGGACGACTGGAGATTACCCAGAGGGCACCAGCTGTCAGGGAGAGGCGAGGCCCAGTTTCCTCAGAATCAACTCTCTCTCTCTGTCTCTGTCCACACACACACACACACACACACACTTCAATGGTCAATGGGTGTTTCCAAAAGGAAAGAAAAAAAAGTTGAGGAAAAGTAAAGAAACAACAAATGGCTTCACTGGACGCCTGATTTTAAGACCAGATAGATCCTGTTTGTCACCAGGCTGTAACGACAGGAATGCACGGTAGAGACGGTGTAATGCTAAAGAACCAGGAGCAACATGTTGCTAACAGCGACACAAACACTGGTTTATTTTTAGTCCTTTGGCGTCACAAATCTTGTTTTGTTTCTCCGTTAGCATTGGTAGCCATTCTGCTACAGATCCCTCCCCCTCTCTGGCACAAACACAGATGTTTTAGGCTGAACCGGGCCAAGCCAAGCGGGTCCAACGGTGCCGGGGAGGAGGAGAAGTGCCAACCGACCCGCTGCTGGGCTGTGATAAGACCAGAAACCTCTGGAGAGGCTGGGCAAGGAGAAAAGGAGAGGAACAAAGATGATACGAAAAGACGACAGAAGAGAACATTTGTTACTGATGAGACGGACTGAGAGGTTTTGCTTCGGTTCCCCGCCTGTTTATTTCTGAAACATTCTGCAGAAAATGCAGCTTGGGAAGCTGGAATGCAGCGATGCTTGACTCCCTATTGGCTGGCACAGCAGCCAATCAAGGAGGGCCTTTTATTTTCCTGAACCCCCAAGAGGGGCAACAAGGAAGGGTTTATGTTTCTGCAGTAGAGTCAAGACGGTTTCCATGTGGTTTGATGCAAACTGAGGTATATTTGGAGTTTAATGGGCAGTTGAACCATTTTTAGAAAAGGACTCAAGTATTCGCAGGAGGATGTGCTCCAATGTACTCCCATACGTTTTCGTCTACAGTTTCCTCGACAGTAAAGAGGAAACTGTTCCTTTCCTCACCCAGAAGTAAAAAAGAAACATTTGCAAGTTATTTTTTTAACTTCCATTTGGGTTTCTGCTGCTTCTGGAAAAAGGCTGAGCATTAAAAAAAAACCAACAAAAAAAAAACACTCATCCAGTTTTTGACAAGTTCCTGTTTTTTTTGTGTGTGTGTCTGCCAAGAAAACGAGCCCTTCCAAAAACCTGGAATGTAACAAATCAGCAGGCGTTACCTAGCAACCTAGCGCTGTACAATGGCTGCTGGAAAAGACAAGGGTTTTGTTGTTGACTTACCATCCAGAAACCACTCGATGTGTTCTTGTTGGTTGTGCAGGAGGCTCCACTAATGCTTTTCAGGGTTGTATGGTTGTATAATGGTGAATCTGTTTGCGGCCATTTTCACATTTGGGTGCAAACGTTGAGTCGGGGGGCGTGGCCAGCAGCAGCAGACTATCTGAATTTAAAGTAACAGAAGCCTAAAAAAGCTCAAATTAGGCAGAACTGAGCAAACCAAGATCTCATGATGTAAAGATCAATATATTTGGTGTATATTGATGATTTTGATGGTGACACTTGACAAAATGGAATATTGTTGTTTTCTCAGTTTGGTGTTTTTATGACTTTATTTCTGAGCTGCCTTGTTGCTGAAATGTGCTTCAGAATAAACTTGATTGATTTTTTTGCATCTGTCTCATGTTGTCACATGGCGACAGCGTCAACAAACATGGAAAATACATTTTTGTAAAAGTTAGACTGCAGCGTTAAATTGATAAGTTGGCGTTTCGTAAGTTTAGAAATGTTCCTTTAAGCCTTTCCTGACCCACCTGTGTGTGTGTGTGTGTGTGTGGTGTGTGTTTTCAGGCACGACAGAGCGGGTGTGTCTGATCCAGGGGACGGTGGAGGCGTTGAACGGCGTCCATGACTTCATCGCTGAGAAGGTGAGGGAGATGCCTCAGAGCACCCAGAAGACGGAACCGGTCAGCATCCTGCAGCCGCAGACCACCGTCAACCCGGACCGCGTCAAACAGGTCCGTCTGTGTGTGTGGCGACAGAACCGGGGCGGTCGGCTGGTGCTTTTATTGTGAAAGGCTATACTGGGAGAATGACTGGAGATTTTAGTGTTAAGTAGCCAAGGCCGTTATGAAATTATGCTGTTATCTAAAATGTGTTATTAGCATTTCCTGCAGCGTTCTGGGTGTGAAGGAAGGTGATTTGCTTGTTTGCTGAACTCTAACCTTTGAAAAATCACCTCATCCTTATGCAATAACTTAACTTTTCTTTGAAACCGGCCTGTTTCCATTAAGCAATTTTATTTTTTACATTCAATTTGCACCGTTACAAATATATAAAAAAAGGGAGGATAACATTTCTGCCAAAAACTTTCCTAGAAAAAAGTTTGAAAAGTTGGAAGATTTTCTAGGAAAAAAAAGAAGATTTTCTGAAATTGAAAACTTGAAACATTTCTGGGATTAATCTCAAAACTTTTTGAGTTTTAGTAGAATTTTTAGGCTTTTCAAGGTCGGAAATGTTCTAGTTAATTTCTCTGATTTTTGGTGGAAATTAACTCTAAGATCTAGTATTTTCTGTCTAGTTTCATGCAAACATATTACTTTCTTTTTACTTCAAGTTTACTAACTTACAAGTCACGACTCAGCAAAATGTAGGAGCTTCTGATAGATAAACAATTCTTTGCTATTGATAAAAACGTTCTCATAAGTAAAATAATCGGCCAAAGGAACAAGTATCACTCTCAATATTAAAGAACTATTGACCTAAAATTTACTCAGACAAAACTGAATATCTGCTTCTGTCAGTATAAACTAGACAAAAATACTTGGTCAGATTTTGTGTTTTTGCAGTGAAACTTTAACCTTTTTATTTAAAAAGCACATTTCAGCAGCAGGGCGTTTCATCGTAACAAACGCAGAAACACAAAGTCGTGCAACAAAGAATCAACAATCATTATCATCATGACATGAAGTCGAGATCCGTCATTAAATTTGTAATTGATTACGCTTCAAATCCAACTCTAAGCAGGTGAGTTTTTAGTGGAGATTTAAAGGAAACCAGAAGCTGGTTTGCAATTTTCTGTCAAGCCAAAAACTGGAATGACTGATTTCTACGATAAGCTCTGCGGACCAACGACACTTTTATTAGTGTTGGATCAAACAAACTAAATTATTGAGGAAAAGCCAGCATGTCTAAAGGTTTTCCTGCATCCTGTGCTGTGAAAACAAGGCGCATAAAATCAGTAGAAAACCCGTTTTCTGGCCTGGGCCTCGTTTTTTTTAGTAGGTTTGAAGCATCCCTGTTGAGATGAACAGCTTTTAATTTAAGAACGATATTCTCCCAGTTTTACGAGAAGCTTTTAGGAGCCCTCTTAAACGTTTTACCATAAACCCCGAGAGGCAACTCAAGAACGGTGACGTAGGTGTGCTCGCTCAAACAAAAAAAAAAAGGAAAAAAAACAAGAAAAAATGTTCCGTCACTTAATGAGGAACAAATTAGGAGGAAAATCCATGATTGCAAGCAGATTTGTTGGACTATAAACCCAGAAAAGATGCCGGAGGGGGAAAAGGAAGAGTTGAAGGACGGAGAGACGGGGAGGAGGGAGATGCGATGGAGTCGGGCAGGATGTTGCGTCGGAGGTGTGAACATGCAAACTGCACGCGTCGCATGAACTGCAGGCTGACGCGCACTGCCACACGGGCCAGAGAGCTGCACATCCTGCAGGAAACGCCGTTTGGATCACTCTCTACTGCAAAAACACAAAATCTCACGGCGCAATTTTGGTCTAGTTTCTGGTGCAAATATCTGAAATAAGACAAAACTAGATCACAGGAAACCTGTCGGCAAGAAACGGCAGCTTGTTTTAAGTTGGCGAAAATGTTCTAGTTCCGCTTTGCCGTTACCTAGCAACCCCAGCCGAGCCCAGTCCGTCTCCTAGCAACCCAGTTCTGGTTCGACCGGCAGATTATTTCACCTTTCACAAGACGTTTTATAAGTTAAAATATCTTATATTTTAAGTGAAATAATCTGCCAGTTGAACCAGAACGTTTTCATCAAAACAAAGAAACGAACATGAAAAGTTTCTTGTTAATTAGTTTTGTCTTATTTCAAATGTGACAAGATATTTGGACAAGAAACTAAACCAAACATATTTGGTAATATTTTGTGTTTTTGCTGTATTTGCTGATACGAGCCTTCAGCAGCGTTTCTATAGACTTAAAAAAACTCACTAAACTCTAGATGCTAACTACCTTAGCATGCTTAACATGCTAGGCTACATTATGGCGGGTCATTTGCTTGATGTTTACTAATAATTACACAAGTACCTTATTCAATCGCATCTTACCAATCTTACTTATTTAAAAACGTTACTCTTCTTTCCTTATAAGAGGATTGTCAACCATCAACGTCTTCCTTTCGTTGCCAGATTGGACGGGTTTCCACCCAATTGGGCTGCTTCAGTTGTTAAAATGTAGTTTTGCACAACATTCAGTGAGCTTTTAGAAAGGTTTCTTTGTCATTGTGAGGGACAAATATACAAAACATTTAATAAAAATCTGTGTTATTGCATTTATCTTGTTAGTTAATTGACTCTGCCACACGAGTTAAAAGGAGATATCGCCACAAAAAACCCACGTCTTATTGTGACAGTTTCATTACAGGCTGAGATTTGGGCGGGTTTTTTGATCTGAGTGGGTTTTATGTTGGTTTTATGTTGTTTTTGGGCTTGGAACCAATCTGGCAACACAGATCAAAAGTTTACAATAAAATAATAAGCTTGGTTTTCATTATTGTGGATTTTTAAAGTGGAATCGACTGAATAAAAGCGCCGTTGCTGCACTATTGTTATAGAAAGTTTGTTTTGATGTCCGTCACGGCGAATGAGCTGCTTTATGTTTTAAACACAATAAATTCAACTTTCAAGAGACTTTCTGTAATTAATTATCCAGAAACGGAAACTATTAAGATCTTTTTTTTCTTTATGGTATTTCCAAGCAGTGGATGAACTGAATCCTTGTAACATCTAGAGTCATATTTTGATTACATAATGTTTATTATAATTACCTTTCCATTTGGTTGCAGTGGAATTTAGCAGTAAAATGATTTATTATGGGCTGCACGACGATGCAGCTGTGAGCACTCCAGCAGAAAATAGGTCAGGAGTTTGTTTCCTTCCTTCCCAAACCATGACTGCTGGTTACCTGGCGCTCTGACTCTGTGTGTGTGTGTGTGTGTGTGTGTGTGCGCGTCCTGGGTTTTTACCCCGCCTCTCGTTCATTAACCTCTGGCCCGCTGCCCTGCTCCACCCTGACAAGGACTAAGTGAAGCGTAGATAGATAATTCATCATGTTTGTACAATTTATTCCCTTATGTTTAATTTGAGGTTTGAAAGAAACTTCGAATATTAACTTTTCATCAGCAGAGTTGCATATAGGAAAGATTTTTCCAGGTAAATAGTCGCTTAGGGGACAGTTTCTGTTAAAATTGTAGCATGAAAAAAAATCCTCCAGAGATCAAATGTAAATTAAAGTGGGATAAAACTGACTATAACCATTAATTGCATCTTGTTTTAGGTAACTCTATGAATCTGACTGTGTGTCGCAGCCATTATAGCCCCACACTGCAAAAACAGAAAACCTTACAAAGTATTTTCTGATTAGTTTCTTGGCCAAACATCTCGGCGCTCTTCAAACAAGACAAAACTAACTTACAAGTAACTTTTCGGTAAGAAACGGGAGCTTGTTTTAAACCAGTAATCCCTTCATATTGATTTAAAAATACAAGTTTTAATCAAACTGGCAGATTATTTCACATTTTTCCCGTGTTGTGAGAAAAATCTGCCGATGGAACTAGAACTGGGTTGCTAGGTGACGGGCTGGGCGTGGCTGGGGGTTGCTAGGTGACGGGCTGGGCGTGGCTGGGGGTTGCTAGGTGACGGGCTGGGCGTGGCTGGGGGTTGCTAGGTGACGGGCTGGGCGTGGCTGGGGGTTGCTAGGAAACGGTGCAGTGGAACTAAAACTTTTTTATTTTTGTTTTACTGACTCTGCTGTTTCTCGCTGAAAAGTCATGTGCCAATTAGTTTTGTCTTATTTCAAGTGTGATGAGATACGTTAACTAAAAACTGGACCAAAAATACTTGGCAAGATTTGGTGTTTTGAAGTGTCTTTTTTTCGTGTGATTTCTTGTTTGGATGCATCAGCAGGATGATGTAAAGGTGTGAAAGAAAACGTTTTTTCCTCTATGATGCAAAAACATCGACTGTGAGGAGAACGACGATGTTGATGCTGGTTTCAAAGCAGCAGCAGGAATCTGTTTACGCTTTTTATTTGTAAAGGAAAGTTGTTTTTAGGGCGCAGCACTAAACACTTTGTTCATAAGAATGAAACCAAATGAGATTTTAGGACTTCAAAGATCAGATTTATGCTCCAAAGAGGCTTTTATTCTGCATTTTTATAGATTTTTGCCACAAACGTCTTGTGATGTCAACTAATCGTACTCTGCAGCGCTGATCGTTTCCCAGCTGCTATTGATCAGGTTCAGTATGACGTCGTTCAGCAACCCTCAGATGTCCAGCTACCGGTTGCTATGGCGACGCTTCCCGCCTTTTTCTGAATGACTTGCGTTGCTTATTGTTTTTTTTTTCTTTTTTTCTTTCATTTTGTAGCCATTTATTGATCCTGCTGGAAATCCAAAAAGAAAAAAAAAAATAGATTTGTGTGTTTTCTATCAGAATTTCATCATGTGACTCCATGCTAGTAGCAACTAGCGAGCAGTAACGAGAAATATTGTGATGTTTTAATGTCGCGGGATCTTCTGACGGCCCAATCGGTCTCGGTTCTGGTTTCTTGATGCTGTGGGAAATGAAAAGTTCAAATAATACTTTATTTTCATTATATTTAAATGTTTTTCTTATATCATGACAATTTTTCTCTTGTAATATTACAACATTTTCTCTTAATATCATGACTTTATTCTGATATTAATTTTTTTCTACCTGGCCCTTTTTACATCTCTCTAGTTTCTGACTAGTTTTGTTGCCAGGTTGTGATTTATCCTCTAAGAAATTCATAATTACGAATAAATATATCTGCCGGTTGATGTGAGGTTCCTGTTACATTTGTGCCGTTTTTACAAGCAATTACAAAACGAGAGAGAAGTCAGAGGTCAAAGGTCGGGGTCTTTTCTGAACCGAGCTCTGCTTCCTGTTTCCAAGCAAAACAGCTCACAGGAAGTCTGCGTCCCGAGACGAACACGTCGGCGTTCACGGTTCGCAGACACGGCCTGCTAATTGCCGCGTTTCAGAGCCAGTGGGCGGGTTTCGTTAGCTGCGGTTCAAAGCTTCCTGCGTTCAGCTTCAGTTATTAAAAAGTATTTAGTTTTTTTATTTTAACTGAACGTGGAAACGGCGTCTTTATGTTGAGCGCTGCAGCCGGTGGCCGACTGGCAGCTGGGTAATCCGGTTCTGGATGATTTGAGAAGCCGCAGGGAGACAGGCGGCTAATAGCTGCTGATATTTAGACTCTTATAATACGGGCGAATCCCCCTGTTGCTCTTCAGGCTATTTATACCAAGTCAGAGCAGCAACTAAATGGATTTGTGCCGCATCTGATGACACACAGAGAAACTCCCGCTCCAAAATAACCTCCAAACGCCGCCGGACTCTGAAGTTTTCCAGAAGAACCTGGAGCATTAAAACAAAAACGCTGAGTAATAAATGTTCTTCTAACTTCTGCTGGATTAAAAACATGCACGGATGAGTAACTCACACTTTCCCAGACTTCTCTTTCAACTTTTCATCAGGCGGGATAAAATCGTTGTTTTTGGTTGGGAGGAAATCAAACTTTTCACAGATTGAAAAGCTCAACAGTTTTAACAAATATATAAAAGCGTATTGTTTATGAGAGTCATACTGCAGCTTAAAAACATCAAGTAAATAAATTTGTGTCATTCTTAAATTGCACTAAAAGAAACATCACCCCACGGGCCATAAATGGCCCCCGGGCCACATATTGGACATCGCTGATAACACGGCGTGGCTTTGATGCGACATTCCCGCCCCGGTCCGACATGTCCGCCTCTGAAAGATGAATCTGTGTGAACCGCGGCGCCTCTACGGTCTCAATGTGGGTAAAATGTCGTCTTCGCCGCTCCGCGTGTGCGGCGCGCGGCCGGCTGCTGTGGCGCCGCCGGGATCTCTGGTCCAATCAGAGGAGGCGAGGGGGAAGACAGGAACAATGGAAAAAAGGAACAATGGGAATAAAAAAGTGTTGCAGACGATGACATGAAGATAGAGGGTGGAGCGCCGAGCTGGACGCTCGTTAGCCGACAGCTGCGGCGTGACGGCGGCCTGCAGCTCGAGAAGCAGCTGCAGACAGAAAAGCAGAGCAGCAACGACACCAACAGACGACTCGGCACGCTTCAAGGACACGAAACGGGACAGGAGACGATTTATGGGCCGAGCGGATTCCTCTGGAGGCCGGCGTGAAATTATGAGGAGTAGAAGTCAAATAAAAAACAACTGGTATTGTTTAAAGTTTGAACTCTCATAAAGGAAGTCCATCACACCCCGTTATGCTTCTTTGAACAGGTTACAGTTATGGCCTATACAAAACCTGTTCATGACATTTCTGTGCACAAACTCATTCTTTGGTAATGAGATTGGAGCTGTTTCAGGGCGTCTTGTCGTTTTAAATCCACATACTCTGTTTCTGGACCCCCAAACTCATCGTTTACACTCGCACGCGAAATGGCTGCAAATAGATGCGCAATATACAAGCTTACAGCTTTGAAAAGCATTAGTGGAGCCTCCTGCACAACCAACAAGGATGCAGCAAGTAGTTTCTGAATAGCAAATGAACAGCAAAACCGTTGTCTTTTCAGCCATTGTAAAGCAGTAAAACCAGCTGTACAGACGTGCTGGAACTCTGCTGGGGTTGCTGGGTAACGGGCGGAACTCTGCTGGGGTTGCTGGGTAACGTCAGTTATGACTCGACATTCTCATTTTTTTGTGGCAGTTCTTATTGCCAAAAAAACTGCTGGATGGTTTTAGTTTGTTTTTTTTAAGTGCTTGGACTGTTTATTTTTGGAAACCAAACTGGAAGCACAAAAATGGGCAAAACCTAAATTTTGTGTAACAACTTCCCTTTAAATTTTTATACAGCCATTAAAACAATTATTTTTGTTTAAAGTAATTCCTTGTAAATTCTTCTGCATGTTACATTTTAACGTTTGTATCCTGCAAATGCAAGAATATTAGCATTTTTAAAGCGTCTGGAGAGGCGAACGTGAGGTTCGGGAGCCAAATCCGGCCCGCCAGAGATTTTTATGTGGACGTTTTATCTGTATACAGCCAAAGTGCATAAATTAGTTCATCCACTTGTTTGAGAACGTGCACAAGAAAACTGCAAAATGCTTCTTTTTTTAAAACAAAAAAAATCTGATATGGACAAGGACTACATGCTAACGCTAAGGTCACATAAATTTGACAATTCAAAACATTTAAAATAATACATAAGGATGCAAAGTGAGGTAAAAATATCTCAAACTTTTTTTCAAAATCAGTTGTAAAGTTTTTACTTTTATCATGTCTTGTAAGCAGATATTGTTAATTCAGATGGTTTATTAAAAGCTGTAACCTGATCTGGAGGGTTTTTTTGTTTTTTTTTAGCCTCTAATCTTTTGTTCAGACGGATTGTTTTTAACTTTAATAGCTGACCATTTACCCACATGCAGCCACTTCCTGTAACCTTTCACCTCCTGTGTCAACACCTGCTTCCTGCTTCCTGTTATTGCTCCTCTACACAGGAAGTTTGACATTCATGTTGGGAAAAGGGAGTAGGATTCATTTTCAGGGAAATGTCAGAAGATTAGGCTGATATTTAGTGTTGAACTTCACTTGTGAAAGTTTGTTGATTAATTTGTTATTGATAAATGACAGATTAATGCTTAATAGTTTTTTAAGAAAAAAAGTGAGTTTTGTAAATACCTGCATTCTTTCTAATGGCCAGCAGGGGGCAACAATGTAAATTTAGTTTTCTAATCAACCAAATTCTCACATTTAAAAAAAAAAACTAAGTTTTTTTTCATCTTGCTGCAACTCATAGTTTAAAGTTGAATTTTTTTAAGGTTCGTTCATAAATAAAACTCATAATTTGCCTAAAAAAGCAGTAAAAATGGGACAAATTAAGCTGAAGTAACCCGAGTCTGACCGGTGGGAGTTTCAGTGATTATTACTCCTGCTTTCAGACATCACAGCGGCGGCCACGGCAATAAATCCAAGAACATATGAGCAACGTTATGATGTCAACATATTTCCATCCATTTTCACTTGTGATGGCCAGAAAACGTTAATGTTCAAGGAAAAGACATGAAAACATGGCCGCTTAAGTTTTCTTTTGTAATCTGCTCATTGTGAAGGTCTAGTAGCTTCAATTTGTAGTATTAGCGCAGCTAGCATGTAGCATCTTTCAACAGAATTTCTCACTTGTTCTGTTAGTTTATTGTGTTAGCTTGTAGTATTAGCATAAAAGACATGCTGGATCATTCAACATTTCCTTACCTATATATTAAATTGGAAGAATTAGCTCGCAGCATTAGCACAGTTAGTATTGTGCTTATGCTAATTGCACAATTGGCATGTAGCATCTTTCAGCATTTCCCTAATTGTAGTTCTAGTTTGCAGCATTAGCTTGAAGCATTAGCTTGTAGCATTAGATAGTTCTTTTAACAGGATTCCTCACCTGTAGCGGTAGTTTGTAGCATTAGCACAGTTAGCATGTTTATTCATAAATAAAACTCATAATTTGCCTAAAAAAGCAGTAAAAATGGGACAGATTAAGCTGAAGTAACCCGAGTCTGACCGGTGGGAGTTTCAGTGATTATTACTCCTGCTTTCAGACATCACAGCGGCGGCCACGGCAATAAATCCAAGAACATATGAGCAACGTTATGATGTCAACATATTTCCATCCATTTTCACTTGTGATGGCCAGAAAACGTTAATGTTCAAGGAAAACATGGCCGCTTAAGTTGTCTGTTGTTTTGTGCTCACTCATAAATACTGGACATGCTGTTTTGCTTCCCCCGCTTCCTGGTTACATCATACTTCATAACTTTTTATTCCTCTTTTTTCTTTTATCACTCCTGAAATGTGGAGCACAAATGCTCAGTCAGCAAAACGGCACTCGCTCTCGATCTCTGCTTATCTTCAGCGACAGAGGATACTGAGTTTCTGCATTTTATTACAGAAGCTGTAACTCATTTTTAATTTATTTTAGCTCACGTGAAACTCAGACATTTTGCTTTCCTTTCACAAAGGTGAACCAAGGATTTATCAGGGTCAGTGATGGAAAAACAAAATGTACTCCTGCTGCTTCCTCAGCAGTCGCCAGAGGCAGCTTTTAAAGTCCAGTTGATTATTTGAACATCTATAAATCTGGTGTTTTAAGTTTGTTGGAATCAAGAGTAAAAACTAACAGGATAACACAATGGCTCGTCAACATCTGGAAAAGTTGCTTGTTCTGAATCATTCACTGAAATCATTTCTAACTTGGTAGCTTAAAACATAGTAAAGTTGTTTTATAATGATTAAAAATGTATAAACTTACAGTGTCCCCCATATTTAATGGCACTCTTGGTCATAATTTGTAAAAATAACAAAAAAATAGATGAACATTTTATTGCAGTATTTATAACTTTTAAACCAATATTATTGGCTAATCAGTTTTAATTCTTTACTGCTGCAGTGAACAGAAGTTTTACAGACCCAAACATCTGTCACATACCATTAGCTTGTACTGTTAGCTCGTAATGTTAGGTTGCAGCATTAGCATAGCTAGCATGTGGCCTCTTTCAGCATTTACCTAATTGTATTGTTAGCTTGTAGCATTAGATTGAAGTTAGTATAAATGTAAACTAACAGAGTGTTAGTTTACAGCATTAGCTTGCAGCTTAAAGCAGCTGGCATGTTGCATTTTTCATCATTTCTTTACTTGTAATGTTAGCTTCTGGTGATAGCTTCCAGCATTAGCATAACTAGCATGTTAGTTAACACCACTAGTAAGGCAACATTATGCTTTACTTCTGGTGTTACCTTGCATCATTAGCGCTGTTAGCATGTGCCATATTTCAATGTTTCCCTATAAATGTGACGATTTGGGCAAATGAGAATGGATCAGTTTAAATCGATTTTGGTTCTAATATAAGAATCTCTGAATCATTTTTGTAGCATCAATTATATCAAAATATTAATTTTCTTTTTTGCTAAACAGTCTCAGATAAAAATCAACCACAGGAACCAGAAATGAATTGTTGGTTTCAGGGGAACAAACACTAAGTTTACGAATGTGTAAACAGTTAAATGTGTGTGTTGGTTTATTCCCGTGAGTCGCCGTTAGTACAGCTCCGTCGCTTGTCATCCTCTTATTTTTAGTTTTGTTTTGGGGGGTGGAGGGTTGTTTTCTCTCCTCCTGGATGATGGAAATGAAGGACAACACAGCGAAGAGGGGGGGAAAGGTAAACAAGACGTGGGGAGAGAGAGCGAGACAGATAAGCCTGCGGATCAGTGGGGGGCAGATTAAGCTAAAGTCCCTGCTTAAGACTTCAAAGTTCAACCTCCGAGAGCCTCAACAGTTGCTCCGCCGCCCTCCATGTTCACGCAACATGCAGACATTGTTTGGTTTGTGCAAAGGTAGAAATAAAGCCACAGTTCGTTTGGGAGCGTTTTGGTTTTGTGTGTGTGCGCGCGTTAGCGTTAGCGACATCCGGAGCCGTGTGACCTGGACGGAACGCGACACAAAGCTGTGATGAGAATACGGATCATCATTATCAACATGACAGGTCTAAAAATTACTAATCCACAATCTATTCCGGAGCAGGTTACCGATATCAGGTTCACATCTATTTAAGTCGCTACGGTGGAGCAAGCAGAAAAACCTGCTAGTCACTCAAACGACAATTTTATTACCACAGATGCATAGTTGTTGTTTTGTGATGTTGTCATAGCAACATCATCTCACAATGAAAATTTAAGAAGAATCCAAATTTATTGATTACTATCATGCTTTATTATTCATTCCCAGCTACATTTTTAAATCAGACTAGTACATCTGAAAGAAATAATATTGCAGCAAACTGTATTTCTTTTTCAGAAAAGAAATTTTACTTTTTTTATCTCAGAATTTTTAATTTAATCTCAGAATTCTAACTTTCTTCCTCAAATTTCAGACTTTTTTCTCAGAATTTTGACTTCAGTATTCTAATTCGGAGATTAAAGTATTTTCAGTAAATTTCGGGATTCTATTTGTAAATTCAGATCCCATAATCTGGAGGAAGAGATTAAGTAGAATTCATTTTGCTTGAGGTCCAGATTGAAGTTTCCAGTCGGTGCTGGTTTGGGTTGCCACGTCCTGCGCTGGTTCTGGTCCCCCGGGTTTAATAAAACCTTCACATTTAAACCCCAGGGAAAGAGAAAGTCACTGGTCGCTAATTAGATGGTTCCTAATCTCCAGTATTCATTAAAATCCAGTTCATCTGTGTGATAGAAATAATCTGGGCCGATATTTAATCCGTTTGACCTTCATAAACGTCCAGCAGCTCCAAATCTGAACCCGTTCCAAGCTGCGGACTCCCATCATCCCCGCGCTGCCGTCCGCATCGATTCGGATTTATCCGCTAAGTCCACATCCCTGCTGAAGTCGACACTTCCTTCCCGCTTTCGCAGCGAGTGGATTCATGCTCAGGAGATTGAGTTTGACCTCTGACCTCAGTCCGGCAGCCGCAGCGGCAGGGCGTTCTCGTCAGCAGCTGGACGGGAGCCAGAAACCCGCCAGCTAACCTCTGCAGAAACTTTCCACCTACAAATGTAAACAGGCAGCGAAAAATCAAACCTGAGCCTCAAAAAGCAGGAAAACGTTTGGCTGCACTGTAAAAACACAAAACCCGACCACGAGTTCTAGATTTTACTGAAAATATCTCTGTACTTTTGAAAGAAGACAAAACCAACTTACTATTACCGAATTATTTACTTAAAATAATCTAAAATGTTAGCTGCAAGTTACTTTTGTGTCATTGGCAGTTAAAACTAGACCAAAATACTGAGATTTTGTGTTTTTGCAGTGCAAACAACCCAGAGGGTATTTAAGGGGAAACTTCTTATCGTGTCGGTGAAAAGAAAGTTTAAGAAACCAAATACGAAGATTTATAAAAGTAAATCTGCTTTTAAGTGTCAAAAATGAAACAAAAATCAGAATCTTGATCTTGAATTTAAGACAAATGTTTGGATTTACTTTAAAAGAAAGTATTTCAGAGCTAAAGGATTTTCTTACCAATGCACTGTAAAAACAAAATCCAATCTAAAAAACTTGTTTTAGTTCCTCTGGCAGGTTATTTTACTTTTAACATGAGAAAAATGTTTTATAAGTGAAACAATCTAAGCAGTGGAACAAATATTTCTTCATTAATATTAATGAATTATTGACTTAAAACAAGCTCCTATATTTTGCTGAAAAGTCAGTTTTCTTGTATTTCAGGTCTAATAAAATATTTGCATTAGAAGCTGGATAAAAATCCATGGTAAGAGTTTTTTGCAGTGCGCTGTCCTCTAATCCTTGCTGCCAGTCAGCAGAGCGAACTGAAGCCACAGTGTCGGCGAAATAAAAGCAGGATTAAGAGGATAATTTCTAGAGAAAATGCCCTTCAAGCTGGGAACGTGCTGTGTGAGGTCTGAGGAAATAATTAACGATTGTAAATTCACCGGAAAATTACAGCCGTAAAAGTTAACGAGAGGAAGACACTTGGAGACGTCTGAACGCCGGAATGCAAACGGATTATATAAAAAAAAAAAAAGAAAAGTGAAAAGGTTGACGGGAGGAATGAAAACAGGAATATGGACAGACGAAAAAAGGGGAGCAGAGCTTCATTAGTGTGGATCAGTTGGCTGTGGGATCATTAGCGGCGAGCGGGACCGACACGGATTCCTGTTTTACCGGCAGAATCACTCAAAGACGACACGAATGGCTGCTGTAAGAAAAGAAAAGTCGTACAGTTTGAGCTGCAAAAGCCTCCATCAGAACGTTTGTTTCCTAAAGGGGCGGGATTATGTATTTCTCAGACAAATGGTGGCATTTTATAGCACGATCAAGTTCAATTCTTATAAAAATGCTGTGTACATAAAATATCACTGAAAATAAATTTTACTTCCTGATTGACATCTTGAGATTGGGTCTCTGTCTCTTTAAGAAGCTCCTGCTCTTTCTGAAGCTCCGCCTTCTGGGACTCCAACATAACTCTAATGATGTTTTTATCTGCGTTGCACTGAGACGTAGCTCCTATAATGAGCTCAGCTGGTATTAGCTAATTGCTGCTGGCTAGTCTGCAGGAGCTGAGTGGGGCAAGACGGCTCTGTGAGATGGAAGTTGGGACGTGAATCAAAAATCCTACTGCAAAACACAAAATCTTAAAAGTATTTTTGGTCTCGTTTCTAGTGCAAATATCTTGAAATAAGACAAAACTAACTTACAAGTAACTTTTCAGCTAAATAAGAGCTTGTTTTAAGTCAATACTTGTTTAGTATTGATGAAAAGGTTCTGGTAGAACATTACAATGCACTGTTACCTAGCAACCCCAGCCAAGACAACCCGTCGCCTAGCAACCCAGTTCTAGTACCACTGGCAGGTGACTTGTACTTATGGGAATAATGTTTTATTATAAAGTTTAATTAATCATTTTAATCCGTATTAACAAATTATTTACTTGGAAGTAAATGGACACAAACATTTGGTAAAAATTTGTTTTTCCACTGCAAAAACACAAAATTTTACAAAGTATTTTTGTTTAGTTTATAGTGCAAATATTTTAGCAGACCTGAAATTAGACAAATCTGACATTTTAGGAGATTATTTTAAGAAAATCATTCGTTAATGTTGATGAATAAGTTCTAGATCCACTTTATAACGAGATATTTTCCCTCTAAGTGAAATAATATGACAGTGGAACTAGAACTGGGTTGCTAGGCAACGGGCTGGGCGTGGCAGAGGTTGCTAGGCAACGGCGCAGCGGAATACTCTACCAGTGACGCTAAACGTTTTCATCAATATCCAGGTATTATTGACTTAAAACAAGCTGCTGTATTTTGCTGAAAAGTTACCAGTAACTTAGTTGATCTTATTTCAAATATACTAAAATATTTGCAATAAAATACAGACCAAAAATACTTGGTTGGATTTTGTGTTTTTGCGGTGTAGCGACAGCAGTGACTGCGCTAAATGCTAATGGGCTCAGTTTAAGAAATTTGGTGATCAGCAGGAAGTGGAGTTCACACTTTGTTAGTCTCATTCATGTACGCAGCAGATTGTCGCCGCGGCGGCGGGACGTGAGCAGACGTGTCGGGCGATCCTCGCTGTGTTCGCGAGTCGATCAGAAACAAAACCGACTCAGAGGAGAAAAACCAACAAACTAAACTGCTAATCCCAGCGGAGGAGCGGCCCAAACAAACGGCCCCTGGAGGAGGAGACCGTGTCCCAGCCGCCGCCGCAGAAGTGCGACGAGTTTAAATCTGCGCCGCCTTCGCTAATTTTCTATTTCTATGTAAATTCAGCCGCTGCCTGGGAGAAAGAAAGCTGCAGTGCAGATAATGGCACATACGAGTCAAAAAAACAACAAAAAGAAATGCAGCTGCACATGCAGCGAACGAGGAGCAAAACACAAACCAAGCGCTAATCTCAGCAGGCCAACCGGTTACTGTTTTATAATTTCTCCTCACTCTTTAATTTTACTCATTAATTATAACTAAAAACTCTCAGGAATACTCCACAAGCACGTGTTTAAAGATGTTGGTGAAATGTGATATTTTCTCTGCGTCTCTGGAAGCAGAAAGAGCTGCTTTTGTTGCGGCAGGCTTCCTCTGCTGCGAGGTCAGAGCTGCAGCAGACATGCGTCATTCTCTGCAGGCGTCAGCGGAGACAAACGTCAGTTTCTGCTCAGCTGCTTCCGTCTCAACACTGCAAAGACACGAAACCTGACCGAGTTTCTCTGTGTGGTTTACAATATGTTAATAATATGTTAATATACTGAAAACAAGAACGGATAGGAAACTTTTCATCCAAGTATAGGATGAAAATTTACTTGTTTTAAGTCAATAATTCCTTAATATTTATTTTTTTAGAAATTCAAGTTTCACCTTTTCATTATTCTGCCGTTGCCTAGCAACCCCAGCCAAGCCCAGCCCGTTACCTAGCAACCCAGTTCTAGTTCCACTGGCAGATTGTTTCACTAATAAGGGAAAAAATGTTTTTACAGGTGAAATAATTTGCCAACAGAACCGATTTTCCTACTTTTGAGACTCTGAAATTTCCAAGATTTTTCTAGAAAATTTCTGAGATTAATCTCAAAATTTCCTCCAGTTTGATTGGTGGAAATTTCCTTATTTTTCTGCATTGGCTCTAATAAACATGAAGGTTTTTGATCAAAGGGATCTGGGAAGAAGTGTTCATGTAATCCCATGGCATGATGCTGCCACCACCATGTTTCACTGTGAATATGATGCTTTTTATTTTTTTATTTTACTTTTTGAAGTTGTTGCCAGATTTGAATGATTTTTTTCAACAGAAATTCAAAAAACAATTTTATATTTTTGCCCTTCCTTCAGTGCTTCTACCGACTTCTAAGCCTTTTATTTTGAAGGACTGTCCAGTTATTGTAACGCCGTTTATAAGTTATCATCTTCATTGTTCCGTGGCGTCTAAATAACACTAAAAATATGCTGCATCCTTTTCTGCTACACACACGTTTCCACCTCAGCTGATCTCAGTGTTGCATCTGGATGAGGATTTAAAAGAAAAGAGAAATAAAATAAAAAGTTTCTTTGTGTAAATTTTGGATTTCCAGCTCAGAATCGCAGGTTTTCTCCGCGCTCCGTCGGCCCCGCTCCCTTTTTCTCTACCCTTTGAATGCCGGAGCTGTGTTTCCATGGCAACGCTGACCCCTGGGAGCCGGTGTTACTTATTTTTTTATTTTTCTCTCTCCACAGAAGTATCCTCTTTAGCATTCCTCTTTCTCCTCTCTCTATCTTTCATCCATCCATCCCTCCCACTCTGTTTACCTCTTCCTGCCTCTCCTCCGCTCCCTCGCTCCGTTATTCAGCAAAACCATGAAAACAATAAAAAATAATAAATCCTGCAGACAGTTTGTGATCTTCCACATCAGGCTGCAGTGACACTTTCAATGTCCTTTCCTTTTCATCGCCTCTCAGACATCGTTCATCTTTGGTCATTTCTCATAGTCAAGCTAGCATAGCTGACCTACTTCCCGCTTCCTGGCTATTATTTTTCTTCATTAAAGCTTTTTCCTGACTTGTGATCTAATTGCGTTAGTGTTGACAATCAGTAGAAAAGCACATTTTCTTTTTATATCAGGAGTACGTTTAATAGTTAGCGCATTATGTTGATAGCTAAAACCAATGGTAGTTATTGTTAGCGAGTTGTCTGCGGGATTAAAATATCTTGCTGCTAATCTCTTCTTCTGTCTTCTTGTCCTCCCAACAGGCCAAGCTGATCGTCCCTAACAGCACAGCCGGCCTCATCATCGGCAAAGGCGGCGCTACGGTCAAGGCGGTGATGGAGCAGTCTGGGGCTTGGGTCCAGCTATCCCAGAAGCCCGAGGGCATCAACCTGCAGGAGCGTGTGGTCACCATCAGTGGCGAGCCGGAGCAGAACCGCAAAGCCGTGGAAATTATCATCCAGAAGATCCAGGAAGACCCTCAGAGCTCCTCCTGCCTCAACATCTCCTACTCCAACATCACCGGGCCGGTGGCCAACTCCAACCCCACCGGCTCCCCGTACGCCAACTCCACCGAGGTGATGCCGGCGGCGGCGGCCGCTGCAGCCGCCACCGCCTCCTCTCTGCTGGGCCAGGCGGGCCTGGCGGGAGTCGGCGCGTTCCCGACCACCATGTCCAGCTTCTCAGGCAACGACTTGCTCGCCATCACCTCCGCGCTCAACACCCTGGCCAGCTACGGCTACAACACCAACTCTCTGGGGCTGGGGCTCAATCCCGCCGCCGCTTCCGGGGTGCTAGCCGCCGTAGCGGCTAACGCCAACCCAGCAGCGGCCGCCGCGGCTAATTTGTTAGCGTCGTACGCCAGCGACGCGTCTACCAGCGCGGCGCACCCGGCCGCGAGCCTGGGAGGTCTCTCTCTGGGGTCACTGGCGGCCGCCACCGGCGCCACCAACGGCTACCTGAGCGCGGCGTCGCCTCTGGTGGCGTCGTCCCTCCTGGCGACGGAGAAGCTAGCAGAGGGAGCGAAGGAAGTGGTCGAGATCGCCGTGCCGGAGAACCTCGTCGGCGCCATCTTGGGGAAAGGCGGGAAGACGCTAGTGGAGTACCAGGAGCTGACCGGCGCCAGGATCCAGATCTCCAAGAAAGGCGAGTTCATCCCGGGAACTCGGAACAGGAAGGTGACCATCACGGGGTCGCAGGCCGCGACGCAGGCCGCGCAGTACCTGATCAGCCAGCGGATCACCTACGAGCAGGGCGTCCGCGCCACCAACCCACAGAAGGTGGGCTAAACCTGACAGCCGCGGAAATGAGGAGGAAAAGTGAAAAAGGAATGGGGGCTTTGGGGGAGGAGAGCAAAGAAAAAGGGAGAATGGAAAAAAGGAGAGGAGAGAAAGAATATCGGAAGGAATCGTTTGCGCCGTTTTCTTCTGTGTTTTCAGTATTCTATATTAAAAAAAGGAAGTTTTTTGACTCAAAGCAAAAATGTGCTGAGAAGGCGAGGAGGGAGGGGGAGCGAGTTATTACGCTGAAAAACCAAGAAAAAAATGTGTAAAATGTAAATAAGGTTTTATTACTTAACGTCTTGACCTTTCGGGATTTTTTTATTGTTTTATTTTTTGTTTTCTGTTCAGTAAATTAAGCTGTCTGTGTATCGTGTGGACAGAGCTGAATGCCATTTAGAATGGGAGGCTACAGAGTGCGGCGGGGGTCAGGGGTCACCAGGGTCGGGGTGAGGCGGAGGGTTGGTGTTTACAGGGTGCAACGCTCCAGAATCCCATCCCAGCCGCCGGCGCCTCCAGCCCACACGCTGTATCCTCAAACAGATTTTAGTTTGATTTTATTTAATCCAGAAAGTTTTTTATTTCCCCCTTTCGCTTCAGCCCCTCCCCTTTTTAACGGTCTAAAAAAAAAAAGAAAAAAAAAAAAAAAAAGAAAGATTTGCAAACTTTAGCTAAATGTGTGTAAGCTGAGAAATGTCCTCAACTCCCGAAAACTTCGCCTCCCTCAAATCTCGGTGAGGAGCGTGAGGGCGTTTCTTCATTCGCACACACACACACTTACACACACACACACATTGCAGGCGCAACCGGTGCAGCGCTGCAGACCCGTCTCTGCAGCATAACAACAACAATAATAACACTAATAATGACAGTAGCTGCGTTTCCAACACAAATGTGCGCAAAATTTTGTCGCCGGTTTCGCAACTAAATATGATGAGTCGTTAAAAAACTACTTCCTGTTTTCTTCTTCTTCGTGGTTTGAGAATCAACATCTGGTTGCTGGTCATGTGACCCATGCGAAGCGAAAAAATGGTTTCCATTGCAGTTTTGTTTTTTTTTAAATGAGAATTTATTTTCAAAATGTCAAATTGCGCCGTCGCATGTTGACTGGAAACGCAGCTAATGTCGTTTTGCTACAGGAAATCTCCACCACTGTCGCTATTTATTAATAACTTGGCCCGTTTGAAGCGCAGTCTTCTTTTTTTAATCTGTGAATTCAGGTTGACATGAATGTAAATGAGACTTTTTGTTCTGGTTTTTGTTTTCATGTGAGAGGAATAGTAATGTCAAATAGTGTAATATATGTCTTATTTATGTCCAGTGAAAGAGCCGCCCCAGGCAGGAAGATCGTTAGAGTGATATATCCAGTCAAAGAGCAGAACAGGGAACACACACACACACACACACACACACACACACACACGAGCGCTGAAAGGAAACGTCACAGCACCATATCTGGTGCCACTGAAAGAGGATCCATCATATCTGCTGTCTGTAGCTGAAGTGAAGCGTCCAGTTATCGTCCGCTGCAACTAAAACTGAATCGTTTAGACGAGACGTTGTGATGAAAAAACCTGGGAATTTATCCGTTTGAAAAGCTGAAGTTTTGCTACGAAATAGAAAGATTTTGAGACTAATGTCAGAAATTTGGTAGAAAATAAACATGGAAATTTCTGAGTCGAATTTTGCTTAAAAAAACAAACTCAGAAATGTTGAGATTTAGCAAAGATCTCAACATTCTCAAAAAAAGATCTCAACTTTTTTTTTTAAAGTTAAAAGTCAAAACATTTTTGACTTTTTGAAATTTTAGAGTCAAAGAAAAAAATTTACTAAAACTCAAATTTCAATTTTGTTTTTCTAGAAAATTTCTGAGATCTCAAAATTTCTACCAAAGTTTTGACTTTTCAAAAATTTTGAGATTAATCTGAGAAAGTTTTGGACGTCAAAACTTTCTGACTTTAGAATCTTTACAAAATCTCAAGATTTTTCTAGAAATTTCTGAGGTCTTAAAATTTGGAGATTAATCTGAGAAAATTGCTGGAAAAAAATCTAAAGAGTTGAATATTTTCTAGAAAAATTGCAAATTTTGAGGAAGATAAAAATTCTGAGTTTGAAAATGTTTGACTTTTGGAAACATTTCAAGATGTCAACAGCTGAAAAGTTTTGACTTTCGAAACTCAGAAATTTACAAGATTTTTCTAGAAATCTTCAGGTCTCAAAATTTGAGTTTTTCTATCAAATTTTTTTCTAGAAAATTTTAGAGTTTAAGCTAAAAATTTTCAAGTTTTCCCACCAAATTTCCACACACATTCGCTCGCTGAAGGAAACACCCGGCGCTTTATTCGGCGCAGCCTGCAGATACATTTCTAATCCAGCAGGGGGCTTATCGGCGCTGTGGTTTCCTGCAGCTGAAACTGCGTCGTTTAGACGAGCCGTTGCGCTGAGACCCGATCTCGGCCTGTGGTCTTCCAAACCCGCCTCCCCTGTTTCAGTTTAACTGGCCAGAGCACTTAGGACTGACTACTGAGGAGACGCAGCCGTCGGGTCGGGCGGAAACAAAAACTAAACAAAAACACTGAAACGTCGTTCGTCTGGGGGCCACCGCTAAATCTGCGCGCAGATTTGTTCTTCAAAAGGCAGCATGCATATCAGTGAAAGGAAATAAACTCGCCCGTCCGACTGCCACGAGGTCAAAGGTTAAAGGGCAGATGTCCAACACGCACCCGGGGAGCAGAGCTCCCGTTCGTTTACTGCCCGCTGTAGGCTGCTGAAAATGCTGTTGTTTATTGTGTTGAATATATTTTGTGTTGTGTTTTTTTTTTTTTTTTTTAAGCAAATCGGAGTACACTGAATTATTCTTATTATTTTTCTTATTTTGTCTTAATGCACTGTGAAGCTAGAGAGCCGCTCTCCCGACCTGCTGGGGGTCAGGGATGCTGCAGACGGCATCATGACCGGCAGGGAAACGAAACAAAAAAAAAAAATCCACGTATCTGAAACATTTGAAGAAGTCGTCATATCCTAGTCCTGACGGAGAAACCGGGTCGGAAACCGGATCAAATCAAACCAGTTCTTCAACGCAGCTCAGAGTTTTAAAGTCCAAACGCTAAAACTGAGGAGGGGTGTTTTTTTATTTTTATTTTTGTTTTTTACTAAGCTAAAACAACAGCAACAATCTGAGGCCAGATCAGATTTGCTAGCGAACGTGTCGTTCTCAGTTGGAGCGCCAGTGAGGGTTTAATCTCCACAACTTGGTAAGGAGGCTTCTTTACTCCCATCTAACTCCATCCACACTCTGCTCACCTCCTCTTTCCCAGTGCACTCCCATTCTGACACCCTTCTCCTCCTAACACATCGCTCCATGGGTGACTATGTCTGCTGTTTGCCCCGATCGATGCATGTCTGCTGCTTGCCCCAGCAAACGCCTCAGATTGAGTCTGCAGAGAGCCACGCCTACGGAGAGCTGCAGGAGGAAACACTGGTGCAGCTCAGAGCAGCGGCTCGTCAGCCGGAGGCCCATTTGCACAAACTGCGGCGGCGGCGTGTCGGAGGCCGTGTGGACGGGAAAACAGGAGGGATCTCAGACAAAAAACATTTGGGAATGATTTCAGAAATGTTATAGAAAAAATTAGGAAGTTTTTGAGTTTGAAAAGTTTAAAATTTGCTAGGGAAAAAGAAGTTAAATTAATTTCAGTAATTTCCAAGAAAAAATATTGAAGTCTGAGTCTGAGACGTTGTTAGTTTGATAGAAAAAAGCTAAAAGTTTGAGATGAACCTAAGAAATTTTCTAGAATTTCTAATTTGTTTTTTCATTTTTATCAGCTTTAGCTCCAAAAGTCAAAAATTTCCTCGGAAAATCTCAGAAATTTTCAGATTAGTCAGAGAATTTTCGAGAAATGTTTCAAAATTAAAAAATGTTTGACTTTTGAAATCTCCAAATTACTTCTCTCAAAAGTCTCTGAAGTGAATTTCAAAGCTTCTGAGTTTCTTCTTGCAAACTTTTTTTTCTTTTAGAAAATTTGAGGTTAAACTTCAATTATTTTACTTTTTAAGACTCGTAAATTTTCTTATTTCTAGAAAATTTCAGAGAGTTTTTGTCAGAACTTCCTCCTTTTCTTGCTCTTCGGTCCGAATCGGCCCAACACGCCGTCGCACACAAACACATATCACCACCAGGGAGAGTCTTGACTCGAGTTGGACTGGATTTCATTGGTAGATTTTGCTCCCGTTCTTCAGTGAACAGATACTGTGCTGCATGCGTTTCATATGCAAAATAATCAGAATTTAACATTAAAAAAAATGTCAAACTCACTGGAATTTGTGATTTTAAACAGTTTATTTATAGATTTATAGACTGAACGTGCAATATGCAGAAAACATGCATGCAGTGCAGCATCTTTTAGTGGGAAACGTGCTTAGATTGTTATTAATGAAGAGAGGATTTATATTTCATCTCACTGATTAAACCTTAAAATAATCTTTACGTTTTTTCAACGTTAGGCGCCTGAAATAAAAATGTGACAAGTACTGGAAGCAATACTCGCGTCGGCATATCGTCGTGTTGTCCCGTCTTTTATCCTCTGTCTGCCGCATAGGAGCGTTAAACCGTAGATGTTGGATAGGTTTACAAAAGTACATCCTTTTGTTTTTTTAAAATTGTGGAAATGCTGCTATTTAATAATTCATGTACGAAGAAGAAAACATATCGGAGCCTGTCCTTCAGCTGGAGCAGCGAGTTTGAAGCGACGGTGTAAAAATAAATGTTAGACGCTGACAATAAGTTAATTTTGTGCCAAACATGTCTTGAAGGAGCTAAAACTCTAAACGTGTTAACTCAAAAACATTAGGTAATAATAAGAGACCTCCTTTTATATTAAGAAAATGTGAAAAGTGCCAAATGAAACTTATTTATAGTAAGGGTGAAGTTCCCATATCTGTTTTTAAGAACTAGCTAGGCTAAAAGACGAAGCACCTCACTATAACTTTCATTTTTTGTCCTTCCTGCTAAAGAAGGAACCACCATCTTAGTGTTAGGCCACCCTCTGGGAACTCAACCTCCCAGAATGCAACAGCACTACTACAACTCTGGGGCTAGACTGATCAACATAGCGATAGCTTAGCATCGTCATGCTAAAGAAAATGTGACTAAGATAGCATTCTTAACTACAACCTTTTATAGCTACAACAAGAAAAAAATAAATAAAATGTATTTTGTGGAAATAGATGTTATCTTTTTTGCACGTCTATATTGCATGATATCAAAGTGAAGTGTGGACAAAAAAAAAGAAGAAAAAAAAAAACAAATAAAAAATAGGCGGTGTGTGTTGTTGATTTTCTGGAACAAATCTCTGCATGTCGATAAGGGTAGAGCATTTTGATATTGTTTTACGTTCAAACTGTTGTTATTCCATGCAGCTGCTTTAAAACAAACATGGCCGCCTCATGTTTGCTACAACAGGAAGAGGAGTTTTTTAGAGTTTAAATTAACTTCCTTAAGAGGGATTTGAACAAAGCTTTTGAACAAACTTTCTTTTCTTACATCCTGAGCGAGCTTGGATTAAAAATATTGAAATGCACATAAAAAAAATGTTAAAAATCTATATATTTCTTAGGATTTAGCTACAGATCTAGACAGAGATTGTCCACGAATGTTCTCATCATTTCATGAGTTTCACTTTTCTCACAACTGCTGCAGGAGCTTTCATGTGTTTTTCTGTGTGGTTTCGTACTCTAACATTACTAACCTGTTGACGCGTTATGTCTGGAGTCTTTTTATTCCCCCTTACACTCGATTTCTGGCTTATCTTCATCAGTTTGTGCAGTCAGTGAGTCGTGCAGGAGGAATCCAGGACCGGTGTGAGGGAAGGAGGTAAAAACTCCTTCATGCGTTGCTGTTTTTCCTCTGTTTTTAATCGGGATGCACCGATCTGGACGATTTTCTGTCCCTGTTATTTAATAAATCGAAACAGAAAAGTGAAATTTCTTCATGCTGAAAACACTTGAATGAAATATTTTGAGTTTAAAGGTTCAGGGGTCTTACAGTATTTACTTACTGTTTTTTTATATACTTAGACCTAGGCAATGATATATTGCACAGATTATTACACTTTATTGATTATCAATTATCTTGTTATAGCGTAATACAATAGTTTCCACGCTGTGACTCTCCGGGGTTTTGTGCTGCAGAAATATTTCCATTCAGCAGAATCCCTTTTTCGTAAACAATGCTAAGCTAACAATGCAACTCTGACATATTTTACTAGAACAACAGAAAATATTGCGATAGACATGCGATCAAGATCAATAGGAAATACATCTGATAAAACGCTCAATACCTTTTAAACTCTGATCCAGAACCACAAAGCATTCTGGGAGATAAAGGCAAAGGAAACACACTAGCCGCTAAAACTGTCATGGCTAGCTAAGCTAGGTTGGTGGAATCACCAGACTCACTCTTTCTTCGGTTGCCTAGCAACTGCTGTGTAAGAAGCAGTTACAAGCCCCACCTCCACCTTTGGTTACCTAGCAACAACCTGCTGGGTAACTGCCAGTTTGTTTGAAAATAAACTGGAAAACAGGAACGGTTACGCCAACTGTTTGGCAGTATTTCAGATATTTGGAACAAGAAACTAATCAATAATTGTTGATATCGACTTATATTTGTTTTATTAGCCGTTTCGTCTTGTTATAACAGTATTACAATGTTTTAAAAATCGATTTTTTTTTTTTTTTTATGGTTTCAGCCTCCTTTTCTCGGGTTTTCAGTCCTTAAGGGAAACTAGACGTGATTGGTGCATCTCTGGTAAAACGCCTTTCTGACTGCCAGATAAAATAAGTATTTTGGATCACTTTCACTTTATCGGCTTCAGCATGGCCGTCTTATCGTCAGAAAGTATTGCCATGAGGTTTTAAATGTTTGCACTAAACTCTGCTGACACTGCATGGCAGGCCGAGCTGAGCGTCAGACCACTGTAGATGTTTAGCATTAATCCGTGTTTTGTGTGTTTAGATGTGCATGCTCCTCATGTCCGTCTCTGTTGAAAGCCGATGAATCATAATTTCCCAAATGTGTAGCGAGTTTAATCCCTAACCTGCTCAACAGGTCATAACTTGTTCTGATTTTTATTTTTATTTAATTTTTTTTGCCCTTTTCACTCCACCTACCTCTATAAAACCTGCTTTCCACGGTGTGTTACAGGAAACTCGCTCCCCATTGAAACACCAGCAGCAACTGTAGACTGCATTTGTCACATCACTGTTTTTCTGTTTCTTCTTCTTCTGTTGATCTCTTTACCTTCCTGGTTTTTGGTTTGTACTGTATGCTCTAACCCAAATCTGTTTTAACAAAAAAAAAAAAAGAACAACAAAAAAAAAATGCCATTTTCTGTCTGTAGCTTGTTTACCCTTTTGTTTTTCCAAACATACACACATAAACACAAACAAAACACACTCCATGCTCTCCTTTTTGTGCACTTTCACTGCCCACTCCTTCCTCCTCCTCCTCCTCTTCGTCCAAACATACACTCTCACTTTTCTTCTCCTCCGCCGCCTCCCACGAATCTCTTCTCTCGAGTGCCAAAATAGAAAAAAAGAGAGGAAAACAAACAAAAAAAACAAAACAAAAACAAACAGTGACTACTACTACTACTCCTCCTCCTACTACTACTACCATTCCAAGCGTTTTTTGAGTTGTATTGTCTTGGACATCCATCTTGGAAGCACCCATGAAGCCAGCATGCTCCGCCCCTCATAACATGATGTCGCTCATGACGCCTCAACTGAACGGCACCTTTTACCCCACCTACCACCACCTGTCTCCTCCTCCTCCTCCTCTTCCTCACCTCCCCCACCCTCCACCCTCCACAGAGCTAAACCCGGCCAGGAATAACCCCTCTGCAGGTCGGCTACCTTCCTACTCCAAAAACCAAACAGAAACAGCGCTACTACCGCTCATGCCAGCTGCTTTTCCTTTTCTTTTTTTTCCTCCTAATTCTGTCATTTCTTCAGCCTGTTGGACTCCATTTTGATTGTGTGCCATTTCCCCCTTTCCCTCCTTCTTCCTTCCTTTCTCTGTGATCGCTCTCGCTCCATTTGATTTTTTTTCTCAATGGGGAAAGATTTTTTGAAATTTTTTTTTTAAATCTCCATTTTGTTTTTTTCTAATGATGATTTTTTTTTTTGTTTGTTTTTGTTTGTCGTTTAACATCCAAATCACACCGACGCACGCACCGCGGTGTGTGTGTGGGGGAGTGTTTAGGCACCGTCAGCTGCGCAGCCCATCCTCTGTCTTCTCGAACTATTTTTGAACTTTCACCCCACCCCCTCCTCCCCCCTTCCTCATGAACTTTGACCTTCCTTCCCCACTTCTGTGTTCATCCAACTGTTTGGACGATAACTCTCCATTCCATCCCCAAAACCTCTCTTGAGACTGTGCAATGCTAGCTGATATGATTGGATTATTATTATTATTTTTTTGTTTGTTTGTTTGTTGCTCATCATTGGGGGATATTTCTCTGAGATACAAGTCAAAAAAAAGAAAAAAATGAAAGTAAGAAAAAGATCCTTAAAGAAAAAAAAAAACGCATAAAAAGCAACTGTTTCTCCACGTTTTTTTCTCTCTCTCTCTCTCTCATTGTAAATATTTTTGTCAGAGTTTTTTGCCAAGCTGTAAAGAGAGAACGTGTTCAGCAGAAAGGGGCCGGCAGCATAAAGAGAGAAACTCCTGGACTCCCGTAGTGTAATCTTTAATCAGCTCTGCTAGTGTTGCCCTGTGCTGTTATTAGTGTTGATTTACCTCCTGTGTGCACTGTTAGCTTCCCTGTTAGCATCAGATAGCAACCGCTAACCTCGACAGCTAGCTAAACGCCATTTTCGATGTGCATTTGTTGATGTGTTTCCTACCAGTGAGTTGTAGTGGTGTTAGTGTGTTTTTATTAGCGTTAGCCACATATATCATCATTGCAAAAAAATAAAAACACCGACATTAGTGGGGGAAAAAAAAAAAAAAAATTAGAAGAAAAAGTCGGATCATATCTCCATGTTGCATTTTTTTCTGGAAATAAATTCGACTCCCGCCATTTCATTGCATTGCTCTCAGCTCCACTCTTGATTTATGCTGCCTGCCCCATCGCCGTGACAACACCACATGAGCTATTTATTTCTCAGACTATTATTGATATACTATTAATAAATAACGTCGCAACAAGAAAAAGGGAATGACTGGAAAAAAAAGGTGAATTAATACTATTGTTTTGTTTTTATTTTTTAGTATCTTAGTGGTTGCTTTTAACAACATTCATTAACTGACTTAAAGATTATTGAATATTTAATGTAATTGTAGCATTGTGTTTGTAAAGCGAAAAAAAAAAAAACCTAGTGAGTTGTGTTTCTTGACTTGTGGATTACCAGTGAAGTGGGCAATCTAGTGCTAATATATATATGAGGTCTTTTTTTTAAGGATTCTTATTTTGCGACAGCAACAGCAGTCATTATAAATGTTCATTTTAGCATCACCTGTCTTCCGTTGTCTTATTCTTCACCTTCCACCACACTCTGCATCATCACAGTAACACATCGCAAGTCCGGGGTGGGACCGAGTGCTTGCTGGTGTGAGCTAAAAACATTCACACCGACCCGAGGGGCGTCGGCTCCGCCCACTTTCCTCAAATTAAACAAAATCCGTGTCGGATGTTTGTGCTGCAGCGACTTTCGTTTGTGCCGCTTTTGCTTTAAAGATTTTAATGAATGTTTCCAGTCAACCAGCTAATTCACATTTATGACATTAAGCAGTCGCTACATTGTGCTACACAATTGAGGTGCTGCGTTTGTGCAGCACAACTTTTTGTCGCTTTTTTTTACGTTAAACGTTTCCAGAGGCCATCAAAGGTCAACCAACCAGTCCACATTTATGAAATTAAATGAAATATGAAGTCAATCAACTTTGCTACGTTTGTGCAGCACAATTTTGTTTGTTCCATTAAAATTAAGATGAAAAAAATCCACCAGAGATCAAAACCAAACAAAATTAAATGTTGATAGCACAGCCCTTGTCCTGTTATGACTAGGAAATTTAACACTAAAGCATAAGAACAGTTGAAAGGAAGCTTCCAGTAAAGCACGGGTTCTCAAAGTGTGAGTAGCGGGCCTGAGGAGGGACGCGAGATGCCAAGCAGGAGGTCGTGAAATGTTAGCCTTTTGTTTTGTTTTTGTTGGTACTTTTAGCACAGTAAATTGAACAGGCAAACAAATACCATGTTTTAAATACAAATTTCTGATAATTAGCAGCACAAACAAAGATGCATGTTGCACAACCATAGCACAGTTTATTGACACCATAATTTATTGATTTAATAAATACGGATGGACTTGTTTACCTGTGGTGACCTCTGGAAACATTTATGCATATATTTAAAATGACGGCAACACAAAATTAAATTTGTGCTGCACAAATGTAGAATTTATTCATTTTAATTAGATTTTATAAACGTGAAAATAAAATCTAATTATTTTCACGTTTCACATTAATTGTAAATGTGGACAAGCTGGTTGACCTTTGATGACCCCCTGAAACATTTATGTACTTAAAATGTCAGCAGCACAAACAAAAAAATTGCAGCACAAAATTTGACACCAATTTCATTTAATTTGAAGAAGGTGAGCAGGGCCGACTTCACTCAAGTGAGCGTGCATGAGTTGCTTCTAACTTTCCTTTGGATGCATGCGTGTTTGGGTGTGTGCGTGTGTGTGTGTGTGTGTGTGAGGGTGGGGTTCGGGGTGGGTGTTTCTGTCCAGTGTCCACCAAAAAGCTAAAACCTGTCAGGCTTCCATGCTCCCTGATGGAACCGCCTGACGTTATAGCTGCAAACCCTCATCATGTGATCTGACTCAACTCGACTGTCCATAACCCCCTTCAGTCACCTGACCAACCAAATCAACCAATCACTGTCCACCACTACCGCCTACCCCTGCGCCATCCTTTTGCTGCACACCACGTCAGCCCCATGTGATGTTCTCCATCGATAACATACTACTGTCACAATCTATACTGACAGATCTGGGGATAAAAGTTAGTGGTTGTTTTGTTTTGTTTTTTTTACTTTTTAAATTCCTGAGGGTTGAAATCCAAACAAAACCGAATTCAGTTGCTTTGATTCATTAAAGGTTCGACTAATTTGGGTTTAGTTTGCTTTAACACGTCTGTTCCTTGGACTTCTGCCTTCAAAGCCTCAGAGGCGAAAGAAATTTAGCACTAAAGTACAAAAAAAGTCTAAAGGAAGCATCCAGTAATGGAGGGGTTCTCAAAGCGGGGGTCGTGGGCCTGGAAGGGTCGCAAGACACAAATTGACTGTCATTTTTAGAATTATTATAATGTAGCTCCTAACATGCATGCAGGGTTAAATTAAATAATGTACATATAGGTTTAACATTTTTTCAGAATGGAAAGAATAGAATGTGTTCCAATTTAATGTGTGATTAAGTTTAGTTTTTGTTTTTTGCTTTGAGACGACGTTTTTTGGGAACTGGCACTTTATAACTTAAATTAAACTGAACTAAACCTAGAGAAATAATGCTTTTTTAGAGGGTTGCATTTGAGGTTATAATTAAACTAAAACTAACAAAACAAAAACTGAAATTGGGAAAACATTTTTAACTGAAATAAAAACAGTAATTTGAGGGGAAAGCTAACTTTAATTATATTGTGTTTATAAAACTAAAACATAATGAAATTACAGATATAACAGCCTTCGTTTTTGTGTTATTAATTTATTTAGCCTTTTGAACTGATGTGAAATTTATAAGTTTGTTGTCTGAAAATTTCGGTGTATATCTGTAAAAGTATGAAAAAACTAAAAACTACTACTGTAATACTACTAAACTAACTACTACTATATCTAATAATAATTAGATAAATTATATTTAATTAATAAAAACTAGCAAACACAACTAATTAAAACTAACTGAATCAGACAAACAAAAAGTTCCAATGAAATAAAATTATCACGCAAGTCTCTGGCGCTCTTATTTTGGCGGTCACAGGCTAAAAAGTGTGGGAACTCTGCAGTAGCAGGACTATTTTTCCTGTCGGAAGCAGATGTAGTCGTTGTGCAACAAAAACTAAAATAAACGTTTTGGGGACAGAAACTCAGGTGACAGACGTTTGTTAGCGTTTATTTCAACATTTAGGGATTAAATCTGAAGCAGGTGCGCTTACTTTCTACGCCATTTCACTCATTTAGAAAAAAACAATAATTTAATTTCTTTAATCTTCGAACAAAGACTTGTTATTTTCCCCCAGAGCTGCATCCTGCATCCTCTTGTTCATACTACTGTACGTGCCGCATACTACCTTTACCAGGCCAGAATCCACCTTAACCCGTTTCCATGGCAACCCGCAGGGGAGGGGGGGGCCCAGTTGCCCGGCAACTGGCTTCCAGCACAACAAAAACCAAGCTACCGACCAAGCAACCCAACTGACGAGGCCACGCCCACCTGGCAATGATTTGATCTTAGAGGAAGAAGCAGAGGAATAAAAACTAAAAATAAAACTGAAAAATAAAAAGGAGAGAGAGGACAGGAAGAGGGAAACGTAGTTGTGATTCTCAGGGTGTCTTACGCAAATTTACTGTTTAGTCTGTTCTCCAGTCTCTCGCTGGTGTCTTGTTGCCCCAAAGAACGGTTTGTATTTCTCCCAACCCAATTCTTTCCGATCAGCCGATTGATAGCAACCGATTGATCGACCAATTCTCTCTGAGCGATGGTACGCGGCCGGCCGGCTGTAACTTTATGTTTACAACCCAAATGAGACCAACAACGCTGTTGACAGAATGTGTAGGACTTTAAAAAAACATTTAAAAAAAAAAAAAACAAAAAAAAAAACAAAGGAGAGAGACGAATCTCTGAAGAAAACTTATTTCTAAATACTGGAACTTTTCGCTTACTTTCTATGTGACATGAGGTAATGTAATTTTTTTCCAATCATTGCATGTGAATATTTTATTTGCAATGAAACTGTTAGAATGGATGGTACATTTGTGACGTCAGTGCAACGCCGAGACGCCGACGTAGGAATCAGTCGGCGTCGAGGTTTTTCTGTCGCCGTCAGGAGTTCTTTTGGACCAATGAATGCTAAATGTGTGACCATACAAAGCTGTAAAGGTTTTGTTTATTTGTACATGGTTATGGGTAAAATAAATCATTGAAGCAAAGTAACATCTTTAGTGTTAAGCAGTAAATCCTCACGGTTGCTTTGAAGAGTCAGAAACAGGATTTGGATTTTTTTTGTTTTCCTTTGATTTTTGGAAAATCCTAGATCAGGGGTGTCCAAACTCCAACCATAAACAATGTTTTAATTAAACCAAATAGTTGTTGGGAAGGGAGGTGTAAATTATTACAATTTTACAAAATAAATTACCAAATTTTCTGGAAAAATGAAACAAAATTGACTAAATTCTAACCAATAAAATAAGGATCTGTTTGAAGACGCTAGCTGCATGTAGCCAAGTTTAGAAATATTAAATTAAAAGCAGAATTTGGTCAAACTTTGAGTAAAGGTTGGTCAGATATGTTGTTGGGAAGGGATTTGTACATTTTCTAGAAAAAAAGAAAAAAAATTTAGTTAATTCTGATTAATAAAATGCAGCTGAATGTAGCAAAGTTGAATAAATATGAAATCAAATTTTAAGTAAAAGTCAGTGGGAAAGGATGTGCAAATTATTACAATTTGCAAAAAAAAGAAAAATAGTCAAATGTAGTCAATTATGAGCAATAAAATTAGGATCAGTTTAAAGATGCTGGCTCTAGGCAGCAAAGTTTAATAAATATTTAATCAGTGAGTAAAAGTTGGGAAGGGATTTGTAAATTTTCTAGAAAAATTAATCAAAATTTTGTCATTTCTGCGCAATAAAATGTTGCTGCAGCTATTTATAGCAAAGTTTAATAAATATTAAATCAGATTTTCAGTAAAAGTCACAGGATAGAAGAAAACAACAAATGGGAATATTGAAAATAATTGGTGTTGCTGCATACATTTTCTACTCTGTAATAATAAAAAAACCCAGAAAACCTTCATCTACAAACGTTATTCTTGAATTAAAGTCGGGGCCACAAATGGCCCCCGGCCCGCAGTTTGGACACCCCTGTGCTAGATGAACTAATCCGAGGTAAGTGAAGAGTGGATCAGAGCAGAAATAAAGTTTCAGGGGTTCAACTCTATGACATATCCATCTACCCACAATCCTCCTGTGCACCAGCGTCATCCGACCAACACCTGCACCTCTCTGCATCCACCATGATTCCACCGTCAGACTCTGTGACCTCCGGCCAATCCGACTCTCTCCATGCCATCGGCTCCCACCACAGGAAATGGAGTCACAGTTCACAGCATGGTACGAACCGCCCGCCACTCGTCACTCTCCTTCCACATAACTTTCTCCATTAGCCACCTAAAGAAGTTCCTCCAGCTTCCAGCCTGAAGATCACGCCGAATCCGCTCCGGGTTTTAGATCATTTCAGACTAAAATACGTTCAGGTCAGTTTTTACATGACGCCGTGTTTGGGTTATTTGGAGATGAGAGGAAAAGATTTCTGCCAAAAACATCAGAAAATTTCAGATTCATCTCAGAAATTTTCTAAGGAAAACATGGAGATTTCTCAGTTTAAAATTTGAAAAATTTGCAAGAAAATTTTCAGAAAGTTTGAGATAAATTTTCTAGAAACTTTTTTTTTCAATTTTCAAACTCAGTGTCCGTGGGGGTTTTTTTGTTTGTTTTTGCTTTCGTAACATTTTGATATTGATCTCAGGAACTTTCTAGAAAAAAACAAAATTTCTGTGGTTGAAGAGTTAAAAATTTGTGAAAAAAAAATTCTGAAATTTTACGATTAATCTCATGAAATTTCTAGAAAAAACTTTAAAAAACAAAATGTCCAAGTTAGAAATTTCTAACATTTGCACAAAATTTCTGAAATTATATGAAAAAAATAAACATTTGAGTTTGAAAAGTTCCAAGAAATTTTCAGAAACTGAGATTATTCCCAGAATTAAAAAAAACACTTTGTTTCCGTTTGAAAACATACTTTTGCACAAAAATGTTTCTTTTTTAAAACTTTGACATTCCTGTTTGAAAAGTTGAAAATTTGTGAGAAAAAACTGAAACTTTTAGATAAATCTAAAATTTTTATGAAAACAAAAAGAAACTAATTCCATAAGTTGAATATTTTTGTCTTTTGAAACTCCAAAATTTCCAAAGTGTTTCCCAGCAAATTTTCAACATTTGGAGATCTTAAATTTAAATTAATCTCAAAACTTCTGAGTTTTTGGTGGAAATTTTTTTCGCTTTTTTTCTTATGTACAATGGCCGTAATCTGCCCTTGTAGTTTTCTCAAATTTTATTGATGCTTAAAATTTGTGATCATCTTGAATATTTATTAATTTTCTTAAATTTAATTAATTTTTCTTTTTCGGAGACTGAACTCCTGGGAGCAAAAATGCAAAGCCAGAAAAATCAAAATTTTCTGCAGATGAAGTTCAACCGAGGCTCAGAGACGCCAGAAGCTCCAATGAATGAGAATAAGTGTTGTTACACTGCAAAAAAACTAAATTTACCAATTATTTTTAGTCTAGTTTTTAGTTAAAATATCTTGGTTCATTTGAAATAAGATGTAGGAGCTGGATATAAGTAAATAACTCATTACTGATGAAAGATTACTAGTTCTTTTGAACACATTTAGATGAATCTAATGTGTTTAAAAGCATCACATCTTTAGCTATAACTGGAGAATTCATGCTGTTGTAAACAGAATTAATTTTGTTTCAGATTTTAAATTTCTGTAAGTTTTTAATCAACCCAAACGGTTTGTTTTTCTGACGACAGGAAGCATCGCCAAAAGGAAACTAACAGACGCATTTGATCTTTAAATAAGCAGGAATGAGTCAAACTGCAAGTATTTTACACTACGGAGGAAAAATTGTTGCTTTAAGAGCTTAGAGTGATAAAAATGAAATTACCATTAAAACAGTGAGACTGTGAGCTTAGCATTAAGCTAAATGTAGGCATCTCTCAAAATAAAAAAACATTTAAATGTTTATTCACTTAGAAGATTTTGCTCATCATTTAATTTCTTTTTTTTTAGATTTTAGATTGAAATCTGTATTCAATTTGTATAAAATGAACTGTTAAAATAATAGGAGTCAATTGAAAACTGGAACTGGAAGGTAAACAAACAAAACAGAAACAACAAATAAAATAAATTATGAAGTTTTTGTAAACAAAACAGTCGAGACCAAAAACTCCAGACTGAAAACTTTTGTCATGCAGTTTTTGATAGGAGAGAAAAGAGAAAAATGATAAATCATGCTAATTGAAATTATTCTGTTTTGATTTATTACGTGAGTAACTGATTTATAGTCTTTAATTTATACATGTTTTTATAAACCAGAAGATTTCTGCTTCGTTTTCAGCTCATATTAAGTCAAGCAGTGAACTCCACACTGGAAAAAAAACTTACAAATTTTAATTGTTTCATGTCATCAAATTAAGTTACTTTTGTTTAATAAGCTTAATTTGATTTCTTGCAACATGTTAACTTACGTTTTTAAAGTTGGATCAACTGTTTTCTTTTTTCAGTGCACAGCAGTTCTTCCTCCAGCTGTTTGTCCATTTTTAGCAAATAAAATGTTTTTTCTTTTCTCCGGTTAGAGAGAAAACACTTCAACACTTTGGTTGAAGTGTGAATAAGACAGAAACAAACATGAAGGAGTTTTTATAAAACGTTTATAACTGTCATTAAGTGTTGTTTGGTAAATAATGACACTTTTAATGAAACTTTATATGCAACTTTCCATGAAAACTGTAATAATTTACCAATACAAAGTTGACTTTTAATGCACGTTTTAGTGCAAATTTGCATTTAAAATGTCATTATTAACCAAGTGACTGTAAATAATGACACTTTTCATACAAAGTTGACACTTTTAATGTCATTTTAATGCAACCCTGCTTTAAAATATCATTTACAAAATAATGCAAAATTTACGCTTTCTTTCACACAATTTTGCATAAAAAGTTTAATTATTTACAGAATGACAGTCATAAACATTTGTTTATTGTCATGAAATGTAATTCAGTAAATAATTACAGTTAATTCAGAGTTGACACTTTAAAGGAGAGTTTGCCTTAAAGTTTCCTTATTTATTGAATAATGCAAAGTTGGCAACTGAAAGTTTTTATGAAACTTTGCATTAAAGGTGTCATTATTTACATAATAACACTTCATAACAACAGATAGATATTTATGTCTGTTGCTAACAAGTGTTATTTGGTAGGTAATTAAACTTTTAATTCAAAATTGACACTTTTAATGGATTCTTAATACTTTAAAAGTGTAATTATTTAAACATTTATGAAGACTCCTCCATGTTTATGACTGTGTTATTTATGTCAGTCTTATGCTCACTTCAAATAAAGAGTTGCTGAAGTGTGTTGTGCCTCAGATCGACTCCCTGAGGTGTTTAAGGAGGTTTTTTCTTTGACGATGCCAGAGGTAAGTTACTCACAGCACTTAGAAAGGTTAAACTCGCAGTGATCCCCATCTTTGTATTTCCTGCTACATGCCAAATAACTCTTAAAGTTTCCAGTTTTTCAGGAGGGAGGAAGGGAAGTGCTTTAGCATATTTTTGTCCCAGCTGCCCTACTTGTGAAGTTTGCACAGATAAAGCGGCTGTGCGCCCCAGAGGAGCGAGGCAGACAGCTTCTTTGATTAACTATGTGCTTCTGCAGGCCTGCAACCAGCACAGCCTGGGAACTGGAAACTGGGGCACTGGGATGCCATTTCTGCAGCTGCATGCGCTCTGAAGATTTAGAGTAAAACAAGAAAAAAATGGGGCCTAATTGCCACTATAACAAAAGTCATTCAATTAATCACACTTAGCCGAAGAAAAGCCTTTGCTTCTTAACTGTAACTCTTTATCGCCTCCTTGCTAATGCTAGCAGATTATCCGTCTTTGTCAGCGTTAACAAAGCAGCTACCAGCGCTAATAGCTCACCGCTACGCTAACAGGCAGCATATTGATTTGCTTCCCACTTCTTCTGCCCTTCCTACATTTCCCCCCATGTTCCCTCATTCATTTAAGCTCTAAAAATAAATGCCAGCGCCTCCCAGAGGAGCCGCACACCCAAAGCTCCCAGGCTGGTTCCTCTGAAGATAAATCAGCATCTGGAGTGACTGCAGCCTGAATCTCTGCCGCTTCGAGTTTTCCACAGAGAAAGCCTTGTTTTAGAAACCAAAGCTAAGAAACTGGAATAATAAGGGTTTCTTTTACATTTTATTTTAAAATTATGTGTTCAACTATATTTATGCCTACCTCAATAACCAATGGGAACAGATTTACTAGCATTGCAGATAGAGGTTTCCACTGTTGTCACCCTAATCGTTAGCAACAAATTCAGGACTCAAAAACATTAATTTCGCTTCTAGAAAATAAATTAAGACGATTATTTTTAAGGTGAAAAATGCGTCAGTACGTGATTCACAATGAAAGCAAAGTTACCAGGTAGAAATTTCAGGAAAAACTCATTTTGGAGGATTTGTATCCCCACAAATGCACTAAAAATACTTTAATTAACCAGTGGTAGGCACACGTCGGCTAATATGCTAATGAGCTACAAGAGCAAATTTTACAAGAGCAAATTTTTCCATTTAGCAGTTTTTGCTAACTGAAAACAGCACACTTAGCTTCCCCTAAATTTAGTAAAATCTGGATTATCAGCTAGATAATTCATCAAGTAATTAGAGATAATGCGCTAACAGCAGAGCTACTTTTTAATTTAGAGCTTTAGCATTTTTGCTAACTGGAAACATTTAGCGCACGTAGCTTCCCCTAAATTAGTTGAAGTTTTGGTTATCGACTGTTGAGAATGCTTCAACTTCTTAGACATAAGAATACTGCGCTAACAGCAGAGTTGTTTTTATATTTAGCTTTTGCTAATTTTAGCACAATTAGCCTAGGACTACTACTATTACTAATAATATTTTTTCAAAATAAATTATAAAATGCTCATTGCCTTGGCTGAAGTTTTTGATATTGACTGTTAGGAAGGCAAACTGTGCTAATAGGAGAGCTCATTTTCATTTAGCACTGTAGCATTTCTGCTAACTTAAAACATTTAGCGCACTTAGCTTTCCCTAAAATTATTTGAAGTTTGGTTTCTAACTGTTAAGAATTCGCCAAGTAGTTGTTTACATTAATGCTCTTATTTTGAAGGACAATTCCATTTCCTCTTCTTGTATTCTTATTTTTTTCATATAAACTTTTCGGTACACAGAAGAATACGCTTACATGAACAAACAACAGGAAGTGGTAATTAAACAAATCCATGTAAAAATTCACATATGAATTGTTTTGAGAGGCTTCTCTCATGCTTCACCAGCAAATTGCATGTATTTTGTACCCAGAATGCATTGCAGTAGATCCAGAGGCTGTAATAAACAGTTTAAAATCAATTGATGTGAACATTCAACAACTATAAAACTGAAACCAAGGAATCACTTCCTGAAACTCAACTGTATTTGATAACAAATTTGACTCTATAAAGGGTGATAAATCACTTTTTAACATGTTTTATGTCCTGGTGGATAGCACGTTAGCATTAGCTTCTGCTAAATACCATGTAGGAATAGCATTTTAGCATTAGCAGTGGTGCCTACCACTGGTTTTAGCCAATAACATTCCAGCCTATAGATAAATATCTCCCATTGTCACACAAATTAACCAGCTAATGCTTCTGTTTAATCAATCCTTTGTTTCTATGAACGTATATCGCAGTCGGCCATTACTCCCACCTAAAGCCTTATGTTTTTAATTAAAAAAAGATTCAAAATCTTCAGTTCACACACTGGAGATCACTGTGACTAAATCTGCTATCGTAAAATATTTATTGAGAAGCTTTATTTTGTATTTAGATTTCAGAGTGGCAGTGTTAAAAAAATTAAAAATGTAGGTTCATTTCTGGTACATGCAGCTAAAAGTTTGGGAAATGCTGCAGGTTGCTTTAAAAACAGAGACATTTGGTTACAGACGTCAGTTTATCCGGAGTAAACCAGCAAGTCATGTATATACGCATATAGATGTACATTTTTATGTATTTTATGAGCTTTTAAGGCATATATAGTCTATTTCTACCTTAATAAATAACAGAATAAATTAAAATGAACATTTTTAGTACTGAAACCAGTCATAAGAACATCTTGAAGTCACATAGCTTGAAAACTAACCTACATTTCTGTCTTTTAATTAACAACCCGTACAGATATGCGTCGGTGTAATAAGTTAGAGCAACAAATATGAACTTTTGTAATAAATCCACATCTCATTTATAATTTAAAGAGCACCAACACGCAGAACTAATCCATTATTAATGCTGTTTGTAGCATTTCCAGTTCAAACTGACTCGTTTTTTTTTTTTTTTTTTTTTTGGTTTGGTTGGTTGTTTTTTTTTTCAGTGCTTTCTTTACTTCCAACAGATTTTGGAGATTTCCAAATGTTTTTTATTTTTTCTGACATGTGCCACAGCTGCAGTGCAAACACTATGATTCCTAATAAAGTACTGCAGTGTGTACAGTAAGTTGTTTATCAATTTTATGGTACAGAATATGTTCTGCAATCTTGCGGTTGCTGTTGTTCCTTTTTTGTGGGGCCTGAATGCTTTAATAAATATATTTTCTACGGTAAAAAAAAAAAAGGGGAATCCTACACGGTGTGATGTCTAACAGGACACAAATAAGTTCTGTGTGTTTTCTTTTCTATAAATAGCATAAAAAGGTCATGTTTCTGCTTTCTCCTTTTATCCTTTTCATATAAAAACACTATTTTAAGACTCCACAGCATTTTTTTGTCTCTTCTTGGACGGACTGCAGGTAAGATACGTCGTGACTGATGGCGAAACTTCATTTCTTACACATAAAATAACTGAAAAATTGTAGCTGCACCAAACCAAAACTGAGCTGCTTCTGAAATTCCAATTAGTGGAAAACATAAAATGTAGTATTTCTATGCAAAAACAACATTTTACCAATGTTTAGATTTTTGTATTGGTTTCAGTGGTAATATATTAAACACTTGAAATAAGACAAAACTAACTTTTCTCCAAGATATAGGAGCTTGTTTTGAGTCAATAATTTCCTAATGTTGACAAGAATTATCAAAATTAGTGGAAGTAGCACTTTTTAATCAATATTAAGGCATTATCGACTCAAAACAAGCTTCTACTTTTTGTTTTAAAGTTACTTTTAAGTTAGTTTTGTCTTACTTTAAGTGAACTAAGATATTTGCCAAAGAAACTAAACAAAAATACTTGGTAAGGTGTTTTTGCAGTGTACACACGAGAGACAAAAGATGTTTACTATGCAGAGTTTTCGGCAGGCTTGTTTCCGTCTCCCGTATTTCATCCAATTTCACAGAAGTCCTCCAGAACAGCTGTGCAGGATGAAGTCTGATAAAACTACGGATAAGAAGTCATGCAGATTCACTGAGAGCATTCAGGCAGCATCTGTAGGTAATCTTTTAAGCTTACGGCAGCGTGAGGGAGAGGAGGCAGAATAATTGGTCATGCTTTCAAAAACTGCAAACAAACGAACCGATTTAGGATGTTTTTACTTCTGATAGTTCAGTGCATTTGGTTCGATTAGCACCAAAGTTGCAACATTTGTTACATTTTCAGCTGCTGTGGTTCCCTTTCACAATGCAGCATGTCACACAATCCAAGTCCTTTGAGCAACCTGTTCCCCTCCTGGCCTGTGGAGGCGCTGCACCAAGAACCACTGAAGGAAACGACAGCGAAAACGTTGAGCACAATTTCCTTCTTTGCAAAATGTAAAGAAAAATTGACTAGAATCAGATTTTAGCAGTTGTAGGATTTCTCTTGATTAAAAAAACACGAGCCATTTCTCCCGCTAGCGCTACATTAGCATGTTGGCTAACTTTAACTCTTTTAGCTTAGGCCTCGTCTAACATAATTTTTCCAGATAATTTCTAGAGCGCTAATTTCCTTCACTGTTCTGTCATCTTTCAGTTGAATAAGGTTTGACATCTGTGCTAAAGTTTTGATTATCAACTGTTGAGACGTAAATTGCTAACACAGCTAATTTTTCATTTCGCACTTCAGCATTTTTGATAACTTAAAGCATTTAGCGCACTTTCCCTAAATTAATTGAAGTTTTGGTTATCGATTGTTAAAAATTCTTCAAGCAGTTAGCTTTTAATATTCATGCTCTTATTTTGAAGTGGGTGAAGACCGTTTATACAGCAGTTCCACTTCCTGTGCTTGTGTTGCCCCCCTCAGGAAACTTTGTTGATCAAATGGCAAGTTTACAACAAATTAACAAATGATGTACAAAGAGGAATATAACACTTCCATGAACAACCAACCAGGAAAGTTAATTAAACAAATACACACAAAAAATTCACATATGAATTAGAGCGTTTGTTTTGTTTGCTTTCACCCAAAATTTCTAGGTCACTGTTGTTTTTTACTACACGTTTGTTACTATGCATCGTTATTGCCTGCTGTGGATTTATAATAAACCTTTGTTTTCACAAAAAGTGGGCTAAAAAATAAAAATATCTAGAAATTGTGCAGGCATCCATTGCCTTATTTTCTTAAAATATTTACAAAAACATCCCATATTTGGTAAAATGACAGCACCGATAATAAATCCTGGTATATCTTTGGCAGTAAGCACTGTTGTCGTTTAGAAAACATGGTTGGAGACAGTTAGTTATTTTAGCTGTCGTTCTATTTTTATTGTAATGACCTTTCACCACCTCCTGGTCCTGCAAATCACACAAATCCACCAGGACACATTCGTCTCTCCACAGTTCCCGAGAAGCCGGCGGGCCTCTGCTCCCACATGATCGCAAAACGTTTCTCCAAAGATTCAAAATGGGAACAATTCAACACCAGGCATCGTAAATACACCGTCCAAATACTGGCATAAATCAGAAAAATAATATAATTTAGTGGGACAGAGGAAACCAAACAAGATGGCTGTCCATTTATGAATGAGTTACTTTTAATAATTACTTAAAATTGTCACACAGAGCTACAATAAAGCAAAATTAAAAAATAGGAATTAAGTCATAATATTTTAATATTAAAGTTGTACTTTTATGTGTTTTTTAAGCATGGCTCCAATACTCCATCGCATTAAGTAGCTACTTTTTTTATTATTTTAAAAATCTCCAACTTTAGTGTCTCCATGTAGATATCATTGTCAGCACTAAAATTTCCTCAGACATCTTATATTCTAAATCCTTATGATGAAATAAAACATAAAATGTTGCATGTAGTCTTTAGTTTTTGCATAGAAACTTCAAAAGGTTACATTTCAAGCAAAGGTTATAAAACATACAAGGGACATTTTAATTAATTTAGTATATGCAATTATTCTAATTACCAATTTGTAAAGAAAATGTGTCAAAAAAGTCAAAAATAATTTTTTAAAGCATCAATTTGGTCAAAAACAAATCAGACCTCTCTTGCAGAAAGTCTTGCATAATTAGTAATATTGTTCTCAGTTTATATGAGTGCAGACAAAACAGGAAGTTGTGAGTGAAAACGTAGTGATGTTTGAGCGCAGACTTCCTGTGGTGAGGAAAGTGTCCTGCAGGAAGCAGGCAGTTGTTTTTAATCACACTGTTCCCGAACGTCGAGACACCCTGAGGGTTCAACCATCTACCTGTTTGAGACCTAAAAACTAACTCATGAGCCCCGACGGGCGGGAAACATCGAGGGAACCCACACGAGGCTGACGGCTCGGAGCGCCTCGGGCTGATGAACAGCAAGACGCCAAAAAACACTTCCTCTAAAATTCTGAGATTTAATTATGTGGTGGGCCACTTGGTATCGTTTGTAACAGTAAGCTTTACAGCCACATAAAAATATCTGTCAGTTTACAACATTTTGATAAAAAATACCTGTTGTTTTATTAGGGTGTTTTCGCACCTGATAGTTCTGTAGATTCAGTTCAATTTGTTTCATTTCCTACTGTTGTGGTTCTCTTTCTCACTACATTGAGTCAAACCATTGAAACTAGCTGAAAAACCTCTTCCCCTCCTTACCTGTGTGGGCGCTGCACCAGGAAGCACTGAGGGACAAACTTCTGAAGAAGATACTGAGCATGACTTCCTTCGTTACAAAATGTAAACAAAAATGAAGTGGCGTCAGATTTTAGCTGTTGTAGCATTTCTCTTATTTTTGGTTAAATACTATTAGCTATTTCTCCCGCTAGCGCTAGCTTAGCATCTTTATTTTGGTGGTAATTTACCCAGAATCCCATGAGCTGTAGTCCTGATTTTGGCTTGGTCTCCAGTCTGCTTGGGGTTCATATATGCATTCAAACCGAACCAGAGTTCACTTCAACCAAACAGAGACCGAGGTTTGTAGGAGGACCAGAGTTTGGACCAGAGGACCAGAGTTTTTTGGTCAATTACACATTCTCACCACCCAAAATGAACCAGACATTCTAGATAAACAGACTGGAGTTCGATTATGTGGACTAAACAGGACTTATGGAACGAACCCTTAGGTTTGACATAATTTCTCCCAAAAATACCCTGATAAAGTCACACCACTACAAAGCAGGAAGCGGACTACAGCGCAGGGCATTCTGGGTAAATACAATCAAAACCAACATGCTAGCTTAGCGTTAATGGGAGAAACGGGCCGTGGTTTTTTACTGAAAACAAAAGAGAAATCATACAATCACTAAAATCTGACACCTTCATTTACAGTTTGTGAAGAAGGAATCTACGTACAGAGCCTTCTTTGGATGTTTTTATGTTGTTTCCTTCAGTGGTTCTTGGGCCAGCGCCCCCACAGGTGAGGAGGGAAACAGGTTTTTCAAATGGTTTGGTCGTTTTGACTCAATGCAGTAAGAAAAAGAACTGGAGCAACTGAAAATGTAACAAATGTTATAATTTTGGTCCCCAATCGAAGGAGTTTACCAAGGATAGAAATATCCTCTATTAAGGCGTCACAGCAGCAAATTAAGGTAACTGGAAGCACATATATTTACACATAAGTTAAAAATATATGAAAAAAAAAAAAGATATATAAAGTGACAATTCCTTAAGATAAACATAAACACGGTTTCTAACATCTCTTCACTTTTTCCTTTTCTTTAGTTCATTTTCTGACATCCACTTCTTGGTTTTCCATTTTCGTTTCCCCGCTTTCCCACTCCTTCTTCCATCTCTCCATTTTTCCCTCTTCTAATTTCCTTTCCTCATTACAACAATGCAGAAGGAAGAACAGCAGCAGGAAGCTAATAAATGTCGGGACTAAGTGAGATTCAAGGCAGCCTTAGTGGTTTGGTGAACTTGAACTATCCTTGATTCTCTGCATTCCTCTGCAAAGTCATCATAATCTCTGCTCATTTAATAACTGAATGCTAATCTGATCAGGCTAAGTGCTCAGATATAACCGAGATGAGATGAAGCTCTCCTTAGACCTCCAGGCCAGACGGATGTGATGTAAAGAGTTCAGGCTAAAAATGCAGTAAAACTAGAAAAATTAGACAAAAAACTCCGACAACCTAGAGCCACAAACGGCAAACAATCCAGGTAAAACAGGAAAAAGTTTCAATCCTATATTGAAGGAGAATAGAAATGCATTAATATTCCATATATTCCTGTTAAAGGGGCGATGTTATATATTTTCAAGGCACATTCACTGCAAAAAAAAAATCTTACCAATGCACCCCCCCCTCTTTTTATCCACTACTTTCACCCACACCAAAACCAGCATGATTTTTGCCCAAAATTTGTTTTAAACACTGGAAATTCACAATAATTTTAACAATAAAATAACAGCAACTGTTCGACAAAACAGTTTGATACATTTACTCTAATGTATTTATTCAGTAAAAGGACAAGCGTAGTGGTTATGTTACATGCTAACCAGCCTCAGCATTCACAACACAGCTAAGCTAGCAGTGTGCCAGAGAGCAGAGGGAGATTGACAAGTGCTAAGAACTTGAGTAACTTTATTATGAAGTATTTCTACTCTTACTTGAGTAAAATTTCTCAATTTTCTTCCCACTGAATGAAAAATAAACATGTTTTAACCAAAACTTCACCAGACACAGACACACACCTGCTGTTTCTGTTAAAGTTTATAAAGTTTTTTATTGAAAGAAACTGATCTGGAAAAATTTCATTTATTTTTTGTTACTTGTATGAATTACCATCATTTACGTCCTTAAAATGCCCAAATTTTAAGGTCCATCTGATGATACCATTTTAAAATATTAAATGATTGATAACTTGATCAGTTACTCTGTACTTGACTTTTCACCAAATACTTTTTTACTCTTACTTGAGTAATTTCTGGATACTTTTTACTTTTACTTGAGTAAAAATATGTTGAAGTAGTGATACTCTGACTTGGGTAGAGTTTTTTGGTACTTACTCACCTCTGACCTTAGAAAACGGAAGCCGCCGCTGTGTTAGAAGTTTTCCTGTCGCCTGTACCCTGGTCCCGGTGGTTCTGGGAAATGGAGTCCAGGAGAAGCAGACGGTTTTCTGTCAGGACAGTGGAGGCACAGAGGGTCAGTTTATGCAACAATCCGGCGTCAGCTAAATCCTCTTTACATAAGTCAGCTTATGGAGCAGCAGACTTTCTGAAAAATTGCTGTTATTATCACTGAAAACTAAATTAGAATATGCTGCAATTACTCAAAAGTATTAAACAAAATTTTAAAAAAATTTTATGTAGCATTTAGATGCGTAAATGTTTCACATATCTGACTGTGTGGAAAGCAGTAAGTTGCACTATATGGAGAGAAAGCGACACTCCTGCCATCATGCTGACTTGTTTCAGTTACGTAACGTCCAGATCAGAGTCGCATTTCAAATGTCTGGACAGCATGATTTTATAAAGACAGATGGAGATCAGAAAAATCCTAAGAATTCATTTAAACACTTTTATTAATATATATGTTTAATAAAACTGAACATTTACGCTCATTTTCAATATTTTATTTAGGAATGGACCTCGAGGTTTATTGTTAATATTTAATATTGCGATCAGTGCGCTTCTATAACGTGACAGAATTACACATTTGACAACTTTTCCTGCTGCTTTTTGCCTTTAATTAGCTTTCTACATGTGATCAACTTTGATAAGAATCACAAATGATTCTGTGAAAATGAAATATTTGTTTAATAATTCAAGAATATTTCATGAAATTAAAGGTCATGTTATTTTTTGGGTGTGTGAGGTTAAGCTTTACTGCTTACATTTATTTTTAATCATTTGACACAAGTCATAAAAAAACTTTTTACATTTCTAGACAAACTGATGGGAAAGAGTACTGCCTTCAGAAATTTATGCAATTAGCATAAACTTTAAATTTAGGTTAATTTACTCTGTCATACAGAAAGAAATGTTAACATTCATTTATAAGGTCATATTTCCACTATGTTGGTCCTACATTTATAAATGTTAGAGTTCTAAATTAAAAATGTAATTTGAAAGCTAAATACTTTGTTTTCAAACTAAATATTTTGCTACAAATTAAAACATTTTCTCAGTAATTCCAAACTTTTTACTGAGGAAAAAAAAGTAAATTTCCAAACTAAACATTCAATTTTCCCCTCTATACCACACACACACATAAAGACGCATTGCCATAGCAACTGGCACTATCCATTTCAGGATTCGATACCAAAAAACACACAAACATTTCCCACACAAAGAACAGGATTTTCAGTCCATTACTTATTAAAAAGTGATTGCTGTTGTAGATTAGCTGCCGCTGCTATTAGTCAAGCTAATTGGAGCGGGATCTTACACACCTGACATACTTTGGTGTGTATTTCTTTTAGTTAAAGCATCCAGATATTTGATATATATTCTGTTACCACCCTGGAAACTTATCACACGTGTCGTCTTTTGTCTCTGCTGATGTCAATACTGGTTTGCAAGTCTAATGTCGCGTTAATGTAAATGTTGGACTTTACACCCGGAGGTCACAGACAGATGAAGGTGGAACACAAGCCATGCAGATATTCCTGCAACGTCAGCCGTACGGGACCAGCTGAAGGGGCCTAAAGGTGAAGCGTTTGTTTCAGTGATTGATCTGCAGATCTTCAGTAATGATCTGGGGTTAATCACTGAAGGAACGGGATCACAGAGTTCCTCTGAGACAAGGTGAGACACTCAGAAGAAACTATGCTCTGGAGCTTCATAGGATTTCTTCTTAGTTCAATTTAAACATTTAATTTTAAAATAAATATTTAGCTTCCTAACTGTATATTTAGGTTGCTATCTAAATATTTAGCTAAAATACATATTTATTTCTAACTAAATAACTTGTTAACTCAATATTTACATTGCTAGCTACATATTTAACTAAAGCAAATATTTATTTTGGAACTACATATTTAGCTTGCTAACTCAATATTTATGTAGCTAGCTACATATTTGGCTAAAGTAAATATTTGCTTTTGAACTTGATACTTCATTTGGAAAATTGATATTTAAATAGTTAGCAATACAAATATTTTATTTTGAAGCAAACATTTAATTTGAAAACTAAATATTTAGCTCAACATTTAGAGGGTAACTAGATATTTAGTTCGCTAGCCACTTAGCTAAGTGCATAGAACCAATACTAGTATAGACAAATATTTGTAAATGGTTTAGCCACTTAGCTACATGCTAGCTTGTTGGCTAGTATTTAGCTAGTAAGGGAAATATTTAGGTTGTGAATTAATATTTAGTCTGGAACTCTGACAATTATAAATGTGAAATAACATGGTGAATATATGACTTTAATCTCAGTAAGTAAAATCAACTAGTATTTTGAATTAAACCTTTATTTATAGACACGTTGCAACGTCATACGCGTAAGATCCCGTCCTCCATTTCCCAACTGACGGCAAAAAACTGCTAACAACCACTGTGTTCAGTCGATCACTTATTAAACCTTTAACTTCACTTTCATTAATCCTGTACACATCTACAAACATTTTAAACGTCATAAAGTAACATACCTTGTGTCTAATGTCAGCCAGAAGATTGAAATTACTTTAAACTCAGCAAATTTAACGTTTGGCAACGGAGCAGTTGGATTTACTTCCGCTATACGTAACACTGCCAAAATAAGAGCTTGAATTTCAAAATAAAACACGAGGTACTTCAAAATTTTACATTTAAATAACCAAACATGAAATAACCATTTAAATATTTTTTTCGATATCATCGGTTCTCTACACTTGCTAACTGTTTTACAAAGATAAACAACAAAAACTTAAATTAATTATATGAAAAATGTCAGAAAACAAATAAACCAGCGCAATAAGACCAAATAAATACTCCTGAAAATCTTTAAAACATGTAGACAGCAACTGGTCAGGACCGCTTTAGTATGCAACAAGATAGTCTGAATGCTTGGAAGGTAAATATATTTTTTAAAAAAAGGATTTTTAAAGAAAAATTAAAGTAAGATATGTTTTTTAATATTTGGAACATTTTCTAAATGTTATGAAAACTGAATGCGTTTTTTGAAATACTAATTTGAATTTTTAAATATTTTTTACAACATTTCATCTGTTTTCAATTCAATAAATAATAATATTTTGGTCCATCATCGCCATTTCCAGCTTCTCTGTGATCACAGAGCATCATCTCTGTCTGCATCTGCCATGAAGGTCAAGCCAAGGAGCTTCACACATTCACAAAAAAATAAATAAATCATATAAAAACACACTCGCATTGTTCTAGGAATCCATGCATGAACCGCGATTCTGCAACACACCAACAACCTGCACCAATCCGCCTCTTACCGCAGCTTTAATACACCAAGACTCTATTACATTTTTTGAAAAAAAAAAACAGCTTTCAGGGTATCGAGCGATCCAAACAATGGGGGGAACTGGCATTGGGGTTTCCATGGCAACTGCAGCAAGCTGCTAAGAGGGCTGCTTTGATAACATATGTCAGACTTGACTGCTTTGTTCACAGTGAGCCAAGCAACAGATTCTGAGTCTGAAATGCAAAGAAAACTCCAATAACTCACAAAAAAGAAACAATCAGATTAATCCTTTTATGTTCATGATGCTCCAAAATATAACTTAATCTGTAGCAATCAGAGCAGTTTCTGTAAATTAGGAATTGCCAAGTACAATGAAAAATCTAAAACCTCATAATTCCTGTAAATGCAGCTGCAGCTTTAAGAGTGCAGAGTGTAAAATTTTGTCGTTTTCCTCCTCTTCTTCATGTCTGTAGTGACTGAACTCCTGGTTTTTTATCTGCAGCATCAGAGACGGCGACGGCGGCAGCGGCGTTGGGTTGGGTGGGCGGCTTATACCGCAGCAGCTCTGCACTGTATCACTGCCACACGCGACATGAGGAGCCGGGACAAACAAGGAGGCAGACAGATGAAAATAATTGGGAGAAAAGCGAGGATGGGAAGATGTTTCTTAAGGAGGAAGACGGATGCGTCAGGCAGAAACATTAGTATGCAACCAAGTTGTTGGTTCAGTTACAGGACTGAGGCTGACGCACAAGAACCAGCAACAAAAACTCCTCAAACATCCAGTTATTGCTCAACTTATTGACATATCTGGCAACATAGATGAGTAGCTACACTTCAGTGACAATCCAGGCCTTGACAGCAGCTGTGCTGCAACCTTTAGTTGATTACACTGCAAAAACATAAAGTCTTACCAAGTATTTTTAATGTAAATAACTTAAATTCAAAGTTTTAAGCAAGACATAGGAGCTTGTTTTAATCCAACTACCAAAGTTATTTCTATTTTATAAGAATAAACATAAAAATGATTTGACTTTCTTTAGGATTTTGATAAATATCTTTATGTTTTATTAATCTTTTGTTATTTTTACCATTGTCTGTTGGTTTGGACTTCTGAAATTCATCAAATTTTGTCTGAAAAAATTGCTGGAGTAAATGTAAAGATTCACTAATCAAAAAGCACTGTGTAAGACGGTCTGATTTTAATTTGAAGAAACTTATGAAAAAAAAATCTAATCTAAAACAAGAAAACTTTACTTTGATTTAATGTTGTACAGAGAAAATAAAATCTGCCTGTTTTCAGCTGCAAAATACAAAAACTGCTTTAGAAAACAACATAAAGTCTGCATTGTATCACTTTCATTAAAAGTTTTAATTACAAATATCTGTCCAAAAGTCTTTATATATCTCATATTTCTTTTTATTTGTCTCCCAAAGAACCAGAGTTTTCCTCATCTTTAAAGTTGTCTAGTTAAATTATTCTCCAGCGTTTCTGAAGGTCTTTCAAAGGACTTTGGCTCCATTTCAGCCCAGAGTCTGACCCGTTTCAATTTGTCTTCAGCCACTTTACTTTCACCAGTAAATCATTTAAGAAGAACCCTCAACCCCCGAACTTTCCACCATTTTCTACTGTAATTAAAACCTACCAAACTCAAACTGGCCATTATGGAAGAGAAAGACATCAGTTTTTTCTAATCTGTGAGGGAAAACCGGGAGGAACTCCTCTCAACTCCGCGATTCAAAATGGCCGCTCCTCGCAACAACATTAGAAATACTGTACTTTTGTATGACTACAACTCTTTGAGTATTTTACTCTTATTTCTTAAATCATTTTGTTTTCTTGAAGGCGAAAGTTATTTTTGTACTCAAGTACATTCCAAAACTTGTACTTTTACTACAATATTTTTTCATACACAAATGTGTGTATTAGGGCTGTTGTAAGACAATATTCTAATTATTAGGTACTTTATCGATTATTGTTACAATTAATCAAGTAACCAGAAAAATCTAATCACGTCAAGCAATTGAAGGATGCTTATTGGTCGCTCAAAAAAACCGATAAAAACCCAAAAAATTGGACGTTATGCTAGTAGCATAACTAGCAACAACTAAGCGGAAGTGAGAGCCCAACACAATTTTCCTAGAGAAATTTTAATAATTGAAATACTCGAATCGCTACAGCCCTAAGATAAACACCGGAGATATTTGCTGTAGTACTGACTGCCAAACTAACAAAATTAGCTTAGCTAATGTAGCTTTTAGCTGCTAGCTAAGTCGGACACTTACCAAGATGGCGGTTCTTGTGGGAAACAGTTCCTCTGCAGCAGATTTTCAATTCTTTTTGTTTTGTTTAATTTTGTTATTTCTCCTGAAGAGTGCGGTTGTGTGTTTATGTGTCTATTGGTTTGATTTGAAGTGTGTGTGTGTGTGAGGGGGGGGTGATAATCTGCCCCCCTCCTCCTCTTCTCTCTGCGGTCCTCGGCACGTCTCGGTTGCCATGGCAGCGCTCGCATTGCCGCAGGCTGGCTGTAGCGCGGCGCGCGGGTTGAAACAGAAAGAGACGGATCACTGCGGAGGGCGGGGCGAGAATATGTTTTCCAATTCATTAGCCATACACCAAACCCCCCCCCCACAAAAACACTCCAAAGAAAGAAAAAAAATAAAACAGGAACCATCCCCCTCAGACCTGGCAGAAAGGCCTCGGCGCTGCTCAGTAGTCCACACACGTTGGATCTAAACTTCAGACTGCATTTATTATTCATCCCCGTCTTCTTCCACGGCAGACAGCTCTGCAGCCGAGCACACACACACACACACTGAGACATAAATTGCATCAGTCTACTGCCTTTAGATATGTATTACAGTGCAGAATCAGCCTGCTGATGATTACCGCCTGCAGAAGGAGACACCTCAATTCACCCAAACGTGGACTTTCACCTTGTCTTCTGTCAAATTCAGACAAGCTTTATTTTATTTTATTTTGTTATTATTTCTCCCCTGTATCATTGTTGTGTTCAGATGCAGCTCTGTTGCTCTACACTGCAAAAGCACAAAATCTTACCAAGTATTTTAGGTTTAGTTTCTAGTGCAAATATCTTAGTACACTACGCTAATTTACAAGTAACTTTTCAGCAAGACACAGGACAATGCTTAAGGGCAATAATTTCTTCATACTGATGAAAAAGTTCTGGTTCCACTTGCAGATTATTTCAGTTAAAGCAAGACATTTTCCCCATGTTATAACTGAAATAATCTGCGAGTCGAACCAGAATTATTTAACCAGTATTAAGGGATTATTTACATAAAACAAGCTCACATCGTACTGGAAAGTTACTTGTGAGTTAGTTTACCATCTTAAGATATTAACACTGATCACTATATCAAAAATCAGAAAAACTCAAGAAAATGTGAGGTTTTTTTTTAGTGTTTCTAACGTGTGTTTTTTGTATCCACACATTTTCCATGTAGATTTTGATCCTAAAACTGGATAAATGTTTCTATAAAATGTTTTATAATTATATTTTAACTGTTATTTAAGAATAATTTGCTATATTTAAAAGAATAAGTACTTTTATCAAAATTTGGGTCTTTTATGCTTGAAATTACTTCGGTACACTGGAAAAAACAATCTTACCAAGTATTTTTTATGTTTGATCTAGTTTTTAGTGGAAATATTTTAGTATGTTTGAAATAAGACAAAACAAATAAAGAAAAAGGAGCTTGTTTCAAATAAATAGTTTCTTAATATTGAATAAAAGTGGCAGATTATTTCATTTTTCCCATGTTAAAAGTGAAACAATCTGCCAGTGATTTAAAAGAAGTTTTACTTTCTGATTTAATGTCTTGAAATTTGGCCTCTGTCTCTTTAAGAAGCTCCTGTTCTTTCTGAAGCTCTGCCTTCAGAAAGTCTTCCCAACATGGCTCCTGTACTAACATTTTTACCAGCGTTACTCTGAGAAGTAGCTCCTATAGTCAGATCAGCAGTTCCACCAGGTGTTTGCTAATTTCTGCTGGCTAGTCTGAAGGAGCCGAGTGGGGGAATTAGAAGCTTGGAAACTGCAGCTCTGAGGAGAAGCTGCACTTCGTAGGTGGGGCTAGGTCCATCCAGGTGTTTTACAGCTGAATAGTTGCCATGGAAATGAAGGGATTTAGGAAACATGCATGCAGAAAATCAAGGCAACACTCCATGTGTGTTGTTGACGTGGGAATAACTTTATAATATGATGTAAAGTTAAAAAAGAGAAAATTTGACATAATGCTGCTTCTTTAAGCTTCTTCTTGTCCTGACAGTTGTTTTTCTGCAGCTTCTCCTTCATCATCAGATGTCAACCTGACCTCCTCAAACATGAACATGGCCCTGTTCTGATGACCTTTTGACCCCTGGGCTTCCATACAGAGCGGTGACCGCAGTGCATTCGAGAAACGAAGCCATTCAGGCGTCAACCTGCATGCATGGAGACCCGGCCTGGAGCTGAATACGATATTCTGACTTTTTAAAGTTAATTTTAAATGTAACTTTTCTGCGTCTTTATGTTTTGTTTCTTGTCTTGTTATGAAAAGTGAATCAAGAACATGAGGAAACCTTTTTCTTTCCAGATTAAATCGCTTAGCAACAGCATGCTCCGACATCGGTTTGCGTTTGTTTAAATTACTTTAATCAGGACTTAAAAATAGAAAATGATCATATGATGGCAACTTTGACTTTTGCTTTTTTGTTCACCAGATTTTTCCAGTGTATTTTCAGATGTGTGAGCTGCAAGCTCATATTTCTTAATTTATCATCATATCATTGTTGAAACCTGGTAGCCATACATGTTCCTGCAACATAGCAAAAAAATAAAATTACTGTAACATTTATTTTAGTCCAAACATCAGGACAGTTTTCCATTTTTACCTCCAAAAGCCAAAGAAAGATTTTTAAAATCAAAATGCAACATTTATTTTTGGTCATTTTAATTTGCACAATTCTGCGGTTAACGGAAACACAGAAAATGCTTCACACTATCAGAGTTTCCATTGACCACATATCTGTACAATTTGACATTTTGAAAATAGATTTGCTTAATGAGAAAAATGGTAATTTCTAATTTTTTGATAAAAGGTTTGGAGCTAGCATGTGGTGGAGTTTTTTTGCATTACCAAAATTGGTGTATTTTGCAAAACTGCAATGGAAACCATTTTTGCGTATCACGAGTCACATGATCAACGACAGGATATTACCACTGGTGGAATCCACAAAGAACACGACGACAGGAAGTAGCAGAAGAATGCATGTTTTTAATGATTTATGAACAAACTTATTCACCTGTGATTATAATTTTGTTTCTTAGTTAATGGAAACACTGCAATTGCAAACATGTGAGGTTTTATACATTAGCGAAATACAAGGTGCCTTTATTGGCCATAAAAAAATATCTTGATTTTTTAATATATTTTGCACTGATGTTTTGAAGTCATTTCGAAAATAGTTTATTTCACAAAACTGTGATGGAAACATTTTTTTTCACATCACACAAGTCACATGATCACAAACTGGATGTTGCTGCTGGTGGAGACCACAAATAAGATGACAGGAAGTAGCTTAAGAATGATGTTTTTTAATTGCTTATCACGTGAACAATCTTATTCTTATGTGATTTTAATTGCGTTTCTTAGTTAATTGAAACACAACAATTGCAAAATTATGTCTTTTCATAGGTAGCTTTTCATGCTGACTTTCTGCTGATTACATAAAATCAAATTAGCTTATTGGAAACATGTCAGTTTTGAAAAAAAACAAAACCTTGTTTTTCAATAAAAAGTTTTGCCAGTAACATGTGGTGGTCTTGTTGTCCATATCAAAATTGATTTATTTTGCAAAATTGCAATGGAAACATTTAATTTGCATCAAACGAGTCACACGATCACCAACCGGACGCTATCATTGGCGCAAACCACAAAAAAGAAGATGACAGGAAGTGGTAGGAGAATGATGGCACGGCATGTTTTTAATGATTTATTGTGTGAACAAAGTTATTCACATGTGACTTTAATTTCATTTCTTATTTTATGTAAATTTTGTTTTTTCAACATGGCAGACTATTTAGACAGCTTTGCACATGTTTGTAATGGAAACGCAGCTACTTGCAGTGAATGCAGAACAAAAACTGGCTGTGAGAGACATATTTAAGCAGTTAAAGCTTGTCTTTCTGTGCAGCGCAGACAGATAAACACACAGAGTCACCGACGGATGCATGAACAGAATCCTGAGTTCTGGGGCTCCATTCGGATGTTTGTTTCATCTGATGATCTGCTGACAGCAGAATAAATATGGCGGAAATGAGATACGGATCTGACACATCTTCTTGATCACATTGCTGCACACACACATACAGACACACAGATTTCTACTGATGCAACAACAATGACAGAAAAAAAATGACCAAATCATCTTTTTCCCATGGAGTGAGCTCCAGTTTTGTTCAGTTCGCCTGAACTTTACTGAGGCTGTTTGTGTTCAGAGGGAATTTATTCATTCTAATAAATGTCGGTGAAAATATGTGGCTGGAGACTTTATAGAAACATAATTGTACAATGCATTTACTGTGCTCCTACAAAATATTTAAAACTCAGACATGAACACGCAGAGACACAAAAGACAATTACAAAGCCAGTCTTCTATCACCTGGAGAATATTTCCAGGTTTAAAGGAATAATGTCACTCCAAGACTCTTTAGTCACATTTGTTACTGCAACAGTAGCTGTGTCTCCATTGACCCTAAAAGTGCGCAAATTGGATTTATAAAAATAAATTTGCTTAACGGAAACGCTTTAATTTCTAACAAAATCTTATTTTTGATAGTTGTGCTGAGATGAGTTGGGCTTTTTTGGCTGCATCAAAATTTGTGTATTTTGTAAAACTGCAATGGAAACATTTTTTTCACATCACAACAGTCACATGGTCAACAACTGGATGTTACTACTGGCGGAAACCATAGAGAAGACAACAGGAAGTGGCAGGAGGAGGATGGCGTAACGTATTTTTTAAAGACACGTGAACAAACGTATTCAACTTTGATTTTAATTGTTTTTCTCATTTAAGTGAAACACATTGAGAAACATCCATCTTACTGAATCAATATGTTTCACTTTGTTACTATAGTTAATTGAATTAAACTGTTTTTACTCTGATTTATTGAATATGACACAGAAGTGTCACTGACAAATTTAAAAAGTGCTCAGAAACCAAAAAGAGTTTTATTTAAAGTTAAAATTGTTTTCTTTAAATGACACTCTGCTCAACTCAACCTTTTATTTTTTGCAAATTAAAATAGAACCTATTTTTCATCAGGTTCTACAGAATCCTGTTAATGATCCGATTACTCCAGGTGTGTTGCATCTCCTCCCATGAACTGAAATTAAATAAGGTACATAAATAAATTCAGCAAGAACAGATCACACCTGTCCATAATGATGAGCCACAATTAAACCTGAGGAGGACATTTAGGTTTTCTCAGTTGAATTAAACATATTTACCTCAGCAGAGAAAAGTACCAACTTCCACAATTTAGCACGTTTATTATTTGGTTATGGGTTTTTTTCTTGTCAAAGATTTTTAAAAATCAGGTTTTTATTCTAACTTTATAAAATTATGAGTGAATAATAAACAAATATATTTTAAAAATACATTCATAAAAGCAAATGTGGCTGGCAGAATAAGAAGAATGTCAAAAAGATTATTTTTTCTTAAAAGTTTCTATTGCTAAACTTGGGTTGCTAGGTGACAGGCAGAGTTCCGCTGGGGTTGCTAGGTGACGGGCAGAGTTCCGTTGGGGTTGCTAGGTGACTGGCAGAGTTCCGTTGGGGTTGCTAGGTAACGGCCGGGGCTAGGCTGGGGTCAGTAGGTGAAGGGGCAGCGCCTGCTGATTTGTGACGTTACATTCTGGAGGTTTTTGAAACTGTCTGTTTTCCAGAAACCAAATAATATTAATTTACTGCCAAAACCCATTTGGCTGTTTTTTTTACAAACACTTGGGCTGTTTTTAGAAACAGTAGAAACTTAAATTAACGTATAAAATTGTGGAAAATGTGAATTTTGCATAATACGCCACCTTTCGATGGGAGCTCTTGTCGTTACACAACATCCATCTGAAGCAGAGGGAAAGCAAAACCTTACACACCTTCAACATACCTGTGAGGATACACATATCTCTGGCATTATTTCTGACTCACAGAGAGACTCTTCAACCAGACGCTGACATTTCTGGCTTTCCGCCTTACTGGCTGGCAGCTAAACCAACAAAATCTGCAGGTTGAGCTGTTAGCGCCATGGTGGATAAAAAAAGAAGCAGGAGTGAATTTCTGCCAAAGAATTTACCCTTCTGAGACATTTTTTGGTTTAATCTCAGAAATTTTCTAGTAAAAATAAGAAAATTTATGAGTTTGAAAAGTCAAAAATAATCTTAAAAACAAACTCACAATTTTTCTAAGATTAATCTCAGAATTTTTCTAGAAAAAATGAGGAAATATTTGAAGTAAAAAATTTTTGACTTTTGGAAATTCAGTTTGGAAAGTCAAAAATTTGAAAGAGGAAAAAGAACGATTAATTTCAGAATCTTTTTGAAGAAACAAGAAAATTTCTGAGTTCCAAAAATTGGAATCTTGCTTGAAAAACACAAATTTTGAAATAAATTGCAGAATTTTTCTAGAAAAAAATATGGCTACTTATGTTTGAAAAGTAAAAAATATGCTAGGAAAAACTAATAAATTTTTAGGTTAATTTCATAAATGTTCTGGAAAAAATATAGAATTTTCTGAGTTTGAAAAGTGGAAAATTTGTGAGAATTTTTTTTTTAATTCCAGAAAGAAGTTTGAAAAATCTAAAATTTTCCAGCACATTTTTGATTTTCAGACCCAGAAAGTTCTTTGTTCAAATTCAGAAATTTCTTAGTTTTTCTCTAAAACAAATCTGAGCTCAAACTTTTTGATTTTTTTTTTCTCGCAAATATCCGATAATTAGTTTTCTCCTAGCAAATTTAGATTCTTTTTTCAAACTGACAAATTAGTTTTTTCTGGAACATTTCTGGGCTTTCGTATCAAATTTTAACTTTTCAAACTCAGAAATTTCCTGGTTGTTTTTTCTGAGGTTTTTAGAGGAAATGTACTGTTTTGTGAATACTGTGGCCCAATACGCCATCAGATGGACATGCTTCCCAGGCTGGGAGCATGAATGTGTGTGTGTGTGTGTGCGTGCGTGTACCACAGATGGTGAGGCTGTGAAAGCACCAGAGGTGGCTGAGCTCATTAGGAAGCAGGACCATGCTCCGGTGCAGAGCAGAGAGAAGCAGGGTGGGGGTGATGCAGATCCGAGCCTGAAATGTTTCACCTCAGAGTCAAAGATCCGATGATTCTCCGTCAGAAACCAACATTTTTCAAATCCTTCCTCTGCGTTCAGACAGCAGCAGGACATCCCTCACATCTGTCGTGAGAAATAAGTGTTTAAAAGGTGAGGTTGATCTGAGCTGTGTGGCCCACAGGCCAGACTCTGGCGCCACCTACCGGCCACCGCTAGAACTCCTGCACTGCGTCCAGGAAGAAGGAAGTTTTTACAAAACATGGCAAAATTGATGAGGAAGTTGAAGTTTTCTATTAAATTAAATCCAGGATTGGGTAGTAAAGTATTTTTACTCTTACGTCAGTCAAACTTCTGGATTTTCTACCCACTGAATGAAAAACAAACATGTTTTAACCAAAAATTCACCAGACTCACACTTGCAGTTTCTGTTAGTTTCATACTGAAAGATTTGGAAAAATGTTCTTTTGCCGCATTTTATTTTTTGTTACATAAATTATTGTCATTTTGATCCCTAAAACACAAAATTTTCCATTTTTCAGCTGCTATCTCAGCATCCTGCGTCACTCGGATCTTCGGAAAAGCTCTTTAATTTTCCTTCATCCTGTTATTGTTGGATATCAGGGCCGCAAATTTGGTTTTCGTTCCTCCAGGATGAAATCACATCTTTAAGGAAATTCTGTTGGTCTGAATTCAAAACTGCAGGACAGAAAAAAGCACCAAACACTTTTTCCCCTCTTTAAAAGTTTCTTTAATTTCTTTTTACAGTTTTGTGACCCAAATCAGTCCGAAAGCTTCGGCTAAAAAACCAACAGTAAATCTGTGGTTGTGTAAACAAACACAGCGAATCTAAGGCCATGAAATCCACCAGGAGTCGACAGGAACCGGACAAGAAGGAGGAGATGCTGCCCTGTTTCCCATCCTGCCGCTTCGTCCAGCTGCTGTGAGGGAAACTGGCCTTAAAGGGACAGTACGTAGCTTTCACAAGAAATGTTTACAAACTAATTATGGTTTAAGACAGAGAACATGTCAAAAAGCTGACCTCTTCTGCCTTCTCCTAGTGCTAACTAGAAACAACCAATCAGAGCCATGAGGCGGGTCTTAGCGCTGTCAATCACCTTCCACTGACGAATGCTAAGGCTAGTTAGCGTAGCCATATACGATGATAGTGGATAAACAGTTTTCCTGTAACGGTGAGTTGTTTGTCAGCCTCTAGCACTTTCAGCAGCATAAATGATAAATAAGGTTGATTGACAGCGCTAAGCCCCGCCTCCAGGCTATGATTGGTTGTTTTTGGTCATTTCGTCTGATGCCAATAGCAGTTCAGGTTAAGGTGGAGGAGATCGATCTTTTAAGAGATTTTCTGTCTCATATACATTTAAAAAAAACATTTTTATAAAAGTTACATGCTGCAGCTTTAAGCGTTTACGTCTGAAGACATTTACAGATGGAGGGAATCAGGAGTGAACGTCCTCTTTAGTTCTGCTTTTCTTCTTCTTCTTCTTCTTCCTCTTCCCTGAACTCTCTGCTGCGTCACCGTATAAAACGTCCAGCGGCTCACATTTCACAGAAACTGGTTCCACCTTAACTTTCACGCTGGGCTCCAGGCCCTCCTCCACCTCCTCCCGCTCCCTGTCCTTCTTCTTCTTCCTCTTCATCGTCTTCTCCTCTCCGAAAGGAACCCCCGCCGCCTCGTCCAGATTTTCATCACACGGTTCCTGTTTCATCTGCAGCAGCACTTCCACTTCTTCCGACTTTACCCGCTTCTCTTTCTTCTTCTTCTTTTTTCTCTTCCTGCCTTCCTCCTCCTCGTCATCCTCACCCACTCGGCCTCCATCTTCTACGAACTGCTTCACCACCAGCGGCCGCAGCGTCGACGACGACGGCCCGAACGCGGCTCCGTCCGCCTCGTTCTCCGCCACGTAGGTGAGCCTTGGAGTCTTGCTGCCGAACGGGTGGAACCGCTGCTTGAGGCCGGCTGGGACGGCGGGCGCCGGGGCGGCCGGCACGACGCGTGGCGCCCGCTCGCCGCCCGCGTTCCCGTAGCTCTCGCAGATGTTCAGCAGGCCGGAGAAGGCCGGAGCGACGACGAGGCCGTCCGACGTCCGGCTGTTGCTGGTGAGCAGGTGAAGGTCATTGGGGCGGGATGACGCCAGGACGCTGTAGCTCTGCTGGACCGGTCCAACCGGAACCTTCAGGGTCCGGAGACCCGACAGGGGAACCTGAACGCCGCTGAAGCTGCAGGAAAAACAAGTGGAGAGTTGGAAAACACTGCAAACACACAAAATCTTACCACATAATTTTTATGTCAAATACCTTAAATACTTTTATTAAAATAACTACATTTTGTTTTAAGTCAACAAATCCTTAATATTGATGAAAAAGTTCTAGTTAGTTCCACTGGTAGAATCACTTATAACAAGACATTTTTCCCATGTTATAAGTGAAATAATCTTCCAGTGGAACTAAAACCTGGTTGCTAAGAAACGGGCGTTGCCTGGCTGGGGTTGCTAGGTAACGGCGCAGAACTTATCAACATTTAGGAATTATTGACTTAAAACAAAATCCTATATTTTGCTGAAAAGTTACTTGTAGGTTTGTTTTGACTGAACCAAATATTTACACAAGAAACTAGAGTAAAAATACTTGGTAAGATTTCAACAAGAAAGATTTAAAAAAAATATGGATATTTTGTGGGTAGGTGGTTCTCCAACATTACACTGCAAAAACAAAATCTTTTCAATGTTTTTCTGCTGCTGTTACTTTCAAATAATTAAACTAATATGTCGCACTTTCAAAGTCCAAATTACTGTTTTGTTGCTTGCTACTTCTGTAAGGTTAAAATCAACAGTCATTATAAAACAGCACAAAGTAAGCTAGTTACAAATGATGCTAAAGGTAGCTGTGTGCTACATATATACCAGTAGAGTCGCATTGGATTGATGAAGCATCTGGTGCTGACATGTTGGTATAAAGGGTCTCAAAAATGACTATATGCTAGAAGCATTGGGCTAGCCCTGCCTGAGCTAACAGGAGCATGTAGACAACAGGGGTCCCAGGTTTGAGCCTTGTGGAATGCCACATATGATTAAACCAGTCAAGTTCTGTTCATCCATGTCTTTATCACGGGAAACCAATAAATGTAGGTGGAAATTATGGGTGGAACTTATTAATTTGAAATGAAACCAACATTTTCCAATTGAGAAGACGACAAACAGGAAAGAAACTAAAGTTTATATGAACAATATCTTCATAAAAATGGGGATTTTAAACAAAAAAAAACTTGTTGGACATAAAGTCTTTGTGGACTGGATTGAACCAAGATCTCCTCACCAGCTGCTATTGTTCTATAAAATCTAAAATTGGCCAGTAAAGTACGGCAGAAAAACTGACAATCATCCCTGACTGAGTTCTGAGAGGATTTTCAACCTCACGTTCCTGCTGAAATGGAACAACAGTGAGAGAAAACCGCGAGGACAAAGCTTAATTTCCATTTAAGTTCTTGTAAAGATCGGAATGCATGATAACAGACGCAAGGAGCACAGGCTGTACCCACCAGTGGGGGTCGAAGCTGGCAGGAGCTTTAATGAGCCACAACTCGTTCTCGTTGTTCCTCAGATTGTCTGCCAGCGTGCTGCTGCAGGGGACGTGGCAGAAAGACACAAAGTCCTGAGGACACTCCATCCATGCGGTCTTCCTCGCTGCAGAAACAAACAAGCAATTCTCCATTAAATATGAATTAGAAAGCGGAGGATCTGTCGGCTTAGCGCTATGCAGGAAAACGCTTACACGTGTTTTTGCTTTGTTTTTATTGGGATGTTTTGTGATGGAGAAACACAAATAAAAATCTGAAAAGCGAGGGAATTTTATTCAATTATGGTGTCAAAAAGCACAAAAACTGTAAAAACACAAAATCTTACAGAATATTTTTACTCTAGTTTCTAGTGCAAATAGTTAAGTTCACTTCAAATAAGATAAAACTAACTTATAAATAACTTCTCAGCAAAATGTAGGAACTGAGTTTAAGTCAATAATTCCTTAATGTTAATGAAAAATCACATTGGTAGATTATTTCTAGGCCTGTCGCAATAAATCATTTAATCCCATGATAAATTAGAACACGATCAATCATTTCTACGATTTATTGTTTTTCTCTTTTTTTTATTTTCCTACCAAAAACTGGATGATATAAGTCTCCAGTTTGGTGCTTTGGTATCAACTAGCTCTTTTTCTGAATAACAATTTTGTTTACAGAGACTTCATAATTCATTTTATTTGTTTTTTTATTTATTTTTGGCTTATTAAAATGTCTTCCAGCTCCAGTGTTAAATGACCATTAGAATGTCATACCATTATATTGCTTGAAAATGGTTTAAAAACAATAATATTATTGTTTATTGAAATAACATCTGAGACACTTTATCATTCAAATAAAAATATTGTGACAAGTCTATTTGTTTCACTTATATGTCATGTTATAAGTGAAATATTCTACCAGTGGGGCTGGTACTTTTTATCAATATCAAGGAATTACTGACTTAAAACAAGTTACTTGTAAGTTAGTTTTGTTTTAATTCAAGTTTACTAAAATATTTGAACAAGAAACGAGACCAAAAATGTACCAAAGTAATTTTTAGGATAAAGGATCAATAGCTTTGAAGTAAGTATTCATTTTAACAACAAATTAGTCTTAAAGGAAAGCTAAAATTTCATAATAAAACACTTTTTTTCATTTTTAGGAACAATGTCTACATAACATGCATTTGGTTACAAAAAGACACGTTTCACTGCAAAAACACTAAATTTCACCAAATATTTTTTATCTTGTTTCCAGATCAAACAACTGAATAAAGATAAACTTAAAAGTAACGTTTCTGCAACTTAAAAGCTTGTTTTAATTTAAGTCATTAATTTCTTATTGATGATGAAAAAGTACTAGTTCCACTTGGGAAGAAACATATGGAATGCATTACCGCCATCTAGCGGCATGGAGTGTGTCTCAAACTGTATTATTTTATACATAGATTATCAGTAATAGTATTTTGTTAAGCAACTTTGTTGATTAACGACACTCATCTACAAACTAATTATCTCTAATTCATATTGAAAGTGTAGCACACACGGTAATATAAAGTTTTTGGTCTGAGATAACATTTAAAAAGCCATTTCTTTTTGCACCAGCTTAGCTTAAAATTACATCCGTATGCTTACCGGGTTCTTTCTGCCGTTCTGTTGTTTCCGTGGCAACATTATCCGTTTCATCTTCGCTCGAAGACGAAGAAATGTCTTTTGGCATGTTTTATAGTTCAAAAATAACTGCTAACGATGTAACTCACAACGTTTCTTAGCTCAACACACATGGCTCTGAGGTGGGAACGAACATGTGTTGACACAAAGTGAACCAGACTTGGACTACTTCCGGGTCACGGTGGATTGTAGTTCTAAACCCCCCGGTTTGATGGTAGTGTCTGAGTTGGTAGCGCCGGTCAAAACAACTCAAACTCCCACAATCCCCCTCGAACTGTTACGTAACCTACCAGGGTCTGTCGGGGGAAAAACAGTTGACAGGAGCGAGAAGTAGGCCGAATAGGATAAACAAAGCAAATATATAAAAAAGAGCTTAGACGACTTTAATATTTGTCATTATTTTTCATGTTTAAAATGAGTAGCGTTTTTCTAAAGTTGTGTTGGGTCTGCTGAGGCGGAAAGTTTGTCGAAAAGAGTGGGTGTACACCTGTCGAACCGAAATAGGTTAACGTAGCTAACCTGCGTTAGCACGTTAGCGTGCTAGCTGGCTGTTTGAACCCGAACAGGTGTGCCAGGTGGCCCGCCAGGCAGCCATGTCCTCCCCTTCTTCGTCGTCCAGGCGCCAGTGGTGCTACTTGTGCGACCTGCCGAAGATGCCGTGGACCGTGGTGTGGGACTTTAGCGAGGTGGTCTGCCGCGGTTGCGTTAACTACGAGGGGGCTAACCAGATCGAGTTCCTGATAGCAAGCGCCCGCCAGCTGAAGCGGAGTCACGGCATGCAGGACGGCAACGTGAGGTCGCCCGGCCCCTCTCCCAACAAACACGGCTCCTTAGCGAGAGCAGAGCCGGGGCCGGACGGCGGAAGGCAGCACGCGGAGCGCTTTGAGCGGGGAGGGAGAGGGGAAGGCGGCGGGACGGCGATACGCGTGCCGCCCAACGGGCTCCACCGCGACGGACAGCCGCCCCAAGAGGTGAACCGCCAGAGCCCCAGCAGCAGCCGGAGACCCATGATCGGAGCCGCCATCCCGCCCAATCTGGTGTCTCAAAGCATTGCGGGAATGCCCGGGCTGCTTGCGGGCATGCCGGCCGGTCTGACCGCCAGGACAGCGCCGATGAGCAGCCCGATGATCTTCCCGGCGCCGGTGCTGGCTGAGATGAGCCGCAGACAGCTGGGGATCGGGATCTCCTCCTTCATCACTCCGGAGCTGGAGCGGGAGCTCATTTCCTCCCAGGCCAAGTCCCAGACTCAGACCCAGCCCGGCACCAGCGGCAGCAAGAGCACAAGCCTGTCTTCTTCGTCTTTTTCCATGGCTGGAGGCGTGAGCCAGACGAGCCCGAAGCCCGCTTCGTCCCCGGCCAGGCAGCAACGCCCCCCGACGGCCCGGTCCGGAGCCGAGCCTCTGGGCTCCAGCAGCTCCGCGGAGGCAGCCACGACTGCTGCGGCGTTACCCAACAACGGTGCCTCCGAGCTGGGGTCGGCATCTGTCAGCAACACCCACCCGACCGGAAACACGCTGTCCTGCACGCTGTGCCACGAGCGGCTGGAGGACACACACTTTGTCCAGTGTCCATCAGTGCCTGGGCACAGGTTGGTTTTCTGGTGTTTATCTGGATTTACTGCGGCTTTTTTTATTAGTGCCGCAGCTAACATTAATGTCGTAATCGATATTTGTAGACGATTAATCGATACAAAAATTGGCGCATGTCACATGATAATGTTAGAAATTAAAAATGCAAGGAAACTCAATTCTGTTTTTAAATTAAGAAAATAAAAGAAACATTTCCAATTCAATAATAGTGCTTGATTAATCAGAGACTTCAAGCTTATTTTACAGAATATTAAAAATACATTTAAAATTGCAAATGAAAACAATTATTTTTCTTTAAATAAGAAATCATTTCATTTTATTGATAAATGGCATAATATAGCATACACTTGATCTTGTAGCTAAAGAATTGATTAATGAATTATTATTATGCTGACATGATTACTCCCATTAATCACAATTAACCTATTGAAATAATTATCAAATAATTTAGTAATTGATTAATCATTAAGTTCGGTAAAACAAATTTAAAAACAGCAGTAATTAAGCCAAATATATATAAATGTACATTTGCATTCAAGATTAAAAAGGACAAAATCTGTAAAGATGTTTCAGCCAAAAAGTAGTTTCGGTCGCCTATTTTTTTATTTTTTAACTGAATTGAAACACACTGAATTCCACAGCATAGTTACATGCTAAAGTTGTCAAAGTCAAGCTAGCATCCCTCACTATTTGTTTCTCATTTAAAAACATTTTCCTGACCTTGTTTTCTAGTTTGTGTAATGTTGGCAATTAGTAGCAAAGCACTGCACCTTTTTTCTTTTACATATCAGGCATACATTTAAGGTAAACGGCTAAAATCAATGCTAATCCTCGGCTAGCAGTAGCTTTTTTGCCCTCCAGAACGAAGAGGGAAATTATAACGGCTCTATGCTAGTTGTATTCTCATAAATGTTTCCCGTCTCTCATTTCAAATGCAGGTTCTGCTTCCCCTGCACCAGAGTGTACATCCAGAGCCGGCGGGGCGACGGTGAGGTGTACTGCCCCAGCGGAGAGCGCTGCCCGCTGGATAACTCCCCCAACAGCCCGCCCTGGGCCTTCATGCAGGGAGAGGTCTCCACCATCCTGGGTGCCGTTCCGGCTCCAGCGGGATCCGCGTCAGCAGCGGCATCCGGAGCCAGTTCTGGGTCGGGAGGTGCCCCGGCGTCTGGATCAGGGAGCGGAGCAGCTGGTGGCGCAAGTGGAGGTGGAACAGGAGGAGGAGACGTCACTGTTAAGAAAGAGAGAGAGACGTGATGGTGACGCGGACCGAACAGCAGCAGCAGGCGGGTTCATTTCACATCTAAAAGCTCTGCAGAATAACGGATTTAGGTTTCACACCCACAGCTTCAACTAGCTTTGAGCAGTAATGTGTAAAATCCAAATTTTGTAGCCTTACAACATTATTCCCTCATCTAAAACATACCTGGAGTATTGCTTTGATTCTATTGTGCTTGTTTGAGAAGTCCTTTAATCTCCATGGTAATTATTCAGCTATAAAACATCTGGGTGGACCTAGCTCCGCCTTCAGGGACAAAGCTCCTCCCACACTTTGCTCCTTCAGACTAGCCAGCAGCAATTAGCAAACACCTGGTGGAGCTAATCATCTGCTGAGCTCTTTATAGGAGCTATTTCTCAGCGCAACGCTGCTAAAAAATTAGTTAATAGACTTAATAGAGGAGCCATGTTGTGACAACTTCCTGGAGGAGTTTTTTTTAAAGAGACAGAGGCCCAATTCGTCTAACCTATATTTTGCTTATAAACTGCAGTACGAGGTTTTTTCTTTTCACACGTCGCCAAAGTCGCTACATTTATTTATTTTTTCTTTTTAGAAAAAAGCTATGAAAGAGGTTTTTAAATTTGCTAAATATATCGACAAAGTCGCTAAGTTGGCAACAGTGAGGGTGTTGCCAACTCACTGTTGACAACACCCAACAGTGTTGCCAACGTTTCCATTTCCACGCAAATGGAAACGTGATGATATTGCTGGATAAAATTGGTTTCACCTGTAATTATTGTTGTTTTTATGTCATAATTATGGTTTTCTCTTTGTTTCTACAGATTTGGATTCAGTACAATAAGAGATGTCTACACTGGACTGCTGAGGGACCCAGAAAAGAAACACAACAACCAACAAAACCAGAAATCCTCCACTACACAGGTCCTAACTCCTTCTAACTTCAGTTTAAACAGTTCAGAAGCTTCTGTTTTTCTTCATAATTTCCCTTTAAAGATCAGTTTTCTCACCTGAAAAGGACTCAATATACGAGTTGTCCTCATTTAAAACGAATGTAAATTACATTTCTACTCACCGAGCACAGGTCAGCATCTAAACATTGGTTATAATTGAGTTTGTGCTGCATCCTGAGTGATGCAAAGGTGCTAAACATCACATCAGAAAAGCACCACAACATGTGATTTATGTCTCCATGACCTCATGCATAACAATCCAAGTGCTTGGCTTTGTTTCTGTTTGATAAACTCAACTAAAAAAGGCTAAGCTGCACTGGCTCAGTTAGTATACTGAGATCACGGCAGCTAACATCCAGTTTTCTGGTTCTTCTGTGGCCGAAAATAAATTAATTCAGTAACTTAGGAGCCGAAAGTCAGATAAAGTCAGATCTTCGCCTTCTAACCTGACCAGCTTTCTTCTCTACACAACTTCATATTGTTTATTTTTCTGAATTTTACAACTGAATGTCCCCTAGAAACCAAAAGGACTCCACAGAAACACAACAAAGCTAACAATACTTGTGCATTGTAGAGAAATTTAGCAATTTTCATAGATTTGCAGTAGAAAACAGGAAAGAAAAAATCAAGCTTAACGTTTTAATCTTTGGTTGAACTCCAAATGATAAAAACGTGAAAACAAATTACTCTTATTGCGTTGAAGGTGGAAGAAACAACTATTTCTGAATTAATTTTAAATTTTTGTTTCAGAATCATCAACTTTTTCTGACCCTACGATGCTAGCATGTTGCTACTCATGCAGAGGAAGTTTTATATTTTTCTTAATCTCTTGAGCAAAACGAAGTTAAACGCTAATTAAAACACCAAGAACTCACATTTTCCCTCAACAGTAATTAAACAGAAATGCTTTTGCACCAAGATGCATCGATATATCGTCTAATAGAGGCTCAAAATTTCCTTTTCTGATCAGTTGGCAATCCAGAAATGCCGCCTGGTCGTGCTGACAACACTCTTCAGTGTGGAAGTTATCATAGCAGGAAGCACAGAGTTGGACTTTGGTATTTTGTTTCCTGCCTTCGAAACATTTCATTGAATTGAAGGAGGAGGAGACTGTCCAGAAGCTGAATTCATAAATTATCAAACATTTTGATTATATTGGAGCGAAGTTGCTCTGTTTTATACTCTAAAACTGCCTTTTGCCTGATTTTAAAAGGGTTGGGAGCCTTTTGGAAATCTAACTAAGCGTTTTGTAGGGAATCCTACACGCTAACAGCTAAAGATAATTTAAAATGGCAGAAATCAAATGAGTAAAACACTTTTACAGTGACCGCTCTCTCCTGCACACTGTTGGGTGTTACCTTTGCTACATTTTTAACGCTGTTAACTGAAGTCAGTATAATCCGGAGCCCCTTGCAATAAATTGGCTGAGAAATCTGAAACTGATGCCATATTGGCAGGTAACCGGCCACATTTTTGTTTTTATTTTCTTTACGCCAGCTTTACGTTAGCGCTTTGCTGAAAAAACCTGAGTGAAGTCCCTCCCGCCAAGCCTTCTTGGTGTCAAACATTTGTGCAGCAAAAGTTTTCATGTGTGCCGCTATTTTTTTTAGATAATAATTTAAAAAAAAAACGTTTCCTGAGGTCATCATTAATATCTACAAAGCAAAAGGAGCACAAACAAAACATTTTACTGAGTTGTTTGACACCAAATCTGCTTGTGTAAATGTAGTGAATGATGGCGGCACAAACAAAACATTTTTGCTACACAAAGGCAGCACACAAATGTAGCACATTTTGTGGTTGACCTTTTGACCTTTAAATTTCATTTAAAACAGCAGCACAAATAAAAAAAAGTTTGCTGCACAAACATTGGACACTAATTTTGCTATTGTTTAAAAAATTCAATCACAATGTGTGGAAATATTTTTTTATATTCTTAAAATGACAGCGGCACAAACTAAAACTTGTGCTGCACAACATGGCTGAGTTGATTGGTAACAAATTTGTTTGATTTGTAATGTAATATCTTTAAATTTCTCGCAGCACAAATTAAAATTTTTACTCCACAAACATTTGACACAAATTTTGTTATATTTGGGTAATTGATATTTCCTAAACAAAAGCAGCACAAACAAAATTTTTGCTGCACAAATGTAGTCGAGTTGATTGACACCAAGTGTTTTTTTTTTTTTTGAAGAAGTAGTTGCGGCAGCTGTTTGACCTTTCATGACCTCTGAAAACATTTGTTAATATCTTTAAGACGACAGCGGCACAAACAAAACATTTTTACTGCGCAGAGGTTTTATACCAGTTTTGTTAAATTTGAAGACACTCAGGTCTGAAACAAGTCAAGAAACTGACGCCATGTTGGCAGGGAAACGCCGCCACATTTTCCCAGTTTTCATTTCCTTTACATCAGCTTCACGTGACTCTTTGTGAAACCGAAAAAGGAGAACGTTGGTGCGTCAAACTCGACTTTAACGTTGCTTTACGTTCACATCCAACCCAGCCTACGCTTTACCCCGAATGTATATTTTAAAAGATATCTATTGATAGGCCTAGGATTATATTTTATACTAGAATGTTAAATGTTATATACTGTAAAGATCTGTTATAGTATGTAAGTGCAATCCCTTAGTCTTAGTATATGCAACAGTTTGAAATATGTTATGAAATATAATTGCGTATCTTTTTTTACTTTTTTTTTTTTTTTTAAGGGAGAATCCACCTGAAAAAAAATGATTCATAAAGCTTTGTTTTCCCATATATGATGAATGTATTTGTTCATTGGCCAGATTTTATTTTATGAATTAAAATGTTTGATGAAACTAAAGTGGGCAGGGCCAACGATCGAACTGAGTTTGTGTTTTGGGTCGATTCTCCCTTTATGTGCACGATGCACGCACAAACCAAAGGTCATGTTCAGCCCAACTTGATGTTTCTGGATTTAATGGTTGAATAAAAAATTATATTTAGTTGTTTAGTTGTTGATTCCATTCCATTTTGGGCTCATTTTAGATGACAGAGACACAATAAATCTCCATAATTTAAAAAAAACTACATTTATTTGATGTATTTACAAGAAAAATTATAAGTCATAAATGCTAATTTTTCATGACTTAAGTAAATCTTCAAATTTATAATATAACTGAAATTACTGTCATAAATTTGACAACAGGAAAATAATATTTTTCGATAAAAAACAACTCATTTTTTGATTAATTTCTTGTGTTTAACAGAAAAAGGTGTTGGAAAAACTAAGATGTGACAGAAAGTCATACATTTTTTTTACCAAAATCTTCTCAAACTGAAGTGGTAGAATTAAAATATCAACATCTGGACACAAAATTATTTCAGCAAAATTTTTAAATCAGTGACACATAAAATATGTTCTTAAAAAGTCATAAATTTGCAAGAAAAAATGCAAATTTTTCATAATTTAAAGACTTAACTACAATATTAAAACATAAGATGTTTTCAGACATAAGGTCATAAATTTGTGAACAAAAATGACCAAAATCTTCTTGAGTTGAAGTGGTAAATTTAGACTATCTGTGTCTGGATACTTGTTTTAGTGTAAGCTATCGATCTGGGCTCTTTTCCTGGATCAGTGTCCGGATTGTCCTTGAACGCCTCAAACGTGATCCAGAAAAAACACCAGAGACAGAGAGGAACATGGCTGCTTCGAGTCTGGATGCAGGAAAAGGTGGAAAATATTAAAATGTTTTCATAAGTTTAGGGGTTCTTTCATCCACATTTCTGAGTTTTGCAATGTTAGACAAAAATCTTAGCTTTAATATTGTAAGTATGGAAAATAACAAACTTCAGATTATTTTTTTTTTTTGATAAATTGGAGTTTATATTCATTGAAATTTCTGAATTTAAAAAAATCCTTGCTGTAATATTGTAAATTTATGCTTTGAGTCATGGAAAATTATCATTTTTGCCATGTGACTTTACACCATTTAACATTAGACCTTTTTTTTTTTTTCTTGTAAATACGTGAACTTTGACAAATTCATATTTTTTATTAAGTTCAATCTAGAACAGCCTTAATACTCTGTCATAGGATTCAAGCGGATGCTTCCCTTCAGTTTTATCTCTCCTGTTATATAATGGGATGTAATAATTAATTGTGTTCAACATGTAATATCCCTCAGATTGGCTGTTTTGGGAGAAATTGATATCAATATGCACTGATACGTAATGCAATCCCTCGGTAAGTGCCTTTTTAAAAACGTTTACCATCTGTTTGTGTGTGGGAACCTCAGGGGAAGCAGGAGTGCAATGGACTCTCTGTGATATTGTTGGAAAAACCTGAATCAGTTTCCCTCCGAACGCCATCGCAACGCTTTTCCTTTTTATCTGAAGCTTTTGTAAAGTCAGCTGGCGTTTTGTTTTGCCGTTTCGTCCCCCTTTGTGTTTGGAGTTTGTTTTTATCAATGTTCTTGTTTTTGTAGAGCTTTTGGTTTTACTGCAGCTTCATGTACAAAATAGAAACCATCAATAAACGGGATGGAAACTTGTATGTTTGTCTTTTTATTTTTGACATTTTGACATCTAAAGACTTCATTGTTTGGAATAAATAAAACCCTAATAACTAAATGATACATGTAGAAAAACACAACATATTCCACATCGTGGAGCTCAATACACACGTCTGTTTTAGCTAACAGCTAAAAGCCACATTAGCTAAGCTAATTTTGCTAGTTCAGCAGTAAGTACTACAGTAAATATCACTTATTTATTTTAGTATTACACAGAGATGGTGCTCAAAAACTGTAATTGGTCAGTAGTTGTAATTCTATTGTTTATAAGTTAGATGAGAATGAGGGGAATGCTAGTTCTAAGCTTGAGTCTTGTTTGTTGTCATAGCAACCGCCTGCCAAGATGGCTATCGGTTACAAAGTGACGTCACATGACAACTATACATAAGTGTATTAGAGAGTTGATAATAAGAGACCATATAAGAAAAACAGCTTCTACATTTTTCCATGGCGGCCATATTTGCCCAGTTAGTGTTGAATCATGAACTTTGTTGTTTGAAAGATCTGAGGTCAAGCCATCGATACATTTCTGGGCAACAAAAAGAACATTTTGGAGATTTTTCAAATATGAAATAAAAGGAAACTACAGATGCATGAACAGAAGATAACCACAAGATCAATGTTTTATCTCTTCTTTATATATTTAAAACACTAAAATGTTACAAGCTTTGAAGTGTTGACAGTAAATTACAGCTTAATTTACCAAATCTGTTTTCCTGCTGTAAATATTACTCAGTTTTTCTTTGTGTCCAATAGTCATATAACATCATAATGGAGGTGCACTGTTCCTGGAGATACTGCAATACCAGGACAATGCGTGGAGAGGACGAGGCAAGCCTCTTTTCCTACTCCTTGTTCCAAAAATCAATATAATATTTGGTCCTCATGTAGAGGACTATCAGATATTAAACTGATAAGAACAGAAACTTACACTTGATCTGAGCCAAAAGGCCGAGAAGCGATGCCTCCTAACTGGGGAGGAAACCATTTCTTCCAGTCCGAGCTCAGTTTAACTCGCGGTTCGGAAACTTTTAAATTAATTTAAAACTTTAGCAGAAACAGAAACACTGGTATGTTTATTTTATGATGTCCCGGTAGTTTTAGTATTTAGTATTTAGGTATATCAGGCAACTAAAAGAAAATATCCGGGTTTACATGAAACCACGTGGTACGCTTTCGTCCAATAGGAAGCGGAGAAAAGCGAATACACATTTTTCACATAAAACAATTGGGTGCTTAGTTAAATAAAGTTTACCGGAAGAGAAATATTCAGGTTATGGCACTTTAACTCATTGACATTTAACGAGTAACTCAATTTTCATTTATCTAAAAACATTTATCTAATATTTTAATTATAATTAACTTTTTCTGCTGCTGCTGTAAAATGGATTTTTAATCTAAACTGTATTTTTCTGTGAAATAAAGGTTAATAAATTACTTATTTCAGTTCGAGTAACTTGGATTTCAGTAACTTTGAGTTCATTGTCTAAAGCATGGCGGGTCCTGGGGGCCCGGCTCCTGCAGGCTTTAGTTCTCTCCCTGGTACCAACAACCTTTCCAGCAGCTCGGTTTTCTTCTTCGGCCTCTAATGAGCATCAATGGATCCAGGTGCGTTTAACCTTCTAGCGAACTAAAACACGCAGGATGCCGGCCCTGCAGGGCCCACTCTGGGCCCACTGGTTTCAAATCCATCTCAGATTTTGGTGGATTTGTTTTCGCAAATGTTTTGCATTTGCCACAAGATGGCGCTATATATCAATTAGTGCTTGGAGGAGCAGCTGCAACCCCAATTAGTCTCTTTCTAGATGACAGAAACTCTGATGTTTCAGTTTAATCCGCCTGAATGCTGATCTGGTTCTGGTTCTGGTTCTGGTTCTGGTTCTGGTTCTGGTTCTGACTGGTCGATGCGTCGTTTCCTCCATTAGCGCCAGCAGCTCATTATTGCGATTGTTAAGCCAATTGGAGAGGCGATAATGGACGGCATGGAGCCCCTATTGACATGAAAAACAACCCGCTGAGACGCAAAGAGAAAGTAAATATGGAGAAATTACATAAAAACGGAGACATTTAAATAAAAAATAAATAAACTCTGATGGCAAAAACTCATTAGAATAACAATGATAAGGGATAAGTCGTTAAATTTTGACCATTTATAGCCATGAAAATGCTTAAAATTTATAAGCATTTAAAGTAAAACACAAAATCTTACCGAGTCATTTTGCTCTGGTTTATATTAACTTACTTAGTACGCAGGAAGTAAAACAAAAACTGACTTTTAAGTCAATAATTCCTTAATCTAAAATTTTTAAGTACTAGTTTGCCTTATTTTAAGAAGAAAATGTAAGTGAAATAATCTGCCAGTGGAACCGGAGCCGGGTTGCTAGGTAACGGGCTGGGCTTGCCCGGGGTTGCTAGGTAACGGCGCAGTGGCCGTTGATTGTGAAATAACTTGAATAATCAACTAGTGGAATTATAACTTTGTAATCAATGTTAAGGGATTATTTTCTCAGTAACTTGCTGATAATCTGCTTTTGAGTTAGTTTCGTCTCATTTCGAGTGCGATATAGAAATCAAGATTTTAGTGTTTTCCTAGTAAAATGTCCTATTTTGTAAATTATATTTCACGCTGTATTTTGGTTCTAATCCCAGTTCAAACCGACCATAAAAGCAAAACGATTTTTGCTCATTGAAATCGTAAGAGTCGCATTTTAAACATGTTTAAATCAACAGATTTTCAGACGAATCCGTTTCGTTCCTGACAAACGTCGGTACGAAAATACCTGATAGTAAAAAAAAAAGAAAAAAAAAGTACAAAATGGCGAATCAGAATCCAGTTAAATAGTCTTTCATTTCCTCGACCGCCACTGCGCGGTTTTCAGGAGTTTCACGCTTTGCATTCGCGCTGAAACATGTTGAAGATTCTCAGTCCAGAGAGTCAAATATTCCAGAGATAAACGGATTTCACTGCCTGGTAAATATTGGACCGCACAATTAAAACATCAACAACTGATGCCAATAACAAGAGATGATCGACTCGCTGTTGGTTTGTGCGTAAAAACAATTGACGACGCGCCAAGTTCCTCAGCTGATGCGCGCATTGGACCTCTGCATATCTGCAGTCCAGCTGCAGCAGGGAGGCGGATCTGAAGGAAACCCCTGCGTGACGCACAGACTCTGAATACACATCAGGCCTGGGAACAGACGGAGCCCCGTGAATGTCAATGCCTCGGCCTTAACGGGGACTGAATGGAGATGGAGCTGATGCGCATGCGGGAGGCCGACGGGATTAGAGTGAGGAAAGAATCAGTATAACCAGAGAGTTTATGACAGAAAGACTCTGGGGAGGATTTTCATGATCAGGTCTCATAAAGAGAAAACATGGAAAATAGGAGAATATTGGGGTATTTTTGGTTTTTAATCCTTTCTCGAGTCCAGATCCACATCATAAGACTCAATCAGAACAACATGAGGTACAAAACACTAAATCTACACTCAAGAGTAGCACAACTCCAACACAGTTTTACTAAATTAAAAGTGGAGAAATTCCTCAAGTTAGAGTGAAAAAGTATTTGGTAAAAAGTTTACTGAGTTCTGAGTAACTGGTCAATTTATTAACAGTTTAATATGTAAAAATGACATCAGCAGCAGGACCAAAATGTAAAGTTTAAGTGGAAATTTCAGTATATTAAGGACAAAAATGACAATAATTGAAAAATAATAAAATCAGGCAAAAGAAAATGTTTCCAAATCAGTTTTTTTTTTTAAAAAAAAACGTTATCAGAATCTGCAGGTGAATTTCTGGTTAAAAGATGTTTGTTTTTCATTCAGTGGGTAGAAAATCCACAAAATTACTCAAATAAGAGTAGAAATACTTCTTAGTAATATTAGTTAATAAAAGTTACTCAAATAAATGCAAGTAGTTCGTCCCCAGCTCTGCAAACAGGCAATATTTCACTTTATTCATCAGTAAGTGAACTTTTAGTTTTGAGGTTCCCCTGCTGACATCTCGCCCCGCTGCGCGGCCGCTGCAGCCGCCGGGCCAATAAACAGCACGCCAGGGGGCCACATCGGCCTTTACGCGCGGCCCTTCCTGGATCCCGACGCGCGTCGGGATCGGGGCGGAACCTGCAGGCGCCTTTTATAAGCGCAGGAGGAGACGCGCAGTTCCTCACTGTGTTTGCGCGCTGCGCCTCCGTCCCACCCAGAGCTGCGTCCCAACCGGCTCCCCGGCGGGAAGCAAAGACAAACGGGCCAGAAGAAGAACCCAGTGTCCCTCTGTCATTAATTAACACAATTCCGAAACAATGGATGAGTGAAGAAAATCAGAAAAATCCACTGAATTCCTCAGAGGAACGTCACCGGCGCACCGAGGAAACTTTCTGTCCGGATTTTCCACTTGCTGAGGATTGTAATTTTCTTTTCTTTTTTTTTTAATATATATTTCTCCCTTTTAAAAAACATAAACTACAGTTTTAGACGTTTTCCTGCTTTCTGAAGACTTGTGTTGGGGATGTTGAGCTCTGTGAAGATGGAAGCGCACGATTTACCAGAGTGGAATACCTTTTACAGCGAGGCCAGCGAGGTAAAAACCTCAATTCACTCTTACATTTTTATCACGTTAATCATAAGTTATTTTTTAACTTTATTGTTATTTTTCGTTTTTTTTTTTTTTTTATAAAACGTGGAGCCTTTTTAGGCAGCGGACGGTGAAAGAGGGACATATTTTGTTCGACTAAAAAAAGTATTTCGATTTAAATAAAATAAAATACTTGTGCGTAAAAAAAACTAAATTGAATGTGTTCTAAATAATGCTTTTATTTCAAATGAAAGTCAAGATAAATGTCTTAAACGGTAACATTTATTCTAATATCTTCATAAAAATGACAACTTTTAGAAACGTGATGTTCGGAGATGTTTTTAAGTTCTGATTGAAGGTAAAATGTTGAATTTGGAGCATAAATTTGCGCTTCAATCGCTCCTCTGCTTTTGTGTTTCCGACGCGGCTGAAAGGTCGCGGCCGTTCAGGTGTTAATGACGCATCTTTCCTCTCTTCCTCGCTAATTTAATTACAGCTAATCCCATCAGCAGCTTCGGCTCCATGATGAAATTACCGAGAAAGAAAGAACCTGCTAATATTTAACCAATAATCAGTAAGCGCAGCTGCGATAGCGGCGGCAGATTTACGCGCTTTCCAGAAATACCGACAACTTCTATTAAAGCGACCGGAATCACCTGTTTAAGTTAAGTTTATTGTGTTTTTGTTGTATTTTGAGGTGTTTTTAGTTTTCTCTTTATTTGATTTGTTTTTCCATGGCGACAGAGGAGGAGGCCGTCTGAGCGCAGAGGCACCGTGACGCGTCTTTTTACGCATTTTCAGGTTAACACGGCGGTGTGAAATCCAAGCACTGAGAGACTCATTGTGCATTGATAAGAGAGACTTTTCGGTTTCAAATCGCTGCTTCTATCCAGTTTGCTTCTGATTAATGTGAAAATCTTGACACTTTGAGATTCATTTATGCATAAAGACAAATTTATTCAACCACTACATCGAGTTTATTTGTGTAATTTCAGCAGAAAGGCGGGACAAAGTGAATAAACACGTATAAAAACAGTATATAATTAGAAATACTACATTTCATTCATTGCCATCATCAATACACGTTCAATATTATGTTTTAGAAGCAACTCTAAACAGGTGGGTTTAAAAGAAAGTCAGTGTTTTGGTTGTTTGACCGTTTTCTGGAAGTTTGAATGTTTTTACAGAAGCAAAATTTTCAGATTTGCTTCTAGAAAATGTGAAAATCTTGATACTTTAAGGTAATTTTATAAATATGACCAATGACAAGGCAGCGCTTCAAATCATAAAAAACATGAAAAGTCATAAAAACAAGAATCAGTCACCAGTTTAGAAACCAGTAACAAACGTTACATATTCCAGTTATTATGGTTTAAAAATAAACCCGTGGGTTTTTAAGGAAGTCAGTGTTTCGGCTGGTTTGCAGTTTTCTGGACATTTGAAGAAAACTTTTCACTCTTGTTTCCGACAAATGTGAAAATCTTGATCATTTTAGGTAATTTTCTAAATAAAACCAGCAGTTCAAATTGTTTTTCATCATAAAGACACAAAAATCAAAAGTCATAAAAGCAACAAACAGTCCGGAAACAAGTTACAAAGATTTCATTTTGTCGCTCGCCATCATTGATTACTTTGGTCAGTATTCCAGTTCGTTTGGTTTCTGCAGTTTTCAGGAAGTTTGGACGTTTTATGGAAGCAAAATGTTCACATTTGCTTCTAATAAATGTGAGAATCTGGATCATTTTAGGTAATTTTTCTAAATAAGCCCAGCAGTGAGGCAGTTCAAAGTGCTTTACGTCATGAAAAACGCAACAATAAACAGTCACCAACTGAGAAACGAGTGACAAATGTTACGTATTGTCAATTGCCATTGTTGATTATGTTGGCCAATATTTTAGTTAGCAACCCAAACAGTCCACTTGGGTTGGATTTGTTGGTGAAAACCGGCTTTAGATGAACTTTTTGACATTAACCAGATGTTTTCCATATTCAGATGTATTCCTCTCCCAGCACCATGAATCCCGGGTTGGGCTCCATGAGCTCCATGAGCTACATCAACCTGAACCCGGCCACGGCGTCCCCGGCGGGCATGAACATGGCGTACCCCAGCTCCAGCCTCAGCAGCTCCTCCCTGGCCTCCATGGGAACCGGGCCCAGTCACATGTCTCTGTCCCCGGTGGCGTCCTCCCTGTCCTCCAGCGGCCTCACCCCACTGGGCTCCACCGCCCCGGCCTCCCTGGGCTCCCTGTCCCACTACCAAAACATGAGCCAGTCCATGAGCCAGCTGGGGTATTCCTCCGCCGGCTCCCTAAGCCGGCCCGGACCCAAGGAGATCCCGCCGAAGCCATACCGGCGCTCCCTGACCCACGCCAAGCCGCCGTACTCCTACATCTCCCTCATCACCATGGCGATCCAGCAAAGCAGCAGCAAGATGCTCACCCTGAACGAGATCTACCAGTGGATCATGGACTTGTTCCCCTACTACCGCGAGAACCAGCAGCGCTGGCAGAACTCCATCCGCCACTCGCTGTCCTTCAACGACTGCTTCGTGAAAGTGGCGCGCTCGCCGGACAAGCCGGGCAAAGGGTCCTACTGGACTTTGCACCCGCAGTCCGGCAACATGTTCGAGAACGGCTGCTACCTGCGGCGCCAGAAGCGCTTCAAGATCGAGGACAAGGCGGCCAAGAAGGGAGCCAAGAACCAGGAGGGGGCGTCGGGGAAGGGAGACCGCCTGGGGGAGGATCGGAGTCCGACCGGCGGCTCGGAGGGAGCGGAGTCCGCCCACTCGGACAACTCCCACCCCAGCTCCTCCGACGACCAGCCACACCAGAGGAACACCCTGGTCTCCCTGGACTGCCCCCCGCTGTCCTCCTCTCACCTCCACAGCCCGCCGGTCTCCTCCGCCTCCTCCTCCATGTCCCTCTCCGGATCCTCCCCCACCTCCAACTCTCTCCTCCACTCCCAAACTTTGGCCGGCGGCTCCCACCTGCTGCCCAGCGCCATGCAGCCGCACATGGACCTACAGAGCGACCCGCTCAAGTCGCTGGATCCCCACTACAACTTCAACCACCCGTTCTCCATCACCAACCTCATGTCCAACGAGCAGAAGATGGACCTCAAGTCCTACCAGGACCAGTTCATGGCCTACAACAGCTACGCCAGCAGCTCGCCGGTGGGAGTCAAGCAGATCTACGACAGCTCCAGCCCGGCCGCCATGGACTCCGGAGCGTACTACCAAACGCTGTGCAGCCGCTCGGTGCTCAACGCCTCCTAATAAGGACAAACACACACACACACACACACATACCTTTCTGCAAACAGTGAACCAAGATGGAGGCCTCTCTTTCTAAAATGGACACCAAAGCTCTTTGAGGAACTGGAAACAAACTGTTTGCTTTTCCCAAAGACGGAAACTATGTAGTTACACGAGAAGCGATGAAGACGATGCAACTAACTACTTTCATTATAGGCAGAGTTATTCCAACACCATTTGTGGCGCCCGCTCTGGGTGGCACCCCTACACTGCAAAAACACGAAATCTACCTACTATTTAGTTGTTGTTTTTTTCTAGTTTATAGTGCAAATATGTCAGTACACTTGAAATAAGACAAAACTAACTTACAAGGAAATTTTAAGCAAGAAATAGGAGCTTGATTCAGTCAACAATTTTTTTAATATTTAGGAAAGAGTTCCAGTTCCACTGGTGGACTGTTCCACTGCATCGTTACCTAGCAACCCCAGTCGAACCCAGCCCGTTACCTAGCAACCCAGTCCTGGTTCCAGCTTATTTCACTTGTTACAAGGGGAAAATGTCTCTTTACAAGTGAAACAATCTGCCAGTTGAACCAGAACTGCGTTGCTAGGTGACGAGTTGGGCTTAGCTGGGGTTGCTAGGTAACGGCGCAGTGGAATACTCTGCTTCTTCATAATATTAAGGAATTACTGAATTAAAACAAGAGCCTATATGTGGCTGAAAAGTTACTTTTGTCTTGTTTCAAATGTAATAAGATGTTTGCGCTACTGGAGCGAAAATACCTGGTGAGATTTCGTGTTTTTGCGTCAGATTCTGTCTCTGCAGGGCGAAAATTAAACCTGTATACAGTGTAAATAAAGGGAACATGCAGGGGGGAGAGGATGAGATTTGTGTCTATTTATGAAGGGAATAAATTTTAATATATCTTGCACTGAAAAAAGAAAACGGGTAATCCAACTTTTAAAAAGATGAGTTAAATTGCTACAAGTAATCAAATCAAGTTTATCCAAGTAAATATATTAAGTTCATTAAGTTGCTAAATGTAAATAAAGTAAGCTTATTTCGACGTGAAACAAATTAACTCAGTTTTTTTTAGCTGGAGCTCCGTTCTCTTGTTTTTCAGTGAAGTCGCGCCGGTTACAACCCAAAGCTCAATTTTCAAGTTACTGCTTCAGTAATTTCAGCGTTACAGCAATTTGTTTTGCAAAACCTTAAAGTCCCGATAGAATAAAACAAAGCAACTGTGGTAAGAAAAAGAAAAAAAAGACTTTTTTTAAAAATGTACAAAAAGTTGTTTTCATGGCCCAAGATGTTGATGTTGTTCCGTAGATACGGCAGCGAACAGACAGTTACCGAAAAATGGAGGAAGAGATGCACTAAGAGGAGGATTTACATACAGTACTTTGCACTCTGGAGCTCCCACAGGCCAGGTGAGCTGATAGCACGTGTGCTGGCGTGTGTGTTGGCGTGCGTGTGTGTGTGTGTGTGTGTGTGTGTGTGTGTGTTACATCAACGCCCTCCTTGTGTCGGATCGGGGGCTGGGGGCGTCAAGTGACCCTCCAACGTCCAAAAAGTGCCTTTTCTTCAAACGCCTGCTGATCTGATAAGAGATCGATCTGCTGAAGGATTTTTTTTTGTTTGTTTGTTTTTTATTTTTGTTTGTTTGTTTTTTATTTTTGTTTGTTTTTTTTTGCAGGAGTTTCAGGTCACATGATGTTTTAGTTTCAAACAGAAATGTCTTTTATTTAAGCTATGTTGCTTTACGAACTCTGAAAGTGTGCTGATATAATATATATTTTGTTTCTTTGTCCTGTTTTTGTTGCTATTGTTGGTGGTTTTACATGTGATTAAAATGATTCATTTTTCTTATTAAAAAAGGCAAAAATGTGGGGAAGAAATTGTGCTTTTTTTTTTTATCTCTCTTTTAAAATGAAAGCATTTTATGAGCAGGATTTCTTTTTTCTTTTTTCCTTTTTTTTTTGCGTCCAGTCAATCAGTCTGGCTGCGTTTAGCAGCAGCTTGTTGAAACCAAATGACTGTGGAGTGCGACATGTCAGACTAAACACGCTCAGATCCTGCTGAGAGACTCAAAGCTCTTCGCTTCCGAGTCAGACCGAAGTTTTCCGAAAGCTGATGACCTTTCCTGTTGACCCCGCACACGAAATAACAGAAGAAACTACAAAACAGAGAGAGAGGAAACATGCAGCAGATGATGTTAAAACTCAGCAGAAATCTGCTAAAAAATGTTTAAATGTTGCAGTTTTGCATTTTGAAACTGGTATTTAAGTGAATCTCTTAAAAGTATCAAACTTAGCAGCAGTAATTTGAAAATTAAAATTCAGCTACACTAAGTGCACTAAAAAAGGAAACAAATTTTATATGTAATCAAATAAATTTTACCCAAATATTACATTTATTAAGTTGTCAGTGTAATTTATTTACATTGAAACGTAAATAAATTAAGTTTGACAAATTTTCAATTCGATTACAAACAGCAAATTAAATTGGAGCTCCATTTTGTTTTTTTTTTAGTGTAGATAATTTACAAAAATGAACAGTTTTCCCACAATTTTGAACAAATAAAACTCTGAAAAGTGTGGCATGCACACACATCTACCCTGAATGCAACATTTCAAGGAAACGGAAGGAATCAAAGTTTCTACGGAAGTACTTAACTGCCAGAACTAATTTTAGTTATAACAAGATTTTAAAATGACTTTATTTCTTATTAAAACCAGATTAAATTCTGTAAGGTTGGAAGTGTGAAACAGCAAAACCTATTGGGATTTTTAGATGTTGTTTAAAATAAACAGGAGACGACAGTCAGAGCACTGAAAAACACAAAATCTTACCAAGTATTTTTAGTCTAGTTTCTAGTGCAAATATATTAGTGCACTTGGAGTTAGGCGAAAATAGTTTACAAGTGACTTTTCAACAAGAAATATGAGCTTTTTAAGTAAATAATATATAAATGTTGATTAAAAAGTTCTAGTTCCACTGGAAGATTAATTTATAGTAAGACAATTTCCCCCTGAAATAATCAGCCAGCGGAAAGAGTATTTTCATCAATATTATAATATAATTGACTAAAATCAAGCTCCTATTTCTCGCTGAAAAGTTACTTGCAAGTAAGTTTAAAGACTGAAAATGAGAACAGTTTAGCTCTTCTTTCTGTCCTCCCGTCTTCTTCACCTTTTTAATCACTCTGAAATTATTATTTATGATGAGGTTCTTACAGGTTTTTATGTAAAAAAAAAATGTTTTTCAAAAATATCTGGATGCATTTTTGCATTTTAAACAACAAATCCCCAAATGAAATCATATATTTCTACTCAAGCAGAAATGGATTGAAACAAAGATTTATATATGGATGGATTAAAACAGAGAAAATGGATGAAAAATTATTTTTATACTCCATCTTTTCTTCAATGTTCCTCCACAAAAATACTTTAAGCTGGGTAAGTCATCTCTGGAAAACACATCAACCCGAAATTTCCAAGAGTTTTCCTTCACTTAATTTTCAAACTAACAACCAGGTCGCATTAAAACTTCTTAAACTTCAGTAAATACCAATCAAATCCAATTTAAAAGTAGTAAAGTCTCCCTGGAAGCAAAACAGAACAATATTTTGGCAAAAAATGTAACTCATGCCTCAGGAAATGATGACTTGTCTTCAGTTACCATGGTGACGTAGGTCGTGACCTCGCTAGCTTCCATACAGCTAGCTTCCACACAGCCAGCTTCCACACAGCCAGCTTCCACACAGCTAGCTTCCTCATAGCTAGCTTCCACACAGCTAGCTTCCACACAGCTAGCTTCCACACAGCTAGCTTCCTCATAGCTAGCTTCCACACAGCTAGCTTCCACACAGCTAGCTTCCACACAGCTAGCTTCCTCATAGCTAGCTTCCACACAGCTAGCTTCCTCATAGCTAGCTTCCACACAGCGAGCTTCCACACAGCTAGCTTCCTCATAGCTAGCTTCCACACAGCTAGCTTCCACACAGCTAGCTTCCACACAGCTAGCTTCCTCATAGCTAGCTTCCACACAGCTAGCTTCCACACAGCTAGCTTCCACACAGCTAGCTTCCACACAGCTAGCTTTTCCACAGCTAGCGTTAGCGCGGTTAGCTCGATAAGATAAACCAGCGCCTGACCTGTTATGTCCCTCACACACACCGGAGGTCGGCCCAGGTGTGACCGACCTGACCGACTCCGTCCTCGGGGAGAAAAGAGATTAAACTATTTACACGAAATAACTCGGCGTGGGGTTTGAAACGGCAACCGTTTCCATGGCCTCTCCTGTAATCTGTAACCCACGCCTGACCCACTTTCTCAACGTGAGAATCTGGCAAAAGAGATACGAGGCACCGATAAACGTCTGGATGGCCACAATAAAGATATGATTTAGCTTCGAGTTTGTGGGGAAATCCGTGTTTAACACACTTTTCTATTACTGACTGTTTACATCATAAAATAAATCCACTCTATTAGAAATCTACCTAATTTGTCACATTTGTTTGGATGTTTTGAAACACAAACTAGTCCACTATTGGAGAGTGGAAGGAAAATTATTCATGGTTTAGGTTAATTTAGTTTTTACAAAAAAAGCTTTTGTATTTAGTTTATTATTTTTCCACTAAATCAAATGGAATTGCATCCAAAAGCTAAGACAAAATGACCTGGTAAAACACAACACATTGCAAAAACACAGAATCCCACCAATGTTTTGTTTAGTCTGTTGCACAAACATGTTAGCACACTTCAATTAAGACAAAATTACCTTACAAATGACTTCCCATCAATATATAGCAGCTTGTTTTAAGTCAATAATAATATTGATGATTATTTCACTAATAACATAAAATGGGGAAAAATGTTTAAGTGAAATAATCTGCCAGTGGAACCAGCATTTCTTCACCAATAAAACATAAACTGTCCTCATTACATAACTTTGTCTATTCTGATAATGATATTTGCCATTTCTGTCAAATGTTTTGGTTTAAATTTATAAATATTTTTAAGATCTATGAATATTTTTTGCTCTTTTTTGCTACAAAATAAAATGGCTTTGGAGGCTGCTTTGCTTGCATATTCAGAAATTGAACTTTCCAACTCACAAGTAGAAAAACCTTTTGGAAAACAAAAGGTTTTTTTCCACACCTCATAGTCCGATAGAGTCGGTTCGACTGGTGACCGAAACTGAAGCATTTGTTACATTTTCAGTTGCTGCGGTTCTCTTCCTCACTGTACCGAGTCAAACGGACCAAACACTGTGAAAAACCTGTTCCCCTCCTCGCCTGTGGGGGCGCTGCACCAAGAACCACTGAAGGAAATCACACAAAAACCTCCAAAGAAGACACCAAACTCAGCTTCCTTCTTTAGCATGTGTCGCTTTTGTCTTTAGCGAAAGACCACGAGTCATTTCTCCCACCAACACTGGGCTAAGGCGTTTGTTTTGGTTGTATTTACCCAGAATGCTCTGTGCTGTAGTCCAGTTCCTGCTCCAGTCTGCTTGGCATTCACATATGCATTCAATATGCACCAGAGTTCACTTCAACCGAACCCAGACCAATGTTTGTAGGTGGACCAGAGACCTATCTTTTTTTTTTTTGTCCAATTGTGAATTCACACCTCTCACAAATAAACTGGACTTTCTAGACAAACCGGCTGGATTAAACTGGATTGAACTTTAATCCAGTTCAATATGGCTGCCATGTGAATATGAGACAAATCAATAGATTGGTTTGTATCTGATTAAAGTACCTCAACATGCAATGTTCTTTGTTGCTGCTTTGTCTGCAGCAACAAAAATAGGGAGAAATCCTTCAGTGTGCTAACAGTGCTTGGCTGGTCACAGAGACCAACAGCTTGCAAATCCAACTACGTTTTGCAACGGCTGAAAGGCGCAAACAGCAAATACACGAATAGTGCAAACGCCAAGACACAAAAACAAAGGCAACAGAAAAATGCTGCACTTACAGGAAATAGAAGCAAAAAAGAAAATGTCAAAAATAGCGAAAAGTTTAAATACTGCAAATACAAAACGGAAGTCCTCCTGACCTCTAGGGGGAGTCTGGGTTTGGTAATGTTACCAACGTAAATATACTGCTGCTCTCATATCCTGTTTGAAAAAGACATGAACTTTCTTTTATAGGATAGCCCATCTTGTTTCCTGGTGATCGACTCCCCCTAGTGGTCTGGAGGACTTCTGTTTTGTGGAGCCAGTTTGCAACTTGCTGTTATTTTTGCTATTTGCAACATTTTTCCTTTTGCATTTTACCGTTTCGCTGCAGATGCAGCATATTTTCTTTTTCTTTTTTCAGTGTGTTTTGGATTTTCATGTCTAGTTTCTTGCGCAAATTTCTTAGTGCACTTGAAATAAGACAAAACTGACTTTCAAGTCAATAATACAGTAATATTGATGAAAAGGTTTTAGTTTCACTGGCAGATTATTTCTCATATCTTATAACAAGACATGAGAAAAATGTCTTGTTATAAGTGAAATAATCGATCAATTAAAACAATATTTTTCAAAAATAAGAAGCTTCTCAATCTCATTAAAAAGTTACTTTTAAGTTAGTTTTGTCTTATTTCAAGAGTACTAAGATATTTGCCTTAGAACGGACAAAAAGATAAAATGTAAGATTCATATCACTTGGTTGGATGATTTTGGATAAATTTAGCTTTAATTTATGCAAACAAATATGACTGGAAACAAATTACAGTTTGTGAGGATTAAAACAATGTTATCTAATTGGTATGTCACCATCAAGGAGGATTTGAAGGATGTTAAATGTGTCTGTTAAAGACACGTTGATGCTGCCTTTCTATGGGGGACAGATACCAGAAATCCAGCATGCAGACCTAAAGAAGAACCTCCAAGCTGCAAAAAACTGGACTTCACTGCAAAATGAAGAACAGTTTCATTCTGCAGGAGTTCCAGTTGCTGCTTTGATGAATTAATTTCAGCAAAAAACACAAGTAGAGGAGGAAAACTAAGGAACAAAGAGGGAAAGGGTGGCGTGTTTTAAGGAGTGCAATGCAAATGAGGCGGTGCATCCTGGATCCTGTTAGCGGGACAAACTGTTTATACTTGTCATTGCCTGAGGAAAGAGAGAGCGAAGGGAGGGAGAGAAGGAGAGACTTTCAGTTTAGCCCTCAGGACAAACTCTGTTTCCTGTGAAAAATAAATAGGTGCAATGAGAAAGCGATAGGTAAGTCAGTCATCGAGTCGGGCCGGTAATCTGAGCCCGATCTGACAAACACATCACACGGATGAGCCGCCGGTCGCAAAGTCGTCTTCTCTGTGAATCAGCAAATATGCACCACTTTTGGCGCAAAAGTCAAGAATTTTAAATTAGTTTCAGTTAAGATGCACTTTTTAAAGGTTTTAACGTTAAAAACATGGTTTCTATATAAACAACCTGAGTTGATGCTCTGCAGAAACACATTTAGGTTTGAGCATTTCTGGAAAATCTGCCTCAAAATCAGCAAGAGCAACACTTAGGTTTTACCATAAATTACTCCACTACACTGTAAAAACACAACATATTACCAAGTATTTTAATGTGGTTTCTAGTGCAGCTATTTTAGTACATTATAACTAAATCAACACTAACTTAGAAGTAACTTTTTTGCAAGATATGAGAGCATCTTTTAAGTCGATAATTCCTTAAGATTGATGAAAAAGTTCTAGTTTGACCTGCAGATTACTTCATTTATATCAAGGCATTTCCCCATGTTATAAGTGAAATAATCTGGAATTATTGGCTTAAAAAAAGCACCTATATTTTGCTGAAATATAGGAGATTAGCACACTTATTTCAAGTGTACTAAGGTTTTTCTTCTAGAAAGTAGACCAAGAAATCAAAAGTAGTTGGTAGGATTTTTATGTTTTTGAAGTGCAGTAATATGAAGTATCCAACATGTTTAAGTAAGTATTGATTTTAATAACAAAGTAGTCAAAAATGTCAGAATCAAACACTTTGTAGGAAAATTTTTTCCGTTTCTAGGAACAAAATCTTCAAGCAAAAAGCCTTTGGGTACAAAAAGATATTCAACTACGTTTAAACTTTAAATATTGCAAAAACATAAAATCTCACCAAGTATTTTTGATTTTTGGTCAACTGCAAATATCTCAGCACACTTGAATTAAGACAAAATGAACTTTTCAGCAAATATAGAGGACAAGACAATTTCCCCGTGTTACAAAATAATCTGCCAGCACAACTAGAACTTTTTCATCCATAGAAAGGAATTGTTGACATAAAACAAGCCTCTATATATATTTGAGAAGTTACTTAAAAGTTAGTTATGTCTGATTTAAGTGAGCTAAGATATATGCACTAGAAACTAGACCAGAAATACTAGGTAAGAACTCTGGCTCTTTCTCTGTGTGACGTAATTAAAACACAGTTCGTCCTGATCATGCTAATGCTAGCAGAGCTGCTGATGGGATAAAATGAAGCGACTTGTTCTTGTTGTGGCTGAAGCTGCAGGTTATGAGGAGAAACGGATCCGGAGGTTGGTTTGGATTCAGAGCAGCTCAGAGAGGATTCGTTCAGTCAGACTGACGGCGGCTCCGATAAGCGGCTGGACTTTGCTCCGGCAGCCGTGGGTGTTGCAAAGAGGCCCGAGATAAACTGCTGGCCTGAGAGACGAACGCAGTACAGGGAGGCTGATTGCATTTAACCTGCTGTTGCTGGATTTGTGTGTCTGTGTGCGAGTGTGTGTGCGTGCGTCAATGGAGGGTATCGATCCGAACTGCATCATTGGCTCAAAAAAAATAATAAAACAAAAGGAAATAAAGACGACTAAATCCTCCCGGATGTTAGGCAAAGTGGTTCAAGTTAACATTAGCTGCGTTTCCATTACTAATTTGCACAAAACTTTGTCAATATTCTGCTAAGGTTGAAACTCCCGCCCCCACAACTTTGCAATTGTGGTATTTCCGTTAAATAAGAAACACAATTAAAATAACATTTGATAGCATTTGTTCACACGATTAAAAAATGGACAGCGCCATCATGCTCCAACTACTTCCTGTTCTCGTCTTCTTTGTCGTTTCTGTCAGTAGTAACATCTTGTTGTTGATCATGTGACTCACATGAGGCAAAAGAAAGTGTTTCCATTGCAGTTTTGTGAAATAAACCAATTTCAATACGGCCAAAAAACTATCTCACTCTACCAACACAAACTTTTTATGGAAAAACATGTTGTTGTTTTTTATTGGCGTGCTTCCATTAAGCTAATTTATTTTCGTAATTTCAATTTGCGCAATTTTATGGTTATTGGAAATGCATATACTGACCATATAACTGAGCAATTTCAAAAATAAATTTGCTTAATAGAAATATGCCGATTAAAACAACATATTATTCCATAAAACGTTTTTGGCAGGAAAGTGAGGTTGTCTTTTAGGCCCTATTAAGATTGGTTTAGTTCAAACAGTGCAGTCTGAACACTTTGTTTGCATCCCACTAGTCACATGATCATGAACAGGATGTTACTACTGACAGAAATGACAAAGAAGATGACATCAGGAAGCAGTTTAAGATAATGTTTTTTAATTACTTTCTTTAATGACCTGTTAATGATTTTTCACCATCGGTGGGTTTTCACCAAAGAGAAAGTCTTAGCGTTGCAATGTTGCAATATAAATCAATTTAATAAAGCCGAAAAGTAAAAAAACAACCACTTCATCCTAGCGCCAAACCTTTTTAGCAAAAATGTTTTGTTTTCAAAATTCCTGTGTTTCTATTAAATGAATTTATTTTCCTGATATCAAATTGTTTAATTATATGGTCAATATATAAACACAGCTACTGGCAGAAACCACGAAGAAGACGACAGGAAGTAGTTGGAGGATGATGGCATTGCATATTTTTTAATGTCGTCACGTGAGCGAACTTACTCACCTGTGATTTTAATTTCGATTCTTATTTAATGAAAACACAGCAATTGCCGAAATTGTGTTTTCTTAACATCCCCTGAATATGGCAAACTTTTTGCGCACATTTGTAACGGAAACTCAGTTTGCAAAAAAAAAAAAAAAAAAAACACCTGCTGGTTTTGTCATGTCAATTCATGCAACACGGTCTTCACTTCTCCAAGAAGGTGCAACTTGTTGCCAAGAATGAATGGAGATAAGGATCTAACCGTCATGTCGCAGATTAATATGCAGCACCTGCGTCTCCTCCTGTTTCAGGATGGCTGGGCGTGTGCAGTAGGAAATGCGGGGTGTGATATCCTAAAGGTCCCTCTGATGGCCTCGGGTTGTGATTATGAAGCGCTTGGAGAGGGAACCGAAGCGAAGGGGAAACCCCCAGGCTGCGCTGGGTCTGTTTGTTTCATCAAATAATCCAGGAGATCAGCTCCTCTTCCTGCATCTCCATCGTAAATTCACTCAATCATTCAAAAGCAAACAACCGCTGTACTTCGCCTCAGGCTCCCTGAGTCCTTTTGCTACACACAGTTTACTGTAAATGATCAGGATTATCAAAGCGATCATCTCTAACCGCTCCACAACAATTACAATGGCAAACATGGAGTCATAAGTAAGAAAATAACACGTCTGGTTGACAGTGTTCAGTTGAATATGGACTCAATAAATGGTTTCTGAAAGGAGTAATCGATTAATTCATTTAGAAAGTAATCAACTAATTTAGTAAGGGGTCAATAAAACACGGCCTTTTTCTAACATAACCTACCTAAAGCACCACTTAAGCCTAAACTATACAAAATATATCAAAATTTTGCATTTGAAATGACTAATAATTCATTTAAAAAACTATTTATTTAAAACTAATTTAGTAATTTAATTAATTAAAAAGAAGACAATTTTCTAAAATAAAATTTTTCAGCACCAATTAAGCCAAAATTGTACAAAAATATCAACATTTTGCATTTGAAATTACTAATCCAACTAATTATGATTCATTTATTATGAAAATAATTGTCAACTAATTTAGTAATCATTTAACAAAAAGTAATTTGCTGAAAGAACAATGCACTCATTGAACTAGTCAAGCCAAAATTATACAAAAATAACATTTTGCGTTTGAAATGATTAATCATATTAATTGTGATTAAACCATTATTGAAATGATCGTCGGTTGATTTAGTAATTGATTAATCGTTAACTCAAAAAAAGCCATTTGGGGAAATAACAACCAATTCAGAGCCGTAATTAAACCAAATCTATACAAAAATATCTACATTTTGCATTTAAGATATAAGAAAAAACTTATATATAAACATTTCCTTCCCAAAACTCATCAAGTGACAGTTTTAGCTTCAGCTGGTTCAAATTCTGTACAATTGCTGTAATTTCTTTTTAGATTTAATGTGATCTCCAAGTATTAAACAGCAGCTACACATGCATATAAGCATTAGCAAGCTTGCTCAAAAGACAACTGATTCATAAGATATATTTTATTTTCTAGTTTTTAGGTGCTCCACCCCTTTCTAATGCCGCCCTGGGCAACTGCCCATATCAAAAACCGCCACCGTAAAAATGTTTTATTGTCTCAAACCAAACATTTTGTAAAGTCCCTCTCCACTCATTTCCTACGGAGCAGCCATTTGTCCTCATCCCCTTTCTGATGCCGCCCTGGGCAACTGCCCTCATAAAAACCGCCACAATTTCAAATCAGAAAACACAGAGGTCACATTTCTCCATCGCTGCTGTAAATTAGCCGACCCACAAGCGGACCGGTGGGTCCACTAGAGGGTCCAGAAGGGTGTGAGGAGGCATAAAAGGCCCGGAGGTGTGATGAGACCTTCAGGAATGCTGGCCGACATCTGGGAGGCATGTGTTGGGTCGGACTGCCTGTGTGCGCTACCGGCTAGACTTTAGGACAACACCAGTTGAATTGAAGTGACAGCCTGCTGTAAATCTCAGACCGTACAACTCATAATCTGGATACATAAACAGAGACACACAGGGCATGCCCAAGGCTTAAAACAATCTCCTACAACTTGCTGAAAAGCTACTTTAAGTCAATTTGTCTTATTTCATGTTTACTAAGACATTTGCACCAGATGCTAGACCAAACTTACTTGGTAAGACTTTCTGTTTTTGCAGTGTAAGTTGCAAGAACCCTGTACTCTACATATTAAGCCAGCCATTTTGTTAGAAACACCTTGCTAATTTGTATTTACAATGGCTGTAAACTGTAAAATTCACATTTTGTACACTGCAAAAAAACAAAATCTTGTCAAGTAATTTTGGTCTAGCTTTTAGTGGGAACATCTTCGCACACTTGAATTAAGACAAAGCTAATTTACAAGTAACTTTTTTGGCTAGCTCTAGGAGCTTGTTTTAAGTCAAAAATTGCCTCCTATTAATGAAAAAGTTCTTGTTCCACTGGCGGAACGTTCCAAGCGCCGTTACCTAGCAACCCCAGCCACGCCCAGATCGTAACCTAGCAACACAGTTCTAGTTCAACTGGCAGATTATTTCACTTATAACATGGAAAAGACGTCTGTAAGTGAAATAATCCACCAAGGAAACTAAAACTTTTTCATCAATATAAAGAAATTATTGATTTAAAACAAATTCCTATTTTTTGTTGAAAAGTTACTTTTTTTACTAATTTTTTTTGTCTTATTTGACTTGTACTAAGAAATTTGCGCTGGAATCTGGACAAAAAAATGACTTAGTAAGATAATGTGTTTTTTGTATATTTACAGCACTTTAGCATTAGCTTTTGCTAAACACCATGATGGTAGTCCTTAGCGTTAGCAGAACTAACACAATCACTGTTTATTCTTGTTTTCCCTCTTTTTCTTTCCCCTTTTCTTTCAAGCTCTTTGACTTTACAATTGTTATATAAAATTTGCTCTATTTTTCTGCCTGTACCGATGTCAACATTTACTCACACCAACCTGGCTACTGTTCAAGCAGGACCATGAATCAGACTTTGGAAACTTATGAGTTTGCTTTGATTTACAGCCAGTTCGAACGGAGAAAAATAAGAAATATTTATTTTCAATTTACTCTAATGTGCAAAAAATAAACACCTTTAAAGCCACCCGGGTCCATTTTAAATGACTTTTAATTGATCAGGCAACAATTGGAAACCAGAGAATTTATGAACCATTAATCGTGGTAATACTGAGCCTTTGGTACTCTGCTACTACTTTAATGATTTGCTTTCAAGAAGGTTTACCTTCATAAACAATTATCCCATTAAGTGCAAATGAAAACACCTCTTTGTGGGTGGCTGCATGTCATAAATCCATGTTTGAAAAGTAGTTTGTTGGAAGAATATGTTAAAGTAGCCAACCGGAGGAACAGCATACCTTCACAGAGGCTATGTCCTTTTGGCATGATTGTGCAGTTGCCGTAACAACAAATTGATTATTTTATTCCAGGGGTCGGCTGTGAGTCAGGAGGCACCGACTGGAATGTGAAAGGTTTGATTCGTCAGTCTGCATGTCAGAATGCCATCAGGAAACAGATACTGACCCCACGTTGTCCACAACATGCACCTTGGTATTTCTGTGTGTGTGTGTGTGTGTGTGTGTGTGTGTGGTGTGTGTGTGTGTGTGTGTGTGTGTGTGTGTGTGAGATAGAAATACATTCAGTTTTTAAAGTCAACAAAATGCTTGTGAATGGGTGAAATCGGCAGGACTTTAATAGCTCTGCTGCTAAAGATGTGTTGAAAAACTTCAAATAAATTCAAAAATAAAATTCAACACTGAAGCAAAGTATGTAGCTTTAATAAAAAATATATTTTACATACTTGTTGGCGCTGTCTCTACGTAGTGAGAGTGTGGTATAAGACCAGAAACAACCTATCAGACAGGAGGCGGGTCTTAGCGCTGTCAATCAACCTCTGTTCTCTGATAGCCTGTCATGAATGCTAATGCTAGTTAGCACGACTGCCAACAACGGCTGCTAAACAGTTTTTCTGTACAGTAAGTTGTTTCTTCGTCATTAGCACACTTAGCAGGGAGTACACTAGCATCATTGACAGCGCTAAGCCCCGCCTCCTGGCTCTGATTGGTTGTTTTAGTGAATGTTTTTATGTGTTGTTTTTGCATTTCTGCAGACAATAGTGGCTCAGGAAATAGATTGTTTCAAGAAATATGTTTAAAAAATTATTTTAAGAAATGTTACATCCTGCAGCTTTAAGAAAATCAGTATAAAATCAAACATGTGCTCCCCCACTTATGCTTTTATTTTAATTAGAAGGACTCTGATTCTTTTTTATTTTATTTTTTGTCAAACAAACATGGCGGAGTGATGCTGTGGGCTCATTTCTCTACCAAAACAACAAAAAAGTTGTGAAAGTTCATCTGGGCATTTAAAAACATAAATCAATCAATCAAATGTCCTCTGAGAAAATTGAAATTTATTGCTTCATCTAATAATAGTAATAATAATAATAATAATAATAATAATAATAATAATAAAAAGATTAAATTAACACAGAAATGTTTCCACAAATGCAAATTAACCTTTTTTAATGACCAACTTAGTTTATCAAAGGAGCAATGAGTCTTTGGGTTTTATGTTTATTGGCTAAAAGAATTAATATTTAACGCACATCCTGCACATTTATTAAACAATTCCACATACGTTGGCTGCAGAAATGACTTTTCCTTTTATCTAATGGTTACAAAATGTCCACAACTTTTGCTTAGATATACATATTTTGTGCAGATGATTTTAAAATTGGAAACCAAAGAATCCTGAGAAATGTGGACATTTGCTGCTAGATGAACCAAACACTGTAAACAAAGCACTTTCAAAAGAAAATATTAATTTTTTCCATCAGGTTTGCAAAGATGTTGAACCAAATTTGAAGCAAACATAAAATGATGAAGAGACGAGCATGAACAGCTGACTAACGGCGTCTTTGGAGAGAGAAGTGAAAACTAAATAATCCCAAATAAAACATCAAATATTAATACAGCGGCAAGGTTCACAGAGGAAAAAAAACAGTCAGTAGTTCTTTAAATATCCTCATCACTCTTGACTATTTGCTGCAAATATTTGCAGCGAATCAGATCTGATCTTTGTGAGCAGCAGAAAATCTGTTTGAAATCTTGCTGTTTTGTCAAGAAATATGAAATTCACAAAATGTATATTAGCTGATTTAAAAACAAGCTTGAGTTTATTTAACATGACAAGACAAAGCCAGAATAAAGAGGAGTGATGAAAAGTTGTAATATAGACCAGAATTAATAAATGTTCCAGTTATTATTAATCAAAAAGCAGCTCAAGTGTTTCGGATGTTTTTAATTTGGAAAACTGAATTCTGCTTCTCCATGTTTGATACAACAGCAGCAGATCTTCAAGCCGTTCAGTGATTGATAAACTACCAGCAGCATTTTAAGCTGTCTTGATTGATTGATTTGTTAGGCAGACCAGCGAAGTCACTGCTGCAGCAATCAATGCGACTAAAGATAAACGCATGGATGAGTTTCTCTAGATCTTTCTGAGACATTCGTCCTCTAATCCTGGAAATGTTCTTCAGGCGATAGAAAGCTGACTTTGTAACTGTATTTATGTGGTTCTGAGTGTTCAGGTCTGAGTCCAGATTTCAGCACAAACACATTTTTGCATTTTTCTGTTTAATGTAAGAGATCAGGTATTTTCAAGCAACTACAATTCATTTCCAAGTCATTCTTTGATTTCTTCTAGTCAAACCTAAAGCAACTTAAATTCATATGTCTGTAAGATAGTGATTACTACTATATGCTCTCTCATTTTTAAATTTCACTCCGGTGCCATAAAGCCAGAACTCAGCTGGATAAACTGCACTAAAAGTTTTTTTCTTGCTGCTATTTCAGTGCAAAATTACAAAATCTTACCAAGTATTTTTGTCGTGTTTTCCGTGTAAATATCTTTGTACACTTGAATTAAGACAAAACTATCTTACAATTAACTTTTCAGCAAGATATAGGCGCTTGTTTAAGTCAGTAATTCCTTAACATTAAAGAAAAGTTCCCGTTACCTAGCAACCCCAGCCAAGCACAACCCGTAACCTAGCAACGCAGTTCTAGTTCCACTGGCAAATGATTTCACTAAAAATGATTTCATGTAATAAGTGAAATAATCTGGAACTAGAACTGGATTGCTAGTTGTTTTAACTAAATAATTATTGAATTTTGATTTTAAAAAGTTGTGGCACTGACAGATTATTTTACCCATGGGAAAAATATATTGTTTTATATTAAATAATCTGCCAGTGGAATTATAACATTTTCATAAATATTGAGGAATTATTACAGAAAAATTACCTGTTTGTTAATTTTGCCTTATTTCAAAAGAACTACAATATTTGCATCAAAAACCAGCCTAAAAATACTTAGCAAGGTTTCAAGGTTTCTGCAGTGTTTTTGCACAAGCACTGCAAAACTAAATTACAAGTAACTTTTCATCAAAATTTGCAGCAATTCTTGAATAGTGATTTTTTTCACTTATAATCTTAACTGATTTGCAGTAAAAACTAGACAGATATGCTTGTTTTTGCAATGTAATACCCTGTTGATATTTGTATTTGTTCATTTCCTGACCAGGTGGAAACTATTAGATTTAAAAATGAAGTAACTTTTCTTTGCAGCTTCAAATCTGGAATGGGAGTAACACCGAATCCGTCGCCCAGAGTCTCTGAGACAGTCACACTACTGTGAAAACTGCATCCAGGAACTTAGTTCATTAGCTGTGTGTGTACAGCTGGATCCACAAACACACACACACACACACGTAAGCAGCGGCAATATAACAGTTGCAGTTGCGGCCGGCAAGAGAGAGGAGATAAAATTAACAGAGGCAAAAGCAGGAGGTTTGAGTCTGCAGATATGCTGTGAGAAAAGGATTTCCACAGCAACTGCTGCAGCTAATTGATAAACCCGAGTCACAAAAAACATTATTTAGCAATAGAAGGCCATGAATTTAACAATTTGTACACAATTAAGGTCTTAAATGCGACAAAAACAAAAGAAAAAGTCAACAATTGAATGTGAAGCTGGTGTCTGTACAGGTGTGGAGCTCCTTATGCACCTGTCTGTGGGAGGGAACAGGTGTACAGGTAATTTAAGATGACTGCTCTCAGTGTCAGGGTGTGCAAATGTAATATGTGATCTGAATGCTTCTCGTGTCATAACATAACTGATGGAAAATATCAAACGAATGAGACTGGACCAAGAAAACAAAAGCAAATGGCCGCTCTATCTTATTGTTGGACGAAGAAAACTCAAATGTCCCATCATGCATCTGCATATATGTTTTTGTGTAAAGCAAATTTAGTTACATGATAACTTGGAACGTCAGGATTACGTTAGCTTTGTTCCCATTCACAATGCGATTGCACAATTTGACATTTCAGAAATAAATTTTCTGAGCAGTCCCTCATAGTGAACATGCATGTGGCAACAGTAGAGAGGAAAAACTCCCTTTTAACAGGAAGAAACCTCTAGCAGAACCAGAACCAGGAGTAAACAAACAGAACACCAGACCAGGTGTGGCTTCTGAGAGAAAATGAACCCCATAAAATGAACAGTTGAAATAACAAAAATAATGCAAAATGGAGAGTAGTAGAAGAAAAAAGTGAGGGAAGGTGGTCAGTTTGACCTACAGCAGACTAAACCCATAGCAGGAAAACTATAAAGATAACTCAACATAACTTAACACCTTAAAACGAGGAATGAGAGTTCACTAAATAATAGTAATTCTTTGTGAACAAAAATCACACGCGGTGCTCCTCAGGGCTCTGTTCTCCGACATGCTTTATTTTCAATCACTAGCTTTGCTCTAAAAGGCAGATTAGAGAGTTTTACAACATCTCTTACCACAGCTCCTGGTGATGACACAAACTTTAACGTGCCACCAGACACTCAACTACACTCAGTAAGGCCAACAGTGCATCTCATTGGTCTCAAAAGTCACAACAACTCCTTCTTGTTCTGGTTGGAAACCAGAAAACAAATCGGGTTTTTTTTCTTATATGTTTTTATCTGCTTTCTGACTAGGCAACAACTATTCAAACTGAAAAAAATTATATTTTCTACATTCTATGAACTGAAATTACAAAAGAAAACATATTCCCACACAGAGATGGTAAATTCCCATGTTATCGGCTTTGAATTAGCATTTTACTTCTTTTTATGTCCATATACTTAGATTTTAAAATTATTTTTGCGTCTTTAATAGCATTGCTCATATATTTTCTTACTTGTTTAAAGAGCATTGGATTACAAGCAAATTGTATTTGTCTTGTGTATAGTTTTACACTAACAGCATTCCATAAATTAACAAAAGTCAGTATAATTGGAATACAAACGAATCTTATTTTAGACATGAAGGATTTTTTTTTCTATTTATTAGAACCATATATTTATATCTGTAACTTAAAAATCATTCAAGGTTTTGTCATAGTTAAAATAAATAAAATTCCCTCCATAATAAAGTAGGATTGATGTCTGAACACATGACTATGTTGATAACTAATCTTATAATATCAGTTCAAATTAAACTCAAGCAGACAAAAGGAGCAGATTTTAAACTAATAACCATAACTTTCTGTATCAAAAGTGTTTGACGGAAAACTCCTGCTGTCACTGTTAGCATGGAGGAACGAGACAAGTAGCCGTTCCTGGATTTTATCGGAGGCTTTAACAACAGCTAACCGTGATTTTCCGTTGTTTTGTTTGAAGTCGATCAATTATGTCAGGCAGAGTCCGGTAATTATTTAATACACGAAAATAGCTCATAAAAGCTAAGTAAACATGCTAAATGTAGAGCAGCTAACTGTTAGCTGCTAGCAGGCGCATGCTAATTCGTTCGGTTAGCTGCCAGCAGCCGCAAGCTAATCCGTTCGGTTAGCTTGTGCCTGTTAGCTATTTTATTACGTTTTTGATTTATAGCACAAACATTTACAATATGCATTTTAAAGATGGTGTTTATGGTAAAAATGTTTGGTTTACATTATTATGCCCAGTGATAGAGTGTGTGTGTGTTTTAATAACAACCTATTTTTCTACAGCTTTGACAGGGAGAAAGCTACACACTTCGCTACCAAAAACAGGTCAGTAGTTGTTTCTGCTTGTTTTCAAAAGTTTATAATTGCATTTGTTTATTTATTTTTTTAAATTTTGGTTCACAGTGAACTGTTTACATTTTTTTGTGTATTAAATTGCATGCAAACATGCTTTAATGGCTTTACTTCTCATGATTCATATTAAAATGTTTGATAAATTAATTTAACATTTTAAAAATATAAAAAGATTAATATATTGGTGAGAATAGTTGTCCTGTAAATTTATGACGCAAATTCTAGAACAAAATTCATTGAATCTAAAGTAGGATTCGAAAAGAGTAAGCAGCCAGGATGTTATTAGTAAACAAAAACATTCTAAACTATATTTTGTGCTCTTTTAAAAATAAGGCTGAAAACCCTTAAAGTAAAGTGTGTCGCATCAAAAAAGTGATAAAATATAAAAGAGAAAATAAAAATGCTTCAAGTATTTAAAGGACATGTCTAGAAGACATCAGGAATACTTATTAATATTTATTTTACATGCTACAGAGGAATAAAACTATTGTTATTCTACCTTAAGTAATCTAAGTTGTTATTAAATTAAATTTGAAAGTAGCTAAACGTAACTTGCAAAATCAAGTTAATTAAATGTAATTAAGTTTGTAGTCGGGTTTTACTTAAACAGAAATAAAATCTATACTTCAAGGATCTATATAAAGAGATCCCATGTATTAAAAGCAGAATCAGTATGTTTCTCTTTAGCGTTCATTTAGCAGCAGAAACTGCATAGAAATCTAAAATAACGCTGCATCAGTGACATCCAGCCCCTGTGCGATCAGCTTCCTAAGACAATGGATGACTGATGACCTTTGGTTAACATGCTGCAGAGGAATGAAGGTCCTGCTCACTTTCACTGACTTGTTACTGTAGCTCATTTGTTTTTCCACAACCTCCAATCGCAGCCACCCCCCAGCCAGGACCAATTAACAGCAACAAACACTCACATCCAGTAAAACACCTCAGCAGCATCCAGCTGGGCCAGATTAGTGGCCCTCCACCTACCCATTGTGCTACCGGGACTTTAAATTAACAGCCACACATGAGAAAAGACCACCCCCATAGCAGTTTCAAGCTTTTGTTTTCCTGGGGACATGGAAATTGATTTGGTTTTAATAATGACAATGAACATAAATTCAACCTGAATTTGCTTCAGAGCAATGATAAATTCAGTCATATGAACCATGACGTGACGGGGAAAAATGGGGAAATTTTGAATGACAAGCGTCAAACAAACAGTGGCACCACTTCTGCAGGGAAATCCTTGGTTTTGCTTAAAGTAGTCAGCAGTTTAAATAATGGAGTCACTTAAATTTTAAAGGACACACAGTATTATATAAATAAAGGACAACCCATTAAAGAGTCAGTTTGGTGTATAGAGACTTTGCATACATTTCACACACGCGCAAAATGCTGGAGGGCGAAAAGACACATTTCTCTATTAACAATTACATAAAACCTAGAGATATTTCGTGCGATGCACCACAGCAAAGGGAAAAATAATGTAAAAAAAACTGTCAAAGATTAGCTCAAAACCTCACATATTTGTCCTTTTTCTCTCTTTATCGGCCGAACTACTTGCAGACTTGTTGCCATAGCAACTGACTAAGAACAACGCCAAAAAACATGCAAACATATTTCCCACACAAATAACAGAACATTCAGCCTGTTAAAGTTTTATATTTATAAGCTTGATGTTTATTTTGTGATTATTAAGTGATCAGTCTGAACATTAGTGGTGGCTCTGATCTGTCGGAGTTGGTTTGCCTTTATTTAATTTTAACACATATTTAACATCCACATGTTCAGTATGTCAAAGTCAAGCTAGCATAACTGGCCTCCTTCCCTCCCCCCTGGCTATCTTTTATTAATGAAAACTTTATCCCGGTGTGGTTATCCAGTTGTCAAACTAGATACAAGATACAAACATTAAGCTTTTTAGGATGATCGACGTCTATATGTTGTTTGAAGTATTTAAAAGTACATGAGAACATGCCCATGAATATGTAATTTTACGTTTTTAAGCCATTTTGTTGCAGAAAATTAACAATTAAGGTGTTTTCACTCGGATCAATCAGAGACCAAAATTGAAACATTTGTCACATTTTTAGCTAGTGCGGTTAACTTCCATACTGTACTGTGTCAACCAGTCTAAACTAAATGAAAAACGTGTTCACCCCCTCGCCTGTGGGGGCGCTGCACCAAAAACCACTGAAAGAAATGACACGAAAATCTCTAAAGACATGACATGAACTTCCTTCTTCACAAAATATAAACAAAATTGGAGTGGCTTCAGATTTTAGCAGTTGTAGGATTTATCTTTCGTAAAAGACCAGGAGTCATTTTTCCCACTAGTGCTAAACCAGCAAGTTTGTCTTGGTTGTATTTACCCAGAATGCCCTGCACTATAGTCCAGTTTTGGAACAGTGTCTGGTTTGCTTGGTGTTCACATGTATTTGAACCGCACTAAAGTTGACGTCAACCGAACCGAGACCGAGATTTGTACGCGGACTAGAGTTCATGTTTTTGGTTCAAATCAGAGTTCAAGTCCATGTTCACACTTCCCATCTTTCTAGACAAGCAAGCGTTGGATTGTAGCAGCCTTAAGGCAGATAAGGAGATAAACAAAAGCAAGGAGAACCAGTCAAAACAGTGAAAGTGATTGGGTTGCAGTAGACCAAACCTTGACAACACGGTGCATCTTCATCACTGTTTGGGGAGGTGCAGGAATATGTCCTTCCAGCTGGAAACTAGAAAGTCGCCAGGGCAGGTCTGTGGCCACAGATTGGACACAGATTACGAGGGTTTGGCTTGTGCTGGTGTGTCTCTGGGCAAATTGGTGTTGTGAGCACACATCCAACTCGACTGTTCATCCAAAAGACTGTTTTTGTACCTTCCCAGAACCTAAAATGGACACGGTGGGAAGGTGGAGGGATGAAAAAGGTTTGAAGACCAGCGGTAGAAGGATGGAGGGGGAGGCAGCTGCAGCCAGAGGATGAATGAGTGCTACTATGTCCTCTGGCTCCAGACTCTGTTCACATGTGTGTGTGTATGCGTGTGTGTGTGTGTGTGGTTGAACGGGGCTCCTTGAGGAGAGGCCGACAACCTCTCACGCTCATGCGGACAAGCAGTGATTATTTTTGCGTAGGTCTGAAAAAACACCCTGCTGCTCAGTTTTGTCCAGTGCAGACACCGTAGGAAATCGGAAAAAGGCTGTGAAGAGTTCAATCTGTTGGATTTAAAGTCACAAAGACACAAAGGACTTTATTAGTTTCAGAGACACTTGTGAGCCTTGATGCATTGTTCCTGTACATCCTAATGAGTTTCTGTTCATTTTGTACGGCACATTTAAGATCTTATTTGTTATGTTTCAGTGAGAAAGGTATCTTACTCTTGAGTTAACTAGAATGGAGACATTTGGAGTAATGTCCAACGGATAGTTGGAGAAAATGGGGAGCACAATGTTTGGAGAAAACCAAACTTCCCAAACCAACTGTGGGCACCTGGCAGTTGTGCTGGAGTCTAATTTTTGGAAGTAGGTATGCCGTGACCACTTCCTACTCTGGAGTCGCAACCATGACATATACCGTAGATTTGCATTTGCACAGCGCGCTGTATTTATTTCTGCAATTCAATGGAGCCTTTTTCATTTATTAGACCAGTCAGAACATATTTTGAGGGAATTCAGGCTGGGCGGTATGGCAGAAAAACGTATTATAATATAAGCATTTTGATCAGTCGATATAGCTCATTAGGCTATTATGCTACGCGATTTATCATAATGAAATTTGTGTCTTGAATCATGTCTGGTTATTTTAAGTAGTTTTATGTAAATCTCACGTATCACATAGACTACACCACTGGCTTACAGGAAGTATTCAAGAATTAAACATGAATCCATTCGTCCAACATATTGGTGAGTAACAGGACATTGATAGTAAACATATCAGAAGGCCCAGTGGCCCAGTCAAAGCCCAAACCCGTATTGAAATGGCACACTGAGATAGATATTCAGAAGGAAACAAACCAGAGTCATTGGTGCTATAGATGGTTCTACAAGCAGCTGAATCAGGAGTTGTACCATCTCCAGGTTTCACCTTTGTTTTATTACGACAGTACCAATTTATCTGGTAAGTGTTTTTGAATGAAGAAGCCTAGAATTGAAAAGAGGTGTCCCTTCTATTTCCTGCCAAAAATGCATTTAGGACTGCATCCACACCAACTCTGCTTGACTGACATCATCAAACTCTGGTTCGTTTGCGTAGAAAGTCTGGTTTGTTTGGGGAAATTTGACGGCGAATCAAACTATGATGCGGACAAATAAACTCTGGTCCGCCTACAAACCTCGTTCTCGGCATATGTGAATACCAAATGTATTCCAAAGGCAGGAAGCGAACTATGATGCAGGGAATTCTGGGTAAACACAACCAAAACAAAAGCAAGATTCTCGCGCTAGCGGGAGAAATGGTTCATGGTCTTTTGCCAAAGACAAAAGACAAATCCTACAACATCTAAAATCTTACGCCACTCTATCTTGGTTTGCCTTTTGTGAACAAGGAAGTTGCGCTCAGTATCTTCTTCAGAGGTTTTGTGTCATTTTCTTCAGTAGTTCCTGGTGCAGCGCCCCCACAAGGAGGGGAACAGGTTTCTCAAATTGTTTGGTTGATTTGACTCGGTGCAATGTGAAACCAAATCGTGGCATCTGAAAATGTAACAAATATTGGAACTTCTGCTCCCCAATCCAACTGAATCCACTGGACAATCAGGTTTGAAAGCACCCTAACTGTACAGTGCTGTTCTTAATTAAATAAATATTACACCTGTTCATCAAACCTTCTTCTTCCAGTCTGCATATTGGAAACACATTGGTTGTTTTTTTTTTAATTTTATTTAAGGTTTAGGATAATAAAACAATAAAACTTTGGCTCAAATGTTAAAACTTTGGTCGCCAATCGAACTGAGTCTACCAGACTATGAGGTGTGAATATATCTATCCATCCTCTGTCTCTACCTGCTGGTCCTTGCCCAGTCTCAGGGAGACTGGTGCCGATCTTTGGCGTTCATTGGGCGATTTACATCTTGGATATGTCACCAAACCAAATGACCACGCAGACAGTCAATCACACACACACTCCTTTGGGTAATTTAGAGAGACCAATTAGCGTAACACTCGGGTTTTAGCTCACTATTTGTTATTTTTGATGCTCTGATAGCTCCTATAGTCTTCCATCTACTCTAAATTCGTCACTCATGAACCCAAAGCCAGAAGAGTCTGAATTTGTACTCCTCATCCTGGCCGGCTCAAGTCTCCTGAAAAACAGAGAAAGGAAAAGCAATTTGTCAGGTCAGACTGGCACTTTGTTTTTGAGCGTGGAGGAATGTCCGAATCTGAAATATCTTCTCCTCTCGGGGTCTTTCTTCCTTTCCTTCTCATTTCTTCATTTCTGTGTCCCTCTGTAGACCTATCGCCCCTCCCACTTCGCTCCCCCCTGTCAAAATAAACACGCTGAGAGCTGGCCTTCTTTTCATTCAGACGCTGCAGGTCGACAAGGCTAATTTCAGGCTAAACTGTCCTCCACTATGTGTGTGTGTGTACCTTTGTAGTATTTATATCGCTCATTGAAAATATCGCCGCTTTTTTACATCCCGCCATTGCTCTTCCTCCTCCTTGTTCGGTACCATGATGGTATCTGACATAACCGGCGCTGGCTTACTCTCCGTTCCTGCCAGATAGAGGGGCCGTCGACCGCTGCTGGGGGAACTTTCCTGGCTTGTGGAAGCTGTCGGACAATCACACCTTTCATGGGCCAGAGAGAACGCCGCCCATCCGCCGGCATACAGGCCTAAGCCAGGGAATTTCTCTCCTTTCATAGACCCTCTCTCGCTCCATTTTCAGTTTCTTTTGCAACTTGTTGAATTCTTAAATCATGTTAGGACTTTCAAAGATATCCCTGGCAACAAAGAAAGAAGTCTTGAAGGATCTCAGACGAGGCAGACCAAAATTAGACTCAGGTGAAAGTAGATTTTTCGAAGCGGATTCAGGAATCTCTTTTCTTTTCAGGGTATTTTCACACCTGATAGTCCGGTAGACTCGGTTTGATTCAGCAACAACTGATACATTTTCACTGCACTGTGTCAAACGATTCAAACCATCTGAGAAACGTGTTCCCTTCCCTTCCTGTGGTTGGCGCTACACCAGGAACCACTGAAGAAAATGATACGAGCGCAACTTTCTTCTTCACAAAATGGAAACAAAATTGGCGTGTCCGATTTTACTGGTTGTAGGATTCCTCTTTTGTCTCTGGTAAAAGACTACAAGCCATTTTTCCTGCCAGACTGTTTGTTTTGAATGTATTTACTCAGAATACTTTGAGCTGTAGTCCATTTCCTGTTTTTGGGGGGTTCTCTGGTCCACTTGCATTCACATCTGCGTTCGAACTGCATCAGAGTTCTCTCTCTCTGGAGTTCTCTCTCCAAGACCGAGGCTTTTAGGCAGACCAGAGTTTGCTTTTTTGGTCAATTACATGTCAACACCTCCCCAAATGAACCGGGCTTTTTATCGTTCAATCAGTCATATATGTTTGGATCACACATTTCAGTAACAAGACAACTCAAAGTGCTTTAATTCTTATAGACAAACGGACGAGAGTTGGATTAAAGTGGACCAATCGCGGCTGGTGTGATTGCACCCTTAATGTTTTACAGGTTCAAAAGGTTTGGTTGTGGTAATTTAGCAAAGACAACCCAATTTCTTAATAATCTTTCTTTGTTTTCCTTCCTTGATCTCTGCAAATATCCTCCCCACATCTTTCTCCTCAAGATCTAACTCCCTGTGGGTCAACAAAGCCACCTTTTCACGGTTTAAAATTAGCATCACCTTTGCTGGGCCGCGGCTTGTAGCAGAGGCCGTCCTGAGGAGAGAGCGAGACCCTGAATTAGTAAGTTCTGTGAAGACCGATTTGGAAAGGCTCGGTCTGGAGGCATGAGAGGCGCAGTTGTGATGTTGAGTTGTGTGCTTCCCGTAAGGGTGGTGAGTAGCTTTATTCAAAGAGCAGCTGTAAAAAGGCCAAAAAAAGATCAAATCAGCGTGGAGGAAGCTCAGAGGGACGACGGCAGGGGTAAGGGCAACCTGGGACGTGAAAAACATTAAACACCGTTTCAAACATTTGGAGAATTTATGGGCATCCTGGGAGAACATCACAGAGCAAGTCTTCAAAGTGCAAACTGAATGAAAACGGGTAAAAAGCAAACAAGTTTGATTCCAACTTGTCAAGCTGCAGGAATGCAAAGCAGACACAATTTAATGACTCAAAGACACTTTTGTGCCTGAACACGATCAATCCGTACTCAGGTTTTTGACGTAGTAAACCATCCTTCAAAGTAACGGACAATCATCGAATCCAAGATATGGATAGAGATGGAGACAAGATGTCATCGGTGCAATAAGTCCGTTCTCGCTCCTGAATATTCCACGATCAGCTGTTAGGAAAGTGGAAAGGGAACAACTGCAATTCAGCTAATAAGTGGTAGGCTTGTTAAATCACAGAGTGGGAACACCGAATGCTGAGGAAGACGAAGTCAGCAACTTTCTGCAGTTATTGGATCTTAAGGTCAGGGTTAGTGAGAAACCCTATGACTTTCCTACTTCCACTCCTGGCTTCGGAAAACCTTTCTGTTTATCTTTTTAACTTTGAAATAAGAAAATATCTCCGTAGTACAAACTGAACATGTAGTTTTACCAAACATTCAGTGGCAATCGTGTTCCTTATTTGCCTATTTAGATTATTTGTTCTTTACGACAAATCACAAACAATTAAGATAATCCTAGTTTAAAATGCCATAAATTTAAAGTGGTAGTGTAATAAAAAATTCCACAACAACCACCTGAAAGTCATTTAGTCTTCTTTCAATTAAGAGTGAATGTAACTGAAAAGGTTTAATAAAAAGCTCCACAGCTTGATTTAAGGAAGATGCTGCTGTGTGTAAATTAAAGTGTCATCAGCGTAAACATGTTATTTATCTGCTGCTAGTTGCTGTGCCAACTCACTTATAAAAAAACAGAATAAATCCGTCAGTCCAATTACAGCCCCATCAGTGTGTTTACATTTAGTTCTCTGCAATGAGATATTTAAATGTCAAAGTCTAAAAATGTCTGGAGGAAGGAGCTTCAATGTGGATAACACTGGATTTTTACTGATTGTTTTTATTATAAACAGTTTTATTTGACTGTTAGTAACATAAAGTATGTAGTTTATAGACTAAATTCAGGGTGGACACACTTTCGCTAATTGCAGAGCTATTTTTCTTCATTAGCTCTTTAGCATTTTTGCTAACATTGAAAATGTTTAGCACACTTCCATTAAATTTTTGTTTTGATGAATTCTAAACCACTAAGTTACTTGGCTGGCTTGTAAAATTTTGACACCTGCGTTAAAGTTATAAATTTAAACTATTAAGAATATTTTAAGTAGTTAGCCATTTGCTCATGGTCTTATTTTGAAGTGACTGTCTTCTCCATCTGTGATGCGGTGAAGCTAATGTTTATTCTTACCCAAAATGCATCGGTAAACTGTTTAAATGCTACTGATGTCCTTTGTGTTTTCTGAACAAAACTCTGTTTTGCTAACCGAGTTAGCAAAACTCAACAACTGTAACAGTGAAGCTGTGAATGAAAGTGAATCGCTCTCGGAAGCACCACTACTCAGATCTGTTATGCAATAAAAATATGAGACATGGTGGGTATCCAAATGGCTGAATTTAACTCTTTAGGATTAACTACTGCTAAATACCTTAATGGTATTATGGCATTAGCAAAGCCAGTGTTTATGATTTGTATTTCAACATTAGCACAGCTTATATTTTAGTTAGCGGTACCCACCACTGCTTAAGTATGTCATAGACACATAGTAGGTATCAACATGGTTGAATTTAGCGCTTTAGCAGTACCTTCTCCTAAATAGCATGAGGGTGTAGTGTATTAGCATTAGCGAAACTAATGTTTATGATTACAGCCTTAGCTTTAAGGCAGCTTATTTTTTTAGTTAGCGGTGCCCACCAATGTTTAAGTGTGCCATTGACACATAGTAGGTATCAACATGGTTGAATTTAGCGCCTTACAGGTAGCTTCTGCTAAACATCATGAGGCTGTAGCGCATAAGCATTAGCGTTACCAAAGCTAGTGTTTACGATTAGGGTTTTTGGTGTTAGCACAGCTTGTTTTTAGTTAGCGGTGCCCAGGTTTGTCATTCACACGTGGTGTCAATGGTTGAATTTAGTATGTTAGCAATAGCTTCTGCTATTGCTAACAGTGCTAACTGTTTAGTTAACCAAGCCCGCAAATGGCTAAAAGACAAAAACATTGTCAGAAAGTGCGTGAACTTTTATTCCAGTATTTGTTGCAGGTAAAATAGGAGACTTTCCTCCATGTTGAGGCAGTCCTGAAGACGTGCTGCAGGATAAAAACACTCTGACCTGGGAAACCATTTGGGTGGGGCCAGCCCTGCAGGGCAGTCTTGCATCCTGGTTTCACGTCAGCCTCTTTAATTCCTTCCAGGAACCTGTAAGGATTTTCATGGTGTTCGCAAGGTGTGCTTATGCATGACTCATACAAACATTAACCTCATATAACTTCTTTTTCCCTTTCCCATCCTTTTGACTCTTTTGCTGTCTTATGTGGCAGACTCAAATTATGTACCTGCTCTCCACGCAAGGATGCAGATCTTGTCTCTTTAGCGCGGTCTGCTGGGATTTTAGTTTCCTCGCCTGGTTTATACCAGAACATTCAACCAAACTGAAATGTTTTCTGCTTTCTGTGTAAACCTCATCGTTTACACCAATCAGACGAAAAAGTGTTTCTGTCACGAAAGCTGCTTTTTGCTGAATCCTACTTGCTTCTGAGTTTGTATCAGTGATCTCATTCAGAATGAAGCTTCTAGTCGATGAGCGTTTAACCAAAATAAAATCAGGCATTTCCAGGCCTTTTAATGTCACCATTTAAAGATATACAAGATGTATCTTGACAGAAACTAAATACCATCACACAAGGCTTTAGACTAACTTTTTGCACTGGTTTCCATGGTTTACTACAGTTTTTTTTTTTTTAATTCACTGTCCAATTAAGGTAATATTGATAAATTAATCCAGTAAACATAAAGTTCATTATTTTTGAAGCAGAATTACTGAAAAAAAAAAAGGTTTAAACAATTTCTATGATCTGGAATTTAAAGTGGACTTATTATAAAAAATTAACATCTTCCATGTTTTATGCTTTTTATACTTCTCCTTAAAACAGACTGACAGCTTAAAAAACACCCAACCATTTTTATTAACTAGTTAATGTTTTTTAGTGTCTGGAAAATTGGTTGTTTCTAAAACTTTTGGAATGTAGCATCACAAATCAGCAGCTGATTTCTGTCACCTAGCAACCACAGTGAAGCTCGTTACCTAGCAACCCGAGCAGAGCCTTTTTACAGCTCAGAGACAAGTGGAAGAGACAAGTGTTTTGTTGTTGGCTTACCATCCAGAAACCACGTGCTGCATCTATGGTGGTTGTGCAGGAGGCGCCACTTCTGCTTTTCAAAGATGTATGGTCGTATAATTGCACATCTGTTTTGCAGCTATTTTCACGTGCGAATGTAAGCGTTGAGTTGTGAGGATGTGACAAATGTCTTAGTAAATTTTGAATAAGTCAATAATTCCTTAGAATTAATGAAAAATGAATTAGTTCCTTAGGCAGATAAATGTACAAGACATTTTTCCAGTGGTTTAAGTGAATAAATCTCCCAATGGAACTAGAACCTTTTCATCAATTTTAAGAAATTATTTACTAAAAACAAAATAAAGTTACTTTTAAGTTAGTTTCAGGTATATTAAGATATTTGCACGAGAAACTAGACCAAAATTACTTTGGTGAGATTTTGTGTTTTTGCACTTTTTGTACGTCGCTCTGCAGATCGCGTCATGTTGATGTGAATGATTGAACCCTGCAATGTAGTGGTGCCATTTGAGCTGGAGTTAAATCCAACGACTGCGGCGTTTGGCCCGGGTAAAGCAGCTGTGAGCAGCGAGCAGAACGCCGGTTCAGAACAAACAGAGCAGAGCTGGGATGTAACTGGTCCGACTGGTTTCCCTTCAAAGATCGGTGATGCTTCAGGTAACACCGAGAGTTTTATTTCTATGCGTTTGTGTTTTCATCCGTGATAGAGACCCTACCCCTACCCCTAACTACTTGCATAAAAAACAGGATGTTTTGTAAATTCACTTTTGTAAAGCCAACAGTTAATCTCTGTGACCAATCTTCAATGATAAAATGTAAAATTTACAAAGAGAAGATGACAGTGACCATCATTTAGCCTTTTTTAATTAACAGTTTATCTCTTTAATAGCAGATGCCATTTCTCCCTCCTTCTGGATTTTGTTTGAAGTTGAATGAGGCCGGCAAATCTAAATGAAACGCTTAGTTTGCTTGTGAAGACGGTTAATTAAAACTCATTAAAGCTGCAGTATGGAATTTTTATTTGAAATAAAATCACTTTTTTTCCATATCTATTAAAGTTGTTTCCATGTTGTGACAGTTTGTTATGAGACAGATAATCTGATAAAAACTATCTCTTATTCCTCTCACTGCTACTACTGGTATGAAATGCACCGCTCCTGATGGAAAAAACCCAACCAATTAGAGCCAGGAGGCGGGTCTTAATGCTGTCAATCATCCTCCTGTATATTCCAAGGTTTTCACAGGGAACTAAAACTAACAAAGTAACAAAAACTTAAATTGAGAAAACATTTTCATTAGCTGAAATAAATCAAAATGGTAACTAATGAGGAAAATGATAACTAACTGGAATCTGTATAAAATTAAAACATACTGAAATTACAGATATTTTTCATTTTTGTGTTTTATAAATCTGTTTATTAGCCTTTCGAATTGATGTGAAATTGATTTTTTCATGTCAGATTTTGTTAAATTACGGCACTCCATAGTCCTCACGGTGGCTTCGCTACGCTAGTCCACAAAATGGCGGGACCAAAAGTTAGGAGAAAATGCCAGTTATCAACAATAACTGAATACATTTTTAAAAAATTGTATTTTCTGTTGAGTATTCATTTCCACTTGATGCATACATAATCACAATATTTTTTTAATTCTGCTCCTTAATGTTAATCGAAACAACTACTGTTGCTAATAAAAACAGGCTGTAGCAACTAATTAAAACTAACTGATGGAAACATCATTCAAGGTTATTACAGTTAACTAACTAAAATAACAAAAACCGAAATTGAGAAAACATCTTTGTTAAGTGAAATAAATAAAAACTGATTAGTGGATGGAAAATGATAACTGGAACTATATAGTGCAAAACATTTTGAAATTATAATATTCTTCATTTCCTGTTTTTTTAATCAATTAATTAGCCTAAATTCGAACTAATGTGAAATAGATTTTGTCTCCCCAACACAGTTTGTGTCAGCTGAATCGAAATGTCCGCCATTTTGCATTAGTCCGCAAAATGGCGGACATTTTGTGGACTTAATGTGAATATTTTATATTCAACAATAATTGAATACATTCTTTGAAAATGGGTGTGTTGGCTATTCATTAGGGAGGACCGAGGGATGTCATTGGATAAGCCCAAAGTCCATCAATGTAATCAATTGACAGCCGCAGAGGATAAAAATTATATTTGATATATATATTTTTTAAATTCTGACAAATCTTTTCCTTGTACAAATTGTCAACCTGCCACAGTTGCGGGTGCGTTGCTCCAATTTAAACGCCACTTTAGACTTTTACCGGCATTTGGCCAGTGGCAGATGCTAATTTCCACCCCTGACTATAACTAATAAGAACTACACAAAACACTAGACAATATTTAACCAATAATAACTGGTAAAAACACACTATAAAACGTATTAAAATGAACTGAATTAGACAGAAAGTCACAACGATATAAAACTAAACCACATTGAAAACCTCAGAATTATTAGAATCCTACAACATAATACCGGTAACTTTTTCTGCGCCTAAATTTCGTATACAGTAAATTTCATCTACTGTATAAAAAGATAAAGACTGGCCTTTTCCTGAGCCATTTTACAGTGCAGCTGCTCCGCTCGTAGAGTTTACACGTGGCTGCTGAAATTCTGCTACACACACACAATTTCCCACAAACATGCCATAAATAGATAATGCGCATAAATCAGTCATTTACACAAGTTTTTTTTTACACTTTTCACACACACACACACACACACACACGCACACACACACACACACACACTCCCTGTTGGAGTCTGCTGCTCAGACGGGACAAAATTAGCGACATGGCGGGTAATTTTTCAGTCAACCAAACCAAATAAATAACACCACCATTCATTCACTTTTCTTTCCGCAGCTGGTTTCCCTTCTCCTACTGAGAAATCAGAGAAAACACGCAGATGAAAAGCAACTCCAGAAGCGCCAAGATCCAGGTTTAGATCCAACACTGGTTAAATAATAATAGTATTTCCATGCTATCTTCTAAATATCCTATACTTCCTTCATTCGGGTCCTTAATATGTAGATAATAACCAATAAATCAGTTAATCACTTTCTAAATTAATTTAGCAAAATTTATCATAGCAGACCTACTTGTATATTTCCTTCAGTCTTTGCTACTTCCTTCCTTTCCTCCGCCATGTTTTTTTATTTTTTAATTACTTTCCATATCAACGTCCTTCCTTCCTTTATTTATACTGTCACTAGATTGAATACTGTTAAACTATTGGCAGTCAACAAGCAACTTCCAAAGGCAATTGGTTGCACTCAGAAAAGGCGGCTAAATATATTTGCACACCGCACTTTTCAGTTTTTTTACATGTATTGAATCGTATAATTTTCTTTCTACTTCATAATTGTATTCCACGTTGTGTCGGTCTTTCTCATAAAATTCTAGTGAAATATGTTTATATTTTTAGTGTTATCGCCCCAGATGTGTCAGGTCAAAGGTAAATCGGTATTTTATAAATTAAAGATGTCAGTATTCTTGCCTAAAAAAGTTACTTTCTGGATGTTTTTGAATGGCTCATTTTCCAGACACCAAAAATGATCAACTTATCAAAAACTGCTTTGGTGTTTTCTTCTTAAGTGCTTGTCTGTTTTTAGAAACCCAATATTTTTATTGCTATCGCCCCCTATTGGCCAGTCACAGGTAGTTTGTCTTTTTCTTATTGAGAATTTTAATATTCTTGGCTGAAATTTCAAATTCAGGAGGTTTTTGAAACGGCCAATTTTCCAGACATTTTCTTATTTTTGAATTTCAAGCTACTATTTTTAGTGCTACTGCCCCCTAAAGGGAAATTTTAGATTTTTTATTGAGCATTTTGCGCTGCTAACATCCTAACAGATTTAATTGTTCCCTCATCTTTTCAGTGATATTTTGTGTAAACAGAAACAAAAACGTCTCTGGTAGAGCGCTGGTGCGTCTTGGATGCAGAGAAAGACGTAAAATGAATCAATGGAGGACGTGTCCTGCTCCAGATGCAGTGAGGGTCCAGTGCAAGGCAAACAGAATGAGTCCAGTTCGGTTCATTTCCTCCCCAGAAAACAGAGAGGGAAAAGACCCAAAGTTAGCGGCGCTACATCCTCAGGTCTGGTTCCCTCAAAACATCCGCTGCATGAATCAAACGTCTTATTTACCGAGCGCCCTCCTTCCACTCGTCGACGATTCACCTCTCCCACGCCTCCCCTTCGTACGCGAGCGGGTCAAAATCTCCGAAGGGTTCTGGTTACCGTGGCGGGTCACTACCAAACCGCCGTGACTCAAAAAGCCCTCTGATTGCTCAACGGGGAAAAACTACAGGGCAGAACAAATAAACAACCAGGGTTCATAAGGAGCTATTTTTAGTTTCACTGACTGAAAGAACTTAGTGTGAAAAAAAATTAATTTATTCATCAACAAACCCACAGCTCACCGACAACACGGCTCAAAGTTTAGCAGCAACAATTTATCAGAAGGGGGTTGCCCTTACAAAAAATTCACATGTGACAGTCACATGTGAAAACCATGAAAACTGTGCATGTGGTTCAGACAAATTTTCACATGTAAAAGTGCATTTATACGTGAGATTTTCGAAAATTTCGAGGTAAAAACATGTGAACCCTATGTATTCACATGTGTATCTACAAATAGAATATATAGATACACATGTGTATCTACATATCCTATATGTGGGATATGTAGATACATGTAGATGTAGATGTAGATACACATGTATCTCCATATAGAATATGTGTATCACATATAGAATATGTGAAACACATATAAAAGCACATGTATAACTGTGATTTTGGAACATTTTGTGGTAAAAACATGTGAAACCTGTGAAACATGTGAAAAAGCACATTGGAACATTTTGTGGTAAAAACCCATGCGATTGCCATGTTTTCACATGGATTTCACATGTGTGATACCCATGTGAAGGGGTGCCAATACCCCTTCACATGTTGTACCCATGTTTTACACATTTTCATGTGTATCACATGTATGTGATGTAAGTGATACATATGTAAAATATGTGTATCACATATGTCATGTGTGTGACATATTAAATATATGATACACATGTGAAAACTTGGAAATCACATGGGTTTTTACCACAAAATGTTCCAGAATCACACACATACATGTGATCACATATGTTGTACCACACAACATATGTGATACACAATGTGGTACACCTGTGAAAACATGTGAATCACATGGGGTTTTACCACAAAACATTCCAAAATCACATGTGTTCATGTGCTTTGACGTGTTTCATATTGTTTACGTGTGAAAATTTGTGTGAACCACATGTATATTTCATGTGCCACGTGATGTTCACATGTGATTTCCTTAAATCACTAGCTCACTAGCTACTAGCTAGTAAATTTTACACATCATAGGTATACTAAAAATATTTGAATTTTCAAGTCAAACCACAGAAAAAAACTTGCCTCCTCATTAATATTACTGATCTTACTAGATCTTAAATTTTTAGCTAGAAATTTAGCGAGCTATACATGCTATTTGCTGGTAGTGTGTAAATTTTCCAGGTTATAGGTATATTTTAATTTAGTCTAAACTATATTTAAAATTGTAGTTTAGACTAATTTTGTTTTCTACAAAATTTTAGAAGACTTTTTGAGTCAAACCATAAAGTCTTATTTATTTTTGTACTAGTCTTTCTAGTAAAAAACTTTATTTCTCAATCCTATTACTATAGCTACACATTTAGCTAGCTACAAATGCTACCAGCTAGTAGTGGGTACATTTTCCATGTTAAAGGTATATTTTTAATCTAAAAATTTCCTCCAAATTTTTAGGAGACTAACTGACTAATGTTCTTCCTCAATCCTATTATTGATCTTTTTGGTCAGAAATTGAGATGTTTTGCTGCAGGAAGCGTCCATGTGTATAGAAGTAGTTGCTCTAACTTGGACTGAACTGAGCTGCTACACCCAGAGTTAACTTTTCCACAGCATTCCTGACTGGGTTCAAATATTAAGATAAAGCATTTTCTTTCCCTCTATCCTCCATCTCCCTTCTCCCTGTTGCGTGTTTCTGCCCATTGTTCAGGTTCAGGTGCTGCGGCGGCTGGTTAATGGATAACCTTGGGCTCGGCGCTGGCGGGGAGCGAGGGGAGGAGGCGGCCGTCATGAAGAAACGGTGACATTTCACTGCCATTATTCATCCGTGCTTTGTTCCCGCAGCGCAGAGAAGTGTTTGCACTGGGATGGAGCGCAGGGCGGAGGGATGAATGGGGCAGGGTGTGGAAGTGAAGGGGATGATTGGGGGGAATGAGAGGTGAAGAAGTCATGGGGTTAAAATGTGAGACACTTATGAGGAGAGGATAAGGCAGACAAAGGCCTCTGTGTCTCTTCCCTGCTATCTCTGCCTGTAAATCCTGACTTTTTCCTTCCCTGTTTTTTGTTGCCGTGATGCTTTTTCTCTTGAATTCACACACATGCGCATGCGCCGCTCAGCTGTTTACCTGGTGTGTTTGAACAATATGTTGGATGGAAGGAGGGAGGACAGCTAAGGAGGAGCAAGGATGTTCGCCTTGTCTGCTTAGACGGCTGCAAACAACAAAAAAAACCTGTCAGTCGCAAAGAGTTTTATTATTTTATTATCCCAAACCTTAAAAAAAAACACCAGATGAGTTTTCAACATGCAGATCAGAAGGATAAGGTTTGGTGAACTGGTCTAAAATCTATCTAATTAAGAATCGTACTGTATATTTAGGCCGTTTTCACGCCTGATAGTCCAGTAGATTCATTCTGATTGGGGATAAAAGTTGCAAAATGTGTTACATTTTCAGCTGCCGTGGTTTCGTTTCACACTGCAGCGGATCAAACCAACCAAACAACCTGTTCCCTTTCTCGCCTGTGGGGGCGCTGCATCAAGAACTCCTGAACAAAATGACACAAAAACCTTTGAAGAAGACACTGAACACAACTTTGTTCTTCACGAAATGTAAACAAAAATGGAGAAGCATCAAGAGTTTAGCAGATGTAGGATTTCTCTGGTTCTTTGTTTCTTTCCTTCTTTTCCCTTTTCCTCATCTGTTTTCATTTTCTATCTTTTTTGTTGCCTTTTCTTTTACTCTCTTTTCTTTTTCTTTGTTTCATTTCCTTTTCTATTTCTTCCCTTTTTCTCTCTCTTTTTATATATTGGTGAAAAATACCTACTTTTTTGATCCAAAATACATTTTCTTTACCTTTAAAAAAGCTCTGACACAATCAAAGTGATAATATTCAGAACATTTTAAAAAATTAATCTGTAATCTTAAGATTCAATCATAGTCAAAATATATTTTAAAAATGCATCCAATCTTAAATAAAGTGGCATAAATCTTCACCTTGCTGTCAGTTGTACACTTCAGTAAAAATGCAAACACCCAAGAACAGGTTTCATGCATTTAATTTAAATATTTAATGTGTAGAAATAAGAAGAAAAAGCTGACTAATTTTGGTTCTGTTTTTGGAGAGGTTGCCAGGAGAAACCACACTGCTGCAGCAGTATTGAGGCAAAAGCTGGAGAACCTGCCTGCAAGCTGAAGTATTGCTCAGTCAAATGCTTCTGTGTCTGAAAGGTAAAACTTAAACCAAGCTGGACTCCACTGTGGTGCATTTATCTCAAATGTAGCTACAAATCTGCAGCAGAATGGCCAAAAAACAGAGCGATAATAAGATGTTGCAATGGGCCAAAGTCCAGAACTCAACCCGAAATACTGTGCTGGGATCCGGACGTAAATCTACAGTTGGAGTTTGTGTCACAGCAGAGGTGTGTTGCATTTTGGAGGTGATCTTAGTCATTGCATTTATTATGATTATGGGATGGTTCTGACTGTGTTTGTCAGTCAGAACCAGAAACACGGATACTCCCACAGGGGCGAATTTTGGATTTAGATCAGAGCTTTACTTGCACTGTGTGGTGAATATTTGCTTATCTTCACAGCTTGAGGAAAATGACAGACTTTTGTGATAAAAAATAAAATATTGATACATCATTTTAAAAAGTGTTTTTGACATTAAATCTGACATATAAATGAAATAGTAATATCTAAGAAGTGCAGGGTATGTAAAACATGAAAAGCTGTGATAACCTGGTTGCTCAAGTTTGACTAAAAGTTAGCGTCACTAAAGTTACATATGCTAACACTACAGAACTAATTAGAAACATTGGTTCTGCTAATGCTAACCGCTAAAGCCACAGTATTTAGCAGACTTGTAAGACTACAATTCTTGAGAACCAGTTTACTTTTAATATTATAATCTTTATATTCTATAATACCTCTAGATTGTGTATATGTTTATATCTTATCTACTGTTTTATTTTGTTCCTTTATGTTTCTTGTTTGAAATCAAAATAGTGAAAAAAGAGAGAAAAAAGGTGAGGAGAGGAAACAGAACACTGCATAAACAGACTTCAAAATAAGAGCATGAATATAAATGTCTACTTGAAGAATTCTTAAAGGGGCAGTATTATGTAAAATCACCTTTTTTTAGCTTTACATCATGTTATTCCCGCAACTAAAACATACCTGGAGTGTTGCTTTGATTCTTTCATTAATGTTTGAGAAATCATTTCATCTCCATGGCAACCATTCAGCTGTGAAACGCCTTGGTGGACGAAGCTCCTCCCCTCAGTCAGCACCTTCAGACTAGCCAGCAGAAATTAGCAAACACCTGATGGAACTGCTGAGCTCCTTAAAGGAGCCACTTCTCATGTTGGAATGACTTCCTGAAGGCGGAGCTTCAGAACGAGCAGGAGATTTTAAAGAGACAGAGGCCCGATTTCAAGCTGTTCAATTATTAAGTTACTTTTGATACATGCAGCATTTTTATAATAACTGGCGGTGACATAGTTACTTGATTGTGCTGTAGTGGCATTATGATCCTGGAAAACACGCAACACTGCCCCTTTAAGAGTCAATAACCAAAACTTCAAATCACATGTCGAACTTAATTTAAATGAAAGCTTACAAACCAGCGCTTTAGGATTTATCAAGCTAAGTATGCTAAATGTTTTCAAAAGTTAGCAAAAACTACTAACAAAGTATTCTCACCACTGATGACATTAAAAAAATATTCACTTAAATGACGCTAAGCAACAAACGCCACCTGACTACATCTCCATATGAGGCAGTGGATGTGTTGATGTGCTACCTGTACACAGTGGGGGTATCTTCTCAGTGTGTAACACACTCACACACACACACACACGTGCGCGTGCCTGTGTGTGTGTGAGCAGAACAATGGCTGTCTTTGAGCTAACAGGAGGAGATGGGCTGCAGCTATTGTTTGCTGTGTTTGCTCACAGACTCACCTGGCACTGAGCTAACATCAGCGGCTCTATATGTCACTGCCGAGGGTCTCGGCTCACACACACACACACACACACATAGAACAGGACTCTAAACTCTCCAAATTATTCGTTTTGGATGTCTTGTTCTATATTTTTTAAAGTCTTTAAGGATTGTGTGTAAAACAGGGCAGGTTTATGGTGGAGAGTATGTTGGTGGGGGTGGGGCTCTCTTAGGGTTTACTACTGTGCAAACAGGCAGAGACACAGTTGATGGGTTTTGGTGGGATCAGTGAGAAACCTACAGCGACCCTCCCGTGTTTGATCGACGGCGTTAGAAGAAGAAGAAGAAGAAAGGTCGGCGTTTATTTCATGCTGAAAAGGCCTCAGGTGTGATGGGACAGGTTAAACACAGGTGTCCGTCGCTAATGCCTTGTTTTAATTATCCACTTCTCATCAGGGTGTTTACAGTTTACAACAAGCCCCAATTTACACTGAGGAATTTAAATAAAAGTAGTGCTGTAATTCAAATCAAAAATGTAATCCGATTACCCGCCAGTAGGCCTCTAACAATAACAAATTGTCTCAGAAGTTATAAACAATAAAGTTGTTGTTCTGAGACCATTTTCAACTGGCAGTAATGGAATAACACAAGAACACATTGACAATGCCAATAAATTTTAAATTCTAGTGAGCATTTAACACTGGAACTGGAAGACATTTTCAATATCAAAAATAAATAAAAACAAATTTAATTAGCTGTGAAGTCTCTGTAAACAAAATATATAAAAAATGTATATATTTTCTGGATATAAATATCAAGGAATTACTTAAAACAAGCTCATATTTATTACCTGAAAAGTTACTTCTAATTTAATTTAATCTTATTTCAAGTGTACTAAGAAATTTGCACTAGAAACTAAGCCAGAAACAATTTTTTTGCAGTGTAAGCTATGCTAAGCTAAACGGGCTAATCATGTAACAAACAAATCGACTGCACAGTCTTGTGGTAAACTTATTGATGTGTTTTCTTTGGGTAAATAAATAGTTTCCAATAGTTTATTTAGTGAATTCAGTGAATTTAGATGAACTTGCAGTCTCGGTGCTTGGCCCCCTTAAGCCAGCCCTAGAGCCGCCCCTGCTGGGATCTGGCTGCATTAATGATTGGTCAGAAATGCCTTCTGGCTTCAGTCAGCTTCTGAAATTTATCGTATTTCTTCATCATCGCTTACAGACAGAAACACAACAAGGAGTTTGAAGCAGAGTTGCGTGCAGTTGGAGCAGGAGGAGGAAGCAATGTTTGCCTTTCCTTCAGTTGGTGAAGCAGTTGAAATCGTGAAGGTAGCAGAATCTGATGGCGTGTGCAGCCATACCTGCGTGACCTCATTAAGATCAAACGGGAGTTCACTGGACAGTGGCAGCGGCTGGCAGTAATGGAGGAAAGGCCTTTTATCCTGGGCGGCGTGTCGCGCGTCGCTGCACAGCTAACTGCGCTCTCCGCTGCAGCCGACCTCATCGTGTCTCTGACTCGGCGACCGCCATTACCAAAAAGTTCAATTTGTTCAGCGTACTTCAGTTTAATTGTACTTGTTAGATAGTTGATTATTTTGGACTAGATTTGGACATGAGAAGCATAATGTTGTAAGGTTTACCAAATTATGCACTTAACTACCGACGATGGACCTATTGCTTTATAACAATAAAATAATAAAATGTTGAGAATAAAGTCAAGATAATATAAGAACAGTCATAATATTTCACCTTTATTCACGTACGACTTCTTGCAATATTGTGACCTTAGTCTCAAAATATTCTGTCTTTTTCTCTTTATTATTTCAACTTTATTCTCACATTATTTCCACTTTGATCTCCAAATATTATAACTTTTTTTCTCATGCTATTTAAGATTTATTAAAGTCGGACTAATTGTAAACTATAAAGTTATTATTGTTCGGGTTTATTCTCCTAATGTTATGACTTTAATCTCAAAATATTCTGACTCATTTTGTTATTATTACGACTTTATTCTCATCTTATTACGACTTTTTCTCGTTATTTCAACTTTATTGACGTACGACTTCTCGTAATATCATGACTTTGTTGTTGTACGAGTTCATTCTTAATATTTTTAGCTACTCTCATATTATTTTGACGTTATTCTTTTAATTTTATGACTTTATTTTTGTAATTTTATTCTTAATTATTTTCTTAATTTGGCCCAGATACGCTGTCATACTGCTGTGACACCAATAAAAGTGACAATAAGAACTATTTATTAATTTCTTAGGTAACTATATGGCTGTGACTGTGTGTCACAGTGATTGTAGTCCCATGAACACAAATACCGCTCTGAAAAACATTCCCATTTGTAACACACTTCTTTAGCCACTCTGTCAACTTTAATCTCATTTTATGACTTTATTCCTGTAACAATATCACTTTATTCTCATTTTATTACAACTTTATTTACTTACGACTTCTCAAAATATATCGATATATATATTTTAATATATCCTTGCATTATTTCGACTGTATGTTGGTATGACTTTATTTTCATAATAATGACTTAAATCTCAAAATATTAATACTTTATTCTCGTATTGTTACTTTTTTCTTGTGTTATTTCGACTTCATTCTCATACAACTCTTCATAAAATAAATTTATCATCGTAATTTTGGCTTTATTTTCTTAGTGCTAACACGTTAACCTCGAAATATCATGACTTTAATCTCATTCTTATAATATTATGAATTTATTCTTGTGATATTAAACAGCAGCAGGAGATAAATACGACATTAAGACACTTTATTTTCATAGAGTGCAGTAAAAAAACCACTTAATTCAACTAGTGTCATTGAATTAAGATTGTTTTTATTTTTTAGAAATAGTCAGAGCGTTTTTTGTGTCGATCGCCATCAGGTCGGCGGCGGCGGCGGCGCTGCGCCTGAAGTCGAGCGCTGTGGGCCGGGCAGTGACCTCGGGGCGTCTGGCCTGGATAAAAGGAAGTCCTGGTTAATCAGTAACCGTGGCGATGTGGCCTGGCGCTACAGGTGGTGTGGGTGGGGGTTGGCAGGCGCGCACATTGATAAGAGAAGGTGAGTTCTAGTGGGTGGGGGCAGCAAGAAAACAGAGCCTGGAGCTTTGTTTTATACACCTTCAAGCTTGTGGAGTATTTCATCAGAACAGCAGGAATCAGTGAGAGTGGGAATGAATAACAAGCTAAAGGATCCCACCTTCCTCACTGGATTTCGGTTTTTAGTCCAGGTTCACACACCTGTTTGATGTTTTTGGATAAAACCAAGGCAAAAGTGAAGTTCTGCATTTAGGCCAGGAAAAATGCTACATGAAACAACATGCTAGTGGAGTAGCATCCCAGCCTGTGGGCCCATATGGAATAAATGAGGGCAAAACAATATGGGTTTACTCAGATATCTCGGTAAACCCACAATGCACTGCAAAAACACAAAATCCGACCCAGTATTGCTGGTCTAGTTTCCAATTCAAATACCTTAAAATAAGACAAAACTAACTTACAGGTCACTTTTTTTAGTAAAATATAGGAGCTTGTTTTAAGTAAATAATTCCTTAATGTTGAAAAGTTCTAGTTCCACTGGCAGAATATTCCACTGCGCTGTTACCTAGCAACCCCAGCCAAGCCCAGCCCGTAACCTAGCAACCCGATTCTAGTTCCATTGGCAGATTATTTCATTCATAACGTGACGTTTTTCCCATATTGTACTTTTCTGCCAATGAAACCAGAACTTTTTCATCAATATTAAGGAATTATTTACTTAAAATTAGCCTCCATTTATTGCTAAAAATTACTTATGAGTTAGTTTGTCTTATTTCAAGTGTACTGAGATATTTACACTGGACAGTAGGCTAAAAATACTTGGTAAGATTTTGTATTTTTGCATTGTTTGTATTTTTGGGACCCATATTATTTGCCCTTATTTATACCATAGAGGTATGCTGGCTAAGACTGGGCTTATCTCTAAAAATCAAATATAAAACAATTAGAGATTACATAAGCCATGTTTCCATTAATCACATATTCTTAGGCTACAAAATTGAAGTTATGTCAAACTTTTGTTTCTTAAATCTTAACATTGGTCATTTCTGCTACTTGTTTCCGTGTCGATTTGCTGGTTGGGATTACTACTTATTCATTCAAAAAATACACAGATTAGACAAAAAACAACTGTTGTGTTTGCACATTAAAAAACGTACTTTGTGTGTGAAAGACACATGAAAGGTTTTGTGTTTTTTGTCCCTCCTGGCCTCCATACAAGCGCAGGACATCCAGAGTTGAGCGCCAGAATACGTACTGAGCGAACGTGTGTGAAATTATTTCAATAATCGATTCGAAATAATCGTTTTCTATTAAATGAAATAATAGATTAATTTACTAATTGATTAATTACAATTAATTTGTTTAATCATTTCAGCCAGAATTTTATATTCTGTTTCTTGGGCGCCCTCTATGTTTTGCCACCCTGGGCATCTGCCCATATGACCCACATCAAAATCCGCCACTGTGTGAAACTGAAACTTTTCCAAAGTAAATTCAAGCAGTTGCTTCCTTATGCTTTGGGTCAGCTCTGACTGCGGGGTTTACTAACGAGGAACGGGGCAGTTGTTTTTGCGGCAGAAGGAAGTATTTGCTTTTTTACGACCTGCAGCAGAAGTAGTGAGGTTGTATTCGCCGGCGCAGCCCCTGCTGTAGCGCCACAAGCTGCCGCGGTTGTCAGGTTGGGTTTTATTGATCTGAAAACGGGAAATTCCTCGCTGTGCTGAAATGCACAACAGACACAGCAGCCGAAGCTCGGATGGTCCCGGTTCTGCCGGGGAGCGGATTCGGCCAGCCAAACGACGGTTTCTCTCCGTTTTCTGCTGTTTTGACCAGAAACCTGAATGAACAGACAGAGCTGGAATGTGAAGTTGATTCGCATTGATCTCTTTCAGGCAGAAAGAAGTTTAGCGAGCGCTGATAAGACCCCCTGATACGGACCTAAAAGAGGTTGCCATGACAACAGAGGTCACCTTTAACCTCAGCACTTTAGTCTCACTTCCTCATTCTAGGCCATGAGATGGGAACACGGAGGGCGGTGGGGCTAAAACAGGAATTTAGAGATTAAAAGCTCTTTCTACTTTATCAGAGCTTAACATCAGATTTTAGCTCATATTTCCTCCAGAAAATTTACATTTTAACCTTAATTTATCTTGACTACTTAAGTGGCCATGTCTAGTTGTTTGCATCTAAATCAAAGGGTTGAATTAAGATCTGATTTTGAAATTACATAGCTGAAGCACTGTAAAAAAACACTAAATTTTACCAAGTAAAATGCTGGTCTAGTTTCTTGTGCAAATATATTAGCTCACTTAAATTAAGACAAAACTAATTTATAAATAACATTTCAGCAAGATATGCAAGCTGGTTTACAGTCAATAAATCCTTAATATTCATAAATAAAAGTGCTAGTTCCACTGGCAGATTATTTCACTCATAAAAAGACATTTTTCTCATTTTAAAAGTGAAATAATCTGCCAGTGGAGCTAAAACCTTTTCATCAATTTTCAGGAATTATTGACTTAAAACTAGCTGAAAAGTTATTTGTAAGTTAGTTTTGTCTTATGTGAAGTACACTAAGATATTTCCACTAAAACTAGACCAAAAATCGGTAAGAATTTGTAGTTTTGCAGTGTACCAAAGTAATTTGTAGCATGAAAGTTTTGAAGTACTGATTTTATTAACAAATTAGTCTTAAGCAAAAGATAAAATCTCACAATTGAATACTATGTAGAAAGTTTTTCCACTTCTAAGAACAAAATCTACATGTAAAATGTACGAAAAGATATTATTTATTTTTTCTCTTAACACTGAAAAAAAGCACAAAATCTTTCCATGTATCTTTAATTTTTAGTCTAGTTTCTAGTGGAAATATCTTAGGACACTGAACTAAAATATAAGTAACAAGATAAAGAAGCTTGTTTTAGCTTAGTAATTGCATAATAAAACATTTCGGTAGTAGAATATTCCACTGTGTGGTTACCTAGCAACACCGGCCCAGCCCAGACCGTTACCTAGCAACCCAGTTCTAGTTCCACTGGCAGATTATTTCACTAATAACATGGAAAAAATGTATTTTTATAAGTTGAACTAGAATTTTTATTTATCAACGTTAATGAACTACTGACTTAAAATAAGCTGCTTCATCTTGCTGAAAAATTAGTTTTAAGTTAGTTTTGTCTTAATCGAAGAAAATAAACAAAAATACTTGGTCAGATTTTGTGTTTTTGCAGTGAGTTTGCTGTTATTCGAAACCTCTTGTCGTCCTAAATGCAGGATATTCCCTCTCTTAAGGAAGCCTGTTTGTTTTCCTTGAGTCCTCGCAGGAACAAAAGGCGGCTCTGAGTGCGACAATGCGTCGTCAAATCCCTGGCATTCACGGTCGGGGTGTAAAGTTTGGGGACGAACGCTTCGGGGAGTCGGACTAATGAGGATAGAGGGCTGCTCCTCCCCGGCGCTGTCCCCTCCTCTTCCCGCACGCAGACCCGGTTCGACCGGACTGGGTAATCAGTTACCTGCTCTGTCTGACCTGCGCTGCCCATGGAGCGCGCTCACAAACACCAACGGGAGCCAAATCAAGGCCACCGCTTTTCTACGCTGAGATTATAATCCTCACTGCAAAAACACTAATTATTACCAAGTATTTTTGTCTAGTTTCTACTGCATGTATCTTAGTACATTTGAAGTAGCACAAAACTAACTTGCAAGTAGCTTTTCAGCACGATACACAAGCTTGTTTTATGTAAATAATTCAATAATATTTGTAAAAAATAGGAGTCGTTGCACCTTTAGATTGCTTCACTTATAACGCGGGAAAAATGTCTGTTTGCAAGTAAAATGATCTAAAAGTGTAACTAGAACTTTTTCATAAATATTAAGGAATTATTGACTGTTACCCAAAACATTTTGCATGTAGATTTTGCTCCAAAAAAATGGAAAATGCTGCTATAAAGTGTTTGATTTTGAGATTTTAGCTTTTCTTTTAGACTAATGTGTTATTAAAGTGAAAACTTACTTCAAAACTTTGGGTCTTTCATGCTACAAACTATTTTAATACACTGCAAAAACACAAACCCTTATCAAGTCTTTTTGGTCTAGTTTCTACTAAAAATACTTCAGTTCACATAAAATAAAACAAAACTAACTTATAGGTAACACTACAGGCGATTGTTTTCAGTCAATAATTCCCTAATATTGATGAAAATGTTCTGGCAAATTATTTCAATTATAACATGGGAAAAATATAATGTCAAATAATCTTAAAGTGGAACTAGAACTTTTTCATCAATATTAGGGAATTATTGACTTAAAACCAGCTCTGATATCTTGCAGAAAAGTTACTTGTAAGTTGGTTTTTCAGTAGAAACTAGACCAAAAGTACTTGGTAAAATGTTATGTTTCTGGAGATCTATTGCTATTAGCTTTCATTTCTGTATTTTTAGGTGAAAATCCTGGTTAGTTTTTGTTATTTTTGCATTGGAATGTGTTTTGTAGACACTCTAGATATTAATCAACATTTTTCGTTCTGCTGTAAAAAGCCTTAAAACAAATACAACCGGCTGTTAACACTGCATGCAAATTTTTGTGGTTTATCTGTTTTGTGCTTTTTCTTTCTACTTTATCTGTGATTTGATCACATCCCACAACTAAAGGACCACATGTGTTTTCCTTATTCAAATGTTACCTGATGTTAACATGGTTCATCACATTTCTGCAGCAGCCGTGTGACTCATGATTAATGTTTTCTTTTTAAAAGCTTCTAGTTTTACCCAGTAAGGTTTCTTAAACTCCTTAGCAGCAAGATATAACATTAATTTTATTTACATTTAAAAAAATATAAGGCCGGACTACTAAATATTTATATATTCGTAGTCAATTATTCTGACGATTACTCGATTAATCGATTAATCAGATAAAACATTGACATGTTCTGCAGATTTTTCATTTAACTTTTAATTTACTTAAGCTTATTTTATATCAGAAATATGATCATCTTGATTTTTATTTACCTTAATTAATATAAGGTTGTAACGAGCATTTATTTTAGTAATCCATTATTCAGACAATTAATCGATTAATTGGGTAAAAGAATTGGCACATTTTTCAGAGTTTTCATTTCTATCTTAAAAGCAGACAATATGTTTTGACAACAAATGTTTTGCTGTTGACTTCCATTCAGAAACTATTTCCTTCATTCTTGTTAGTTGTGCAGGAGTCTCCACTTCTGCTTTTCAAGAAGTGGAGACGTATAATTGCGTATCTGTTTGCAGAGAGTGTAAATGTTGAGTTGGGGGACGTGGCCAGCATCAGGTCATTTAGATTTAAAGAGACAAGACCTGTAAGTATAATGAACATGTTCTGTATCACCACTAACTCTTCGAACGAACAATAATAGGTCACCTTAAATTGTTTTCTAATTCTACGTTGGTCGATTCAGGCTTAAATCATTTATGAAGGACTTTTAAACGTGCCACCTTACAGTTCACCCAGTCTGTGGTTCAGCAGTTCATCTCTGCGCGAACAGCTTGTTCTTCTGCCCTTTTCAACCCCCACATCCACACACTCTCTGACCAGGATCACCCACACCTGGAGTCCAGCAGTCCAGCCCAGGCAGACGTGAGTTGAAGGGGAACAGAACGAACTGGCCCTCTGTCAAAATCAATTTGTTGTCATCATTTCTGGGCTGTAATTTATCGGCTGTTTTGCAGAGTCCGACCCTTGTACATTACAGCTCCAGCTTGCTCACTGTTTTGGCTTTTTACCTGCTTTTGTCCAGGTGAGTCAAAGGAGAAACAGCAACTTTTACACCTTAAACCGTTTAATAACGTTACACCTATTTACAGTGGAAATAACTTGAAGAAATTTTTTACCAGTGTATTTCTCTACTTTATCAACTCTACTGCTACAGATTAACGTTACAAGTCAGTAAAAAACATGTTTCTCCATCATCCTACTACTTCCTGTTGTCGTCTTCTTTGACGTTTCTGTCAGTAGTAACATCCTGTTGTTGATTATGTGACTCGTGTGATACAAAAAAAGAGTTGCAGTTGCAGTTTTGCGAAATATACTAATATGGATACAGCCAATGCAACCACCTCATCCTCACGCCAAAACGTTTTATCAAAAAACTAGATTTTTTCGAAATTGGCGTGTTTCCATTAGGCTAATTTATTTTCGATATGTCAAATTGTTCAAATATATGGACAATAGAAATGCAGCTAGTGAGCACACAAAATGTAAACAAAAATGTAGTAGTGTCAGATTTTAGCAGTTTTAGGATTTCTCTTTAGTCTATTGCTAAAGACCACAAGCCATTTCTAGCGCTAGCGCTAGGCTAGCCCAGAATGCCCAGTGTTATAGTCCACTTCCTGTTTTTGGAGCAGTCTACAGTCCACTTGGCATTCACATTTACATAGCTCATGCATAGTATGACGCAAAACAGAACTCTTTCCTACAATCTACAGAAGAAAAAGAAACTGCTGATGCTGGTGTTACTACAGTTTGTTACTCAGCGTCTCTTCACCGCTCCGCACCACCCAGGTGGCAAAATACACCTGTGCAAAATACACCTGTTCAGCACTCATAACAAGCATTCACTTGTTCAACGCTTTTATCTAGAGAACTACGGACATGAAACTCAATGTGTTTCTGCAAAGTTATCCCACTTTTTTCCAACTGCGCCCTAATCAGACGCACATATGTGTGTTTTCCCCCAGTATATGGGGGAACGGTACCTGATGGAGAAACACGAATCGATGTGCCTTCAAGTAGAACTTGTATTGTTTTAAACACATGCACACCTAGTTTCAAAGTACCTAGCTAGTGGCAAGAGCATTACACGTTTTCGATGTGTACCGTTACTGTGAAAACAAAGATTGTAATTAGAAGGTTTTCATGTAAATGTCTTAACAGAAATGGAACAAAAATTTAATTTCCGTTGGCTCATTGTCATGTAAACAGGGCCTGAGAAGTAGCTGCTATAATGAGCTCAGCAGATGCACCAAGTGCTTGCTAATTGCTACTAGCTAGTCTGAAGGAGCTGATTTGGGGAGGAGCTGCATTTAGTAGGCGGAGCTAGGTCCAACCAGGCATTTAGCTCAGCTGAATGTTTGCCGTGGAGATTAAAGGATTCCTCCAGCATGCATGAAAGAGTCAAAGCAACAGGTTTGTGTTTGTTGCATTATTACTTGATGTAAAGCTAAAAAAAAAGTCTATTTTAATAAATGCCGCCACTTTAAATATAAACGATCGGGCTTTGTGTTGGATCTTGTGTGTTGGAGCCGCACGTCGCCGTAGCAACAGGTTTATGACACCTTTGCCGCCGTCTGCTGCTTGTGGAATATCATCCAGGAATGCCGTGCGGAGGCACACCTGACAGCCAGTTGGGCGGCGGCTCCGGTTTATAGCGGCCCGCTCCGCTTCCGTCTCTGCATCCTTTAACTGCACAGGTGAGCAGCTTTCCGGAGATCCTGGAGGCAAAGAGAGGGAGAGAGAGAACAACGGGTCAGTGGTGGAGACTAATGTTTCTTTGTTTCTCCGTTGTCTCCGCCCCTAAACAGGAACACATGAGTCAGAGTGTTACCTGATGTGGGTGTGAACGCATGTTGCTTTAAGAGGCTTATCATACAAGCTGTTGTTTAGTTAACAGCAGAGGTACTAAACCTGTTAACGACGCTGCATTTCTCCATTTACACACTGAATGTGATTCTAAGCTGCAACAGAAAAATAAAAAATGTCTTATCAATCTGTGATCATGAACATGACGCAACTGCTTGTTGTGTATATTTAGCTTTTTCTGATTATTATTTTGTAAAGGAACTTTTAATAAAACCTGAAGCGTCTGTTGGCTAATATTGGTTATCAGCCATAATAGCAATGTTAATATCAGATGTTGGCCTAAATTTGCATCACTAGAGGAAACAGTTTATTGGGATTTTTTTTTTTGCTTTTTGACAATTTGGGTACTTAAAAATGTAAAAATTGAAAAATTAGTGTTATTTTACATCTTTTCTTTCCAGAAATAAGAAAAAAAATCTACATATTTATAGTGCAAACCAACATAAAGATTTGAAAATCGACAATTTACGGGAAATGTGTTGTAATTTTTAAAGAACCGCCATTTTATTTTGAATTCTTGACAATTAAGATAAAGGCAAACATTAATATTGTGCAAAATGATGATGGAAACATTTTCTACTTTGACAGTTTGGGTGCTTATTAATTAGTTGTAGTTTATTTCTAAGTAAAATTGTTCACAGATTGTCTTTTTTTTAATTTTCATGCAACACTTTGGTCATTTCTGTTGATTTAATTTGATATAAACTATTTAATAAATAACTGAATAAAGCTGTGTTATGCTGCCACACCCCAAAAAAGCACTCCGTCACTTAACGAAACCAACAATAAAGCACTTTGGTTATACTTTTGATTGAGAGTAAAAGCATGAATACGGTCAATTTTTTATCATTTAGGTGGAAAGATTTCTATTTTCTGTTTGTGGCACCTCAGAACTTATGGACATTTTTGGGTTTAATGTAACAGAAAGAGTAAAAAGTCTTAATTTCCATATATCTTGTCTCACCTAGCATTCATTCAGATCAGAAATGTTTACTTTAAAGCGTGTATTTTAGGTTTAAAATGAGAAGGAAGAGAAAAAAATTATCTCCTCGGGACAACAAAGCAGTGACCTAAGATAGTTCATGTTTCCATGTGCACCGTCACCAGCCATTACAGCCTGCTGTGGTGATGTCACCGGGTTTTATGGCCATCTCAGCCATAAATAATCCTCACACAATAGAAATAAAACAATATCAACCGACGCTTATTTATTAAAAACGCACCTACAGACCTCTGACGCTGCTAAAATATCAGTTTATTGTCTTATTTTAGCTCTGGTTGTGTTTAAGGACGTTTTGTTTTCGCGTAAACTTTTACAAATGCGTTGTAAAGCAGAAATGGATAAAAAAAAAAAAAAAAAAACAGGAAGTTGGGTCGGTAATAAAAGTTGAGCCACAGTTGAGTTCTGGATCAATCCTTTGGCAGAGTCACAGGGACACAAACATGCCTACAACCTGATAGCAACACTGCTAGGAAAACAGAAGGAAAAAAAACGCTTTTAACCTGCAAAAGGATGGAAACAAACACGTCAAATTTATCCCCCAAAATATGAGACTCAATGAGAATAATAATAGTAAGAAATGAAGAGAAACATGCCAGTGTTTTATTGCCTCACTATAAGTCTGTCTGTGTTGCTGTAAAATAATAAAACTGTCTAGGTTTTTTCTGACCTGGTTTCTGTGGCTACACACCTTCAGCTTGATATTTCATTGGTTTTTCACCTGAAGGTGAATCAGGTGTGTTTGCATGCGTGAACCTGGAATTTCTCTTCTTCTTTCTTTCTTCCTTTCTTATCAACTTGCTGGTTTCACCGCCAACAAAAGCAAACTGGCCATTCATCACCTTTAAATAAAGACACATTCCTCTGTTATACATGTATGTTTCTGTTACCTGCTGGTGGAAATGAACTCATCTATTACCAAACCGGAACGTCTCCGGCTTTAGCGGTTTATTCCTGCGCTCTGGTGCCCCCTGCTGGTCGCCACGGGAAGTGACGTGATTCCACAGTTTAACCTGGAAATAAAGGTGGATTTTTGTCCTCATTTAAGCTGCATAATGTTTCATAAGAGTCGCAAATGCTACGTAACGCTTGGAAAAGAGAAAATTTGTTGTTATTTTAAAGAACCATCATGTTGTTTTGTATTGTTGCCCTTTAAAATAAGGAAGAGCAGCGATATTATGCAAATGATCATGGAAATATTTTCTATTTTGGCACTTAAACATTTAAAATGTAAAGATTTATGTGGATTGTCAGATGTTTTCTTTTATAAAGAAGAACAATTCTACATATGTATAGTGCAAAGCTGCATAACAATTTGAAGATTATTTACAGTTACTTATAAGAAACTGCCATTTTATTTCGTAAATGCTTTAAAATAAAGAAAAACAAAAATGTTTTGCAAAAGTATTACGGAAATATTTTCTATTTTGACAATTTGGTCACTGAAACATTTACAAATTGAAAAAAAAAAGTTTTATTTTTAGATGTTTTCTTTCCAGAACGAAGAAAAATTCAACATATTGACAGTTAAAAAGCTACATACGCTTTGAAAAAAGACAATTTATAATCTACTACCAGAAATTTGTTGTCATTTATAAAGAAGTGCCATTTTATTTTTTACTGTTTGCCTTTAAAATAAAGAAAAATGTCCATATTTTTCCAGAAGTTGATGAAAATATTTTCTATTTTGACTAGGCACTTAAACTTTAAAAACTAAAATTTGTTTTTATATTTTAACATTTGCTTCCTGGAAAGAAGAGAAAATTTACATATATTTTGTGCAAAGCTACGTAGTGCTTTGGAAAAAGCTTATTTATAATCTACTACACAAAATTTGTCATAATTTTTAAAGAAGCACGATTTATTTTGTATTATTTACAAAGTAAATATAGTTTCCACTGCTGGAAAATGTTTTTAAAAATACCCCTCCCCTATGAAAAAACGAAATTAAGGACTATTATGTTCAGAATATATAAATATTTCATTTGATTTCGTTTTATTTTATGTAAATATATACATATTTCCAGCCCACCTTTCACTATCCAAAAGTGCAGCCAAGATCGAGTAGTGTAAAACAGCGGCCTCACGTGGTGACAAGTGATATTGTCAATTGTGGAATTCGTGGATTACGTCACTGTGAGTTCCGATTGGCTGCTTGACCGGATCACATGACCACCTGCCCAGCTCGCTGTTGTTGGTTCTGTCTGAAGCTAGCACTAAACTGACAGACACAGCGCTTAACATCTGTCTTTTCAATGTGTTGTCAGTTAAATGCGCATTTAACCGTCATTGTGTTTAAAGAGAACACCTAGACGAAGTTGTCGAAGGATTTTTAACGCATTTTAACAGGTGAGTTGGGAGTTTTTCCCCATTATTTTAACTGAAAGTTAGTTTTTTTTAATGGTTTTGCCTTGTCAGCGACTTTCGTTCCTCTCGTCTCACGTAAACAATGAAAACTGTTTTCCTCAATTTCGATTATTTTACAGTTACAAGGTGAAGTAATTGTTTCTCACTTACTGCCAAATGCGTGTTTGAGTCAATTCACAACCGATTATCACAAAATGAGTCAGAAAAACTCCAGTCATAGTTCCTTTGTTTTTTATGTTCGTCCCTCAGTTCATTGTAAACAACATGTGAATTATTTTAGCTGTAAATGGGGCAGATTTTTATTCAATTTCATTTATATTCACTGTCAGTTTATGAAAGTTTAACGGCGCGTTCAGTACTCGGAAGTTGGGATTTCCTACTTCCAGTTGGTAAACAATGTGTTGGGAATTATACTTTACTGATTAACAACTCAAAAGCTGATTTAATACCTGAACTTTGACCCCCAAACCCACCAGGAGTTAAAAAAAAGAAGATTTCAAACCATTTTCCTCCTATCCCCGGCTAAAACATTATAAAGTGCTTGTCAACAATTGATGACGTCATTCAGGATTTATTACTGTAAAATATGATTTCTTCTGCTTGGAAATTGAGCTGTTGGCATGTGATGACAGTCATGAGACACTCATACTGCAACATTCTTCAGTCGGATTCACTGGCTGCCACTGGAAATACCTACTGCCTTCAGCCTCGCTATCCACTGCAACTCTTTGAAGATCAGATGAGTTATGACTTTGGAATGAATAAAGTTTTTTGGGTTTTTTTAATTCAGTGAAATAGCAAATAGCTGTCACAGGACTGAGTGTATATGCTACGCTCAACAGGTACGGAAATTTGGTTTTACACAGGGAAAGTTACACACTGCAAAAACACAAAGTCTTACCAAGTATTTTTGGTTTAGTTTCTGGTGCAAATGTCTTATTTGTGGATTAATAACACATGAAAATAACACAAAACTAACTTACAAGAAATATTAGCTTGTTTAAGGTAAATAATTTCTTAGCATTGATTTTTTTTTTAAAGTACTGTTTCCACTGGTAGATTATTCCACTTATTTAATAACCAACCCGTTGCTAGGTAACAGCAACCGTGGCCCGTCTCCTAGCAACCAAATTCTAATTCCACTGGCAGATTATTTCACTTATGGGGGAAAAAAATGTTTGTGGAAGTTGCACTTTTTCATGAATATTAAGGAATCGTATACTTTAAACAAGCTTTTATATCTTACCGAAAGGTTACTTGTAAGTTAGTTTTGAGTGTTATGAGATATTAGACCAAAATTACTTGGTAAAATTTTTTTAGTGCATTTTCAAAACTAGAAAAAATTTCCATCACATCAGTTGGTTAGATAAACACATTAAAGGAGAACAGGTTCCTCTTACCAACCTGCTCACAGCGTAGAAGTAGAATATTAGATTCTAGTAGAAGTAGTAACCTTACCCTCATCATATTTTTTTTTTTTTAATAACCTGAGGATTGCGGGATGTTTGATTTTTGAAGTTAAAGGACAGTTTGATCGAATTGCAGTAGTCCTGCCTCACATGTTTCTCTTGTGGCGCAAACTCTCGTGACTGCCGCCTCAGGGGTTTACAGAGGCACATTCCTGCTGTCAGCATCTGAACTTCCCCACTTCCCTAAACTGGGCAGAATTATGTCAGATTAACTCTTTTTAAGCTTCACATAATATTATAATGTTATTCCATAATCAAAAACAAACCTGAAGTGTTTGATTCTCTCGTGCATGCTTGAGAAATCCTTCAGACTAGCCAGCAGCAGGTCAGAGGCAGGAGGAGGGTCTTAACACTGTCAATCATCCTCATGTACTCACTGCTAAATGTGCTAATAGTGAAGAAACAACTTACTGAAAAGCCGTTTATCTGCTGCCGTCTGTGGCCACGCTAACCAGCTCTAGCGTTCACAACAAGCTATGCTAGCTGTAGTGTACCACTGAAGGTGACTGACAGCGCTAAGACCCGCCTCCCTGCTCTGATTGGTCAGAACTGAGAGAAGACAGAGGAGTTACATTTTTTCACAGATTATACATACAATACTGTCATAACATAGTGACCGTATTGTAAAATATGTTTGTTTTACAAAATTTACATTCTGCAGCTTTCATACAGGAGCGCTACAGTGATAACGTCCTGAAGGTGGAGTTTCAGAAAGAGCAGGAGCTTCTTAAAGAGGCAGAGGCCCAATTTGAAGGTGTTGAATCAGGAAGTTAAATTTCTTTTAAGTCATGTTTTGTATATAGCCTCTTTACAACAACGGCAGGTAACATGGTTACTTGATTGTGTTAAAAAATGACACTCTGTGCCTGAAAATCTAAAAACAAAACAAGCTGTGTGTCTTTGTTGATCGTCTTTCCGTTTCAAACGCCTGGAAATGTCTGTTTGTCATGTTTGGAAAGAATAGAACTGCTTCTGTTTTTGTTCTCACTCTCTTTGGTTTTTTATTCTGATTGTTTTGTTGTTTGACTGGAAAATGTGAAATATTTTTTTCTTTATGTTTTCTCTGAGACTTAGGGAAATATCGGACAGAAACGTAAACATGAAGTTGGACATCACCTATAACCAGGTAACCATGTTCTTCATGCATTACAAGAGACACATTCAATAAATTAGAATATTACTGAAAAAACAAATAATTTTATTAACTTTATCACTTATTAAAACACATTATGTTGATTTAATACACACGGATTTATGTTTGACAGCCTTTATTTCAGATAATTATGATTTTTTCACTTTCAGCTAATAAAAACAAAACAATAAAACATTTAAAATTGTAACATTATATCAGGCCATTCAAAATATATATCTTTAAAAACAGAAATGTAGCCTTGATTACCGTAAATGAATTATTTTTAATACTTGCTTTATGGTTGTTATTTTCTAATGGTACTTTTAATGGTACAAACACCAGGACTTATATTTAATTTATTGAACATGATTGTAGTTCTGTTCCTGGATTTATGTTAGTGTAATATAATAATTATAATTACACTTCTGCTAAATTGATGTAAAACCTCTTAGTTCTTGTTTTTTTTAAGTGTATTCCAGTTTTCATTAAGAGTCATGAGATCATTCTGCAAAAACAGGAAGTTACTGATTTGATAAATTATGAAAATGTGAAACGACGGAAGGTATTATTCCAGTTTCAGTCACATATCTGGTTTCACTTCTCACAAAGCTAAAGTGTCATCTAACCCGTATTGTTGATTGTAGTTTCCAGACCCAGTTTCATATGAAAATCCCCACAGAGTTCAGTGTAATCGAGTGAATTTGTGTGCAGATGGTGGATCCGGAGCGACGGAGGCAGGAATTCTCCCGCAGAGCACAGCTGGTGAGTTTCTCCTTGGATTCAGTCTGTTGCTCTGATTCAGGACAGAGTGAATAAATAAACAATGGCAGCCGTTTCTCCATCAGTTCGCCAGGTGTCAGATCGCTCTGGCCGCCGTGGCCTGTGTGCTTCTGGCTGCCATGGCGCTCTACAACATCCTGAGCCCGAGGTCGGCGGGGTCAACGTTCCACCATCCTGCCTCCATCAGCAGCCGCCTTCAGGAGACGGTGGCGTCCTGCTCGGACCCTTGCAAGTATGCAAAGACGCTAACATTAGCGGTAACGCGCTAATAGCGCAGCTAATTTTTCACTTAGCGGTTCAATAGTGCTGGAAAATAACTCAGTAACGATATGTAAACGTTTGCATAAATATCAGTAGATAATGCATCTGATAGAATATTTAATATTCAATATATAGGATATTTAATGAACGCTGATCCAGAACTGCATGGCATTCTGGGAGATGTAGGCAGAGGAAAAGCCAGCTAAGTTAAGTTGGTGGAATCAACTAGCTCAATCGCTGTTTGGTTGCCTGGCAACAACCTGTTGAGTAACTCGTTTAGGGTTTCATCATCATCCCTCAAAACTGCTTAAAAATAAACAAGTGAAGTGAAAACTGGGGATAAACCAGTTTGTTAGTACTTTAGATATTTAAAACTAAGAACTAATCGATGATTATCAGTAATGATATAACAAACTTATGTCATGATATGTTTTTTAGCCATCTTGTCCAGTCCTGTGTTTTAGCATTTTTGCTAACTTTGAAACCGTCTAGCACACTTAGCTTCTGCTAAATTAATTTACTTGGCTGCTTTGTGAATAAAGTTCAACATCTTTGACGTGTGGTGGGAGTCGACCGTCTGACATTAGCACTTTAGCATTAGCTTCCTCGTGCTACTATTTTGGTGTAGCGCTATAGTGTTAGCGGAGCTATCGCTTTAGTTAGAACATCAAATCAGACCAACATTTACATTGTCTGTATTCTAAAATACAAATAAAACACACTGAAGTTTCAGGTTTTAACTTGACAAAAATGGAAAAAGTTAGTAAGTATGAACGCTTAAAAACAGCTTTGTGTTTTCTACATAAAATTAGAGATAAAAGGGAAGAAAAATTTATTCATTTCCTACAAAGAAAATCAAACATTTTGAGATTAATTTTACATATTTCCAATACAAAAAAACTTGAATATTCTCTGATTAAATTTGCTAGAAAAAATGTAAAGTTTTCAAGGTCGAAGGTATTTTACCTGGAGTTTCTGTGGCGGTTTGTAATTTCTGGGATGTTTCCTGTCCTTCACCCCCGTCAGGATCGTTCTGGTGGAGAGCATCCCCGAGGGGATGGAGTTCAACTCCAGCACCAGCAACCCCTCCATCTTCCAGGCGTGGGTCCGCCTGATGAGCGAGGCGAGCAGCAGCGTCGACATCGCCTCCTTCTATTGGACGCTCACTAACGAGGACACCAGCACTCACGAACCCTCCGCCTCTCAGGTCAGAGCCAACCCAAGGTCCTTCACACTGCGAAAACACTAAATATTACACAGTACTTTTATAGTTTCTAACTTAAATAGTAGTGTTTTTCAAAGTAGAGACCACCAGGGGGCGCTGTGGCACCTCAGAAAGTTGGATGGAAGAATAAAGAGAATTAAATCCATAAAATTTTATTTTAATCTTAAAATTTTCCTCAGAATTTTTAGTTTTGCTATTACAAAATTTTTGAAAGTAAAATACAAGTTAAAATAATTTATTTAAATCTTATTTTCATGGTCATTCTCTGATTGGCTACTACTAAATTCATCAAGCTGCTTTGCTCTTCAAGCTGGCATAGCAAGAAAAAGACAAAAAAAAAAACAAAAAAAAAACATTCAACTGCAGAAAAAAAATAAATTTGATGTAATTAATGTAAAATATTAAATATTTTCTTATAATAAAAAGAGAAGATTTTGCTGAAAAAAGATATTGTCTGATAATAAATGTTCTCCCACACTGTCTAAAATGAGTCGGTATGAGGTCAGCACTTATGCTAAATTGCTAATTCATATTTATTGAATAGTGAATAAAAAACACATTCAAAATGTTTCTCTCCATGATATCAGTGTTTGTTTTTAGTTAATAATTTCCTAATGTTATATAACAAAAGATTTTTCCCATATTATGAGTGAAATAATCTGGCAGTGGAACTAGAGCTGGGTTGCTAGGTAACGGGCTTGGCTTGGCTGGGGTTGCTAGGTAACGGGCTTGGCTCGGCTGGGGTTGCTAGGTAACGGCTCAGTGGCTCATTCTACAAATGAAATTAGAACCGTTTCATCAATATTAAGGAAATATTGACTTAATTTAAGCTCCTTTTTCTCGATGAAGTTATTTCTAAGTGAGTTTTGTCTTATTTCAATTTACCAGGACGCACTAGAAATCAAAGCAAAAATACTTGGTAAGATTTCCTGGTTTTTGCAGTGCAGTGTGTAACAACGGTTTCTGTTTTGCGCAGGGGGAGGAAGTTTTGAAGCGGCTGGCCGAACTCTCCGGGAAGCTCCACGTTCGCATTGCAGTCGATTCGCAGGAGGGAAAACCACAAGCTGACCTCAAACTGCTCAACGATTCAGGTGATTCATTTACCTTCAGCAACCGCAAAACCCTCGTAGTTAATGTTTGGTTTTTAATTGAAGTGCAACGTTTTCGGCGCTTTCCCTTTAAGAGATTGAGTTCTAGAAAAAAAAGTGCACAAGCTAATTATACCGTCACTTAGTTGTACATAAAACATGATCAAAATCAAAACAGCGAACTCTTTTCTGAATATTTATCTCAGAGGAATTCCAGATAAGTCTGTAGAAAAGCTCGTAAAGATGGTAGAATAACCTAAACTTGGTTTACATATAGTTTTATTAAGTTGTGATTAATTACAAATGTTGCAATTAACTTAATTAAAATTTTGATCAAGTCCAACCACAAATTAAAACAAATAAGTCCTTTTTGTGATTTATAAAAGTATGCCTTTATGTGTCATTACATTTATAAATCATATATTTATTCAGAAGTTAACTCTTAGTGTACAGAAACACCTAAGGCTTGCGAATATTTAAAATTCACTCTAAAAAATGATTAAAGCTACCTATTTTAATAGTTAAAACACCAAATATACCTTGATACATATTAATACACTCAGTGGAAACCATCTTAGCGCTACCGCTAAGCGCTACATTTCCCCTCATTTCCTCTCTTGTGCGTTCAGCCAAACAAATGGCGCTCGCATTTCTCCCAGGTATTTCAGATTCTCCTGCTGTGTTTTCTTTCGAATAGTTCAGATTTTTCAACAACAAAAAAAATCCACAAATAGGAAAACCTTTTGCAATCACTTTGCAGTTTCTCTTCACAGAAAAATCAGTTTATAACCGAGGCTCCTCTGAACTCCACACCTGTTGGTGTGTCTTGTGAATCTGATTATTACCAAAGAGCTCCTGCTAAAGCCCTGCTGTGTTTCAGGCGCCGACGTCAGGACGGTCAACATGAGGGCGCTCACCACCGGGGTTCTTCACACCAAGTTCTGGGTCGTAGACAAGAAGCACATTTACATCGGCAGCGCCAACATGGACTGGAGGTCCTTGACGCAGGTACAGCCAGACTGCCTGAAATGCTCAGGATCGGTCTCTGGCCTATACAAAACATGTTTATTACATTTTTCCACTAAATCATTCTTAGATAATGAGATTTCAGGCTGCTCAGTTCTGCCTATCTTAAGCTGTTTTAGAGGGAAAATGTCTGTAATCTATACAACTGTACATCTTCATAAAAAGCATTAGTAGAGCCTTCTGCACAACCAACAAAAATGCAGCAAGTAGTGGAGGTGGGTGGGCTGATACAAAATATCAATAATATTGATACCAAGTCCGTATCAATATTAGCGTGGTAAGATTTATACTTAAGTTTCTTGAAATTTTATTTTATTGTTGTATTGTAGTTTAAGTGGGAGCTGCACCAAGAATCACTGAGACACAGAAAACCTCTGAAGAAGACACCAAAGATGCTTCCTGTGGCATCAGATTTTAGCAGTTGTAGAATTTCTCTTTGGTTAAACATCAGAAGTTATTTCTAATGCCTGCGCTAGCCTAGCATGTTTGTTTTGGGTGTATTTACCCAGAATGCCCTGTGCTATAGTCCACTTCCTGCTTTTGGAGCAGTCTCTGGTCCGCTTGGCATTCACACATGCATTTGAACCAAACCAGAGTTCACTTCAACCGAACCAAGACCGGGGTTTGAGGATGAACCAGAGTTCGCTCTTTGGTTCGATTCAGACCTCCACAACCGAAACAGACCTTCTAGACAAACGGATTGGAGCTGGATTAAAGTGGATTAAATGGGGCTGCTGTGAACGCAGCCTCAGATTCTCCTGTGAAACATGTTGGCTCCACGGTTGTCCAGGTGAAGGAGCTGGGAGCCGTCGTCTACAACTGCAGCTGCCTGGCCTCTGACCTGGAGAAGATCTTTGAAGCTTATTGGTTGGTCGGAGGGAGCGAGTCCATCCCGTCGCCGTGGCCGTCCACCTTCTCCACGCTGTACAACAAAGACACGCCGCTCCAGCTGCCGCTGAACAGCACCCCGTCCAGCGTTTACCTCTCTGTGAGGATCAGCTTTCATTCCAGTAACTCCATAATTCCTGTTTCCTGTTTTGCTAACTCTCCTCTGCCGATCAGAGCTCTCCTCCGTCCTTCTGCGCCGCCGGCAGGACTCCGGATCTTCAGTCGCTTCTCAGCGTGATTGATGACGCAGAGGAGTTCATCTACATCGCTGTCATGAACTACCTGCCCACTATGGAGTACGCGCACCCGAAAAGGTAAAGCTGAGTGGATTTTAGCAGTGCTAGCGGTAGCATCATGTGGATTACTTTAGTCAAGAAGAAATTAAAAAATAAGAAATAAAGTAAATAAAAGTCAGAATATTTAATTTTGATAACTTTTGATCCACCATGTCTTTGGTTTTCAAGCCAATTGATCAAATTCAAAGGCTAAAATTTAGTCAGATTATCAGATGATGCTGAGATTATTCTCAGCATCAGCAAACAGACTGATGCTGAGAATAATCTGATGATATGTGAACAGATTTAGTATTTAATTATTTATAAAACCAATACTAAAGTATAACTAAATAAGATGTTCAATATTCCTCATTTTACCACACTTCTACTTTATTCTGTTAATATTACGACATAATTCTGGAAACATAAAGATTTTATCCTTGTAGTATTACGACTTAGTTCTGTTAAAAATATAATTCTCTTCATTTTAGGACTTTATTGTGTATTATGTCTGTATTCTGGTCTTAAAGTTTTTTTAGCTAATACTTTGCCGTAATTTTGATCTTATGAATAAATGCAAACTTCTGCATCTAGTTTTTAAAACTACAGTTTATAATTGTAAAATCATTCCATCTCCCTTGTTAACTGTAATTTCACAAAATAGTCACCTCCATTTTAGGCTTGATATTTTGCGCTGTGTGCAGGTACTGGGCCGACATCGACACGCAGCTGAGGCGGTCTGCGTACGAGCGGAAGGTCAAGGTTCGCCTGCTGATCAGCTGCTGGCCTCACTCTCCGCCCGTCATGCTGCCCTTCCTGACGTCTCTGGCTTCGGTTCACGACTACAGGAGCAAGCTGGACGTCCAGGTGGTGAGTGGCGCCTCCTCCTGAAGAACACAGCCGCAGTACGCTGGGCCGGTTGCTACGGTAACCGTGTCGGTTTTTCAGAGGCTGTTTACGGTTCCCGCCGACCCGAGGCAGAAAGCGATTCCCTACGCAAGAGTGAACCACAACAAGTACATGGTGACCGACAAAGTGGCGTATATCGGTAGGACCTGATCCATTGATTTAATCTTTGATTCTGACGATTTAATTATTGGAAAATATGGATTTATTTCCCTCATTAATTCACTCCTTGGGTTTCCGTAGTTCAGAGGGATGTCAGGGCGGCCATCTTGTTTTACAGCTTCATTATATTTGGACTTTGAAGATCAACTCAATGACGTAGTTTTAGCGCCGATTATTATTGTCTTAGTTATGAGAATAAAATTATTGTGTTACCATCAGAGGAGGGCAGAGTAACCAAAAACTGTACTCAAGTAAGAGTAACTTCAACGTATTTGTACTCAAGTAAAAGTAAAAAGTATCCGTCCAAGAAGTTACTCAACTAAGAGTAAAAAAGTATTTGGTAAAAAGTACTGAAGTACTGAGTAACTGATCAAATTATCAATCATTTAATATTTAAAAATTACATCATCAGATAGACAAAAATATAAAGTTAAGTGGGAATTTTGGTATTTTAAAGACAAAAATGACCAAAATTTATATAAGTATCAAAAAATAACAAAATCAGGCAAAAAATAAAAAAATTCTAAATCAGTTTCTTTCAAAAAAAAAAAAAAAGTTATGAAACTTTAATAAAAACTGCAGTGTGTGTCTGAGTCTGGTGTTTTGTGGGTAGAAAACCCAGAAATTTTACTCAAGAAAAAGTAGAGATACTTAATAATATAATTACTCAAAGTACAGTGTAGTAAAAATACTCCTAAAAGTAAATTTCTCTCAAAAACATTACTCAAGTAAATGTAACTGAGTAAATGTAACTAGTTACTACCCGACTCTGATTACCAGAATAAATTCATAGTTATACTAATGTCACAAATCAGCAGGCACTGCCCGTTGCTTAGCAACCCCAGTAGAACTCCAGCACGTTACCTAGCAACCCAAGCTGAGCTTCGGCACATCTGCTCAGCTGGTTTTCCTTTACTGTACAATGGCTGCTGGAAAAGACAAGTATTTTGTTGTTGACCTACCATTCAGAAACCACTTTCTTTGTTCTTATTGGTTGTGCAGGAGGCTCAACTTGTGCTTTTCAAAGACGTACAAAAATTGCATAATTCCAAGCGAGTGAAAACGTTGAGTTTCGGTGGTGTGGCCAGCAGCAGCTTACTTAGATTTAAAGTGACAGGACGCCCTAAAACAACTAAAATCTCATAAACTCTGAATGACTGTGAGCAAAAGAAATGTGATGAACATGTTTTATGTGGACCATAAATTTACCTTAACCAGTTCAGGGATAATAAGTCACATTTAAAACTGGAAATCGAATTTGGTATGAAGAAAAAAGAGTTTTTATTTTTGAACGCCCAGAGAGATTTCAGTTTCTTAAAGTGGAAAAGAGAGTCAAATGGATGAAATTAAATATATTTATAAATATGTGTGTTTTGTCCTCAGGGACGTCTAACTGGTCGGGGGACTACTTCCTGAACACGGCCGGGTCGGCGCTGGTCGTGAACCAGACGGACTCGCCGGACTCGACCGTCCAATCCCAGCTGAAGGCCGTCTTCGAGCGGGACTGGGACTCGGCCTACAGCGCCCCCATCAGACACGGTGCAAACCTCAAACACGTCTGCTGATCTCCTCACACCAGAACTCGTTTGCACACGTGTGGCGTTCAGGTTCTCCCGGGCTTTGGACCCGGCTGAACGCTGGTTCTGGTGAGCTGGAAGCACAGAACTATTTTAACTCCTTGAATTACTTTTTCCCTTTTACACAAACTTCACTGGGATTTCAAGTGCATAAGTGTGAAAAGGAAAGAAGAAAAGTTCTTTTACTCAGAAAAATCTGAATAGTGTGGTGGGCATTTTTCTCAGCACCATTCAATTAAGACAAAACTAACTTACAAGTAACTTTTCAGCAATTTTTATAAACTTATTTTAAGTCAATAACTTCTTAATATTTGCCAGTGTAATTAGCATTTATTAACCTAAAATAGGCTGAAAAGTTATTTGTAAGGTCGTTCATAGTAAATCAAAAATACCTTAAAACTTTGGGTATTTATGCTGCAAATTACATCGGTGCACTGCAGAAACACAAAATCTCACCTTGGTTTAGTTTAATGGGAAAAATATTTTAATAGTGAACTAATCTACCAATAGAACTGGTAATTTTTCATCAACATTAAGGAATTATTTTCTTAAAATAAAACAGGCTCTTATATTTAGCTGTAAAGTTAGTTTTGTCTTATTTCAAGTGCACTAAGATATTAGATATTAGAAACGACAAAAAACAGAAGATTTTGTGTTTTTGCAGTGCAGGTAGTCCATCCTCTCTCCATATTCAGATGATGGATTTAACAAGTTTCTGTTTTTACATTTGTACTTTCATTATACTTTTCACAGTTACGCGATACTTTTAGTTGATCTGTTACTTAAAACACACTGACGTTTGTGAAACACTGACAAAGCATTTAGGCCAAACATTTCCTCCTGTCTCTTTTTCAAACATTTTGTAGCTTTTATGGATTTTAGTAACAGAACTTTCTTTTTTATTTTTATAACGATTCAGAAATGCTCTTACTTGGATTTTATAATCTAGTTCTTTAGCATTTCAAGCTTCACCATCAGTGGGAGTTCATTCAACTCAGGTATTAAAATCTGATTATTTTTGACTATATCAATGTGGAAATTAGTGTTTTTATTTCCTAATCTGCTGTAATTTTCCTGTTCTGAGATTTTTAAACTCACTTTCAGGACCTGAGTGCATTTTCTTTCTTTTTACAACTTCACAGTAGTTAAATAAATTAAAATTAAGCATGCAAAGCAAGGGTCTTTAGTTTCAGTTTGAATTCTGGTTCACCTTTACTGTTTGACATATTTGTTGTAACATGATTGAAACAGCAAATAATCCCAGGTATAATCTCATAAAATATCTGGGAATATCAATAATTATCTGCAGCAGCAGCCTGTGATCAATAAATCATTTTTAATAAAAGTTATTTTTCTGTGTTTTCATTTTTACCTGCGATGTGAGATTTCAGCTAGAAAAAAAAAGCTAATGTAGATGAAAGTATGGAGTGCCAATTGTACCAATAGTCAAAACTCAACAGCAATAATTTGGATTATTTAGTCTGACTGAAGAATTATTTTTTTTTTTTAACTCATATTTTCACCATGTTTTTAATATTTCATATATGTCACAATTTCAAACTAAATATTTAATTTGCTTAATGAATATTTAGTTGTTGCCCTGTGACAGACTGTCGACCTCTCCAGGGTGACCCCGCCTCTCGACCCCACTGGGGACAAGGGTGTTAGAAAATGGATGGATGGAATATTTAGTTGTAAGCTAAATATTGAGCTCCAAACTAAATCTTTATGACAAAATTCAACAATTTAGTCACAAGATATTGAGCTTACAAACTAAATATTTAATTAGTGAGCTACATATTTAGCCTCAAACTATTTGTTTAGTTTGTAAACTGAACATTTAGTTCCGGCAAATGTTTTGTTTTCAGATTAAATTCTTAGTTGGAAACTAAATATTTAAAATGAATTTCAACAAAAAGTAAAAAAATATAAAACATAAATGACCAAGTAAATATTTATATAATTTTGAGCAAAAAAAAAAAAGTACTTTTCAAACCAAATATTTTCACTGCTAAATATTTAGTTTGGAACTGTGACATATAAAAGAATAAAAAACATGGTGAAAATATGAGTGAAAAAATAAATCCCCAATATTTTTTCTTACGACAGGCTAACTACAATATTTAGTTTGCAAGCTAAATTCTTAGCTCCAAACTAAATATTTAGGCGGGTTTCTGCAAATGATTTGTAGCTTACAAACAAGTTATTGGTTGGAAGCTAAATATTTACTTTGCTATGTAAATATTTAGTTTGTAAGCTAAATATTTAGTTTACTAACTATCTATTTGTAAGTTAGATAAATCTTCCAATTAAATATTTAGTATATTTAAGCAAATTAACAGTAAAAAAAGTTACTCAAGTGAAGGTAAAAGCGTAACTATAACTAGTTCCTGCCCATCTGAATGCGTCACATATGGTTGTATCAGGTTTCAGGGGCTTTTTGTGGTGAAGAGCCCCTAAAATAGCGGGTTGATCCCGGTGCAGCTGCTGCGGTCCGTCAGACCTTCTGGGTGTTTCTGCCTCCAAACCTCCGTCTGAGGAGGCGGACATGGCGGCGCGCAGCCCGGGACGACCGCCGCTCCGCTCCACCGGGGACCGACTTCCTCCGATTATGCGATAAGATCGCCATGTTTGGAGAAAACCGATGCTGCAGCGTTTCGGTGCGCAAGACAGATTTCCAAAAGCAGGACGGCTTTTCCAGGGACATGGAGGTAAAGCATTAGAACCTGCATGAGGTTCACAATAAATAGATAGCCTGGAATTTAAAAATTTAATGTTTTTAAACTGCTTTTAATGCTTTTTGGCAAGTTTTGTCAATTAAATTTCTCCGTCCTCGTTCCAGGGGCCGTGGTCAGATTAAAACCGCCTCACCTGGGAACACCGTGAAAAACACCGTGAAAAACACCGTGTCACCGTCACTCTGCAAGTTTCTCTAAGAAAAAACACATTAAGGGATTAATCCATCAGCTACAGATTAGAAATGAGGTTTTTTTTTTTAGCACAATTATCAAAATCCAACAACAGTTTATGGTTTCTCAGTCAATAACTAAATAATACAGACAGACCTGAAACACAGATGCCAACAGTTATTCACTGGAAAAACAAAGTATTTTTGGTAAATATCTTGTAACATTAGAAACAAGACAAAACTAACGCACAAGTTTTCAGAAAGCCCTCCGAGTTTATGTCAGTAATTCATTTAATATTGATGAAGATTTTCTGGTTCTAGATTATTTCACATTTCACGTTCAACGGCCACCGCGCCGTTACTTAGCAACCCCTGGACACCGCACCCGTTACCTAGCAACCCAGTTCTAGTTGCAGCATCACAGAAATGTCTTGTCATAATAAGATGATCTGCTAGGAAAGCTACTTTTTTCATCAATGCTCAAGAATTATTGACTCACAAAAAGCTCCTATATTTTGGAGAAAAGTTACTTTCAATTATTTTTGTCTTATTTCCAAGTTGCTAGAACTAAACTGAAAAATATAAATACGAAGGTCAGTTTATTTCTAAAACATGAGGCAAATATCTACATTTTTTAAATGAACTGGTGCTTTTACGGCTATCGTAGTTATGCATTTCTGCTTCTATTTCTCTTTTATGTCAGTTTCAGTTTTCCATATGCAAAATATTTATTTTAAAAGAAATACAGTTGTTTGAAGTTTTAAAACAAATCAGATATTTATATATTTTTGACGTTTTGTGGACAATTTTAAACAGCAATAAATGTAATTTAATCCTTAATGAAAGAAAAAAAGCTTTTTTTTAGTAGTTTTAATATTTCCTGATTTCCAGTTTCTGTTTATAGTTTCCAGTTATTTTTGTTTGTCTCTTGGTGCAGTAGCAGATTTCAAACACTGGTGGGCGCTGTTGGTGCAGGTTTATTTTCCCCTTGTGCCTGTTTGACAGATAAATGTTAGAAATTTAAGAGAATAAACTAGAAATTAATAAACTAGAAATTGAAGAGAATAAACTCCCCAGAGTTGTGACATCACTGCCGGAGTTTAAACTCCCAGTCGCTGCCTGTAATTGGTTGTGGATGTTTTGGAGGGTCAGCTGTTGACCCCTGGCTCAGGGTGTGTCTAATTGCCTCAGCCCACCCAGTCTCTGCTGACTGCAGACTGGTAAACATGTCTGACCCGAGGTGAGCAAAGTGGGGTTTAAATTCGCCGAGCCAAAGATAAAAACGCTCCTTTGACGCCAACATTCGGCCATCTTGTCTCAACAAACCAGTTATTTCTGGGAGTCCTGGGAAAGTTTGCAAATGTTCTGATGGGTTTTCTACAAGCTTACAATGTCACAAACATTGGTGCTTTCTCAAGATTTAAGCAACCAGCCAACATTTCTCCCAGACATGATCCAATTAAAAGTTGGGTTTTTCTAATAAAAGATGAATAAACAATAGAAATATAAGAGGAATTACATTTTTAATTTATATTTTCCTTCATCAGGAAGTGTGGAGGATTCTTCCAGGAAGATCTCCTGTTAACAACAGGTAACAATCAGAGGTTTTTACAGTGAATCTCAAACTATTATCATTTAACAAATGAATGGATTAATTAATAAATCGCCAAATAATGAGCCAGACTTGTAATAATTAAGACAAAACTGGTAATGAATAAAAGTATTTAAACTAAAATTAATAGTTTATACTTATCAGTTATTTTAGACTCATTTTCAGCTAAATTGACCCTGAAATCTGATTGGCTAACCTCCACAGAAAGTCAAAATAAACCTATTTTTCAGTTTTACTTTCTGTTTTATTTTCTCTGCACTTTAATTGCCGCTCCGTTCTGCCGGTGGACAGACGCGGTGACGAGGGTGCAAACAGCAACCGGTGGCTCCTCCCCTCTGACTCGCTCTCACTTTTACCTGCCAGAGGTTTGGAGGTGAAGCAAACTCCACCACACTGAAAAACTGAACTACATCTGATTCTAATCAATTTAAAGTTTGAGTAAAAAAGAGAAAATACAGCCTTTTGTTTCGGGTTCACGTTCAGTTAGGTAACGTGAACTGAAAATACTCTTATCTGAATGTGGAAACATTTCAGTTTCATAACACATGAAGCTCAGTTGTAGGAAATAGTAAGAAATTTCTGAATTGAAAAAGTAAAATTTTCTAGAAAAAACAAAAACAAAAAAAACTTTTGAGTTAAAAAAAAATTAAAAATTAAAAGAAAATTTCAAATTTTTATGTTAATTGCAGAAATTTAATAGAAAAAATAAGGACATTTTTAGTGTGAAAATTTAAACATTTGCTAGAAAAAATTGAATTTTTAGTAATTTCGGAGGGGTTTTTTTTCTAGACAACTTTACAAACTGAAATTTCTCATTTTTTTCTAGAAAATTTCTGAGATTAACATCAACATTTCTGAGTTTGTTTCTGGCAAATTTTCAAATTTTACAGAATAAAATTGTAAATTTCAGAATTCAAAAAGTCATAAATGTGATTTTTATCTCAGTTTGGAGAATATGACAGAATAACTAAATGAAAGTTAAATCACTCCAAGGATGAAAACATTTTGTTTCCTTTGAGCTTAAATTCTTTCTGAAATCCAGATGTTAACCTGAACGCTGCTCTTCCTTCTCTCCACAGAACCACAGATCCACACCCACAGACGGCAACTTTCTGCTATTTATTCTGTATAAAATACATTTTTGCAAAGGAGGAAAATGCAAATTTGCTCCAAGGACTTTGTGTCTTGGTCTATGTATTTTACTAACTCGCATTTATTACCACCTGCATGTAGCAGAGATATTTCAATAATCCATCTGAACCAATCAGAGTTTGACTTTATGTTTGTGCAACAACAGACTCTGGAAATAAGTTACAAAGTAGATGCTTTTATTTTGGTAATTTGCAGTGGAGTTACCTAAAAAGATCAGTTCTGCTAACGCTAAAGCACTGCATGCTACAGCCTTTTATTTAGTGGAAGCTAAAAGCTTCCACTAAATTAGCATGCTAAGATGCTAATTTTAATTAGCATCTTAGCATCAGTTCTAAGCATCTTTCTTAGCTGATGCTAAGCATCAGCTTAGAACTTAGTTCGAAAATATGAAAATTTGACAGAAAAAAAAATGAAGGAATTTTGAGATTATTTTCAGATTTTTTTCAAACTCTGACATTCCCACAGTTTTTATAGCAAATTTGCAACTTTCCAAGCTCAGAGATTTCATTGTTTTTTCTACAAAATTTCAGAAATCAATATTAATATCTGAGTTTTTTCTTCTCAAACTCTAAAATTTCTGTGTTTTTCTTGAAAATTTCTGAGATTTTCTTTGGTGGAAATTTAGCCCTTTACTTTTTTCCCATCCTCCCATTTTGTATTCTCACTTATCTGTGCTGATTGGCTGCCAGTCTTTCACATGAATTACATAAAAACAATACAACTGAATAAACTACAAAGCTTTTCATTGACATGTTTTTCATCTGTGCTACTGCTCCTATTTTTGGCAGCCTAAAGGTTTTGCGTCTTAAAGCAAACGATTCCTCTGAGCAGCAGAGAAGAAGAAAGCAGCTGAAGACGAGACATTTAAGCTGTGAATGATGAGAAGAAACGCCGTTTGATCCATCTGAGCCACCGTCTCTTAAACCCCACAGGATTTTCGGGGTTTCAGCAGAAAGGAAACGTTCGCACATGACTCAGCTGCCAACTGCTCTGCAGTCAGATTATCTGAGGCTTATTGCACACAAACAGCACAGATCATTTATTCCCTTCAATTTCTTATTTAAAAGAGGAAATACAACTAATTAAAAAAGTTAAAGCCTTAAAATGAAGCGGAAAATGAAGGTTTGTGTCCAAAAGTAATAATTTTTGAGCACTTTTGCTACAAACGTCTTCTGAGCTTTTGGACATAAACAGATGAAGAAGTAACAAAATTTTATCACCTTTTTCTTTCCTCTGAGGATAAAAAAACAACCAAAAACTCAGATTTAAGCCACAAAACAAAACAAAAATGAAGGAAAAAGACACAACAAAGCTAAACGTAGCTACGATTGATAGCTTGAGCAGGGAGCAAATAACCAGACCACAACAGTTGTTTGTGAGCATAAAGTTTGTTAGGTAAGAAAATGCTTTTTCTTAATGTTTTTTAATTTTCATATGTCCTCTGGTAGCAATAAATCAATAATTATTATCTTTCTGCATATTTAGACAATTAGGAGAAAAAAAACTGAACTGCTACGTAAACTGTCATCACCTCCTTCAAAATAAGAGCATGAATGTTTGTCTATTAAATCTTCAACATTCAATAAACAAAACTTAAACACAAATGTTGAATGTTTTCCATCTAAAAGTTTACAAAAAAATGTGCGCTTTAAAAAATTAATTTTGTGAAAGCTAAGCGCTAAAAGCGTTCAAAGTTGAACAATTAGCTTTGCTATTAATGCACTAACACAACTGACTTCAGCACTGAGGAGAAAAGATGAAGGGAAAATACTTATTTATTTAGAAAAAGAAATCACAAAAAAAATCCCTGTGGTCAAAGACACAAGTTTGACCACATAAGATAAAAGATAAAACAGTTTAAGTCTTCGGTTCCCCTCCTAATTCAGACTTAAATCATCACAAATGACCAGCCAGCCGAGCTGCCATGCTTGTGGTGAGTTTGCAGTCATTTTGTCTGAATAACAGCCAGAGTCCAGCCGCTCTAAGCCCAGAAACAAGGCCCTGCTGGGCCGCAGATAAAGCCCCCGGCAGCAGCAGACAATGGAGCCGGGCTTTGGCAAAACGTCACCTCAAACTGCTGACTGTCCACTACTGCTAATACGCTCCTGTTCTGCCTTTATACACACTTATTTGCTTATTTATAACAAACAGATGCTTATAAACAGATATGAAAGCAAACTGCACACCTCAGTCAGCTGATTTGATAAGAAAAGTGAAAATAATTATTTGATGCTAATGAATGAGCAGATTAGTTTCATTTACTTGAGTAAATGTTTTGAAAAAATGTATTTTTAAGAGTATTTTTATTACATTGTACTTTTGAGTAATTTTATTATGAAGTATTTTTACTCTTACTTGAGTAAAATTTTTTTTACAATGAATGAAAAACAAACGTTTCAACCAAAGAGTCACCAGACACACACACCTGCAGTTTTTGTTAAAGTTTTGTGAGTTTTTAATGAAATAAACTGATTTGGGAAAATTTTCTTTTTCTGATTTTGTTCTTTTTTTTTTTTTTTTGTTACTTGAATTAATTATTGTAGATTTATCTTTAAAATATAAAAATTTCCACTTCACTTTATATTTTTGTCTGCCTAGTTATGCATTTTTTAAATATTAAATTATTTATACTTTGATCAGTGACTCAGTACTTGGGTAGACTTTTTGCTAAATACTTTTTTACTCTTACTTTCCCTTGAGTAAAAATATGTTGAAGTACATGTTCTCTTATTTGAGTACAATTTTTGACTCCTCTGCAAGCAGAACTACATTGTGTGGTTATAAAATTAACTAAAATTATAAATATAATATCCCAGTGACATGCGGTCAGGGGAGGCACTGCCTCACCAGCCATTATGGAAAGAAAGAAAATATATAATAATAAAATAATTTAAATTGTTATATTCACCTGGTGGTTTGTACTAAAAACTATTTATTTTTCATAAGATCTGACCTTTAGGGCTGCTTGGCCCCCAGCAGGACCAGGAGAAGTTATTCGTTGGTGCATTTTTCTAAACGTCACTGCTTATTTACATACATTCACAGAAGAAATGTAATAGTTTTGTCCAACTAAAACTGTTAACACCTACTGCAGGTCTGGAAGAAATGAAGAGACCTCTGCACTGAACCCCATTGAAAACCTCCTGGTTATTCCACCAAATATTGATTTCTGACTCTTCCTTAGTTAAAATATTAGTTTTGTTGTTTCTAAATGAATCTAAACTTGTTTTCTTTTGCATTATTCAAGGTCTGAAAGCAGTGTGTCTTTTTTATTACTATTATTATTTTGACCTTTTCTCATTTTCTGAAAATAAATTCTAAGTTTTTGCTTGGAATTTCACTGATATGTTGTCAGTAGTACAACAATCTTCATTTTACTTAAACATGTACCTATAAAGAGTAAAATCAGAGGACTGATCATTTTTTCCAGAGCTGTATATATATATATGAAACAGAATCAGACCACATCATACCTCCCAACATCTGCTAACATTAATGAGACACATGCAGCTGTGGAGTGACACAGTCCTAGTGGGTCTGCTGCCCTGGAAATTAGAATACAATCCACTCAAAACTACACATTTTCAGTCATTTGAAGAGCATTTTACTATTTTCATGGGATTAATAAACCTTACAACAGTTTATTATCAAGGTAGAAGTTCAAGTTAAGGACTAGCAATTATTCAAAATCAATATTCAGTTTTTGAATTTTGATTTCCTTTGGCCAGGATGGGAATTGAACTTGGCATTTTTAGCACCATGCTCTGACCATCTGAGCTAACAAACATACATTATGTTGAGTTTTCATCGATCTAAGAGAAACTTACATGATTTTAACAAAAGAGAAGATGTTTTTTCAAAGTCTATATGAATAGTTTTTGATTTTCCAGCCTTCTTCTATTTGGATGTGTAGATTTTCAGAAGACTTCGGATCTCATTTGACCGGTAAGAGAATTGAACCCATGACCTTGATGTTGTTAGCACCACATTTTTACCAGCTGAGCTAACCGGTCATACATAATGAGTTTTCATGGCTCTAAGAGAAACTTACATGATTTTAACAGAAGTGCCGATATTTTAAAAAAATTATACTTTTTAATTTTCCAGCTTTATTCTATTTTAATGTGTTGATTTCAGATGTCATTCGGCCAGAATGGGGATTGAACCCATGACCTTGGCATTATGATCCAAGCTGAGCTAACCGGCCATACGCTGAATTCACAATGATTTAAGAAACGCTTACATGATCTTAACACAATAAAATTGAACTTTAGATTTAAATAGGCCAGAATTTAACCCATGACCTCAGTGTTATTAGCTCTGACCATCTGTGTTGATTTTCTGAATAATTTGCATTTTATTTGGCAAGTTTGGGGGTTGAACCCTTTTCCAGCCATTTTTAATTTTGAAGTGTTGTTTGTATTTCAGAGCCATTTTTATTTTGAAGGATTAATTTTATTTTTGAGCTATTTTTATTTTGAGGTTATTTTATTTTCCACTGTTGTTTTATTTTGAAATGTTGATTGTGTGAAACACTGTGACGGAGACCAGGGGCTCCATCCCTAATTAGTGATTATTGACATATTTATTTATAGAATTATTTTGGTTTCAGTTCGTTATTTTAATTATGTCCAGGTGCTGTGAAAAAGCTGCTGGATCATTCCATTCCAACAGAGAGGGATAATGGTTTGAAGGTTATATTTAAGTTAAAGTTAATTGACCTTATATATTAGTGTTAATAATTTGTATGTGTGTAAATATTATTTGGTACCAGTTGTTTGTGTTATCCCCTTTATCTAAGTGTTGGAATAGCCCAAGAGTATAAAAGCTAGCTTTCGTCTTTTCACTGGGTAATGGGTGTCGGTGGGCATGTGACCTGTGGTGTTAATAAAACCTTCTCAGCTATATGTTGTTGCCTCGCCTCCTTCCCTGACGCAGAGCCTCCGCCGGGCAAAAGTGACAGACACTTTAGATTTCAATTTGTTAGAATGAGGGTTGAACCCATGACCTCTGAGTTATTAGCACCAGCTGAGCGAAACTAAGCTGGTCAGAGCTTGAAGAGTTTTCATGGATTAAAAAATATTAAATAGTTTTTTTTCAAAAGCAAGTGTTGATTTCATTTTCAAGCAATTCTTTTTTATTTTGAAGTAGTGATATTTTATTTTAAATAAAATTTTATTTTTGAGACATTTTTAGTTTTGAAGTGTTGATTGCATTTCAGAGCCATTTTTTATTTTGAAGGGTTGATCTTATTTTTGAGGCATTTTTATTTTGAGGTGTGTTTTTTTTTTTAGTTTTTGTTGAGATTTTTATTTTATATTGTTTTATTTTGAAGTGTTGATTAGATTTCACTTCGTTTGAACCTTGGAGTTATTAGAACCACGCTTCAGACTTCCGATGTCCAGCTGGGGATCGATCGTTCCTTGCCTGATCCATTCTGTCTATTACACAGCAGCAAACTGCGCCATGGCAGACACGTTGTTTTTGTCGATCGATGTTCACCGTATCCATCCTCACTGAAATTGTTCAGCTGATTATGCGCGTCTTTTCACTCACGTCTGTACTTTTTAAAGCGTTTTTTCTTCTAAGGAATCGGGTAGAGGAAGATTTAAAATGACGCGGATTGATAGCAGCTCACCGCGGCTGCGCACCGTAAAGTTCAGAGTCCAGGGGTCCTTCAGCTCCCTCCACGACAGTGAAGCTGACCTTAATATTGCCTGTGCTTTATTTTGGCCATTATTGTTAAAATTAGTGTTGATGTGTTTATTATAGGCGTGTCTATCGGACAGTTATGTATCGGTTCAATACGGGACACAGTGCTTTTTGTCACCAACTGTGTTCAACTGTGTTTGTGTAACGTGTTTCGTGTGCTGAGCGATTATAAACGGCAGAGAACAGGTTGGAGGTGAGGCAAGGCAGTTCTCTTGCCTCATGGCAGGGGGCGCTCAAGATCCCAGACATTCCTTTTGTCACTCCACAACTGCAGAGTAAGTGACAGCGAGCTAGCTAAACGATCTAGGCTAAACGATACGGTAAGCACGTCAAGTGCAGAGATAGAGATTATTTTTTTCCTCTCGCCTATCCCGACTTTAAACATGAATGGCTACATTTCGACACTAAAACAGTTTTCTCAAGTGGCTTTCAATCGAAGCGTCTATTTGCAAATCTGATTCTGATTACGTCAGTGCTATGAACCTCACCGCACGTCACTGTAATAACCTTCATTTTTGTGTTTATCAATCAACTTATTATCCTTTTGAACTGTTGGAACTGATGTGAAATTACGCCCCCCCTGCCACCCCTACAAGCAGTTTACAACAACTCTCGGCAAATTACTGCACTCCGTCCGGCGGCGCTTCGCTGCCACAAAAAGGGCGGCAGCTAAAGTTGGAAGAAAACTCCGGAATCGGTTACTCGTTACAGTTACTTGGTACTAATTACTTTTTTCCAGCTCTTACCTGAGTAATTTCCTTTGTGACTACTTTTTACTTTTACTTCTTGAGTAAGACTATGTTAAAGTAGCGCTACTCTTACTTGAGTTCGGGTTTTGGCTAAGTCCGCCCGCCTCTGTGAATCGGTACCGCGTCCCTCCATCCACGATACTCTCCTCCCTCTTTCTCTGTCATCGTCTGGCTATTCAGTGTCCATGCTGACGCTGTAGCTCGGTGTCACTCTGACCCAAACAGTTAAACCGACCCTCTGATCGCCTCCGACTCCCACCAGCCTCCCACAGCTCTCCCAGCCTGCGCGGGCTGCTCCCCCGGTTCATCGCCTCCTTTTGGGCCTCCTGCTGCGGACCATGTGCGAGTGTCTGCGTGGGATATTCAGAGTCACCTGGACACCATCCTCCGATACAGGTAATACCGATTTCTATTTAGATAACATTTAAAAAGCAATTAAAGCTATATATATATGTGAAAGAGTATGACTTGTTTTCTTATTTGCTGAAAAACAAACAGATGTTTAGAAGAATCTGTTTATCCAACCGATATTGTTGTTAAAACCTGATTTTTTCTGTTTTGGTGGAAAATGCAAAGCAGAATTTTAACAATATTTAGGAGTGCTTAAGAAAAAAAGATATTGGTTCATATTACATTGCAATTCATTTATTTATAAAAGTAACAGTTTCAAACTAAATATTTAATTTGCAAGCTGGATACTTAGCAAGCTCAGAACTTAATATTTAGTGCGCAAGCTAGCAATTTAGCTCCAAACTAAATGGCCAGCTTCGTTACTAAATATTTTATCATCAAGCTAACTATTGAATATACAATCCTAATATTTAGCTTCAAACTAAATATTTAATAGCATGCTTGCTAATTGTTTAGTTAGCTTCACACTTACTATTTAGTGTGCTAACAACTAAACAACTAGCAAATAATTAGTTCCATGACTACTTCATGCATATCTAAATAATTAACTTAGTTCTGAGCAAGCTGAACATTTAGTGGACTATCAAAATAAAGGTTGGGTCTGATGAGCCTCTGAGCTAATATTTTATAAAAACAAAAAATGGCATTGTAATTCTTGCAAAATGTCAAATTTAGGGAGCTTTGGACATTTGAAGTATTTTCCTGTTTGTCAGGAGCTTAAAGGACCGTAACTATTTCATGATTCAAGAGTGTTTGTGTTCCAGTTGTCCTTTGTATTTGTTCTCCTATCATTTCTGGCAGCATTTATCTTAGTAGATGTTTAGCGGTTCCCACCAAAGAAATCTGTTGCAGAAAGTAAGGGTATAGTAGCGCGTTTCTTTCAGCAGATTTGTTTGGTTTTTGACCATTTCTGAGATCAGACACTGATGTTGGGCGATAAGGCCTGTATTACAGTATCCGCTCTAACTCATTCCAAAGTGCAGTTTGGGATCAGGAAATGAAATCCACAAATAAAATGAATGTTGGGAGCAGAAAATAGACCAAACATGTTTGTATATTGAACTATCACATATTCCCAAGGTAAACTCCTGGAATACAGCCTCACATCATGACCCCTAAAATGAAACAATCTAGTGTTCTTTTAGTAAACACTTGATCATTTGTAGCAAAGAATGAAAAATACTTCTAAAATCACAGGGTGAAAAGTTCAGCCTCTGTTGACTATTTTTTTTATATTAATTGATAAATAATTATACAGCAAAAGATGCTTAAAAGGATTTTGTTCTTTCATAATTTAACCAGGTGAAGCTAAAACTGCTACTTGAGGACTTTTGGTAGCAATGGGAAGTATTTACTCAGTTATATTTGCTTGAGTAACATTTTGGAAAATTTTACTTTTTACTTTAGTAAAAGTGTCTTGAAGTAGTGCTACTTCACCCACATCTGGTTCTGGATGGAACATATTTACAGAAAAATATGCTTTTTCTTAAATTCAAAATTTATATATGTTTTGTACAGTTTTGGCTTAATTGCAGCTCTGAGTATGTTGTTTTTCTTAGAGGAAACAGCCTTCATGTACTGTTTGTATAATCATGTAAGTTATCAATAATTAAATTTGTTGATGATTATTTCAATAATCGATTAATCACTACTAATCTGATTAATTGTTTCAGCTCAACTGTTTTATTTTAATGAATTATGTTGTTACTTTCAAAAAGAGAGAGGTGTGGGAGCATCAGCTGCTATAATGTGTAACTGTGGCAACAAGGTATGTATTTTACAATTGGGATTAGCTGTTTAGCATCTGAAAAGCTCAAATAATACTTGAACTCTGACCCCAGTTTCAAGAGAACTTGAATCGGAAGCTTTATAGATGCAGAGCAGAGAGAGAAGGAGGAAGTTCAAACCATCCCTTCAATCCATTATAATGTTCAGAGATCATATCCCCTACTCCAACATCTCTCTGTCTAGCTTTATAGCCAGGGTGCCAGTCAGAGATCTAAAGTCAATGAAATGGGTTAGCAGAGCTTGATAACAACTGGTGGTGTCATCCAGGACACTGCTGTCTGGAAATTGAGCTGGCAGCTCGTCATGAAGGTTGTATGAGACGTACAGCTAGTCTTCAGTCAGAGGCCTCTTCAGATTGGTTGAAAGACTGACTGCTTCTGGAGAAAGCATCAACATCAGCAACTTCTCTTTGAAGATGCGTGGATGATTTGAGTTACTTTAACATTTTTGATTAAATTAACTGAACTTGGGAGCATTAGTTTTATTTTGTTGTGGCTTTTTGTTTTCATCTAATTCAATTAGTTTTAATTAGTTTTTACAGTGTTTGCTAGTTTTTGTTAGTTAAATATTGTTTTCATTTAGCTTTTATTAGTTATGGTTGTAGTTTTAGTTTCTTCATACATTGGTTCATTTTTAGGTGCAGAATTCAGAAAGTATTGTTTTGTGATTATGTTTCCATTGATTGGGTTGTAATACTCAACAGAAGATACTATTTTAAAAACTGCATCCATTTACTGTTCAACAATCAACAAACTTTTCCATTTTACGTGCTAGCATTAGCGGCTCCAGGAGGATTGTGGAGGGCTGTAACTTGTCGACAGCTGACAAACTGGTTGGGAAAATAAAAATCAATTCCACAACAATTCAAAAGACTAACATATATATTTATAAGTTGGAAAATGAAGGATATTATATCTATAATTTTAGGTAGTTTATAAACACACATTATAGTTCCAGTTAGTTATCTTTTTTCCCCATTAATTACCATTTTCTCAATTTCAGTTGTTATTTTGCTAGTTTAGTTAACTATATTTACCTTGTTTGGGAACAAATGCACCATTTGTTGGTGACAATCGATTTTTCATCTGGTTCATTGACTGCTGCTCTACAGCGACATCTAGTGGTCCCAGTTGAAAACAGGAGAGGTAAACAGTACCGTCAGCCAGCTCTGATTTTCTGGCTGGTTTAAGTTCTGGCGGCGGCAGAGTTGTGTTCTGGTGAGACCTGCAGTAAAAATAAGACACCGCAGTGTGAAATAATCAAAATAATTTAACTATAAATTATTTAAAATAACAAAAAGTGATGTTTATAGTAATCAGACAATCAAACTCCCTCAGCCTGACTCCCAGTAGTAACTAGTTACTTTTACTCGGCTACATTTATTTGAGTAACTTTTTTTGAAAACAATTATTTTTACTACTCTGTGCTTTGAGTAATTTTATTATGAAGTATTTCCAGTCTTGAGTAAAATTTCTGTATTTTCTACCCACTGAATGAAAAACTAAAATATTTTAACCAGAACGTCACCAGACTCAGACACACACCTGCAGTTTCTGTTAAAAGTTTCATCAGTTTTTTGTTGACAGAAACTGATTTGGAAAAAAAAAATATATATATATTTTATCTATTATTTTTGAATTATTGTGATTTTCGTTCTTAAAATACCAAAATTTCAACTTAACTTTATATTTTGGTCTGTCTTATGATGTAATTTTTAAATATTAAATGATTTATAATTTGATCAGTTACTCAGTCCTTTAGTAGACATTTTGCCAAATACTTTTTACTCTAACTTGAGTAACATTTTTGATTATTCTACAGGATGATTTAGCTACAACTAATTCAAAAATGACAAAATTATGTTTTACAACAATCAGACTCAGAGTCTCTGCCTCCCTGTGACTCCCAGCTCTTGTTTCGGGTCCCAGGCCTGTAAATCCAGGCTTTGTGTTGGAGCTGGATGGAAACAATGACCCTGTTAGCTGACCGAGATCTGGCGGCCCGATCTGTGCTGACAGCATCTCCTGCCTTACAAACTGGCTGCTATCCGGATTTAAAATGAGAGGAAATGGCCAGCAGAGGTGATAGAGAAGAGTAAGAGTAGCTCTATTTCAACATGTTTTTACTCGATTAAGAGTATTTTGGTAAAAAGTCTACTCAATTACTGAGTTGCTGATCAAATTATCAATCATTTACTATTTAAAAATTACTCAGTCAGATGGATGAAATATAAAGTTAAGTGGAAATTTTGGCATTTTAAGGACAAAAATGACAGACATTTATATAAATGACAAAAAAATAGCAAAATCAGGCAAATCAGCTTTTCAATATAAAACTGAGTTCAACATTCATTAGTTTCATGAGTGCTGAACTCATGAAACTAATGATAATTGCCTCAGGTGAAAAGTATTTGAATTTTAATAATCAGAAACTTTCCAAGTCTGTTCTAGAAAATATGTAAAATTAATTTCAGGCTCCTTTTTTTAGTTTTGCAAATTCTAAACTTTTGGAGCTCAAACATTTTCAACATTTTTTCTCAAAAGTTTCTCAAATTAATCTCAAACTTTTAGGGGTTTTTTTGGTGGAAATTTGCTCCTCCTTTATTTTTTCCTATCGGCCATTCCCTAAAACGCCGTTGTACTCAACACAGTTTCAGTTGGGTTGGGAATCTTTTACTTTCCCACAGTTTGATTCAAAAGTGTGGTCTTGTTTGTGTTCCTAACAAACAAACAGCAACATTATTCCTTTTGCTTGGCTCTACTTCTGGTTGAATAAATAATTTAGGACTAATAACAATCTCTGTCTGGGTCACATGAGGTACTTGGATCCGAAAGGATTCACGCTGCCAAGCAGAAATTTAGTTAGAGATAAACACATAAAATAAATCATTCAGCTCGCAGCTGCAGCTGCCTCCCTTAAATGCATCACACTTTCTCTAAAATAAGATCCAAGGCCTGCAGTTTCTATTTTCAGCTATTAGCCTTAAAATAACTTCCTAACCAGAGAGTTGCTGTGAGCTCAAACAGAACTATCTAATTCAGTAAAATCAGTTTTTTATTATTTTATACAAATCCATAACATAAAATGGCTTATTTGACAAAAATACCAAATAAAAATGTCTAATTAATCAGTGACTGTTGCTGTAAGTTTGGGTACAGAAAGACACAAATTGTATAATAAACAGATATTCATCTACACTCATCATCACCATGAATTCCTGTGCCAGAATGTACATAGTAAAAGAAGGAGTACATTTCTGCCAGAAAAACTCAGAATATTTTCTAGAACAATCATGGAAATTTCTGACACTGGAAAGTCATAAATTTTGGAGAAAAAAAATCTGAAATTTTGAAATTAATCTCTGATTTTATTTGATTTTCAAATGTCGAAAATCTTTGACTCAAAATTTTTTGAGATTTTTCAGAAAAAAATGGAAAATTTATGAGCTCCAGAAGCTGAACATTTGTGAGAAAAAGCTCAGAAATTTTGAGATTAATCTCTGAAATTTTCTAGGAACAAACATGAACATTTTCGACTGTTAAAAACTTCTCTACAGAAAAGATTTTTCTGCAACTAAAGCTGCTTTAAGTTGTCATTTTAAATTTTCATTCATTTCTATTTAATTATATAAAACATCTTCATTCTGACGACAATCAGTTCTCTAAACAAGCCTGGTTCTGCTGCTTTATCAAACTTTTTCCTGTTTTCCTCCCTCTTTTAATCGCTGTGAAGCAGCTCCGCCTTTGCCTGCCCAAATATGGGCGTGTCAGTCCGGCCTTCAGCCAATCAGCTGCCTGGATTCGTCCCTCCAACAGATGCCATGGGTTTGGGCCAGGCCTGAGTTTCAGTGAGGGGAGCAACAAGCTGGCTGAAGGGGCAAAGGGGAACAGAAAGAGGGGGGAAAGAGATTTATGATTTAATTAGTAATAATTATAACAAGAAGGAGAAAAGCAACAAAGTGATGTGAGGAAGGAAAACTGTTTTCTGCTGCTGCAGGTGGAGGTGTGTCACATGTAAACCTCTGGAGGAAACACACTGAGGTTGGGAAGTAAAGGTAATTATCTATTTGTGATTTTTCAGCTAATTTAACAAAGCAGCAGCAACATTCAAACATTTTCATCTGACTAATTAATCTCTGGAAACGTTTAATTTAATGTTGCGTTTTGGCGGGACGGTTTACGCAGCAGTCTCCACTCTGCTGATTTTGGAGAGCATAACAATGGAGTGCTGTTTAAATGCTAAGACGGTTTTAGTTAGACAGCTGCCGCCTGTGTTTATTCCAACATGCCAGTGGCCGGGTACAAACACTCCAGCATTCACTCAGGGTTATGCTGTTTATTTGCAGCGTGACATGTCACTGGAATCTCGTTAAGCAACACACCAGACGTTTAAATGTTTTATATTTTACTGATTATTTGTTGTGTTTTTTGCTATGTGCCACCTGAATAATCAAAATACTTACTTGGTTTTAAAAGCGGCGCAGCTTCTAGGTGTCATTCTGTAAAATAGCTGCTTTCTGAATGTTAAACGGCGGCGGCAGCTGCAGGATGACGGTCATAGGATCTGTTTGGCCCCCAGTTCCAGCTCACGCCCTCCACCTGGTATGCGTGACGCCCCAAAGTGGGCGCAGCAGCCAAAACACTCACTCTGCTGCAGAGGATCTCCGGCGTTTCTGTGTCACAGTGTGACATAATGTGTCCGCCGGCAGCTTCTAGTGGCTGCAAAAACCTGATTTAAGATGATATTCAAGACTATGATAATCTGTCGTTTGGTGGTTTTCTACGGGAAGCCGATTGTAAAGCTAAACAATTAGAAATTAACAGCTGTAGTTTGGGTTATTTAGCTTTTTATGAGAGGAAAATATATGGAGGTTTATTTATTAAAGTCATATTTTCACCTTATTATTCATTAATTTATAAATATCACATTTTTAATGTAAGTATTTAATTAACAGGCTAAATATTTTACAAATTATGTAATTAGCAAGCTAATTATATAGTTTGTAAACCAACAAACATTAAGCTCAGAACAATATATTTAGTTAGTAAGCTAGATATCTAGCTTGCAAAGCAACTGTATAATTGGCAAGCTAAATATGTAGTGTATAAACTATATATTTAGTTTGTAAGCTAAATTTTTAATTTCAAATTAACCAGTTAGCAAGACAAACATGTATGTGACAAACTAAATGTTTAGCTAACTGTATATTTAGATAGCAAGCTAAGTAATTTGCTTACAATCTAGATTGAAACTGACACTTATAATAACATGGTAAAGACAAAACTTTGAAAAATGAACCTCCACTTTTTTAAATTGTTTTTCATATGACAGGCCAGATAATCCAAATTATTTTTGCTAATTTTTGATTTTAACTTTACAAACGGCTCCCCGTACTGTTGCCATGTATGTTTCGTGTTGCCATGTGAGATTCTGGGCAAAGGGAACAAACTGCATCACGAAGACCAAAAAGCACAGCTGCAACATTTAAAACATGCTGTAAGACCTGCGGATGAAGCCTGTTCAACGTCTTCCTCTGATCTTGTCCTCAGTTTCCAGATGTGCAGAACTGATGGAGGCATACGCCAAAAAAAACTGCAGCTGGAATTTAAATGAAACATGGCTCCACAAAATGTTGACTCAGAGGGCTGAAAACAAAAGCACTCCACACTTTTCAGATTATTACTTTTAATTTTCCTGCTGTATCCCAATAAATTACAGCAGCGAATTGGGGCCATTGCACATAGAAAAAGAGGAGGCAGATTTCTGCCAAAAAACTCTGAAACTTTGAGAAAAAATAAGGTGATTTCTGAGTTTGTAAAGTCTAACAGTGTTTTCTAGAAAACAGACAATATCCAAATAAAACACTTTAAAGTTTGTGGTTTGTATTGTAACAAAAAGTGAAATTAATACTTTTTGTAATGCTGTACATGCAAATCAACTGCTCCTGTTTCGCACTGATTCTGCAGAGCAGCAGGTAGTAGAAGGGAAATCCTTTCAGAAATGAGATGATGGATGATCATCAGTTTCCTGGCGACAAACTTTGGGCGGTGGGCAGCGGTTGGGCTTGGACCAGGACTTACGGGTCAAGTGGTGTCATGAGGAAACGCCGCCTGACTTATGTCGGAGCATGAAGTTTCCTCAGACAAGGAAGGAAAACTTAAATACGCCAACAAATGCAGCCCACATTCACTCCTTCAGGATTATATTGAAATGATTTTATTTGCAACAGGTTTTCTAGCTTCTGTTCCTGCATCTGATCCCATCAAACAACAGAAGCTGTTTGCGAGATGTGAATCTGTAAAACGTAACTCTGTTTCCTGTTTACGTGGAGGCATTTCCTGTCCTGAGGCAGACGCCTGCGGGTGTGCCGATGTTTAAAATTAGGGGGAACACCCTCTGATCTATCTCTGACAGATCTGGAAACTGCGCTGCTTGGATGTTGCTCTTATCTAAAGAGGCTGGAGGCTTCCCGAAACGTTCTGCTCCTACGGCCCCAGAGGGCGGCCATCTTGGATGGAGCTGCTGAGCATCGTGGCTTGTTTTAGCATTCATTCACCCAACTCATTGTTACTCAACATTTATTCACCTTAATCAAAATTTTAAATTGCTTCTAAGCAGCCAGTCAGGCGCTGGAAAAACCTAAAATCTTAAAAAGTATTTTTGTTCCACCTTCTAGTGAAAATTTCTTATTACATTTAAATAAGACAAAACTAAATTACAAGCAACTTTTCAGCAAAAAATAGGAGTTTGTTTTAAGTAAGTTTTTTAATATTGATTTTAAAAAAAAGTTACAGTTTTACTAGTAGATTATTCCACTTATTTGAAATTCAACAGGCACTGTGCCGTTACCCGGCAACCCTGGCCAAGCCCAGCCAGTTACCTAGCAACCCACATTTAGTTTCACTGGCAGATTATTTCACTTTTTAGCAGTGAAACTAGTACTTTAAAAAAAATCAAAATTAACAAATTATTGACTTAAAACAAGCTTCTGTATCTTGCTGACAAATGACTTGTAAGTTAGTTGTGTTTTATTTCAAGTGTGCTAAGATATTTCCCCTATATCTGACCGAAAATCAAAAATAGTTGGTAAGATTTTGTGTTTGTTGTGTTTAAACATGTGGATGAATAATGTCTTTTTGTACCCAAAGAAATGTTGCATGTAGATTTTGTTCATGAAAATGGAAAAGGTTTCCAGTTTTCATTTTTCTGAGATTTCAAAACGTTGGGTTTTTCGTGCTACAAATTATCTCGGTACACTGCAAAAACAAAATACTACAAACTTGTTTCTTGCGAAAATATCTTCGTACAGTTGAAATAACACAAAATTAACTTACAAATAACTTTTCAGCAACATTGGAGTTTGTCAATAATTTCCTAATATCGATGACTAAATCCATTGGCAGATTATTTCACTTAAAACAAAACCTTTTTCCCATGTTTGAAGTGAAATAATCTGCCAGTGGAAGCAGAACTGGGTTGCTAGGCAACGGGTTGGGCTTGGCTGGGGTTGCCAGGTAACGACGCAAGATATTGGAGCTTGTTTTAAATAAATAATTTTTTAATATTAATGATTATTGGCACCACTGTTAGATTTTTTTAACTTATAACATTTTTCCCAAAAGTGAAATAATCTGTCACTAGAACTATCACCGTTTCATCAATATGAAGGAATTATTCACTTAAAACAAGTCTTCTGTAATTTTTTAGAGACACAAGCTTCAGCTTATGTTTTGAGTTTAGGAGTCTGAAAGATAACGTTACTGGATAAATGATTCCTCTGAGACGTGTTGGGAACATGGAGAGCTGCATTCAGCCATCTGATGTGTTTACAGTTAGCGTAGCGCCCGGAATAGAAACAGCTTCCCCTCCTCCAGACGTGTGATTGTCCTAAAATTAGATCCAAAAAAGAAAAAAAACTACTTTTGGTGCTATCTGCCCAGACTGCCACCAATTGTGAGAAAGTTCAGCGGTATTTCCTGAGTGTGAACTCTTGCGCACGCGGGAGAGGAGAAAATATTTTTGTCTGCTATCTGGTTTCTGCTGATAATACCTCGCTCTACAAATAAATCCCAAACACGTCCTCAGCTGTCTGTCATGCGCTGGAGGAGGCATTATTATCAACCGATTAAAGCTCAGCGTGGGGCCGACAGCTCCAGTCGCTCCAGTTCAGGCACAGCTGAGCCGACTGCCGGGTCCACCGACCTGGAGGAACCTCAGAGACGGGTCAGGACCTTCCTTCATATGACCTCTGGTTTGACCTCTGCTCAGGCAAACAGAGAGGATGGCTCGTGAAGTGAAAGGGTGAATTTGGGAGTGACTGGAGACGTGAACTGTGGAGTGCAAATGCATGATGCAATAGGGATTTTAAAAAAAAAAGGAAAATGTCCAAGTTTCAAAATTCAAAACTTTTCAACTTTTGGAAAATTTTCAAGTTTAATAATTCAAATGTTTCGACTTTTATGTTTGAAAACTTTTCTTAGTTTCAGAGGAAGAAAATACTGACTTTTTCAAAAACAAACAAAAATAGTTTCAAAAGTAAACATTTTTTGATGTTTTAAAACCTTAAAACTTTTGGAAATTTTCCAAATTTTAAGTCAAAGATGTTAAAATTTTGTAAATTTAGGGTTTTATTTTGTTTTTTTACAAAATTTCTTAAGCTAAAAAAATTCACTTTTGTTCAGCACATTTTTGACTTTTCAAACTTTTTTCTTTCAGTTTTTTGTAGAACAACCTGAAATGTTTTAGAAAATATTTTCTTTCCAAAATTATGATGCACCGTCGTCATAATAAGCTTCTCTCAGCTTCCTGTTTGCAAACAGGAAGTGAAAAGAACAGAGCAGAAAGGCTCGCCAAAGTAAGACAGGAAAATATCAGTAAGAAATTCAAACTGAAGACAACAAAGTCCATCACATGTCATTTGTCATTTACAACCTTCCTCTAAAACATTTAAAGCTCACAGAGGGAAAGAAGGAGGCTGACACAAACGGAAATGTTTCTTCTTTTACACTTTATGAGGAATAACTAGCTGAGTCGCTTCAGGGCTTTTAAACTCTTCTGTTAATAAAAGCAGCTGCAATAACAAACCTGCTGCGGACGAGTTAATCCCGCTGCTGTTAAACAAACTGCGGCTCCAGCTCTCCTCGGCTTCCTTATCTGCAGGCTCAGACCTTCACAACACGTCGCAGCCGCCGGCGTGAATCATAAGAAGGTTTTACACTTTTTTGCTCTAAAATGTTAATTTCACTTTAAGAAACTGTCTGCAGAAATAGTCGCAGTAACTTCTTAAATCCGACATGTCAGATTATTTTCCAAATGTTTTCCTTCTGTTTTCTGTGAGAGAAGTGAGGAAGGCAAGATGAAGAAGTATTAATTTTTAAAACCATTCTCGGCAATTTATAACAAGATTTTGCCATAAATGTTTTTCTCCTTCGAATTGCAAACCTTTCAAACTCAGAAATTTCTTTTTTTTTCCTAAAAAAAATCTCAGATTAATAAGAAAACATCTGATTTCTAGCAAATCTTCCACTTTTAATACTTCTCTGGAAGAAAACTTTTCCAGAAAAAATCCTGATTTTTTTTCTAGGTAATTTAATAAAAATAATAACAAAATTGCCTTTTTTTTATCTCAAAACTTTAGTTGTTTTTTTAGTATTTTTACAGCAGAATTTTTATTTTAAATATTTTTTCAGATATTTTTTTGGTGTCTATTTTTTTTATCCAATGGCCCTGACACGTCATCGTAATATAAGCTTCACTTAACAGAGGCAGCAATAAATCTTTGCAACAGATTTTCTCAGTCAGTGTAGAAACAGAAAATCTGCCGCAGTCATGCCAAAATAAAATAAATTAGTTATTTCAAATCAGTGGATGTGTAAATATCTTAAGATACAGAGAAATAAATGAGGAATCGTTGAGTGAAACTTGTTTTAACGACTGAAGTGAGTTTAGGTGAAAAATATCTGCAGTTCCTGCTGATTAGTGTCTATATTCAAATAATCTGTGAAAGAAATCTTCATTTAATCGCCTTTTCTGCAATAGGAATGTTAAATGTGGTCCTTAGATTAGCCGAAGTTATCAGGAAGAAGAACTATCATGGCCGCTGCACCTGCATGCAGTATGCAGGAGGTCGGAGGTCAAAGCTCTCTCTGGCATTTGCTGGGCGTGTTCAGGCCTGCAGATGTGAGTCGGATCTATAATAAGATTGAGATGCGAGGCATTTCAGATCATCGCCTTGTCCTGCGCCGCTCCGCCATTCCTCAGCTCCACGCAGGGAGCGCCGCCTCCTCCACCTGCTGCTGTCCGTCCCGCCTGCAAATCAGCAGCAAACGTGCATAAATCTCCCATCTCAACTTTATTGTTTCTACTCTTTTTTCCAAGAAACGTCAATATTTTTTGTCCCTTCGCTTCATTCTTTAAGATAAATTTACTGTTTTGCAGCGACGGTTGCAGTAAATGTGATGCGTTAGTTTTTTTAAGTGTTGGACTCCTGATATCTTCAGCACAAACAGGAACCCACGCTGGAATATACGCACAAATTTACACACACGGATCGGTTTTCCTCTTCACACACACACACACACACACACACATATATAGCAGAGTTAAGGCAGTTAAAAAAGAGATCACATGAAGAAGACAGGACTCTGAAGAATGAGATCTATGCAACACATAAACTGCAACTACGACAGCATATCAGAGCCAAAACAGGAGAAAATTCTCTCCAAAAAACTCAGAAATCTTGAGATGAATCTCAGACATTTTCTAGAAAAAAAACAGGACAATTTCTGAGTTATAAAAGTCAAATATGTGTGATAAAACTACAAAATTAGTAGCGTAGTTACTGAACTATGACCAAACTATGATGGTGTTTTAGTGCCATTGTTCATAAAAAAGAGTAAATTTCGTGCAAAAAACCTCAGAAATTCTTAGATTAGTCCCTGAGCTCCGAATGTTGAGAATTTGCAAGAAAAAATTAAGAAATTTTGAGCTTTTTCTCACGAACTTTCCAGAAGCAACATAGAAATGTCTGAGCTCCAAAAGTTCTAAATTTGCATAAAAAATTTAGATTAATCTCAGAAATTTTCTCAAAAAAATTGGGAAATTTCCAAAGTTAAAAATTCCAGACATTAGCGAAACCTCTTCATGACTTTCTAATATTTAGATTATACCAAATTTTATAATGATTTTGTTTAAGGATCAGAACACAAAAAAAAAACACTTTACCTTTTGAAGTTTTGTTTTTCAGTGCTAAATTGTCCATATATTTCCATACACTCTAATGCACAAAAAAGCAATATTTTCAGTTCAAAAACCATTTTGCTGCTAAATTACTGAATAAACAAACATGAGCTAATCAACAAAAATATTTATTCTGTTATTTGGGCTATTTAACCATGAAATTGGTGCAAAGTGTTGTTGTACTAATTTAGCTTTCAGGTGGAAATTAAACTTATTTAGAAATGTGGACGTTAACATTAGCATTAGCATCTGTGCAAGTGCTACATATTTAGCATTGAGATGCTATTATAGGCTAACTTCTTTTAGCACAACGACAGTCCAGGCCGATGGTTTTTTAGAGCCGAGAGTAGCGGCTTGGTTGCTCATTGCTGTTAGCGGAAGTAGCTTGTGTGTCCGATTTACGGCTGTACTAGAAACTTGTTTATACAAAGGTTCCGCTTTGCAAGAAATAAAAGAAAAGGCAATTAATTGCATTAAAGTTAAGTAATGCAATGAATTCTCTGGTTCTAATATGCAGATATAGAAATGAAGTAATTATCTTTACTGTTTTAAGTAAAAAACTTGGACTCAGTAAGAATTTTGTCTCACTGATGAGACAAAATTTACTCCAGTTGGATATTTTGCAGTTTTTATCTGCAGTGGTTTTGTTTATCACGCCTTATTGTTTGCCCACATGTCCAAATTATCATTTTTTATGAGCAGGTCGCCGTTCCCCATTGGTTGTTTGCTCTGTTTCTTATCAGCCAGACTTTATGTGAGCTGCGTTAGCTTGTTGGAGGAGTTGTGTAAACGGCTCAGGCTCATGTAGCCGACTCAGAGGAATGACCGACGCTACGGAAAGAATGTAAAGACCGCCAGAAGCTTGAAGCTGCTGGCCTTGCTTCTATATCAGATCCTTTAGCTTCACATGCTAAGCCTGACATGAACACCGTCTTCAGAGTTCTGCTTGGAGCCAATTACTGCTAAACAGTTTTTTTAGGTCATGATTGTTTACTCCTCTTGAGTTTTTCTGATGTTTTATTTTATGTTTCAGACTCTGATATTGACCAAGACGACAGCCATGTTTACAGCCAGACCAGAAGTCAAGCCGTGAGTAAACAAACACATTAACTCACAATATTTGGACTCAAGTATTGATGTTTTGGAGACATTTTTAATCAGAAACGTTGGTGCTGGTGTGCAATCCAGGACAAACTGGTAGAGTTTAGTTTAGCTCTGCTTTGGAAATGTTTGAAGGTGAAGTGGATCAAAATCATATTTTTATTAAAAGTAAAAAGTCTATTCAAGAACTGATCAAATTATCTGTCATTTAATATTTAAGAATTACGTCATCAGACAGATTAAATGTAAGGTTAAATGTAAATTTTGGTATTTCAAGGATGAAAATGACAATAATTCATATAAGTAACAAAATCAGGCTAAATTAAATGTTTCCAAATCAGTTTATTTTATTAAAAAACTGAAGAAACTTTAACAGGATCTGCAGGTGTGTCTCTGTGTCTGGTGAATCTTTGGTTAAAACATGTTTGGTTTTCATTCAGAGGGAAGAAAATCCAGAAATTTTACCCAAAAGTAGAAATACTTCATAGTATTATTACTTAAAATACAGTGTTAAAATACTCTTAAAAAGTAAATTTTTTCAAAAGTTACTCAAGTAAATATGACTAGTTATTACCCAACTCCACTTACATCTACTTGAGTGATTTTTAAAGGGAAGGTTGATGTGCTAAACATTTTCAAGTTAGCAAAAAAGCAGATTAGCTAATTAGCATACCCACCACAGCTAGCAGCTAATTACCTCACTCTAATCATCCAGTTATTGAGATTTTGTGCCAGTTTTGGTGCAGAAAATGTAGCCATTGTTTGAATTAGGTGAACACACACAAGGTCAGCTGTTTATTTTCCTCTTGCATGTTGAAGAGTGACTTCACCAAATTAGCAGTTGTAGAATAAGAAAGAAAATCAAAGTGGATGAAACTGGGCTGAACTCTGTGTCTCATGCAGGAGTAATCATAACAGTATCACTATTTTAGGAGCGGAAACTTGCTGCTGCGGTACCGGTCGCACCAGCAAAGTGTCGGGACGCAATGTTTTCACAGGATTTACCGTGCAAGAGTTCATGAGACAAAAATTGGAAGGAAATATGGCAGACGGGGTCATGACACGCTTCCTCCAGAACGGGGGGGAAGAGGTGAAGCAATCCGAATCCAGCTCAGCCGAAAGGCAGCAAACCCGGTGGAACCAGAGCAGGAGTTTATAGTTTTATAGTCAGAACTCTTCACTTGACATTTTATTGATTTTAGCATCTGTACAGATGAGACGCTGTGATTGGATTTTCATTTCAATCGCACCAAGAATGTTTGAGTTTCCAAAGATGGGAGACGCTTCTGGTTCTGGTTCTGGTTCTGGCCTGCTCTTCACCTCCAGAACCAGAACCAAGTATGGAAAAGCATTCAGCTTCTATAGAAGCATATATGCGCCACAAATCTGGAGTAAACTTACAGAAAACTGCAGAACTGCTGAAACATTGAGTTCCTCTGGCTAGAGTTTCATTTGATTAATAATAAATGGAAAACTCACCAGCATATTTGATGTTTGCTGATCATTTTAACGACTGCGCTAACAAAATATGATTTCTGTTATTATTTGATGTTTTTTTTTTTTCATAATGTGAAGCTCTTTGAACAGCTGTGTTGCTGAAAATATGCTGTACAAATAAACTTGATCGATCGATTGATTGATGGATTTCTGCACTCAGGTGAAAGAGAAGCGGCGGTCTCCCCCCTCTACCAGATCGCCCTCGGCCTCGCAGCGCAACCCTCACCACAGCGGCACCGCGGACGACCAGGAGAGCCCAGAGAGAGTGGTGAGACACATAACACCACCGTCTCCACATTCATAGGAAAGCGTGTTTAGAAACATTCTTATGAACGAACAAACAGATCCTAATCCCAGACAGATGTGAGGAGAGTACCTGAAAATTACTTAGCTGCAGTTATTACAGCTGGAAACTAGAGATCAGCCTGAAATCTGGGTCTGAACATTCAGAACCACATAAAGCCAGTTATAAAGTCGGCCTTCTATCAACATCTCCAGGATTAGAGGATTAATGTCTCAGCCAGTTCTAGAGAAACTCATCCATTCATTTGTCTTTAGTCGCATTGATTACTGCAACAGCGTCTTCACAGGCCTGTCCAACAAATCAATGAAACAGCTTCAGCTGATCCAGAACGCTGCTGCTGTTGTTCTGACTAAAACCAGGAAGATGGAGCACATAAACCCAGTTCCACAGGCCTTCCACTGAGAGAATGACTTTAAAATACTGTTGTTAGCTTACAAATCACTGAACGGCTTAAATACATTAAAGATCTGCTGGGGTTGTATCAACCTTCTGGTTCTGCTCCGCACCCAGAACCAGAACCAGACATAGAGAAGCAGCATTCAGCTTCTATGCACCACAAATCTGGAACAAACTGCAGGTTTTCTACCATTTGTGCCAGCTTTCCTTTGAGGAAATCTACCAGTTTCTGCTTTTATAGTCATTACTTTCACATTATTGATCGCCTAAGATAAATGCTACGTTGAGTCGCCCACAAAATGTGACTTTTATTTTTCTGTCTGCATGTGCAGAAGGAGAAACTACATGCAGAGCTGAAGCAGGTGTTGAGTCAGAAAAGAAGTAATTTACGAGAGTCGACCTGCAAACTGGCCGAACCAGAGATGGATTCAGAGTCTGCAGAAGAACAGACAGTAAGCAGGGCAACATTAATCACACATTTTGATTTATAAATGGGTTTTCAGAAAGTTAATTCTGTTAACACAGGGTTTCCCACAGAAACCTACACCGGTCATCCAGCGGCTGTCTGTGTTTTTGAGTTAAAAAACGTTTAAAATAGGCGGAAAATGTGAAAATATGACAAAGTCATTGTAAATGTGTTATTGGAAAACATTAACAATCCTAAAAACACCAGAAATAAAGTCTTTAAAAAACAGCAAATATTAAAAATAAACAATTCTCGGTCTGGTGGCAACCCTGCAACACCAAACCCACATAAAAACATCTGCAGCGTATCTGGATGTGAGGATTTATTTTTCCTGTGTTTGTTAGAGTGTGGAGGAAATCTCCAAGGCCGTGGAGATCGTGGTGGAGACGGAGGCGGAGGCCGGAGCCAGCGGCTACAGCGTGACGGGTGGAGGACAGCACGGCATCTTTGTCAAAGACGTCCTCAAAGACTCTCCGGCTGCTAAACACCTGAGTCTGCAGCAAGGTACCGTATTCCCCGGACTATAGGGAGCACCGGATTATAAGGCACACCGCCAAGGAATCGTCTGTTTTCAATCTTTTTTCATATATAAAGCGATCAGGACTATAAGGCGCATTTTCTAACCCTTCAGGTCCAGTAGGTTGATTCAGGTTTACTGTATTTATTCTAACAAAAGAGGAAATAAAGGTTGTGGCTAACTTCAGTTCAGCAGCTTCAGTTACAGACAGTAGCATAAAAATATCCTATAGTGTATTTAACATAAATTCATATCATTAATCCACATAACTAACCCCAACTTTAACATAAATAACAATGAATATGTGTTTTAGTACAGGAAATAAAATCACACATGCAACAAAGATTATCTCACAGTTCATAACTGAAACATTAGTTTGTATAAAAAAATTAAATCTTACCTAACAACAGGAAAACTTGGTGTCTTTTTTTATTTATTTATTTTTAAAAACAGCAAACATCATAAGCCTGCTATGACATATTAAGGCCGTTGTAGAAAACAATAGTTGTGCATTTCTGCCAAAAAGCTTTTCCAACCGTTTTGAGAGTAATCTCAGACATTTGCTAGATATCATAAATTATCCACCAAAAATTTAAAAGTTCTGTATTTCAAATGTTGAAACTTTTCTTTAACATTTTTGAGCTTCTATATCTGACTAAAAAGTTACTTGTAAGTAGTTTTGTCTAATTTCAAGTGTACTAAGAGAATTGCACTAGAAACAGCATTAAAATACTTGGTAATATTCTGTGTTTTTACAGTGCAGTGGAGCAATTTGTGGTAAAACCTAAATGTTGCTGTTCATAGTTGCTCTCGCTGATTTTAAGGCAGTTTTTGATGTGCAAACCTGGTAGAAAGTGCAGCAAAATTTGTTTCTGGAGAGCATCGAGTCATGTCGGTTAAATAGAAATCCAGTTTTTAATGTTAAAACGCACGGAAAAGTGCATCTTAACAGAACATAATTTCAAATTTATGACAAATTTTGCACCATAACTGGTGAGTATTTGCTGATTCACAGGGAATACTTTGCGACCGGTAGCTCTCTCGTGTGATTAGTTTGTAAGATCATGCCAAAAATGTTGAGAGCAATCTCAGAAATTTGATAGAAATTTCTGAATTTCAAACGTCAAAATGTTTTCTTTTGAAAACTTTGAAGTTTTCTAGAAAATTTCTGAGATTAATTACAAGATTTCTGAGTTTTTGTTGGAAATTTACTTCTTTTTTCTATCAACAAAGACCCAAAATACACCATCGTAAAAATCCCTCACGTGTTTTGTATGTAATATAAATATTGGGCTATGTTAGTTACTTGATTTTAGGTTTTTTTTTTTTTTTTTTAACAAACAAAAAGTTTGGACACCCCTGGACTTTAACCTACAACACCGATTAGCTCCTCAAATGAAATTAGGGTTCAAATTTACAGGCTGCGAGTGAGTTATCAAGTCAATTATGTTCAGAAACTGACTCCTTGTCTTCATTTTCCTCATGCCTATGTCAAAATAAAGGTTGGTTTTATAACACTTTGCGATGGTAGGCAGGTATCTACAGCACAAACATGATCAGCTTTGCAGTTATGCACCTGATATTGGTATTTTCTGATGCACTGATTGGTTTATAACCTCCTCTCTGAAGGTGATCAACTGCTGAGTGCAAAGGTCTACTTTGACAACGTGCGCTATGAAGACGCCCTGAAGATCCTTCAGTGCGCAGAGCCTTATAAGGTCAGCTTCCAGGTCAAGAGGACCGTTCCTAAAGCTGACGTCAGCGTCCGGCCAAGAGTTCCCAGCCTGGAGGTCAAAGGTCCCAAGGCCAAGATGGCTAAAATGGTAACCAGATATTTTCTTAAACAGACTTGCATTTTAAAGGAGGAACAGGTTGACCTAATAGTTCTGTTTTCGAACTGAACTTGGAGAGAAACAACTAATTGTTCTCCCTCTACTGCTACTAACTTTTACAACAACCATTCCAGTTGTTTTGGATTCCCCTCCATGTTTACATCTCCTCGCTTTCTGATTGGCGTCACATTCAACAGGCTGCGTTTTCAGGAATAACTCCACTATAACTGCAATATCGTCCCAAAACAGTCCAACAAAAATATCCTTTAAGTTACAAGGAGGTTCAGCAAAAAAAAAAAAAAAAAAAATGCTGTTCGAAACTTGTCCAAATTGCGTCGATCCACTAAAATACCACATTCAGTAAATTTGCTTTTCTGTTCCAGAGTGTGAAAGGCATGAAACCGTTTAAGATTCAGAAGAAAAGAGGGGGTCGTTTTGGTCTGAAGAGGCTGAAAGAGAAGCGCAAGGAGGAGCTAGTGATCGAGGGAACGCCCCCATCAGCTGAAGTTGACGTGGAGTTTTCACTTCCTAAGTTAAACCAGAGGAAAAGTGACGTAGAGGTCAGAGGAACAGGAAGCGTTGCAAAGACAGACAGGAGGATCAGGTCAGTTTAACTCCAGCAAATGCTGTTCTGGTTGGATGTTAAATTCATATCCGGGTTTCTGCTTACAGTTCGGACTGTGGGTGTGTTTTCAGGTTCCCCCATATGAAAGCGAAGGGACGCAGTGGTGAGGGGGGAAAACTGGAACTTGAGGGACCCGAGAGCGTCCCTTCGTCTGAAATACCTGGAGCTAAAGTGAAAGCCAAAGGAAAGGGACACAAGTTTGGGATCGTATTTCCCAAGACGAAACACGCAAAGTCGGGTTCTTCCACGGGAAGCGTGGAGCTCCGGCCTCCAGAGATAAGCGTCCAGCCGCCGTCGGTGGAGGTCGGTTTGTCGGGTAAAAAAGACAAAAACGTGGAGAAGAGAGGCTCAAAGTTTAGCCCCCCAGATGTGGAGTTTGCCCTCCCCTCAGGAAAAGCCGAGGCGTCTCTGCCCAGCGCGAAGGGAAGCGCGGAGATCAAGGCTCCTAAAGTAGACGTCAAAGGAGAAGCTGATGTCGGCAAGGAAGATGCAAAACTCAGAATACCAAAGTTGAAACTACCCAAAATCAGACTCTCACGCCACTCGGATGAGATTGACGGTGAAATCAAGGTGAAAGCGGAGGGAATGAAAGTACCTCACGCTGACATCAAAACTCCAGCAGCTGAAATTAGAGGTGATGGAGAATTTAGTGTTCCTAAAATGGAGGTGACCAAACCAAAAATTAAAGGAGACGTATCAGGAAAATCTGCCTCAATTCAAATGCCGTCAGTTGATATTTCTTTGCCAAAGGTAAAGGGAAAGTCTGGCACAAGTTATTCAGTCCAAGGGGTTGAAGGAGCAGGGAAGTCAGAGATCAACATGCCTGCTGTCAGTGTCTTGGTACCTGATGCTGGCCTGGAGTTTGATTCGGGCCAGAGAATTCCTGATGAAGTGGAAGGAACTGTGAAAGGGCCCAAAATCTCTCTGCCAAAGGTTGACATCGCCTTGCCAAAGATGGAAGCTCCTGGTGTCAATATTAAAGGGCCGGGAGGTGGAGGAAAGTTCAACCCACCTTCTGTTGACGTCTCTTTTCCAAAGATGAAATCAGACGGCGCGGATGTGGACATGGACTATTACGTTGGTGGTGACGGAAAGTTTAAACTGCCTGATTTTGACGTGACTCTTCCTAAAATGAATTCACCGGACGTAGAAGGAGACGTGGAAGTGGGATTCAAATTGCCCAAAGTAGATTTAACTCTTCCAAAAAGCAACGCAGGAGCAGCTTACAGTGAAGGAAAGGGAAAATTTCAGCTGCCGTCTGTTGATGTCTCACTGCCTAACCTGAAGGCAGGCAAGGTGGAAGTCGGCACTGAAGGCCAAAAAGTGAAAGGTAGCAAATTTGAAATGCCTGGTATTTCATTGCCTAAAGGAGGAATAAAGGGAGACATCAAACTCCCAAAAATGGCAACAGCTGGAGCTGAGGTTGACATTAAAACTGCGCCGCCATCAGCAGCTGTTTCTGGACCTAAACCCAAGGGTGAGCTTGACATTGAAGGAAAAGTCGAGGGAGGCAAATTCAGCGTGCCTTCTGTAAACATTTCTCTCCCTAAAATGAAACTTCCTGAAGGAGATGTGAAACTAGAAGCTCCCGAACTTCCAAAGATCGACCTCTCGCTTCCGACATCAAGGGAACAAGGCGGTGTGGATCTGGAGGGAAAAGGTGGGGCCACATTTAAGATGCCAACATTTGACATCACATTTCCTAAGGGGAAAACCGAAGACAGAGAACTAGATGTTAAAGAACCTGCAGTCAAAGGAGGAGCAAAATTCAGCATGCCATCTCTTGACATTTCGCTCCCTACAATAAAACCACCTGAGGGGGGAGCTGAAATCCCCATTGAAGGTCCTGAATTTCACATCAAATCACCTGCAGCTAATGTCAATTTGAAAGGAACCGGGATCAAAGAAGGGAAAATGAATTTGCCTACAAAAGATATTTCTCTTCCAAAAGAAAAAGTAGAGGGGAAGATAACTGTTGAAGGAAAAGGAGGGAAGTTAAAGACGCCTTCACTTGATGTGTCCCTTCCTAAAGTGAAGATGCCTGAGGAAAACATTGAAATTGGAGGAAAGGATATTGATGTCTCACTTCCAAAAGAAAAATTAGATGTGGACATAGGAACCAAAACTAAAGGAGGGCTTTTTCATTTACCCTCAGTTGACGTTTCCCTACCTAAAATAAATTCAAAGCGAGGTGAAATCAACTTCGCAGGGCCAGACGTAAAACCACCAACTATCGACATCTCCCCACCACAGGGAGCATTAGAAGCTGACGTTGATTTTGATGATGAAGGTAAAATGTCTGGATTCATTGTGCCATCTGTAGACGTTGACTTACCCACGGTTAAATTTCCAGAAGGAGATGTAAACTTTCAAGGTCCAAAAGTCAAGGGTGACAAATTTGAAATGCCCAGAATTGATCTCTCATTGCCTAGAAGGAAAAAACATGGAAACATTGATATTGACATCCACTCTGGAGTAGATGGAAACTTTGAAATACTTTCTGATGATACTAAAGGAAAAGGCAAATTTGGTGTAAATATTAAAAGACCGGAGGGAAAAGCAGGAAAACTCACAATGCCCAAATTTAAAGTTTCAGCTCCAAAATTGAATATACCAGAGGAAGATGTCAAAGTACAAGGACCAGACATTAAAGGAAAGATTGAAATGCCAGCTGTTGGTATTTCGCCTTCTGAAGGAACAATAGGAGATCTTGACATTGACGCTCATGGCGCAAAAGGAGCCAAATTTCACATGCCTTCGTTAAACATTAACCTTCCAAAGATGAAATCTAGGGAAGCTGGTATTGACGTTAAAGGTGAAGGAAAAACATTTGATGTGCCATCAATGGATATTGCAGCACCTACAATAAAATCTCCAGAGGTAGACGTCAGCCTCCAGGGTCCAGATGTTGACATTTCACTTCCAAAACCAAAAGCTGATTTTGAGATTGATGTTAAAGACGCTGAAATAAAAGGCGGAAAGACAAAAATGCCAACATTTGACATTTCAATGCCAAAGGTAAACTTTCCCGAAGGTGAAGTCAAAGTAAAAGGTCCTGACTTCAAGGGCAAGAAGATTGAGATGCCAGACATTGATATTTCGCTGCCTAAAGGAAAATCAGATGTAGAAACTGATGGGCATGGCTGGAAAGGCGGGAAGTTTCACATACCCTCAGTTGATTTTTCTCTACCAAAGATAAAAGCTAAAGCGCCAGAGGTCAATATAGAAGGGCCTGAACTTAAACAAGGAGACATCAACATGCCTGACATTGACATTTCTCTTCCAAAAGGAAAAGCTGATATCGACCTCAATATTGAAAGTACTGAAGGAAAAGGAGGAAAATTCAAAATACCCAAATTTGATATTTCCCTTCCAAAGACAAACCTTCCAGAGGGCCATGTTGATATTTCTCTACCAAAAGTCAAAGGAGAAGCTGACATTGATGGTCACATTGACAAAGAGGCCAAGTTTCAGCTGCCTTCTCTTGATGTTTCTCTCCCTAAAATAAAAGCAAAAGGAGCTGATATTGATCTCGAAGGTCCAGAACCAAAAGGCGACATCACTCTACCAAAAGGCAAAGTGGAGGGTGATCTCAGCCGCAAAGGCCCTGATGTAAAAGGAGGATTTAACTTGCCAACTGTGGACATCTCATTTCCCAAAGAAAAAACTGAGTTTGATGTTCAAAGTTCAGGTGTAAAGTTTAAAGTGCCAAAATTTGATGTCTCCTTGCCCAAAGTAAGTCTTTCAGAGGGGGATATCAGAGTAAAAGACCCAAATATCAAGGGACAGAAGCTTGAGATGCCAGACCTTGATATATCAATCCCAAAAGGAAAAGCAGAAGGGGAAATTGAAGCCGGAGGTCATGCCAGTAAAGGCAGCAAGTTCCAAATGCCCTCAGTTGACATTTCTCTTCCTAAAATAAAAGGTAAAGGACCAGAGCTGAGGGGTGAAGTTCAAGGTGGAAAGGTAAATTTGCCTTCAGTGGATGTTTCTGCACCTAAACTGAAGTCTCCTGAATTAAATGTTGGCCTTCAAGGTCCGGATGTGAATGTTGATGTGGAGGGTGATGTTAACACTGAAGGAATGGACATAAAAGGAGGGAAGTTGAAGATGCCAAAATTCGACGTTTCTTTACCAAAGATTACGCTTCCAAAGGTTGATTCCAACGCTGAAGGTCCAGAGATTAAAGGAAAAACAAAAATTACAGCTGGTGATATTTCACTTCCAAAAGCTAAGGGACCAGAGATCAATTTTGAGGGTCCTGAAATTGAAGGTGGGAAGATAAATTTACCATCTCTTGATATTTCTCTTCCCAAAACACAGTGTCCTGCTATAGATGCTAGTCTCAAGGCCTCTGATGTAAAGGGAGGAAAAATCAAAATACCTGCTGTCAATGTCTCCCTCCCTAAAGGTAAGGTTGATGGCGACTTTGATGTTGAGGGCCCTGAGATGAAGGGCGGGAAGTTTAAATTACCAAAATTTGATATCTCCTTACCAAAGGTTACTCTCCCAAAGACTGATGTCAGTGTTGAAGGGCCAGACATGAAAGGAGAAATGGAAGTACCATCTGCTGATATTTCACTGCCCAAACCAAAGACAGATGTAGAAGTTGATGTAGGCAGTGGTAAAAGCAAGTTTCACTTGCCCTCGGTTGATATCTCTTTTCCTACAATCAAAGGAAAGGAAGCCAATGTTGATATTCAAGGACCTAAAATCAAGTCTTCAGACATAGATATTACCATCAAAGGCCCTGACATTGAAGGAGGAAAGGTTGACCTACCAAATGTGGATGTTTCACTTCCCAAAGGTAAAATAGAAGGCAATGTCGAGGCAGAAGGAACTGAAATGAAAGGAGGAAAATTTAAGATGCCAAAATTTGATGTTTCTCTCCCAAAGATTACCGTCCCAAAGGTTGACATCAATGTTGAAGGACCAGATGTGAAAGGGAAAATTGAGAAGCCGACCACTGATATTTCATTACCAAAAGCAAATATAGATGTAAATGTTGAAAGCGGTAAATGGGGAAAATTTCATATGCCCACAGTGGATTTCTCTCTTCCACGGGTCAAAGCAAAGGGAGCTGACATTGAGATTGAAAAACCTGACATTAAGGGTGAGTTGTCTCTCCCTAAAGGAAAGTGTCCAGAAGTAGATATCAGTCTTAGAGGACCAGAGGTTGAAGTAGGAAAGGTAGTTCAACCAACCCCAGACATCTCATGGTCCAAAGGGAAACTTGAAGGTGGTAGAGAAGTTGAGGGCCCTGAGGTGAAGGGGTGCAAATTTAAAATGCCAAAAATGGACATGTCCTTACCAGAGATTAATCTTCCTGAGGGTGATTTGACGATAAAAGGCCCAGAGTTCAAAACAGGAAAAATTGAGTTGCCAGACATTGATTTGTCACTTCCCAAAGGAAAAGGAAAAGGAGAGATTGCAACTGAAGGACATGCTGGGAAGGGAGGCAAATTCCACATGCCAAACATTGACATCTCTCTTCCTAAAATGAAAACCAAAGGAACTGAGATAAATGTTGAAGGTCCAGAATTTAAGGGTGGAAAACTCAACATACCTGAAGCTAACATTTCACTTCCAAAAGAAAATGTTGATGCTGACCTCAGCGTTGGAGGTCCGGAATTAAAAGGGGGAAAAGTAAACCTGCCCAAAGTTGATATTTCTCTTCCAAAATTTAGTCTACCAGAGGGTGCTGTCAAAGTCAAAGGGCCTGATGTTAAGGGAAAACTTGAAATCTCAGCCGCTGATATCTCAACATCTACAGGAAAAGTTGAGGGGGATATAGATATTCAGGGACAAAGTGACAAAAAAGGCAAATTTCAGCTGCCCTCAATAGATATCTCTCTTCCTAAGATAAAAACAAAAGGAGTTGATATGGATATTGAAGTACCCAAAGGTGAAATATCTCTTCAAGGTGGACAATTTGAGGGTGATTTAGATGTAAAAGGACCTAAAGTTAAAGGTAGTAAACTTAAAATGCCCACATTTGATGTCTCGTTGCCCAAAGTCAATCTTCCAGAAGGTGAGCTGAAAATGAAAGGACCTGAAATGAAGGGAGGAAATATTGACGCGCCAGATGTTGACATATCGCTCTCAGGGAGTAAAGCAGCAGGAGAAATTGAAACTGGGATGCTTTCCAACAAAGAAGGAAAGTTTCACATGCCTTCAATTGACATTACTCTTCCTAAAATAAAAGCTAAGGGACCTAATGTAAATGTAGACGGTCCTGAAATTGAAGGAGGAAAAATCAAAATGCCTTCTGTTGATGTTTCCCTCCCTAAAGGAAAGACTGACATTGACCTTAATGTTGAGCCCCCTGAGATGAAGGGCGGGAAGTTTAAATTACCGAAATTTGATATCTCCTTACCGAAGGTTACTCTCCCTAAGGCTGATGCCAGCGTTGAAGGGCCAGACATAAAAGGAGAAATGGAAGTACCATCTGCTGATATTTCACTTCCAAAAGCAAAGACAGATGTAAAAATGAGTGTTAACACAGGTACAAGCAGCAAGTTTCACATGCCCTCGGTTGATCTGTCGCTTCCTAAAATCAAAGGAAAGGGAGATGTTGATATTCAAGGGCCTAAAATCAAGGGTGATTTATCGTTTCCTAAAATCAAATCTCCAGAAGTAGATGTCAAAAGCCCAGAAGTTGAAGGAGGGAAAATTAACTTACCAGCTGTTGATATTTCACTCCCCAAAGGAAAAGTTGATGGTTACTATGAGTTTGAGGGTAAGGGAGGGAAGTTTAAAATGCCAAAAATTGATGTGTCTTTACCGAAGGTGAGCCTTCCTGAAGGGAATGTTAAAATTAAAGGCCCGGACATCAAGGCAGGAAACATTGAGATGCCAGACATTGATTTATCTCTTCCAAAACCAAAGGTTGAAGGAGAAATTGACACTGATGGTTATGGTAAGAAAGGAGGCAAGTTTCATATGCCTTCTATGCATCTTCCTGACATGAAAGCAAAGGAACCGCAAGCCAACATAAAAGGTCCTGAAATCGATGTTGATATCAAGGGTCCAGATGTAAAAGGAGGAACAGGTGGAAGGTTCCACATGCCAACTCTTGACATAAATATGCCCAAGTTTGATCTGGACCTAAGCCTTCCATCTGGGTCAAAGGATAAAGGCCTTAAAGTCGACGTCAGCGGATCTGATGCATCTGGAGATTTGGAGATGTCGGGTCTGAAAGGTGATCTCAAACCAGCACAATTGAAGGTTAAGACTGTAGATGTAGAAGGTCCAGGTGCATCACTGAAACTTCCCTCAGTCAAGCTACCAACGGTTGACATCTCAGCCCCAAAGGTGGATCTAGACTTTGGCCTTAAGAAACCTAAAGGTGATGATGTTGAAGTTGAACTTTTGAAAGCAGAGGGAGGAAGGCCTTCTTCTGGTGGTAGCTTTGATTTGCCTGATGTCTCCCTCAAAGTGCCCAGTTTCACTTTCCCCCGGTTTGGTGTAAAGTCAAAGAGTGGTGATTTGGAGGCATCCGGACTCAAGGGAGATATTTCCCTCCGTCCGCCAAATGTCGAAGGAGAGATGAGGGCACCATCAGTGGAATTTGATGGGGATGGAAAAGTCAAAATGAAGAAAGCAAAAATAAAAATGCCATCATTTGGAATATCTAAAAAAGATTCAGATGTATCAGTGTCTTGTCCTGATGTTGATGTTAACCTGAAAAAAGGAAAAGCTTACCTTCCTAACCTGGATTTCAGGACTGAGAGCCCAGATAAGGCAAAACATAAAGTAAAGTTTCCAAAGTTCAAAATGTCAACTCCAAAGGTTCAACTTCCAGAAGGAGAGGTTGATGCTAAAGGGGAAGCTGAATTGGATAGAAAGAGCGGCTTTCACGCACCTGATGTCACTCTCAAGTTACCAAAGTTCTCAATCCCAGGATTTGGCTCCAAGGAAAAAGATTTAGGTAAACCAAGTGGTGAACTTCAAACCCAGGGCAAAGTGAAGATGCCTTCCGTTGAGCTGTCACTCCCAGAGGCTAAAACACCAGAGATGGAGGTTCTTCTACCGAAAACAGAAGTTGATGTTTCAGAAGCAGATATTAAAGGTTATGAAGGAAACCTTAAAATTCCCAAAATGCCTAAGATCGATGTTTCTATTCCCAAAGGAGACCTTGATGTGTCTCTCCCAAAAGGTAAATCCCAAGCGATTGAAGGACCAGGACCAGAAATGAAACTTAAAGGAGGTGATGGAAAATTCAAAATGCCTCAAGTAACAATGCCAACATTAGATGTGAGCCTTCCTAAAGGAAAACCTAAAGATCTCAATATACCTAAAACTGAAATAGAGGGTGATGGAGGGAAGTTTAAAATGCCTTATATCAAAATGCCCACTGTTGATATAACTGTACCAAAGGCTGATATTTCACTGCCAAAAGCAAAATTGGAAGCCCCTGAAATTGAAATGGAGGGGACTACAGAGCAAAAGTTTAAAATGCCCAGGGTTGACATCTCTCTTCCAACGGGTAAACTCCAAGGGAATGAGGCACCTGAAATGGATGGAGAAAGAGGAAAAATCAAAATGCCTCACATAAAGATGCCACATGTTGATATCTCTCTCCCCAAGGGAAAAATTGAAGGTCCAGATGTGGAAATCAAAGGAGAAGGGGCAAAATTCAAGATGCCACAAATCAGCATACCGTCTGTTGATGTTTCACTCTCTAAAGGAAAAGTTGAAGGTCCAAATGTTCAGATAGAGGGCACGACTGAAGACAAAGTCAAATTACCTCAACATAAAATGCCAAATGTTGAGGTTTCTCTGCCTAAGGGACAGATTGAAGGTCCCGATGCAGAGCTCAAAGGAGAAAAGGGAACGTTTAAGATGCCGCAGATCGGTATGCCATCTGTTGAAATAGCCCTTCCCAAAGGAAAGGCTGAAGGTTTAGACATTGAAGGCGATGGAGGAGCAAAATTCAAAACGCCGTATGTAAAATTGCCTTCAGTTGACACATCCTTATGTAAAGGAAAAACTGCTGACCCAGATGCTGGAATTACAGGAAATTTGGGAGGAAAATTCAAAGTGCCTCATGTAAAAATGCCAAATGTGGACTTCTCTGTCAACAAAGGACAAGATGGTCCAGATGTGGAGATTGAGGGTGAAGGTGGAAAGCTTAAGATGCCACACTTTAGTATGCCTTCAGTGGATATATTATTACCCAAAGGAAGAATTGAGAGTCCTGATGTTGAGATAGGAGGTACAGAGGGCAAAATAAAAATGCCTCACCTGAAACAGCCAAATGTTGACATCTCTTTACCCAAAGGTAATGCTGCCAAATTTGAAGGAACAGAGTTAAAAGTAGAGGGAAGCCTATCAGAAGTACCCTCTGGAGACATTTCTGTGCCAAAAGATAAAACTGCAGGCCCCAACGCTGGCATTAAGAGTGAAGGAGGAAAATTCAAGTTGCCAAAAGTCGATATATCTCTTCCCAAAGTAAAACCTTCTATGGAAGCTCCAGAGATGGACATAAAGAAAGAAGGACAACTCAAGATGCCAAAAACAAGTTCTGACAAATCTAGTGGGAAAACTGAGCTAGAAGGTGGAACTATCAAACTACCCCATATAAAGATGCCTAAAGTTGATATTTCCCTTCCTAAAAGTAAAGGTAGTGAAGTTACAGGTCCAGATGCCAAACTTGCAAAGGGAAAAATATCAATGCCAAAGGATAAAATACCCAAACCTGAGCCTGGGTTACAAGTGGTAACCGATTTAGAGATTGAGGGACAGAGCAAAGGTATAAAGATGAAAATGCCAACAATAGATATTGTAGGTCCAAAAGAAGATGTAGAACTGAACATAGGATTTCAAAAAGGGGATGTTAAGATGGACAAGAAAAAAATCGTATTGCCAGACCTGGATCTAAACACATCAGGAGCGAACAGCAAAGTTAAGAAGGGGAAAAAATTCAGGATTGGAGTGCCAAAAATGAAAGGTGTTGAAGATGTAACCGCAGAAGTAAAACACAGTGGAGATGTTGATGTCAAAAACAACGGCCACGCAACTGATAAATGTCAAGTTAACATCACCGCCCCAGAGGTGACGTTACCAAGCGTTGGTCTCCAAACTGGCTCAGGTACCAAAGGAGACCCATCATCTTCCGGTAAAGAAGTCAAAGTACCTAGAATACCTGATATAGAGTTTGATATTGGTACATCACAAGATGAAGATGATGATGACAAAACAGAGATGGAGAAGAAAGTCAAGATCCCCAAATTTGGGGTCCCATTACCCTCCATCTCTTCTCCTGAAGGAAGGATGGATGTCCACGGACCAGAAATCCGGTATGAGGGTCCTAAAGTGCCCAAAGTAAAGAAAGCTGTTTTTGTTTTGGTGAATCCAAATGAAACAGAGCAGGCATCTGCAAGCATTACGCCCCCGAACAAGAAGACAGCAGCTGAAACTGAGACAGAAGATGTCAAAGTGAAGATGCCCAAAATCAAAAAGAAGTCAAGCTTTGGGAAGTCTAAAGATAAATCATCTGAAAGAGAAGCCGAGGAAGAGGACAAGTCAAAGGGGGCGAAGATCAAAATGCCCAAAGTTTCATTTTCGTCAGGCAAATCAGGGTCTGTTGATGTCACGTCAAAGGGAGACAGTTCAAGTCTCAACGGAGAAAAAGCTGAAACTCATCACAAGGATAATAAAGGGACATTCGGGGGCAAAATCAAACTTCCAAAGGTGGAGTTTACTAGTCCGTACAGCAAGATGGCATCAGGGGATAAAATGGGAAAGGACTCTTCATCAAAAGTAAAGATTGACCTCCAAGGGGCTGAAACTCCAGACAAAATGGCATCAAAGGAAGTGGTATCATCTCATGCCCGAACAGAGATGTTGGACAGGGACAGTTCAGAGTCTCCACTGGGTTTTGGTGCAGAGTTCCCATCAACGAAGGTTCAGATGTGGAGTGAGGTGGAGAGCAGAAGCAAAGAGGGAGAGGAAAAGGAATCTACCTCCTGGTTCAAGGTCCCCAAGTTCACCCTGAAGCCCCATGCCACAGGTAGGAACAGACCCACCAGCAATGATCATTTGTAGTATCTACAGGATGTTCCTCAACCATTAACATTTCTCTTCCCGATTTGTTTTCTCTTACTGAAGACAAAGTTTCCTTTCAGTCCTGATTCCTTCACTTACCCTCCACACTCTTCCTCGTTTCCTCTCGCATCTGTCCCTGTTTCCTGACCCCAGGCTTCCTCCAGATAACCCCAGAGGGTTCCCCGCAGGCCCAGCGCCGGGGCGAGCTGGAGGGGAGGCGGACGTCTCCGGATCCTTCTGTCTCCACACCTCGGGACTCGACTTCGCCAGCCAGCAAATGTCCGAAGAGCACCAAGTCTCTTCCACAGAGGAAGGAACCGTCACAACGGTCACCAAGACGACGAGAATCACCAGACACCTGGTTACCACCGAGACTCGGACCGGCGATTCCTCAGAAACTACTCACCGAGTGTCAGACTTTTAACTACTGAGAATGCTGTATTGATATCTTAAATAACTTTTGGTTTTCTTTGTTTTTTGTAGGTTTTTTTAGACTGATGAGGTTGCAGTGTTATTTTAATGAGGGGGAAAAATTAAAGTTTATCTTTTATATTTTATCAGGTTAGGCATGATTGTGATTAAATACAAGATCTTTTTATCAACCAATTGCTATCAGTATTACAACTACAGAGTAATATATACTAGCTTTGTTTTTTTTCTTTTGACTATTTTTGTTGTTCATTTAGTTTTGTTAGGTTTGTCCTAACTATCCAGTTTTGATAAACACTAAACATCAACGCGTCATCAATTATTTATTTTGCTTTATTCAAAGTGCGAATAACTTCACGCTCACCAGCAGAGTCGATGTAGTTCCAACAAATCTGAACTGGAAGTGAGCCGCGCCGCTGATCCGCCATCTTGGTAGGCAAGTCCAGCACAAAGCACAGGTGAACCATGGCTTCAAGACCAACAGGAAGAGAGTAGATTACTCCAATAATTGTTTTAATGTTCTTATATTTTTATAAGTTAGAAAGGAACGAGATGAGAGCTAGTTGTAAGCTTGTGGTTTGTTTATTGTTGTCATAGCAACTGTCACGACAGTTAGATGCCTACCAAGATGGCTGTCAGCTACAAAGTTCCTGGAGGCAACGTCACATGAGAACAATACGTCGCACCAGTTTTGTTTTCAAGAAACTTAAAATCATTTATGCTGATCAATCAAACAACATACTGGATAGATTTATGTAAATATCTTTATATTATAGCGTTTTGTTTTTTTAAGCGTTGTCCCTTCAAAGCAAAATGTAATTATTTTCATATTCACCAGAGTTGGATTTTCTTTTTTTTTTTTTTTTTTTAATCTAATGATCTCTTGTTGGTGTTGCAGGAAAAGTGTGAGGTTATAAAGATGATAGGCTGTTATTTTCTACGTAAGACTTGTACTGAAGGCCTTTAGTTGGTGCTACGTCCCAGAGTTTACCGCTGTGTGTACGCAGGATGCTCTGGACTCTTCTGCTCTGTGACCTCTGACCTTATAGTGGCAGATTCTCTCAAACATTTAGGCCAACATGCTGCTAGCCTGTTTATATTTTCACTTTGCATCGCCTGGAAATTATTCAACAGGCTCACGGTGGAGATTTTATTTTTGCAAAAACGTAAAAATGAGACGATGGGAATTTAAGGGATTTAATTCAAAGACTTAAACACAAAAATAACTGTAAATTTTAAATTATTATACATTTTTTTTGGCTGCTACAATGAAACTAATTAAGGAGTGGCAAGCTTTAATTTGTTCAGAAGCCCAAGTGAAGTTAATGTGTTTTGTGTGGTTACTGCAACATAACATAAGAAGTGCCTTTAACTGTTACCTTTATAAAACTGTCTGCCAGCAAATCGATATATTCACCATTTTCATTTCTAAATTGAGGAAATACTGATTATAGTCTGAGAAAGGGATATTCAGAATGTCAGCAGCAAAATATTTAAAGCATCTGAGAGCAAATTTGTGGTTTTCATTTGATTGTTGTTTAGTTTTCCATTGGTAACTGAAAGGAAGCAATGTCTAGCAGGTAAAAAATGTTTTTAAAAAAGCAAAGTAAAGGCAAGATAACATTGTGTGGGCTCTACTGTATGTACAGATGTTTTTACCTTTTTGGATGAATGAGGTGATCACATTTTCTTTTGGATTTTATGATTTTCAGAACTAAGTGTTGTGCCAGAGCTGCATTGGAAAGACGACAATAAAATACATTCACTCTTTTTGTTGTTTTTTTTTTTATTGCCATCGTCTTGTGGAACAATTACTGTCCTGGCAGCAAAGCTAACGTTTAGGGGGAAAATACATTTAAAACAGATTTTATTCCATCTGAAAATTCAGAAATGCCACAACTCTCAGGTTTAGTCAAAAACCAATTTAGATATCTGGAATGTAATTAGTGAAGCTGATTTTATGTTAAAACGGCTTGCCATAAAGGCGGCATGTACTGGCGTCCAGGCTACGCCACATGGATGCAGTAATTCATGCAAACCCAACCAAGAACTGAAGGCATAGAAATGACAGTTTCAGTTTAATATATACATGTTGTTTAAAACCCATATTAATCAAAATTAAAAGAAATAACTTGCAGTGTTTCACTCTGATATTTTATGTTTTATTTTCTGACATTAGTGACCTGAATGAATGAGGAGTCGGGTAAAAATCTCATCATGGAAAACTACACGCGGATGCATGACGTCTTCTGGCGGTGTGTGTGTTTTGCAGCTTGTCTTCAGCGATGACGCAGTGAAAACGTATCTCCGATGTGTGTGTGTGTCTGAGGAGGATAAAAACTGATCTATGATGGGCAAACAGTGCCACAGTCAGCAGGGAAATGACAGGATTTCTCTGCAGTGTCACCTGCTGCACTTAAATATGGAAAACTCATTTTACCCGTTTTTGATTTAAAATTGACACTTTGTGATCAAATATTTTGGGAAAGTTAGAATATAATTATTTTAATTAAGATTTTAGGGTCACTATATACATGTGTATTTGTTTAGTTTGAAATTATTCATAATGGCAAATTTACATTTAAAATTATCTTCTTTCAGCGATGAAGTTCTGATTGGAAATATAACTGGCATCTAAAAAATATAACATAATACGCAGGGGGTATGAATTACATTTGTGAAGTTTTTTTATTTTTCCCTCAGAAATTTCCACATTTTTGTCTAAGAACAATCTGAGATTAATATCTCAGATTTCTGAGGATTTTTTTGAGAAAATTTCTAAAATTAGTCAAAATTTCTGAGCTATTTTTTTCCAATTATAACATTTCAAATTCTTAAATTTCCAAAAAAAAATTATTTTATTTCAAAAGTTCATAGTTGTTCTTTATTTAATTTTCCACATTTAACACTCAGACATTTGAGGGGGCCTGTTATATATATATACCCTCAAATTTCTGAGTTTGAAAAGTTTGAAGGTTTTTGACTCATAAAACTCAGAAATTTCCTTTTTTTTTAAAAAAAAATGCGACTTTTGGAAGGTTTTCAAGTTCTGAACCATATGTTAGAAAATGTTTTTTCTTGAAATTTTTTGATATTAATAACTTCTAGTGAATTTATTTATTTTCACAATTCTGAGATTAATCTCGAGATTTGTCAGACATGAACCCATTACCTTTGCCTTAATGTCCCTACAAAATATGAAAAGCCTCCACTTCCGCTGGCATTAACAACCCGTCATACATTCCTGTGGCCTCTCCTCTCCCTGCTCTGCGTGGCTCCCATCTCTCCTCCCATCGGTGGGTGAGTGGGCTGCAGGTCCACCTCGCTCTCCGTCATCCGGCTGGCTGAGGCGACTGGCGGACTGACTGCGGAAAGATGCGGCGATGCGCCCCGCAGAGCCGCGGCGGATGAGGCGCTGCGCAGCGGCCGCGGGATCCGGAGGAACGGGTCCTGGGTGTGTGGTTACCCCGCTCTCTGACGGACCGAACCGGACTGGACCGGACCGGACGCTGATTTTACTGATTCTGTGGCGTCAGTGGCGCAGGCCGACTGGGAATGATACGATCCCAGTTCAGGATGCTCCACCAGCTTCCCCTGTAAACAATAAGATGTGGAAGGACCTTGAATAAATGATGATGAACTAAAATCCCGAACATCTGATCAGGTAAGAAACTGAAATCCGCTTCGGGGGAACCTTCCGTCCTGGATGTTCTGGTGGGGAAGCTACTGGTTTTACTGGTGGCTCATTTAACACACTTGCTGCTGGTCTGATCCGTGGCCAACACCTGCCTTTGTCCCCGATGCTGCATGTTATAAAATCTGGATTTTACGCGTCTGCTGATGTCACGGCTGATCCAAGTGGCACCAGGATGCGCAAAGTGTCAATTAAACCAAATTAAATCCTCTTTGTTTTAAACCCGGAACAGAACCACAAGTTCTCCACATTTTGTCTCAAAATAACAGTAAAATCCAGAGTATTTTAATCCGGATATTACATAAGGAAGTAGCTAAAGATTTCATTATAGCCTATCTGTAGAAATATAAATATAAAACTCCGGCAGGGATTTTTAATTAAGAAATTTGTGGTTATAAAACAATATTCCAGGATTTGGAATGGCTGAACTTTGGGACCAAAATGTTACTTTTTCTCCTTCATGCAAAACGCTGAGTGGACTGTAGTGAAACATGGTGGTGGCAGCATCATGCTATGGGAATGTGTTTAGCATGGACAGGGAAGTTAGCCAGAGATGGATGGTGTTCAACTTGTCATAGTCGACCTGCAATCGGAAGGTTGTGAGTTCCAGTGAATCGCTAGTAAAAAAGCAAATTTTTGGTTTAGTGCTTTTTGCAAACTTTGAAAACATGTAGCACATTTAGCTTCCTTAAAATAAGTGTGTTGCCTCAAATCCACATCCACAGGGTTAAAAAGGTTCTTCCAGAAGTCAGTACACTTTACCCACTTTCCAGTGGTGGGTGAGTGGTTATGCTAATAGGCTAATAGCAGGGTTAATTTTTCCTCTTACATTTATGCTAATTTTTAAAAGGTTTAGCACACTTAGCTTCTTTTAAATAAGTGTGTTGCCTCAAATCCACATCCAAATAGTTAAAACGGTTACAAACACATATTCACACCCAGTGGTGGACGCACATCTGCTAATGCGCTAATAGCATAGCTAATTTTTTTTTCACATATCTGATAACACTGAACATTTTTCGCGCACTTAGCTTCCCTTATTTAGATGTGTGTTGCCTCAAATACACATTGTGTGGTTAAAACAGTTACCTACTGAAACCAAATGGTGGACACGCTTCCACTGACTCATTTGAGATAATTTTTCTTTTTGCTAACTATGAAAACGTTTAGGGGACTTAGCTTCCTCTAAATTCTTCCACATTAATTCTTAAGCACAAATTTATTTGGTTGTTTTGTAAACTTTCCATTGGAAGACGTTTGACATTTGTGTTGGAGTTTTGGTTTTCAAGTGCTAAGAAATCTTCAATCAGCTAATCATGCTTTTATTTTGAAGTGGGTGAAGAATGTTTAATTAGCAGTTCCGTTTCCTCTTCTCAGGTTCTCTTCCTATTTTTTCCATAACATTATTACATACAAGAAACATATAGGACCAAAATAAAAAACAGACAATATAAAAAGTAACATAAACAAATACAATATTCAGGCATTATAAAACATAAACATAACTTCAGTTTGAAATTATGTTAGCAACTTAGCATTAGCTTTGTTGTGGCAAATGATAATATTGTTGTGATAGTAATAGTGAACACATTCTCAAAGATCAATAAACTTTAATTGCTGATGAATTTTTAACATTATGACTGGAAGACATTTTAAATACTCAAAATAAAACTATAAATAAAATGAAGTTTCTAAACAAAATTACTTTTTAAAAAAAAGGGCTAATTGAGACCAAAACACCAGACTGAAGAATTTTATCAGCCAGTTTTCGGTAGAAAAACAAACCATCATGCAAATGGAAATTATCCAGCTTTAATTCATCATTTAATTAATTGATTTATTGCCTAAATGTTTTAGGCTAAGCTAAAGCTTCTTGGATTTAATGTCACAAGATGTAAAAAGTTTTAATAATATGTCAGCTTTTGGCAAAAATTAAAGTGAAATCAAATTACATTTTGTTCCATTCTGTAAATTCTAGTAAATCAGTTTGTAAATAAGACTCAATTTAATCTTCTTGTTCTTGATGCGCATTTATTTCTCCTTTGAGAGCGTTAATCGTCTTCGTTTTGTCCCGTTCCTCTGCAGCCTCGTTGCTTTGACTGCCTGATCGGCCCTGAGAGACGTGAGTCCAGCTGACAGAGAGGTCAGAAGACGGCGTCACGGCGCATCGGCGTGGAAGAAAACAAAATCCTCATTACCTCCGCTCTCATCAGCGGAGACGGCAGGACAAGTAACCTGCTTGTTCATCTGCTTTTACTCAGAGACTGGAACTTTTCCACCATCAGAGGGAACTGCTAAGAGTTTAGATTAAAAAGATCAGCTCATTGTTTTAGTTTTATTGTCAGAGTTTCCAAAAGGGACGTTTCGTCACGCACAGAGTGCTTTGTCTGAATTATTGGAGCTGCCGTGCTTTGAATTGAGATTAGATTACTGAGTCCGCCAGCGTTTCTTCTCACAAATGAGATGAAAATCACTGCACTGAGTCAACACCATCCAAGTTAATTGAAAAACTTGTTCCCCTCCTGGCCTGTGGGGGCGCTGCACCAAGAAGAAACGACACAAAAGCCTCTGAAGAGGAGCTTCTTCCTTCACAAAGTGTAAACAAAATCGGAGAAGTTTCACGTTTTAGCAGTTGTCGGATTTCTCTTTTGTCTTTAAAATACAACATTTTACCCGCCAACGTGAGACTCTTGTTTGTTTTGGTTGAAACAAACAAGAGCACCCAGAATGCCCTGCTCTGTTTTCCACTTCCTGCTTTTGGAGCGGCCTTCGGTCCGCTTGGTGTTCATATATGCATTCGGACACGTCCAACCAAACCGAGGAGGTTTTTAGGTCCTTCATCAGACAAACGAACTGATTAAAACGAACTAAACAGGCTGCAGTGAGGAAACAACCATAAAACTTAGATGAGGCCGACAACAGGCGCCATGCTTCAGCAGAACAACAACAACAACTACCCCTGCCTGGGCATGTCGGACTGCCCCCGAGAGATGCTCCAGAGGTGCTCCAGAACCTCGCTGCCTTTCCCCAGCCGAGTCGAGTTGGGCCTGGGAGACCTGCCGCTGATCCGCGGCCTGCGAGCCTGGGCGCTGTGCTCCAGGAACCGCCGCAAAGCCAGCGGTCTGCTCGGTGGAGGTAAACCCCCGATTGCCCCGCCGCCGGGGCGTAAAGGGACGTTGACGTCCTGCCAGAGGCCTGCCGACGTGTATCAGAGCGGATATGGTTTGCCGCTGGGCGTCGACGCCCGGCAGGCCGGGATCGGCGCCTTGGTGACGGTCGCCACGTTGAAGACGTCGGAAGGTGGCGGGAAAACGCAAACGCAATGCCTTTTCCTCCGGACAGACAGGGGGAGCTGTTTATACTCAACCGCCAAGCCCGGTTCCGGTTCTACGTCCAGCACGGTCGGAGAGTGGTTCAGAGGAAAGCGAGAAGGATTAGGAGGAGGAGGAAGTGCGGAGCCGCCGCCGACAGAGGCTACTGCGAACCGGGTCAGGGTGCGGTCCGGCCGGAGGTGGAGGAAGTCCGGCATCGGCCGGGAAAGGAGCTGCAAAACGGCGGAAGGAAAGCAGTCGGAGCGATTCGATGTTTCACCCGAAACCTGCACTCAGAAGAACAGCCGGGACGATCGAGAGGAAGCCGAAAGTCCGACAAGAAGAACGGCGACTGAGCTGGACCTGGACGGGAAGCAAGCAGAGGAGTTGGACTCCAAAAACGACTCGGCTGTCGATGGAGAGAAAGGATCCGAAAGACTTCAGGAGGGGCAAAATTCCCCCATTCCTTACTGCAAATCCAAACAAACCGAAGCAGAACCACAGAAGGAAACGGAGTTGAATTCTGTGGAGTCCTCCATTCCTTTAGGGGGCGCTGGACCAAACGCAGAAGAAGAAATACAGTTAAATGGTGTGGAGTCCTCCAATCCTGTTGGTGGCGCTGGACCAAACCCAGAAGAAGAAAAAGATCAGGAAGTACAGTTGAATTCTGTATCGTCCTCCATTCCTGTAGGGGGCGCCGATCAGGACGTAATCCAGGGTTATTCAAACCAAAACCAACATAAAGTTGAACATGAAGAGGAAACAAATATTGGCAGCGATGAGGAAACCAGAGAACTTCATGTTTTCCAAAAACGTGAGGAAAACAACAGTTTTCAGGAGGAGGAGGTTTTCTGTTCGCCTGTCAGACAGAAAAATCTCTCAATTTCTGAGAAATCAGAGAAACTAAAGGATGAGTGCACCTGCGGGAAGCTGGAGGAGGAAGAGGAAAACACATCAGCCTTGGTTTTTAATGCTTCCTCTAATCCTGCCCCTTCTCTGGCTTCCATGGCGACCGGTGGGGAGGAAGAGGAGGAGGAGGAGAAAGGCAGCCAAAAACGGAGAAGGAGTCCAAGTGGAGAGCTGGAGGAGAAAGCCGAGGAGGCGAGGGTCTCCTCCACCGGGGAGGAAGAGGAGGATGAGTTTGGGGTCTTCATGCAGGCGGAGGGCGACCCGGCCTGGAGCGACGGGGTCAACATGTCCGCCTCGGAAACATCTGGGAGCAGAGCGAGAATTGGTGAGTCCCAAACTTTATTATTTTATCATCCTCACTCTCTTTTTCTGCTGTGTTTTTTTTTTTTCTTTCCTCATTTCGCTTTAAATCCAAAAACAAAGAGAAACTCCAGCAACACTTGTGCAGAGCATTAGGAGCCATTGTAACCTTTTCTGATCCCTCAGGAATGCAGCGCACTGCAAAAACACAACATCTTACCAACCATTTTTACCCTAGTTTCTGCCTGCAACTACCGACTTTTTTAATTTCCAAAACTGACATCTGAGTTTTAGCACACAGGACATTTTAAGTAATAAGCAGCTGAATTTACTTAACTTTTATTTTTGTTTGTTTGTTTTTTAAATGCAAACATAAATGTACAGAATTACAAACTTATTCTGATTGTCACTACAATGTTTTTAATATCACATTAGTGCATCAATACTAGAGACCAATTTAAACAACCTTTAAATTGGGTCATAATAATGACCTTATTATTAAAATAAGGTTATTATGCCTTATTATATTAAGAATACAGTGTAATAATATTACAATAATATTGTGTTATTGTTCCTTTTTAAATTAGCTTGTGGTTAAATAAAAAAACAAAACTGCAGAATGTTAAAATTTCAGTTATTTCAATTGATAACAGGAATAAAGTTTAGTTGCAGCCCTTATTTCAGCTGAATTAAGTTTATTAATATTGCTTCAATTAAAAAAAAGTCAATTACATTCAAATTATTCGTGGCAATGAAGCACAGATCTGTTTATTGTGAGTAAACACAACAGAAGTACACAGAAACCTGAATCTAGGAAAAACTTTTCTATGTAAAAGAAAAAGATACTTAATGGCTTCAAAGAAGAAAAACACGCTAAACAGATGACCTCTGAACTGGTTGAAATAACAGAAAATGATGCAAAATTGGTCAGTAGTTGGATAACTGGTGTAGGATACAGTTAAAAGAATAAATCAACTTAAGATTAATTGTCGGGAAATGAGTTATTAGGTCAAAATGAATCCCAATCCGCTTGGACCTCTTTTTTTAAGTGTTGTAGTTCGGCCGCCATCCAAGCAGGGGGCGCCGCTGGTTTTCATCCTTAAGCGGAGCCGTTGATACAGCGATTAAAGATGGCGGCGGTTAAACCAGAACAGAAAAGGGAAACGGTCCAGACGGAGATTTGAGATGAGTTTTAAGCGGTTCTGAAAAACATGTTCAAAATGTAGCGTTTTTTTGTTTTTTAATTCAGCATTTTATAAACAAAAACAACAAGAAAAAGTAGCTCTAGACGGTCGTTTCTCTTGATACAACAGAAAACGTAAGTTTTTACGTTTTACGGCCTTTCAGTTAATCGATAACTTTCTTCTCTGGTTTGTAGCCTAACAAGATCATAATTTAAAAATATTCTAAATATCCTTCTATAAATCTAGGTAGTGTCTAAAGCACTTGCAGAGTGGATACATTATTTTAGTCTGTCCTGACCTGGATTTCTGGCCGACTACTCCCTCTACATGTTATTAATCTTTCAGAGTTGGGCTGGCGGAGGGTAGGAGGAAAAGCTAACTAAGCTCCTGTTAGCCTCAGGTTATTGGGCAGTGAGAGAGAGAAACGTTCACACAGACGAAGTGTCAGGTGGATTCTTCATGCCTCGTCTGAGCCGGGGGGAAACTGTGGCTGTGAGGGGAAAATGAGCACAACGAGAAAACGATTCAACTGAATCGTCCAGAACCGATTTCAGCTGTTAAACCTGTGAGTTAAGTGTATAAATGGCCTGTTTCAAACAGCAGGTGGAGACGACACCTGGACGGCCTTCCCTCAGGAGGCCACAGGTGAGAGTGGAGATGGCGTGGAGCGATGGTGGCCGGCCAACGCCGTGGAGGCGAGGAGAGATGGACCGCCGACCAATCACAGCCTGGTACGACTCTGGCTTCAAAACTTTGGCTAGACCAGTCGTTGGTGGGCCACTCTTGGCTTTCAATTACACCAAGTTTTGAGTCTCTCTTAAAGCTCTGATTCAAGTTAGACAGACAGTATCGGCATATGTTATACATTTTCTGAATCTTTTGAGTCTGTTGAGTATTGCAGTTGTTAACTGATATGGTCCTGGATGTCACTGGGCTAAAATAAATCTACCTAGTTTAGACAAAAAGTGTGGGAAATGTGTATTATTTTTTAATTGATGGTGATTAACTGCAATTAATCGTGATTAATCGATAGTGGAAATAATCAATTAATCCTTAAATAGAGTATACATTCAAAAACTATTAATTGTGATTAATCATGATTAATCAATTATTGAAATACTCTTTAATTAAGTTAACAATTAATTAAGTAGAATATATACTCAAAAATACCATTATTTGTAATTAAACTAATTTAGTAATTCATTAATCACCTGATCAATTAGAATGAGTTTGATCATTTCCATACTGATTGATATTTGTTGGAGGGCAAGTTTTATCTAAAGGGGCTTAATAATCTATTTATTTATGGTTTTTGTTTTGTGTGGTTTTTATTTCCATTTTCTTTGGTCTTAATTTTTTATTTTGGATCTTTAGATATCTTCCAGTGTTCGGCGTTTTTTACAAAATGAAAGTTTATTGATCTGAGAGGGCGAACCCATCAATAAATTAGTCAGTAATTGTCTCAAAACAACAACAATATTATTGTTTATCCCAATGATAAAAAAAAATGTAGGTGATCTCAGTTCTGAGCTAGTTTAACGTTTTATCCGCGTTTCACTCCTGTTACCACGGCAGCGCCGCTGGTTGCTCCCGGCGACGGCGATTTTAGTTTAGAAACGAGTCTGGATGCTGTGCAGCAACATTTGGAGCAGTCATACAAGATGGAAGACGAAGCTGCGGGGGAAAGTCTCTGTGGACATTAAACACACGGAAAAAGATGCAGACGAAAAATGAGCCTCCTCCACAGAGGAGGGCGAGCCAGCGTCAAATTAAATGCTTCAAACCGCCAGGAAGAGTCTCTCTTTTTATTACATATGAAGTGTCTGCATTGCATTCTGCTTTACATGAGGCGTACACTGCAAAAACACAAAATATTAAAGTATTTTTGGTTTGGTTTTTTGTGCAAATGTCTTCTTGAAATAAGACAAAACTAACTTACAAGTAACTTTCCAGCAAGACATAGGAGTTTAAGTTTTAAGTAAATAATTCCTTAATATTAATAAAAAAAAGTTCTAGTTCTACTAGAACTTTCAGAATATTTCACTTATTAAACATTCTTCCCAAGTTGTAAGGGAAATAATAATTGGAACTAGGTTGCTAGGTAACGGGCTTGGCTTGGCTGGGGTTGCTAGGTAACGGCGCAGAGGAACATTCTACTAGTGAAACTAGAACTTTTTCATTAATATTATTAAGGAATTATTGATGGAAAACAAGCTTCTATAAAACACAACAAACCAAAAGACTCCAAGCTAAAGGAATTTACTTGCTTTCTTGAGAATTGCTTTTTTTTTTTTTATAATCTTTTTTGTTGTGTTTCTTGGTAAAAAAAAAGTTACTTATAAATTAATTTTGTCTTATTTCAAATGTACAAAGATGTTTGCTTGAAACTAAACCAAAAATAGTTGGATTTTGTGTTTTTGTAGTGCAGGTTTGGTTCTTTCTCTCTGGATTATGTTTCATGTTTTGTCTCTAACTGCTGAGGGTTTTTTTGTTTCTCCTGCAGGTGGCGGTCTTTGCTGAAGCCTTCCCCTCGCTGCCCAGTGTTTCCCCTGGCGACCCCTGTGACCTGGAAGCCGTTCCCACGCTGACGCAGCTCCTCCGCAGCCGATCCAGACAAGATCAAGGGTAGGCCGTTATATAGTTACATTATTAGCAGTTTATAACAGTTTGTATTTTATGATTTCAACAATAATTATACTGTTTGTGTAATGGAGCATTCCCACTTAAAATTCTCAGTTAAATAAAAAAAAAAAAAGGCCGTTTAAATGTAGTTTGATGAAAACAGTCAACGTGCAATGCTTCCTGGTGTCAACAGGGGGCAGCATTTACACGAGAAAATAAGATTTTTACATTGAAATCAATTGAGCTGTTATGTGGAAAAGGAAGCAGAATGTCACCCCCAAGTGGTGAATCGACTGAACTGCAGTATGACATTATTTGATTTCTGTAATAATTATGATTAGAGTGTTTATAACATTTATTTTTAAGGTGAAATAATAGTTAAATAATTAATTTGAATATTATTTCCATGTTATCATCTCTCTAAAGCGTATTTTAGATTATTTTACGGGTAAATATTGTAATTCTGTCCGTTTAATCTGCATGTTGTCGTCGTTTTTTTCTCTGAAGGCTTTTGGACTCTTTCCATGATCTGAATAAAATGATCGACCAGAGCCACAAGAAATCCAGCAGCGCGTCTCAGAACCTGCTCGTCCAAACGCTGCAGCTGAAGCCGCTGCTTCCTGTGAGTAAAATCACCGCTGCGTCACTAGTTTAATAAATTTAATTAGATTTTACCCACCTCTGCTTATTCATAATTAAATCTAATGAGAAATTACTTTCTGCTGAACTATACAAGTAAATAAATGGTAAACTATTAAATAAAGGCTTCAGTATAATTATTTAATATAATAATTATTACTAGAGATCAACAGACTCTCAAAAAATTGCACTCAAGAAAGAGTAGCAAGAAAATACTCAAGAGTAAAAAAACTATCTGGTAAAAAGTTACTGAGTAACTGATTATTACTAGCAGCAGTAATAACGTAATTTCTAACCAATAAAATGTCTGTAAATAAGTTGATGCGTTTCCTTCTTTTGGTCGACGTCTTTGCAGGAAAGCAGATCCACTTCCTGGTCAACGAGCCGCCGCCTGTCCCCCGGCCTCTCCTCGGCCAATCAGCATGCAGCCGCCAAGCGCCGGCTGTCCTACGACTACAACAGAAACGTCTTGGTGTGACGCTGCGGCGCGCGTTTAAGGATCATGTTTCCCCTGTCTGCACTCCAGCTAATTTACTCCCAGAGGACTGAGCGACGCTCTGCGGAAAACGGAGCGGCCGCTGCTCCAGAAACGACGTAGGCGGGCGGAGCGTCTTTGTTTCCCTCCATCCGCCATCTTGTTCCTCATCCTGAGGTGACCTGTTGACCTCAGCAGACCCCCGGCGCTCGCCACCATGTTGAGAAAACAGATGAGCAGGAATTTTAACAAAATTACATTCCAATAAAGCAAATGGGATTTCCTCCATTATGGTTCTAAATTATCGTTGACAAAACCTCTTTATGGAAGATGTTGCTACTTTTTAAAATGTTTTATTGTTTTATCACAAACTGCAACATCAGTGGGAGAAAATACATGCATTAGTTTAAAAGATAAATAAAAAAATGAAACAAAAAACCCATATATGTATGTATTCTTTTTCATAAATTAAATAAGAATTAAGAAATAAATATAAATGTATATTTTATTTTGTGATTTTATGTATATAATATTTTTTAAAAATTTTGAGTTATTTTGTATTTTCTCCCAGTGGAAATAAATTGCTATATATACCATTAGATAATTAAAATCAGATCTGACGTTTTGCTCATAACTCAAATAGTTTTCAAAGAATTCCCTCCAGATTAAAGGTTTTTCTTTCCATGATAAAATCATTAATATTAAATCGGTTCCTGTAGCAACATGGTGGCTGGATCCTTTGTGGAAGCTGGTAAAACTTATGCAAACGCACTGATTGACAACTTTCCCCTGTTCTCATTGTTCCTTAAACGCAGCAGAAACTGCTGTTCTCCATCTTCTGGATTCGTCCACAGCTGAAAAAAATGTCGCACTTGCTCCAGCTGCGTTTCCATTGATGACATAATTGCGCACTTTTGAAAATAAATTGTCTTAATCAGATAATTTGTCTAATGGAAATGAAAGTCGAAAAAACTTTATTTTTAAAAAAATAAGGTTTTGGCGCTACGATGTGTTTCTGCTTAGTGGAAACACTTTCCTCACTTCACACGAGTCACGTGATCCACAACCGCATGTTGCCACCAGAGGAAACCACGAAGAAGAAAGCAGGCGGTGGTAGAAGGATAATGTTTTTTTTTAATAATTTGTCAGACAAAGATATCTTCGTGTGATTTATTTGTTTTTTCTCAAATTGCGTTTTTTCGACATGAAAATGTAACAAAGTTTTGGGCATGTTTGTAATGGAAACGCAGCTACAGAAGAGTAGAGTTAAGCATCATTTTGTGGCATTTAATGTATGAAAACACTTTTTATAGCCTCGTTTTCCTTTTTATTATTTTCAAAAGCATGTGATATTCCTGCCTTTAACCTCCAGATGACGACACAAGGTCAAAGGTTTGTCTTCCAGTTTGCGCCAAACGCTTAAAACGTCCATCTTGTTTATGACTGCACCGTTTTAGTTTTAACTTTTGTCATGCAGATAATTTGTTGTATTCTGTTTTTCAAAGGCTCAATCATTTGTGATGAAACTCCGAAACAATCACGCTTGTGTGCCATTTGTACAGCTGCTAAAATCCTGAAAAATATGAATATTTTCTGATCTGTTCCGGTCAGGATGGCGGAGCTGTCGCCTCGGTAACTGATGTAATAAAAAAAGATACTGCGTGTCTGTGGTCTGTATTCACTTATTAATGGGTCACCGGTGGAGAGCTTTGGTGTTCAAGCTGCGGTTCGGGGGCCGTTTGTAGCCCCTGGACCACAACTCAAGAATGAATAAAGTAAATCAGGGCAAACCGGTGACTTTTAATTTGAAATATAATTACAAAAATGTTAGATTCAACACAAAGTGACAATATTTTCCAAACTTTCTGCTTTCCTTCTGTTGTCATGGCAACTACTCATTGTTTTATACTGTAAAGTGCATCTTAGTGCACCCAAATCTGCTTTTATTTGCTTTGTTGAAACTTGGCTAAATACAGGAAAGAGTTTTTTTTTTGGCCTTATTGATAATGGTTTGTTTCACAAAACTGCAAAGGAACACATGATGCTACTGGATGCTACTACTGCTGGAAACCAGGAAGAAGCCGACAGGAAGTGGTAGGCAGACAAAGGCGTGGCAAGTTTTTTAATGCCTTATTGTGTGAACAAACATTCACGTGTGATTTTAATTGATGTTTCTTACTGGAAACACATAATTGCTAAATTGTGCTTTTTAGACATTTGTAATGGACATGCAGCTAATATTCCTGATAGGGCTGTAATAGTTTTGGATTTTTTGTTAGTTTGTTTTTATTTCATTTTGACTTTTTGCTTGTCTAATTCAGTTAATTTTTGCTAGTTTGTAAGAGTGTTTGCTTGTTTATTAGTTACCGTTACTTAAATATTGTTTAGGTTTTAATAGAATTATAGTTGTAATTTTTTTATACTTGGTTAATTTTTAGGTACAGATTTCAAAAATATGAAAGGATTGTAATTATTCGTAAAAGAATTGGCTAATGAATTTTCAAAAAAGTGTGTTCAATTATTGTTGAACAACCAATTGATTCTGTTGTTTTCAACCAACTTTTCCTGCCGCCATTTTGCAGACTAGCAAAATGGCGGCATGGGAAAAAAATACATTTCATCTCAGTTTGAAAGATTAATAAACACAACCGGGAAAGAAATTATAATTTCAGTGTGTTTTAGATTTATAAAAACATTAGATAAAGTTCCAGTAGGTTACAGCTTTCCCCATTAATTACCATTTTTATTTATTTCAGTTAACAACAAATTTTTCTCAATTTAAGATGTTTAGTTTTATTTAACTGTAATAACCTTGTTTCACATGTCACCATAAAAATCTCCAATAATATGTAAAAAATAAATAAATTGCTAGATTTGTCACTAAGTTTGCAACAGTCCTTCTTTTGTCCTAACTAAAGCACTACTCCTTCTGTTCATCCACACTTGGCCACGCCCCTATGCATATCCAGGCTCCGCCCACTTTTGGGGAATTTACCAAGAATTTGGAGGCGGGGTTACGTTTTCAAGGGTGAAAGCTATGTGGATTTTAAAGGTTTATAACGACCTCTAAATTAAATTGTTTCTGCGTCAAATTAAATTAAAAGAATATTTAAGCAGGCTAGATGGTATAAATCCCATAAAATAAAATAATTTCTCAGTTTACTAAAAGAAATTACCACCTAAAAGCACAATAATATTACCTGGTTTATGCCTTTAAAGTGAAAAAAATTCACTTTAGTTTGATACTAAATTCAAATTAAACCGAAATTCTTTTATTATTTTTTCATTTTATTATTTTTGCAATGCATCGGAAAATACTTTTTTAAATGTTTTAGAGCAGGAATCTCAGAAGAAATGTGACTAAAAGTATATTTCTCCTTTTAAAAATAGTTGGGAAATCCCAAGTCACAAGATTAAAGCTTTGTGTCGTAAACAAACTGCAACATCGGCCTGATTTTTTGCACCCTGGAGCCAAATAGACAGAAATACAGAGTGACCTTTTTAACTGGGTTATCTTGCACGTGTTGGCGTGTTTTCTCTAGCTTCAGTTTCAAAACCGGGAAGGATCTGCAGCACTTCGACTATCTGAAACTACTCAAACAGATTTATTTATCTCCAGTGTTTGTCAGCAGCATCTCTGATCAATGAAGCCCTTTGTAAAACGTTTCTGTGCTCAGTCAGAGTCGCCATCTTGATAAAAGATTCCCTGAAGAAAACAAGCTGGCCTGACCTCACCATTTACTCCATGAGCCACTTTTTATACTTTTACAGACCAACAGCAAAGATTTCTGGCAGGAGAAATTAATAGAGCGTGGTGATAGTGTTTTGTTTCTCTATGGAGATAAATCGGGGCCAAAAGTTTGTTGAAGAGGAAAAAAAAGGAACTGAAAGATTACTTTTAAACGGAGAAAAAAAAACAGTCTGAAACTGAAAAGCGACATAAAAACGTTCAAAACAGATGGAGGAGAAACGTGAACCAACTATGGAGCTAAATTGGCGCCAAAAACTTGGTTAAAAAGGAAATTAAAAAAAAAATTGAAATGAAAACATTTTTGTAGCTGAAAATAAAAGATTTGAAACTGAAAAAGTTAAATTGAAAATAAGTTGATTCTTTTTCGTTTCAGTTTTTCTGTCTTGTGAACAAACTCTGCAGCTCCAATTTAGCTCCATACGAACATTGATATTTTGATCCAAAACTGTCCAAATTCTCAAAAAGTCAACAGGCCATTGTAGGTAGAAAAGAAAAAGTGGAATAAAATTCTGCTGAATAAAAATGTTGAGATTCATTTCAGAAATTTGCAAAAAAACTTGAAAAAGTCTGAGATTGAAAAGTTTAATATTTGAAAAAAAAAATCAGATTTTATTATTAATTTGTTGAAAGTTTGCTTCAAAACACTCAGAACATTTTTAGCAAAAACTTTGACATTAAAAAGTTGAATATTTAAATATATTCTAGAAAAATTTGGAAATGAATCTAAAAATTTCTGACTTTTTAACGCAAATTTTCAACTTTTCAACCCCATAAATTTTCCTGTTTTTCTTTCTAGAAAATGTCTGAGATTATTCTAAATAAATAAATAAGTTTAGTTTTCTGGCAAATTTTCAGCAAACTTAGAAATCTCAAAATGTCTTACTTTTTTAGTTTGCTATTTGCAGTGACCAGAACACGCTGCTGTCATAATGAGCCATTTCATTCCTTTCCCAACTGTCTGTCGTCGCCATCAGGACTCACCTGTGCAGCCGCCGTGTTGGCCCCGCCCCCTCTCCGCCGGTGGGAGGAGTTGGACCAATCAGGCCGCCCCCTGAAGGCTTCAGTCTCCGCGCCGCGCAGAGGGGAAGCAGTCCGCGCGGATCCGCCGCCCGCCATGCCCTCCAGTAAGTCGTGGCTGCTGCTGTGCGGCTTCGTGCTCTTCTACATCATCTACCTGCTGTTCGGCGCGCTGGTTTTCTCCAGCATCGAGCGGCCGGCGGAGGATGAGCTGCGCCGCGACACGCAGCGGCTGAAGGAAGCCTTCCTGAACCAGAGCTGCGTCAGCGCCGCGACCCTGGAGCTGTTCCTCAGCAGAGTCCTGGCCGCCAACAAGCACGGCGTGTCCGTCCTCAGGAACTCCTCCGCCAGGTCCAACTGGGACCTGGCCTCCTCCATGTTCTTCGCAAACACTCTGGTCACCACTGTGGGTGAGTCCGCAAAACTCTGCGGGTTTTACGCAAGACAAACAAAGGAGCTCCAACGTAAAATAATGAGTTAATTTGTTAACCTTTCAAATTGTTTAAAATGACAACTTTTATAAACTTAACATGTTCACTTGGATAAACATTAAACGTTTCAGTTGGATCATCTGTTTGCTGATATTTGGTGCAACAGAGACTAAAGTTTTAGTTTTTTCTAAACTCTCATCATTGTTTGACCTAAATATGTCAACTTGGCTCCAATTTAAGGCATTACTGGCTTTTAGTGTTCCAGTACTTCATAAAGTTTGTCTTAATTAGGGCAATTTAGCTCCAGTTTAGAAAGTAAATATCTCATTTAAGAGGTGGCTTCCTTAGATTGCAGAAAAAGTGGACTATGCTGTTGGTAATATACTTAAACTTTATATTTATTGTTTTTAGTGTCTGTGCTGCTTTCAGTTTCCAAATATTCTATTCTGAAATAGATTTTTGCAGACAAGCATCTGGTTTTAAATTGTATTCGGCTGTAAATTCGATCAATTTCTGGTGATTTTTAGGGATTCACTGATATAAAAATTGATCTGATACTGATATCAGTATCAGATATAGTATTATATACTAGGGATGGCAGTCTTTCACTTTCATGTTTCAATTTTGGGTTAACGGTTCAAATTAAAAGTAATTTTTGATTTAAAAAAGAATTGATTCATAATTATTTCTGCTGCAATGTGCAAAAATATCCTCCACTACAATCTGCTTAGTAAAAAGGACGAAAATGGAGAAACTTGGTGTTTTTTTCCCATTAAGTTTTAATCATTGGTCCAACGGCTCATTAAATTGTTGAAGTTGCATCACATCTCAGTTTTTAGTGAAGCTGCGTTTCTTTTAACCATGAAATTGAGCAAATTGAAAAATTGGTTTATTTTAGAAAACTGTGGTGGAAACTTTGATCATGAACAGGAAGCTTCTACTGGCAGAAACGACAAAGACGACGACAGGAAGCAGTTGCAGGATAATGGTTTTTTTAATGACTTATGTCAAACTTATTCATGTGATTTTGTTATATAATAGAAACAACATAGTTGGGGAAATTGTTTTTTCAACTTTAGCAGAATATTTGCAAAGGTTTGTTGTTGGTTTTTTTTAGCTGTAGAGCAAATTTAAAGGAAAATTTGACTCCGGAGGTGAAAACTGGCTCTGATTTTTAAAGTGAAACGTATCAAATATTGAGGCTGAACACTTTTATTTTGAAAATGAGGTCAGATATGGGTCACTCTTTAGCTTCCAGCTCAGCATAAAACCCTCTTAACACTCAGACACTTTGAGATTTATCAATTTGGGGGGAAAAAAATGGAAATTTGAGTTTGAAAAGTTGAAAATTTGTTAGAAAAAAATCAGTTTTTTTTTGTTTTTAAAAAAAAAATTTTTAGAAGTAATATTTGTCAGGAGTTTAACATTCTTGACTTTTGAAACTCTGAAATTATACAATTTTCTTCCTAGAAAATACTGATATCAATCAAAATCTCAATAATGAATTTTTGGCAATTGGCATTAGGAGATGTCCTTATTTCTAGAAAATTTTGGTATTAAAAAAATTTCAGCATTTTTATTTATTTTTTAATCTTTTTTGGTGGAAATGTATGGGTTTTTTTTTTTCTCTTAATGTACAACAGCCCTAATGTGTCGTCTTATGTACCCAAATTTATCCTCTGGGGTTTTAGTTTTAACAGTGGTTTGTTTTTTAAAAATGATTATTAGGTTGAATCAAAAACAAAAAAGCAATGTTTGTTTTTTTCTGGGTAATTTCCTGTAAATCTTTACAACTTTTTTTTAGTGGTTTTTGGTTTATACTTTCACTTCATAACTGAAACTATGAGCTGAATTTGAATTAATGCTTTTTGTGGTCCTGCAACTTATAGTTGCTCATAGTGTTAAATATAATCTCATGTAGTTTTAAGAGTTTCCTGAACACGATGCATTTAGAAAACGCGTAAAAATAAACAGCTGACATAATTTGTGTTTCAGGACTTTTGGCACTGGTTTTCAATGCACTTCCTGTTTCCACAGGAAGTTGAGGCAGCTGCTGATAAGATGGGCTGCAGAATAGTTTGATATTTTTGCTTCTGTGCTGCCAGGACGGAAAGCAACCGACCCCCTTTGTAAACGATTTAGAAACAAGTTTCAGCTGCAAAAACCCACCAAACGAAAGATTCATTCTGCAAAATAACCTGATGGAAATTTATCTCTTACCTGCAGAAGAACTGGAGGGAACACATTCAGTGATTCATCTATGAATATTTCAGTGTTAATCTATGGAAAAAACTAATAATTTTACCTAACATGTAACGTTAAGTGGCTGTAATTTCTCTGTCTGGTTCAATAAATGCGTAAAAATTGTTTTTGCACCTTTATAACATGATCCAAACCTCAGAACCAGAAACTCCAGCTGAGCTAAGTAAGTGAATTGACTCTCACTCTGGTTGCCTAGCAACAACTTGCTGGGGAGCAGTCTGAAGTTTCCAACGCCCAACTTCGGTTACCTAGCAACAAGCTGCAGGGTAACTGGCACAGCAGCAGTTTAAGGTTTATTCCAGTTTTCACTCATAACGGATTAAAAATCATATTAAGCACGTTCATTGAAACTGGACAAGAGAAAAGTTTGACATCATTTCAAATATTAAAAAACTAATACATTTTCTTACATTTTTAGTTTAACATTTAATAAAATTTTTCAGTGGCTAACTTTTTTTTGTTGTTGCAATTTTCAAATTTTTTAAATGAATTTCAGTTGCTAACTTTTTAGCGTTTAATTTTCAGTGTCTACCTTTTTAAAATAAAGTTTTTATTAGCTTTGTTTTAAATTAAAAATTTTCAGTGGTTAACTTCATTTTTAAATTATTTTGTGATTTAAAAAAAAAAACTTTTCTTACAAAAAGCAAGACCTTAGGAATGTCTAAAAGTTCAGTTCTTGTATCTGCATGTGAAATATGTGACGCTGCTCTATGTTTTGCTCCTTGTTGAAAACGCAGCGTTATCTTGGTCAACTGTTGCTGAGATAGTCGCTGTCACAGACACGCTGCTGTAAAACGCTCACATGCTCGCTGAGGAAATGCAAATTCATCTCTGTTCTGCATGAAGCAGAACAGAGATGGTCTTTGTCTGCCCGGTTGGTGTTCTACGTTTTTCTTTTTATGCGTTTTAAATGAAGACGAGAACAAAAGCAGAGTCATAGCAACCCGCAGTGATCAGACGGCGGCCGCGTGATTATGTTTTTCCGTTGCGATTATCCTGTTTCTGCTGGTTGCCATGGATGTAGAGCTGCAGGAGAAATGTGCAACCAGTTTGCACTAATGTGGCGCTAAAAGCGACTCTGCAGTTTTACTGCTAAGTGTAAGGAAACGACCTCTGACCTGCAGAACAGCTGGAGGTCTCGGCTCTAATCCTGACTTTGAAATGCGTAATTATCACGTGACACCAAATTTCTGGGCGCTTTGTAACTAATGGCCATCTTGGTAGGCAGTTGCTATGACAACAACAAGCCAGTAGCTTAGCGCTAGCTCTCTCCTCGTTCATATCCAACTTGTAGACAACACAAATATTGTTAATACAACTGGGTATTTCTTACCCTTTCTTGGTGAATTTTTGGTTAAAATGTTTTTTTTTTTTTCTCCATTCAGTGGGTAGAAAATCAGAAACTTTACTCATGTAGGAATGGAAATAGTTGATAATGTAATAACTGAAAGTGCAGCATATTAAAATCCTCCTAAAAGTACATAATTACAAAAACATTACTCAAGTACATGTAACCCAGTAAATGCAACTAGTTACATTTACCTGACTTTTAGGTGAAAGTAGATGTGCTAAACATTTTAAAAATCAGCAAAGCAGCTAAATGAAAATTAGCGCATTAGCTATTTAGCGTAGCCACCACAGCTATCATCTAATGACCTCGATTTAGATGGTCATTAAATGACCACTTTGTCTCAACCTGAAGTTGAGACAAAGTCACAAAGTCTCAACTTTGTGACCTGAAGAATCCAGTTTTGGTGCAGAAAACGGAACATTTAGTAACTTTAGACCACCAGAACATTTATGAATCCAGAAAGAGTAATAACATTTCTGAAACTACAATGTTGTTATAAAAATACTCCTAAAAGCAGGAGTGTTCAAACGTCAGTCCAGTAAATGTAAGCAGCAGCTGTGGTTGGTGTCGTTGCAGGTTACGGCCACCCCACGCCCCTCTCTGACGCTGGGAAAGTGTTCGCCATCGTCTACGCGCTGATAGGCGTTCCCTTCACCATGCTGGTGCTGACCGCCTGCGTCCAGAGGATCATGCATCCTCTGGTCCTCGCCCCGGTCGGTCCTCCTGCAGCGCTCCGGCCTCAAGCCGCAGCCGGCCACCGTCGTCCACTTCCTGCTGCTCCTGCTGGCGGTGGTGCTGTGCTGCTTCCTGGCGCCGGCCGCCGTGTTCAGCGCGCTGGAGGCGTCCTGGACGTTCCTGGACAGCGTCTACTTCTGCTTCATCTCGCTGTGCACCATCGGGCTGGGGGACTTCGTCCCGGCGGCGCGTCCCGGCCAGCCGTACAGGGCGCTGTACCAGGTGGCCGTCATGGGTGAGTCGACTGTCCAATCGGCAGTTTCTAACTCTAGTAATAAAATAATCTCATGTTTGCTTTTCTACACAAAATATTACCAAGTATTTTTGGTCTCATTTCTAGCCTTCGTACACTTCAGTTAAAACAAAACAAACTGGTAAGCAGCTTTACAGCATCATAAATCATTTGCTTTAAGGCCGTTGCCTAGCAACCCAGTTTAGTCCCACGGCAGATTATCTCACTTATAACCTGGGAAAAATGAAGTCATCTACTAGCAGAACTGGAACTTTTTTTTTTTATACTGAGGATTATTGACTAGAAACAAACAAACTCTTAATTCTTGCTAAAAAGTTACTTGTAAATTACTTTAGTCTTATTTCAAGTGTACCAAGATATTTGCACTTCGTGGTACACTTAAAACAAACCAGTGTTACGTGGTGAGTTTTTGCAGTGTGGGATGAAGCTTCAGACTGTTTGGTTTGGAGGCGCCGCCGCCTCATCCTGGAGGAGGAGCATCACGGTGTTTACTGAGCTCAGGGTCAACAAACAGAACGGACGGCTTAAAACCCAGTGAAAAGTGTGACAAATTTTAAATGGTTTCCATAGTAACCCTCCCGGGAATAAGGTGGTGAATGGGCTAGCTCACTGTAAATGTATTAACAGATTTAATGACACTGCAAACATCAAACCAGATGTTTTTAGTTTGTTTTCTGAACATTAATTGGATTTTATTGTGGAAATGATCGTGAATGCTCAGTCCTCATGGTGTCGTTAGCTTTCTGCTAACCTCCGCTCATCCGGAGACATGAAGGTTGAGTCTACCGAGGATTTTGTTGCTCCGTTTACTGGAGCTGCTCCCCACCTTCCCCAGCCAGCAGATTTTTACCTGTAAGCTCCAGTTTATCACCAGTTTGGTGGACAATCCCCAGATTGAGTCCTGGGTGTTAATGACTGAAGGCTATGTTTAGCAGGTGTTTATTGCTTTGTGCTTCGGTGTGAAGCCGACTGCCGCAGCTGGGCTTCGTTCTTACCGCAGAGGTGAGAAATGGCACCTTCGCGCTTCTCCTTTTCCTCAGCAGCTCATCAGGGTCAGAGGGTCACTTCCTCTTTACTGAAACTTTAATCTGACGGTTGCTCTCCCTACCAGTTCCTCTGACGTTACTTCATTTCTCCTTGTAAACAGTTTGTGTTTTCATTAGAAGCCGTTCGAAATGAAGCAGTTTGGCTTTTTTTATTTTAAGAAAAAAGTGTTAACTTGATGCAGTTTTACTTTGTGCCTTTCTTAAAAAATGTAAACTTAATTTTTTTTTAACTCTAAGGAATAGTTGAAAAACTTTAGGAATTGTTTTTTCTTTTATGATGCCAAAGAAAATTAATCGTATGATTAAAGACAGGATTTCTGCGTCGGTTTTGATGGGTTTTTATACGACAGAGTATTCGGGCCAAGCTAAGGAAAAACATTATTACAAAAATCATTGAGGAAAAAATTTGTAAAAAATCGAGTCATAAAAGTCGCACCGCTAACATAACGGTCACAATGTTGCGAGAAAAATGAGGATAAAGTGTGAAAATAAAGTTCCATTACAGTTAAAAAAAAATACCAACGTAAGAATTAAAATTCAGTATTGATGTAATATGAAGGGGAAAAAAGTGGTACGATTAATGCATCTCTATTCTCTTTTCACTTGTTCATTTCTTTAAGAAATGAATCCATGACTGTTTGCCGTCGGATCTTTTCTGTGTGAAGAGTTTCACCTCAAACTCTTCGAACTTCCTGTGAACCTTTTCGTGTTTTCCTGCATCAGCTGCTCGGGGCGAACATTTTCCTCCGTCATGTTTTGGCAGGAAGCCGAGCGCTTCACACGCAGCAGCCGTGTTGGTTCCGACAGACGGGCGGGATTACGCAACGTCAGAATAAGTGAAGCCAGATTAACTTTGAACAGGATTATAAAGTGCAGAATGTGACCTGCTGCTCTGGCGGCCATGACGGTTTCCTTTAGCCACTCAAGTTAAAATACATTTACCTGCTATTAGTTCCACATTCACATCATTTGAGCTGCAAAACGACCTGATTTCTGGCAGATTCTGAATTTCTGCAACACTTTTGCTTCAATCTGGGGGGAATTTAAAACTCCTGATCTGCTGTTTGAGTTTTACTGCTGAGTAAATATTTTTAGGACGAGTTGTGGAGTTTGAACAGTCAAAGTCCCGAACCTTATCAGCTGCTCTATCATTTCTGGAATCCTTTACGACAAAGTAGATTGATTCTTCGGTTTCTGTGAGTAATTTAATTTAATCCTCCTGTTTTCCAGGAAGATGGAGTGATGGAGGAAAAACTCTTTTCTTCTTTTAGGGAGGAAAATGATGAGAGCAGGAAATGCATGCTGTTTTATTTTCAGAAAATGTTTTAAAGGTGAATAATCTGCTTAAAACAAGTAAAAAGAACCAATTGAGATTATTTTTTTTCGAAGAGTTTAGAGTGTTTCCTACAATTCTACATTTTAATAGAAAGTTTTTAAACATGCACTTAATCTCTCAAGAACATGAGAAATTTTTAAGTGACTTTTTAATGACTACTGCACCGAGTCAAACAAACCAAATACTTTGAATAAACTGTTCCCCTCCTGGCCAGTGGGGGCGCTGCACCACGAACCACTGAAAGAAACAACACAAAAACCTCTGACGACACAAAAACGGAGTGTTGTCACATTTTAGCGGTTGTAGGATTTCTCCTTTGTCGTTGGTAAAAGACCATGAGCAGTTTCTCCTGCTAGCGTTAGGCTAACATGTTTCCATGGTAACCACTCAGCTGTGCAAAACGCCTGGTTGGCTTAAGCCCCGCCTTTGAGGACAAAACTCCTCCTCTGAGCTGCAGTTTCCAAGCTTCTGCCTCACAAAGGAACTCCCCCCCCCCACTCGGCTCCTTCAGACTAGCCAGCAGCAATTAGCAAACGCCCAGTAGAACTGCTGAGTTCATTATAGGAGCTACTTCTCAGTGAAACGCTGGTAAGAATGTTGCTAAAGGGTTAATATGGAAGCCATGTTGGGATGACTTCATGTAGGCGGAATTTCAGAAAGAGCAGGAGCTTCTTAAAGAGACAGAGGCCCAATTTCAAGGCGTTAAATTACAAAGCCAAATTTCTTAAGTCACATTTGATGAACATTATTTTATGACTGAAGGTAACATATTTTGCTATAAAAACACAACACTGCCCCTTTAAACAAAATATTTTGGCTAGTAATATCAGATTTTCTCAGGTGAGACCAAGTGAAGACTTTTTCTGTTTTGGCTTTTCCAGTCTACCTATTCATTGGTCTGATGATGATGTACCTCCTACTGCGGACCTTCCACAAGATGGCCGACGTCCACGGCCTGACCACGTTCTTCCAGCTGCCGCGCTGCGAGGCGTCTCTGCTGGACGGCGACACGGAGCCGATCGTCAGCAACGACCAGACTCCGCCTCGCCCGAAAGGCAACGCCGCCACCAAACCTCTGGATCCGGGATCCCAACCGTCGTACAACTCCATCAACAAAGGCTGAGCCGCCGGCGCCGCCGGGGCGAAAGGATTTACCTCTGGAGAGCCGCTGGGCTGAAGCTGAACTCTTGTTTTAATTTCCTTGCAGAGGAAATGACATGAGCTTTAAGGTTCAGCCTGTTGGTGGATTTAAAGTGTTAAAGTTGGAACAGAAAAGCACAGGAAGCTGTTGGTACGTCTTAAACACTGGTGTTGATGTTTACAGTCTCTAAACGGGCACAAGACTTGGGTCGGTCTACAGCTTTTTAACTAATTCACTTTGGTCCATTTGTATGTTTTCGTTTTTTGTCACGTTTGGATTTCTAATACAGAACTAATGAGTAACGTTTGTATTTTAGCAGAACGTCCATCCGGATCTGCTCACTGAAACCGATGGCCGTCCGATTGACTTTTGGATTATAATTAAATGAATGTCGGATTGTTCAACACGTGACTGCTGCGTCAGATCTGGAGTCAGATCTCCAGTGAAACCAATAAGCATGAAGCATATGGGGGCCACCGCAGATGGGGGCGGAAGGGAATTTCTGCCAAAAACGAATATTACATTTTGAGATTAATCTCCAGAATTTTTAGAAAAAACTTGGACATTTGAGTTTGAAGTCAAAAGTTTGACAGAACAGTTTCATTGTAAAACTATTTTTTGAGAATCTTGGAAATTTGAGTTTCTGAAGTTGAAATTTTTCTGAGGCCTCAAAATTTGAGTTATTCTAACAAATAATCAACTTCAGCTCCGAAATGTTCAAATTTGACTTTTGAGATTCAAATGTCCAATTCTTTTTTTCTAGAAAATTTGATATCAATCTCAAAATTTGGGTTATTTTTGCCAGAAATTACCTTTTTTTTTTCTTTTCTTTTTTTTTAACAATGGCCCCAGTCCGTGGTGGTAGAAAACAGAAGGGGGCGCTGTTTGCGTCCTGTTGTAATTCGCCATGTTTGTGGGATTCGTTCAGAACTGGAGCAAATGGTTTCAATACAGGGAATGAAGAGGCTGAACTCATCCATGGCTGGTTCTGTAATTACTTGAAATGCACTTTAATTAATGCAGATGCTGTAGTGCTGAAATAATTGTTTTGTAACAATTCAGCTAGTGCCTTAGTCGTATTTCAATAAATACGTTTTTGCTTAAGTCTGCTCCTGTCTATCTGTTAAATACTTTATGAATTAACTTGAAAATGAGGATCCTTCTCATGTTTTAGTAGCAGACTAACATTGATGTTTTATTGTCTCGATTCTGCAGGAATGAGGACATGTTGCTGAATCTGATGCAGAGGATTATGACGGGTTATGCTTAAACAGCAGGTCTTAAGTCTCAGTTTTAATGTTTTGTTTTTGCTTGACCATTCATACTGTTATTAAAATGTGAAAGGTTGGATCCAAACGACTAGAAGGTCCTGGACCGAAGCGACCGACGGAAAGAGACCCTGCAATAAAAGCAGCCAACAGAAAAACTTTGGAACCAAACTGATGGAAGGAGATCCCAGATGCAAGAGGTTGAAGGATCCTGGATCCTGTCGGCTCTTTAAAAATGACCTGCTCCTTCAAAAGTTGCTTGTTTGCTGCACTGAGGATAAAATGTCTCTTTGGATTGAAAAGAGCCTTTCATTAAAAGCCTTGTGGCTTTGCAGAGTGACATTACTGACCCGTGAAGAACCAGTAATTTCCATGCCATCATCATCTCATGACCATCGGAGAACAAAGAGTGTTTTATTAACCTGGAGGTGAAGCTCACCACCCACCCTGGTTCTTCTGTCTGCCGCAACGTGTCATTTTTTTTGTGGAAATGCGCTGCTGTTCTGCACAAACATCACGATGCGTGCAGATTCCTCGCCAGCTGCATCGCAGGGTGGGACAGGAGGAAGCGACACTCTTAACCCACAACTTTCCAACAGCAAGTTGTGCTTTAATCACCGAGCCCCAAAGCTGGAACTGTTTATTGTAATAGAGGAACTTAACATCAATTCTGTGCTGTGGAAACTGAAGCACATGATCGGAAACCCTTAAGAAAAATGGAAAATACCAGGATGTATGGTAAATTTAGGGCTAAATGAGAATAATGTCTGACTGATATGCCTAACGTAGGGTAACAGGATTTTAAAATTTAGCTAGAATCAGTTTTATAAATGCAATTTTAGTCTTTTTGGAATTGTGCCGCTGTGGTTGCAAGCAAATTGGAGCAACTTTTTAGTTGTTTTTTTATTTTTCTAGACTTTATTTGAATCGTTGCTGTCTGAATAATTATAACCTCTAATTTTGGATGCTGTGCTACCAGGTTTATAGCCTCTGCTTTTTCACTTTTGGACAGTTATGATGCATAACCATGGTAACAAGGTGTCGTTTTAACAACCGGTAGCAGCTGGTTAGCATCTCAAAAGCTCAAACACCTGAATTTTGACTCCAAACCTCAGTTGGATGCAGGATCAGTGTTAGTCGTATCCCCTACTCCAGCATCTCTAACTACAGTGTATACAAATAAAGTTAAAAAGAAGTGGCAAAAGGAAATGAGGCGGATTAGCAGAGCTGACAACTGATCACGTCCTTGCTGCCTGGAAATTTAGCTGTTAGCTTTAACATGAAGATCTTCAGACAAGAAGAATTAGGCTTTTTATTTTCTTGATCCCAATCTTACACTTTATTGGTGAGTCACAATAAATTTAGGTTGGTTTTGATGAGAACATTTAAAACTGTTTTTTTCAAGACATGTTAAAGCTGCATCATCATGGAAAATTTAAATGTAAAGTAAAACATTTTTTTTTTTAATCTTTTATAATCTGGCTAAATGCACTGGTCTAGTCCAAGAATCATGCACTGAGGTCATTTACAATAAAATCCATTTAAAATAGTCTAGCAATTATGTAATGTCATAAAAATGTAGTTTAAGTTGCTTCTAACAGCTAAATGTTTAAAAAAATCACACAATTTGCACTCAGATATTTTATTAAGAACATCTGTTTCTAAAACTAAAGGGCTATAAAACAATAAAAGTACATAAATAAAAAAAGGCAAAACAAAATTGAAAGTACATCAAAGGTTAATACATCATTAGTGATTTGTCCATATGATAACTTTAAATAAAACATTTCGTTTGCAACAAAAACTGCTTATAAATAGCCTGCAGAACAGCTAAAACTTCAGATGTTTGTGTTTGTGTTAAATGCTCAACAATTAAATATGAAATAAGTATGAAATGCCTAACAATAACAGAACAAAAACAGGACTTTTTGTTTCGTCACTGCCTACTAAAAATACTAACATGGTTGAGGCAAATGCATATTATTGACAAAAGTGCAAAAATGTAAAGTAAACCATATAAAAACATGTCAGCACCGCTGGGATTCTTAGAGCCAATATGGCTGAAACTTTGCTGCTGAGCGCAGACCGATCATCCAATGAGGAAGCAGTGTGTTAAATAACAGTGCTGTGAGTATCTTTGAATTAAAAAGACAGAAAACGACTTCAAGTTGAACTCTTACAGGAACTGAAAGTAACAGATGCCTGACATGTTTAGGACAACAGCTGAAATATTCCCAAAACTTCCCGACTTCTTCACAGAAGATCCGAGCCGTAATTCAGCCACATGATCAGAACCGACATCTGGCGCCATCTTCTGGTCCGGCCCCGGTACTGCTCTCGCTTCAGACACGTAAACCTGCAGCGGCTCTTTCTACAAACAGATTTTACTGCGACTCGGTTTTATTTTTAAACCAAAAGCTGCCGAAGTTCCTCCTGCCCCGTTTTTACATTTCATTTGCATTCCTATGACTTTCTAAACCCCATAATGCACTATTCTTTGAGTTCATGTAGAAAAATTTAAAAATAAAAAGCATTTCTTTTCATCTGAATTCAGTCCACTAACTTACGATAGAAGTTTTTTTGTTGTTGTTTATTTTAGAGAAAGCCGTCAAGACTCCACCAAGATCTCCATCAGGTGCTCCAGCTCAAACGCTTCCCTGCTTTGATTAGGACCAGAGAAGGAGGCGGAGTCAGGTGAGGAAGACGAGGAAGAGGACGAGAGCGGACTGAAGGAGGAGAACGAAGGCAAACACTTAAAGTTGGAGGAGGCGGAGGAGAACTGCGGCAGGTAGCAGATCAGCTCCTCCTCGGCCGGGTAGCCGACTCTCCCCAGGAGGGACGTGTCTACTTCCTGGAACAGATCCTCCATATTGACGTCGTTCACGTAGCCGGGTTTCGCCGTGTCGCCGCCGCTCTCCTGGAGGTTCTCCAGGGACCGGAGAGGCGTCCGCAGAGCTGCCTGCGGGCCGCCGTCGATGGTTGAGTCCAGCGCAGTGAGGATGGAGGAAATGGCGGCTGAAAGGGAAAAGTCGGACTCCGCCGACCCCCAGTCCTCGTCCTCTGATGGGCCGCGGTTTGTGGGCGGAGTCACAGGTTCTCCCGACATTAAGGCAGAGTCCGGTGGCGACTCACCGTGTTTCTCCAGAGCGATCTGGCGCAGCGTGTTGGCGATCAGAACCGAGCGGCGCAGGCTGGGCTCCGGCAGCTCCTGGCCGCGCTGGTACTTGTTCAGTGACATGGAGAAGACGAACTGCCGCTGACTCTCCCACGTCGGGCTGCTCCGGTCCGACGCCTCCCCGTCCTCCGAGTCCAGTTTACGTTTCTGACCTTTCAGAATCATCTTCACGCTGCGGAGGAAAGCAGAAACGGTTCAAGATCCAACTAGACCTGTCACAATAACAAATTTACTGCAATAACTTTATTTCTCTTTATTTAATTTTTCTGGATGGTAATTTGTCCCAGACGTTATTGTGGTTCAACTACTGTAATAATGCAATATATTCTCAAGTTACTCAGCAGATCGTTGCTAGGTAACAACAGATGGGAGGGGGATGGGAGGACTTGAAACTGCTTGTTACCTGGTAGGTTGTTGCTAAGCAACCAGAGGGAGTGAGTTGATGCCACTCACATTCTACAGATTGTTCATTTAACTACTTAAGCTTATTTACACAATAGTAGAAATACATCAAGATAGAAATAACAAAACAAATAAATAAAAATACTCAATTCATTTTTGAAAAAAAAAAACAAAAAAAAAAAAACATCTTTCCTAAAATACAACAAGACAGCTTTAGTAAATCTCAACTTATTAAAACTTTACACTTGAGGAGTTTTGGCTAAAATACATTTGCAGATTAAAGTGTTTTTATTTTAAATGGAAATATAAATATACAAATATATCACATTCATACACCGGTTTGGTTTATAATTACTGTTCTGATTACAACAAACTGCCTTTTTGGTTTCATTAACTGATTAAATTATCTGACAAATGTTTAAATGATCAATTACACCTATAAATAACATGTTCACAAGATAAAATCTCCCAAAAATGTTAGTTTCTTTCAAGGGGAGCAACAAAGCCGGTTTGTAAAACAAGAGGTCTCAGTTTGGCAAAAACTGCAGGTGTGTGTCTCTGTCTAAATAAACTGTTAAACATGGACTGGAGTTTCTTCCACCGATGACAGCAGGGCTGTTGGAATCCAGTCCAACAGAACAGGTCCCTGCCATGTTTTCAAATGGTTAAAATGTGCAGGAGCCTTTAATTGACTTGTTAATTTCAGCCAGGTGTGTTGACCCTGGAAAACACCTAAAACAACATGCTGGGACACCAGCATCTGAGGACACAACTGAATACAGGTTTTTAGAAAACTATTCATTTTTCTCCAATTGTAAAAACAAAAATGTGCATGTAAGTTATAATTACACCCTTTTTACAACCTGCAACCTTTCCTTTTTAGCATTTCTTGGTTTTCTAGACTAAATGTTTTCAGATTTTTCCATCAATTTTCATGATATTTTGGGTGTTTGAGCTGAAAATGCCTTTCCAATTCTGAAGTAAAGCTGTTTTTTGTTTTTTTGTTTTGTTTCTGGTATCAGGAAAACTTAATCTACTAATAGAAACTGAAAAAGGGATCAAAAAAAGATTTTGAATTTGCCATTTAAGATCAGAAATATAATTGCCGTAATATAAAATCGATGGGAAAAGCTTTAAATCGTTTATAAATTCTGATTTGTATTCTAGACAACGAGAAGAATATACTAAATTTGGGTTTCCTCTGATTTTTTTTTTTTTTGTGCTTAGAAAACGTGAAAAATGATCAAATTCTATACTTTCAGACTGAACACTATTTCATAACAAAATAAAAAATCCTCTTCTCTCAGGACAGATAAATGGAGGAAATAAAACAATTGGTGTAGAATATCACATGTCCTTATTTTTAAATAATGCCATCAACCTAATGGAGGGCAGAAACTAGTCATCTGTTGGTTTCTGCTTCACTATGACTCGTTTTTCTTAAGGTTTTCAAGTTTCAGGACAAATATAAACTAATTCAGAAACACTTTAATGGTTGTGATCATTTAATTCGAAATGTGTAAAATCAGTGAAAGTTTCCCAAAGATTATATCTAATTACAGGTAAAACTAAAAGTTCAAAATTAAAAAGGTAGAGTCAGGATTGCTACCAGAAACAGTTTAGATTATATACTGTGATTTAGTCACGTTTGTTTTTTTGTTTTTTGAGTGTTTAGTGGCATTTTTGATCCTCTGGGAGCTGCTTCTTTGAGACACAAGATGGTTGCTGCTGTAACGTTTGATTCGTCGTGTAGGAGGGAAAAAATTACCCGGCGACACCGGGGACACTTTATAACAGGACTGAAACTAACAACTTTAACATTTTATTTAAAAAAAATACCACTTTAAGTGTCCTGAAACCCAGGCTGTAAACTTGTAAAACAGTTTAAAAAGACAGTTAAACCGACCTGTTGAGTAGTTCTCTCCTCCCTCGGCGAGTTTCGTTGCTGCCGTTTAACTTTTAAACTCGTCGCAATTATTCACTTAGCTAAAAGGACGACCGATAAAAATTTCGCTTTTATGTAACCAAAGTAAAAGTTAAAGGGAATTTAAATGGGCGATTTTTTTTTTTTTTTTATGAGTGGAAAAACGTTCAAACTGTGCCGGAGCGAGGAGTCGACTGGAACTAAAACGGCAAGCTCCCGCCCGTGATTTGAGTTTCACGCCAGTCGCTTTACAGTTGGAGGCTGTATGTCGAAAGGCATTCTGGGTAATGGAGTTCAGTTGCGTAACATTCCAACAGATGACTTTTCTTCCTTTACAAAACGAGCTAATGTGACACTTCTTCATCCTATACAAATAACATCAGAATTAATATAAATAGTATTTATAAAACCTTTAAATCGCCACTGTTCAGAATAAAGAGTTGGATATTATGTCTTTTGCATAGCAGTAATTCCTGAATGATTACGTCACCTCACAAAAAAGGCATTTCCGTTGGAGTTCAGTTTAAAACCACTAAAACTGTTACCTAATGGCGTCAGTCAATACATTTACCACAGGACAAGTTATAATCTATGACACAAAAGAAATAAATCATATCGTTAAAATGAGCAATTTCTTACCCTCTTTGAATGATTTTTAAAAAGGAAAGCAAGAGAGGAGGTGTCCACGTCCACAGGGAAACTCATTTAAAATGAAGGGCAGTTATGGAAGCACAGGAAGAGAAGTTACCTGAAAGCCGTGGACCCGTATGAAGAAAAACTGTTTGTGAAATTAGCCCGAACTGAACAGAAACATGTCAAAGTTTCTGGTTTCGGTTCTATTCCTTTAAAACTTCCAGCTTCATGAAGTTCCAGCAAGTCAAAAACCAAGTACGCCTCACTGCAGCAAACAGAAAGGGGCGGGGACGGGCCGCTGTCAGTCACATACCTTATTTGGAAATGGGACCATTGCACTCCGGAAGTGAAGGGGGCGCTGTTTCCTATAGTATCCGCGACCTCCCGTTTTTATTTTGAAATCAGTGATATATCTTCATCTTTAGGAAGGATTTTCACTCTCGGCATGTATTTGAACTTCTCTCTTTTATTTACTTCAGCGCAGCTTTCTGTGTTCTTCGGGCCTGTTACTGCCTCTAGTGGCGTGGGGGTGGTAACACAACAAATATAATTACGTCACTAAACGAGAGTTCGCAAAGTCTTTATTGTTTACTATTAATTTCGCCATAACTGGCAACGTAAAATATAAATTATCTTCTAAAAATCCATTTGAGTTTAAGAATTTTTTACTTTTAAAATATTATTTTATTATTTGTTTTATGTGATATTTAAAGGCTCTGAATTTTGTACTTTTATTTTCTGTGAGCCAAAATAATCAAAATTACAACAAATAGATGCTTAAAATGTTTAAGAAAAAAAATAAAAATTATATATATATATATATATATATATTTGCCGTCAGGTTAATTGGTCTTTTCAAATTCTCCCTAGGTGTGAGTGTGCATGGTTGTTTGTCCTGTTTGTTTCTGTGTTGCCCTGCGATAGACTAGCGACCTGTCCGGGGTGACCCCGCCTTTGCCCGGAATGTAGCTGGAGATCGGCACCAGCAACTCCCGACCCCATTAGGGACAAGGGTGAAAGAAAATGGATGGATGGATGGATGGATAAATATATATATTTGCCATGTTCTAATTATTTGAGATGGAGCAGCAGCACAATGACTTACCAACTAGTTGCGTTGCTGTTTCACACGGTTTAATAATCTACTTAGATACAAAACAGACTGCAAGCATACGCATTTTCTTTCATCAAGCATATTAAACATTTAAGGATGTCATAAGCATGCAAAGAAGAAAATATTCTACAACTTTATAATCATACAGAGTTCAGAGAAACGGCTTCAGAAGATTGATTCATAACCCAAACCAAGACAAGGAAACAAGATGGATTCAGGGCCTGAATGGAAATGGCTACCTAACCTTTGACCCCAAATATCCTATCATATACTATCCTTGCAAGGTTGATGAAGATCAGATTTTGATCCAGTGGGTTTTCTGGTATATTTTGTTTGGTGAATGTTTTGTTTTGTTTTCCCTTATATAAGTTTTACTTCAGTAGGTTTAGCACAGATACAAATTTCTGAATGTTGAACTTCCTTCCTGCTGCAGGAGCACAGAGACATTTTATCATAGATACATAGACGGATAGATTTCCAGGAGTCTGAAACATGTCTCTGCTCCTTCCTGCGGATGTGAAATGAAGATCCTTTTCTCCTGGTTCCTTCAGACTGCAGTCTCCTCCTCTAAGCTGCCTTCAGCTCTGGATCCTTCATCATGATGGCTCATCATGATGTTTTCTGCTCCAGACTTCTGGTTTCTCCTGGCCTGGAAACAGAGGATGGTTCAGCTTCAGTGCAAGAACTTTCCCAACTGAACACATCATGCATGATACATGCAGTACCTTAAAGTAGAGGACCAGGACGGATCCCAGCATTCCCAGCAGGACGACAACCAGTCTGATGATCAAAGCAGTGAGATAGTCTGAAACCGAATGAAACAGATTCAGGATCAGCTTTCATCAGATGAGTCCAGCTAGACATTTACAATAATCATATTGACCCTTGTTTTCATGCTGCCTGTAGATCTGATGATGAACATTAATATCATCAATCCTCCTCTCTGACCTCATGAATGAGGCAGACAGCTGCTGGTTCACCTGAAGCAGAACTTCTCCTGATGGACTCCATGAGTTCATCTGAGACAGGGAGGTTGAGAGGCTGGCTCATAGAGGAGAAGTTATGGGAGAAAACGTAGACGTGGTAAACGCAGCGGTAGGTTCCTTGGTGGGCGTGGCCAGCAGCAGCGAACAGGAAGAGGGCGGAGTGATTAACAGCAGGCAGGGTGTGGTTCTGAGTGTAGTTAGAGGTGCTGAAGATGAGCTGGAAGGAGCCGCCTTCATACTGAGGTCTGATGGAGCACATGATGCTGAACTTTGAGCCAATGAGGAGCTCAGACCCCTGCTTTCTGCCTGTGGAGACCCCGTCAGTGGAGGAAGAGAGGAAGATGAGCGGCTCAACCAGCAGACCTGGCAACGCAGAGGAAACACAGAGACAACTGGATCTAATCTGAGGTGGAAAACAAGATGGCATGCATGAGAAAGAGACAGGAGCTGATCAGACTGGTTGCCATGGTTACTAGCATGTTTATACATGATTACTAGCACCTTTATGATAGATTTATAGTCTGACAGTAATATTTAAACCAGTTTTAGTTTCTCTGCAGACATCTGGTAATGATGGAAGAAACATTTTAAACAAATAAATATGAGAGTTCAGTTACCTGAGCAGATGATCTTATGTTCCCGATCACTGGTTACATCTTCAGGTAAACAGTTCCTTAATGCAGATCATGACTGAAAACAGTCAGGCCAGATCCCCCAAACTGGTCTCTCTGAAGGTTCTTTTGAATTTCTATCTGAAACAGCAGAACCACAGTTCAGTCCAGCACAAACTGCAGCAGCTGAGTTCTTGTCCTTGTAACTATCCCAAACATTCACTGGTCTCCACTCTTGTTGATGTAACATCTCCAGTCTCCCGGCACATCGGCTGGCCTCTCCCACCAGCCTGATGTTGTCTTGATCTGAGCAGAGACAGAGAGTTCATTAATGAAGGAAGTGAAGCAGTGAACAGCAGCAGGTCTGCAGATCCTCCTCTACCTGAACAGGTAAGAGTGCGTGATTCAGCAGAGCAGCGTTGTTCTGAGGCCAGGTTAGAGGTAGCTGACAGAGGGCTGGAGACCGTCTTCATACTGAGTCTGTGGGCACAGACTGAACTCTTGAACCATAGGGCTAACTGCTGTTCATGCCTTAACCTCTCGTCAGTGCAGGAATAAAGGCAAATGAGCGCCCAGCAACCGGCAACAACAAAACAAGCAATGTCTATCTAAAAACAGAGCACATAAAATCGAGCACAGGAGTGATCAGAATGGTTGCTCTGTTACTGCTTATCTGATATAATATTTAGTTTCCCTCACTGGCAGCTTCGTTCTCCATTAAGCAGGTTTCTTGCAGACATCTGGAGACTGATGGAAGAACACATTTTAAAAAAATAAATATGAGAGTTCAGTTACCTGAGCAGATGACTCACCTTCTGATCACTGTACAGTCATAAGGTAAACTTCCTTAATGCAGATCTGACTAAACAGTCAGGCCAGATCCCCCAAACTGGTTCTTGAAGTTCTTTTGAATTTCTATCTGAAACAGCAGAACCACAGTTCAGTCCAGCACAAACTGCAGCCACTGAGTTCTTGGTCCTTGTAACTATCAAACATCACTGGTCTCCACTCTTGTTGATGTAACATCTCCAGTCTCCCGGCACATCGGCTGGCCTCTCCCACCAGCTGATGTTGTCTTGATCTGAGCAGAGACAGAGCAGTTCATTAATGAAGGAAGTGAAGCAGTGAACAGCAGCAGGTCTGCAGATCCTCCTCTACCTGAACAGGTGAGTCCAACAGCTTGACCAGGTGAGCAGCTGTTTCTACCTGAACTCTTCCTGCTGCTGCAGTCTCAGCAGTAGATCACTGCCTTCACACAGGAACTCTGCTCCCCACTGGAGCCTCTGCTTCTCCATAGAGCGCCCCCTGGAGGACTGAAGGAGGCCCACAGCCAGATCTCCCTGCAGACCACCTCTGCATCCTGCAGGTCAAAGTCTTTCACACACTGAGGACCACGACTGGTTGGTCATTCACCTCCAGTCTGCCTAGCACCGGTTGGTCCCTTGAACCAGCCATGACTGAGTCTGTGGATCAGAAAGAAAAAGGTTCTTCAACATTTTCACTGAATTTGGTTCCAGTTTTTCAGCAAAGCTACAATCCAGTTCAGACTCTGTGTGGAGGAACGAACCAATGGTTGTAGAACGGGTGGTAGGGGAGCTGGGCATGAGGTTTATTATTCCTATATCTAGTGTTAATGTTCTCTTGCACTTTTAGCATCTGCCTTATACTGCAGGCCTGGAGACTGGGTGGAAAAAACTTAAGACAAACAGAGAAAATTACCACTAGAACAGCACAAAGACCCTGATGAATGATCAGTTATTAATATTTCATCCATTGTCTTCTACCAAAGCAAATGACCAGATTTACATCACAGAAGTTTATGGAAAACTATCATCGGTGAACTTTTGAAAACTCATTACAACTTAATTTGTGGAGGAAATGCATATTTGATCAGTTCTTCTCGGTGACATTGAGGTTTTTATAACCCTGAATCTGGCTCCACTGGTTCCCCTTCAATCTAATCAAACTTCATTAAATCACTAACCTGGTTAAAAAAAAAACAAGCCACTCTGTACCAACACTTTGATTCATCCAGATGAGCCTGGACTGTGTTGAGGTTTTAAATTTCACCCAGTTGCTAATCGTTTGTCCATGGACATGCAATGCACCAGATCCACACTGAAGAAGATTTACTGGAAGTTTCCTGGGTGGAAACATGTTGGAAAGAAAATCAATTACCAAGCAATGTTAGATGAAATCACCTCAATCAGGTTTATTGTGCAATATTGAGCACAATACAGACTGAACATGGACTGAACTTCACTCCACTGCCATTGATAAAACTCCAGACTATGTTTCTAAAATAACAGCAGATCAAGGTTCCATTGTTCCAAACCTTCTTCTGTTCACTGATTGGTCCAGTAGAAAATCTACCAGAGGGAATCCAGGTGAAGGGGAAGAAGCCCAGACTGAGCTGGAAGTGAGAATTTATTTAAAGTGGAGATTGAAAGCAGAACAGGAAGAAAATGGCCAGGATATGAAATCACCTGAACAGACGATTTCTAGATTGTTGTTAACTCTTCGTAACGACACCACAGATCCACAGTGGAGCTGTCTGCAAGCTCCAGCTGCTGATGTAAAGTTCCAGTTCTTGTTCCCATCATTCACTGGTTCCCAGTCTCCCAGTACCTTCTTCTCCAGTCTGCCACCACAGCGACTCCTTCCTGCTACCAGTCTGAGTTCATCAGACAGCGCTGGAAGAAACAACATTTACATGTTGGGTTACAAAAAGCAAAGACAGATTGAGTTAGGATGTGTTGACAGGATCCTGCTGATCGTGTTTATTTTATCTTCTCTCAGAGGCAGAGCTATCATGGATGGTTCTGATCAAAGCACCTTTATGTGGAGTGGCCTAGTTAAAGCCCGGACGCAAATGTTATTTACGCTCTGTAGTAAGACCTGAAATGTTTTTTATTATTCACCTTTTCTACACATTTATATGTTGTCTTTACTGAGATCAACCAAAGACAAATTAATTGTTTTTGTGTAGAAAGTTGTGAAATCAGCTGATTCTGATTCTGATCCTGATTCTGATCCTGATTCTGATCCTGATCCTGATTCTGATTCTGATCCTGATTCTGATACTGATCCTGATTCTGATCCTGATTCTGATCCTGATCCTGATCCTGATTCTGATTCTGATTCTGATTCCTGATTCTGATCCTGATCCTGATTCTGATTCTGATCCTGATCCTGATCCTGATCCTGATTCTGATCCTGATTCTGATCCTGATCCTGATTCTGATCCTGATCCTGATTCTGATCCTGATTCTGATTCTGATCCTGATCCTGATCCTGATTCTGATTCTGATCCTGATTCTGATCCTGATTCTGATCCTGATTCTGATTCTGATCCTGATTCTGATTCTGATTCTGATTCTGATTCTGATCCTGATTCTGATCCTGATTCTGATCCTGATCCTGATTCTGATCCTGATTCCGATTCCGATTCTGATTCTTATTCTGATTCTGATCCTGATTCTGATTCTGATCCTGATCCTGATTCCGATTCTTATTCTGATCCTGATTCTGATTCTGATCCAGATTCTGATCCTGATTCTGATCCTGATTCTGATCCTTATTCTGATTCTGATTCTGATTCTGATTCTTATTCTGATTCTGATTCTGATTCTGATCCTGATCCTGATTCTGATCATCATTATGAGCCTCAGTTTGTTAAATCAGGTTCCAGACATTATCAACTGTCTTCCTCCAGAATGTGTCTGACCCCCCAGCAGTGTGAACAGGACGGCATCTGGGCAGATCACAAAATAATCTACAAAAAGCAGAAATACTGAATGCAGCATCTAAAATCAAACCTTAGATTCATAAACTCTCTGCCACCAAGTCACTAAACTGGTTCTGCTGAACGTCAGATGATTATTAGTTACTGACTTCATCACTGAGCAGAATATTGATGTTTGGTTCCTGACAGAAACATGGTTGGATATCAATAATGTCTCATCTGTACTAATTGAATCAGCGCCTCCTAATTACAATTTTGAAGTGAGAATAGAAAACATAAAATCTGAGGAAGGGTTGCTACAATACATCAGGATTCACAGAAACTGTAAGAAGGTTGATTTAGGTCATTTTAACTCTTAAATATCTGGGAATTGAGGAAAAAGGCCACAAATGAGCTCTGATGCTAACGCTATGCAAAATCCCATCACATGTGGAAAACATCTTTATTGACTTTAATGGGTTTTTATCTGTTCTATGCATTGATTATGACTGTTGAATAATTGTGGGAGATTTCAACACCCATGTTGACGAGCCTGAAGACAGAGGGGATTAAAAGCTGTGATATTCTTGATCATTTTGGTTTAATTCAGCATTTTAACCCAGCAACACATCATCAAGGACACGTTATGGACCTGGTTACCAATCAGGGTGTGAATATTTCCAACGTCTCTGTAACTGATGTCGCCCTGTCTGATTATTTCACTGTCATCTTTGAAACCACAGATGTATATTATAGATCTGCAAGGCAACTCTGTGTTGGGGCCGAACGTAAATGGAGAGAAACTCAACTTCACGTTTCTCATGAAATCTACAACGTCTGCACTAACACACTCCAGGGAAACGCTGTTTGCAGAAATCGTGAACAAAAACATGAACAATGATTGAGCTTTATTTGCTCACAAACCACCTGACCTGCAGTCAAACTGGGCTGCCCATTTCTTTAGAGAAAATTATAAGAATTAGAGGATTTAACTGCACATCCGCACTAAATCCAATATCAATGCCATGCCTGAACATAAACGCAGTAAAAATGACTCAATTTTAAATATTCAACTATAAAACCTTAGAAGACATTATAAATCAATGAAGCTCCTCTTCCTGCTGTCTTGATGTCACACCCATAACTTGTCTTAAGAAAGTCCTGCCTGTCATTTCCTCTGATCTGATTCAAATAGTAAACTCATGGCTCTCATCAGGTGTTTTCCCCCAGCAGTTTTCAAACCACTGATATATAAAAAAACCATCTGAACAAATCATTACTGCAGAATTACAGGCCGATCTCCAACCTTTCATTCATCAGCAAAATTATTGAAAAGCTGTTTCAACAATTAACTCTGCAAAACAACCGAAACTCTGAGTTCCTTTAACTCTGGACTAAAAACCCAGCTGGTCAGATTTGCTTTGGAAACATAATAAATGAAACGCTGAACAACATTTTGATGTGTAACGACGACACTTTGACCAAATGTACAGTTTACTGGTTTACTGTGTGGTGTCTTTTAGGACTTTTTATTTTTTGTGTTTTCATGACGTAAAGCACTTTGAACCGCCTTGGAGCTGAAATGTGCTTCACAAATAAACTTGATTGGTTGGTTGATTGATTCTAATCTGCAGCAGGCGAGTTCCACATCCTGCCTGAGACACTCCCACGTCACACGGAGCCCGAGCGTTTTCACGAACACGACCAGCGGTACCGGAAGCTGGTCCAGTGACCGTGGTGCTACTGGGCTCGGTTGGCCAGCAAACGGGCCTGACCAGAACCTCAGAGAGAACCTGTGGAGCCAAGAGGAAGATGAGAGGATTCATGCAGAAGGAGCCATTTTATGTGGCTCCACCTGTTTACTGCGCAGATTCAGCGCCGGTGCAGAGTTTCTGCAGCTTCTCCTTATCGATCAATCAGATTAATTTTATAGCTCATTTCAGCAACAAGGCAGTTCAAAGTGCTTTACTTCATAAAAACACAAAAACCAACAATTGTTGATTTTATTGGCTCCTTAGTAGCAAGTAGACAATATAAACATCACTAACTGTGTAGCAGCAGCTCTATGATCCGAGACTAGAAACATTTTATAGTTTTGCTTAGTAAAACTTAACATGTTTATCAGTAGATCATTTTAATTTGTACTCTTGTGAATATTAGTGTTTTTGTGTGAAAGTGGAGTCCTACCTGAGCTGCAGAGACACAGAAGCAGCATCAGAGCTGATTGGTCCATGTTTCCTCTGAATGTGGAGCGAAGCTTCGTCTCTTGATGTGATCAGGATGTGGCTCCAGACTCTGAAGACTTCCTACTTTAAGCTGTTTTATCTGCTACTTCCTGAACGTCAAGGTTCAGGTTTTTTTGCTGCTTTCAGAGACAACGCCTCCTTCCTAGGAGCTCATCATGAAGATGGGTTCATATTGGGCCTACTGGGATTCAGGGGTTTCACCGGTCGCTGCTGTTCCTGTGTTTGGTTCAGTCCTTGTTCTGCATGTGGCCGGAGTGGATCCAGGTGTGTCGTCCACTGAAGGGGAACCTGATGTTGTTGGCAGCAGCAGCTCAGCTTCCCTCCAGGAAGGGGTCACTGCTGACCAGAACTGAGCCCAGGTGTCGCTGCTATGAAGAGCAGAACCAGAGCGAGAACATAAACTTAATGTCAGCAATAACTGCAGACATTAAAGGATGGAGAGTAGTAAGAGAAAGAAGGGAGGAGAAATGGCCAGTTTGTCCTCCAGAAAGATTCCTGGAACATTTTCAGATTATAAATGTGGAATATTTGATTTTTTTCTTTCATGAGACATTTTTCTGTCATTTCATTTCAGTTTTAGTCTTTGATCATCAGAGCAGAACGGCTTCATAGAGGCAGAGAGAGAAATCTAAACATTAATCTGGGTGTTCAGCCTCTGTGTGCTGGCGTGAGCATGCTGAGTGATGCTAATCTGGATTGAAGCGTCAGCAACATTATCAGCTTTATTGCAACATAACGAGGGTTTTCAAGGTAAATCTAGACTTTAGATCTTCAACTGGAAAAAGTTGTTAATTTCAAAGAACTGAGATATTTTAGGCCCATTTAACTCAAAACATATATTATTATGAATATTAAACACTATCAGCCCCTTTATGTTGCTGCAGCAACATGCATGCATGAAAATCTAAAATATTAGTTGAACCTTTGCAGCACTGACCCAAACTTCGAGCCCAGTTGGGCCAAAGTTGTGCGTGATAGTCGGGTCGGGCTTCTGTGGTGCATTTTTAATAATCCAGCAGGTTTTCTAGCATTTCTAGTTGCTCTGTTGGACTAATTAAATGTTTTACCTTCATACTTTTACATAAAACATGTTTTTTGCATGTTTATCATCTTTTGATAGCATCACAGTTTCCATCTGCTTTGGCTGAGTCAATACACTGAATGATCAAATATCCGTCACTAAGCAAAAAGTCAACGACTCTTCAAAATCCCCAAATAGTGAATATTTTATTGTTTTCTGTCATAATTAGCAGTCAACCCCACTAATCTATTGGTCCAGCTAATGTTTAGCGTAGCACTACAGCTAAGTTTAACAAAAAAGAAAAGACATCATCTTTTTTGTTTGAGTTTAAATATTTCCAATCAGTCAATCTGAAAAACTTCATTGCAGTCAGTTGACTTGCAGCATTAGGTGGGGGAGGGGCATTGACCCTTTGCAGAAGAAAAGTAACAACCCAAAGCAAAATATGTGCTTTTGAAGCTGATTTTTAAAATTAAAATCATAAGCAAACAGAAAATACACCAAAAACTTCATTCTGTTGTTTAAATTGTCTTTAATCCTATTTAACTTTTTATAAAACTGCAGATATAAAACAAACATTCCTCTAAACCAGAGTAAACTTCTTCAGTTTTAACCCTAAATGTGTCAAACAGGGTTTCTATGGTAACCAACAATGTGACTTCAACTCCCCAAACAAACAGCAAACAGCAAATTTACAATCATTCATAAAAAAGAAATCTGACAATCAGAACATGGAGTTTAGATTCTTCCATGTTTGACAAAAACATGTTTGACCTTTAAACTTTAAATACTTCACTAAAACACACAATAAAGATACAATTTTAGAAACGTTGTAAAATGTTCGTTGCTGCTAGAAACGATTAACCAGCTGAGTCCAAACCTCTCAGTGTTTTACAAATAAAACATGAAAAATGTTAATAAAAATGCAGTAAATTTGTGTAGAGAAAGAATATATAAATCACTTTTTCTATTTGGTAAAAAGGGCAGGACCTGAGTCAGGGCTGGCCAACTTTAATCTAATTTAATCTATAAAAGCAGAAAATGAGTCAACAAAAGATAAACCATCTTAGTGTTTAACCTAATTTAAAAAATAATCCTTCTGTTAAAAATCCTCCTAATCTGTCAGATTTCTGTTGCCAGTTGCCTCCATTATGTAGTTTCAAACTAAGGTCCATTTATGGGACAGCAAACTACGGCTGTTGTAGATAGAAAGACAAAATAATAAATTTATACCAAAAAATCCAGAACTTTAAAAAAAAAAACGTGGAAATTTTAGCTTCAAAATTTGAAATTTTGTACTTTCCTAGTTGTTTTCTAGAAAATTTCTGATTAATTTCAGAATTTCAGTTTTTCCTTGGCAAATGTTTACTTTTTAAATTCACAAATTTTCTTTTTCTAGGAAATTTTCAAGTTTTTGGCAGAAATGTATTTTTCTTTTGTTTAATCAATGGCCAATGTCATACATTCACACCATTCCTGTTTGATCCGCTTTAATTGAACTCCAGTTTGTTTGCCTAGTAAGTGGACTACAGTGCAGGGCATTCTGGGTAAATACAGCCAAAACAATCATGCTAGCCTGGCGCTAGCAGGAGAAACGGCTCGAGGTCTTTAGCCGAAAACAAGGAAATCCTCCAACCTCTAAAATCTGACGCTACTCCATCTGTTTACATTTCATGAAGAAGGAAGCTGTTCTCAGTGTCTTCTGCAGAGGTTTTTATGTTGTTTCCTTCAGTGGTTGTTGGTGCAGCGCCCCCACAGGCCAGGAGGGGAACAGGTTTTTCAAAGGGTTTGATTCAGTTGCAGCTTGAAAAAGAAAACCAGCAGCTGGAAATGGAACAAACGTTGCCATTTTGGTCACAAATCGAAGACAAAAAATAGTTTTGATAATTGGTAGCTATGTTAAAGTTAATAAAAACTACTTGATAAACACAAATTTTTACTTTTTTTTTTTCTTTTTGATGAACGTTTCCAATGAAACTATTCGAGATTTCTAGAATTTTCCTTGGTTGTAAAAATAATAGATTATTTTGTTTTGTTTTAAAGATTTAGCGTTAAAAATGGTTAAACTTGATCCTTACAATTCAGAAAACAGGAGCAAAAACAGGAAATGTTGCAGACAGACTTAAACCTTGTTGCTGGTCCGGATATCTTGCCTACTGTCAAATTCGACCTTTGACCCCCACTTTGCAGCGACCATCGTTTGGAGACTCATGGCGGGGAATCCTCTTGATGCTGATTCACAGCAGCATTTTGGAGTCCAGTTTTTAAACAATCCATCAGTTTTTCTTGTATTTAAATGGTTTGTGTTATTTTGTGTCAGCTGGTCCCACCGAGCGATCCCCGTCTGTTCAGGCTCTGCGTGCTGCAGCTCAGGCCTCGACTGTCCATCAGGTGGCTGGACTGAGGAGCAGAAAACACAGAATAATCATCAGAACATTCAGAGCAATGCAAACACACTGCTGAGTTTCTGTTAAGTACCAATAAGCAGTCAGTATCTTACTTGTAGAGGGCAGCGGCCATATTGATCTCAGTTTGGATGATCAGGGAGAAATGCTCACATAAGAGTCTAAGGTAGAGGTGTGCCAGTCGATCGGCCACCGATCATAATCGGCCCATTTCCGTGAAAAGGTATATAATCGATGATGGCTGATCACTGTTTCTTGTAGCCGATCGGCAAAACTGATCACATTTATCTCACTTTGCAGCCTGCGTGTGCAGCTTATCTCCTCTTTCCTTCACACAGCTGGAGCGCGCAGCAGCAAGTCCTAAGCAATGTCGTGTGGAACTTTAACACTCTGAGTAAATGGGGACGTTTACATGTTGCGGCGGAAAATTACCTCTGGGGTGAAGCACGTCAAAATGCATCAATGCAACGAATCTAACATGGCATTTAAAAAACAAACACTTGATGGAGTTTGGCTCCATCGAGGCTCAATGCAGGAAAAAAAGACATCTGAAGGGTCATTTTTTTCTTCAAACACTCAACAGGAAGAGTTGAGTGCATGACAGTCAGAAAGCTAAACAAATAATCTGAAAAATAATCCAAGTCTTTGAGCTGGCGGTGTAAGACGCTGGGATCTGCTCTCACTATTGGACCGCCGCTAAGTGCTACTGGTAGTAATATTTCACAGATGGAGCATCACTCAACCTCCACCTGGCAGTGAATCTCACACCGAACATCTGCTTAAAGCTGCTGCACGTATCTAAAACAACAAAAAATATTTTACATATGTATTAAAACTTTCGCTATGCCCTAACATAAGACAGATAATCTCTGAAAATAATCAATCTCCTCTGCCTCCTCTCTGCAGAAGCAGCCGATCAGATTCTAATCCAGGGAATTCTGAATTGATTCAAAATGCTCAGAATCCTTCAATCTTTAATGAGAATCTAAACTTCAAATCAGCATTTTTTTTAAATTTTTGACAGATTGTTACGGCCCCTGGCCTCTTGAGGCTGTGCAGGCTTGTTTTTTGTTTATCATAAAACAAGTTGTGTTCTATCGACACAACATCCTCTCATTGACTACCGGGTGATGCAGGCGCCACACCCCACTGGACCAGCAGAGGACTGCAAACCAATCCGAGGGTTAATGAGCCTCACCTGTCCTGTAAAAGGCTCCTGAAACATTCCTCCAGTGGGGACAGCTTGTGGGCAGAGGCTTTGTTCAGCGGTTCCCCACTGTTTGGTTCACTACTGTTTGGCTATTTGGTAATATTTTGTGGTTTGTTTTACAAGCTAGAAGCTAGTGATTTGGGAGGTTTTTGGTGCTCCCTTTGTGTGTTTTTTTTCTTTTCTCTTTTGGGATATGTGAGTTATGTTAGGCTGACTATTTGGACATTTTGTACTTTAATTTGCACCTGACCCAACTTGAATTTGTTCCCTTTTTTTTTTCTTTTGTTTTAATTGGGTTTAATTGTACCGTGACTGGGTTCTGTGCAACCTTCTTTTGTAATAAAACTCCTTTTTTTTTACCCCTACTCTCTCTCTGGACAATTTATGTTACCGCCCCTGAACCCCGAGACCTTGGGGGCGTAACACAGATAAACTGAATAGATTCAGAATAGAACATAAACATAATTTATTGTCTCGCAGAATCAAAACAGTTTAAAACAAACCAAATTCAGGATAACATACTATACATTAAGGTCAAGATTATAACCTGGAAAATGCAACTGAATAGTTTTGCAAGATGTTAAAAAGTTTCTCACTCATATTTGTTTAGGACTCAAATATTAAGTGCAAAACTAACAATCTTTTTTTATGCATTAATTTTCCAAAATGATTTATCACATGTATCTATATTTATGTCTTTATTGACATAATCTTCCTTCCCAGACTGACAGATATCAACAGTTTCCTCCTGCTGGGTGTTTCTGTCTGTCAGGCTCGGCTGGAGCATCTTCGGGCCAGAACCTGAAAAGAGTCATTTTACCAAACTTACAACTTCCGCTGAACTCTTTCAAAGTAAAGGCTTGTGCAAATCCAATAACCAATATTTGGTACAAAGTTAGAGATAAAATAACAGTGGCAAGCTCAGAGACGTACTGGCATCATTGTCAGTAGAAAAAAAGAGGAATACATTTCCACCAAAAAAACTTTGAAAGTTTGAGATTCATCTCAAAATTTTTTTCCAAGAAAGAACTTGGAGATTTCTAAGTTTTGAAAGTCGAAAATTAGCTGCAAAAAAAGAGAAATTCTGTGATTGAGCTCAGAAATTGAGAAAAAACCTTGGAAATTTTGGAGTTTCTGAAGTTGAATATGTGGAAATTTTCAAGTTTTTCTAAAAGATTTTGAGATTTTCTTTAGGTGGAAATGTGATCAATAGCTAGAATGTAAGAGTTTAATTTTCTAAGACGAGTGACATTCTATTTTCTGATATTTACTAGTTTAACTTTGACCATGTTATTAGAAAAATTCACAAGACGTTAAAAGTGACCTTTTATGTTTTCTTGAACATGTTTGAATTCTGTTGCACAAAATCACTAATGAGACTTTATTCTGCTCAGTTCTGCCTATTTTGAACTCCTTTTAGAAAAAGCCGTTTAAGTCACTTTAAATCCAAATAAGCTGAGGGTGGAGAAACCCCGTTCCCTACATGTGCTGGAGCTTTTCGGTTGCTAGGTAACCGAACTGATATGCATGTAACATTTTTAAAAAATGGTTGTTGTTTTTTTTTTACATATTTGTTGAAACTGTTCTGACAGTTTATGAAACAGATAATCTGTGACAAAACCAATTTCCTCCACCTGAGTTGCTATTGTCAGAAGAAATGCACCATTCCTGACCAAAAACAATCAGTCAGGAAGTGGGCCATAGCGCTGTCAATCATCTTCATGTACTTGCTGCTATATGTGCTACCAACTGGCCATTACAGGAATGGCCACCATTGGTGGCTATGTCAACTAGCCTTAGCATTGACAACAAGATCTGCTGATATGAAAAAGCTGTAAAGATAGCAGAAAGGAAAGAGGGATGGGCAGTGCCACACAAGGTTGTGATTGACAGCACCAAGACCCGCCTCTGATTGGCTGTTTCAAGGTCACACTGGGAGAAGGCAGAGGAGCCAAAACGTTTTTCAAAGATAATCTGTCTCATACTACACTGTTACAACATAGTGATCGTTTCAACAAATATGTAAAAACATATATATATATTTTTAATAAAACTAAGTGCAGCTTTAAGTGAGTGAGTGAAACTTCTCATTAGAGCTGTATAATTTACTCTGTAAATGATGCAAGACAGAAAAAGGACTTTTATTATCAAGAGCTGTAAAATGAATCCAGAGCAGGATAAAAGCATCATATGTTGTAAAGTTTGGTAACAGGATAAAATCTTCTGCTACGGCTGTTAAAGACAAGAAAACAGAAAGAAGCATGTTTTGCTTATTTACCAATAAAAGAGGTGGAATTCATTTGAAAAATCAAAATCAAAAGAGAACATCCATTTATGTGTGGATGTTCTCTTTTCTATTTAGTTTTTTAGTGTAAGTAGTAAAATATTGGAAGCATCTGCAGTGAGTTTTCTGGGATTATTTGTATTCTCCCCAGACTCCCACAGTCTTTCTGTCCCACTCCGACGTGGACAGACACTTGACAAAGAAATGTCCCAGATCGTGCTTGGAGATGGTTCGTCCTTTCAGCATATTTTCTGTCGCCGCGTAGCGCTCCGTCAGAGGAAGGTCGCCTGCAGAAAACCCAAACAAGTTACAACTTTTTATGAGTATATACAGAAATAAAATCCTGTCATTTTAATGAGTAACGTTACTGCTAAATACTTCTTTTCTACTGACCAGCAATGTGAGGAGGCATAACAGCCACGTAGTCGAGCCCAGACGTTTTCAGAACCGCGTACATCCGGTCATGATCCTCAGTCACTGGAACCAGACGAGGCGGGACTTTGGCGCGATCCCACAGCAGGAATGCTGAGTGGGAAATAAATGGGATGATGTGATAAATATAACAATTAAGATATTATGTTTTTCTTGTTAAATCCACCCACATTAGCTAATAAACGGCCTCTTTATGCTCCTTACCTGACATGCAGCCGATGACTTTGCGGATTCCTCGTGCTTTCATGGCCTCCACGATGTTCTTGGTGCCTTCAGACATCATGGTGGTTGGGCCTAATTGGCAAAAATACCAGCACTTTGTTACTGCAATAATAAATATATGCAAATCTGAGCTTAAATGTATAAAAACAACAAATTTTTCGCAGATCTTTTTTTCTTTTTCTTTTTGTAAAAATTTAATAAAGATGAACACCCTGTGACTCAACCAGCGGTACCTTGAGCAGACGCTTTTCTATACAAGGATAAATAAATAAGAGAGGCCCCAGGATGGAACCTTGGGGAACCCCGCATGTGATTTTTATCTACTCCGTCGAAAAGTTACCTGCTGGCACAAAGAAGTCCCTTTTCTTTAGATGAGATTCGAAATAGTCCGAGAGAGTCTGTGTTAGAATATTATCTTACATAAACCAAAAGGACAAAGGTGACCCATAGTGACGAACTTGCAGTATTATATCCTGGACAAGCAGAAGTGCCATAAAATAAAGTTGTTGCAGGAAAGAATTGCACAATGTGAAAAAGGAAAAATGCACACTAACCAGTTCATGGAGGAAAAAAACCCCGTTTCAGTAGGAAATGTTTCAGCTGAACAATCAAAAAAAGCAAAAATTCATAATTTACATAAAAAACATTCTTTAACTTTTTTATCCTGTTTGCCTTCAAAAAAAAACTTTAGCAGCTCAACTCTTTTCCCCATTTTTGTCCTACAGATTCTACCAAAATCTTACATGACAATATTTTTAAAAAAAATTAAACATATGAATACCTGACTGAAATATTAATGAAAATAATTATCCCCTTGTTTATTTACTATTATTATTTTTATTTTTATTATTATTATTAGTTATGCTTTTGTGTTCCAATTTCTAAATCTACTTATGCTGCTGCCTTTATAGATTTACACTATTGCCATAGGTTCTTGGTACAACTTTCTCACTTTGGGTATAAAAGCGCTGTGCTCGCTAATTATCAAGCGTTGCCATGGCGACTGTTGTGCATTGCTCGGTAGCGTTACTAAGTTTTTCAAATATGTGATTCATTCATCATGTGGAGTATAATAGTCTCCAATAACACAGAAAAAAGTCGCTAGATTTATTGCTAGTTGTTGTATTGGGGGGGAAGCCGCCATCGGGGTTTGAAAAGTCGCTAATTGACAAAGTGGATCCGTTTTCACCAGGAACGTTCATCCCCACAAGCCGCAATTCCTATTGGCTCCGCCCACTTTTCTGGAATTTTCTAAATGTGCCGGGGGCGGGGCTTAGCTTTCAGAGCGGGGTTAGCTACACTTTAAACATGGAAGTCTTCAAACCTGTCTTTCATTTATGGATACGAATATTTCTGATTTATTATGAGAAGCCTTACTGAGGTCACTCCTGGTTCCCAGGATGATGATGACTGCGTCCTGGCCTTCCAGAGTCTTCCTCACGTCGTCTTTATTCAGGACGTCACCGACCACCACTCTGGACGCCTTGTGGTCCGCAGGCAGCCTGGACGCGTCCCGCACCAGAACGGTCACGCTGTATCCTGGTGAAAAACAAGGCAAACTGCTGATCCATTACCTAGTTTGAGCCATTTTGAGAACAAAAGTGTCTCTAGATGTGAATAGCTTCACTTTATTCAACTGTAACTTGTGTAACAGAAACATTAAAAAAGACGTTTTGTTTTACCAGTAACGCCCCAAGAATCCCACCCTTTGTGTTCAGGCGAGATAGAGAACAGCTATCGCATTCTTATGACTCGGCAAAACGCCGACCTAACGGTTAACATGACTCAGCAGATTTCACGGTGAGCAGAAGGGAATGAAAATGCTGCTAAAATGACTCTTTTCTCATCACATGACACGATTGTGATTTTACAGCATCTTGTAAAATGCTTGGAGACCTTAGGACTCACATTTGTTGCAAGAATAAATAAATAAAAGGTTACATAATATACGTGCAACCTGACCGGTTCAGAAAGTAAAGTAGATCAAGGTAAAAAAAAAAAAAAATTTTCAGGTCCTACAAGTAAACTGAAAGTTTATTTTACATTTAATTTAAAATGCAAAGCAGTTAAATATTATTACATAGTGAAAATGTTTAGCATTGTCAAGCATTTTTATTTGAACTTTAGTTTTGTTCCTTTAAAGAAGCAAAATTCTTTATATTATTTTCAGTGAGACAAAAACAAATTACAAGCACTATTAATGTATTAATGTCAAAACTTACATTAAAAGTGAACTTTTGCATGGAATCATTTTCTGACTGTATATCTTATTATTTTTGTACATATAAGAATGTTTGTATCTGAATAGTAAAACTGGTTATTAAATTATGTTAAAATTAATCTCTGAAGGAAAAATAAATAGCTTTCTATGAGATTTTTATGTACACTTATTTTTTTTTAAAATCAGTTCACAGACGCACGTTTCTGACGCACATTTGAATGGAAAACGTGAGATAAATAAACAAACAAACCCCCGGCAGCCTGTTTTAATGAACATCCACACGTCCCTCCGTCATTCCCGGTCGCTTCTCCCCGCAAAGCTCACCTGCAGCCACGGCTTGCGGCAGCGTCACCAGCCCGGTCATTCCCGTGGCTCCAAATATCGCGACATTCTTTATGGACTCAGACATTGTTTGAACAAGACGAGATTACGACACAGCGGCTACCTGACCGGAGAACAGCAAGGTTTAACGTTAAAAGCATGAAGAAAGGCGTTTTATAAAGTCCTACAGAAATACTTCCGCCGCACAGACTCCACCCTCCTGAAGATTTAAAGGAGCCGCTCAGATTTTTCCGCTTCACTAACTTTTATTACACCTTTATGATCACATTTAGTAGGAAACATTTTTCTACAATCTGAAAACTGACTTGTCTTTTTAAAATTTGGAATCATCACTACAGAGGAAAAATAGTTCCGAGACCAAGCCGGCCCAAGGCACAAGAAAACAAGGCACTCAACCTCTAGTTTTATAAATGCTTGACCCGTAGCTAAAAATATAGATCTGAAATGTTTAGATTTGTCTGTAAAATTTAAGCTTTAGAGAATCTGGCAGGTTTACTTTTCAAACTTGTTGATTATTAATTTGTAAATGTTAGTTTCAAAATAATTATTTATATTGAAGATGTAGCTACAAATGTAATATTTAGCCAGAAAGATATATCTTTAAGCTAAATCATATCTTCGAACAAAATTTTGAGTTTTAAAGCCAAATTTCAAGCTCCAAACTAAAACTATGTACCTTCAATTTAGATAATTTCTGAAAATGTTTCTAGCAAGTTTTCACCTTCAAATTCAGAAAAATTCTTTTTTTCTAGGATATTTCTGAGATTAATCTCTCAAAATGATACAGCTAATTCTCCACTTTTTGAGCTTTTTTTTTTAATTGTGAGGTTTTTTGGCTGTCATTTTCTCAATTTTGTTTTTCTATTTTTAGACCCTTATACAAACTGACAATATGTGTGTAAAAAAAAGAAGAGGATTTCATGTGCGCCCCCTGGTGGCTGCTGGTATAATTGTAGGATTCTCTCTCTCTCCGCACTGATGCTGCTATTTCTCTCCAGTATCACCGGCGTAGAGGAGGAGGAGGAACAGGAGGACGGAGCGGCTGTGTCAGGTGGAAGCGGAGGACCTCTATGGATATCATCATCGCCCTCCACCGGCTCTCCACCGACTGCACCTCCCGGCCGGCGTCTCCCGCTGCTGCTGCGGCCGCATTGTGCCCGCGCCGCACGCTCCGTGCGTTTGTCCCGATGAAGCGTTTCCTGCGGTAGCCTCCCCCCCGCATTCATCCCCGCTCCGCTTATCGATCCAAACTCGAGCAAGCAGCAGTCCGAGGGCGAATCTAACGGTAAGGCCCCAACATTTCACGGCGTGGCTTTAAAAGAAAAGAAAAATTATTTTGACTGTGTCATTCCTTGCGTGAGTGGAAGGACTCGAGGTGCGGGGTGTGTTTTTTTATTGCAGGGAAGCCGGCCTGCATTTGGGTGCAGGTTACCGCAGTGATCCAGTGGATTGGACGCGCTGTTTGACGTGTTCACACACATGTGATACGTGATCCACGCGTGGAAATAACTCACACGCGTTGGCCGGCTGGTTTTGATCGTCTTATATGTGAATAGAAACAGATTGGAGAGCGGAATGGCGGCCTGGTTCGTGGAGTTTTGTCGTGTTGCTGCATCTTTTTGGGCTTATTTAAGGCCTTCAACTTGCTGTCGTGCTCAGTGTGTTACTTTATATTAGTTTGGAATCAACTATTGGATATCATCGTCTTGCAGCACATAAACAGCGTGGAAACAGTGAACAACAGGGGTGTCCAAGGTGTGGTTAAAGGACCATCTGCAACCCATGTAATGATTTTGTGTGGATCATGAAACAAATTTTCACCAGGAGACTATATATATATTTAAAATTACTTAATCAAATTCATTGTTATAGAGAAAACTGCCAATATTATCTAAAATGAAAAATGTTTTAGCATTATATCACAGTACACTGCAAATACACAAGTAACTTTCTGAGATTTATCTCAAAACTTCTGAAGAAATGCAAATATCTTAGCACACTTGAAAAAAGATAACTAACAAGTAACTTTTCAAGAAGAATAGGAGCTTGCATTGGAAGATTATTTTCCTTATAACCCTCGATATTAAGGAATAATTGACTTATAAGATACTATATCTAGCTGAAAAGCTACTTGTAAGTTATTTTTGTCTTATTTCATCATTAATAACATATTTGCACTAGAAAATATATATAATACTTAGTAAGATTTTGTGTTTCTGCAGTGTATAATGTTATTCCCTCATCAGAAACAGACCTGGATTGTTGCTTTGATTCTTTCATGCATGTTTGAGAAATCATTGAATTCTCAGCCCACTTCCCCAAAGCTCCTCTTTCCACCTCAAAGAGTGCGCCATCCCAGCTCCTCCAGACTAGCGGCAGCAGCAATTAGCAAACACCTGGTGGAACTGAGAGTGATAACCTTTTAAACCAACCACCTCTCAGTCCTAAGAGCGGTTGTTAACGGCATAATGAGGAGCATTGTTATGATGGTTGACATTTGTGAAGGTGGAGTTTCTGAAACAGCAGTAGGTTCTTAAAGAGACAGCAGCCCAATTTTAAGGCGCCAAATTGCAAAGTCACATATAAGTCATGTTTCATATATAAAGCTTTCTTAAAGAAACTAAAAGTAACACAGTTACCTGATTGTGATTGTTCAAGTGGATATGTGAACGTCAAGTGGACCAGAGAACGCTCCAAAATCAGGAAGTGGACTATGGCACCGGGCATTCTGGGTAAAAACAAGCAAAACAAACATGCAAGCTGAGCACTAGCGGGAGAAGTGACTCGTGGTCTTTAGCCAAAGGTTAAAGAGAAATTCTACAACCGCTAAAACCAGATGCTATTCCATTTTTTACATTTTGTGAAGAAGGAATTTGCGCTCAGGGTCTTCTTCAGAGGTTTTTGTGTAATTTTCTTCAGTCATTCTTGGTGCAGTGCCCCCACAGGCGAGGAGGGGAACAGGTTTGACACAGTTCAATGTGAAAGTGAACTGCAGCAGCTGAAAATGTCACAAATGTTGCAACTTTGGTCCCAGTCAAACAGGGTCCAATGAACCATCAGCTGGGAAAACACCTTTATTATTCTTTTAATTAATTTATTAATCTTTGTTACAAACAGTAAGTGTTTTGGACTATATTTTTTCTCAGATTTTCTTTTTAAATTGAGGCAAAAGAAAACTGGAAGCATTTCTGTTAACAAGGCAAAAGTGAACTTAGCACAAATTAGCTCTGGACATGGATTTAAAGGAAACTGCATCTAATGTTCTCCAACAAACCTTAGTCCTTCACAGAACAGCTGACACTGAATTACACACTTATTTAGAAAATAAGATGACTTCTGAAATTCTAATTTGTGCAAAGAAATATAAATTCATGTCAGTCTTTTCTTATTTTTATTTGTAAAAGATGAATGATATCTATCAATCAATTTTCTTCCACTCAACTATTTTTTGCAGTTGTTTTTGGTTGCGTCACACAAAATCACAACAATATGCCCTTAAAAGAGAAGTTCAAGGCGTATGGAGACTTTTGCACCGCTAACATGGTATTTAGCTACTTTTTGTGTTCCAGGTTTTCTCCAGTTGTAGATAGTGGTTCTCTAGAGTCTCAAAGGCTTAGAGGTGACCTATTATGTTTCCTCGATAAGGTTAGGATAAGTATGGGCTAAATAAAATATGTTATTTACATTTTTTCCACAAAATCTTTATTGCTTAATAAGATGTCAGTCTTGTTCAGCTCTGCCTACATTGAAAGGAAGGAGCTGATTTTGGTTCCTCCTGTCCCTTTAAATCAAAATAAGCTGCCATTGTACACTGCATACAGCGCAAACAAGCTGACCAATTGTGCTGAAGCTCAGTTTGGGGTTGCTAGGTAACAGGGTAGAGTTCCGCTGGGGTTGCTAGGTAACCGGCAGTGACTGCTGATTTGTGATGTTGCGTTTCGGAGATTTTTGAAACTGCTCATTTTCCAGACACCAAAAAACTTTTAATTTATTTCTAAAAATTGTTTACATTTTTTTAATTGCTTGGACTGTAGGAGCTGAAACCCAAATTGAAGCTTAAAAACTTGCAAAATTTGAATTCTGCTTAGTATTTCCCTATGAAATTAGACCAGTTGATGTCAATGACTTCTTTTCTGACCTGTTGTTAAATTTATTTAGTTTGGGCCAAGATGTGTTGCTTTTTGACACTTTTCAGCCTACTTCATGTTGCCATACAGGTCCTGCTTTAATAATTTCCTGATTTTACAAATGTGGCTCCAAAAATATTTAGTCTGTCATCTTTAAAATGAAAATATTTGGATTTTGTTTGATTCTATAGGAACCTATGTGATGTTTGTGACTGATTGGATTAAACTTTTCTGTCTTGCTGGGTCAGAACTGGGCGTGTTCTGCTGCTCTTGTTTACAGATGTTTGGTTTTTTTACTCTGCTGAGGTGAAGTGAGACAAAGTGACTCAGTGCAGTGTGTAAAATGCGTCCCAAGTGACGTCAAAGTAAAAGGATCTGGTGCTTGTTTGTGAAGCAGACAGAAAGCTGCAGCTGTTTGGGTTCGGATCAGGAGAAGGATTTTAAATTATTATTCTCATCCACACCACTGTGTCAATATTTCTTCTTGTATTTAAGTATTTCCACAAAGACCTGGTTTTTAACCAACTTCTGGTTTTGATCCTGCAGCTAAATTTGACCTTTATGGTTATTGGCGCCAAAAATGATGAGACCTCAAACTAAATGGACCCTAAAAACTCAATATGGATGGAAAAGAAACAATCCTAAGATTTTATCATGATTTATTACTGGAGGGGCAAAAAACTAACAAATAAACTGACTTGCAAAAGTATTTAAACCTACTGAAACTTGAAAATGAAATTGGTTTATTTTGCAAAAGTGTATTGGAAACACTTTTTTCACATCACAAGAATCACATGATCAATGACAGAACTGGCAGAAACCACAAAGAAGAAGAAGAGAGGAAGTAGTTGAAGGATGATGGTGCAGCATTTTTTTATCCACCAAAATATTAGTGGAATATCTTTCCAACATTTGTACTGAAAATGCTGCTCTTTGAGTTTGATCCTGCAGTTCTTTTGAGATGGGTGAACATTTTTTACTTAAATGTTCTGAAATGAATGAATGCTTATTAAACTGAACTGTATGAAAGCTTATTGATGGAAACAATGGTGGCATGTTTCTGTCTGGTTTCTGTTAGACCTTACAGACATAAATCAGCTGTCTGTGACTGATTAAAACTGACGGCTGTCGCTCTTTCTTCACTCTCTGTATCCTGGTGAAACGCTCCTCTCATTTTCTTCCCTTTATCATAATTCTCGTTACTTAATCTCCCTTTTCCATGTTAGTTTATTTCTTTTAATCTCTATTCTCCTCTCCCTGTTTTTGTCCTACCCTCCCAAGTATTTTCTGCCTTGGCTGCTTAGGTCCGCATCTCTTCTTCTTCCTCTTGTCCTGCAGCGTATCTCTAAATTTAACCTCTAAATAAAAAACTGATGGTCAAATCCGTCAGCCTTATTTTGAGGTATTCCAGGATCTCGGTGCTGGAGAAAGTCTGTCTCACATCAGAACAGTTTATCATTAAACAGGAGATGCATTTACATCAGCATCTGATGTTCAGAACAATGCAGCAGTATTCATACCTCTTTAAAGTATTTCAGTGTCATATTTTTGTTGTGGTAAACCAACATAAATGCAGGGAATTATGTTAACTTTGACTGAATTTTTTATTTTACTTCGGCTATAGACCAAGATTTCGTCTATCATAATTAATTCAAAACAATTAATTGAAAATATATAATTTATTGTTACATTTTCAGCTGTTGTGGTTTCTTTCACACTGTCAAACCTGTTCCCCTCCTCACCTCTGGGGGCACTGCACCGAAAACCACTGAAAGAAACGACACTAAAACCTCTGAAGAAACTGAGCCCGACTTCCTTCTTCACCAAACGTAAACAAAAATGGAGTGGTGTCAGATTTTAGCAGTTGTAGAATTTCCCTTTTGTCTTTAGCTAAAACACATGAATAATTTATCCTGCTAGCGCTAAGCTAACACATTTGTTTTGGTTGTTGGGTTTCTGTTTACTCAGAATGCCCTGCGCTGTTGTCCACTTACTGCAGGGCATTCTGGGTAAATGCAACTGGCGTTCACATCTGCATTTGAACCGAACCAGTGTTCACTTTAACCGCACCCAGACCGAGGTTTGTGTTTGCTTTTGGGTCTCCATCAGACAAACGAACCAGACCCTGTAGACAAACAAGAGCTGGATCAAATCGGACTGAACAGGGCTGGTGGGAATGCACCATAAATCTCACAGAAAACCAGCGACTGTGAACACTGGGCACAGTAAATTTTGGCAGCTAGATGGTCCCACTGCAGCATTTGGTGACCAAAAGAGTTTGCTTCAAGGGCACCAGAAGCTTCAGCGTCTTATGAACTGAAAATATCAAAGTGTTTGTCTCTGCGGTGGCTTGTTGGCTCAAAAGAACACAACTTTTTACAGCGAGGTGAGCAGGACAGTGGGCGGAGTGGGGCTAGAAGGAGAGGACAGATAATATAAGGTGTGTGTGTGTGTGTGGCTGGTTTCATCATGATGTGACATAGTTTGGTTATTAACAGCGGCTGCATCAGTAGACGAGGTGATAGTAATGCTCATCTTCATCATTAGGTTGTGTTTTGGTCCAGTCTCAAGGGTTTGTTGTTTTTTCTTTCTTATTGATGTTTTTAAATAATTGTTTCTATTTATTTCTTACTTATAAATTATTCAAGCATCAAAAAGCCTCTGTAGCATGAACTATGGTGCTGGTGCAATTTGACCGGAGACCGCTCTAATAGAAGGAAACAGACTACAACGCAGGGCATTCTGGGTATTTGCGACCAAAGTTTGCTAATGTAGGTCTAGCAGGAGAAATGACTCATTGGTCTTTTGCCAAAGGCAAAAGAGAAATCTGACGCCACTACATTTCTGTTCAAATTTTGTGACAAAAGAAGTTGCGCTCAGTGTCTTCTTCTGAGGTTTTTGTGTCGTTTCCTGCAGTGGTCCTTTGTGCAGCGCCCCGTACCCCCAGACCAGGAAGGGAACAAATTCACTCCAAAAACACCAAATCTATTTTAGTTTAGTTTCTAGTGCAAATATCTTACCACACTTAAAATAAGAAAAACCTAACTTACAAGTAGTTTTTCTTCATGATTAGGAGCTTGTTTAAGTCAATAATTCCTTAATATTTCCCGACTCAACACTGAAATGGTTCACCAAACACAAAAAACAACATTTTTCTTCACAAATCTCATGAAATGTCACAGGATAAGGTCTTAATGTAAAACATAAAAAATAAACAGAAGTAGAAATGTCGAGTTAGAGTTCACCTCTTTCTCCAGGTGGCCGCCATCTTTAAGCTCTCTCTGGTTTGTAGGACAGCATCATAAGAGAAATGTTGTTTACTCAGAATGAGCACTTTGTTTCCCCCCCACAGCGGTTCGAGTGGGTTTGCGTGATTGCACTTCAGATGCGTCTCCGTACCTTCAGTAAAACAGTCTTACAGAAGCCGCTGGATTAGAAATAAATACCTGATTTCCAACATTTTTGTGCTGCATTTTTATTTGCAGCTGCACCTATCAGCAATTAACACAAATAGTGTGTCTTCTGACTTGTTCTACTTTAAGTTGAGATATTCAATCTAGGAGTAAATAGATATAAAGTATTTCCTCTTAATGTGGCTCATATATGCTGTCTTTCCATATATTTTGGCTAAAGAAATTAAAGGGATTTTATCTGTTAGAGCACCTCCGCACTTAGTACTAGGATAAATATTAATTCATATTGTAGTAACATTATCGCAAACTGAAGATTGTTGAAAGGTACAGCTTTTAATTGGAGCAAAATTGCACAAGAGAAAATGTATTTCTCAGGGTGTTCTTTTTTTTTTTAATTGGACATAATCTGTGTTGGAGCTAAATATTAGCTTACTAGCTAATTAGTGAAATAAATTGCTTGCTAACTAAACATCGGCTAGCAAGCAATTTATCTGCCAAATCATATTAGCAAGCTAATATAACATATTCACAAGCTAATATTACTTAGCTGGCTATCTAATATTAGCAAGCTAACTAATATAATTAGTAAGTGTTATTGCTTGCTAACAGTATTGGGAAACAATATTAGCAAGTTTAGCAAGATAAATTAGTCCACAGCTAAGTAGTGTTCTTGCTACGTAAATATTTACTTTAAAAGCTAAATATTTATTCTAGAGCTACATATTTAGCGTGCTAAATAAATATTTGGTTGGAATTAAACATTTGTCTTGCTAATTAAATATTTAGTTTGAAAGTGTCACATTATTAAGTGAATAAAATGTAAAAAATAAACTTTTATTTTTTTTTTATGAGAGGCTAAATAACCTCAATTATTGCTGTTATTTAATGGCACCCCATAGTTTAGCATCTAAGCTACTCCTGTCTCTGCTGAAAAAAGACATGAGAAATATTGCCTGTGTTTCATCAATAATACTGTAATTTCTTTCAATCATATTCAGAAAATATGTTGGCACCATTTTTTACTATTTATTTTTTGCTTAGAAAAAGCAAAGCGTAAGTGGTTTGTGCAAACTTTAATTTATACTTTAAAAATGCTTTGCTTAAACCAAATAGTTTTGAAATTTGCTAATAAGAACTGCAGTTAAAGCAGTGTCTTATCTCTGATACAAATGTGAAAAGTGCAGTATTGTTAACCAACTTGCCACTTTCAAAGCTAATCAAAGCTGATTTAAAGACGCTTTGTTCATGTTTTTATTGATCTCTCAGGTTTAATTATTTTCTATTATTGACATCTAGAAAAAGACTTAAGACACTGTGTCTTCAGTTGTTTTTAAGTGTTTTGTGGCTCTAGTGGCCTTTATTCATTAGCAGCTTGATGGGGGGAAGGGCAGAACTGTAGCCTGGCCATATAACACACCTGATCCACCACTGAGCCGCTCGGCTTCCCTCTTTGTTAGTTTTTAAGGGATTTTCTGTTACATTATGAGGAATCTCTGTGCAAAAATTAAACATCCCAATGTGTTATTGTGGATACTGTCAGTTTGTTATGCCTTGTTTCTCGCTAAACCTCCTCCACCAGATGTCCATCAATCACTCAGAGCTAGAGGGACTTCTCCAATCGGCGTGGTGTGTGTGTGTGTGTGTTATCCCCTTTAATTATTGGACTCAGCTGTGCAAGAATCATTCAGCCTCAGGCAGGAATTGAAAATCCTTGTTTCTCTCTTTTCTCACCACATAAAAACCAAAAAAATAATGTAATTCTAAAAATATACACTAATATGAATCACTAATATGAATATAAGGAGCAAAACATGCATGGAGGATTAATTTAGAAACCACTGGTCCAACCTTTCACACCATGTCTGAGCTTCCGGCCCGATCATGACCTCCTGACCCGTAAAGTGATGCTTTTTGTCAGTAGAATGAAGGACTGTAACATACTAAATTACATCATTCTGTTAGTGCAAATAACAGAATGATGTTAGCTGGCCAGAAGCTTCTTCTTCTGTGGTGTCAGAGAAATACGGAGGTGTTGAGCTGCAGAGAGAGAGACTTATTAGGACTTTAGTTCCTGTGAAGCATGAAATATCCCGTCCAGAAATAACTCTGTTCTCATTCGTTTTGGCCTTTAGGCTTTTGTTTCACACAGAATTACCAGTTCCACAAAAACGTGTTAGAATTTAATTTAGTTGTAACCTGACTGATGTCCTAGTTCAAGTAGAGTTGGGCGATGAAACGATAACAATATACGATGGGAAATAAATATGTCATCTAAGACAAACAACATTGTTGTTGTTCGCAGATGTGCTTTGTGTGCGTCTGATTTGTGTGTGTGCCGGAAACACAATACAAAGGTTCCTGCTTGGGATTTTTGTGTAAAAAAATAAATAACTAAAATAAATAACTAAAAGAAATTAATACTTTTCATCATTTTAAGACGTTAAAGTTGATGTGATTATTTGTATTCATAAGTTCAAAGATAAAGTTCAATTCAAAAATACTTCATTGATCCCAAAGAGAAATTAAATGTTGCTGTAACTCATATTAATTATTTTTTTACATACTGTTAAATAATAGCAGAGGCTAGAAATATAGAATTAAAACTCAGTAAAATAAGGTAAGTACTGTTAAATGCCGTATTAAAAAGACAATATAAATTCAGTTAATTCAAACATGTTTGACAAAGTAAATAAAAAGAATCAGAAAATCCATTAAAATGGGCAATTAAGCAAATTAAAGAAAATGAAGTTAAAAAAATAAAATTTTCAGTCGTAAAAATGTATTGCACTCTTGAAACAGTGTTGTTCTGTTTTGTATTTTGAAAAACTTGAACTAAAGCAGATTAAGCAGCGTATCTGTGCTGCTCCTTTTCATCACATTTATTAGCTCCAGTTTGCAGCTCATTTCTCCTGCTGTTCTCTTTCACTGGCGTTACTGCAGTCCCTCGTCTGCCTGATCATCACATAGAAGGATCTGTAATGCTTTGCTGTTTTTCTCCCCGGGGAAAACGGCTAAGTGCTCAACAGCCCCGCCTCTCTGCGACTCACCCACCATGCTGACATTTCCTTACTGGCCACTGGGTCGCTTTTCTGCTTCGAGGGATCAACAACAGCAAACATGAGGCTTTTATTTATTGTTTTGCTCTGAAGATTTATTCAGAAACCAGAACAGATGCTGGAAAAAAGGGAAGATGACCATGAAACAATTTTATGGGTGTTTTGTCACAAAATGGGATAAATACTATGACAACATATCAGGATCATTGTTGACAAAAAACAACAAAAAAGGGAGCAAATTTCCACAAGAAAAAAAAATTAAAAAGGAGATTAAGCTAATAGCAATTCTTGGAAAACAAAGAAATACCTGAATTTCAGGAATTTTCAGATTAATCTCAAAATGTTTGTTTTTTTTTTTCAAGAAAAAAACATGGAAATTTCTGAGTTTCAAAAGCAGAAAATTTTGGAGTTTTGAAACTCCAAAATTTTGAGATGAATCTCAGAAAATTTCTGGAGAAAACCAAGAAGAAATTTCTGAATGTAAAGAGTGTAAAAAGTTTCCAGAAAAAAACTCAAAAACATTTGAGATTAAGCTCAGAAACCTTCCAGAAAAAACTTGGACGGTTCTAACTTTTTTTTTTTTTTCTCTATAAAATTTGTGTCTTTTTACACAAATGTTCTGCAATGAATCCAATTTTTTAAAACTTCTTTTCTAGCAAATTTTCAGCTTTTGAAACTCAGAAATTTCCATGTTTCTGGTCATAAATTCACTCCTCCTTTTTATGCTGTCAAAAAATGCAGATGTAAACTGAGCTTTTAACAACTTGTTGTGTTATTACCTTCAACATTATTAGCTTTCTTCTTTTGCTCTTAGTATTATTTTGTTTGTATTTAATTTAATTCTTGTAAAGCCCTTTGTTTTGTCCTATTGCTGAAAATGTGCTATATAAATAAAATTACCTTTATCTTTTACTTTTATCCCTCTTTTAATGCAAGAAGCGTAACCAGATTGTATTAATAAACCTTTACTTTCTATAAAACATGCTCCAACATCAGAAAAGCTGTTATAGTTGTACTTTGCACGTCTTGTGAAAGTTTTGATATAAATGAAGATGTACCAGGTCAGAAAGGTGATATGTGTTCAATATTTGCATTTAAAACAATCCGTCCCTTCCCCCATTTGGCCTCCATTTGACAGAAATTGGTAAAAATATAGGACTTAATTCCCAGTGGGCCCCCCACCATGCATAAAACACACGTTCCCCCCTGGTGGAAGATGCAGCATGTTTTTCAGACCTGCTAACCTCAAAGAACAAACAAAGACTCTGGGGGGGTTTTTCTCTCCGAAAATTTATTAAAATTTAATGACACTCATCACACTTATGGGACCCATCATAAATGGAGATAGACAGACACAGGATTGTTAAAGAACGACTGCTAGCCATTCGCTTAAAGGAGAAATATAAAGCAAAATTCACATTGTGGATGTTTTTCTACTTCTATGAAAGTTTCTACTGCTTAAAAATAACAATCAGCCGTTTTTGGCAATAAGTTAAAGATTTATTGTTGGGAAAACGAGCCTGTTTCAAAAACCTCTGCAAAGTAATCAGCAGGCGCTACTCCGTTACCTAGCAACCCCAGCAGAGTTCCACCCGTTACCTAGCAACCCCAGCAGAGTTTCAACCGTTATCTAGCAATCTGAACCGAGCTCAGTTTTTAAGATGGAATAAATTAAAATTACTCATGTTACTGAAAAATAGATTTGGGCAACATGGACTAAGAACTTTAGCATGAATGCATCATGCATTTTTATAAGCTGAATGCAGCCATATAAGCTGCATTCAGCTTATATGGCTGTGAATGCATGGCAGTATGAATAGATAAACAGATGCTGCTATTGGGAAACATTTCCATTTGAAATGGGCTTCTTTAGGACGCCAGTAACTTTAAAAAAGTGATTTATATCACAAAGTAACTCTATTTATTAATCGTTTCCAGTTTGCAGATGTAAACGATGGAGAAAAAAGTAAAAAAAATAATAGCAATCATTTGTAATTTAAGTAAAATTGTTTAATTTTGTTGCTTATCTTTCAGAGCCAGGTTCTGACAGTAGTTACTGTTGGTTATTGAATATTAATTAAGCCAAATACAGATTGAACATGATTAAATATATAATTTTTATCATTTTAAAATTTGTACAAAATAGTTTACTTTTTTAAATTCCCATCAGTCAAAATGACAGTGACTGCCTTCCAGGTGGGAAATGTTTGGGCGCTCATGATATGTTCCGAGTTTGTTAAAGAGTTGAAGAAACTGCACAGAATTTAAAATTCAGAGTTTAGCTCTACATGACTGCATGGAAACGGCCGAACAGTTGTTTTTTTTTTTTTTGTTGAAGTTATCTTCATCGCTCTGTTTTTAGCTGTCAGAGAGAACGCTTCGCTCCCCTCCTCGTTTTTAACAAACATCAGAGAGATTTTATTTTTAGCAAAGCTACACTCTTTGATGCTTACATTTAGAAACTCGCCCATCTTAATGGACAAGAGTTACCTTCTATATTAGAGTTGTGAGTTATTATTTAGGACTAATCTTTAAACTGAATCTTTTAGTGAATGTTTCTGTGTATTTTTCATATTTTTAAGTCAGGAGGTGTTTGATATTAATAACAACGTCTTACCTGAGGAAAAGTTGTATTATCATTGACTTTTTTATTAATACGACTCATAATATTGTGAGAATAAAATCTCAATGACAAAATAAAAGTCATGATAATACAAGAAAAAAAGTTGTAATACGAGAAGTTGTAATATTGAATAAAAAAGTAATGAACGTACAAGAATAAAGTCGTAATATTGTGGGAAAATATAATAATAAGAGAAAAAAGTCATAATTCAAGAAAAAAGTTGTGGAAATATGAAAATAAATAATCATATCGTGAGAAAACGTAATAATATGATGAAAGTCTCGTTACCAGAATAAAGTCGTAATATTAGGAGAATAAATTCTGACATGAATTTCTTAAAAAAATTAAAATGTAATTAACTTAATAAAATGTTAATAGAGTCCATCATTATTTTGAAGACATTACGATTGTTCTTTATCGTCCTGTATGTCTGGAACGTCTGAAGCAATTCTGATTAAAGCAAATAATTAAGGTTCATCTCAGTATAAATTCACTTTAAAATGTGTTTTCTTGGGGCGAAATCTCATAAATGACACCTTTGTTCAGTGTATTTATGTCATTAGAGCCTGTGATAATGACTCTGACCCTCACTGTGCCACAGGGCGTCGTGCGCGATGGCTAATGCCTCTCCAGACCTGGACAATGCAGAAGCCCAGCGCCAGCTCAACAACAACAACCGACCAATCAGCTCCGGGTTCTGGGAGACCGAGTGCACCAGCGCCAAACTGTTCGAGTGTTCCCGCATCAAGGCTCTGGCAGGTCAGAGGTCAAACACACCCCTCACTGTCCACACACGTACAGACTCATCAGAAAACCTGACTATAAAACGTCGGGCGGATAATTCTGATTCTTTAAATATCTGATCGTAACCAGATTATTATAAATAAAACACTGACTGACATTATGGATTTATTTGGTTTAAAACAGGGCTTAAAACCTATCACAATAAAAACATTTCATATTAACCTATATCAATCATTATTGACTTGTTTTTTTTTTTTTTTTAAATATCTTTCCTGTTTTATCCAGTTTTCACTTTGTGACATTTCTTATTTTTAAGCTTTTTTGAGGCACAGTGGGAAAACTTGAAACTGTTGATGTGCTAATTACTCAGCAGGTTGTTGCTAGGCAACCAAAGTTGGGGGAGGGGGTCTTGAAACTGTCTGTTGCCCAGCAGGCTGTTGCTAGGCAACGAAAGAGCTAGTGAAATAGTTTATTCCACCAACCTAGCTTATCTAGTTGTGAGAGTTTGAGCGACTTTTTTTTTTTTTCTCGACATTTCCCAGAATGCTTTGTGGTTCTGATTAGGAGTTCAGTGAATATTCTTTGAATATTGAATATTCTATCAGATGTTTTATCTGTTGATCTTATCTGGTCTGTTGTCCAACCCTAATTTAAAATATAGTTAATATATTCCTTAAAGAGATTTTAGGCAATGATTTGGATTTCAGAGTAAACATGTTAAATCAACCATTAAGCACGGTGGTGGACGATTTCAATTTGATATATACAGGGCATTATATATAAATTAATTACTATTATGAGGATTTGGGCTTGTTTTGCAGCCACCATGTAGTTAAACAGTCAACTATGAGAAAATATGAAAAATAAAGAAGAAATCTTGTTTTACAAACCAAAAACTGTGTGTTTAAAATAAAGAGTTAAGTTACTGTAACAGCCTAGTCAAATCAAATCAGCCTGATTGAAATGCAGAAACAGGATCCTGTAGTCCAACTGATGCAGGACCACTGCAAGTATCAGCTGCTTTTATTGCCTCTTAGTTAGTTATGTGTTTTTGCACTAAATGATTATGAATGTGTTGTATTTCATTAATTTAAAGCTTTTTAAAACTATATTTGTTTGAAAATAGTGATTGCCATTCGAAATCTTTTCCCATTGACGAGTTCCTCTCTCATTCATTAGATGAGAGAGATGCAGTGCAGAAGAAAACCTTCACAAAGTGGGTCAACTCCCACCTGGCCAGAGTGTCCTGTCGCATATCTGACCTCTACAACGACCTTAGGGATGGCTACATGCTCACCAGACTGCTGGAGGTTCTCAGTGGGGAGCTGCTGGTAAGAACGCGACGCTAACTCTTCAACGCTTTGTCACATTTTAGTCTCTCACAAGTAAATGTTAGATTATAGCTTCATAATAATCCAGTCATCCTTTTCTGGTCTTTATTTTTTAAATCAGTTTAAAAAGTCTAATGCGTTATAATCAGCAGTGGTGGACACACTTCAGCTAGTACACCAATAGTGTGGCTAACGTGTTGTTTAGCGCACTTAGCTTAGCATAAATTATTTTTTCCGTATAAATTCTAAACTTCCAGTTGAATAAAGTTCAACATGCTTAGGTTTTGGCCATTGACTGTAGAAAAATATTTCAGTAACTAGATGTTTATACCCATGCTCTTAATTTGAAGGCAGTTTATGCAGCAGTTCCATTTCCTCTCCTCCACATCTGTTTTAGTTGCAAATATATAAATAATGCTTTAGCGTTAGCTGAACCGATGTTCATGATCAGTTCTTTATGGTTAGAGCAGACAATGATTGAGGTTTGCACTTTAGCTTCAATTACATATCATGTTTGTGTAGCAGTTTGCATTAGCTTCACAGTTAGCGCACCCAAATTTTCACGTAATGGTGCCCAGGGCTGATAACAGAATGTGGTGGCTGAACATAAGTTGATTAAATGCTTTAAAAATCATCCTTGATGTACGCTAGTGATGCAGCAATAATAGTCCTTGTTAGGTGAAAGTGAAGTGGTGATGAGTCCTTCTGTTCTCCCGTAGCCGAGACCTACGAGGGGTCGTATGCGGATCCACAGCCTGGAAAACGTGGACAAAGCTCTGCAGTTCCTGAAAGAGCAGAGAGTTCATCTGGAAAACGTCGGTTCCCACGACATTGTGGATGGAAACCATCGCCTCACGCTCGGCCTTATCTGGACCATCATCCTTCGCTTTCAGGTAAATTTCAGACTCATTAAATACTCTCGGAGCTATTTACTTAAAAAATGAATTTAGGAAAGTCCTGGTTGACATGCCTGTTCAGTGATTCATAGAGAACCGGCGTAAGAATAGCAGTAGAGGTGGATATCCAACGCTGAAGTGAAATAAAAGTGTTAAATCTACTGGCAGACCACATTGTTCAGTCTTCTTGGTGAACCTTACTCCAGAGTTTTGGGGAAAGAGGTTCCAAATGTTTGAAAGAGAACCTTGACTTTAACTAGACCTCTATACTTGGAGTGTTGCTTTACACTTTATTGATTCTCGAGAAGCCATATTCTGTGGAGGAACTGCAGGGTTTCTTTTAGAGATTATCTGGTCTCTGCATCAACAGGTTGAATCCGTTTCTGGTTGTTGGGACTCTGTCATGGCGGATCATTGTCTTTTATTTTGTTTCTGGGGTTAATGGACTGGATCTCAACACTAAAGGACCCTGAACAGCCAAAACCGTCTGTCATTGTTTCAGATGGATGATGAAAATCACATCATGTTGTTCTCCGCCTCTTGTCAACATTCTGACGAAAAGTGGTAGCATTACCCAGTAAGCTCAAAGACTACATGTTAGCCTCAATATGTTGTAATTTTCACATTACCCTAAAGTTGTTTGTGATGTATAATCTCATAGTTACTTCAAAAATGTTATATTTTTCATCTAAATGATGATTTCACTTCCTTAACTCATGTCGTCTGATGACGTAGGAAGGTTAAACTACAGCCTATAATGAAACACAATAAGTCAATGTTGCGGAGGCTAAAGTAACGCCTACAAAACATCTGGATTGAGACAAACTGCCTCAGAGTTTTCATGTGCCATTAAATTAGAAATATCTGTTGAAACAAACAAACTGGATTAGCTTGTGAGCTACTGTTTACAATATTAGCTAGGGATAACACAAAATTAACACCATTAGCAAAAGCTAGTGCCATTAGTAGGAGCTAACACCATTAACATGAGCTACAATCATTGGAAAGAGCTAATACCGTTAGCAGGAGCAAATGTGAATCAAAGCAAATGGCAAGATAATAAATGGATGTTTTAGGTGACATCCAAGAATCGTTTTGTCCTTGTAGCAACCGTTCTCATATGTTTGATAAAATGTTTTCATCCAGATGCTAACTATAAACAACCTGAAGTTCCTTTCGGGTTGGTTTTTCCAAACAGCAACTTTTTCAGCTGCCTCACTTTCAAATTGAAAGAGCTGAATGTCACTGACTGCACAAAGGTCACTGCTCTGGATGGGCAGAGCTAGCTAGTGTTATAGCACCTTGCATGTATATATATTGGAGCATAAACCACACCGAAATGTCTGTGTGACAATATTTTATTTTAATTTATAAAAAACTAAACATCAAGTTGAATTTTTACTGTGTTATTACATCTGAAATATTTTTTTTTTCAAATAAAGTCTGTTGTTAGAAGTAACGAAGTCATGAATCCCTTTTAAAAGCTCCAGGAAAAGTTATGTCTTCCTGCTTGCTCCTCTTAAAGGAGCAATTTACTTTTTAATGTTTTCCCTCATCAAAATATACCTGGACTGTTGCTTTGATTCTTTCATGCATGTTTGAGAAAACTTTAATCACCATGGCAACCATTCAGCTGGGTGGCCCTAGCTCCGCCTTCGAGGATGAAGCTCCGCCCCCACTGAGCTCCTTCAGACTAACCAGCAGCAATTAGCAAACAGCTGGTGGAACTTGTTATAGGAGTTGCTTCTCTGTGAAATGCTGGTAAAAATGTTAAAGGGTTAACAGAGGAGCCATGTTGTGATGACTTCCTGAAGGTGGAGCTTCAGAAAGAGCGGGAGTTTTTAAAGAGACAGAGGCCCAATTTTAAGGCATTAAGTAAGGAAGTAAAATGTATTTTAAATCATGTTTGATATTTAAGCCATTTTTAAAGCAACTGAACTTAATATTTACTTGATTATGCTACACAGTGGTACTATGCTACTATGTTGCAAGTACATGATTAGCTGTGCAATAAATAGCCTTTCTGGTTTTCTTAGATGCTCAGCTCTTTTGCCTTCAGGATAATTGATCAGATGTCTGACTCTGTAGCATTATTATTTATGGTGCGCTCTGAGCGTCTCAGTTTGGGGACAGCGATCACGGCTGCTGCGTCGTGTTTGTGCGACAGTGACGGCCATGTTTGGTTGAGCCTGAATGTCACTCAGGAGCCCAGAGCTACTGCAGCAGCCGGTTTCTGGTGTGTAAGTACAAAAAGCCTCCAGCTTCGCTTAAATTTGCCTCACTACTACAGCGTTGCTTTACTGTACAGTGCTTGCTTAGCAATATTCGTCCCGTTCTGTAGATTTCACAGAGAACGGACCGTCTCTGGGGACGCAGCAGTGTCACGCTCGGAGAGGCTACTTACACATCTAAGAGAATTATTGTGTTAATAATATGTGTTACCTCTATAGCCCAGGGGACTAAGAAAGAGATGAATGATGTGTGTGGGCTGATTCAGAAAGAGTTTTGAAAAATAGATCCAACTCTTCAGGAAGGAAACCTTTGAATTTTAATGCCAGAAAGTTTGGTTCTGATAAGAAATGAGACAAACATGCTGGACACTTGGAAAACCAAAAACTGTCCAAAGTAAAAAAAATAAGACAAAGATCACTATTTTAGTTCAATGTTAATCAAATATTTATACAGCATAAATAATTAAATTGATCGTGCTAACTAAGAGGTTTGGTAGATGTTCGAGTCTAAAGGTTGTTCACATATTGTTTGAAATCCTTTCTTGACATTTTTCAGTTAACCTTGGTTGTGTTGCCTTCCTGAAACCTTTTCTGGTTCTAATATGATCTGAACAGGTCAATAATTCAATGCTTTTAATGTTTTTATCTGCTTTCAATGAGAGTATTTTAACATTTATATGTTTTATAATTCTGTGGATAGATTATGCTATCAATATAAAATACATCTAGCTGGATAGATCTAGCTATCTAGATAATCTCTAGTAAGTATTCCTGTGTTATTTACTTTAAATAAATGTTTTGGCACGAAAGAATGTGACATTTTCCTATAAACAACAAAAGGAAGACTAGCTCTCATGTGGCTTTTCATGCTGCACTTCTCCCCCTCATCTCATCTCCACCTCTTTTCTCCTTTCCCTCCTGCCTCTGAGGTGAAAGAGAGAGTTTGCTTTGCCAGGTCAGCAGACAAAGCACTGCAGTGACTACACACACGCAGAAACAGGGCGAGACAGACAGACAGACAGGCAGGGGGAGGATTGACAGGAAGGGAAGAGGTAAAGCTAACATATTTGCAAAAAATACGAAGGTAAAAGTATTTATAAAGGGTTAATGCACACATCTGCTTTGTTTAGCAAACAGCAAGTTGTTGTAGAAAGTGAGTCAGATTCTAAAAGTCTGTTTAGTGATATTAGAAGACTAGATTAAATTGGATTTATGATCCAAAATGTTCAGGAAAGCTCTCGACATGTAAATCAAACGAGTGTTTATGGTGTTTTTCTTATTATCTCTTTATGTTTATCTACTTTACATGACCTGTTTATCTTTGTTTATTGTCCTCTAATGTGAGAGTGGGTTTGTGTCTCTGCAGCAGCTGGTTGTAGGGTGTCATGTCCCCAATTACCTTGTATCATGTCACTGTCGCAGGCTTTATTAACAATCTGCTTAAGGGAACAGTTAGCATTGAATCTCTATGGCAAATAATAAGTCACATTTTTAATTATTTTGCTTTAAATTCATATTTCTTACTCACTTTCTGATTGATGATGCAGGCTGCTCTTTAAAAAATGATAATCTGTTGTAAAAGGTTTTGCTTTATTATGGATTTTCTCTTATTCACAAGCTAAAAAAAAGCATCAATTTTATTTATGTCCTTCTAAATCTTTCAAGAAAAAGATTTAGATTTACATATCTTCACCCTCTTTATCTGTATTTTTTCCAGCCAAAATTATGTTAGAATTTTGTTTACATACAGCATATTCATAGAAAGTTGAGTGGAAGGAAAAACTGGTGGGAAAAGGCAGACGACTGCAATTTTGAAGGATCCAATTTGGATATTTTTCACCCAAAAATCCAGTTTGTGTCACTTACGTGTTATGTAGAGCTATACGTATCAGAAGCTCAAAATTTAATAACATTTTGCTTATTAATTTTATGTAATATTTAACATTTTCTGAAATGCTAAATTTTAATAATCTAATTATTAAAATTACAAGAAACATGTGTGTGTAATAAATCTAGGAGTTTTACCTTCTGAAATAAGGGATAAAAAACACAAAACGTTTTAATCACGGCACAAAACACAAAACATTACCAAGTATTTTGGTTTAGTTTATAGTGCAAATAAAAATAAGACAAAAATAAAGAAGCTTATTTAAGTCAACAATTCTTAAATATTTATTTAAAAAGTACTAGTTAGACTGGCAGATATTTTTTAGTCATAACGACAATAAGTGAATTGGCATAAAACAATTATGCTGAAGTTACTTCTCAGTCATTTTTGTCTTATTGCAATTAGAGCTAAAAAACAGACAGAAATACTTGGTAAGATTTAGTGATTATATTCTGTTAATCTGAGCTGTTTGTAATTATTAAGTTTTATGTACATATTTCTTGTTTTTAAATGATCAACCCTTTTAGGCTCTAACCCTAAAATCAGAAAAGCTTCACAAACTAACTGGTTAAAAAACACATTACTCAGCAGTTGTTAGTGATTTAAGATCATGTAGGGAAACTATTCAGACTTTATGACTGATTATCGGTGGATAATGTGTCAGAAAAACTCTGATCTGGTGCCTTGCTGTGTTCCTGCTCAGATCCAGGTGATCAAAATAAACACAGCGGACAACAGAGAGACCCGCTCCGCCAAGGACGCGCTGCTGCTGTGGTGCCAGATGAAGACCGCAGGGTGAGCAGGACCAGGACCCAGATCCGATTTAAAGGGGAAACTCACATCCTGCAAGTTTAATAACACACATTTGGGTCTCAACTGTACGGAAGAGGATTAGTGCCACAGAACTACCTGTCTTTCACAATTCTAACTTTTCTCACTGAATTTTGACTTGAATGTGAGAAAAAAATTTTTTCAAAATTTTGACTTTTTCCCCAGAATTCAGATTTTTTTTCTCCCCAAAATTCTGACTTTCTTCTCAGTTTTTAATTTTTGTTCCTCAGAATTCTTATGTCAATTTTCTGAAATCAAGTCATAATTCTGTTAAAAAAGTCAGAATTTCTTTTTTTCCAGTGGCCCTAATCGTCTTCCGTACAACTGCTTCTAAAAACAGCCCAATTGCTTAAAAACTGTTTTTTGGTGTCTGCAAAATGAGCCGTTTCAAAAAACCTTCCGGAATCACCGTTACCTAGCAACCCCAGGCCTGTTAACTAGCAACCCAAGCTGAATTACTGCACATTTGGTGAGCTGGTTTTACTGTTTTGTGCTGTAAAATAGTATTAAGTTGTTGAGTTATCATTCAGAAATGACTCTGCATTCTTGTTGGTTGTGCAGGAGACACTACTAATGCTTTTCAAAGATGTACGGTTGTGTAATTTTGGTCAGGAGCAGGTTGTCTGGATTTAAAGTGACAGTGGCCTTATCATAGCTCAAAATAGGCAGAACTGAGCAGAATAAAATCTCATTCTCTAAGAATAATTTTGTGCAAAAGAATTTAATTTATATCAGTCTAACCTGTTCAAGGAAGCCCTTTAAACAAAAATTTCACGTCTTTACTTTTAAATCTACTCTCCTTCTCCGTGGCGAACCTTTTGATTTGACAGATCTTTAATTTCTGCTGCAGGTACCCAGAGGTAAACATTCAGAACTTCACCACCTGCTGGAGAGACGGCCTGGCCTTCAACGCCCTCATACACAGACACAGGTAGCAGCTGCTCAGCCTGGGCCGGGTTTCCACCACAGATGTGACACAGATGTTAGTTTCCAGTGAGCTAAAATAAATTTGTTCCATGAGAGTGTGTGTGTTTCCGCCCGGCAGACCGGACCTGATAGAGTTCCACAAGCTGACACGCTCCAATGCGACGCACAACCTGCAGCAAGCCTTCAACGTCGCCGAGCACCACCTGGGTCTCACCAAACTCCTGGATCCCGAGGGTGAGGAAGATGGATTCACACAGTTTTATGGAAAATTCTTAGTTCCAATGCTGCTCTTTCGGTTTGGTACAACAAATACAGCGATGTTTTAAAGCTCAAATACATTCAAAACTGAGTATAGTTTGTTTTTTTGTCAAATGTTTTAACAATTAACTTAAATATTCACCAGAAAAAAACTTCAAGCCAAATAAAAACCCAGCTGATGGTGGAAATAAATTAGCCAAAGTCCAAATCCAGCTGCCTGTGTAACATTCAAAGCACAGCAGCAAAGTCAGTTGACTTTATTATCAATTCATCGTTCAAATTCGAATTAAAAATAAAACATTCGAATTAACTCAAGTTCATCAATATCTACTAGACATACATGAAACAAAATTAAGTTTCTCACCAGCGAAACTAAAAACATAAAAACACCAACCAACCATAAACAAGAACAAATAGTAATTAAAAAAGAGTTCTCTATAATCCACAAAAAACACAACAATAATATTTAAAACTAGATACAATAAACAATTTTAAAAACACAACTTTTTTTAAATTTTAATTTTAGAGTTTTATATTTTTTCCTCAAAATTCTGACACATTTTTTGATTAAAAAGTTATAATTCTGAGGACAAAAGCATGCATGTGGTGACAGTGGAGAGGAAAATCTCCCCTTCAACAGGAAGAAACCTCCAGCAGAACCAGAACCTGGGCTCAGTACGAACCGCCATCTTCCATGACCGTCTGGAGAACTAAACCAGGAACATTTTCTATATTCATGAAAGTAAAAGGCTAATAACGTTAGCAGTTGATATAACAGGAAATGATTCAAATTAAAGAGTAGTAGAAGAAGAAAGTGAGGAAAAGTGGTGGGTTGGTCCTCCATTGGCCTGAGCCTTGTTTTGTTTTCTTTCTTCCAGATGTGAACACAGAGAATCCAGATGAAAAGTCCATCATTACATACGTGGTCTCCTACTACCACTACTTCTCCAAGATGAAGGCTCTTATTGTGGAGGGGAAGAGGGTTGGCAAGGTAACTGATGCACCTTTTACTCACCGACATCACAGATATAATGCTGTCAAAGCCTGAGGCGGTGCAAGAAAGTTCAAGTTGGGATGATTTTGATTTTTTGAATTTTATTTTGCAAAATAAATATTTTTGGAAGAAATTTAAATTGTTCCTTCCAAAGTTGGTTAGAATCCAGATGATGATTATATAATGCCAACAATGATGGCATTGTTGCTAATACAGATTAGCAACAATGCCAAGGTTAGCTTCAATGCCATGACTGGCATGTGGACTTGTATTGATTTACTCCGTTCAGTGTGTTAAATATGGCTAATATAAAAAAAATTAGCTAAAATGCTTATTTTAGCAGTAGACTGTCATTAGCATGAGGGCTATCACTAGCACATAGAATGACTAGCATGTTGACATTACCAGTAGGATGTGAGTAATCAAGAGCAGGTTCACTAACAGTGACCTAGTCCACTGTAAGTCACTGTTAGCCAAAATTAAGTGTATAAGCTAAAGATAGGCAAAATGCTAAGGTTAGCTTAAATGCTGTTGATAGCAACATGCATGTTGACTTGCATTGACTTACTCTAAGCAATATAATAAACATAACTAATGAATAACAAATTAGCAAAATGCTTATTTTAGCTATCATGCTAATGATAGCATGGAGGCTATCATTAGCATTTTTTTTTCCAGATCTTGAATTTGTTTGTACAACAAAATATGAATCATAAGTATCTTAAAAATGTTTTTCTGCTGTTTATCAAATTGAAATAAATTGGGAAGCAGGAAAAGTTTATATAAAAACATAAAATTATTTGTAAATGAAAAAACTATGACAAATATTCAGAAACTTTAAAAGTTAAAAAATAAGTAAAAGTAGCATCTAAAGCATAAAAATAATTAATTTGTATTTACTTTTTAAAATGTTCTTTTTATATTTAGTAATTATAATTTTTCGCTCTCTTATATTTGTCACCTTTTTTGTCTGTTGCAAACTGTTTTTGTTTTGCTTTTCTAAGTTTTAGTCTAGCAAATACCAGTGAAAAAATTAGTCAAAAAGTAAAGTTGATAATTAAATTCTAATATGTAATATAAATATATTTATTCTGATTCCTACACTATTTTACTGATTTCACACATTAAATTATACAAAAAAAAAAAAAAAAAAGAAGAAAAATTGTCCATATTTTGTCAGTTTTTTGTTTTTACTGTTGATATATTTTTTATTTCTCGCTCTCAGGTGTTGGACAACTGCATTGAGACAAAAACGATCATCAACCGCTACGACGCCCTGGCGTCGGACCTGCTGGAGTGGATCGAGAAAACCATCGCCATCATCAGCAACCAGAAATTCGCCAACTCACTGACTGGAGTCCAGCAGCAGCTGCAGGCCTTCACAACCTACTGCACTATAGAGAAGCCCATCAAGTATGAAAACACAATTTGTCGTTTCTACAGTTAGCAACTACCACAGCAGCTAGTTGCTAACTGTTAGCATTTTTCTGTTTCTCAACACAAAAATGCAGAAACAAACCAGACTAAAGAGTTTCTTTGGTTAAGATCCTGAGTGTGACTTTATTTTTTGCTCCAAGTGGTGAGAAAATGCTTAGAAAATAGGGAAATCTTGTCAAATGATTGGATAACAGAGGTTAATTTTATTTATTTGTGTCCAGGTTTCAGGAGAAAGGAAACCTTGAGGTGCTTCTGTTCACCATCCAAAGCAAACTCAGAGCCAATAACCAGAAACCCTACGTGCCTCAAGACGGAAAGCTCATCTCAGACATCAATAAGGTTTACAGCTCTTCCTAAAATTACGCCATGTTTCTGGAAAAAGACGCATATATGCAGTCATATTTCTGCTGTCACTGCAGACAGAAAAAATAAAAAAGGAAGAGTACATTTCCACCAAAAACTCAGATTTTAAGTTTTTTTTTTTTTTTTAGGAAAAACTGTTGAATTTTGACATTAATTTTTAAGAGAAATCTTGGAAAAAATTGTTAATTTTTTTGTTTCAAAATTTGCTAAAAACAAAAACAGAACATTCAAATTAATCTCTGAAATTTTCTAGAAAAAGCTTGGAAATTTCAGAATGTCAAAAAAATTTGCTTGAAAATTCTATTTTAAAATTAAATTCAGAAATTTTGGTGAAATTTTTCTTTAGAAATGATTATTCTGAAAAGTCAGAAATTTGTTGTAAAAACTCTCAGAAATCCAGAGTTCAATCTCAAACTATTTGTAGAAAAGAACTTCAGAAATTTCAGAATCTGAAATGTCAAAAAATGAAGGAGAACCTGGAAATGTTCAACTTTTGGAATTATTATTTTTTTTTAATTCCATGTCTTGTCTATAAAAATTTCTCAGATTAATCTCAAAATTAGATTATTTTTTTTTATTGCAAATTTCAGACTTTTGTATCTCTGAAATTTCCAAGTTTCCAAGAGTTTTTTGGTGGCAATTTACTTTTTCTATCTGCAGTGGAATAGCAGACCCTCGTAGTTTTTTTCCTAATTATTTAACTTTGTTGTTTCTTGCCGTTTTCCGTGCAGGCCTGGGAGCGCCTGGAGAAGGCGGAGCATGAGAGGGGCGTGGCTCTGCGTAAGGAGCTGATTCGTCAGGAGAAGCTGGAGTTGCTAGCTCAACGCTTCGATCATAAGACGACCATGAGGCAAGCGTGGCTCAACGAGAACCAGAGACTCGTGTCGCAGGTAGGAAAGATGAACTTCCTGTAATTTCATGCATCCTTCACCTCCTGAAAGCAAAACAAGCCCTGCTAGCTAACTTTATGAGGAGTTGTTTGTAAAGATAAATTAGCAGCAATAATTTGGATTATTTAGTTTGGGCTCGTTTTATTTTGTCGTATTTTTATCAACTTATTAATTCTTTTATAAATGACTCAGTTTCAAACTATATAATTAATTAACAAGTGAAATATTTAGTTTACAAACACATTTAGCTCCAAACTAAATTTTTAGCTAGCAAGAATTTAGTTTGAAGCCAAAAATTTAGTAACAAAATGAAAATGTAATTGACAAGATAGATGCTTAGCACCATACTAAATTTGTAGCTTAGAGATAAATGTTTGGTTTGTACACCAAATATTTAGTTTGGACTTAAATATTTATTTATTTAGAATTTTATTTTATTTTTTTTATTTTTTCTAAATGTTGAGATAGAATTTTTTTTTCTTTTTTAACCAACTTTGAGTTAAATCTTTATTTAGCAAGTAAAATATTTAGACTCGAACAATATAGCTAGGTAGCTAGCTAATATAGCTAACATGTAGCTAGGTAACTTAAATATTGAAGTTGAAGCCAAATATTTGTCCACAAACTAAATATTTAGTGTCGTTTCTAAGTGAATGGATAACAAGGTGAAAATACGACTGTTTCAAATCAAAAAAGAATCAAAGCATTTTTTTCTTATTACAGATTATGTAACCCTAATTATTACTGTTGTTTTTGTTCCTGCAGGATAACTTCGGCTACGATCTGCCGGCCGTGGAGGCGGCGATGAAGAAGCACGAGGCCATCGAGGCGGACATCGCCTCGTACGAGGAGCGCATCGGCGTGGTGATGGACCTCTCCTCAGAGATGGAGAAGGAGGGATACTACGACATCCGGCGCATACTGGCCTGCAAAGAGAACATCCTGGGCCAGTGGAGCCTGCTGAAGGAGTTGGTGGCCGGCAGGCGGACCCGGCTGGAGAAGAACCTGGCTCTGCAGAAAACTTTCCAGGACATGGTCTACATGATCGACTGGATGGAGGACACACAGGCAGGAAACAGACATCATCATCGTCATTATTATCATTATTATTAGCCGTGCTTTTTAGGGATCCACGATACATCGGTACGAACATCGTATCGGCCGACATTATAAATTTTTTCCCGTATCGGTATTGGTCCGATAAATAAAACTGGCCCGATAGGAACAACCGATATTTATTTTTATCTTTTCTGGTTGTTTTTTTCCAACTCTGTCGAAACTGTAGTGAAATAAATATAATCTCAGCCATAACGGCAATATTGACATCGGATCTCCATACAGGCACAAATTTTCATATCGGTGCAGCTTTAAAATAAATATCGTTGTTTCACTCAAATTTTAAGTTTTTTAAAGAGTTTAACTTTAAATCATGAACATTTTTCCAGCTGGTCAATAATTTTACACTGTGGAATAATTTTTACAATCAATGTTGCAACAATTCCTGGGAAAAAAATACTCAAACGTAGCCAACAAACCATTTTTTAAAAATTGTATTTAATTTTTAAGTTAAAATTTTAGTTTGTAAACTATGGCCACCCCTCACAGCTAAAGTAAATTTTAAAAAGCTTAGCGCCTTTCACAAACACATTTTGGGTCTTAAAAATTCAAACATAATCAGACAGAAAAAAAAATACAAATTAAATTCTCTGAAATCTGCAAACAGATGTAGAAAATATTCAGAAAACTCCTAAGGAAAATCAAATTTTAATAAGAATGTCGTCAAGGTCAAAACTAATACAAGAACAAATTAGATGTGAAACTTATTCTGGCCTGCATTATAAGCACTCTACCGCCACCTTCTGGATGAAATTATCACATTTACACAGTATAATAATGGTGTGATAGTGTTTGAACATGTATTGTTTTTATGTGACAGCAATATTCTTCCATATAACTACAATGAGCACAAGTCTGGATAAGAATATAGATGAAAAAGTTCTATTTCCACTGGAAAATTATTTCATTTATTATAAAGTAAAAAATGTTTTGTTATAAATGAAATAATCTGCCTGTGGAAATAAAATGTTTTCATTAATATTATGAAAACAAGCTCATATTTCTTGTTGAAAAGTTCCTTACAAGTCAGTTTTGTATCACTTTAGTGTGCTAAATTATTTTGCACACTAAAATGAAATTTTACAAATTTCATTTAAAACTTTTAAAAAATGCGACTGATGTTCAAAACTACTTTTCAGATTCACTTTTTTTTCCCAGTTTAAAATCTTTTTTTCTTTGACAAACTTTATGGCCCCAATTTAGCTCCATAATTGTCATAAGCGTCTACGACAGCTTGGCATCTTTCAAAAAGGAGTTCTTTCGTCTTGTTCTGCATTTCTTTCTTTATTTTTATGATGTAAGGCTCTTTGAACTGCATTGTTGCTGCAATCTGCTCTACAAATAAAACTGATTGATTCGTTTTATATCTGAAGAAAAAACGGGTTTTACAAAAACTTAGCAAAGCAGGAGAAATATTAATGTGGCGATTTGATTTGAAATCTACTCAAAGAAATTTTAAATGTATCACTTTCCATAAGAGAACAAGAGCTTGATGGTTTTTATGTTCCTGGTAAAATATTTAGTTTAAAATGTGAATATTTCTTTTCATGCTGCCAGGCTCTGCTGCTGTCGAAGGACTTCGGGAAGCATCTCCTGGAAGTGGACGACCTGCTGCAGAAGCACAACCTGCAGGAAGCTGACATTTCCATTCAGGCTGAGAGAGTCGAGACGCTCAACGCTGCGGCGCTCAAATTCACCACCATAGAGGGTAAAAAACGCCCCACTTACAACCTGTAGGGCAAAAATCTGATTCTTTGATCCGTTATGCAGATAATAGATCTTATTGAGAAAATGAGCCAAAGTTTCAGAGGTAAATGTTGATCTGAATGAGACCAAAACTCAGAAATTTCTACTTTATTTACAGTAAAAACAACACTGGATGTTCTCTAAAGTTAATTAGTCACAGAAAAGGATTAGTGAGACTAAGTAAAGAAATAATTCTTTGTTTTTTTTCCAGAATTCTCAAGTCAATTTGAGAAAAAAATTCTGAATTCTTTTTTTTCTTTCCGTTTTCCAAATGCTCTTTTGTAACTGTTTGACTTTAGAGAATACTCAATTTTATTTTATTTATTTATTTTTTTTCAGAATTCAAACTTTGATCTCAGAATTCTTTTTCTCTCTGAATTCCAAACTTAATCTAAAAATATATATTTTTCCCAGAATTCTGTCTTCTTTCTCACATTTCTGGCTTTAATCTTCGGAGACACTGCTTTTGAGAGTCTTAAATGTCATCTAGAAGACATAAAGCGTAACTTTATTATTCCTCGTTTTAATAAGGAACTTTCTGTTTTTAATGAACGGGAACCATTTTGGTGGAAAAACTACTATAGTATTGCATTGGTTGCAATCAATTTCTCTTAAATTACAAGTTTTTGTTCATGAACTACAAAGAAAATCCTCCATTTTTATTGTCAGTTAATGTCAGTCTAGCTCAGCCTTAACTCAGCTTTAGCTTAGCATTAATTTAGATGGCTTTCTGGAACACATTGTGTATAATTTCCGCCAGTTTTACTCCGGGTTTGTGAGTTGACTGCTTTTGCCTCCCAGGCTACCAGCCGTGCGACCCGCAGGTGATCTGTAACCGTGTGAATCACGTCTCTTCCTGTCTGGAGGAACTGAAACAGCTAGCCGCTAAACGCCGCGCCGAGCTGGAGGAGTCCAGGCAGCTGTGGGCGTTTTTCCAGGTGGGTCGGGTTATGGAAATGCTGCAGACTTTTTTCAGGACAAATCAGGAGATAATGAGATGTCTGAAAATAAAGCAAGACGACAGCATATGTTTAGATTTTTACTCCACTGTGCAGAAATCCCATTATCTGCATCCGTTTTAAATGGTTTTTCAAGAACAGACTGGTTGTTTTTGTTTTTAGCCCGTTGTTTTGGTCTCCCTGATAGGAGCTGGAGGAGTCGGAGGCCTGGATCCGGGAGAAAAGCTCCATCCTGGCATCTCAGGGCTTTGGGAAGGACCTGAGCAGCGTGCTGAGGTTGCTACAGAAACACAAGACTCTGGCCGGGGAGCTGCTGGCGCACCGCTCGCTGCTGCAGGTGTGTTTTGAACCTGCAGCCTTTAAAATGGACACCAAAGTCCTGATCTATAATCAATTAACCACATTTTAATAAAACTGTATCAAGAAAAATAACTCTTTTTGCTGCTAAATGATTGAATAAATAGATTAGATGAGGTAGGAATACCAAACAAATTACTCAAGAAAGAGTATCTCTACTTCAATATATTTTTACTCAAAAGGAAAAAGTAGCAAGAAATTGTTCATTTAACAGTAAAAAAAGTATTTTTATAAAAAGTCTATTCAAGTATTGAGTAACCGATAAAATTCTAAATCATTTAAGAATTAAAAAATACATCAAAATGTCAATAATTCATATCAGTAACAAGAAGTGACAGAATGAGGCAAAAGAAAATAATATTTGTTATATTGTTTTAACAAGAAAACCTTCTTGTTTTTACAGGATTAAAAAAATATTATAATGAAATGTATATAATAAAAAAACTGTAAAAAGCTCATTGCAACAATAAATTTTGTCGTTATGAAGGCAAAATTTCTCCTTTGCATTTCGCAAAAACACAAATTCTTTTACCCCTGATTCAATAAGTTGGTCGTTATAACGAGAAATAAAATTTGTCTCCATAATGACAAAATTTCCAGCTTTAGGCTTTTCATCTCGTTACAATAAAGTTGGCATTTTAACAAAAAACTTTCAATTTGTCAAATTTTCTCATTTTAACGAGTTTCGCGTTTTGTAACTAGCAGGAGGTTTTTCTGATTTAACAAAAAATGTCGTTTTTTGTGTAACAAGATTTGAAATTAGTCGTTATAAGGACGGACTTTCTTGTTATATTGAGTTACCACTCCTGAATTTTTTTCTAACTTCTGATAGTTAAAGGCTTCCGTATGAAGCAGCTTTGTCCTCCATTGTTATTTTCAAATGTGCATCAGATTCACTGCTGTACTGAAAAAAACATTACAGAGGTTGCAGATCAGATCTTTTATATGTAAAACCAATAAAATGCAATTGAATGTAACAGATTCAAATCTATATAACAAATTAATTTAAATTAAAGTTCCAGCCTTGGTTTTTGATAATTTTTGTCCATTTCAGCCAGCGATGCTCAGTTTGTTTGTGTTTTTTCTTCACCTCCTTCTAAAATCTATTTTTCCAGAACACCATAAAGCGGGGGAAACAGATTCTGAGCGAAAAGAGCTTCGGCACGGCGGGGATCCAGGAGCGCATCATGGAGGTGAAAGACGAGTGGAAGAGGCTGGAGGACCAGGCGGCGCAGCATCTCGGCCACCTGCAGGAGGCGCTCAACTTCTTCCAGTTCTCCACGGAGACGGACGACGTGGCGGCGTGGCTGCAGGACGCCTACCGCCTGGTCTCCAGCGAGGACTTTGGCCACGACGAATATTCAACTCAGTCGCTGCTGAAGAAGCACAAGGGCGTGACGGAGGCCATCGATAAACACAGGCTACATGTAGTCGCTCTGCGCAAACACATGGTGGTGCTGTCTCTGCATTACAGAGAGCAGGAGGTGAGTGGTGGAGGCTCAACCAGTTAATCAACCAGTTTGATGCAAATTAGCAACATGAGGCGCTTAAGGAATTAACCCACTCTAACCCTAATGTATGAGTTTCTAATGTGCTAATAGCAGAGAAACAACTTACAGAAAAACCATTTACCCGCCGTCATCGGTGGCCAGGCTAACTAGCTTTAGCAGCTGTTGTGCTAAACCAGCTGTAGTGCAGCAGAGAGCATGAGTGATTGACAGCAATAAGCCCCTCCTCGTTCCTGACTGAATTGTGTATTTCTGTAGAAAACAGATCTGTCCTGATGTAATGATAATTTGATCAAATATATACAAATATGTACAACTTTTGTAAAATATTTCCATATTTGTTAAAACCTTCATTATGTGACAGTTTGAGACAGATAATCTGTAAAAAGATCGATCTGCTCCACCTCCTCCCAGAGCTGTTAGAAATGCACCAAAAAGAGCCAATCAGAGCCAGGAGGAGTGTCTTAGCGATTTCAATCACCTCATCTACGCGCTGCTAAATGTGCTAATGGTGGAGAAATTACATACTGTTACAGAAAATGATTTATCCACTGTCATCAGTAGCTATGCTAACTAGAATGATGAAAGTTACAAACTGCAGCTTTAACTGTATGTTTTTAATCTTTGTAAGCATGTGGTGTGACTTTGTTTCCTCACCTGTCTGCAGGAGGTTCAGGTGCGTTTAGGCGAGGTGGAGCACCTGTACACGGAGGTCGCAGAGGTCGCCGTGCTCAGACAGCAGTGGCTCCACGACGCGCTCGCGGTGTACCGCATGTTCAGCGAGGTGAACGCCTGCGAGCTCTGGATCGACGAGAAGGAGCAGTGGCTGGAGAAGATGGAGATCCCGGAGAAGCTGGAGGACGTGGAAGTGGTGGCGCACAGGTGAGGGGGAACTCCGAGGATCCGACAGAGAAACACAGGATGCTTTCTGTTTCCAAATCCACCCGTCTCTATGATTTAGGTTTGAAAGCCTGGATCAGGAGATGAACAGCCTGATGGGACGGATCCTGGACGTCAATCAGATCGTTCAGCAGCTGCTGGACGGAGGTCATCCGTCTTCAGCGGAGGTCAGAGGTTGTCAGGATCACCTCAACTCCAGGTACAAAAACATTGCAGATGATGCAATAAGGATTGTTAATCCAGGTACTGATGCAACTTCGAATCTCACTCTTGGCCCCGGAATTATTAATTTGCGCTGCTATAACTGGTAAAAGAAGAAAGTGAAACTTAAAACTGACGTTTTTGACCGGAACCTTAAATTCGCACTGTAAAAACACAAAATCTTAACAAGTATGTTTTATCTAGCTCCTAGTGCAAATATCTCTGTACATAAGACACAATAAGACAACACTGCAAAAGCATGTTGGGGCCCAAAAAAGTGAAGCACATTTCCTCCAAAAAATGAGGAAAACAAGAAAATTTCTCAGTTGCAGGAAAAAAAAAATCAGATTTTTTTTAGATTAACTGCAAATATTTTCTAGAAAATAGCTCAGAAATGTCTAAGTTTCAAAAATGTTATTTTATTTTTGAAACTCAGAAAAAATGTTAAATTTTTTCCCTGGCTGGATTTTTATTTTGTTTTACAAATTTGCGACTTTTCACACCCAGAAGTTGCCGTGTTTTCTGGAAAATTTCTGACTTTAATTTGATAATTTCAGGGATTTTTTTAGAAAATGTTTGGGTTTTCAAACTCAGAAATGTACTTAAAAGAAAAAAAAAAAACAACTTCCGACATTAATGTAAAATATCTCGGTGTTCTTTCTAGCAAGTCTGCAACATTTCAAACTCGGGAATTTGCTCATTTCTTTAGAAAATCTCTCAGATTAATCTAGCAATTTCAGATTTTTTTTTGTGAAAATGTAGTCCTTTTTTTCTGTCTAAAATAGCCATAACATGGCATCGTTCTACTCCTTTTAGCCCAACATGAACACAACAACAGTCTTTCCCAGCGTCCCATCAGAAGCAGATTTTGACCCCCAGTGTTTGTTATCCATCGCTGTTGCTTGTGAAATTGTTGCCTGTGCATCAGATTTATGGGTTGTACCAGAAACGCGAATGCAAAGGCTCCGACTCAGGACTTCTCTATGTAAAAGGGTTTAAATGGTTTAATTGTGTTAAAATCTATGTAATTAATTGAGTAGTATGTGGCTTATAAACTACAATCCAGAGAATGTGTGTGTGTGTGTGTTGACTTGTTCATTGACTGCTTTCATGTCTGGCAGCAGCAGAGTCTTGTGACCTTGGCTCCTCTCGCGGTCTCAGGGTGACCATCTGTCCTGCTTTCCTCCCTCAGGATGAGCTCAGCTCTCATCACATGTCCACAAATATCAACAAACACAAAAGATCTGATTTTATTATCACCGTTCATCGCTTTTTAATCAATAAAATGTAGAATATTTAGGTCAGCTTTTCCACTTAAATCCTCATAAGTCTTCAAGGAGCAACTGAAGTCAAAAACACAAAATGTTACCAAGTAATTTTGGTCTGAAAATATCTTGAAATAAGATTAAAAACGAACTAATAAACAGAGGTGAGCACAAAAATTATACTCGAGTTAGAGTAGCATTACGTCAACATATTTTTAGTGAAGTAAAAATAAGCAAAAAATTACTCAAGAATAAAAAAATATTTGGTAAAACGTCTACTGATCAAATTATCAATAATTTAATATTTGAAAATTACATAGTCAGATGAACCAAAATGTGAAGTTAAGTGGAGAATTTAGTAATTTAAGGACCAAAATGGCAATAATACGTATAAGTAACAAAAAATAACAAAAATCAGGCAAAATTAATTGTTTCCAAATCAGTTTCTTTGAATAAAAAACTGATAAAACTTTAACAGAATCTTCAGGTGTGAGTCTGTCTGGTGAAATTTTTGGTTAAAACATGTTTGTTTTTCATTGAGTGGGTAGAAAATCCAGAAATGTACTCAAGTAAGAGCAGAAATACTTCAAAAAAATAAAATTACCCAAAATACAGCGTAGTAAAAATACTCCTAAAAGTAATTTTTTTCAAAAAAGTTACTGAAGTAAATGTAATTCATTACAACCAAATTTGACACAGGAGTTTGTTTTAAGACATTAATATCTCAGTACTGATGAAAAAGTTCTAGTTTCACTGGCAGATTATTTCACATGTTAGAAGTCAAATAATCTGCCAGTGGAATTAGAATTGGGTTGCTAGGTAACGGGTTGGTTTGGCGGGGTTGCTAGGTAACAGCGCAGTGGAATGTTGATTGTGAAATGAGTAAAATAATCTGCCAGGGGAACTAGAACTTTTTCATCAATGTTCAATAATTGTTGACTTAAAACAAGCTGCTATTTACTGTAATGTTACTTGTGAGTTAATTTTGTCTTATTTCAAGATATTTGCATTAAAAACTAGATTAAAAATACTTGGTAAGATGTTGTGTTTTTGCAGTGTTTTGTGTCTGAGATGCTGGGTTTCTGTTGGCTGAAGGGCTCCATATGCTCCAACCTGCTGGTCTGGATCAGATTCAGAAGAAATTATTTTAGGACAGTCAGTGAAGCAGACATGAAGCAGACTGATCCAAAAGGTTTAGCGTTTCTCTGTTTTTATATTAGTCAAATTGGCACCATAAGTAAATTACATGCAGTTGTGTAGATGAGACACAAAATGTTCTCCGATTCTTTAAATTTGGTGTCTTTTTGTTTAACGTTTGAAAGTGAAGCTGAATATAAATCCTCATATTTTTTTAAGACTTAAAGATAGAATTTTATTCTTAAAATTTTTTTTTTGATATATCTGTAAAAACTGTCACTATGCTGTGTCAGTTTGTTATGAGACAGATAATATCTGAAAATCTTCTGCACCTTTTTCCTGCTGCCATCTGAAGAAATGCACCAAAACAATCAGAAACAGCAGAGCTTAACGCTGTCAATCAAGCTGGTGAACACGCTGTAAAATCTGCTAATGGCGGAGAAACAATTTACTGTTACATTAAAACATTAAACTGGCTATGCTAACTAGCATCGACATTTATGACAGGCTATGCTAGCTGCAGCATAGCAGAGAGCAATGTTTCAGTAAAATTTACCATTTAAATGAATTTCTGCGTCTGTTTTTGTTTGTTTTGTGCGGCAGGTGGAACACCATCGTTGAGCTGGTGGAGCAGAAGAAGGATCAGCTCGACTCGATGCTTCGCCTGCAGAATTACCTCCTGGAGTGTGCCGAGATCAAGTCCCAGATCCAGGACAAGAGGAAAGCCATTGATGCCACGCAGTACATGGGCAGCGACCTGGGAGGCGTCCTCGCTCTGCAGCGACGGCTCTCCACCATGGAGGGGGCGCTGTCTGTCCTGGAGCCCAAACTGCTGCATCTACAGGTACAGGAAACCCACAGAGGAATCCTAACGATTCAAATAAACCGTTTCTGATCGTAGCTTTTCCCTTCGTGCCAATGCAGGAGGAAGCAGAGTTTCTGGCCGCCGCTCATCCCAGCCGAACCATGGAGATCCTGGTGCCGTTCGATGGCATCAGCGTCGAGTGGGAGGAGCTTAAAAGGACGCTACAGGGATGTGAGGACTCGCTGATGGTGGCCAGCAGGCTGCAGAGCTTCATACAGGTACACAGAAATAAAATAACCAACAACTTAAACAGAGCTTTAGAATTTATCAAGAAAATTAATTAGATTAAGGGAAGATAAGAGTGCCAAAAATTTTTAAAGTTAGCAAAAATGAAAAATTAGGTCCTCGACTAGTACAATGGAGCCCACCACTGCTATTGATTGTAAAAGAAGAAGAGGCAATTTTACATTGTGTTCAAGAGGTTTTACTATTTTAAAAGACAAAATGAGTTGACAATTTAAACTACTATTAGCGTCTAACATTAGAAATCAGTCTGGTTTGGCCTGTTTGAAAAGCTGCATCAAGCTTAGAATTTATCTGGAAAAATTGGTCAAAGGAAACCAAGTGCGCTAACTGTTTTCAAAGTTAGCAGAAATTGCTGCTAATAGCGGATTTGCACAAGTGTACCAGCCACTGCATCTAAGTCTTTACAAATTCATCTAACATCAGCAGCTCTGAAATGAGACCCATGTCATGTCCCACCAGGACCTGGACTCCTTCCTCACCTGGCTGGTCCAGACCCAAACGGCCGCTGCCTCGGACCAGCTGCCCAACGATCTGGAGGAGGCGGAGAAACTCATCAACAAGCACGCTGCTCTCAAAGAGGAGATCGGACGGTAGGCGGCTGCTCTAACAAGTCTCCTTTCTGCCGTGTTTCACCTAACGCGCCGTCCGGTCCGGATCCAGGTACGAGGAAGACTATGAGCGTCTGCAGGCCATGAACGAGCTACTGGAGTCGGAGGACGCCCCCCTGCCGCAGGCCGCCCTGCAGCAGTGGCTGCAGAAGCTCGACGTCGGCTGGAACAAGCTCCTGGAGATGTGGGAGAGCCGGAGAGAGGTTCTGGTCCAAGCTCACATCTTTCACCTGTTCCTGCGAGACGTCAAACAAGCGGAGTCCTTCCTGAACAACCAGGTGAGTTTTTTAAAACTCAAAACATTATGATTAGAGCAGTTATATGACTGTACAGCTTTGAAAAGCATTAGTGGAGTCTCCGGCACAACCAACAAGAATGCAGCAAGTGGCTGAAGTAGGAAGATTAATATAAAATATCGATAATATCAGTACCAAGTTGGGATTAGTATCGGATCAGATTATCAGATTCCCTCCTGAAATTTTTTGTTTTTGTTGTATTATAGTTTCTTAACTCTACTATTAAAAAATCACTTTCAAGTGATAACTTTTTGCATATTAATGCACACAAATTTTTGTTTTTTTTGTATTTCTGTTAAGTTAATATTATGGAAGTGTTCTGTAGACACCAACACACTTCATCTAAATCCTGTCGTAGGCTTTCACAAAAAAATTCAACGGAAAAACCGCAAAAAAGCGAATTTGACGATATATCAAACTTTTTAAAATTAATTATTAAATATTAATAATTAATAATACCGGCTCTGTATTTATTTGACATTGGATCAATATTAAAATATGCAGCATCATTTAACTCTGTCATGTAAATCTGGATTTTACATAAACAATAAGACAGTTGATAGTTTCTAGCCGCCAATGTACAGGTTGCTAGGCAACGGGGCTGAGTTCTGCCAGGGTTGCTATGCAACGGGAAGTGCCTGCTGATTTGGAGGTTTTGAAATGGCTCCATTTCCACACGCTGAAAAACGACTGCATGGCTCTTTTTAAGCACTTGGGTTGTTTTTAGAAGCAGTAGAAACCCGAAATGAAAGCATTAAAAACCTGAAAAGTGTGAATTTTGCCCAATTTTTGCTCAATTCTCGCTATTGTTGCTTTACGGTTGTCCCGTTCATCCTTCAGGAATCGGCTCTGGCCCACGTGGAACTCCCCACCACGGTGGAAACGGTGGAAGGCGCCATCAAGAAACATAAGGACTTCACTACCACCATGGAGCTGAACCTGCACAGGATCAAAGCTGTGATCGAGGCGGGAGAAAGCCTGATCAGCCAGAACAACATCTACTCTGAGCGAATCCGGGAGCGCATCGACACCCTCGCCAAGAGGTAACAAACGCTGACAAGATGCAAGTCATCATCAACATTTTCATCAACAGTTGATTTAACTTCTCCAGATTTACTCAAGTTAGAGTAAAGACACTTCAAAATAAAATCACTTAAAGTACAACGTAGTAAAATACTCCTAAAACTAAAAGTTTTCTAAGAAAAAAAAAAGTTACTCAAGTGGATGTAATAATGTAAGAGAGTAAATGTAACGCGTTACTAAAAATCTCTGGTCAACTGTATTAAATAATAAACAGAAAATTGTGGTTCTCGCATTATTATACATATATAATGTAATAAAACAGGAGCCTCTTAAGTTCCTGAATAAAAAAATTAAACGCCAGAATAATTTAAATGAAACTTAATTTCTCATGAACACAGATGTTGTTGCTCTTGAAGGAATGTTGAAACTTCAGTCGATAAAATGCATTAACTCAGAAAAGATCTCACAAATCTCACACCTTACTTATTGGCGCCATGTGTTTTTCTATTATGTTATATTTTCCATCATATCTCCTTACCTTCGCAGCACATCGGAAATATTTGAATGAGACGTCGACGCCGCTGTTGATAACTTACGGAGGTTGTCGAGTGTTTACATTTCAAAATGGAACAGGATAAAGCTCAACACCGGACCGTTTCTCTTTCCCGTTCTGTTATGTCCCCGCCGCCATCTTTAATATAGAATCAGCGACTCCGCTTAAGGATGGCCAACGGTGCCCTCTGCTGGATGGCGGCCAAACTACAACACTAAAATAGGTTTCAGTGGACGCTATTAGTCAGAGGAACTGATTTTAATCTACTTTAATCTACTAAATCATTCATCCACAATAATAAATTGATTATTTGTTTGCATCCCTAGCTAACAGATGTAAACATCTGTTAGCTAGGGATCAAAGTAGGTTAACAGAATCAAAGTAAAACAAATACTTGAGAGAAGCTACAGAACAGCTATGAACAGCTATAGATTTTAGGTGTCTTTGTTTTACTCTCTGCACCGTCCTGGGTGCGTCAAAACGCAGCTGGTAAAACACAACAACAGTTTTGAGAACAAAGAGAGAGACTCTCAGGGAGACAAAGAGACAGACAAAAGGACCCGTTTGGTCCAAAAGCACAACCCTGACCGTGAAATCTGGGTGACAGCTGAGGTTTTGAACCACACGCTTTTCGTATTCGATTACCATGAATGTATGTGAGCTTGATTTAAAATCTGCACCTAAACCAGCTCACTGGACCAATAAGCATCTGTGCGCTGATGCAGTTAGTCCGCATTTAAATGAAGTATTATGCATTAGAGCCATATCCACCTATTTTCAATGTGTATTAATGGTAAATACAGCCAGAGTACACTGCAAAAACACAAAATCTTACCAACTAACTTACGTGTAACTTTTCAGCAAGATCTTGGCAGCATGTTTTAAGTTTATAATTTCTTAAAATCTATGAAAAAAAATAATTATTTCACCAATGACATTTTTTTCATGTTACTAGTGAAATAATCTTCCATCACATCTGGTCATTTTTTTGTCAACATTAACAAATTATAGTGACTTAAAACAAGTTCTTTCTTGCTCAAAAGTTACTTGTAAGATAGTTTTGTCTTATTTCAAGTGTACTAATCTATTTACAATAGCAACTAGACCAAAACCTTTGGTAAAAAAGCAAAATGTTTGCAGTTATTTTTGCAGACAATGTCTTTTTTTTGCAAGTTTGTCACACTTCAGTGTTTCAGAACATCAAACCAATTTAAATATTAGTCAAAGACAACACAAGTAAATAGCAATGCACCAATGTGAAAATTTGGGTAGATATCACTATTAATATTGCTATTATGGCCGATAATCAATATACCAATATGCATATTTCTCTACTGTTTTGACACCTTCGGAAAGAATAGAAAATGACCAGAAACAGACAGCAAAATAAATATTTGTTGTTGATATTGGCAGTTTTATGTATTGGACCGATACTGATATGCTAAATAATTACTAATATCGATGTTAGTTTCGATATATCATGCTTCTATGACGAATAAACACAAAATTCTGCTTTTAGGTAGTGTTTATTAAATAAAAAGAATACTATTAATTTCTTCCACTGAGGCGACAAATGCTCAGACAACTCAAAAGCAACAAAGTTAATTTATGTTTATCCAGAAGGTTTATAAGTTCTGGGTTTAAATCTTCCTTCTGTTTGTGTTTCAGGGGAAACCAGAACAGGGAACTGGCCCAGCAATGGCTGGAAAAACTGAACGACCAGTGGGAACTTCAGAGATTTCTCCAAGACTGTCATGAGGTAGGAAGCTGATGGGGTTTCAGTAGCTGCTTCATTGCCAGGTCTCACTCTGTCCGCTTAAAGCTGCAGTAACTAACTTTTATAAAATATATGCTTTTCACATATTTGTTCAATAATTTCCGTTATTTATCGTTTTTCTCTTTCTGCCCAAAAACTGGTCGAGTTTGGTGCTTTGGTCTCAACTAATCCTCATTTTTGAAGGATAATTTTGCTGTTTGCAGACTTTCATTCATTTTGTTGTTTTGTTTATTTATTTTGGATATTAAAAAGTCTTCCAGCTCCAGTGTTTAAATGTCCATGAGAATTTAAAGTTTATTTATCTTTAAGAATGTGATCTTGCATTATTATTATTATTGTTGACATTATCATTTATCACAATCACAGTTTAAATTTACTGTGACAGATCTTTCTGTCTCATCCTATGTTGTCACAACACAGTGATAATTTCAACAAATACGTTAAAAATATGAAAGTTAAATACTGCAGCTTTAATGTCTGGTTGGGTTCTAGCCCGGTTGGTTGGATCTTCATCGACCCTGTGTTCCTCTGAGCTGTGGTCGACGCTCTGATGATGTCATTTTGAAGCGCCTGTCTGTGGTTGGCCAGCTTCTCTGAAATCTCTCCGTATATTTGTACATTGCTCTGTCCAGTTGACGCTGTTCGTCTGCACATAGCACCTTTGCTCAGCCGGTGACATAAATTCAATATGGGTAAATATTATTTTTTATTTAGAAAACTAAATATTATGTTTGGAGCTAAACATTTAGCTTGTAAACTAAATCTAAATGCTTATCTAACAAGACAAGTGTTTGACTAAAATATTTATTTAGCTATGTAGATAAATGTTTAGGTAAAAATTTAGCTTGTAAAATAATATCTAGCTTGAAAACTAAAAATTTAATTTGGAGCCAAAAATTTAGCTCCAAAGTTAATATTTATTTAGCTAGCTAAATATTGCATTTGGAGCTAAATATTTAGGTTGTTAGCTGAAAATTTATTTAACAGGTAACATATTTAACTTGCTTAATTTAATGAAGTTAATTATTAGCAAGCTAATATTATTTTACCTGCTAAATAATTTGCTCTAAATTAAAAGGTATTTAGCAAGCTAAATATTAAATTTGGAGCTAAATATTTAGCTTATTAGCTGTCTCTTTTTTCTGATTTTAACTTTTCATAAAGGGTCCAGTTGATTTAAACAGCCTTTTAAATTAAAATCATCATTTGAAAACTGCTTTCTGTATTTCATTGGGTTATATTTGTCTATTAAAATTTGATTCATGATTTTAAACATTTAAATGTGAGAAAAAGATGGAATTTAAGGGTTGTAAATTTAATAAAAATTGGGATCATTATGTGTTTATTGTTAGAGTTGAACCTTGAAAACAGACAGGATGATAAAATCTGCGCCGCCCTCCGATCAGACCGCGGTCCTCCATGACCCCTGCAGTCGCATCACTTATGCAACTTTTAAATTCCTGCGTGCACGCGCTGCTGTCGGCCTCTGGAGGTGTGAGCCCGTCGTGTTTACTGCTGCCTGTTCCCCGACACGTCTGCGCGGCGCCAACACGGAGTGTGATAACTCCAAGAAGAGGCGACGACGTGTGAAAACCAGCCCCGATTCATAAAAACATCCAATCTGCTAATCCGTCCTCCTTTCCCCTCCGTCTCTCTCTGCTTTCGTTTCTTGCTGCTTCATCACTGCTGCAGCATCAAGCTGGAAACTGAGAGTACAGCTGCAGAGACGGAGGGGAAGATCAAACGTTAACAGAGCTGCGGCTAACAATTACTCTGAGGATTACTTGAATAATTGGATTAAAAAAATTGGCACTTATTTTGCCTTTTTTTTAAATGCAGTGTAGACAAAATTAAATTCCTTTTATAAATAAGAATATACACATTTTCTTACCTAAGTTGCAATAATATAGAATTCCTTTAGTGATTTTGAACAGAGTGAAGCTAAAACTATGCGATTCGAAGAGTTTTGGAGTAAAACATATTTACAAATCAAGGCGTTTTTATTTTAAAGGGGATCTATGATGCAAAATTCATTTTTGCCACATTTTTTTGCTTCCATTTGCATCTCAACGGCTTCTAAAAACAATCCAAGTGCTTAAAAAAGCCACCCAGCCGTCGTGTGGTGTCTGGAAAATGAGCCATTTCCAAAACCTCCAGATTGTAACAACGCAAATGAGGAAGCACTGCACCGTTACCTAGCAACCCCAGCGGAACTCCAGCACGTTACCGAGCAACCCAAGCTGAGCTTCATCACATTTGCTCAAACTGCTTTTACTGCTGTATGCGCTGTACAATGGCTGCTGGAAAAGACAAGTGTTCTGTTCTTGGCTTACCGAGCTGGCTAAAGGAGGCTCCACTTCTGCTTTTCAGAAATACACATGTGTGTAATAGCTTATCTGTTTTCAACCATTTTCATGAGTACGGATTGTAAACTGATTTGAGGGGCCTTTCCTAACCTGTTGAAGGAAGCATAAGAGCTCACCTTTAAATGCATAATGTATTTGTATTTTGCACAGTTTTGTCTTAATTACCGCTTTAACAATTTTTGATTATTAAGTAGTTAATGAAAAATTATTCACCACAGTGATTTCAGTTCATTGTTTCAGTCCTACTGTTGAACAGTTGAGCACAGCCTTTAGCAGAAGGAATTGAAAATATTGAATTTTTATCATCTTTTCTCGCCCAATCCTGTTTAAAGCTGCAGAATGTAACTTTGATAAAAAACATTATTTTTACATATTTTGAAACTGTTGCTATGTTTTAGCAGTATGTTATGAGACAGAAAATCTCCTAGTGCAAACTAAAAACAGCCAATCAGAGCTAGGGGGCGGGTCTTAGCGCTGTTAATCACTCTTTTGTTCAGCACAGACTGCCATGAATGCTCTGGTTAGTTAGCATAGCCCCTGATAAACTATCTCTTGTAACTGTAAGTAATTTTTTGGTGTTGACACATTTAGCAGTGTACATGAGTTTGATTGGCAGCACTGAAACACGCCTCTTGGCTCTGATTGGTTGCTTTTGGTCAGGAGCGTTGCATTTCTTCAGATGGCAATTGTAGCTCATGGAGGAGGTGGAAGAGGTTGATCTTTTCACAGATTATCTACATTTTACTGACAAATCTTCTAAAACCGTTGTCTATTTTCTGCTAATGTCGAAAAATTACAATTTCACAATTGTGGCATTTCCATTAAATAAAATATTTAATAACAATCACAGGTGATTAAGCTTGTTCACACAATAAGTCATTAAAATAATGAGTGATGATGTAAACAGGTACATCAGATATATTCGTAATTCAGCCTCACCGTCTATCAGCCAATCAGATAGGATGTCGAAGGCTTGGAGCGACAAGCCCCGCCTACTTGGGAGCAGCTACATGCTACTCACTCAATTCTTTTTTTTTTAAATTGTAGTCTGTCATTTTGGAGAAGAGCTGCAGATTCAACACGTTGGAATCCAAAGACACAACTTTTTATGAAGCTTGATGTTGAGAGCTCTGGTGGAGCAAAAAAAAAAAAAAAAAGCAAAAACAAATGATCATTTTAATACCACTTCCTGTTCTCTTGGTTGCAAATCAGGCGACTCTTATGAGGCAAAAAAGTGTTTCAAAGTGCCTGAAAAACGACCAATCTATTTTGTTGTTAATAGAAACGCAGCTTCTGTCACGACATGAACACAGTTTACACAAACCTGTGAAACCAGATGATCGGTACCTGCCGTCCCGGACAGCTCGTCCTCCCCGCCTCCATCCCACCGAGCATCCGGCTCAGCCACAGACGGAGCGATGCAGGGGAGGGGCTCGGCTCTGTGCCATTTTATTGTTGTTTTTTTCTTTTTTGGGAGGAGGGTGTCTCCTCTCCCTTCTCCGTCACTGGTCCACCCCCGATCCCGCATCCTCTCCTTTCTGATCGAGGCTTTGGCACCAGAGGAAGGAGGCAGGAAGCCTCTTCACTGCTGGTTTCATTTTCCTCCCAGCTTTTTTTTCTTCTTCTTCTTCTTTCCATCTCCGCTCCCGTGTTTTCTGCATAGAGGAGCATCTTTGCATGTCGGTGGAGGAGCGAGGATGCGGACATCGGAGGCTGCAGCCTGCAGCTGCCGCTGCTCAGCGGGCTGCTGCCGTTAACCGCCGCTGGTAAACCAGTGAGAGGAGAACATGTAGTTTATTCCGACGGGTTTTTGAATTAAATGTGCAGATCGCAGCCCGAGTGGGAGCGGGGGGTGTGCTCGGTGTTTGAGTCTGCGTAGGTGGTGGTGGAGGCGGTGGTGGGTGGGGGAAATACTGAAAGCTGTTAATGCTGCACATGTGAATTCCTGCAGCCATGTTTGTTGTTACACGTGTGTCAGGCTACATGCGCCGTGCGTCATTAACCGTGACCTTGTGTTTCAACTAGAAAAGCCGTAAAAATATCAGATAAAAATGCAAAAAAGACGTTTTATTTATGCTAGCATGACTCTCTTCTGCACTACATATGTTTAATAATCAATAGTTCTGCTCTGCATCTTTTGATAAGTGTTTTGATCTTCCAGAAATTATAGCTGCGTTTTCATTGACCATATAATTCTAATAATTGTGTTTTACTTTTTATTTAGTGTTTTTATTGACAACATTTTTGTTTTTAACTCATTTTAATTGTGTGATAGCACACACTGCAATAACATCAACATGTTAGTAGGTTATCATGCTAATGACAGCCCATACACTAAAGGTAGCTAATGCTACGAAAGGTAGCACTAGCTACGTTTTATAGCTAAAGGTTGCCTTAATGCTACTAGCTAACGATACCTTTTTGTTATCCTTACTTCCTCGCAGTGCCATTTCCCAGGCTCTTTGCAGGCATTAGTCTCTGTGTTGTTAAGCGGCGATCACATTATCTTTTGTAGCATTAGTAGGACAAATGCAATTCACTTCCATCCATCCATTATCTGTTCACCCTTGTCCCCAATGGGGTCGGGAGTTGATGGAGCCGATCTCCAGCTGCGTTCCGGGCGAGAGGCGGGGTACACCCTGGACAGGTCGCCAGTCTGTCGCAGGGCAACACAGAAACAAACAGGACAAACAACCATGCACACACACACACACACACACACCTAGGGAGAATTTGGAAAGAACCTGACAGTCATGTTTTTGGACTGTGGGAGGAAGCTGGAGAACCCGGAGAGATCAGACACATGCACAGGGAGAACATGCAAACTCCGTGCAGAAAGACCCCGGGCCGGGAATCGAACCCAGGACCTTCTTGCTGCAAGGCAACAGTTAGTGCCTTGCAGCGCCACTGTGCAGCCCGCAATTCAATTCAAAAATACTTAATTGATCCGAAAAAAAATCAAATAAAAAATTCTTATGTGATTTTTTTTTTTTAGTGCTACCTTTAGCTGCTAGTGCTAAAGATAGCATTATAGCTACATTTAATGTGTGGTAGCTGCTAATGTTAGATGGTTGCTACCATTAGCAGTTAGCTAAGATTTATATATAAGCTGAGCTTTACATGCTAAATGTCAATGTTACTCAACATGCTGGTGATGACAGACATCCTACTGGGAGTGTCAACATGCTCATGATGCTAGCATTAGCCTTATGGCATCGTTAGCAGTGATGTAATTCAACGAGACATTCTGAGCGACAGGCGGGGCCGCCCTGGACAGGTCGCCAGTCCATCGCAGGATGTTGGTTTTATATGTTATTATTAATAATAACAACAAATAGTCACATGATCGACAAACAGTTGTCGCCACTCGGGCAAACTGGTGAAGACAAACTGGTAAATGGACAGAACTTATGTAGCACTTTTCCAGTCATTGTGACTAGAGTCACATTCATCCTTTTGCACTAACAAAGTTGGCAATTTACCCAGAGGCATATCGACATGTAGCAGGAGGAAGCTGGAATCGAACCTACAACCTTAGCACAAATAAACATTCAGATGTGATTTTAATTGTGTTTCTTATTTAACGAAAACGATACAACTGCAAAGTTGTGTGTGTGTTTTTTGTTTTTTGACATTAGCAGAAAATGAACAAACTTCTGGGCACATTTGCAACCGAAGTGCAGCTAACTTATGGTTCCTCTCCTCCTCCTCTGTCATCTTCTCTCTCCAGCTGGGGGACTGGGTGTACGAAAAGATGCTGATGGCGAGGGACAGCAGCCGAGACGAGACCCAGAAGCTGCACAAGAAGTGGCAGAAGCACCAGGCTTTCATGGCCGAGCTGGCCCAGAACAAGGAATGGCTGGATAAAATCGAAAAGGTGAGTGGCGCCGTCAGATAATGCAGCTTTCCTGCCCGGAGCGAACGGTTTTTGGGTCACTCCGCTGCTGAGTGCATTCTCCCTCTGCTCAGCTAACGGAGGTTGGAGCCGTTTTCAGACAGTTTCTTGTGATTCTTGATCCCACAGAAACATTTCACAAGGGATATTTTTCACTTAGATCTTCATAAGATCTCTATAATGTATGATGTTCTTATTCTGATTCTGCCTGTTTATTGTATAAATGTTTTCTTTTGTTGATTTTCTTTTTCTTTTAATGGAAGAAAAGTTGCAAATTGCATAGTGGGGTGTTTATCTCGGGACTAAAGGATGAAATGTAGCCAGTACGCTAATTCCTGCATATTACACTGCCATGAGTTGTGGTCATATTAACTAGGTCTGTCACAGTCATGCATTTTGCTTGATGATAAATTGTTGTTTTAATTTTTCATGCCATCAATTGATTTATTGCAACAGGCCTGAACACAGTTGGTCTACAAATAAATCAGACTAATAAAGCTGAGTAAAAAGCCAAAGAAAATATTTTAAAAGAGAAAAATAACCTATAATGTTCAGTAATGTTTATAATTTTAGTTGAAACAAATACTCTCAAAATCAATATTATTTCTATCCAGTGTTTGATGATATAAATAGAACATGCATTTCCTCTCCCAACCGCCAGGGGGTGCTGCAGCACACTCTGCTTCCTCTGACCCTGTGATTATTTTTCTGGGACACTCAACATAAAAAAACACAACCTCCTGGGAGTTTGATGCGAGGTAATTAATCTGGGGAAACGGATAACATGGATGGCATGAAAAAGGAGCAGTTCTGCAAGCAAATGTCACCTTGACTAGGAGCTTACACATAACACACACACACACACACCCACACACACACACACCTACACACACACAACGTTTAAAAGTGTACGAATCAAAGAAATGTGGCACAAATCTCCAGCTGCACTGGGAGGTAATGATTTTACACATCTGGATCAATGTCACAGCAGCGAGTCAGAGGTGTGAACATGACGTTACGAAGTCTTCGCTTCCACTGACCCGATTACAACCAGGTCCGATTCAGACAGGAGCCTGAAGAAAGGAACAGATCAGTATGTAGACAGACACAAAGTTCATGCTTAAAATCCTTTTTTACCTCATTAAAACTTGATTGTTAGATTTATCACTGATTTATAGAAAAATTCATTCTATGGAAGGCTGATACTGCCAAAATTTAAGTGTAGAAATAATAACTCTGAGGGTTTTTTTTGGATATCTTGGAAACTAAATTATTTGTTAGCAGTTTTGTTAGCTCCAGACTAGAGTCATTACACATATGTATTCTCAAAATATATATTGAGAAATGATAATTTCTCATTATGTTTTCTAAAATTTCTAGCCTTATTGTTTTTTTTTATGTGAGTTGCCTTTTATGCTAAATATTCTGTAGTGTAAATGTTTATTCTCCCTATTCCAGTATGTTTTTATTTTGGGTCAAACTTGTTTTCTTTTCTTATCAACTTCAGTTAGCATCTTCACAGGAAGTGGACTAATTTGCCGTCGTAACCCAAAACAACTAAAACAAACCTTGTGTTAGCGGGTGAAATGGCTTGTGATCTTCAGCCAAAGATTAGAGAGAAATCCTACAACCACTGAAATCTGATGATACTCCAGTTTTGTTTCTATTTGGTGAAGAAGGAAGCTGTGCTCAGTGTCTTCAGAGGTTTTTGTGTTGTTTCCTTCAGTGGTTCTTGGTGCAGCGCCCCCACAGGCGAGGAGGGGAGCAGGTTTCTCAGTGGTTGGTTTGACTCAGAGCACCTGCAGATGGAACAGATGTTGCAATTTTGGTCCCATATCGAACCGATTCTACTGGATTATCAGTTGATTTTCATTCAGGAAGTTAAAGCATTTAATAACACAATGGCTGATGGATGTTCTGGATCAGTGAGCAGAGGAAACGTGATTCGATGCTCATCATTCACCTTTCCTTGACGCGTCGGCTTCTAATGACTGGGGCAACATGTCTCCTAATTGTGGGATTATTTTTGGCTCATTTTTAGATATTTTTTATTTCAGAAGACTAATAATCATTGCTGGTTCATGTTAGTGTAGAGTAGTCTGCAAATTTGGGCTTGAAAAGCCACATCTTTCACTGTTTTTCATTATTTAAAAGTACAGCTTAAACGATTAATCGGATGAATCACGATTAATCAATTATTTTTTGTTATTAAAGTTTTTATTGTTGTTTCAGAACACATATGTACATAAACCCTTCCAACCCCTCTCAAAACAAAACAAACCAAAATAAAATAAAACAACCAGGTCAGTGCACAGATTAGTGTATACAAACATCCTCGATGGTAGCAGAAACGACCACAGTAAACAGAAGCAGTCACTCGTCAGTATTAGAGGAGTTTACCTGTCCCGGATTGCAGGAGAGGAAACAACTCCAGGATTTCTTGAAGTTTTCTGTGTCGTTATATAGCTTGGCCAGCATTTGTTCATATGAAACTATTTCCAACATTAATTCCAACCAGCTTTTAACATTCCTAACAGTTGTAGATTTCCATAGTCTGAGGATCATTCTGGCCCCACCTGCACCAGGGTGCTTTGGTGTTTTGGTATGTAAGGCGTCACTGTTTGATCCCCCAATTAGCACAGTCTTGATGACATGGATGACATCTATCCACTTTCCAACGTGTTATGTTACTGTTTTCCAGAATGGAGAAATGCATTTACATTCTCAGATCGCATGTATGAAGTTTCCTGATTCCGTTTTGCATTTCCAGTATAGGTTATTGTTGAACAGACCCATTCTATGAACCCTGGATGGGCTGAAATAAAATGTATGTACCATTTTATAGTGCATACATTTTCCTCTAGATTCTTTAATGTATTTCCCATTATTTGATTTTATTATACACCGTTCGTCATCACTGAAAATGCAGCCAAGTCCTTAATGCCAGACAGTCCTCAGACTTTTACAGACATCTTTTTGCTTAATTATTAAAATAATCAAGTAATCGTTAACTGGTGTACAAAGACTCAAAAATTGCTGAAACACAGTATATTTATGCTAAATCCAGCAGAAAGCTTTTTACATGTGTAAGTATTTATTTAGCTGCAGATGCACCCTTAGGTACAAATGTTTATATTCTCATTTTAAAAGAGGAATTAGTTTATTTGCATCTTTTAGTGAATTTTAATATTGCATAAAAAGGCTTAAATAAAAAATCCGCAATCTGTGCCAAGTTTTTTCAGATTAGTCGATTAATCGTCAGTGTAATCGATTAATTGTGAGAATAATCATTGCTTTTCAGAAAAGGTGTTTTATGTATTAATTGTTTTCATGCGAAATGAATTTAGTCTTTCCTTGAGGGAAAACTAAACAAAACAAAACAAAAAGAGATGGTGAAAAATCTGCAAAATGTGCCACATTTTTAATCTGACTAATCGATTAATCGTTAGAATAATTGTTCACTGCAGCCCTATTCAAATGCTGCAAAGATGTTGTTATCTTTATTAGCTGTTTTCATGTGATGTATATCCAGTCTTTTCTTGAGAGAAAACTGAATAAAAGGACAAGAGATGGTGAAGAGGGAGTGAAAGAAGCAAAGCGCCTACCGTAGTAGGTGCTACTGTACTACAGAGATTTGGATCTATAAGCTGACGTTTGTATTGTTCTGAATGCTTAATGCGGTGTCTAATCAATAAACGATGTGCTGTTGCTGCAGAGTGACTGGTCTTCCTCAACAGACGCCAGTCTGGATGGGCAGCCTTCAAATCCCAACGTTTTTGTGAACCTGTCTTAATGCAAAATAACAACTTTTTATAGCGTTTGTTTCTGTAGTTGCAAAATACAAAAAAAAACAACAACTTTAAGTTTTAAGTTTTGTCTTAGATAGAAATGGCAAAAGTGTTTCTCTCACTGAATTTGGTTTATAAAGGGAGTTGATTTATTTTGTCTGAAAATTTAAAGTTTAAATCTTTTCGTTGCTTCAGATGGAGAGTGATGAAAAGAGAGTTTGCTGTTCTCTGTGCACTTTTAAGCTGAAACCCTTTGGGATTTTGATTCTCGCTCTGCTTGATAATTAGCTGACCTCATTAACTTTAAGGAGGACAAAATCAGCTGCTTCATTTGTTTTCAGTCACTTTCTGACATATTTATTCACTCTCTGTTGTATTTGTTTGTCTGGAGAGGTAGCACACAGTCATTAACCAAATAGGTTTCAGACTATTTTTTAGAGAAGGTAAGTACATCCTTGCTGCCTGTGTAGGAATTCAGAGAAAACTGCTGATAAAATGCATTTAATTAACTGATCATCATCCTCGATGTGACCACATTTTCTGAGTTTTTCTTTTTGTTCTGGAGTGCACAAGTGTTGTTTACACCAAAACAGAAAGACATCAACAAAAATCCTTAGAGAACAAACCGTTTTTTATGTACATGTGGAAAACTCTGCTCTGTTCAATGCTCAGGAAAAACTGCAACTAACTGAAGAGCTCCAACTCTGAGACTACAGATTGTAGTTAGCACAGTTAGCATGCTTAAGGCTGGAAATGACAATACACCGTGGTGGGAAACGCTAACTGAAAAGTTAGTTGTGCTAACTCTACAACACTAATCACAATCATTAGTTATGCTAATGCTACAGCTGCACAAACACGGTATTTAGCGGCTCCTCCAAACTAGCCCGCAGCAATTAGCAAACATCTGTGGAACTGCTGAGCTCATTATAGCAGCTACTTCTCAGAACAACATGAGGAGCCATGTTGTGATGACTTCCTCAAGGCGGAGTTTCAAAAAGAATTTTTAAAGAGACAGTATTATCTTCTTTCTAGACACAAAATGTCATTTTATAGCAAAATCAAGTAACTGTTCCATATAAAAATACTACATATATTAAATATCGCTTAAAGAAATTTTACTTCCTGATTTAACGCCTTGAAATTGGGTGTCTGTCTCTTTAAGAAACTCCTGCTCTTTGAAGCTCCACCTACAGGAAGTTATCCCATCATGGCTCCTCTATTAACCCTTTAACAGCATTTTTACCAGCGTTTCTCTGAGAAGTAGCTCCTATAATGAGCTCAGCAGTTCCACCAGGTGTTTGCTAATTGCTGCTAGCTAGTCTGAAGTAGCTGAGTGGGGGAGGAGCTGCGCCTTGAAGGCGGGGCTACAGCCAACCGTTGCCAAGGATGTTGAAAAGATTTCTCCAACATGCGTGAAGGAACCCAAGCAACTCTGCAGTTTTGTTTTTGATGAGGGAATAACTTTATAACATGTGAAGCTAAAAAATATATATATTTTACATAATACTGCCCCTTTAAAGAGAGAGAGGCCCAATTTAAAGGCATTAAATCATAAAGTCAGATTTAACAGGTAACACTTTTAAACAACTGAAGTTAACATAGTTGCTTGATTGTGCATGATAATGCTTCTGTAACAGTTTTATCGTTGCAAAATCAGTTTCCAGCTCAGTGGGAAACAGACCTGTGTCTCCATAGAAGAGGGTTTTCCTCTTGGCAGTGGGATCTGTGCAGATGATTAGTGCAGCAGAGGCTCCCAGCCTGAGCACGGCAGCAGCAGCAGCAGCAGCTCGGAGCAGTGGGCGAAGCTGCTCCAGCCCACGCTGCGCTCCCGCTCACTGCAGCGGATGCCCACAAAAAGCACAACAACACAATGAAAGCTGACGTAACACACTCACACTGGGACTTACAGGGATGTAGTGTGTGTAAATGCAGGTTTACAGTTAAATACATTAACTTTGATGCTCTTTCTGTTGATGCTTCTGTTAATGTGCTCAGATTAAGCACTAATATTACGGCTGAATTGGCTCCTAAAAACATTATTTGCCTGCAGTTGGAGCAGTGCTGTATGTGGATATAAGTGATTCAGGCTGGGTGTTGTCCGCTGTGGATGATGAGTCACTGCGCTGGTCTGAATCTACCCCCTGCTAAGCTCCAAATGTTTAAAAACTTTCTGTCTTTCCCACTGAAATTAATCTGAAATAATAATTTTAACTTGACTTAAAGGGGAGGTATCGTTTATTTTCCAGGCATGTAGAGTGACATTTTACCTCAAAATCTTACCAAAGTACTTTTGGTCTAGTTTAAGACAAAACTGGCTGAAAAGTAACTTTTCAGGAATGTAGAGGAGCTTGTTTTAAGTTAATAATTTCTTAATATTAGTGAAAAGTTGCTAATTCCACTGGTAGATTATGTCAATTGAAAAATGTGTTGTTTTAAGTGAAATAATCTGCTAATAGAACTAGTAATTTTTCATCAATTCTTAAGAATTATTGACTCAAAGCAAGCTCATATCTGTATGGCAAGTCAGTTTTGTCTTATTTCAAGTGTACGAAAATATTGAACCAAAATGACTTGGTAAGCTAACTCTGGTCCACCCACAGACACCAGTTTGGGTTGATGTGAACTCTGGTGCGGTTTGAATGCATATGTGAACGCCAAGCGGACCAGTTCAATCCAAAAGCAGGAACTGGATTACAGCGCAGGGCATTCTGGGTAAATAAAACTAAAACAGTAGAAATGGCTAAAAGTCTTTAGCTAAAGACTGAAAGAAATCCTCCAACCACTAACATCTGACATTGCTCCAGTTTTGTTTGCATTTTGTGAAGAAGGAAGTTGCTCTCAGCGTCTTTTTCAGAGGTTTTTGTGTCATTTCCCTCGGTGGTTCTTGGTGTGGCACCCCTACAGGCAAGGAAGGGAACAGGTTGCTCAAAGGGTTTGGATTATTTGACTCGGTGAAGTGTGAAAGTGAACCACAGCAGCTGAAAATGTAACAAATGTTGAAATTTTGGTCTTAAATCGAACAGATTCTACCTGACTGAGCTGTGAAAACAGTCGGATTCTTTTCATTTAGTTTTTTTTTGCTACTTTCTTCTTATTGATGTTCACTTGCTTATGAGTCTGATATATTCTACTTTCTTTTTAATAATTCTACATACATGTACTGGGTGTACTATTAATTATGTAACAGACTGGAGATATTTCCTTTATTTTTTACACCTTTTTCCCTCTGAGGCTCATATAAAACACATTGGCTCTGCTGGATCGGTCTAAATTAAACAGGAGACGGATTTTAGTGCAGACGGGGTTGAATGAAAAATAAATGAAGTGGAGCAGGTGAATGTAAAGAATGATGGTCCATCTGTTCATCCGATGGGGGTGAGGTTCAAAAAGAGCAGAAATCTGAAAAAGATGGCGGTGACGATGTCATCTGCACTCCATTATGATTAAACACTACAAAGGAAATGTTTGGTGATGTGATGAAATTTAAAAAAAAAGTATTTTATCATTTTCCACTATAGAATGAGTTAAAAATAAAATGTTTCCATCTTTATTTCTGTATTTTCGTCTCTCGTCCATCCAGGAAGGGCAGCAGCTGATAAAGGAGAAGCCGGAGCTGAGCCCGGTGGTCCGGAAGAAGCTGGAGGAGATCCGGGAGTGCTGGCTGGACCTGGAGAGCACCACTCAGGCCAAAGCTCGCCAGCTGTTTGAGGCCAACAAGGCGGACCTGCTGGTTCAGAGCTACCAAAGCATGGACCAGCGGCTGGGGCAGCTGGAGGGGCAGCTGGCCTACGTGGACCAGGGTCAGGACCTCACCTCCGTCAACAAGCAGCTCAAGAAACTACAGGTATGTGGAAATTTATGGCTTCCTGCTGACCTTGAAACCAAAAATTAACTGGTTAGCAGTTAAAGGGCCTTGTTTGTCAGATATTTTTTAAATGAATTAAAGACAATATCTGTTTTATTGTAGGGACCAGAGAAATGAAACACATTCTCAACATAAAGTTAGCTGCACTAACCCTAAAGGACTCATTATAAACATTAATTCTGCTATTATTGAAGCGCTATAACACAGTATTTAGCTATAGCTAATGCTAGCGCTCTATAATATTGGAAGCATTAGCTTCCAATATTGACTGGAAGCTAATGCTAGAGCGCTATAACACAGTATTTAGTGGAAGCTAATGCTAAATTGATAAATTCGACCACTTTGTGTCAATGACACATCTGTTACAACATAGTATTATAGTAACTATATCTAATTACTCTTTAAAAAGTAACTTGCCCAACACTAATACGTACATGTACATACAAATAAAATAATGACAGTGAAATTAGTAGATCTGTTTTCGTCATGCTATGCACATTAAACCCTTTTTTCTGATTTGTCATTCCTAAACTATTTATATATATTTAAAGTTCTGTTGGCCCGTTTAAAGTTCTGTTGGCCCGTGCAGATTTCTGCCACACTGGTTGTCTGGAGGCTTTTAAACAGAACTTCCTATTTCTTTTCTTTATCTTTTCACCTGGCGTCTCCTACTCTGCTGCTTACACCTTCCTTTGGCACGCCTGCCACTTGCACTGCTTTACACCGCCATCTTAACTTCAAATCTAACTCCATTACCCAGAATCCATCCTGCTAAGTGGTACAGTAACCGTAATCACACCTCACGTCCATCAACCATTTGTCGTTTTGCTGATTTTTGGTCATATTTGTTTTGCATTTTTAGGGAAAAGTGGAACAAAAATGGTACATTTCTGTTAAAATAACCATCCTACCAGTCCATCTTCCTCTCCCTCTTCCTCTCTGTCAGACCATGGAGACCCAGATGGAGGAGTGGTATAAGGAAGTGGGGCAGCTCCAGGTCCAGACGGCCTCCATCCCGCAGCAGACGCAGATCCAGGGCACGGTGGTGGAGCGGCAGGCTGCCGTGGAGACCAGGATGGCCCGACTCATCGAGCCGTTAAAGGAGAGGCGGCGCCTTCTTCTGGCGTCTAAGGAGGTCCATCAAGTTGGGCGAGACCTGGAGGACGAGATCGTGAGTAGGAAACCCCACGAAGAAAATTACACAGACCGATAAGGACATAGGAACCAAATTAGGACTGCTACTGCTTCACTGTGTGATTATATTGAGATAATTTCACATTATTATAAACGTCAAACCTTTATCATGACTTTTCTTTGTAATTTGAGTTTTCTCTATAATGTTCAATATTAAAGGCGACCTCTTATGCTTCTTTTAACAGGTTAGGATAGGTCTATGGCCTATACAAAGCATGTTGATTTTTTTGTACAGAATTATTCTTGCAATGAGATTTTATCCTGCTGAGTTCTGCCTATTTTGAGAATGAGCTGTTTTAGGGATTCTGTCACTTTAAATCCAAATGAGCTGCGGCTGGCCACACCTCCCCAACTTACTATTTACAGACGCATAATTATAAAACCACAGGTCTTTGAAAAGCAGAAGTAGAGCCTCCCGCACAACCAACAAGTTTGTGGTTCTGTGGTATTTTCCAGCAGTCAGTATACACTGTATTAGACTCCCCGGACTGCTGGCTAGTAGTTACCGTTAATGTTCCACCTTGTGGACTCATCACCTTTAAAAAAACATTTAGCTTTTTATTAGAATCACATCTTTTATGAGATTAACTAAATGTGTTACCGTACTGTACAAGTTCATGGGAAACTCCCAATTTATTACTCCATTTTTTTCTCACATTTGATAATTATTGTACACTGCTGCATACTTAATTTTTTTTTATTTATTTTTTTAATCTTTATTTATTATTATTCTACTTAAATTATATAAAATTTTCACAATTACAAAGACATACAAAAAGAAATAAAAATTCTCTCCCTGGAATTATTTTTTATTAATTAGCTGACGATACGGATCGTGCTTCCAGAGCAGACTCTGCTTGGGTTGCTAGGTAACGGGCGGAGTTCCACTGGGGTTGCTAGGTAATGGGTGGAATTCCACTGGGGTTGCTAGGTCATGACACAGCGCCTGCTGATTTGTGTATTTACACTCTGGATGTTTTTTAAACATCTAATTTTACAGACACCAAAAAAACAAATTTATCCCAAAAAATGTCTGGATGTTTTTTTTAAACATTGTTTTTAGAAGCAGGTGGAATATAAAAGTATAAAAATGTGAATTTTGCGTAAAAGTTTTCTTTCATCTTTTGTGTGTCCTGTTTGTTTCTTTAGTTGTGGGTCCAGGAGCGCCTCCCGCTGGCCATGAACCAGGAGCACGGCTCATCGCTGCAAGCCGTCCAGCAGCTCATGAAGAAGAACCAGGTAAAAAAAACAGCATGTTGTTATTATTCAGACTTCACAGAGCTTTTCCATCCTCATTGATGCAATACCTGCATCTGAAAATATTTTAAAATCTTACTTTTTAATTAATACATCAAATTTTTCATGACATAATTTACTATCGCTGAACTTGGCCAAACTATAGCGTAAATGATGAGCAAATACACATGTTGATATTTGCAGTTATATGTTAATCGGAAGGTCGCAATAAATTAATCAATCGCATGATAAATTAAGCCATACTCAATAATTCTTATTTGCATGACTTATCAATTTTCTCTTTCCATCCAAAAATTGGATAACAAAATTTGAAGGATAATTTAGTTTATTTATTTTGGATATTTGAAATGTCTTCCAGTTCCAGTGATAAATGTTCATTAAAATTAAAAATTATTGGTGTTTATTCTTGCATTATTATGCCATTACCGTCATATTACTTGAAAATAATCTCAATACAACAATATTATCATTTATCACAATAACTTCTGGTACAATTTATCATACAGAAAAAAACGTATTAACTATATGTTCATAATGTTCATGATTATTATTTTTCCCCTGATTTTAACATTATTGTACAAAATTACAAAATGCTGAAGTGAAACATATTTCATTGCAAATCATGATTTATTTGGAGAGAGGAAGTCTTTTATTTTGAAGAATGCTAAACAGGATCTGGTTTGTCTTTTGTCTGCCTTCTGTTGTTGTTTTGGTTGCTAGGATACGAACAGCTGTTGCCGTTGCTTGTTCAATAAAAACTGAACAGAAAATGTTCATCAAAAACATCTGAGCTTCCATTCGCCATGTATTAGATGTACAGTAATTGCTTAATTTCTGGGTGTAATTTTCTGAATTTCTTACATGAATTTATGTCAATGCATCACAGATGTATAAATCCTTAAGCAAACAGTTTACTGTGTGGCTGCAGACTCTGCAGAGGGAGCTGGAGGGCCACAGGAGCAGGATAGAAGACGTCCTGGACAGGGCAGGGATCATCGCCACCCTCAGGAGCCCAGAGGCCGACTGCGTCAGGGCGGGCCACGACCAGCTGGCCCAGCTGTGGGCCCTGCTTTGGGCCGAGACGGAGCGCAGGCAGTTGGTTCTGGACGCCATGTACCAAGCCCAGCAGTACTACTTCGACACGGCGGAGGTCGAGGCCTGGCTGAGCGAGCAGGAGCTGCACATGATGAACGAGGAGAAGGGAAAGGTGCATCGGTTGACGCTTTACTGGAATACCAATGTTTGAGAGTCAGAAGCTGCATTTCCATTGACCACATTATTGCGTAATTTGACATTTCAAAAATAAATTCACGTAATGGAATAATGCCAGTTTTGCGATTAGGATGAAGTGGGTTTTTTTGGCCATATTGAAATTGAATTAATTCGCAAAACGTCAATGGAAACATTTTTTTCGCATAAAACGAGTCAAATGATCAACTACCAATGTTGCCTCTAGCTGCATTTCCATTGACCTTAAAATTGCACATTGTGGAAAATAAATGTCCTTAATGGAAATACGGCATTTAAAAAAAAACAAAACTAAAGAAACTAAAGCATTTAATAAAAATAGGAAGAGTTGTTTTTTTTTGGCTATATCAAAATTAATGTATTTTCATGGAAACACTTTTTTCGCGTCACATGATCACCAACAGGAAGTTACTACTGGCAGAAACGACAAAGAAGACGATGACAGGAAATGTTTGGAGGATGATGCCGTTGCTTGTTTTTTAATGATGTTTGATTTTAACTTCATTTCTTGGAAACATTTGCGACATTAGTGGAATATTAACTAAGTTTTGTGCACACTTGTAAATTTTGTAAAATTGCACAACTTGACATTTAAAAAATAAATTTGCTTAATGGAAGCGCACTGATTTAGAAAGAAATCGTTTCCTTGATAAAAAGTTTTGACACTAGGATGAGGTAGTTTTGACCATTTGTAATTGGTTTGTTTCACAAAACTTCAATGGAAACAGTTTTTTCGCATCACACGAGTCACATGATCAACAAAAGGATGATACTACTGACGGAGAAGATGACAGAAAGTGGTAGGAGGATGATGGGCAGGTCTTTTAATGAATTATCATGAGAACAAATCTAATGGCGTGAAATGTTTAATTGCATTTCCTATTTAATGGAAACGCTGCAGTTGCGAAATTGTTACAGAGTTTTGCAGCCATTTGTAGCGGAAACTTCTGTGAATAACTCAGTGTTTAAACTTCAGGACGAGCCGAGCACGCTGCAGCTGCTGAAGAAACATCTGCTGCTGGAGCAAACCATCGAGGATTATGCTGAGACCATCGGCCTGCTGTCGCAGCAATGCCGCCAGCTGCTGGAGATGGGGCATCCAGACAGGTGAGCTCCATAACACATAATCTGACAGATTATCTCCCATCACAACCAGTCAGAGCAGCGACGCCCCAACATTTAACCGCATGGGCCAAAACTGTCAGGTTGAAAGTAACTGATTGATATTTTTGCCTCTTTTAACTTTAATTTATTTTCCCTTTGGGATCAGTAAAGTATTTGTGAATTTAATTATTATTATTTTAATTTTTTTTGCAAAACATTTTCCTTTTATCTGGTCATCTATAAGCAAAACAATATTTTAAAGTAAATATATTAAAAAAATAAATGTTATATATAGTATACGTAATGTATCTGTACATAAATTAGATATTATATATATATATATATATGATAAATATAAATTAAAGAAGTTGCATTTCTAAAAATATACTTTCTGAATATTTTTTTTGTCATCATAAGACTTTTGAAAAAACATTGTCTGATTTCAGCAGAACGGGAGCTTCATGTTATTATCCATTTGTAAACGTCCTACATATTGACTGTGTTAAACTTTGAATTTTTTTGTGTGAATTCTCAGAACAGGATGTGAGTCGCTCATTATATGAAAAGCTTCTTGTTTATTTATCTTAATTTATGTTTGCATTGAAATCTTCTGTTGAGTAAAACGTTTTATCGTCCCTATTTACTAAGAAACTGAATTAATATGAAACACATCGTTTGATAAAAGTTTATTCCACTGGACATTAAGGTTTCCTGTCTTTGTGCTTTCGCCCACAGCGAACAGATCAGCAAGCGTCAGTCGCAGATCGACCGCCTGTACGTGTCTCTGAAGGACCTGGTGGAGGAGAGGAAGAGCCGCCTGGAGCAGCAGTACTGGCTGTACCAGCTCAACAGGGAGGTGGACGAGCTGGAGCAGTGGATCGCCCAGAGGGAAGTGGTGGCCAGCTCGCCTGAACTGGGCCAGGACTTTGAGCACGTCTCCGTGAGTTTATTTTCACAAGTCTGGGGATGAGGCGGACATGTTGAATCATTTTTCTATTTGTATATTTATTAAAGTTAATACAGAAAGTGAACCTCTAAAGCACTGACAGACAGCGGTGTATATTTTTCCTAACTGTGGCTAAAGCTGCTGCTAGCTAGCTTACTTGGCTTAATTTGTATTTGTGTATAATCTGCATAACTATTCATATGCCTTTTACTTTGGTCATAATGAATGTATTTAATAATTTGGCCAATTTACATTGGCCTACTCTGTCTTTGTGATTTTTCTAGTAATCCAACAGTTTAATTTGTTGTAGCTTATTTAGTTATTCATTATTAGGATTTTTTGTTTGTTATCTCATGTGATTGTTTGTAAATGTGTTTATTTATTTATTTATGTGACTGGTGAGTATAATTATTTATCTTGAAGTTAGTTAGCTGGTTATCTAGGTGTCAGTGTTTTTGTTTTTTGTTTGCATTATTTTAACTATTTTTTATTTTGACAGTTGTATGTGTTGTATGTTTCTTTATTATTTTTGCTTGTATTTATTTGTTAGTTTATTATAAATGGAGTTATTCTCCACAGCACTTCGCCATCCATCATGTGAATATGTCATGCTTTGCTTACTTTCTCACTTAGTCCCAACTTTATGTGTCTTGCTATAAAAATAATAAAATGTCTTAGTTAGTTGCTGTAGGTAAACACTTGGTAAATAGCATCAGTTATTATTATATGACAAATAAAAACAATAGTTTGTTTCGTTTTTGAAATGCTTCCAGGTCCTCCAGGAAAAGTTCACGGAGTTTGCGTCAGAGACAGGAAGTTTGGGACAGGAGCGCGTGACGGCCGTCAATCAGATGGTGGACGAGCTCATCGACTACGGCCACTCAGAGGCCGCCACCATCGCCGAGTGGAAGGACGGGGTCAACGAGGCCTGGGCCGACCTGCTGGAGCTCATGGAGACCCGAGCGCAGATGCTCGCTGCTTCTCACCAGCTGCACAAGTTTTTCTCCGACTGCAAAGAGGTAAAACAAAGACAGTAGCTGAGTTTCCGTTTCAGATCTATGTAAGTCTTTGTCGCTGCTCTGCGAGTGTAAAAAAAAAAACACAATTTCATACTTGTGGTGTCTCCATTAAATAAGAAATGTAATTAAAGTTACACAACAACTCATTAAAAATCATGGAGGTTGCATGAGACATATTCATAATTCAATGCTCATCATCTATCAGCCAATCAGAGGAGATGTTTGCGTCTTGTTTAGGTTTGTGAGCTTCAAGCCCCCTGAGGTGTTGGAGCAGATACGTTTTGGGGAAATTGTAGTCGGCCATTTTATATTAGAGCTATGGCTTTAACACGCTGGAATGACATAAAAACATCTTTTGAACGTTGTGATGCTGTGAGAGCTCTGGTGGAGCCAGAAAGAAACCATCATCGTCCTGCAACTTCCTGTCGTCTTCTTTGGTGTTTCTGCCAGTAGTAACATCCTGCTATTGATCACGTTACTCCTGTGATTCCAAACAGAAAAATATAAATCAACTACCTCATTTAACATTTTACTAACAAAATCCAAACACAAATTGATAAAAATGAACTCTGGTCCGCCTACAAACATTGGGCTCGGTTCTGATGAAGTGAACTCTGGTGCAGGTTGAAAGCATATGTGAACGCCAAGCGTACTGGAGACTTCTCCAAAAGCAGGAAGTGGACTACAGCACAAGGCATTCTGGGTAAACACAACCAAAACAAATGGCTTAGGCTAGCGCTAGCGGTAAAAATGGCTCATTGTCTTTTACCAAAGACAAAAGCAAAATCCTACAACTGCTAAAAGTTGCCACCACTCCATTTTTGCTTACATTTTGTAAAGAAGGACGTTGCGCTCAGTTCTTCGCCAGAGGTTCTCATGTTGTTTCCTTTAGGAGTTCTGTGCACAGCGCCACCACAGGTGAGGAGGGGAACACGTTTTTCAATTAGTTTGGATCTGTTGTCAGTTTGTATTGTGAAAGGGAACCACAGCAGCTGGAAACGTAACAACAGCTGCAACTTTGGTCCCAATCAAACTGATTCTACTGGCTACATGTGAAAACAGGCTTAATAAAATTACTAATTATTTGATTTTAAAGTGTATAAGGTCTTTATTATTAGTTCTTTCAGCATATTTACATAATATTTCTTAATTTCCAGATCTTGTCCCAGATTGAGGATAAGCACCGGCGGCTCCCGGAGGTCCGGGCTCGGCAGGGCAGCACATCCAACACCAGCACGCTGCAGAGGCTCCTGCAGAGCTTCGAACAGGACATCCAGCTGCTGGTCACTCAGGTACAGCAGAAACACGCTGCCTGTTCTGGCATCTACGCACTCTACATCTGGAAACTGGTGGGAGGTTTTACATCGCTCCTTCTTTGACTTTTTAACCTTGATTTACAGTCCTGTGCGAATGTGAAGAGAAAGTCAGACTCACTAAAAATTAAAGACAAACTCTTCTCTAAATTTACCAAATTCCAAGGAGAACCTCTGCAGAACTTACACAGACGGACCAAATTATTGGTTCCTGTTCGTCACTGAAATAACTTGAAGTAATAATAGATTCAAATTTACCAAAAATTAACAAATGAAAATCAGACGATGCTTTAAGATAATGAAAAAAAAACTAATGAAACAATACAGCTAACTGAGCTGCAAAACCAAAACATCAAAGTTCTTTTGGTTTAGTTTCTTTGAATTAAGACAAAACCAGCTTACAAGTGACTTTGCAGCAAAAAGGAGCTTGTTTTAAGTCAACAGATTCCTTAAGACAGATAAAAAGTACATTATTTCACCTTTAGCATTTTCCTTCTTTCCAATCTGCCTGTGAAACTAGAACTTATTCATCAATATTAAGGAATTATTCATTTAAAATAAGCTCCTTCTTGCTCCAACGTTACTTACGTTAGTTTTGTCTTCATTCAAGTGAATACAGAAACTAAACTAGGTAAGATTTTATGTTTTAAACATGTGGCTGAAAAATGTTCTTTTTGTAACCAAAGACTTTTTGCGTATATATTTTGTTCCTAAATGGAAAAATATTCGTATAAAATCTATGATTCAGAGATTGTAGCTTTTGTTGAAGACTAATTTATTATTAAAATGAATACTTTTTTTCAAACCTCTGCTTCTTTTATGCTACAAATTACTTTGGTACCTCACCAACACAACTGTTACCAGGTATTTTGTGATTTTTGGTCGAGTTTCTAGTAGAAATATCGTACCACACTTGAAATAAGACAAAACTAACTTACAAGTAAATCTTCAGCAAGAAATGTGAGCTTGTTTTAGGTAAATTATTCCTTAATATTGATGGAAAAAGTTACATTTATAAGGTGCCGTTACCTAGCAACCGTAGTCCAAACCCAGCTCGTCTCCTAGCAACCGAATTCTAGTTCCTCTGGCAAGTTTATTCACTTATAAGAAGACATTTTTTCCTATGTTATCAGTGAAATAAATATATCTTGCTGAAAAGTTACTTTTAAGTTACTTTTGTCTTATTTCAAGTGTAATAAGACATTTGTACTAGAAAGTAGACCGAAAACTAAAAATACTTGGTAAGATTTTGTGTTTTTACAGTGAAGTTTGTTCTGGCAAAACTACCAAATTACTCTGAAAGAACCTGCAGTGCAGAGAAAGTGACGAATGGAAAAAGCACAGCTGCTCTGTGCAGAGCCCCAAAATGTCCTGAGCAGCTGCGCTCGCTGCGTCATTCTGAGCTTAAACCCGGGCCGTTTACTCATCGCTGCGTTATTTCCCCAGGTGCGACAGCTGCAGGAAAGCGCGGCCCAGCTGAGGACGGTGTACGCGGGCGAGAAGGCCGAAGCCATCGCCTGCCGTGAGCACGAAGTGATGCAGTGCTGGAAAGAGCTGCTGACGTCCTGCGAAGAGTGCCGGCTGCAGATCACCACGGAAACAGACAAGCTGAGGTTCTTCAGCATGGTCCGGGATCAGATCATGTGGATGGAGTCCATCATCTGTCAGATCGGCACCGGCGAGAAACCCAGGTGTGCAGAAAATCCAAAGGCTGGAGGTTTATTTTCATAATTCTTTAGGTTTTTTTCCTCAGTTTTTCACCTTGTGAAAAAAAGCTGGCAGATTAAATAACTGGACTTTAGCTTTATTGCTAATGCAATAACCAGAGAAAAAAAATAACTGCCAGAGAAGAAAGTTACCCCAGAAAATGATCCTGGTGAGGCAGACCATGATGGTTTGTGTTCCTGGTCGGAGGAGGCTAAGCACTTCTGATTGGTTTAGTTACCCAAAGCCAATCAGAGGTTAGCATGCTGAATATTTAGCTTCAAATGAAAAATTAAGCTTAAAACTAACTCTGAGGTAAATATTTTGCTTGCTAACTTCTGATTGAAGCCAATCAGAAATATTTTACTTCGAGCTGAATATTTAGCTTATTAACTCTTGATTGGCTTCGTTATTAAAACCCAATGAAGAGTTAGCAAGCTAAATATTTAGCTTCAAATGAAAACTTCAGCTTGAAGCTAAATATTTGGTTTAACAGTGAATCTTCAGCAGCAGTGACTGCATCATTTAAATAATGTAGCAAACATTATTTAAGTGTTTGCTACACTCAGCTTTTATTTTGATAGTCCACATCCTGTAATTGGTAAGTGAAATTGTGTATTAGATAGATATTTAGATGTAAACTAAATCTTCATCCTGCTAACTACATATTTATTTTAAAGCTACGTTTTTATCAATGTCATTGAGTTGACATGGTGAAAATGTGATTTGGAAAAATAAACCCCCTTTTTTTTTGTAACTTGATAACTGATCCAAATTATGTTTAAACTGTGATGCAATGTTTAGTTCTGAAGAATATCCACTTGTGCAACATGGAGCAACATGGTGGCCTGTAAATGCAGAGCAGATGTGATGGTTCTGTGGTTCCTGCAGGGACGTGTCGTCCGTGGAGGTGCTGATGAACTACCACCAGAGCCTGAAGAGCGAAGTGGAGGCCCGCAGCCACAGCACGCTGGAGTGCATCGAAATGGGAAAAATGCTGCTGGCTGCCAGAAACCCTGCAGCTGAGGAGGTGAGATTACATAACAACAACGCAAGCAGACATCAGTGTCAGGCAAATGATGCAGCCATATCAGACGAGATGAAACTTTTTATGCGATAAGTTGCAAAATTTTTATTTTGCAAGCTAAATATTTAGTTTCAGTATTTGGCTTGTAAGCTAAATATTTAATAAGCAATATTTAGTTTGCGAACTAAAATTCAGTGAGTTATTTCCATAAATATTTAGTATTCAAGCTAACTATTTAGCGCCAAACAAAATATTTAGCTCAGAGCTACCTAAATATTTAAATATTTAATTTGAAGCTAAATATTTAACTAACAAGCTAACTATTTAGTTTGAAGCAAAATAGTAAGCTAGAAATATAAATACTTAATAACCAAGCAAAATGTTTATCTCCATGAATATTTAGTGTTCATGCTAAATAGTTGCGCATTAGTTAGCTAAATATTTATCACTGAATTAGTTAATAAATCATTAGCTCTGAGTTAGCTAAATATTTAGCCAGCAAGCTATTTAGTTTGAAGCCAAATATTTAGTAAACAAGATAAATATTTATCATCATAAATGTTTAGTGTGCAAGCTAACAGATTAGCTCCAAGATAAATATTTAGCTATTTAGCAAGCTGTATATTTGGCTAACTCAGAGCTAGCATAATATTTTACCAGCTCTGAACTGGATAAATCTCTAAAAATTGAGTTTGTAACCAACTAAATATTGGTTGGTTAATTATGTAGCTCGCTAACTTAATTTTTTTGAAATTGTGACATTTATAAATGAATGACAAACATTTTGAAAATCCATCCGTCCGTCCATCCGTCTGTCCGTCCATTTGTCCGTCCGTCCATCCCAATTTCTTGAACTCCCAATTTCTGTGAAAAGCTTATTAGTTCCAATTACTGCCACTAATTAGATTTAATCTGCCGTATTTGAAGTAAATATCAACATTTTCCAAAAATGAGCTGTGTAGAGTTCTAAATCTGATGTTTGTTTTCAAATTTTAGATTAACGAGAAGCTAGAAAAGGTGATTGCGAAGCAGCGTGAGCTTTCAGAGAAGTGGGACAAACACTGGGAGTTCCTCCAGCAACGTGAGCTCAAACACCTGTCGTAACTGGAGACGTTATCACACTTTCTGTTCTGGAAACCTCTGCCTGTTCCTTCCGTTTTGCCACCAGTGTTGGAGGTTCACCAGTTCGCCCAGGAGGCGATGGTGGCGGAGGCCTGGCTGACGGCTCAGGAGCCGCTGATCAGCAGCAAGGAGCTGGGCGGCAGCGTGGACGAGGTGGAGCAGCTCATACGCCGACACGAAGCCTTCCGGAAAGCCGCCGCCACCTGGGAGGAGAGATTCAGCTCGCTGCGGCGTCTCACTACGGTAAAACCTGCCATGAACAGTAACTTATTATTTAGCTCTGAGCATTTAGTTTGACAATTAAATATTTAGTTTGAAAACCGCTAAATTTATCCCTTGTTACTTAAATATTTACCTGCAAACAACATATTGAGCTTCAAAATAAATGTCTAAATATGTTTGCTTGAAGGTAAATATTATGTATCTTCAAACTATACATTTAACCATATACATCAAGCTACGTATTTAGCTTAAATCTAAATATTTTCTTTCAAACTAAACATTTAAGATGGTAACTAAATATTTAGCCTCAGACTAAATATGTGGTTTAAAACTGTAACATTTATAAAAGACGTTTGTTGAAAATATGACTGAAAAATTAATAAAAAATATTTTTTTTCACGACAGACTAAACTATTTTTCTCTCTAAAATTTATGTTTTTGTTTTTTTTTATTCCACTGTAAGATATTTTATATGTTTTTATTTTATAAACTACAACGTGAAGCTTTGTTTTACTTCTAAACTTGATTTTTTGTTCTGTTTTTTTTACCTTTTCCAGGTGGAAAAGCTGAGAGCGGAGCAGAGCAAGCTGCCGCCGACGCCGCTGCTGGGCCGTAAAGTCTTCCTGGACCCTCAGGACGCGGCGCCGGGCCCAGCCACGCTGCCCCGCCTCCCCGTCTCCCCCGTCATGAGGCAGACCATCTACGAGCAGAACGAAGCCAGCACACCGCCGTCGCCCTCGCCAGCCACGCCCACGCCGTCCCCGTCGGCGGCCGCTCGCCGGCTCGCCTCCGCCGTCATCAACGGCTCCGGCTACCGGCACGGCGGCGTGGTGGCCGTCCAGCCGGCCGCTTCGTCCATCGCCTCCGTCGCCACGGCGGCCATGTTGGTGTCAGCCAATCAGATGCGGGAAAGCGCCAGCACGGCGAGGGAGCAGGCGACAAAAGCCATGAGCTACCTGCAGCCGGAGGCCAAGACGTCGCTGTATCTACGGCAACCGAAGATCAAACACTTGGACGACGCGGTGACGCCGCTGATCGTGGCGAGCCGCCTGGAGCGAGTGAGAGAGCGAGGGAGGGAGAGAGAGGAGCGGGCAGAGGTGGCGGTGATGGCGGAGGTGGTGCTCCAGGAGCCGGGCCGGGAGCGGCTGCACAGCGAGCCCACCAGGGGGCCCCGCGGGTCCAGAACCGACCCGCTGGGCCGCGCCGAGCCGCAGGTCCAGGCGTACCAGCGGCAGCTGTCCAGCGAGCAGCTGATCCAGGCGCGGCGCGACGAGCTGCCGCAGGAAGTCTGGAGGGAGCATGCGGGGCGACGCGACAGGCGGACGCTGGAGCGGCAGACGTCCAGCGAACACGAAGGTCACGAAGGCCGGCGGAGAGAGAGAGAGCGCCACCGAGTGGAGAGGCAGGAGTCCAGCGACAACGAGGTGGGGAGGGAGCAATCCGACCGACGCTCCACTGGAGGGTGAGACAAAAACAAAACCTCAGAGCCAGACTCTTCACCAACCACTGCGTACATTCAGCTATTTAGAAAAACAATACTTTTAGGAGTATTTTTACTACGCTGCACTTTGTGTAATTGTATTGTGAAGTATCTCTGCTCTTACTTGAGTAAAGGTTTTGGTTACTCTACCCACCTCTACTTAACTAATAAGCAACTATTCAGTTTAAGAGCTTGTTTTAAATTAATAATTCCTTAATACTGATGAAAAATTACTTGTTGCTGGGAGATTATTTCACTTGTGATCTGGGAAAATTTCTTTTTACAAGTGAAATAAATTGCAAATGGAGCTAAAATAAAAACAGATTATTTACCATCATAACTGTGATTGTTTCCACAGAGAGAAAAGAACCACCATGGCAGAAATTGTAGAGCAGCTTCAAGAAAGAGAAGCAGCACAGGTTTGTCTTACTTCAAAGGTCAAAGGTGTCACAGTTTTCTTCCTGTTTCTTAAAGGGGCAGTGTCACGTATTTTCCAGGCACATTGTGCAGCATAATTAAGTAACTATGTTAACATCAGTTGTAATCAAAATGCTAACATTTTACTCTGTAATTCAACTCCTTGAAATTAGGTCTCTGTCTCTTTAAAAGCTCTTCCTGCTCTTTCTGAAGCTCCGCCTTCAGGAAGTTGTCCCAACATGGCTCCTTTATTAACCCTTTAACAACGTTTTTGCCAGCGTTGCTCTGATTAGTAGCTCAGCAGGTGTTTGCTAATTGCTGCTGGCTAGTCTGAAGGAGCTGAGTGGGGGACGGCTGCTCTTATTTCTAGAATAAACTTGGAGTTTGAAAGGTCAAAATTTTTCTTGAAAAAATTCAGAAATTTTGAGATTGATCACAGAAATTTTCTTGAAAAAAAAAGATCAGTTTCAAAAATGAAAAATTTTTAAGATTAATCTGGTTCTGTAGAATTTTTTTACTTTACAAGCTCAGAAATTTCCTTGTTTTTTCTCAAAGTTTCTGAGTTTTTTGGTGGATATTTGTTATCTAGACTCTAGCGCATCGTTGTAGTCGTGAGTTAAAACACTTTTCATCTGTTTTTTTTTATTTGGCAATCTAACAGTTTCCCTCTTTTGTTATTTTTTCATAAATATGTCCAAGTATAAAAATGTGAGAAAACCACCATTTTCTGCTTATTCACTCAACATTTAGCACAACTGACACAAAATAATGTTAAAATTTGATGATATTATTGTTTAATTCAGAATATTATGAATCTGTTATGGAAAGACGACTGGATTCGGGTTTTAAGGAAAATGGTCGCTTATCAATTAATCGTCAGTCGATGAACCTCCTTCCTTCTCGCCTCAGGCGCGTGGCGAGGTTCCCCGCCTGCCCAACGGTCTGCCAGAGAAGTCTTCCCGTCCGGACCGGCCCAGAGCCCGGGACCGACCCAAACCCAGACGGCGGCCGCGCCCCAAAGAGCCGGGAGAGACGACGCGGCGTTCCCGATCGGCTCCGGCCCAGAGCAGCCAGGCGGCGCCGCAGCCGCCGACCCACACGGCGCACCACGAGGGCTTCCTGTTCCGCAAGCTGGACATCGAGAGCATGAAGAAAAGCACCAACAGGTGGGTCTTCAGGGCCCGGCGGGCCGCCAGCGCACGCAGGATGCTCCCTGCTGACATGACCATCCAAATTAACAAACTCCAAATTCCCAAAAGTTTCCTTTGAGTTTTAACTACAATATTTTAAATCTCTTCTGGCTTTCATAATCCCTGTTGTGTTAATTGATCAATCGATGGCAACGGGGCGCAAATTCAGCATGCAGAGTTACGACTTTTGCATCTGATGTGTTGGGAAGATGCATGACTCGGCTCACATGTGGTCCTTACAAGCTGCAACCGAACCAAAGCTGTGGTTCTGCTCAGCGTTCAGGTCTTCCTCCCTCCACCACAGACAGATTTCAAAATGGAGGTCACAGCCTCAGGAGCTCAGACAGGTTTTGAGGTTTTTTATTTTAAAGCAGCCACAGCGCCTCCGCACTTAATTTGCCCCTGGTAAAAATGTGAGAGAAAGTTTCAAAAACATTGATCAATAGGAAGGTGGTTTTCAACGGGTATTTGTAACGTTTTTTGGGGTTTTTTTTGCTGAATTTCTTTTAATAAAATCTGATTTTTCAGATTTTTTTCTCAAATCTGATCTTTCAGATATTTTTTAGTTGAAACCACATTTGTCTTTTTTGATTAAATTTGATTTTTCTTTTTTTCTGTAGTTAAATTGCTAACAAAATACTAATTTACTCTCTGATAGTCTAACTCTATTCAGCACAACTTGAACACAACAGTAGTATTTCTCTGCGTCCAATCAGATCGTTATTTGAAGCAGAAATTAAGCCCAGTGGGCCGAGAGAAGCAGCTTTGTCGTCCATCGCTGCTGTTAGCGGATGTCATTGTGCGTCAGGTTTACCGGCGTACCAGAAACACACAACAAAGGTTCCGACAAGAACCTTTGTATGTAAAAAACTATATTAATTATGTGTAATGTTTGCTGGATTTAAGTGATTTAAAATTCATCCACTGCTGGTGTTTACAGATGTTTGTGCAACAGATTTAGGGTCGTACCAGAAAAAAAAGCGAAGAACCTTTGTGAAAAAAGAAAAGTAAAAGAATTTATTATTAATTAACATGGAGTTTTATTTCCTACTGTATGAGTATAAAGCTGCATTTTACCAGGGGTGGTAACATTTAAGGATGCTGTGTATCTAAATATCTTATTTGTTGCATTCAGAATGTGAGGACAACAGTTACATGAAATAAAAAAAGTTCCCCACAGCATGATGAAACTCCACGCATGATGCTTAACCTGAACGCCACGCAGCCGAGGCGGCTGCTTCACTCGCTGACTAACTGGCTGGATGAAGAGTGCAGCGAGAGCGGACCGATCCGCTCGCAAACCCGCACACATTCACCAGACGAGCCCCCACTCTGACCCGCTCTCCACCGCCCTCCGGTGGCCGGTCCGATCACGCACAGCCAAAAGCTCATCCAGTTCCAGCAACGGATGACACCCACTCATGCGCCCACTGGATGAATGCAGCCATATGTACATGCCCTGTTATGTACATGGGAAGGTAAAGCACAACAGTGAATGGCTTGAATCCAGTGTTGAATCATTGGGATTCAACTCGTCACCGTTATGTCGCGACTCTACGAACTGTCACTCTGTGGTTCTGTGCGTATTAATATTCTGATGAAACCCGCAAAATATGTCGCTGAATATGGTGCTTTTAGATTGAATTTATTGTGGTTTAGTTCACTGAGGAAAAAAAGAAAGTACACCCTTCTTTATCTCTGGGGTTTTACAAGCTTTTATTGTACAAAACCACACAACCAGTCACACACGGTCATTATTTAATCAGCCTAGAAAGTTTGGTTCAGTCTCGGTTTGGTTGAAGAGATCACTGGTTCAGTTCAAATGCATATGTGAACGCCAAGCGGACCAGAGGCCGCTTCAAAAGCAGGAAGTGGATTACAGCGCAGAAAAATGCTGCAAACACAAGAAGTAGAAGCAAAATGGAAAATCCTGCAAAAACAGCAAATATAAAATACTCCAGAAAATGGAAGTCCTCCAGACCACTAGGGGGAGTCTGGCATAGGTAATGTCTCCAACATAAATATCCTGTTGTTTTATGATATTGTAAAAGACAATATAGACAAGATATTCCAGCTCTACTAAGGGTCTGGTTCCATCTTATTTGATGGTTGGCTCCCCCTAGTGGCCTGGAGGACTTTTGTGTGTTTCATTATTGCTGCTGTTTTTGCATATCCACTTTTACTTCTACCTGCTGGTTACTGTTTGCAGCGTATTTGTTTATTTGGAGTTTACTTCATTTATGTGTTTGTGGCGCGTTTGCACCTGTCGGCCACTGTAGGAAAAACACTTAAAGGGACGGTGTTATGTATAGTGCTATTTTATATCATAATCAAATAATGATCTTACCTTCAATTGCTATAAAAACACTGAGTTGCTGTGAAATTGGGTCTCTGTCTCTTTAAGAAGTTCCTAATCCATCCGACAATCTGCCTTCAACATATTATCGAAACAGTGCTCCTCATTATGCCATTTACAACCGTTCTCAGGTGTGTTGGACTGAATAATAGGTCATAGAATAAGCTCAGCAGGCGCGTAGTTCCACCAGATGTTTGCTAATAGCTACTGACTAGTCTGAAGGAGCTGAGTGGAAGAATCGCGCTCTGTGAGGCCGAAGGTCGGCTCACAGAATCAACATTTTTTTCTGCTTTCCCTTTTTAAATACTATAAAAACTGCAAGGGTGTGCTTTATTTCTCCACAGTGTTTCCATTTTGCCGTAATCTTTTATTGCTCACCAAATCTTTCATTAATTACAAACAGTTTCTCATATGCACCTTAGTTTTTTGCTCGTTTGCAGATGTTTTTATCAGAATATAAAGCTGCATTTTATTACCTCCAAGTACTGTGCACACTTTTAAGACCTTAAAGCTTACTTATTATTTTAATTCAGCATTAACTTTCTAAATTTAAAGCAATCACCTTAGAAATTGTTTCCTTTATTTGAGATAAAGGTTAAATTGGTTTGTTTGAAATCAAACTTATGAGATTTTATGAAATATCCTCCATTTTTTGAGCATGAAGATTCTCCCTTCTTTATTTTCTCCCAACTGACGGAAACTGAGATCAGTTTCGTAAATTATTTATGGAAAATCAGCCTTCTCATTGGTGGATCAATCAAATATCTAATAGGTCTAAGACTTTTGCACAGTCTCTGTGCTTCCTCACAGTTGATTTGCTTCATGCATGTGGTCACTTTAACACAGGGGTGTCCAAACTTTTTGTCACATTGGCCAAAAGAACTGACAGGCCAAAAAAATAAAAATAAAATCAACCAAATAAAGTTTTTTTTTTTTTCAGAAAAGTGAAGAGAAAATGAAAAATAAATCTATCATTTAAAATCATTTGAGCTAAATTAAACAGCTGCGTTTCCATATATAATGGCGGAATTTGACATTTTGAAAATAAATTTGCTTAAGAGAAAAACCTTTTCTGTATCACATCGATCACATGATCAACAATCGGCTGTTACCACTGACAGAAACTACGAAGAAGAACACAACGAGAAGTAGTTTTAGAATTATGTTTCTTAATGACTTATCGCATAAAGAAACTTTTTCTGGTATGTTTATTATTTGATGGAAACACAGCTATTGCGAAATTGGGTTTTTTTCGATATTATTTACAATATTTATAATGGAAATGCAGCCAGGACACAAGAACGGGACTTAGGGCACTTTCTTTCAAAACGCTTTAATAAATTAAATAAAAGCTCTCAGCTTTTCTGTAAAAGTTCTACATGTTATAAAACCTCGATAATTAAAAATATTAATACTCTTTGCTAGGGCTGGATGTTATGGCTGAAAAACGTATCACAATATAAACGTTTTATATCAGTCAATCAACAATTATTGATTAGTTTTTGTTGTAAATATCTGAAATAATGCCAAATGTTTTTGATTTTTAAGCAGTTATGAGGCGAAACCTCAAACTGCTGCTGCACAAGTTAGCAGATTGTTGCTAGGCAACCATAGCTGAGCTCACCACCAACCTAGCTTAGCTGGCTAGGTTTAGCAGCTAACGTCTTTATTATGCCTACATCTCCCAGAATACCGTCCAGTTCTGGATCTGGTTCGTTGACATTATTGAATATCTGTTGATATTGATCATGTGTCTATCGTGATTTATATTGTTATTGATTTATCGTCCAGCCACACTTTTTGTTGATCTCAACATTTTTAACTGTAAAAAAAATGATGTTTATGATCATTTTACCCTAATTAAAAGTATAAAGTCTCCATCTTTATCAATCGTTTGTGATGGACGGGTCAAATGTGTTTCATTTTTAAACGGCCACAGAAATGTCAGTCCAAGAGCCATAAATGGCCCCCGGGCCTCACTTTGGACACCCCTTGGTTCAACAGATGTAACTTAGTTGAAAAAATTGCATTTAACCAAACTCTTCTTCTGTTTCTGTGTTTTTTTCCCGCTGTGCTTCCGGCTCTCCCTCCGTTCTCCTCCAAGGTAAGTCATAGTTGGGCGCCGCACGCTGGATCACCGAGCCGTACGTAGCTCCGCCCCCTCCGCCCCTCCCCTCCCACTCCACCGCTCCATCCCCCCCCTCCCAGGTCATCCGTGTGTGCGTCCGTTCATTTGTGTTTGTTCAGCAGTGTAAATCCTCCTCCCTTCTTGGGGCTGGTCCATCCCGCCTACCTACCTGTCTGCTCTGGTCAGGTGAGTCAGGTGTTAGCCTAGCAACAGAGACTCTGCAGCTCTTCCTGACTCTCCCAATCTCCCCCTCCTACCTGCCCCAACCCTTCCCCACCCTCCCTCCCCTTATGCCATCACTTCTCCCCCCTTCCCCTCCTCCTCTTCCTCTCGCCACCCCTCACCCCTCCTCCCCGCACCACAGCAGGTCATGGGTCAACCTGTACTGCGTGCTGAACAAAGGGGAGCTGGGCTTCTACAAGGACGCCAAGAACACGGCGACGCCCTACAACAACGAGCCGCTGCTCAGCCTGTCCCACTGCCACTGCGACGTCACCAATGGATACAAGAAGAAGAAGAACGTCTTCACGCTCAAGTGAGGGCCGCCGCCATGTTTGGTTTCAGCTAGCATGATAGCATGTTAGCATCGAGAGCTGCTGAGTGACATCATCCATTGGTCCTCATGTCTTTTCATGCATCCTTCATTCATCCATCGATCCAACCAATGTCCATCCATCCATCCATCCATCCATCCATGGAAACTGTAACACGAAGCAATGTGTCAGATCGTTCTGAAAATATTCAAACTAAACTTTGTCTTCTATTTTTTTATTGTGTCTTAAATAAGAAATCCTTGTAAACTTACCAGCTATCAGTTTGTAGTTTTGATCTACATCATTGGAACATTTAACCTTCCTTTCTCCCGTTGCAGAACGAAGGATGGCAGTGAGTTTCTGTTTCATGCAAAAGACGAGGTGAGACTTTCTTAGTGTTGGTTTTTTGTTCTGTCTCGATCCAAACGGCTGACTTTGTTCGTCCGTGTCCTCACAGGAGGACCTCAAGGCGTGGGTGAACAACATCACCGCCAGCATTACAGAGCACGAGGAGATCGCCAAATGGGGCCAGCCCCAACCAACTACCTCATCCACCGACGAAGGGACGCGACAAGACGGCAGCAAGGTGGACAACCGATCCGACCGCGGCGGCGAGCGCTCCGACCGTGGAGACCGGATAGAGCGCGCGGACAAAGAGAAGGAACGGGAGAAGGAGAAAGAGAAAGAAAAGGAAAGGGAGAGAGGGGAACGCTCAGAGAAGTCGGATCGGGCAGGGAAGTCGGACGGAAAACGCTCAGAGAAGAAGAAGAAATGAGCGTGGCGACAAACGTTTTGGGATTAAAACCTACGAACTCTGGATGGACAGGAGGCGGGGCCACAGACCGAAGGTGGAGGCCCCTCTTCTTCGCTCCAGCAGCTGGGCTTGGATGGAGATCAACAGACTGACCCGGCTCACCCACAGGACGGATTTGATCTTTATCCGTCGCCTCCTGGTGGCCGTTTCAGAGAACTGCAAGTGGATGACATTTTTTTAAACAAAAAAAAGTAGGAGAAACACGAGCATCACTTTAATTCAAAGGCTGTTACTGATTGCTGGTAGCGCGGTAAAACGTAGCTCATACTGTTCCATGTCGGTTTGTTTTCTGAGATGAGCTGCAAAAACAAAATCCTACCAAGTTTTTTGGTCTAGTTTCTAATGCAAATATCTCAGTGGACTTGAAATAGAAACAAAACTAATTTAACTTTTCATCAAGATGCAGCAGCTTGTTTAAAAATTAATAAATCCTTAATATTGATTAAAATGTTCTAGTTCCACTGGTAGATTATTATAAAACAAGCTGCTACATCTTGATAAAAAGTTACTTGTTAGTTAGTTTTGCCCTATTTCAATTGTATTCAGACACCTGTATTAGAAACTAGACCAAAAATACGTGGTAAGATTTAGTTATTTTTGCATTGTACCTGTATGTAACTCTTTCTGTCCTATCTACTGTAATTATCTGTCTGTTTGTAAGTGGAGACATGGCCCACTATCTCTTATCAATCCTTAGAAATCAAGAGAGAAGGTCCCAGAAGGTGGAATCGTTTCGTTTTGTTTCTTTACACCTTGTCAGTGAAAAATCCACCTGGTTTTGTTATGACGCCATCAAAATGTTTCTTTCAGCGCCAAAGTTGTTCTCAGTTTGTAATGTTTCATGATTCAAGAAAAGAGCAGAACAGAAAGATATCTAATAATTCATTATTATTGTTTAAAAAATAAAGTTCTAGTTCCGCTATCAGTTTATTTCACTTATCGCATGGGGGAAATGTTTTCAGTGGAGACAGTCTGGCAGTGTTACTGGTACTTTATTTTTTAAACAATATTAAGTAGTTATTTACTTAATTCATGGCTTTAAAACTTTTAAAGTTTTCCTTCAGTCTGACAGCTCTCACCATGGATCATAATGTCTGGTAAGAAACTGCCCAGCCTGTGACTCTGTTTCTTGAGATTTCTGATCCTCCAGCGTTGGCTAATCTCTGAGCTAATTGCGAAATAGCCTTAATGTTTGAATCCCAGGAGCCTCGTCCATTAAAACATAATTTATCTACTCATAACATAAAGATTACAGATTTTGAGGAACTGTACAGGCTACATCTTCTATTTTTATATCCAAAAAGTCTACTTGAATGTCATTTTGATCAACTTGTTTTCAAGGTTTTCATAAATCTCAAGTTTCTTTATAAGCACAGAATCTGTTGGTTTTAATGAACGAGTTCTCCTGGGCAGAAACCGGTTCTCTTCTGCTCTTTTATTCTCTTCCATCAAACCTTGTTGATTCATTTCCCACATATCTGCCGTTCATACTGAACAGTCTTGTTGATGTCTGAATGTGTGCGTCGCTGCTCTTTCCCAGGGTCTCCACAGCTCTCAGGTTTTGTTGGTGTGAGGATGTTTGTCCCCTCAGTCTTCCAGGAATGTTCCACAACACAAATCGCTCGTATAACGTTTCTTTTTCTTTTTTGTTTTTATTTAAGTCTTTGTGAAGACCCTCATCAGAAATCCTCTGAGTCCCAAACTTCTCTCCGATCACAATCTGAATCTAAATGATGTCAAGTCGCGATAAAACCAACTGCATGGTTTCTTTATAGGACTCGCTCGTCTTTGCAGTCCATCCGTATTTTGATTTATTCCATGGAAACTCGTAAAAAAAAGCCATAGAAGTTGGTGGAATTGTAAAAGTCTACTGTTAAAGTCTTCTGCATCGCAGAAAACATTTATTTATTACCATGTCATTTTAATTTCTTTTTATTTTGTATTTTGCATCTTTTCTGCTCCAGGTAATTAAGTTCCTGCAGAGAAAGTGACCGGAGCATTTAGTAATGCCCCTTTCACACCACATCAAAACAGACCTGACATTTCCTGGACCTCCAGGAAAGTTTAAAATGAACCACAGCAGTTTATTTCAAAACTTAAAAGCATTTATTGGAAATTTAAGACCCCCCATTAGACCTGATAGTCTGGTAGATTCAGTTCAATTTTGCACCAACATTCCCAAACAAATCCCAACATTTGTTACATTTTCAGCTGCTGCAATTCTCTTTCACACTGCACTGTCAAACTAAACTAATTATAAAACCTGTTCCCCTCCTCGCCTGTGGGGGCGCTGCAACAGGAACCTCTAAAGGAAACAACATACACTTCTGCAGAAGACACTGAGCGCAAATTCCTTCATGAAATGCAAACAAATGGTGCAGCGTCAGATTTTTGCGGTTGTAGGATTTCTCTTTGGGGTTAATAAAGCATTTTTGAATTTGACATTAAAACGACTAATCATTCCTCCTGCAAATGCGTTTGTTTTGTTTTTTTTATTTACTCAGAATGCCCTGAGCTTTAGTCCACTTCCTATTTTGGAGCATCCACTGATTCACTTCACATATCCGTTTGAACCACACTAAGTACAAAAACAAAATTTTGAGAGATAAGAGTGTTTATTGTGTGTGAGAGAACATAATTTTGAGAAAAAAATCTCCTTTGCTTGATAAAATTTTGAATAATATTGTACGAAGTTTCATACGCAGAGCAAAATCTGAGCGATTTTCGCAACAAATGATCAACAAAAGCCAATCAGTGAAGAGGATGATGTGAATTTTTAGTCTGATACAGAATTTATCTGCCACAAAATATTTACCCTGTATTTTGGTAAGCATTTTTTTTCTAATTCAAATGTTTCTTGGATTAATCAACCAGTAATGTTGATTAATATACACAAAACTCAGAAAGTTTTCAAAGCGTAACATCAACTTCTGACAAAATTTCAGTTTGCGCATCCTGATTGACTCGTTTCAAACCAGCAGATAAAAATACAGCTAATTCACTTTTTTTGCAACATTTTCAAGGTTTTCTCAAAATTCACACAACTATTATTTCAAGTTTTGGTTAGTGACATTATTTAGTACTTTTATTTAGCAACTAATTCAAACCTTTACGCTAAAGTGTTGTGCTAAGTTCTGCTAGTTGTACCGATTCCAGCCAGGCGGGGGCGTTAAATCCTAAAATGCTTTTTAGAGAGTATTTATGGTTTTCATGTAGTTTGGTTTGGTTCTGGTGTGAACGGGGCCTAGAAGCAGGTCAGTCCTGCAGGTTCTGACTTTTATCATATGGTTTTGCTTTAGTTTAGCAATATAAGGAACATGTTTTTATTTCCTCAAGTCTCAAGTATTCATATTATTTTTAAATACAAAATAGAAACTTATTTGCAGTTTTAACAAATCGCTTTATTTTTTTTCCAAATCCTGCAAAGCCTAGTGATAAAACTGACTTTAAAACCTTCTTCTTTATTTCTATTTATCCTAGATTGTCTTGAGAACAATTTTGTCCTTTTTGTTTCCATGCATCTGCATCAAGTGTGAATATCAGATCAGTGCGAACATTTACATGCATGCCGAACACGACGGCCACAAGTCGGAGGCAAAGGAAGCAAAAACTTTGCAGAAGAAAACTGACTGACACCGCAGGTCAAAGTTCACTGATGCCACCATGACCTCACGTGAAACAATATATTATTTGTAGATCTACTTTTAAACATCACGGCACAGATGTTAGGAATGGGTCTGAAAACGGAACATGGTTTGGATGAGCTCTGCCTGTCTGTGTGTGTCTTTACCGTCCTGTTCACATCAGCCTGTCAGCCCCAGATATAATCACCAATAAAATACCTTTTGGTTACTCATGCACTGCAGTGGAGCTGGTGTTTTCTTTCTTTCACCTGGAATCCAGAAACAAGAAGACGACTTCTAAAGTTAATGTCAGAATTTTTGAGTTTTTTTCTCTGGAATTTACTTGAAATATTTAAATTTCTTGATGAAAATGCAGGTTAAATGAAAAACAAATTGTTTACGTTTCTTGACAAAAACGAATGTAAGGAAAAGGAAACACGGTGTATGTGAATTTTTTTGACAAAAATGCACAAAATACTATTTTTACCAAAAAGCACAAATCAGGAAAAAAGTAACACAAAATAAATTTCTTGATGAAAATGCATGTACAGTATATTGAAAAGGGAAAAACCAAATTTGTACATATTTTGACAAAAACACATGCAAAAAAATAATTCCTTACGCAAATGGAGAACAAATGTTTACATTTCTGCTTTTATTTTTCAATTATGTCAGTTTTAGTGAAGATCATTAGAGCTTCAATTTAAAGCCAAAATTGCGGAGATAAATGTATCCGGCAGGTGGCAGTAGTGCGCCCTAATTATATGCCTTAACATCAGCGAAGCGGAAGCGGAAATGTAGTTCGGAGCCGTTTCACTGTCGCACAGGTTGTCATTTAGAGAACCGACCGTTGGTGTTAGCTAAAAACAGAAGCTGTCTTGTTGTTGAAAGTTCACTCAAAACCGACTTAAAGTTGGAATTTGAGTTAAAATATGCACTTGAATCCAACGAGCAGAGGTTTAAATTCGTATATTTAAAAGGAATCCGGGAAAAAATGGAGGCGCGCTTCGGGAGAGAGTTAGCGTCCGCCGTGGAAGTGGCTCTCCGGGCCGCCGTGTCCGTGTTCAGGGACGTGTGGCTCGGAGAGACGCGGAACTCGGACTGGGACGAAGCGAAGCTCGGTGAGATCCAGGAGATCGAGCGGTTCCTGGTCGATCAGATCCAGAAGGTGTTCGCCGAGCTCTGGGAGGAGAACGAGGCTCTGCGGACCAAAGTGGAGCAGCTGGAGGACGTGCTGCAGAGGAAAGCTGGGCGGCTGGAGCAGGAGCTGGAGGCCAGAGTGGGTCAACTGGGCCGAGACATGGAGCTGCTGGAACAGGAGCTGAAGACCATGAGCGAGGGCCCCGGGAAGACCCAGCAGGACGGGCCAGAACAGCAGCTGGAGGACGGACCAGCAACCGGTGAGACACTTCTGTAGTCAGTAGGTTTTCTGGTTTAATCATCATGGAAAAACAAAACTTTGTTTCATAAGAAAAGTGGATAGAGTAGCAAAAATTACAACTTAAGAGTAGGACTCATTCAAGTTTTACTCAAGAGTTTCCAAAAAAAAAAAATCTACTGACATAAACTTTGACTAAATACAATTTGAAAAAAAGCATAAAATGTGGAATATTGTTTGAAATATTGTTATTGAGGTATTTAAACAAATAGTAAATTCTAGATTTTAATTTTTAAAAATTAGAAAATTTGGTTCCGCTTGCCTTTCAGACTATCGTAGAAACCAATTCTTAAATTATGTTATATATGTTCACTGTTCGTTTACTTCACCTCTACAAATAGAAACTGACATCAGAAACGATGAAGCCTGCGTACGAACTGGAGCTGAAACCACAGGATGGATCAATTATCACCTAATTTAGCAATCGATTTAATCAGAGATTAACCAAAATGTTTAGCAGTTCACATTTAAAGTTTCCCTGCTGTCTGTGATTCCAGATGGATCGGCGCCAGTCGGCTCCAGCAGCCCGGCGTCTCCAGAACCGGACCAGAACGACCGTCCTGTGACCTCAGGAAGCACAGATGTAGTCGCCTCCTCCCCGGATCGGTCCGCAGCCGCCTCGGCTCCCGCGGAGGCTCAGATGGTGTTTGTCGGCACGATTCCCTCCGCTGCCGCGGCGCTGCTGGTCGGGGCCAACGAAGTCTTCGCCCAGACTTTGACGGATGAGCTGGAGCTGAAACCCGAATTGACGCCGCAGGACGCCACCAGCCCCGACTCCAGCAGCGCCAGCGGTCTCTACTTCACTCAGGAAAAGGTGAGGGGACAAGACGGAGTACAGTAGGATACTCAAAATGTGGCGCAGGGGCCAGTTGAGGCCCTTGGACTGATTTTGTGTGGCCCTGACTGCAATCAAGAATTATATACAGGCTTTTTATTTTTAACCAGGATAAAATTATTACCAATACATCAAAAAACGTATGATTAGTTCTGTCATGATAAATTTTGCTAGATAATAAATTGTCCAATATTGTTCTCAAAGAAACGGCTAGTTGAGACCAAAACACCAGACTGAGGATTTTTATCTTTTTTTTTTTTTTAGTTGGTAGAGAGATGTGAAAAGTCGCTTGAGGTCTCAAATATTCACAGATTTTCGATATTCGTAGGCAGCTGCAACGGTGCACCGATTAGTTTTCTTGCTAGTCACCAACTTTTAAAAGACTAGCTTTTCAATTTTGGCTGAAACTATTTTTTTTGTTGGAAAAGTTGCTAAATATAGCGATCGAGTTGCTAAATTGGGTTGCTAACTGCTAACAAAAAGAGACATTGGCTGATTGTATTGCTGGGGAAGAGAAGATCGTTTTTTCCAAGTAAACATCATCTGATCACACAAAATTTAGAAATTCTCTGCACCTCTAGCTGATACTGTCTGTGAGGACAACTAACAAACATCTCAGATGTTTTAATTTGGGACCGAAAAGTTTTCAGACTTCAAATCTCTTTTCAGATGCCAGAGAATTCTTTAGAGGAGGAACCTTCTGGAGTAACGCGGCGCAGGAGGAGGAAGGCTGACAAAACTGAAAAGGGTATGACTTTGTTAGCTTCAGGGTTTGAATAGGTAACATTCACCACTAATTTCTTTCTATTTCACTCTCAGTTTCATCCAACAACCCGACAGAAGAGACACGGGTCCAACCAGACGAAGCTCAGGGAAGAAGCCTGAGGAGAACCTCCTCTCAAGCAGGAAAGCGCTTCTTCTGCGAGTATTGTGACACCGGCTTTCACTGGAAAAGTGACCTGAAGAAACACCTGAATGTACACAAAAAGCCCTTTCCCTGTGAGCAGTGCAGCAAAAGTTTCCCAGACAGGGAAGATCTGGAGAATCATCTTCTGAGTCACGACTCAACGAAGGACTCGCTGCCGTTCCCGTGTCCGCAGTGCAAGAGATCCTACAGGAAGGAGGAGTCGCTCCAGAACCACCTCAAGCGCCACCAGACGTCCAAACTGCCGAAACCATTCCCCTGCGATCAGTGCGGCAAATCATTCAGGGCGCAGCAGTCACTGGAAAACCACCTGCTGCGCCACGAAAAGTGGAAGCTGCAGCTGAAGTGCCAGCATTGCGAGAAAACCTGCAAGACGGCGGTGCAGCTGAGGGCCCACATGGCCGTCCACTCAGAGGAGAGACCGTTCAGCTGCGCCACGTGTGGGAAGGAGTTCAAAAGCAAGGACACCCTGCGCTTCCACCAGATGGTCCACACAAACGCCAAGAAGTACAAATGTAACATGTGTGAAGAGTCCTTCAAGTACGCCCACTCGCTGACGGTGCACAAGAGGAAGCACACCGGCGACAGCCCGTTTGTCTGTGACGAGTGCAACCGCTCCTACAGAACCGGCACCGCTCTGAAAAGACACAAGGTCATCCACACCGGGGAGAAACCCTTCACGTGTCACATTTGTGGAGCGAGGTTCAACCTCAACAACAACCTGAAGAGACACCTGCGCATCCACACCGGCGAGAAACCGTTCGCCTGCAAGGACTGCGGGAAGAGCTTCTCTGACAACAACAAGCTAAAGTCGCACATGCTTGTCCACGGCGCCAGAAACCCTTCATGTGTGATCTCTGCGGGAAGACGTTCCTCTTCAACTGCAGGCTGCAGATGCATCAGCGGTATGTCCACGCCGACAACTCCCATGCGTCAGACGGCGTCCTCCAGAACCGGAGGCTGAAGCCGCTGGTGAAACCGTTCAGCTGCAAAACGTGCCTGAAGGGTTTCAGTGCCGCTTCGTCGCTCAAGCTCCACGAGAAGGGCCACAGCGAGCACAAGGAGTTCCACTGTGGCATCTGCGGGAAGGACTTCCACAACAAGTACTCCTTCAGCTACCACCAGCGCAGCCACTCAGGAGACAAGCCCTTTGTGTGCGACATCTGTGGGAAGAGCTTCTTCCATGGCGCCAGCCTGAAGCAGCACGAGCGGATCCACACGGGCGAAAAGCCCTACAAGTGTGACCAGTGCGACAAGGAGTTCAGGACGGATGGAAACTTCTACCGCCACCTGAGGATTCACAGCGGGGTGAAACCTTTCGAATGCAGCTACTGTCAGAAGAAGTTCCACCAATCCAATCAGCTGAAATCCCACCTGCAGGTTCACACGGGCCAGAAGCTGTACTCCTGTCAGCAGTGCGGCCACGGCTTCTCCGATTCACGGCAGCTCAAGAAGCACAGCTGTGATGGCCCAACTCATATAATTAAACTTGATTGATTTGCTGTCTTTTAATACAAAAAAAGCTTTAAATTTGTAGTTTCATAGAGTTAAAGGGATGTTTGTTGATTCTATTTTGCGTGTCTGTTAATTTCTGTAATACACTTCTCAGTTCATATGCAAGGCACTGATCACAAATTGTGAATTATAATAAACCTACAGATGGTGCGGAGTCGCATTTAAAGCCGTTTCATTTGAAGAAACTGTTGATCTGTTTCCTTTAAACTCTTAATTTATTTTCCTAATCCATTACTAACAAAATTGTTATTTTTGCAGAAGCGAACTTGAAGATCTACATAATTTGTTATAAATAACTCTTTAACATGACTGTAAATATATTTCTTCCCCCTTGTACAGTACATTGCGAATAAACAGTTGAAACGAAAAATATGCTTCGTTTTATTTTGAAAATCTCCACAGAAATTAATTCAATTTCCGGAAGAACGCTTCCGCCTCCATAGCCATAAAAAAAAGTTTAAAATGGCTGACAGCGTCTCTGTGTTTTATTCCGAAGTGAAATCCATTTTAGAGACGCTCATAATGACAGCGGTCGATGTTCTCGGGGTTTCAGACAAAGGAACCGATAAAACGAAGCGGATTCCGAGAGTCCCGGTGAGTTCCCGGTTCTGACGAACCCGGATCAGAGACGGTGTTTTCTGGGGGAGATTGTGTCGCGGGACGGAACCCAGAGCGGTAACGGAACAAAGATGGCGGATTGTGTTCAACAAAAGCAGCTCAAACAGATATTTATCCCTTTATAGCTTAAAAAACGTGTTATTGACAGCAGATTTCTGAAGTATTTAGGGAAAGTAAGACTAAAGTTTAAAGCGCAACTGCGGAAAATTATTTTATCTGCTTACAAAGGTAAGTAAATGTTGGGAATCCTTCAGTTTATTTGGGGGTTTTGCCATCTTTATTGAGCAATAAGCATGCCACACATGATTTAAAATAAAAAACAAAACAAAAAACTTTTCTGGTGTTTATTGTAGTCTGCTGGCAGACGATGAAGCACATTCAACTGACTTCAAACCCCAAATGCTTCATTTATCCCAAAGAAAAATGAAATGCTGTAACTCTTAAAGTATCTTCAGATTTGTGGTAGCAGTCAGTTTCGCAACTAATAGGGAGAAGCCTCTGACTGAAGACATGGCTGTTGTAAAACCAATGTCATGTTGCCGCTGTAAGAAGAACTGTCCAAAAGATGCACAGCAGAGAAAACCAGAAAAGTTTTACAAATTTGCAGCAGTTTAATGGGAAAAAAAATAAAACTCTAGTAAATAATAAATCAGAGCTATTCTAACATGCTGCTACTATAAAAGATGCAGTTTCAGAAGAGAGTATTTTTGTTTTTTTATATATCAGTTTTAGTATTTATATTCCAAAATCTTCTCCAGAAATATTTTTGTTAGTAATTATTTCCACAGACAGAACTGGGTTGTTCTTAAATACTCTTATTTATTTAAGTAAAATAGTATTTCTATTAAATTACATCAACATCAGATATATTTACTTGATAATACCGTTTGAATTTCCTTCGTTTTATTCCCGGTAGCCAGATGTTGCTGCCATGTTGATCAGGGAGGCGGCCAGGAAGATCAGCAGCGTTTTCTCGCAGCTCTCCTCGTCGCTTCTCGCTGAAAACCGCAAACTAAACGCGCAGCTGGAAGCCGAACTGAAGAGCGCAGCCAAAGGTTTGGAAAACTTCCGGCTGTGGCGGGAGAACGTGCTGAACAGCGATCCGGTGCTGCTGGAACAGAGCGGCATGGTATCCACCCTGAAGCCGCTGAAAAGAAAGATGGATGACGGAAATCTTCCTGCAGCCACTGCAGGGGTGGAAGGCGAGTTTTCATGACACAGAAAAACTGAACTCTGCATTCTTTCAATCTGATCCCAGCTTTTCTTCTTCTGTTTCTAATTTCTGTTTTAGATATCGGAGAGACGATGCAGATGCCTTCGTCTCCTCCTGCTCAGGAAGGTCAGATTTATCTTACAGAGCTTTTCTGAATGAAACTCTGAGTCATGTACATTGTAATATTAGCAGTTAAAACGCTTTCTTGCTCTCTTTTTAGACACTGCTGAAGATTTAGCTGCTCCAAAAATCCCAGAACTGAAAAACTCTGAATCCCAGAAGACGCAGGAAGCAGCGCTGAAGCCTAAAGGAAAGGAGTTTGTGTGTGAGCTCTGCAAGAAGAGTTTTAATCGTCGGTTTCACCTGGCGAAGCACATGAACACTCACAAGGAGCAGCGGCCGTTCACCTGTGACCGCTGCCCCAGGAAGTTCAGGACTGCAGAGACTTTAGAGCAACACCTGCTGCGACATGAAGAGAAGAAACACGCTAGCTTCCAGTGCCAGCGCTGCGAGAAGTCGTTCAAGACAAAGATGAATCTGAAGACACATCAGCTGGTCCACTCAGACCTCCGACCGTTTAGCTGTGGGACCTGTGGGAAGGCCTTCAAAACGAAGCACAACCTCCAGGCGCATCAGGCGGTACACCTGGCAGAGAAACCACACAAGTGTTTAGAGTGCGGGGAGAGTTTCAGATGCGCCGTCAGCCTGCAGTGCCACCGGAGCGTCCACACTGGGGAGCATCCCTTCACCTGCACGGCGTGCAGCAAAGCCTTCTCCAGCAAGCGGTCGCTCCGGACGCATCAGGCAGTCCACATGGGGAAGGTGTTCACCTGCGAGACGTGTGGGGCGGGATTCACCCTGCGACAGAACCTCCGGAGGCACATCCGCATTCACACAGGCGAGAAACCATTCACCTGCAAGGTATGTGGGAGGCCCTTCATGCAGGACAACAAGCTGAAGGCGCACATGCTGCTCCATGGCGCTGCCAAGGCGTTCATGTGCGACCTCTGCGGGAAGACGTTCCTGTACAACTGCCAGCTGAAGAAGCATCAGAAAGTCGCACATGAGGAGAAGCAGGCGTCCAAAAGGCGAGGTCGGGAGCGAGGCCAGCGCAGGGTGATCTACCGGCGGGACAAAACCATGCTGGACGTGACGCCGTTCAGCTGTGACGCCTGCCGCAAAGGCTTCGACTCCGCTGCTTCGCTGCAGAGGCACGAGCTGATCCATGCTGGCGGCGCCGCACAGTATGCCTGCGACCAATGTGACAAGTCATTTTTCTACAAAGCCACCTACGAGTACCACCAGAAGATCCACTCCGGGGAGCGGCCGTTTGCGTGTGACGTATGCGGGAAGCGGTTCGTCATCCGCCAGGCGCTCAAGTCCCACAGGCTGCAGCACTCTGGAGAGAAACCGCACAAGTGCGAGCAGTGCGGCAAGGACTTCCGTATCTACACCAACTACCTGCGACACTGCCGTGTCCACACGGGGGAGAAACCTTATGAGTGCGAGGTGTGTGGGACGCGGTTCCGGCAGCTCGGCCATGTCAAGTTCCACATGCAGGTCCACACAGGAGAGAGGCCATACTCCTGCAGCAGCTGTGGGCTCGGCTTTTCAGACTCCAGGTTACTCAGGAAACATAACTGCAGTGAGAAATAAAAAGTTTTTTTGACAAGCATTTGTCACTTCAACTTTCAAGAACTCCAAATGTTGCTTTATGGTGGATTTCAGTTTCTTTAAAGGGACAGTATTATGTAAAAGTAACTTTTTTGAGCTTCATGAATAAAATTATTCCCTCATTAAAAACCTTGTTGCCTTGATTCTTTCATCCATGTTTGAAAAATCCTTTAATCTCCATGGCAACCAGTCAGCCATACAAAACATCTGGGTGGCCCTAGCTCCGCCTTTGAGACACAGCTCCTCCTCTGAGCTGCAGTTTCCAAGCTTCAGAGCTTCTGCCTGATAGAGCACCGTTCCCCCACTCGGCTCCTTCAGACTAGTCAGAATCAATTAGCAAACACATGGTGGAACATCAGCTGAGCTCATTGCGAGAGCTACTGCTCAGAGCAACGCTGGTGAAACGTTAAAGGGTTGATAGATGTTACAACAACTTCCTGAAGGTGGAATTTCTTAAAGAGACAGAGGCCCAATTTCAAGGCATTAAATTCCAAAGTAATTTTTTTGTCATGTTAGATATATGTAGCATTTTTACAACAACTGAAGGTAACATAGAATGCCATTTTACAGCACAATGTGCCTGAAAAACACAAAATACTGTCTCTAAGCAAGTTGAAACGTGTGGTAATCTCAAATGAAGATTAAAAGAAATCTATAATTTTTGGTGTTAAGACAATAATTTAGACTTAAATACTTGGATATGGACCGGGTCGGTTTGTTTTTATTATCCCTTCAGATAGATTTTGTAATTCTGCTGTACACAGAAAAACGGAATTGAACTCCCTGTAGTTACTGCCTTTGACCATTGGATGGCAGCAAACACTTTATTAATGTAATGCTGTTTTATTTTTTCCCTCTGTAAATTAAGGAAACAAAACAAAATCTGCTAAAAAGAGGCAAAACATTTGTCAGCCTGACATAGTAGATCTAATTTAGATCTATAAGTTTGAGTCATTTCAGTTTTTTATGCAATTCAATTCAATACAGGTAAAACAGTTTCACTTTCGTAAAGACAAATTGTGCTGCTTTCTTTTCTGATACAGTAGAAAATATAACAAATGTAGGTGACAGCACCTGCTGTTATGAAACTATTATTGTTATGAAATAGTCTGACATTCAAACAAGAGTGGCAAAAGCAAAGGAGGTGGATTAGTAGAGAACAGTTGATGGTGTCATCCAGGACACGTTACTGTGAAATTTCATCTCTGCTCCCTGAATATTGAGCTGCTAGCATTCATGAGAAATCAACAGTGTTCAGTCAGAGGCCTCTCCAGATTCAGTGCGAGTCAGACTGCTATAGGATGATAAGGCAATATTTAATTTATCTTTGGGATACTTATTATTTTTTAAATACTTTAAAAATATATGTTTGAACTGAATTAATATTAAACATAGCATGAATGAATATACAAAGCAATTTCTGAGTAAAAATTTTATTTAGTTATTTCAAAGTTAACCAAACCAGTATCGTGCTACGAACATGAAGTAGGCTAAAATACATAAAATAAAAAGCAGAACATTTACTGATCTAAAGAAAGAAAGAAGAAACAGATGAGTAACAGTTATACACATCTACGGAAGAGGGTTGGGGTCATCGGGGAAAAAAAATTCAGAGATTAAAGTCAAAACTGTTTTATTTATTTTTTTCCAGTGGCCCTAATCCTCTTCCGTATCTTCTGTACACATCTATTTAACAAACTGATTTTTTTCTTTACATTTTGGTCTTGCAGTTTCTGATTTGTCCTCTAGAGAGCGTTGAACATTCGTGTCGTGACGTAGCCGTGACGTAGCCGTCCTTCCGCTTTAAACATTCGTAATAAAACTAAATCGCGAATCAAATTTCATAGCATGCTCTCTAATTTCTATTTTTTTTGTACAGTATAAATTATAACCTGAATTTGTAACATAAAAAGCTAGTTTTAACTCCCTTACTTGCTTCTATTTTTTAAAAATCAACTTTACATGTTACGTTGTGGTGACGCGTGTTTTATTTTGAAGGGCGTGAACCAGGAAGGAGAAAAAGAAGCTGCCTCGGCGTCATGCGTGGTGCTCATCCTAACAACAACATTTCAGCACTGTTGTTGGATAAAAGTTGATCAAAACGGACTTGTTGGACCGACCGAGCGCCGCGAACATTTCCGCAACATGTCCGACTTGGAGGCGCGAGTCTGCGCCATCTTGGACGTCATGGTAACGGCCACCATGTCAGAAATGGACAAAGTTCTCGGCAGCTCGGATCCCAACGAGGCTCCGGTCGGGACAGAAAATAAACAGACGTCCTGTTCGGATCAGAAGGTAGCTGGGAGGCCGCTGGTTCCGGTTCTGGTTCTGGTCAAACAGCTGACCGTAGAAGTACAGCAGCTAAGCTGTTTGTTTCAGAGTTTAATGCGGCGGTTTAGCTGCACTGAGATTTGTTTTTTCGCCAAAATGACCTGAAAACACGAGGCTGTAATTCACTTAAATTTAATTCTAATCCAGAATATTCCAGATTTGGACAGACACTGGGCCTGTCTACCTTTTGTACGTCTAGGAGCATCTGAACCAGAACTAATGTTGAATTTTTCACACATTTTCTTCTTGTTTTGACATTTATGTGATTCTGCCTGTTATATGTGGTCAGATTACAGTGCAGTACATAATCCTAATCTAGTGCATTAAAGTGAGCTGTGCTGGTGCAGTTGGGCCAAATCATTGATAATATCGATAAGATATATTATAATAATTTTGATTAAAAAAAATACTTTGGTTTTAGGTTCTCTCTCAAAATTATATTTTGTTTTTATATTGCAGTTTCTCACATCTACCTCCAATAGATTTTTTTTAACTTGCTCTCAAATTAAAATTTTTTTAATTTTCTGTTGTTTAGGAGAAAATGCATGAAAATCATATTAATATGGCATTAGAGTGTTTTATAGATGCCTAACAAATTTGTCTAAATTCAAAGGGAAAACGCAGAAAAACACATAAAACATCTGTTATAAAAATCGCATTATTGAGCCGGTATTTACTTTGTTTCGGATTGATACCTAAAAAACCTTTACTGCACATGTTTCATCATCAATAATTATACTTTTTTGTTTTGAAAACAGGTTTGTTGCTGTGGTCAACCTATTGCTTTAGTTGTTTTATAATTTATTTTACATTAATAATACTCCTAATTACACTGATTGAACAGATTAAAGTTGTTTGTAGATGTTTGATTGTGAAGCTATTGGTGCATTAAAGTGAGCTGTGCTGGTGCAGAGTTAGCAAAAATGTAATTCAGTACAAATAAACATTTTATGTCAATTCAGCTGTTTTTTGATATACTAAACCTCAGATGTTTTTATGGGAAGTGAAGAGAGTGGATCAGTGCGTCTCTGCAGATTATTCTGTTTTTTAATCTGCTCATTTCAGTTGTGATGTTTTGTTTGACAGAATTGACCTTTTGCCTTTTCTCCTGAAGGTGATGCACTTCAACATCCTCCTGGCGTCTCTGGCTCAGGAAGCCGTGGAGAAGATTTGCCAGCTGTTTGAGGAAAGTTCGTCCGTGCTGCGGCTCGAAGTAGGCCACCGGCTTTTGCCCTCCGTTTTCGTCCTGAATCTAAGCGGCTCAGATTTTAAGGCGCTCTGCTGGTGCTGCAGGTGTCGCAGGGCGCGGCGGAGATCGAAGACCTGAGGATGAGGCTGAGGGAGGTGGAGATGGACCTGAAGCTGGTGATGGAGGGAAACGCAGAGCTGGGAGGCCAGGAGGAAGTGACGGAGGAGCAGTTGGAGGAGAGGAGAGAAGAAGAGGAAGGATCCCCGGGGAGTCTGTGCAGAGGTGAGTGTCCGACCGTCTTCACTCCTCCAACTGCAGCAAAGCAAATATATCACGGTTCCTTCTTATATTTGCTCCTGAATTGTCAAAATGAATGTTTCCATCAGTTCCAACAGGACTTTGAATATTAGAAGGGCAGGTGGTTCTTAAAGGGAAAATTCACATTTTGCTTTTATTCTTCCATTTGGGTTTCTACTGCTTCTGTTTTTTGGTGCCTGGAAAATGAGCCGTTTCAAAAACCTCCAGAATGTAAAGTCACAAATCAGCAGGAACTACTTGTTACCTAGCAACCCCAGTTGAGTTCCGCCTGTTACCTAGCAACCCCAGTTGAGTTCCGCCTGTTACCTAGCAACCCCAGCTGAGCGCCAGTATGTTTGGTCAGCTGGTTTTACTTCTGTAAGTGCTGTACAATGGCTGCTGGAAGAGACAAGTGTTCTGTTGTTGACTTACCATCTTGCTGCATTCTTGCTGGTTGTGCAGGAGGCTCCACTTCTGCTGTTTACAGACGTACAGTTGCTTAATTGCAAATCAGTTTGCAGTCAGATGCAAACTGATGCAGCCAGATGTGAGTGTAAAAGTTGAGCTGGGGGGCGTGGCCAGCAGCAGATTATTTGGATTTAAAGTGACAGGACGCCCTAAAACAGTTCCACATGGGCAGAACTGATCAAACTAAAATCTCACTATATTTTTGTGCAAAGAAAAGGAACATGTTTGTTTATAGACATGGATCTATCCTAATTTCATTGATTAATTTAATTTGATTTCATCAAACCAAAGACAAACAGCAGCTGAACTCAGGCCTGCTTAATAGTGAAAGTAGCTTGTATCTTATTCTTCACTCATGTTTTAATTATTAAACATAGTTGATTATTAATGCATACATGACATTGTGACGTGTCTGTAACTCATGTTGCTCTTTTTTGTTGTTGTTGTTTTAGTTGTGGTTGGTGGTGAAACCAGAGTGAGGAGGTCGCCTATTATTCACCTGTGGAAAAACCGAACTTGTGAGGTAAATCTGTGGCTCGCAGTGAGTTGATTGATTTATGCCTTATTTAAAAGAAAACTCCCAGTATCCTGGGATGTTGATTGGGGAGGAAGTCCACGATTAGATGCCTTGAATCTGATATTTAAATCTCTTTATGGCTAGAAATCCAAGCAGAGAGATGTTGAAGTAGGGGATACAAGCCTTTTTCACTATAAGGAACAAAATAAATGGTTTGAACTTCCTCCTTCTCTCTCTGGATCCATGAAGCCTCTTTTTCAATTCTTCTGGGATTCGGGGTCATAGTTCACTCTGCAAAAACATAAAACATATTTTTGATCTAGTTTCTAGTACTAATGACTTGATGCACTTGAAATATGATTAAACTAACTTCTTTTCAGCAAGATAAAGGAGCTTGATTTAAGTCAGTAATTCCTTAATATTATTGAAAAAGTTCTAGTTCTACTGGCAGATTATTAGTTTTTGCAGTGCAGGTGTTATTTGAGCTTTTGAGATGCCAATTAGAAACAAAATTATTCATCATGGCAAACGTTGAAAAGTGAAACCAAAACTCCTTCAAGCTGCTCAGCACCCAGAGCCTGAAAGTGACTCATCAGGATCATGTGTGAACGATTCTTCCCGTCTCCGTTCAGGACAGCATCCAGTCGGTTCTGCTGAAGCAGGAGATCCTGGAGGCCGCGGTCATTTCCGACCCGAACCGAACTCATCCCGCCCAGGAAGACGACCCAGACTACACGGTCAGCTGCTTCAGAGACCTGTTTGTCTGGAAGCTGCGGGTTTTAACTAGGACTGTTAGCGCTTGCGATGTGAAAGGTTTACATGAAAAAGATTTGGGTCATTTTCTTTCCAAACGCCTTAATAAATTAAATAAAAGCAAATTTAGGTAAAGCAAAATCGGCTTTTTAGTAAAAAGTCTTTAAAAAGCTTCACTTTTTATAAAAGCTAGGTTATAACAAGAGAAATACTTTTTGTCACAATAATCACATGATAATTTGAATTATGTAATAATTTCCATTGTTTTTTTCTTTTTACCAAAAACTGGATGATAAAAACTTCAGTCTGGTGTTTTGGTCTTCACTAAAACTTTTTTTTTTTTTTTTAAAGGATCATTTTGTTTCATAATCCTTTTTGTTTGTTGTTTCTTTAGTTTGTTTATCTTGGATATTTAAAATGTTTTCCACCTCCAGTGTTAAATCTTCATCAGAATTGAAAGATTGTTGATTTTTGAGAATGAGTTCTTCATTCTGATGCCTTTATTATCGTCACATCAGTTGAAAATGGGTTTAAAACGACAAAATTATTGTTTATCGCAATAAATTTATCCCATAGTAAATTTGTGACAGATAATTTCTCTGTATTTATAACTTAAATATAGATTAAAACCTTGATTTTGATATGAAACATAAGCTGTTGGATGAATGTCAAACGATTTTTGGCTACAAGCCACAACTTTCCGTCACGTTTCAGGTGGAGGTGGACGACTCGGTTTACACCATCAGAGCCAAAGGCCCGGTGAAGCCCAGGTCTCGGGTGCGAGGGCTGAAGGAGAGCCGGGGTCAGAGGGATTTGCCCCTGAGCTGCAGGCTCTGCAAGAAAACCTTCAGCAACCTCCTGCAGCTCAAAGCGCACCAGTCCGTCCACGGAGCGAGCGGCGACAAACCCTTCGTCTGCTCCCAGTGTGGGCGGGGCTTCTCCTTCCAGCGCAGCCTCAGTGCTCACATGCTGATTCACAAGGGCAAGTTTCCCCTCAGTTTGCATCCATTCCAACTGGACCGAGTAATCAAACAAGCTCAGCTAATTATTTAAACTGGTTTAAAGGTTCGAGAAGACAGAGCAAATATACAAAAATAAAGAAAGCAACAGGCTATATGTAGTTCCTATGAAGTGAAAAAACAAGAGTTGAAGTAATGCAAAAATGGAGAGTAGTAGGAGAATGTAGCAGTGAACAGAGGTCAGTTTGTCCTCAGGTTACCTAAGCCTATAGCAGAACAACTACAGAGATACATCAGGATAACTGAAGCCAGTCAGACTGTGAGCACAATAAATAAGACAAATATATCAAAACTGAAAAACTTTTCCTGTATTTAAAATATTTTTTTACTAAAATGATGGAATGCAGAGAAACCGTTGTAAACCTGTACGTCTTTCTCTAATGTCATGTTTAATGTTCTGTGTATTAAATATGGCAGCAAAAATATTTCCAGGGCTCAATAAAGGACAAAGTAGTGAAATAGTGAAAGCAACACATATTTAAAAAGGTCCAAATTAAGACCCAAGATACAAAAAACAGTTGTTATAATGCATGCTTATTGTTATGTAAAACATCTTTGAAAACAAACGTAAACTCAGGCTTCTGGTTTTCTTCCCGTTTGCAGATGAGAGGCCTCACACTTGTGACGTTTGTGGGAAGGGTTTCACCTTGAAGCAGCTCTTGAGGAACCACCAGCGTCTCCACGGCGACGTGCGTCCGTTCTGCTGCGACCAATGCGGAAAAAGTTTTTACAGAGCTCACGGCCTGAAGCTGCACCGGAGGGTCCACACCGGCGAGCGATTGTACAACTGCCACTACTGCGACAAAAGCTTCACCATACCAGGTAACCTGCAGCGCCACCTGCGCATCCACACCGGAGAAAAGCCGTACAAATGCGACACCTGCGGCAAAAGCTTCAACCAGGCGGACACGCTGAAGGGCCACCAGCGACTGCACACCGGGGAGCGTCCCTTCAGCTGCGAGACCTGCGGGAAATCTTTCATCCAGAAGAACGCCTTGAAGATGCACCAGCGGACATTTCACCTGGACGAGAGGAAACTCACCTGCGTCGCATGCGGCACCGTGGTGCCTTGCATGGAGTCCCTACGCAAGCACACCCAGACGCACGCCATGACCATCCCGTGCAGCTGTGTGCACTGTGACCAGCGCCTGTCCACCATCACGGAGCTGCGGGAACACCAGCAGCAGCACACGCTGGAGAGACCTCACTGCTGCGGGATCTGCGGGAAGAGCTTCAAGTCGTCCAGCTACCTGAAGATCCACCTGAAGGCGCACAGCGGCGAGCGGCCGTTCGCCTGCGAGATCTGCGGACGTCTGTTCACGCAGCAAAGCAGCCTGAAGTCACATCAGGTGGGTTTCTCTGCAGAATGGGAAGTTTTTCTATTAAATAACCAACATTTCACTCTGCTGAACTAGTTTTGATCCTAAAAAGGTACAAAAAGCAGCAAAATCTTTGATGTTTAATATAAATCTAGGTTAATAATTATTGGCTTTGCTAACAGTGTCTAGGAACTTTTAATTATTAACTTATGATTTCCTTTTTTCTTGATATTAGGGGTTTAAGTATAATGTTGCGCAGAGGCATCACAACTGTAAGCATAAAATGAATCACTGGGCCGTTTTAGCAGGTTATTAATTACTGAAATCACACATGAATAAGTTTGTTTACGCAATAAGTCATTAAAAAACTTGCTGCGTCATCCACCTAGCATCAGGTTGCTGATTACATGCAGGTGACATTAAAAAAGTTTTTCCGTTGCAGCTTTGATGTTGATGAAAAACCACCTAGATAAAATCTTTTATAAAAAAAATGTTTTTTTTTAAATTGCAGTGATTCCATTAAGTGAATTTATTTTTGTAATTTTGCATTTTTAAGGTAAATGGAAACACAGCTAATTATGGCTTGTTAAAATTAGCACAAGCTCTAAACAAAACATAGTTTCACTATTAGAGGATTAGTGGAAGTTAAATTAGCTGTTCGCTAGCATTAGCATTTTAGCTAAAGTTAACTTAAAGTTAGCTATCATACTTGTGTAAACCAACATGATGATGATGATAGCATGTAAGCTATCATTATATCTTATAATATTATTTATGTAAAAACTGTTTAAAGGATGAACATTGCAAATTAGCTTTAACTATTCATGCTATGTTAAAGTGTATTCCTGTTCCCATCAAATAAATGAGAACAAAAGGATTATAGATTTGTTCATTTCCACCCGTTTGCAGGACTTCATGACTGATTTTGGGACATAACTTTGTATTTACCCACCTTTCCATTTCCTCCCCCTCTTAAGGTGGTCCACACCGGCGAGAAACCGTTCAGCTGTGACACCTGTGGGAAATCTTTTGGCAACACGGGCAACCTGAAGAGGCATCAGCGCATCCACACGGGCGAAAAGCCGTTCAGCTGCGACATCTGCGGTCGCTGCTTCAACCAGGGCAACAGCCTGAAGGCTCACCAGCAGATCCACACCGGGGAGAAACCATTCATGTGCGACAGGTGTGGGAAGAGCTTCTCCTATCTGAGGAACCTCAAGGACCACAAGTGCTTCTACGTTTGAAACAACAGATCATCTGGTTTAGTTTGTGGATGTGGATTGACTCAGTTGCTGTTCGAACTGATTCATAAACTTTTCTCCAGAATAAAGGACAGTAGGATGGATGTTCGTTTGGCTTATTTCTGAGTATGTTGCGTCTTAAAAGAGATGTAAAAAAAATTTTTTTGTCTTAAACAATAAAGAATGGGATGACATTTTGTCCAGTGTTGACCCAACAAAATGCAGATTAAAAAAAAAAAATCAATTTCTAAATATAATTTAAGGTTTTTTGTGTCAAATGATAGACCTGCAACTTATAGATGAATTAAATAATTATCAGGAATCTATACAACAAGGGACAGGAGGAGGATCTTAGTAATGTCAATCACCCCTGTGTACACGCTGATCACCATCGCTCTTGCTTAGTGCTAAGCTACAGCTCTTTCTCCACAGCAGAGGTAGTCATGAATGCTAATGCTAGTTAGCACAGCCATAGATGACGGAAGATAAACGGTTTTCCTGGAACGGTGAGTTGTTTCTGACATTTGCAGCTTTTCACAATAATAATTGAATCTTTTTTCCGTCTGTAGCTGCTGGCAGAGGAAAATAATTGTCTTAATCTGAGTTCAACACCTTCAACAAACATCTAATGGCTTTTATGGTGAAAAAACCAGAACATTTTTTCTCAAACTAATTTCCTTAAATTTTGATTGTGATTTTAATCACTAAACACAAAATGGTTCATGATTGAAGGAAAAAAACAAAAGTTTCATTTATTCAAGTTTATTTGGTACAGAAATGATTAGTTACAAACTAATGTTTTTATGTTATTGATAAAAAGCCAATCAAAACAAACTGCTGAACATAAGATTGAAGAAAAACAAATATTTTAAAGAAACAACAAATTGGAGAAACATTTGAGTTTTAGTTGGATTTGCTCAGATCCAACCAAAAGTTTGATCTTGGAGTTCAGACAACGAAGGAAGAGGACGCACAAAAAGTGTGAATTAAAAACACTCAGTAATTTTCTAGAGAAGTGGAAATTTTCTAGGGAAAAAGCCCCTGAAAATTTCTGAGTTTGAAAAGTTAAAAGATTTCTAGAAAAAAACCTAAAATTTTTAGATTAATCAGAATTTTCTAGAAATCACATTTCTGTGTTTGAAAAGTTACAACTTTGCCAGGAAAATCCAGAAAATTAATCTCAGAAGTTATCTATAAAAAAAAAATTCTAAGTTTTCTTTCTCGAAAATTTCTTATATTAATCACAATTTCTGTTTTTTTTTTTAGCAATTTTTCTTGGAAGTTTCTAGAAAATTTCAGTTGTTTTTCTTTTTTAAATTTTTTAGCAAACTTGCAGAGATTAAACTTCAAGTTTAATCTAAAAAATTCTGAATTTTAACAGGCAAATTTGCAACTTTTTAAATGAGAATTTTGTTTTTTTTCTAGAAATTTTCTGAGATTTCCTCCTCCTACCTGGAGAACCAAATGTGCGCCTCTGAGTTGGTCGAAAGCCCTTTGAATGTGATGAACTGTGAGGCTTTAGTTTCAGTTGAATTTGCTCAGATCGGCCCGGTTTGTTCTTGGAGTGCAGACGAATAATAAAAGGACGTACAGGAAGCGTGAACCACTTCAGAGGAAGCTGTGGGCCACAGCGATGAGCGAAGGCGTCAGCACGCTCAGCAGTTGTAGAGGAAGCGAAGGCAGGCAGCGCGCAGCGACAGCGCAGTGATCCAGTAAGAAGACGGCCGACTTTGATTCAGACGGGGAGTAGCAGACCGGCCTATCGTTTAGTTTTTCTGTGTTTACTTTAACCCAGTTGCACAAGTAGAAAATATCAACACTTGTACAGTTCCACATATTATCAGAGAGGTAGATGAGCGTAAGCTTCTTTAGAGGCTTCAGAGTCTTGGTCTCTAAAGACAGGAGCCGGTTGGACTTCAGGCTCAGCTCCTGGAGGTCTTTAAGGCTCTGAAAGAGGTGAGGATTGAGGCGACCCAGCTTGTTTCCGTCCAGGTTCAGCTCCCGGAGCTTTGGCAGCGGGTGGAAGAGCTCGGGGTGTAAACTCTCCAGGCTGTTGTTCTGCAGCAGCAGCGTGTGGAGGCCGCCCAGATCCTGGAAGGCGTTGTAGTGGACGCTGCGGAGCGAGTTGAAGCTCAGAACCAGGTTCTTAAGGTGGATCAACCCTTTGAAAGTGTCTGAGGACAACTCCGAGAGATTATTGTGGCCCAGATCCAGCGTCACAAGTTTCCCAAGAGCAGTGAAAAAATTTGAGGGGACCTTAACCAGCTGGTTTCCGTCCAGTTTCAAGTCTCTTAACCTGGAAAGCTCCCTGAACTGGTCTGGTTGTAGAGATGAAATACGGTTGTTAGAGAGATCCACTCTGATTACTTTTGGTAAACCGTTAAAGACTGACTGGTGGAGGAAAGCGATGCGGTTGTGTTGCAGTTGAAGCTGTTTGAGCGCCTGCAGCTTGTGGAAAAGGCCCCTGGAAGCAGCGTCAGGGCGTTGTGGGCCAGCTGAAGGTTCTGCAGAGACGCCATGTTGGCGAACAGAGCAGGGTGGAGCTCCAGGATGTGGTTGTGAGACAGTTGCAGGTCTTGAAGTTTGTGCAACGCGGCGAAAACCTCCAGCGGCAGCGATGAGATCTGGTTTCCGTCCATCTGCAGATCCGACAGATGGTTCAGACTCCTGAAAACATCCGGCGGGAGTTCTGTCAGTCGGTTCCTGTAGAGATCCAGAAACCTGAGCTTGGCCAGGTCTTTGAAGACTTCGTTTGGGAGAGAGGAGAGCTGGTTCCGACTCAGATCCAGATCCGTCAGGTTGTTCAAGCCAGATAGCGATCGGCCCGACAGATCCGTCAGGTTGTTGCTCGTCAAATAGAGATGATCCAGTTCAGTCAGAGAGGAGAAGGAGTCGGCTGGAATGGTGACCAGCTGGTTTCCACTCAGATCCAGATGTTTCAAACCAGCTGCTCCTCTGAAACTCCCATCCTCCACTCTTACTATCCGGTTGTTGGACAAATCCAATTTTCTCAACATGGCGGAGCTGCTGAAGACGCCGCTCTCGATTTCCCTCAAGCTGTTGAAGTTCAGGTGGAGCTCTGCCAGGCCCCTGACGTCGCCCAGAACCTCCGCCTGCAGCGTTTCGATCTGGTTGTGGCTCAGGAACAGCATCTTCAGATTGGCCAAGCCATAGAGGAACCCCGGCGTCAGATGCTGGATGTGGTTCTTACTCAGGTCCAAGAAGACGAGGGCGGGGCAGTTCAGGAACTGGGCCGGATGCAGAGTCGCCAGGTTGTTGTCGCGCAGCAGCAGCTTGGTCAGGTTGGTCATGGCGGGCCAAACCGGGTTCAGGGAGGCACTGAGCTGGTTCTGGGTCAGATCCAGGACCTGGAGGTCACACAGAGGAGCTTAGAGATGAAAAACTAACTTCAACATTTATCATCTGGGATATTAGAACGCCGGAGCAGTAAAGTCATAACAGGAGAATTAAAGTCGCAAAGTCAAAATATTATGATAATAAAGTTGTAATATTATTCAAATAATATAATTATGTGAGTAAAATCAAAGAATAAAGATGCAATAATGCAACAAAAAATAATAATGCAAGAGTAAAATTGTTATAATGCGACAATATAGCAATACGAGAATAAATCTGTAATAATACAATAGTAGTAATAGTTAAAGTATGCAAAGAAAGTCATAATACTACAAGATAATAGATAATAATAATATGGGGAAAGTTGTAACAATACAAGAATAAAGTTGATAATTTGTGAAAAAATTTGTAATAACAGGAGAATAAGGCTGTGATAACATGGTAATATGGCAATAATACAACAATAGTTGTAACAACACAATCGTAAAGTTGTGATATTGCGAGAATATGGTAATAACACGATAATAAATCGACAAATACAACACCTCTGTCCAAGAAAATGTATCTTTGAATGAATTATAATGACTTTTTTTTTTTATTAATTGCCTCGAAATGACATTAGTTTAGAGTTGTTGGTGTGTAGATCAACTGAATTGAACGCATTGAGAAAGCACCAGTGATATTCCCACTACCAAGGCTGTATGTGTGTCAGCTGGTTTCATGACCTTATTCTTTCTATCCTTATTCAGAGGCAACAGCAGCAGCGTTTAACCAACAACCCACAGCGTTTTGCATGTATCAGCAAACTGCAGCGTGCAGCTGCGCACCTGCAGCTCATTCAGCCCGTTCTCGGGTATTTCCTCGATCTTGTTGTTCAAGATGAAGAGCTTCAGCATTCCGGCTGGTAGCGGCGGTATCTGGGTCAGGCCTTTGTCCCGGCAGTCGGCCGTGGTCAGGTTGTCGAAGCAGCGGCAGGCGGGCGGGCAGAGGCCCGGCGCGCGCGCCAGGAGGCCCAGAGAGGCCAGAGTTAGCGCTGCTAGCATCATCAGCTGCAAAACGCATAGAAACATTTAAATTCCAACATGGTCCTTCTTTCATAACCTCTTAACACACTATTTGTGACGCATGTTGGACATAAAGTAGAAAAGAAACAAGCCAGCAGAGTCCAACATTTATGTTTTTACTGTTTTATATTTCAGATATTGATGCACTTAAATGTAAATTTGAGTTTAAATGAAATCTTACCTCACTAGAAAGCAGCGTTTCCTTGAAGTGTGTGATCTTCAGACGCGACAGGAGGGTTGATCGATCTGATGGCTCAAAAATAACTGTGGGGACTTTTCTTTTCTTCTTTTTTTTTTGTGGTTTGAGTGTCTTTTTGATGCATCAGGTGAAACAGCAGAGAAAACTTAGCAGGTGTTTATTGAAGCGGGAAAAAGGGACTCCTAGTGGTCACCGCCTGAGTTGTTTTCAAAAGATTTGAGGGCTTTTCTTTCAGTTTCTCCACTTTTTAATATATTAACGCTGTACAATTGAATTAAAAAAGAAGGAGAACCTGATGAGGCGGGCAGAGCAGCACGACTTCGGCATATTTTGCATCAATCAAAAGAAAAAAGAAATCGCTCATGTAAGAGTAAAAAACTATTTGGTAAAAAGTCCACTAACTGATCAAAACATCAGTCAGTTAAGATTTTAAGACTAAAATCTCATTATTTCAGACTGATATTGTGAAAAAAAAATGTAATGAACATGTTTTGTATAGACCATAGATCTATCCTAACCTCATTTGTGTCGTGATAAATAAAATATTAAATAACTACTTGTTAGAAAAATTAACTAAGTTCATTTACTTTTGAGTTTATTTGAAAGGTTTTGTTTTCATATTATTCTGTTTGGTTTTATTGACTCTTTTCCTTTGTGGTGATTTGATCACAGAACCTCTTGTGTGAAAGGCTATTGATCAACTGTTTGTGTGACTGTGTGAAAAAGCCAATCTCTTTGTTGTTAATATAATAAAAGGCAGTTGGGGACTGACAGTTCATCCCAGACAGCGTTTAACGGCGGTTCTCCGCGTCTGGCTCTCCCCTCTTCTGCAGAAGATTACTTTGTGCCTCTGGTTGATTCTTGCAGGTTGGGAAACGAAATAAACCCAACACTACTATTCGCCATATTGCATAACTTGCCTTAAAAATGTATTTTACAAACAGCAGTCTGATGGTGAACGACGTGATTCTCTTATTTACCAGCAGAGGGCGCTGAGCTCTTAGAATAGCTGCGATTCGGTCCGTTTCTTTGACCTTGCAGTGATAGCTTGCCCTCAGTTTTTGTATGGAAATTTACTTTTTTTTTTTTAATGAAATAAAAGAGGGTTGAATTCTTTTCCCTGAGAATAATGAAGGATTGCTGCTCTCTTTTCAGCTGCACACAAACGTATATCGCTGTTCTGTTTTCATTGATCTGCTCATAAAACACAAGCTGTGAAAGTGTCACAAGACAAATCGTTACTTTTTGTCCGCCTGTTTTCAGTTTGCTGTGCGCTTATTTTAAAATCCCTATGAATGACATCAGCAGCTGTCCTGACAGCGAGCTGTAATCCCAGATTACAGGTCAGGGCGTCATCTGAGGGATTGGCAGGAGCAGCGCCCATTATCACTGCAACTGTAGGAGAGGAGCTGGTAGGACGGTCTTAGACAAAAATAATAATAAAATGAATAAAAACACTGGTCGCTTTATTGTAGAATGGAATAAAGCAACCAGAGAAGGGATTAAAAAATGTCAGAAATTCTGGAAAAAAATATATAAAAGAATTCAAAATTCTGAGATTAAATATAAATTCCGAGTCCAAATTTTGACATGGAAGTCAAAATTCTGAGATTAAAGTCAGAATTGACTTTAATCTCAGTTAGAATTCTGATGAAAATAATCTGAGAAAAAGTTCTGAGAAAAAGAAAATCCAAATTCTGACAGTAAATTGAAAAATTTGAGATTAAAGTCAAAATGAAAAGTTTTGATATAAAAAGTCAAAATTCTGAGGAGGAAAAAAATAATAATTCTGGAATTAAAATCAGAGTTTTTTTTTGTGGCACTGATTGTCTTCCATACAGTTTGTAGTCAAGCATCACCCCATTCACTCATTCCAATTTAATCCTGTTTGCCATTAGTTTAACATCATTTTTAATTTTCTTGCTACTAAACGTTGCATGTTTTGTTGATGATGTTTTTGTGTTCAGTCACACGTGAAGCCAGGATGTAGAGCAGCAGAAACAGACCACAGCCTCTCCTCCATTAACACGTATTGACCGGCCGGCCGTCCTGTGACGTCGTCTGTGTTCAGACTGATCAGCTGATCGATTCTGCAGACTGAGCGCTGCGTGTCGCCGCCTCAGTCTGCGGGACGCCCGGGAAGAACCAGGATGAGGCCCTGGATTCGCTCCAGCAGGTTCAGATCAGTCCAGGTAAATAAACTCAATCCGATCAGCTTGAACTTTTCCTCTAATTATTTATTTTATCACCGAATAAATGATCAAATCAGGCATTAAGTCTTAGTTAGTAGCATGAATGTTATTTATTTTCTTTATTGTTTTAATAAACTACTTTCTTTCCTATTATATCACATGATTTTGACTCTTTTCTAAAATAGAAAGTAGTGACATTTACTCAACTACATTTACTTTAGTAACTCTTTTGAAAAATGGCCTTTCAGGAGTATTTTTATTATGCTGTACTTTTATCTTTTACTTCAGTAATTTTATTATGAGGTATTTCTTCTCTTGCTTGAGTGAAATTTCTGTATTTTCTACCCACTGAATGGAAAACAAACCAGAAATCCACCATAAACAGACACACGGCTGCTGCTTCTGTTAAAGTTTGATCAGCTTTTTAATTGAGAGAAACTGATTTGCAAAAATTATTTTTGCCTGATTTTGTTATTTGTTACATACATGAATAATTGTGATTTTGATCCTTAAAATATTAGCATTTCCATTTGACTTGACATTTTGGTTTGTTTGATGATGTCATTCTTAAACATGACATGATTGATAATTTGATCAGATACTCAGTAGTTGAGTAGATTTTTTACCAAATACTTTTTTCTCTTACTTGAGTGTAATTTTTTGTTACTCTGATTTTGAAACTTTTGGCTTAGTTTTCTAGATATTTACCTTCGATTATTACTGGAATCGGTAGAGTTTATGTTTACGGGTATTAACCTGCTGTAGGTTTGAATATGAATCAATCATAATGATTCATATTCATTATGATTGAGGTCTGACGCTTCATGTTTGCCTGTTTTATTCACTGTCTTAGGATCATTATCCTACTGAAACTCACAAAACATGCAAACCCTTAAAGCTTGAATGAAAGATAACATAACATTATCTGACATAACATAACATTTATTTAGCTCCATATTTCTTCGCTATTTATTTATTTATTTGTACTTTTTATTATTAATTTTGCTCTTTAAAATACTAGAATAGTAAATATTCAGGTCAGCTGAAGTTACTAGCAAAATGGACGGTCGCTTGTTTTTTTCTTTCATCAGCAGTTTCCAGATTATTTGAGCCAGAGTTGGAATTAAACAACATGTAAGTTTAAAATGTATAAGTATGATTTTTTTTTTTACAGCATAAATAAGATGCTAACACGATCACAATGGGCATGTGTGTATGTTTGAATAAAACCGTTATTGGTAGATAAATAAAAAGGTTTTTAAAAATGGCAGATCACTGTTGCCTCGCATCTGTGGTGCTGTAGTTACAGCTGCTGGTACATAGCTATGGCCTAGTTTTTTAACTTCATTTTTTAACATGTTCCGTTAATGTTTGGGTAAATAAGACTAGTTATCTTCCCACAATAGAGTTTTGACTTTCAGAATAAATCCAGCGCAGCATTGCCGTTGCTATTTCCGTCTTTGAACTCGGAAAATCGGACGTCCGAGCGTGTAGGAACGCAGCACCAGCCTTGAAGGTGGTTTTTCAGATTTTCTCGCGCAGCACCTGAAGGCAGCAGCCCAGCCTGTTCTTGCTGACGTCCCTCCCCTCCCTTATTGTCACCGAGGCTCAGCGCGGCGAGGTTCCGTTTTCTTTCCTCCTTTCTTAAAATAAAACAAAAATCTTCTAACCTCTGAGAAATACAAATTGTTTGTTTCTCCGGTGAGTTTCCTATCCACCGCGACAATGAGAGGCGCGAAAGGGCCGAGGAGAAGAGCCGGGGGGACGGACTGACTCAGCGGCGGCCGCCTTCCTTTCACACACCGCAGTCGGTCATTGATTTACATCCCGAGGCCCAGGCTTTCACACAAACGCGTCCTCAGCCGGTTCTGGTTCTCTTTCATTAGTCGGAGCCGGGATTTTTGCCACGTTAGGCGGCTAACGGGAGCCGTAAACTCCCGGTTTCGCCCCAGAATCAGCGCCCGGTTCCTCCTGGATGTTGTGCTGGTTTTCGTCACCTCGGGATGATGCAGCTGAAAGGAAACCGATGATCTGGGTTTGTTTTAAAGGTCCGGCCCGGTTCTAGGGAGATGATCCGGTAGAGGTTGTGAGGTGGGGGTTTGGGGTGGGGGTGGGTGGGCAGCTAGCCTGGAGGAGGGGTATTTCTGATGGAGACATCATGAGGTGGAGGTTACCGGTTTGTTTTTAACGGATCACCTTAATCTGGATCACCGTCTTGGTGACCTGTGCTGCCTTCACGGACTGCAAGAAATGAGGATTGTAAAGACTTTCTCCTGCTTCTCCTAACCCTGGATTTTTTTGGTCTCGTTTGGAACAACGTGTGAACAAAAGAAAAAAACTGATTTCCCAGTTATTTTTATTTATCGCCTGGGGGACTCGCTCAGGGAAGAACAATGTCTTTACGGACGGCGCTGCCTGGGAACGAGCGGAACCAGGACCATGTAAGTAAATTTAAAAACACAGAGAGTCTGGGTACGATTACCACAAAGTACGGGCTGATATCACCACCCCTATGCGACGGTAAAAGTCTAAACAGTTCATGTCCAGCAATGTGTGGGATCTGCAGAGCGGCTAAAAGTCTAAACCGTTCATGTCCAGCATATGTGGGATCTGCAGAGATGTTAGGTTCCTATTTTTCTGACCACCGCCCTGAATGGCCATTTTGATCATGTCTGAAAAGTTAATAGTTTATTTAGTTTTATTCATTTAACATTTTTTGCTAATGAAAACCCAAAATTCAGTTTATCTAAAATTATGAGACAAGTAGAGTATTCTTTTTACAGTCTGTGGGCCAAAATAGTCGGTTCAAAAAGAAGGCTAAAAATATATTATTTTCAAAAACTAAAATGGCCAAAAATGTATTTTTACTTTTTTCCATTGTATTTTTACCTACTCAACAATAAACAAAGCATTAACAAATTTAACTAAACAAAGTAAACAGAGGTTTCTGTAGGAATGAGACCGTAGATTCAAAACCTGAAATGGTTTTTGCATGTTTTCCTTGTTAATTGAAAGGCAACCAGTTTGCTTATTATTTAGAAAAAGTATTTAGTCTATTCTCAGCGATGAAAACAGGATCTAGGTCAGTCTTCATTTGAAAACACTTTCTGTGTTTAGCCAAATGCTAATCCTGAAATTAAAAACAGACTTAGTGTCTTTAGAGTCAATAAGTAGATTTGGTCTGATGTGATCATTTTGTGTTGCATTTAACATTTTGTTTAGAAGATTTTATTTGAAAAATTTTCCTTTTGTTTGAATTTATTTTTGAATTGCGGGCCGGTGGCCACACAAAATCAGTCCAGGGGCCACTAATGGCCCCCAGCCCTCACTTTGAATACCCTTGGTTTAGCTAAATAAAACTCTTTCAGAGTGGCAAATGTTGCATCTACTGTAGGTTATTTGTTGTCATTTAATTTCTATTTTTAAAAACGTAACACTTTTGCAAACAATATTAATGGAATGTTTAGTGGAAGGATAAAGTGTGGTTAAGAAAAAAAAAAGGTTGAGAGGATTATGAAGCAAAGTAAATTAGGTGGCTGGACTGAAGGCAGCTATCAAAGCAATCTCGGCTTCCTGATCCTCATCGTATTTTTCCCCATTGAAAATCAACGCAGACAATATTAAACATTGAAACAAAAATATTTTTTATATTGCAAATTTAACTTCTGAAATTACCTTTTTTATTAAATCTGTCCAAGCATAAAATCTGTTGATTTTTGGTTGAAAGCATAAACTAGGAAACCTTTTGGTTGATTAAAAAGAATAAATAAACTTATCTTCAGATCAAATTAAACACAATGTTTTACTTTATTTTTGGAAATTCTCATCATTGCAATTGGCTAGTTACACACCAACTTAGATATATGTGTATTTTTGTAAAAATAAAGTAATTTTACTATAGGAGGAAACAAATCTGAGTGACCTTTGTGGCGCTAATAGTGAGCTAGCATGTACGTTTGATGTTTATAACAACACAGACCGTGTTTGGATGGTCAGCGGGCCCCTTTTGGAGCCCTCTGGATGCGGCCCTGTCAGAAACGGGTCTTTGTGATGAATCTGTCTGCTTTGTATAAAGAGCAGCTGCTAATCTCCGGCTCATTAAGGACGGTTTGATTTGCGCAGAGAGGAGGCGTGAACCCATCCCTAAACGGGACAACAGGGAGCCCGCCAAAGTAAAACGCAGGATTTAATCATCAACTTGTTTTATAAAAAAACCCCAACAAAACAGAAACAGTGCAGGCTTTTAACCTCCTCTCTCAGCTGATCAATAATGAATCCATTTGATGCGAGCCCACCCAGCTCCTGCCCACCCAGCTCCTGCTAAATGTGCTTCGTCAGGCCGGCGCGCCGCGCCTTCCTCTGCCTCTCAGCGCGCCGCGTTTTGATTTGAACGCGTCTTTACTGGGTCTGCAAGCAAGACGACTCAAACTGTGATCAGAAAGTAGAAATTAGCATTACCCTAAAACACCAGAGGGGCACCGATTAGACAAACAAGAGGTCACAGCAAGAGGTCACGACAAGCATCGCAGATATTAAAACAACAAATCTTTCTGTTGTTGAGCTCATGTGTCTGTTCATTGAATCATTTAGCAGCAAAAGTGTTTATTTAAGTGAAACTGTTGCTTATTTCTGTTGACAGCATCCCCGGCCTGCAGCTCAGGGACGCTCCGGCCTAAAATAGTTTGAATTTGAGTTTTTAACAAAAGGCCTCCTTCCTGCTGAATCCCAGGCCTGCAGCTGGCGGAGCACAGAAACTTCCTCTCCTGTTTGTGAAGGATATTCTGGGCGTATGTCATCACCCTCTCTAACCATTTTTAGTTACTTTAAAGTTTGATTTATTCCTTTTACTCCAGTTTGTTTTCCATTTAATAGAAGTTGGGGAAACTGCAGAAGAAGGAGCTCCATTTCCCAGTCAGTCAAGCTGCTCCTGGGTTTTCACGGCCTGGTGTTTATTGCCTCCAGCTCCATTAACACTCAGATATGAAGCAGATGAAGTGAGGTGTTTTAATATTTACACAGACCTGTTGCAGCTGGACTGAACCTTCGGCGTTAAACACACCCAAGCTGGTAGTCAGCAGAATTAACTTTACTTAACGTTTTCTATCTGTAACGTTGGAAACGAATCGTTTTTGCTTCCTTTTGTTGAAGGTCTTCACTCAGTTTTTGCTAAAGAACGCAGAAAATGAGGATTTTCACCGGTAAGACAGGCAGTTTTCTCTGTGTAACGTCACAATGGTAACAACGGGCTGGTCCTCGTTAATCCATTTGATCGGTACGTTTACTGATGTCTGCCTTTTTTGAACAGAAGGCCTCGGGGTTGGCCGTGTTTCAGCTGATTCATCAGAATCAGGCCTGTAGGGAGACACGGAGGCTGATGGAGGAAAACAGTCCCGCTCAATAAGCATTTAACACGACGCACTGATAAAAATACATTTCTGACTCTTTAAGCTAACTAAGCGGAGGGTTTTGATTGGATTTGGTGCTTAAGAGCTGTGGAGTTAGCAAAGCGGGAAGAACGCCCCGTGTCAGTTTTAGACTTTACGAAGTACAAAGATGAAGACAAAATGGAAATAAAACTAAGTTAAAACTACGTACACCCTTCCTGCTTCCAAATCCTGATTAGAGCTGAAATGATTAATCACTTATTGAAACTAATTCAGTAATTAATTAGTCACTAACTTTAGTATATTCCAGCACTTGATTCATCATGATTAATCGTTTCAGTCCTGCTTGTGTAAGGTGGAGAATCTGTGATGCTGTGGGCCTGTTTCTCTTGTTAAGGCCAAAAAAAGTGGCCTGTTTGGAAAAAGTTGAATTGATCAGGTGTTAGGCTCATCATACGCTGTTAAACACAGCGGTGGAAGGGTGATGCTTGGGGCCTGTTTTGCAGGGAAAGGACCAGAGCATCGGTGCGGGACCATGTAGGAGACACTTCAAGTTATTGCTTCTAAATATTTTTTTCCTTCCACACAGTTTTCCCTATTGGGCTTCATGTGTGTTTATGGAAATGTTTGCGTTTTTGCACCTGGAAGTGAAGGATTTTGCAGTTTCTGTGGCTGAAGCGCTCGTCTTTTGGGGTATATTTGCAAACGCGTTGCCTGCGTTGTTATGACTCAGTCGTATTTCTCGTGACATAGCAGCTAGCTCTTTCACAACAACCCACACAGTCTGCCTGCTTGTTCTCCCTGTAGCTTAATCTTAAAACCCTTCATCTGGCCAACCCTGAAGTTAAAGGTGTCTCTGGAATGTGAGACTAATTGTTGTAGCCTCACGTTACGATGATATTTACACGTTGTTGGATTCTCCACCTCAATCATTAAATCTGTCTGACTGTTGGAGATTAAGAAGCACTGATGTCAAAATTTACACCGGTTTCCGATATTGATGGCGATATTTTGACTGGTAGCTGATATTTACCGATCAGCTGCACAATTATTGTTAATATCGGCCCGGTTTTACTTTTGGAACCGATACCGATGTATTAAAAATGCTAAGTTTTTGGTATGATTGGTTCAAAATCTATTAATTTGTCTATTGTTTGTTATGATTGCTGGTTGTTGGCTGTTGTGTAGTGACTGATTTAAAAATATCAACCTGAAATATTTACTGCCTCCAAAATAAATTCACTTTTTATTTAGTCTTTAGTGTCATTATAATGACTCAAAATATATTTGGAAACGAATTACTCAGTATTAGATTGGCTGGAATTAAGATCGGACCAATAAGAAACGTTGGGCCGATATCAATATCTGATATTAATATTGCTAACCAATACTTAATTAACCAGTGGAAATTGCTTCATTATGACTTGAGAATAAAGCAAAAGGTGATTTTTATTCAAACAAAGTGACTGGATATCAGAGCTAAATATCAAATGTTCTGTTATGGTGGAGAATTTGGGTTGTTTTCTCACTCGTAGCAAAACAAAAGATGATTTCTTTCCTCTAAAACCAGAAACCGGATGCAGGACTAACGGCTGCATGCGGGTTATGTTGGAGTTTTAAAGATGTGTTGCTTTGTTTGCTCTTGATTCGAGCAGCAGTGAAAGTTTGAATATCAACTTTGTAATCAGAAAATAAAAAAAAAATCATCACTAAATCTTTAGCCGATATGTCGACAATCTGACATTTGGAAAAATTCTTACCAGATTAAACGCTTTACTTTCCTTTAATCTGTACCACTTTAGTTTGATTTTTTAAACGATTTCTTGAGAGAGGAAACAAGATAAATCTTTGACACTTTTAGTTTTATATGTTGACTTTCTAAAACTTATTGGCTTCTATTTGTCTTTCTAAATAAAAGTCATATTTTATCCTGTTGTGTCACTGAAGGTTGTTTTCTGTGAGTTTTGCTGTTTGCAACCTCAGTTAAAATCCTGCATTTGTGTTGAGGCATAAATGTTATTAATTTATTTTATTTATCTTTGAAAATTTGCGTTGTTTTCTTGCTTTGTGTTTTACTACTTTCAGGAATCCGGTTTTTGTTCATGCATGACTTTCTTGTAATGGTTGCACCGATGAGGCACCTCAATTTTAAATTTTTCTTTTCTTTAACGACTCTTAAAATAAATCTGAATAAAAAATAGCTACTTTCTGACTTCGGCCGGGCCTGAGCTGCTCCTTTCACCAACAACAAACTGATTTATGGGCTTCATCTCCATCCTGGATCCAGACCGCGACCTTTAGTCATGTTCTGCTGCCGCTCTCAGAGCCAGCAGCTCACACTGCGGCGCTTTCTCCCCTCGCAGGGCTGGAATCGATTTCTCTGTGTGTGTTGGTGGATATGATGAAGAGTTGCTGTTACTTCTATAAAAACAGGGATCACAGCTGGGGTCCTGTTGCGTGACTGCGGTCCAGCCGGCTGACGTTGGCTGAAAACTGGCTGGACTGTTTATGGGGGCATCTGAAGGTCTAAAGCGACGGGATTCTCCAGCAGAAACTTTATTGCACGTTTGGATTTATAAGTTCTTGCTTTCTAATAATAAAAACAACGTGGCGCAACCGTTCTTTACATTTATAACGAGATAGGTATTTTATGTTTTTATTATTATTCAGCAAAAATGAATCAAAAGCCTGTCTATCTTTAGGCATCTGCGATACTCAAATGAAATGTTTTCTCGTCTTTCCAACTTTGAAGAATCTGTCAGACCATATTTATGTCCCAGGAAGTGATGAAAGTTGCCAGATGTTTACAAGCGGCTGCAAAGTAGAAGGTGAAATGCTTTGATTATATTTCTTTTACTGCTAAGAGTCTTGGAATAGATATTTTTTTTAGAGTTAGCACTAGAACGACAACATGAAAGTTGCAACAAACATGTTTGCTGTTGCAGAGCTTTGACGTACTGTTTTGCCTGGGGCTCATCATGAGGCTGTGTGTGTGTGTGTGTGTGTGTGTGTGTGTGTGTGTGTGTGTGTGTGAGACAGAATAAAAAGGAAGTGGGTGTGGGTGATTGCTTGTGAGCACACGTACAGACCTGCTCTCTGAAAAAGACCAACACGTCCGCTTGGAGGCCTTTTGCTGTTCCCTGGACGACCGTAGGATCGGTGAACTCGTTGTCCCGACGCGCCGGCCAGCCGAGCGCCGGCCGCTTCACCTAGAAACACCCCAGACAGTCCTGAGCAGCTCCAGGCTCTGCTGAGGCCAGCTCAACCGTGCATGATTGGTATAAAATGAGACAGGCTGCTACTAGATAACCTATATTTGTCACAACCACTGATGTGGTTTGTGTGCAATCGGAGCTCAAAGGTCAGGGAAGTGGGACAGTGGTCTCTGTGTTGAGCAGGCCGGCCGGGGCGCCTATGAGCAAGTCACCGAACCTCCAGCTGATATATTCACTCTCATTAGTGGGTTGCAGTTGTAAACTGCGGTAGCTGATTCAGCTGGGTTAGTATGAAACGGTGGGCAAAGAGCTGAGCAGCATTAGAGAAAGGGCTTAAGAGCTTACCGGACCTTTCTGTGGCCGGTTTGATGAAGAACGTTTCAGAGACACGTTTTGCAGGAACGTCCAGAATTTACTTTCCTCCCTCAGACCTATATTGCTGCTAAAAGCTGCGTGTCACCTTCCGTCTGTTGATTTTAGAGATGGTTTCACTTGTTGTGTCACTTCAACACAACTTCTTCCTGAAGGAGAAGACGAACAGAAACTGCTTACGGGCGATTTTTAAATTTTTTTTTCATGTCAATGTGCAGCTAAAACGTTTTTCTGGGTTGTGGTGCATAAATCAATCAGTCAGAAAAGAAAAAGGGCCAATTTTCTTATCAGTTGCACGTCTGATCCTGAACATCTGATTTGATTCCTGTTAATTGATTGCATCAGGTGAAGAATTGTCTTGATAATTTGTTGTTGTTTATGTTTCTGAAGAAAATAAAATCATTTTTTAGGAGCTTCTTATTTAGGGACAAATGTTTTTGGACATGTTGAAATTTTAAACTGAAAATGTGACGAGCAGCACCGGCAATCTGAACACAAAAACACAAAGTCATGCAACATAGAATCAACAGTCAAAAACTATATTAAGTGCCATAACAATGCAAATAAAACATTTTTAATATTTTACCTACAAAACTCAGTTAAATGCAATATTTGTTACAATATGAATACTTAAAAATGAGTCAGTTACGAGCTGGAATCCTGTATTAGCATTTTCCACTTACAATATGCTGACCTAAGACTTTGTAGGTTACAAGTTGGAACCCTGTACAAGTCAAAAGCAAATTGTTTGCACAAATTCAGGCCAAGTTGTGAGTCCTTTCCTATTTTCCTCCCCGCCGTTTGGTCATTTTATCCCAGAAATATCTGACGGCTGTTGAGCAGGTGGCGACCAACCTGCCGGATGAAGAATGAACACCGTTCACATAACACACGGTGTTACTGCCATGCAGACACTCACACAGCTCCCTGCAGACAAACCTATTGTCAGAAGCTCCTCGCGACAAAAAGAGCCAGCAGAAAAGACACTGATGGCTATAGTTGATGCACACAGTCGATCTGTTGTGCGAAGGGTCTCAGCACCTCAGGTGTACGGTTTCCCCTCCGGCCCAAGCTGCTGCAGTTTAACCTACTCACATATCCAGTTTCCTAAAGGGGCTGAAATCTGTAGAATCTCCTGACTTTTCTCATGCTGTTGGAGACTAATGAGATTTTTCTGCTCCAACTAACAAAGAAATTTCAGTTGCCTTATAATTAACGTGAATAATCTTGATAATTTCTGCTTGTTGCGATCTTTGTGTTTACAAAAAGGCAGATTTGGGTGAATTTTGAGTGTTTAATCAACTGCAAGTTGTAAACACAAACTTTTACCAAGTATTTTTGATCTAGTTTTAAAGTGTTGGACAAAAGGCTAAATTAACTGACAAGTAACTTTTCAACAAACTATAGGAACTTGTTTTAAGTCAACGATATTCTATATTAGTTTGAAAACATTTTTTCAAATCAAGTCTGTTTTGTTTATGTCTTTCATTGTAATGATGGTTTTGTTGTAATGTTTGTGGTTTGGACCCCAGGACGAGGCGTCTATAATCCGGGATCATTAAATACATAAACAAACCAATTAATTGATGAAAAAGTTAAAACAAGCTCATATATTTCAGGAAAGTTACCTGTAAGTTAGTTTTGTCTTAATTCAGGTGTACTAAGATATTTACTTGTTTTTGCAGTGTAAGTGTTTTTGAAGCGATGTTGGTTTATCTGCTTGTTCTTTGCGTTACTTCCTTATCTTTGAGGTTTCTGTCGCTTCCTTGAGCAAACAGTAAAGAAATGCTTCCTGTCAGAGACCGAACTTTAAGATGATTTAATCTGTGTCTCTTTTCATGCTTCCTCAACGTTTATATCTGCTGTGCAAACATGGAAGTGTCTCTGTTTTGGAGCTGATTCAGCCTCGCAGAAGTTTTCACACCCCTGCAGCCGTTTCTCGCTTCGTTACTACAAATTGGTGCACAATTGTGAAGTGGAAGGAAATATAAAGGATGTTTTTCAAAGTTCTGTGTGGAGAGAAATCTGGAAAGTGTGGCATGCATCTATATGCACTGAAGTCAAACCTTAATCAGATGTTTTGCCTTTTCAGTTTTGCAACATCTCTACATATTTTTTATTCTGACCGTTAATCAGATCAAACAATTGGCACATTCTGCAGCGTTTTCATTGAACCACCTAAGATTTTTTTAAAATACAATATTCAAAATACATTGATAAAGACAACTAAACCAACAATTAAATTATCTTTTTCCTAGAAGAAAATAAACATTTTATTGACATTCTTTTAGCGAACTTGAACCAAGTTAAGCTAAAACTAGACCCATCGAGGAGTTCTAGATGAAACCTATGTAGATAAAATAAATATGTTTTTACTGTAAATGCAAAATGTACATATTTTTTTTTACAGTTTTGGCCTAATTTCAGTCCCATTTATGTGGGTTTTGCTCAGCAAATGTCCTTTTCCAAGTCTGTTTAACTCCAGTGTTTAGTAATTTAACTAGTCATTAAATTAGATGGTGATTATTTCACTAATTACCTCGTCATGATTAATCTGATTAGTCGTTTAGCCCTGGTACAGTTTTGGATTAATTGCTGTTTTGAATATGTTGTTGTTTTCAGCAAACTGCCTTTTCTGACTCACATACTCCAGTTGATGATTAATCGATTGCCGGATTAGTTGACAGTTATTTCGGTAATTAATTCATCATGATTAATCTGATTAATGGGTTCAGTCCAGTGCTTTCAGAAAATGGCCTCTTTGAGTCTGTGTACTCCAGTTAGCGATTAATAAATTGCTAAATTCAAATTTGTTAAACTAGTAAATGAATTGACAATTATTTCCATTGTAATTGGAAATAAGGAGACGTGTCTGAAACGTGTCGGATCCTCCTGTTCTAAACATCAATTATCATCTGCAGGATTCATACCTGAAGCCTGTGGATGCATCCGACTGAAAACTCAGGATTAAACACATTTTTGTCTTTTAAAAACCCTCTGAGGAAAAAAAAAAAACCCATATTTAGGGAAAGGAATCATTACAGCGAGAGAGGAGGAATCCATCTGCGCTGAAAGGAGCGAACTCCGGCCCAGCCAAGAAATGACTCAGCATTTAATCCGCCGCTGCTGGTCCAAACAGAATAAATGTGACCACTTACTCAGCTAAGGCGGATCATCGCAGTGCCTGGAGAACGATATGCTGAGTAACGTGGCGCGGCTCCAGGTTGCTGCACGTTTGCGGCGACACGTTATCCAGACTGAGGTTACATCTGCTGGAAGTGATGGGGAAACTGGTGCTACTGGGGGATGTTAGTGTTAAGATATTGACAGTTTTAAAGATCCAGTGTTTATGAGAAACTTTTGTTTTTAAGAAAATGAGACGTTTGTGCCGTTCAGTAGTTCTTAAGTAGCTTTGTTTGCCGCTCAGTAGCTCCAGTAGAGACAAGCGTCTGCCTGGTTCCCCTGGGGACATAATCTGTGTCAGAGAAAAACCGCTTTGCAGCCAAACGGGTCTGACCCGGATTAACGCTTTGATTCCCAGGAATTTGAATCGTTGGCAGAAGCCAAACACGTCTGTCAGCTGCTCTGATGCTTCAGCAGCTTTCAGTGAAAACAGAGGCACTCGTCATTGTTTCTACCGATGTGAACTTTCTGCGTGTTTGGGGGGATTTCTGTCACTCATTTCCACTGAACGAGAAGCCAATTGAAGCCTTTTATGTTTTTTATTATTCAACAACCATGGGCAAGTTTGAGAGTTGCAGGGCAAGCTTTAATTTACAGTCACCTTCCTTTTTAACCTCTTCATGGGAGGGCAACGTTTGGAGAAATCTGCTTGAAAATGCAACGCCTATAATGAATGTATTGAAGACTTATATGAAAGACTTTGGTGTCAAAATAAAGACTCCAGAGAATACTCTAGAAAAATCTGCACTAATATAACTGAGGGAGAGTAAATGAACATGTTACTCAGCAGAGAATCACAATATAAAATGTCCCAAAATGGATATTTAAGAGTAAAACAAAGTGGCTGTCTGTCAACCTCCATTTTTTAAAATTGCCAGGAGATCCTGACGTGACCACGCAGCTGGTTGTGGACATAAACATGCGCAAAAAACAACACAATAAAGAGGAAACTGGAAAAGTGAAAGGGAGACATTCAACCAGCTCCGTCTTCATTGCAGAGAAACGTTTGGACTCTTTGATTTTTACTGAATTCTCTGGAGACCGAACGTGTCGGATGAAGATCGATCGCTTCAGGAACAGCACAGATACGCCGAACCCAGAAGTTTACGTCCGTGTTTTATGCAGAAATGCTGTCAGGCAGCAATGTTGACATTTCACTGAAGTTAACATCGTCTGCTTCCACTGTCCGGTTTTTACAACGCGTCATCCAGCAAGTGTCGTAATGACAGGCCTGATCATGGGCCCAAAAATCAGATTTTAATCTTGAGCTGGTCAAAGACTCCCAGCCTTAGACGTGATGCTGCTAGCTGTGCCACTTGGCTAGCGTCTTCGTTAGCTTGGAACGAAGCTAACGGCTAATCTAGCTTCATTTCAATGTGTCCAGCGCAGACTTGCTATGGACTAACTCCATAATGGTTCACAAGATCGCGGGTTTTCTAAAAAACTTCTGGATCGTTATCCTTGGCTTTTTAAAAAATGATGATCTCTGGTTATTTGGACTGGATGCAGCTGCTCTCCCCTGATTTGTGTGTTGATTTTTGCCCTTTTCATGTTTCCTACAACTGAGTACAGTGAATCTGCAGTTTTTTTCCTTCCATTAAATCTTGACCGGTGATCAGCCGTCAGAGATGGAGTCTGTCAGAGATACCGGCTGGTTTTTTCTGCAGCCGTCTCAGGAAGGAGCGTCGCAATGCAGCATGTGACATCGCTGTGACATCTCCGTTTCCAGGACAAGATCTGACGCAGGGTGACGTTTCTGAAACTTCCCCTCTGCTCTTGTCACACAGAGAAAGATCCTGAACCCTGCGGGGAAAAATGTCCAGATTCCTGCAGAGATGCTCAGGAAGCCTCAGTTGAGAACTTTAAAAAACATCTCGCAAACAACAACTTTACTAGGAAGAGGACGATAAAATCTTTGGAAATCTTTGGCATTTTCTGTTGCGACCCGAAACAACTCAACTATTTCTTCATCAGTGCTTCATATTGATTCTCTTAGAGACATCTTTTGAGCCTGTGAGCTGCTGGACAGGAAGCGGAAGCTGCCACCATGTGTATTTTTAAGAGTTTGAGGACAGAGGATTACGCCACTCCTCTGACATCACACATCCTGTCTTTGCTCAATACTTTCACATCAATTCATGCACTACTTGCGTAGCTGCTGGACATTCAGATCGCCTCCATCAGGGTGTGGGCTGGTGCTTGGAAACTTGTTTGTGCTCGTCACAGGTAGCGTTCCTTAAATAGTGTCGCAGTTCCTGCAGATAAGCGTAGAAAATCAGATTTGCATTTCTTTGGCTGCGGTGACCTGTGTAGAGTGATTTATGAGTCGGACTGCAAAAGAGGAAATGATGCAATACATTCTTAAAGTTAGTTGATGCTGATAGTTCATATCAACAGTGGAAAACCTGAGTTGATTCCCGAGTTTCCATTCATCCATTTGGACGTGTTTTATTCCATTTCACGCCCACAGAGACAGTAGAAAGCTTTGCAACACATGCAGATCTGCTTTCCACAACAATATTTGAGTTTATGTTATGTAATTTGTTCCTGATTCTGTGTTTTAATGAACTGAAATATTTAATCTCCTCTAGTAAGGCTGGACAATAAATCAATAACAGTTTTTATGGCGATAGAGTGTTCATTGAACTCCGAGCCACAACTGCACAGCATTCTGGGGGATGTAGGCAGAGGAAAGACGATTTCACTTAAATAACAAAACATTTTTCCGATGCCGTCAGCGAAATGTTGGTTTCAAATCCCCAAAGATCTTTCTTTTCTTTTCTGCAGGTCAAGCTTAGAGTTCAAAAGTTCAGAGAAGAAAAAGAGGCGGGGCCGGCCTTCTGTCAACAACTCGCTTTTATTGTTGTTGAAATGACGTGTGGATGTTTTTCCACCGTCACACAGGAATTTCACTAAACCCTGACATGGAGCCGTGGCCACTGTTACCCCTCTGACAAGTTTAACTAAACTCCTAAAGGTTTAGATGGTTTTTACAGGAAACTTGACTATTAAAGGCAAACTGTGCAAACAGGTGGGGATAGGTCTATGGCACATGTGTCAAATTCGAGGCACGGGGGCCAAATCTGGCCCACCGTAGCGTTTAATGTGGCCCTCCAGTTTTTCACAAATCCACACAAACAGATCCCCACATTTTTTCTGATTTTTACTGTAAATTTTTCTAAAAATTGTCCAAAAACACTGAGTTTAAATAAGACTGCTGCCTGAGTCCAAATGTCATGTTACAGTCCGTAACCAAAACAGCGATTAATACAAACTCCCATATCATCAGAGACTAGTGCAAATATCATAAAAAATATGCACAAATATTTCCAAATTAGCGCCACAAAATCTGTGAATTTTATTACAAAAAGACAAAAAAGAGCCACAGATTTCTGGATCAGCGTGAAAAGATGTTCAATATTTAATAATAATAATAAAAAACGCTGATTGAGTTCTCAAACAAAGGACTATTTAATGATATTTTAAGTTTTATGGGCTTATCAATAAATTCTGGCACAACCGGCCCTTTAAGAACATTCAGATTTTTGATATGGCCCAAGATGAAAATGAGTTTGACACTCCTGTTCTATGGACAAAACAAAATATGTTTATTACATTTTTAGCACAAAATTATTCTTCGATGATGAGATTTCAGTCTGCTCAGTTGAACTGCTTTAGGGCTCTGTCACTTTAAGCTTCTGCTGGCCACGCCCCACAACTCAACGTTCGCACTCGCTCTAAAAAACAGATGCAAGAACATGCGCAAATGTACAACTGTACACATCTTTGAAAAGGAGAAGTGGAGCCTCCTGCACAACCAGCAGAATTGCAGTGAGTGGTTTCTGAGAGACAGTCGACAAGAAAACACCTGCCTGTTCCAGCAGGCATTGTACAGCGCATGCAGCAGTTAAACCAGCTGACCAAACATGCTGGAGCTCAGCTTGGGTTGCTAGGCAACGGTGTCAATGTTGATTGAGACTTAATATTTGGGAGGCTTTTGAAACGGCTCATTTTCTAAAAAAGATTAACTTATTGCTAAAAAGAAAAAAAGTTTTTTTTTTTGTTTTTTTTAAAAAGATTCTTGGGCTGTTTTTAGATTTAGTTTAGACCCGAATGGAAGCAGAAAAACATGTAAAATATGATATTTGCATATTGAAAATTAAATTAATTAATGTATTTCTAAAATAAAAAAAATAATAATAAAATGGCAATAATAATAATTTATCTTTAAAATAGCAATCATTACAACATTATTTCCCGTCTCAACTCTTACTATTGGCGCTGGCAGCGCCGGCAGGGTGATGAGATCGCTCAGTTTCCAAGGTCAAGGTGTGCAGCAGCAGCAGCAGCTTTGCTGAATGTGCAAATTGCATCCGAACAGCAACCTCCACCTGCACCCCCACCCAAACACTTAGCGCCATCCATCTTCTGAACCGAGGGTCCTATCACATTTATAATGATTACTGGGGGGGGGTTATCCCACAGGATCACACCCTAATTCGTTTTCTGACTCAGTTCCTCGTCCTGCGAGACTGTCGGACCACACCTCCAACTGAAGAAATTGTATGTTAATCAGAAGGAGTGAATCGATGGAACCCCGAATTTATGGGAGTTTGCTGAAAATGAAGATAGCAGCTGGAGACAAAAGAAAGGGCGTGTCTGGGCAGAAAAAAGGAGAATGGAGGGAAAGGATGAAAATTGATTTGTCTGGGGGATGGGAAGAGCCGGGGCAGAAAAGGAGAGAGGGGCAAAAGGATAAGGAGGGGTAAAAATGAAGGTGCCTGGATAATATAGACAAAGAACAAAGGCAATTGGTCTCTACATTTCTAATAGTTGTCCTAACAAACACTTTCACTTGCTTAAAGTTTCCCTTGATCAGTTGTTTCCAACATATTCACTTCAATTTATGTAGTTTAACAGGGCTGGTAGGTTTGTAGAGTAATAAGAATCGTAATACAGACACAGATTGTCGCATTTAACACAGTGCGGATCTAAATAACCGGGAAAGATGCAAAAATATTTGGCTCAGAACTGCAAGTATTAAAATGAAGCAATTATTTAAGTCTATGGAGGACAGATACTACCAAAACAGGGGACACGTGTATAAATAAATCCAAATAATAGTAAGGTATTTCCCAACTCATTTGATTACTCAGTGATGTAATTTAATACTTAAGTGTTAATACAAAACTATCAGTATTTAATCTCCTTTTTATTTCTTCTTTTGTTAATATTCTGCTCATTTTTACCCACTGTCAAATGTTATTTCATTATTTATTTTGCTTAATATTTTTTGTATTCCGCATTTATAAAAAAAAAAAAAAGAAAAAAAAAGTAATTTACGATAACTTTTAAAGCATTCATTTTCTGTCATATTTTCTCTTAGCAGTTTTTTTATTTTCCTTGTTATCGTCTAAATCTTTTAAAGAATAAAGTAGAAAAGAAAAATGGGGACGGAATGGAGAAAATTTACTTCTGCATTTATTGCCAATTTTGGCAGGACCTGTCCTCCATAGATTTTGCTCTAAAAAAACCTCCAACATTTTTTTTTTTTTTTTATTGTCCTCCTGTTTTCTTCTAAAATTTTGGAAAAAATAAAGTTGAAAGGAGGAATGAGTTGGGAATGAAGAAATTAAATTAATGTGTTTCTATCCAGTTTTGGCAGAACCTGTCCTCTGTAGGTTTTGGTCTAGAAAAACCTCAAACATTGAGATGTGAAGAATCTAAAAATAGTGACGCTGCTTGGAAGGAAACTGTAAATCACAATCTGTCAGTGGCCTGAAGTGTTTTATCTGCCAGGAAGTGGCTGAAATGAAATACAACCACTTTGACATTCCTGTTTGTGAAAGTGAACCGTTCAAACGTCAATAAAATATCCTGTTTTACTCGACACATGACCTTTGTGCTTAACAGTTTAGGTAATTATCAGACTCTGTTGCTTCCTTTACATTTTCACGTCCTTGTTAGTCATGTCGTCCCACATCCTACATTTCAGCTCATTTTCTTCATTTTTGTTGCAGATAAAAGCAGGTTTTTTTAAATCCCTTTTAAGAATAATTATTAATGTTGCTTTTTGTGATTTAAACTGCGTATGAAGGGAATGTCCCAGATTTCAACAAGAATCAGAGCTTTGTTTGGTTGAGTAGATCGGCATCATCCGGCTGAATGTTGGTGACCTTGCAGCAACTCACGAATGTGAAGAATGTGAACTATGAACGATCACATGAGATGCACCAAGGTGATCCGGTTACAGTTGGTTCTGGAGCCACATGACTGCAGAACCAGAGTCTCGAGGTCTTTGACGGTTCTGGTAAAGTGATGCGGTCACGTATAACCAAGGGAACTTTGGCTGCAACCGAAGCCAATCAGAAAATTGGGCTCTAAAAATATCTGCTTGCACGGTTTTAACGTGAAACTCGGCAAAGTTACATCCATCGTATCTGGAACAAACTTCCAGAAAACTGCAAAACAGTTGAAACACTGAGTTCCTATAAATCAAGACTAAAAATCCAGCCGTTTAGAGGTGATTTTGAAACATTATAGCTGAAATATTGATCAATATTTTGATGCCAATTGGTAAAATGTAATTTTTTTTATCGATCTACAAAATAATTAACCAGATAATAGAACGAATAGCAGCAATATAAATCAAATAACCAAACAGAAATAACAAACAAAACAAACCCAAACATGTAGCTATACATTAAAAAAAGAATCCATTTGAAACAAAACACAGAACATGGCCAAAAATGAAACTGATTAATATGGCGTCTGTCACGACTTTGTTTTTCTGTGTTTTGATGATGCGAAACACTTTTAACTGCATTCTTGCTGAAATGTGTTTTACAAAACTTGATTGATTGATTGACCGATTCCCCCTCTTGCCGCAGCATGCCTCCCTGTCCGCCAGCCGCTCGGATAAAGGTACGGGCTGGTCGAGCCGCTCGCTCGGCGCCCGCTGTCGAAACTCCATCGCCCTGTGTTCGGACGAGCTGCCGCACATCGGGAACTACCGACTGCTGAAAACCATCGGCAAGGGCAACTTCGCCAAAGTCAAGCTGGCCCGCCACATACTGACGGGCAGAGAGGTGAGCCAAACGAGAACTCCAGAGAAAGCTTTCTTTATTGCTCTGGAGGAAGCTGTGAACTGGTTGGAAGCATTTTAGCCACGAGTTTGATAAAAACCCTGCAGCAGAATTGAGGCCTTGCGCTCCTTGAACAGGCGAGTCGCCTTCAAACAGACATCTTTCTTCTCATAAAACCCGCTGACCTACATCGATTCAGTTGATACCTCGAGGCTCAGGAAGCTCCACACGGCTTGATCATGTGAAAAGCTGCAGTTTCCCACCCAAATGAAGCAGAAGTCAGTCATATAGTCACAGTTTACAGCTGATGGGGTCTTGAACCAGACCTCTTACTCAGGGCTTCTGGAGTTATTTTTGTCGATTGCAGCTTTTAGCGTCATAAACATGCTGTAAAACAGTACGTCTTGAACTTTGTCCTCTTTTTATTGTTTTGCTTGAGTACTGAATAAGGTAATCGTATAATTCAGGAACTTGATTTTACACCAGAGTTTAAAAATCTAATCACAAATCCACCAAACTGCAGAAACTACAGTCATTTATAAATTATGTTGAATGTTTTCGTCTGCTGGTGCATGTCAGTAAACCAGAATATCACAGAAAATGTCATTTCATTAATTCAATTCAGAAGTGAATATATATAAATTACACACAAAGTGGCATATTTAGATGTTTTTGATTAATATTGCGGATGAAAATTGAATCTCTAAGAAAACGTATTTAGCTCCAAACTAAACATTTAGTTTGAAGGCTAAATATTTAGCTGCTAAAAAACATTTGTTGACTAAACATTTAGCCTACAAATATTTAGTTTGCGAGCAAAATAATTAATTTTAAGCTAAATATATAGCTTCAAAATAAATATTTATTTAGCAAGCTAAATATTTAGCTTCAAATTTAATATCTAGTTTAAAGCTGCATATTTAATTTGAAGCTAAATATTTTGTTTGGAGCTAAAAATTAAGCTAACAAAAAAAATGCCGTTCCCACTTTGGCTTTTCGTTGTGTTGATGACCTTTTAGTGTTTGTTGACATTTGGGATTAAAAAATTAAAAAGATTAAAGTGATTAAAAAAAAAAGAAGTCACATTATTGACACAATTTAAGACAAGCAACATTTGTGCAAAACTGAGTTGATTAAAAAGATTTAACAAACACGGCGATTAAGTACACATTTTAAGAATGTTAGGCATTTTCTCTTCTTGGTTTTTACGCTCTGTCACTGTTTCCCAGGTTGCCATAAAGATCATCGATAAAACCCAACTGAACCCAACCAGCCTTCAGAAGGTGAGTGACATGAAACCCTGAGCTGCTGTTCGGGAGAAAACCTCAGAGGTTACCGTCGTTTTCCAACATCCTCCGACATTAACCTCAAAATTGTTGGACTTGTCGACTGATCTGGCCTTTTTCGACCACAGACATATTTTTCAGGCGCTGCGTAAGAGCACATTGTTGCCGCGGCAACGCATTCTTTCTGGCATTTTGATTGGTCAAGGCAAAGGAAGCGTTATGGAAGCTGTTGGGCTAATTCAAACACGAGGAAATATAATTTCTTGACATTTTCAAACATGTTGAGATGTTTCATTATATTTGCTTTAAATTATTTGATGATTCTTAATTATTTTCAGTCATTTCTGATCCTTTTTTTCAGTTCATTATATATTTATAAGCAGAGCGTTTCAAAATTTTTTTTTTTTTTTTTAAAGTATTCCGACAAATCATTTTAGCAATACTTGCAAAAAAGATACTAATAGTAGAATTAGTCTAAATCTAATACTTCCACTTTTGCAAAGCATCAAATTGTAAATTATACAACTTAAGTGGATTACAAAGCTTAAAATCACTGTTTAGTCCACAGAGTCAGTGATCCCTTGGCAGAAAGTCCCTGAGCAGAGTGAGCTGGATGAAGCTCGATGTGTCCCATGCTTTGATTCCTCATTTAATCCAGAATAATGTGTTCAACGGGCCATCAGCTCCCCGCTCTGCCGCGTCAGATCCACGCTGTCGGAAAACGAGTCCATTCAATGTGCAGCAGACAATGATGCAGTTTAAACGTTTAACTCGAGTCTGCAGCTGAACTACTTGCACTAAAATCAGTTAAAATACCTCGTAAGTGTTGGTTCAAGTTGATTTTCTCTTACACAATAATCAGATATAGAGTCATTCTCCCTTTCTGTAATCCTGATTTTATCCGTCTCTGTTCACTGGGAAGTTTTAGTTTTTTTATTTATTTGGTGTGAAATTACACCAAATCACAAATTAGCTTGCAGTTATTAGCTTTCAGTTTAGCTTATAAGTGGAAATAAATGCTTAATTCCTGCTACCAATCAGGAATTAAACAGGAAATGCTCCTTCAGCGCAGCCTTAAACTCAACGAACTTGTTGGATTCAGACGTTTTCAAACTTCCAGTGTTTGTTTCTAATCTGTAGTTTTGCACGTAAACTTTGGAAAAAAGATCAAATGTTTTTTAAAAAAGTAAATAGTCTGTTTTATTTGAAACAGAATAAAAATGACAATTATATAAAAAGTAATTGATAGGATTACAGTGAAGAATAGAATAATGTTTATTGTCCCTCAATGGGGAATTTCAGGTGAAAAATATAGGGCTGAAATTATTAATCGTGATTAATCAATTATTGAAACTTAAACTAATTTAATGAATCATTTAACTGGCTGTTTTTCTTTAGTAGACTCAGAAGAAGGCAATTTTCCAGAACAACGCTCCTAGAGCAACAATTACGCCAAATATGTGCAAATATACATTTTGCATTTGAGATTAAAAAAAGACGAAAACCTTCCTTGCCTATAAACTTGTCCCACCTTCAACTCCTCAATTGGCACTTTTAGCTGCACCTGGTTCAAATCCTGCAAAAACTCCTATTGAGCACCTTTTGCTCTCCAATTATTAACTGATTAATCAAAATAAATAATCAATTAATCAATAAATGATCAAGCCTACTCTAAAGGAATACTAGTTATTGCATTTTAGGCAATAAACTGCCTATTTTCTTATTTAAAAAAAAAAATTATTTGCATCTTTCAATGAATTTGTAATATTAAAAAGGTTTAAGTAGTTCAATGTAAAATCTGCAGAATGTGCCATTTTTTTTTTTTATCAGATTAATCGTCTCAATAATCGATTAATCGTTCAAACAATCAAACAGTAAAATAGTTGATTGTTGCAGCTCTACCGAAACTATAAAAACATAAAGTAAGAATAGTAAACAGTAGAGTAAGGGCGAATTTACAGCCAAATAAAAACATACAACTATTAAACAGACCGTATTTAAGCAACCATTCCTCTGGTTAGCTGCTAATCCAGATTAATCTAAACCTGTTTTAAATGTGACGCCAAACTCCCATTTGACTTTTCCACACTTTTATTATCTGACTTCTGGCTTCTTTAAAATGATTTCTGACGCTAGAAAACATTTTTGCAGGATTTCAAAGTGAATCTGTTTGGCGTTGAAGCAGCTGTGTTTGTTTGTTGCGGTGGAAGCGCCTCTTTTCAGCTGTTTGATTAAAGGCTCTTCTTTGAAGTGCTGTAAAGGATTTGTATGTTTTGTGTTCCCAGTGTTGTGTATTCATACATTAAGGCCACGAAGCGGCTCAGTGTGTCTGCGTAACGCCACCATCAGTTGTTCTCTCAGTCCGCTGGAACGAACGGGGCTAAAGGCTCGACGTAATGCGTCTGTGCATGCTTGTCTACTGACATTTAGGCTAATCTTTTAACTACATGTGCTGCATTCATGATTAATGAGATTAAGCCCTTCGCTGTCTGAACTTGGTCCGTTTGGTTTGCACTTGTTTGAATCTCAGTCTCGATGAAAAATGGTCTCTACGAAATAAAATAAAAATGCACCCTCTCATGTTTGTATGTTATCTTATAGCTTTCACGGTTTCCTGCACAGGTTTATTTAAAAAAAGAAAAAAAAAAGTCAAAGCGTCACGTAGAAGACATGGTTGCTGTTTGTAGTCTTGTTTAATGTCCGCATTGTAAACTTCATGCTTTGAAATCTTGGTAACTTCCAACTAGGCCTGTCGCGATAACCAATAAATCAGTTAACTGCATAATAAATTAAAACAAACTCAGTAATTTCCATTTGCATGATTTATCGTTTTCTCTTTTCTATATACACGTTTTTGAACTTCCTTAGCTGGGCATTTTGGAAAAATTAGCCATTCGCTGTTGCCAGTTCTACTACAAGGGCTGAAACAATTAATTGGATTCATTGTGATTAATCGATTAATCGATTACTACATTAGTTGATGATTATTTAAATAACTAATTAATTGTCAACTAGTTATATACAGACTCAAAAAAGGCAGTTTGAACATAAGAACACAATATTCAGAGCAGTAATTAAGACAAAACTGTACAAAAACTGTACATTTTGCATTTAAGGTGAAAAAAGGTTTTAGCTCTGCCCGGTTTAAATCATGTAAAACTAACAAAACTCTTATTAATCAAAAAATAATCACTAGGTCAGTCGCACACTGTACTGATGTTAAGGTCTGAACTTTTCTCACGTTGATGTTAGAAGGATTACTTTAGCTGCTGATGTATCTTTTGCTACAAATGATCAAGCGTTCATTAAAGCAATGCTGTTTTTGCATTTTAGGTGTGATGATGTGTTTTTATTTCAAAAGGTAATTGAATTATGTGTTTATTTGCTATTTTAAACGGATTATTAATATTTTTTTAAAGCAAACTTAAGCGGTTAAATAAAAAATATTAATCAATTAACCATCAGAATAACTGATCGATTACTAAATCAATTAGTTGTCGCCTTTAGATCATTGCCAGGCAGGGTGGAGCTTTAAGGAGAAAACAAAAACTAAGAGAAAACATAAAGTTAAGAGTTGAAATAATACAAATATCAAACCGCAGAATCTCCTGTTGGGACAAAATATCTGTTATGTGTTTATTTTTCAAGCTAATGCATGACTTTCAGTTTATGACATCTTCTGGGAGTCTGTGTCAGCAAGTGCCGGATCTAACGTGACTTGAATCAATAGCAACAAAATTGTCCTAATCGGGACATTTCTAGTTTATTTCCTAGTTTGCCATTTGTTGCTGTTTGAGTTTCAGGTACAGTTCTCACAGTCTAAATAAGTGTCTCTTTGTTCTTTAGCAGCCCTGCTGACTAAATATTAGCCTCCAAGTTTGCTTTACCTTCACCTTTACTGCAGAAACACATTCATCTCCTCTGGAAGAATCACACTCAACCCATTGATCACCTCTTATCTGGTAAATAAAGCGTTCAGAAGAGACTGTGACTCAACTGACGTTCTGTGTTTCTACAATTGTCGTCGTTTTACACAAACAGCCATTTATTGACATATACTGCCTTTAGCATATGGTGATGATAATATCATACATTAAGGGGAGCAAAACTACACTAATTTGTGTTAATTTATGAGACGCATCAGCTTCAGTTTAGTTCATTTTAGAGCATTAAATGTTTTTATTTCTGCCGTTTGTGAATGGATTCATGACAGCATATTTCTATTTTCTATAAAAGCTGTAAAATATTTACTCAAATGTACTTCCAAGAGACTTAATGAGTAAAGGTGTGTATTTCCCAACGCTGAGTTTTCTCAGCCACACGTTTAAGGGCCGTTGAGTTGCAGAATAAATCCTGTTTCCACAAAGTAAGATTATAGGATCTTAGTAAATGGGAAAACATTTAAAGAAGTTTAGTTTTCATCAGTAATCTTGGATTTCGGTGCTGCCGAAGTTGCACAGATTTAAATATTGCTGGTAATATGCCTGTTGCAATAAGCAATAAATAATTTAATTGCATGATAAATTAAAACAAACTCAATAATTTCCCTTTTCTTGGTTTATCATATCCTCTTTTCTCTCTTTCTACCAAAAATAATTTTGTTTGTAGAGACTCTATTCTGTATTCGGTTGGTTGTTTCTGTTGTTTTGTTTATTTATCTTATATATTTAAAATGTCTTCAAAATTCAAGTTTTAAATGTTCGTTAGAATTTCATGTTTGTTGACATCTGAGAATGTGGTTTTTGCATTATTACTATCACTTGAAAATAGTCTTAAAAAAAACAATATTATCGTTTATTGCAATAAATTCTGGGTCAATTTATCATCCAGTAAAGCTTATTATGACAGGCCGAAGTACCAATATCATTTTTGTGCCGATGTTAAAAGGTCCGTCACCGATTTTCAAAAATACTATAGCGGTTCTGGCTGATGACTGATATTTACTGCTAATGTGACATTACATTAAATTTTGATCAGAATCATAAATAGTCATCAAATCTATCAGTTAATCCATTTATTAAGGTTCAAAATCAATTCTAAACAGGTGGATTTTTTTGCCTTGATTTAAACTAACTCAGTTTTTCAACTGTTTTGCAGTTTTCTGGAAGTTTGTTCCAGATTTGTGGTGCGTAGAAGCTGAATGCTGCAAGATGGGAATTATCATTGGTTGCTAATATTAGCTTAGTTTTACTTATTGGACCAATACTGATTCATTACAAAATGACTTTTTCTTTTTTTTTCAGCCGTATCAGTATTTACTTTAGCGTTGTTTTTATTTTGTCAGTGTCACTCAGCCACTCCTTTCCTTCACCGCTCCATTCTTCCCTTTCTTTGTTTTACATTTTGTTTATGAACTCTGTTTGTACAGTAGGTTTATGTCCTGCTTTCTTCCCAGACATTTTGTTGCCACAGGAGCTCCACTGTAATCACAGCTGTAAGCTTTGTTGTTCGGAGCGCCAAAGTTCATTCCACAAAAATGTGAAGCGGCTTTGGGAGCCGAGGGACTGTCAAGCTGCGGTCTCGGACTGTATCTGTGCTACTGACGCTGCACATTGTCGGTGATGTTGAAATGCTGTGTTGGGAAACGTCGCAGAGCGACACATTCGCTGTTATTATTGGCTACATCGAGTAAACAATAATGCAGATTTTTTTCCCACTAAATTAACGTCATTCTTGGCTTAAAGGTTCTTTAGAACTGGAGTCATTTAACAAGTGGTCCAAAAGAGAAAATTGAGTATGAGAAAATTCTATATTTTCATGAATTTCTTCCTGCTTCCAATTTCTATAAAAACCTAATGATACAAAATTAATGTTGGGCTTTTCACATTGTTTTATATAAATTTTGACATTAGTTTAATAATCCCAACAAGAAAAATCTGGCATTTGATTTGTTTTCTGTCTGTGGTGCTGCAGCTTGGTTAGCATTCAGATGCTAATTTAGGCTATCAATCAATCAATTAATCAATCAATCAAATTTTATTTGTATAGCACATTTCAGCAGCAAGGCATTTCAAAGTGCTTTACATCATAACAAACATAAAAACACAAAGTCATGTAACATAGAATAAACAATCAAAACATTAATTTAGACGGCCGTCAAATTTATAACTTATCCATTTATCTAAATGTTTTACTTGGTGCGGATCCTGATCTTTGACTTCCAGTCGTTTGATTTTAGACTGTCTACTGGCTAATTTTTACTGATCCCTTTCCCGTCACGTCACGGAATTTAAGCGCCTGTTTTTCGCCGGACTCCGCCGCCGGCTAACTCCTATTAGCATCACTTGGACACAACAATAGTCAATAATCAAAACGTTTTATGAAGCGGAAATTAACCCAGTGGGCCAACAGTAGCGGGTTTGTCATATGTCGGTGTTGATCATGGTGACCGCTTGTGCATCAGCTTTACGGTCGTACCAGAAACGATAATATAAAGGTTCCGACTTGGGACTTTATGCAAAAAAAACATAATAATAAATTAATGAGTGTGGTAAAACAAAAATATTAGTATTAATTCCCTTTGTCACTTAATGCTGATTGCATGTTCTAGAGCCTATACACTCCAGTCAACGATTAATTGATTAATAAAATAGTTGTTTAGTTTAATCACGATTAATCCGGTTAATCGGTTCAGCTGTAGTCGGTAATTATAAGCATTAGAAGGAACAACTGTTGGTTTTTGGTTTCCTGCATGTTTTTGTCTTATAGCTTAAGTCTTTGTTGCTGTAAAAGGGATTGTGTGGAGCTGTTTCCACTCAGTATGTTGCTGGATAATCTGGGATACCTTGGTGAGAATCCTGGTGTTCCTCTGAGATCAGAAGAGTTTTACAGGCAGCCATTTATCTTTGCATTCGTGCACACAAGTGAAGTGTGTGTGTGTGTGTGCAGAGTTCAGGCTGCTATTTAATGCCGTGGAAGTGTGTTTTGTCCCTTGCCCAGGCCCCTTCAGCCAGGAGCTAAATTCCAGACGAGCGAACAAAGGAGGCGGTCGTGCAGGGGATCGGGGGAGGTTTGGGGCACAGCGGCAGGGACCCGAGAAAGACGAGATATAGAGCAGAACCAGAGACAACGGGCTCTGTTTGTCAGTGTTAGGCCTAATAAACACAGAGCAACACACCCTCTCCTGTGTCTTTTTATGTACTTGTAATGCCATTGTGCTGCGTATCTTTCCTTTGTGAGTGTCTCGGCATGACAATATTGTTCTTGCTTGACTCTTTGTTGTTCCTGTTCCAGTTTGAAAAGGAATAATTGGACAATAAAGACACACGACTGCTGACAAAGCACAAGAGGAAGGTTTTCCCACAAGCTCGTCTTCAAAGTAGCGCACAGACAGCAGGAAAGCAGGAGGAGGCTTCGGTTTTTCTCCTCTGCTTTGTATTTCTCTCTTGTTCAGGTATAAAAGATGCATCAGGATTTTAATTATGCGGCAGCATAAAACCAGATTAACCTTCAGGACTCCAGTTCCTGCAGAGCTATGAGTGACGAAAAGGACATGTTCATATTCTACATTCATTCTGGAAAATTTTAATAACACTGATACTAATTTAGACAAACCTACCACGATATAACTATTTCTTATCAATCGATGTCAATGATTATTGATTAGTTTATTGTTTTAAATATATGAAATACTGCCAAACAGATGGTGTGAGCGTTCCTGTGTTATCGATTGCTTTTTATTTATTTTTAAAAAGCAGTAATGAGCAATGATGGCATAGTTACTTTGAAAAAGTAACTTTAATTAGATTGCTAATTATTTGGTTGGGAAAGTAACTAAGTTACATTAAAAGTAACTTTTGAGTTACTTTCAGCAGCTGCTAACAACAATGCTCCTCCACCTGTGAAAATTGACAATACTTAATTGCAAGTTAGTTTACAATTGTAACATCAACAATGTGAGATTGTTTAATGGTTACAACAGTATAAAAAAAAAAACTTTAATAATTTTTGCGTGTCCCAGTATTGTCTGGAAAACTATAAATAGGATTTTATCACCTTAAAATTCATCCAGAAATTAGTCTCAACAGGAAAATTACCCATCATTTAGCTAAGTCATGTTGTAAACAACTAAAAAATCATTCAGCTGAACCTTCCTCAGGTTCCTTTCTTTCGCCTTTTCTCTTCCTCTACTTCAAACTGTCGCGGTTTTACTTCACTCCTGAGAGGAGCGCAGCGCACAGCGGCGAGCGTCACAGCCAGACAGCCAGGAGCCAGAAATGTCGGGTTTTTTTTTAAAAAAAAAAGAAAAGTAAATTTTAACGTTTCATGACATTTTTATTAATTTCAAACTGTGATTATGGTTAATATAAGTGTACAAATTTGGGCTATATATATATTTCATGTGACTTGCATTGTTTTAGCATTTGTTTGGTAAAACTCTTTTATTTTGTTGTCGCAGTGCTCCTCCATCAAAACATGGATTAGGATTTCTAGACTTGTGCTGCTCATGATGACATTTTGGAGTTTTTTTAAAACTCTTTCTCGACTTTTGGTCATAATTTACGTTGAGGCCTTCCACGTTTGGACAATTATTCGCTTTGTCTCTGGATGCTCGGCAGATTTTTGCCCTTTTATACTTGTGGACTGTTGTGACGAGTAACCGTGGCAACGAGGAATTATTTTTACAACCGGGAGCAGCTGATTAGCATCTCAAAAGCTCAAATAAAACCTGAATTGCAATCGGAGAAGTTGAAAAGGAGACTTCATGGAAGCAGCTTTTATTAGTTATCTCCGATCATATCCCGACTCCAGCTTCTCCCAGCCCAACTTTCCAACCGTATGGCCAGAGGTTGGTTACAGAAGCACTGATTTTAAGGAAAAAGAGTAAATTGTCCTCGTCCTGAATGAGGCATTCGACAGCAGCTTTTTTCCCCTCGCATTACTTTCTCGCAGCAGCATGAACTGAGCATTGATCGGATCAATACCAGTGAGTCAACAGTTTCCTGGCCGCTTGCTAAGCTTCCGTTCCTGCGTCAGAAACCATTCCCAGTTCCTTATTTCACCTCTAGATCTCCTCCAAGTCTTTAAGCAGCGACCCACAGATTAGATTTCATACCTAATGGTCGGAGAATGTGAGAAAGAAGAAGTGAAAACGCAGCAGAGGTAAACGAGTGGAGAGGAAGAGGGGTGATAGCGGAGCCATCCCAGTCGATAATTCTCCTTAAAGCTCACATGAGCAGCTGATGCACCGTGCACTTAATTCAATTACACTCGTTCCCTGTGGACGTGGGTCTGTGTTTACAGCGGCGACCCGTATCAATCTGAAGGCTCTGAGAAGAAAGGAGAATGGAGGGACGACGCAATAAACGTGTGGAGGAGGAGGGTTTCATCCCTCACTGGGCTTTTGTTGTAACCAAAATAACAGCTGATCTCTTTTCATCCATCCATCCATCCATCCATCCATCCATCCAACCAGCTTCTTTAAATAATCCCTCGACTCACTTCACTGTATTCTTTACTGTGTTTCCAATAAATCACAATATTAACTGTCTTTTCTACAAATAAATAAATCATAAACTCCTAAATTGTGAAAACTGATAGTAGAGGGGGAAACTACAGCTCTAGACTTTGACTGGCCGTCTGCCAGTTCGATTCCCGGTCAAACTGCCGTTGGGCAAGACACGCCCCCTGATGATGTCATCAGCCTTTGAGCGCGTACTAAAGAGGAAAACGGCTGCGTATGCAGAGTAAGAGGGGATGTATCAGTGTCAGGGTTGTTTTATTGATCACGAAGCAGCAGATAAGCATCCAGCTTGATTAAAGTGAAACAAAACCTGCAGAGAAATTAGTCACTTTAGACTTTGTGATGTTTTCTTTTACAGTTTGATAATAAACATCTCACAGTAAACTTTTTATTTAAGGCTTTGTTGTTTATTAATGGTTTCTTGTTTTCCTTCCAGCTGTTTCGAGAGGTACGCATCATGAAAACCCTGAACCATCCCAACATAGGTGGGTTTCTCTTCCAAAACCGATTACGTTTCCATAGCAACGGTGATCTTAACCTCTCGTGCTCTTGGTGTTGCAGTCCAGCTGTTCGAGGTGATTGAGACGGAGAAGACTCTTTACCTCGTCATGGAGTACGCCAGCGGAGGTGAGCGGACGCTCCACAGTCGCCAACTATTGAATTAGATTGATCACTTCTCGGCTCTAAAGTCCAATTTGCTAATTAATTGAAGCCGGAAACTCAATTTTCTTTAGAGAAAACTCGCCTGTGGGAATAAAATAATGGCTTTGCTGTTACATTTTCTCTGTTGTCTTCTGATTGGTGAACTGGCCTGGTTTAGGAGCCTTGCTGTTCTTTGAAAATGCTTTAATTTCATTTTCAAGCTTTGGAAATTGTTTGATTTCTGTACAAAGTCACTGATATTTAACAAGAGATCCGCCTGGCAAAAACCAGATTACATTTGTCTTAATATGCTAAATTGAATGAGGGTGCACTTTCTTTTTTCTCCACAATGACAGCTGGAATGTTTTGTTTTTGATTTTTCTGCAGGCGAAGTGTTCGACTACCTCGTGGCTCATGGCAGAATGAAAGAGAAAGAGGCCAGAGCCAAATTCAGACAGGTCAGTCAAACGGCAAACCGTGGTCTGCGTCTGTTTCCTGGCTGGTAACAGCAGAGCTAAACTCGGAAAACAAACAGGAGTTTTCTGCATTTATAAGTCTGGATAACAGAAGATTCAGTGTGGAAAAAGTTTTGATTTTTGCAGACTTTGAGGCTGGACAGCCTCCTTACCATCACCCTAATCTTTAGCTCTGATCAGATTTAAGTCAGGACTTCTGACTTAGTAACATTAACATTACTACTTCCTATCAAAATAATAAACTGTTACTATAGTTTTTTTTTTTTGATTTGGACGTTTTTAAACTCCAAATTTGTTGATGTTTTAAATTGTGAGAATATTTTAAACGAGAATCAGTTATATTAGCAAAGCTTCTGCAAACAAGTAAGAAATTTTACTTTGACTCCACTTTGCTCTCAATGAAGACATTTAAAAGAGAAATATATATTTTTTTAATATTTGACTCTTTTTCTTTCTTGGAAACTTATTTTTAATCAACTGAAAAGAGTCGAGGAAAATTATATTTTGATCTGGAAAATCTGCAGCAATCCTGTGATATTGAACTAAAATCAAAACTGGAGCTTCTTGGTTTTACTTTAATTGTTTTGAAGTTACTTTTTATTGATTTATTAATGCCAAATGAGCCTCTTGTTTGCTCTGTTTCTCCTCAGATTGTTTCTGCTGTTCACTACTGTCACCAGAAGAATATTGTTCACAGAGACTTGAAGGTCAGTTTAATGTCTTTCGTGATATTTTAGCTGATGTGTGACGGTAATTGGGATTTTGTATATATATGTTTTTACTTGCTACGTTGATCATAGTCAATAAGCAGAAGTAAGAAATAATTCCTGCAGGAAATTGAAAATTTTCAATAAACTCATAACGATACATTATTTTGAAAAAGCTCAGCAATTTGTTGATTTTGTGTTCATTTCCGAGTTTGTGGAATTGTGAAAAACCTGAGGGACTAATTGATGTAATCTGGCATTAAACAGGTAAAAACTGCTTTGACTTGATTGATAAAATAATATTTAAGCACACAGCTGCAGGCTTCATGTGTCTCTCCAGAATCTAGAGGGCCACATACATAGTTATGGCGAGACGGATCTGGCTTCCAGGCCAAATGTTAGAAATATTTGCAAGAAATTTTGCGATATTTGAGCTTATGCATGACGGTAATTGTGACTTTTTTTGTACTCGCTATATTGACCACAGTCAATATGACTGCCTCGGTCTTTATTGGCATAAAGGAAGGCGCGGGTAGCAGAAGTAAGAAAGTTTCTGCAATTGTGGAATCGCAAAATACCGGAGGGTCTGATTGATGTAATCTGACAGCATACAGATAAAAACTGCTTTAATTTGACTGATAGAATAATATTTAGGCATGCAGCTGTTTTCTTGAAGGCTTTATTTATGTCTCTCTCTGGAGTCTAGAGGGCCACGTAAAGCGTTATGGTGGGCCGGATTTGGCCTCCTGGCCTTGAGTGTGACACATGTTCTCTACGTTAACAAAAGCTAACAAAGTGACTATTGGGACGTTCCGTCTCTGTTGGGTCCTGCAGGCGGAGAACCTGCTGCTCGATGCCGACTCCAACATTAAAATCGCCGACTTCGGCTTCAGCAACGAGTTCACTGAAGGCAACAAGCTGGACACCTTCTGCGGGTCGCCGCCGTACGCCGCGCCGGAGCTTTTCCAGGGAAAGAAGTACGACGGCCCAGAGGTGGACATCTGGAGCCTGGGCGTTATCCTGTACACGCTGGTCAGCGGGTCGCTGCCGTTCGACGGCCAGAACCTAAAGGTACGCCCAAACGTTGTCTAAATCTAGAGGGGAAACGTCTAAATTCATGGAGTCTCATATGTTTGCGTGTTTATGCTCAGGAACTTCGGGAGCGGGTTTTACGAGGGAAGTACCGCGTTCCCTTCTACATGTCCACAGACTGTGAGGGAATCCTGCGCCGCTTCCTGGTCCTGAACCCCGCCAAGCGCTGCTCCCTGGAGGTAAACAGGAAACTATGATCAGCCAATCAAGTTTATTTGTGTAGCACATTTCAGAAGCAAGGCAGTTCCAAGTGCTTATCATAAAAACATAAAAATGCAAAGTCACAGAACACACAGTCAACAACTGAAGCATCACAATCAATTTGAAGCAAATTGGTCCACGAAGAGAGAGGGGTGCACATACTTTAGCTTTCAGTTTTATTATGGGCCATTTTAGCATCATTAATGTTCTCAAAGGGCAGCATTGTTTAACATTTATGGCTGTCAACATTAACGCGTTAAAATTTTAAAATTTTTATTATATTTGAGATTATCTATAACAGGAGTTGTGACTTTTCTTCCCTCACTATGTTGATCAGTCAATATGACTGCATCAGCCTTACTTGGCATAAAGTAAGATTGAGGTAGCAGAAGTAAGAAATGCTGCCCTCTGCAGGTCGGAGTCAGTCATATGAACCCAGAGTCTCTGCTGTCGTTCAGTAGGAAATAAATGAAGAGTTTCTAAATTAAAGTTTAAAACAAAATGGCTTCCTTTAAACCTTCCTGAATATAAAAACTTGGAAACCTGAGAATCTTCAGACATGTTTGGTTTGAGACAATAAAAGATTTTGTGAAAATGTGCATTCAGTGGCGGTTGTTGATATGGGCGGTTGCCCAAGGCGTCATCAGAAAGGGGCGGGGCACCCAAGAACTATAAAATAATATTTATCTGTCAGTTGTATCCAAACAAGTTTGCTACTGCTTGTACACATATTTGTTGGAGCAAATTTCCCTTAGTTGTTGTTCGGTACTGGGAGACTACATTACCTGCTTTCTGCTGCAAAAAAAAACAGATAATTGTTTGCATTTCAATTGGTTAGAGTGACATAGAAGGAGGGGCTTATTCTTTTTTAGTAAAACCCTTTTTCTCTGTCTGGCCATCAGCAAATAATGAAAGATAAGTGGATTAACGTTGGTTACGAAGGCGCCGAGCTGAAGCCCCACGTTGAACCCGAGGAGGATTTCAGCGACAGCGGCCGCATCGGTGAGTTTTATTTTTATTAGCCTTGCAAGGTGATAAAATGGGCTTTTGCACAGCCAGGTTGTTTTTAATGCTTAAACCTTGTTTGAAGGTTTAAGCATTCTAATGTTTTTGATTAGAAAGCAGCTGAGAAACAAGGAAATTAAAGAAATTTTGAAACAGAAAGTGAGGAGTTGACCTGAAACCAAGAAGGAGTCTCAAGTTTGATTTGAAGTTTTGATTTTCATCCTTCACTTTGCTTTTCTTTGCTGACTGAGAGACTTTGGCTGCAGCTTTAAACAAAAAAGTGCATCTTCAGAGATTAATTTGTTTCTGATTTCTTGCAGATGTGATCGTAGGGATGGGATTCGACAGAGAGGAGGTTCGAGAGTCTCTGGTTAAACATAAATACAACGAGATCACTGCCATGTACCTGCTGCTGGGACGCAAGACAGAGGTGAAATAGATACATGAATAAATCTTGAAATAAATAAATGAAGCATATTGACAAAAGCCATAAAATAGTATTATTTATTAATACTTATTTTGTTTTTATTTCATGGAGACATTTATTAGTTTCCATATTTATTAGTTATTAATTAAGAGCAATGAATAAATTCAACAAAATCAAAATATTTTTTGTGTAAAATTTTTCTGCCACAAAGTTTTTACACCTCTTCCTCAGGTGGCCAATAAATAATGTGCAACATAATGCAGTTGATCTCTAATTATTGAGGAGACAATGTGTAGAAATGCCAATATTCTTCATTTTATTATTTTATTTACTCAAAAATGATTGGAAATAATTTGAATTAGAAGAGAGACCCTATCGCTCATCTTCTGCATCTAGAAATGTGGCTTTGCCGCCCTTAAAGGCAGCGTTTCTATGGTTTCTTTGCCTTTCAGACGGACGGTACCGAGTCTCGGTCGGCCAGCAGCCTGAGTCTCGCTCGCGTCCGCCCCAGCGCCATCACCAACGGGATGAGCAAACACTCCACCTCCTCCTCCTCCTCTGGCGCTCAGTCTTCCTCCTCCAGTCACAAGCCTCAGCGAAGCGCCTCGACGTACCACCGCCAGAGACGACACTCCGACTTCTGTAAGTTCAACATTTTAGTTTCTTTAAGGCAGGCGTGTCAAACTCATTTTCATTTTGGTGACTTAAAGATCATGAATGTTTCAAAAACCCATTTATGAACTGTCTGCATTTGATGAGCACTTCTTAAAATTTAATATTGAATATCTTGTTACATTGATCAGTCCCCAAATTTTTGTAATTTGTTTCACAGTCAAAAACAATGTGTGATTGTGGTAATAATAAAAAAAATATTCTCAAAACATTTTGTGACATTTGAACTGAAATTGTGGTTCGTTTTTACTTGTCTTGTTGGTCGCAGTCAATATGGCTGCCTCGGTCTTACTTGATGTCAAGTAAGACCGAGGCAGCAGAAGTCAGAAATACTGCCACCTGCAGGTTGGAGTTGGTCATTTAAGCACAATGTTTGTGTAAAATTTGTAATAAACTCACGATTTTTGCCACGATCGCAAAAAAAGCACTGATTGTTACAATTTGGCCCCATTTAGATAAAAACTGTTTCTATTTGATTGATGCAATAATATTTAAGGACTATTTAAGTGAAGCGTTTATTTACACGTCTCTCTGGAGGACAGAGTTATGGCGTGCCGGATTTGAGTTTGAATGTGTTTTAAGGTGATATTTGTAGGTAAACTGTTTCGGTTTTCGTCCGTTAGGTGGTCCAGCTGCTCCGGGGTCGGCTCACCCCAAACGAAGCCCCAGCGGCGTGGGCGAGGCCGCGGCCCTCAGAGAAGAGCGGCTCTCCGTACGCAAGCCGAGCGGCTCCACTGTGGGCTCCCGTAGCATCCCGACCCCGTCCAGTCCCATGGTTAGCTCCGCCCACAACCCAAATAAAGCAGAGATCCCCGACAGACGCAAGGAGGTCAATTCGACTGTGGTAAGGCCTCATAATTCAGTTTTCTCAGATTACAGCAGACCAACAGAGAAAAAAACCTATTTTAGGGCAGATTAACTAATTTGGAGGTTTATCAATTGAATATATATCAGGATATATTGCACAGCATTACTCTAGAAAGCAGCAGCCTGCAGACTCTCAGATATACTCAAAGGAGATATTTCCTGGCTTTGATTAACTGGATTAATCGGATTAAATGATTTGTTATAAAAACCACATGAGCGGATGGGTGAATTTCTTTAGGTATCTGAAAAGATACATCCTGATAAGCTCTGCTGATCTCATCAATGTCCATTAGAACTAGAGCTGAAATGATTAAGCGTGATTAATTGATTATTGAACTAATTGTCAACCAATTTAGTAACTTATTAATCGCTAACTGGAGCATATAGACTCCAGTTAAATAAAACCATTTGCTGAGAAAACAACACAATCAGAGCAGTAAGTAAACCAAAACTGCACAAAGATAAGATAAAAAAAAACCTTAGGCTTTATTTTTAATCTTAGCTTTACCTTGTTCATATTCTGTTAAAATAAAATCCCCCATTAAGCTTCTGTTTTGCCACCCAGTTATCACAGGTCTGATGTTTGTCCTGCTAAACATTTCTGCTTCAGTGAAAAAATGAAAAATCTTATTAATTGATTAATCGTCAGGGAGATTGATTACTGAAATAATCGTTAGTTATTGCCAGACCTGACAGGTTCATATTGTTTGTACTTTCTTCCAGAATAACATCCCTGCCAGTGCCATGACTCGCAGGAACACGTACGTGTGTACGGACCGATCCGGCGCCGACAGACCATCTCTGCTGCAAAACGGCAAAGAAAACAGGTAAAACCTTCGGCCTCCCGGTGCATTCACCGATTCTCTCTGGGTACTCCAGCTTCCTCCTGCTGTTCAAACATTCAGTGGGTTCTGTGAGACTCCGTTTTCATCGTGGATTCCATTTTGTTAAACTCTGTTTGCGTTTTCTGGCCATTTTCCAACCATTTAGCTCATGGGAGTCCAAAGTATGGCGCAGGGGCTGTTTGTGGCCCTTGGGCTGATTTTGTGCGGCACTGCAATTAGTCACAAATTTGACCTGTCCAGTACACGTTTGATCCTGATGGAGAGTTTTTACTTGTCCTGAAGGTAAAAAACATTAACAACATAATTTTCTTACAATGAAAAAATTTTAAGTTCAGCACAAAGTGTCTGTATTTTTATAAACAAGCTTTTATAATAAGTAGAACCGTATTGACCCAAACTTTTACTGAAAAGCCGACTTTGCGGCACCCAAATCAGCTTTTAACACATTAATTAAACTTGTCTAAATACTAGCAGGAGTTTTGACCCACGTCCTGTTCTTATTCTGAGAATAAATTTGTTCAATCTGAATTCCTAAATAAAAATTTTAATTTGAAGCACTGTACTTTTTTAAAACTTTTATTCTGTCCACTTTCTGTCTTCAGAGCTTAAATTTCTGACTTGTTGAACTAATAAAGGATTAACTTATCTTATGTTAATTGATTACAGACTCTGCAATTAATTCAGTTAAAAACTTTAATTCAGTCGATTCGCTATGATAATGTGACAGAGTTCACCTAATTGTATTTATAGCTCATATTTTTAGCTGAATATTGCTGCAATACTGAGTGAATTTTGAAAGTTTAGGTGTGAGATTAGTGTTTATAAGTCATATTTAGAGGAGGATAATCTTCCTCCCATGTCTCTTTCTGATAGCAGTGGGAGGAATGGAAGATCACTTTAAGCCAATAAGAGAACCTGTTTGAGGTTTTTCTTTCTGTCTTCCTCCTCCACTTGCTGCTGGATCCGGGTATTGCAGAGGCAGCCTTTTTGTCTTGGTTTTACCGGCTGATGTTGGAGGAAGTGTGACAGAAAGAGGAAATGTGAAGGGAAAGGAGTCGGATGTGTCCTAACGTGACCCTCCTGCTGCTCCAGAGACCTCGTCAATGCGACGTCGCGCCATCCATCACGCACCGCGCCGATCTCTAACACATCCTCAGTGGCACATTTAGATCGGAGACAGATACTTTCAGAGCTAAAAATGTTCGTCTTTATTTGTGCAGTGGAAGAAAAGATATTATTTACAATAAAAACTGTGCAAATGACAGCAGAAATACTGATGATTAATCAGATAAAAACATTCCCACATCCTGCATTCAGTTATCCTCTGTTTTATACAACATTAAAAAAATAAAAGTAATTCAATTCAATATTTTATTGCCTAAAATTCAACAGCAGCATTCCTTTACTGAACCGTTGGTCATTTGCAGCAAAGGATGCATCAGCTGTCACAATAACAAATTTTGCTGGACGGTAAATTGCCCAACAAGTTTTTATAATAAACAATAATATTGTTTTGGGAGCATTTTGAAGCAATGGCAAAGCATTCTCAAAGATGTTATGCCAATAAACATCCTTCAATTCTAATGAGCATTTAACACTGAAACTTTAAAACATTTAAAGATACAAAACAAATAAACAAAACAACTAAATGACATCTCTGTAAACAAAACTATCTTTCAGAAAAATGGATAGTTGAGTCTGAAAACTTCTGCAGTTTTTGGTAGAAAAATGGAGTGAAATGACTGAATTTGTTTAATTAATTGTGTGATTAATTAATTTAATTTGACAGGCCTGTCATTTGCAGATAAAAAAATGTTTCCAATGTCAACATGTGAAAAGCTTTGACCTTTCTGCTTGACTTCACATTAATACAGTGTTGGGTTGATCTGCACATTATTTTTGGGATTAACAGTTTAATAATTGGATAAAAAAAAAAGGTGCTTAATAGGAAATTATTTTAACAGAATTGGGTAGAAGATATTTACAGACAAAGAAGATTTTCCTTCTTATCTGAACATGTACTTTCAACAAATGGTTGTTTTTTGAGTCTGTGGACACCAGTTTCTGTTATTATTTTTAATTATTTCAGGAAATAATTAATCACGATTAATCGTTTCATCCCTAACTGAAGAAGAAAAGTTTAGCTCTTTCTGCAGGACTAAACATGAATTTGGTGTAGGGCTGATCTGTAATAACAAATATACATCCATATGTATATTTTTATTTGGAGTCTGTATACTTCAGTTAACAATTAACCAATTACTAAATTAGTTGATTTTTTCACTAAATGATTAATCACGATTAATCGTTTCAGCCCTAACTCAACTCTATGAAGTCAGCAGGGCTTTCCAGAACATTTCTGCGCGGTTGTAGCTACAAAAAGGAATTTATCCATCAACCCATGTGGTTTTCATGACGGCTCAGAGTGATTCCTGTCCGCCTTGGTTCTCTTCATATGCCAGCTCCATGTGTTTCTCATTGCCTCACATATGTCTCAGGCTTTTTGTTGCGGCTGTTTAGAGTACAACTAAGCACAACTGAAGGGCAGATTTGGACTCAAAGAAGAGGGAAGGTCAGATTTATGCCTCATGTGATGTCACCAGATGAAGTGAAACTTTTACTCTTTAGAAAGGATAAACTTCATCACCATTCAGCTTTAATTTTCATCAAAACAGACAAACAAGCTGGAAAACTAGCAGTTGCTATAAGTTAGAAATTTGATCAACTTTCAGTTTAGAAGTTGATGCGTCTCCTTTAAACCAGCCGCCCTGCTAGTTTTCTGCAGCTTTATTTGTCCTTTGTGCTTGTTGGTCATCACCAGCCGACGTTTCATTGACGTTAAACGATTTTGCTGTGCAGCGGCTGCTCTTATCGTTAGCTCGTCTAATGGGTCTGCCCCGCTTGCACTGTGTGTGAGGGTGTTATCTAGAGCGTTATGAAAAGCAGCCTGAGGCCACCAATGAGCCACGGAGTGTGTGTGTGTGCGCGCGCGTGTGTGTGTGTGTGTGATAAGGTGTTGACTGACAGGACGGAAATTAGATGTGAATAAACGATGGGATGCAGGGGCTCTAAAGAAAGAAATTAGGAAGATTACGTTTTCTACAAATCTTGTCTTTCATCATTAATAATATTAATTTTTATTTACTTCTCTTTTAACCACACAGTCAGACTTAATTAGCTCTGCCTTTATGTTGACGCGTTCTGTGTATGTTCACGCCTATCTGTATGTTTTGGGTTTTAACAAGCCTCTTAAAGTGACGACAGCTGCCTTTGTCAATGACTATTGCATATTTCATAACATTTAATTAAAATAGTTTGTATTTTTTCATATAAAACCACAAAACAGCCAAAAAAATGATTTCTATTAAATCTAGACTAAAACTCAGTTGCTTTTGAAACACGATGACTGGAACATTGACCAACATATTTGATGATTTTGACAAAATGTCATGTTTATTTCTTGTATGTGTAATGTTATACAGTCACCAGTTAATTGTAATGTTAATTAGTAACTGTATGATGCTTTTATGGTGTAAAGCATTTTGAACCGCCTTGTTGTTCCTCCTGCTCTTGTGTTTCTTGCAGCACCTTATCCCACCGCCTGCCGCCGGCCTCGCCCTCCTCCCACAGCATCGCCGGCGCCTCCGGCGTCTCGTCCGCCACGCCGTCATCCCGTCTCTCCAGAGGATCCACGGTGAGGAGCACTTTCCACGGGGGTCAGATCAGAGACCGCCGGCCTCCGTCTCACGCCCCGCCGGCGTCCCCGACGCTGTCTCACGACGCCAGCCCGCTGCCCCACGTCAGGAGCCGGGCCCCATCCAACCTGCTCAGCAAGATCACCTCCAAGCTGACCCGCAAGTAAGAGGACATGCTGAGGTTGAAAGTAGAAAACATTAGGTAGAGAGCATCTGGTTTTAGAGTCTCCCCTTCAGACCTGACGTCCACTGGAATGGACAAGATGTGTGTCTGGGTTTAAAAAATAGGGATTTCGTCATTTGAATGATTCTAGTTTCTTATTGACCAATATTGGTTATTGGCATCAGACAATACACTGCAAAACTACAAAACCGTACCAATTATATTTGGTCCAGTTTCTTGTGCAAATATTTTAGTTCACTGGAAATAAGACAAAACTAACTTTCAAGTAACTTCTCAGCAAGAAATAGGAGTTTGTTTTAAGTCTGGCGTCTTTCATTAGCAGGTCACAGCATGAAGTCATGCCGCTAACATCCAGCAACGTTTTACTCAGAAAAAATTCTCCTTTTTACTGCTGGAAATGAACCAAAAACAATTTATAGACCAATAAAATAGAAATAATTGGCTCAAGAAGTTAAATAAATGTAAACATTAAGGCAAATTTCATACTAATGTTGGTTCTGGTAGAAAAAAAATTAACTTGTTCAATGTATTGTTGTTCAGTTAAAGAAGAGAAAATTCATAATAATATGAATGAGTGAATAATGGTAATATAATTACCATTATATTACTGTATAATAGTAATTATATAGTAACATAAGAGTATATCACTGTATAATATTTAAGAGTATTAATAAATTACTGAAGTCAGTAATTCATTAATATTGATGAAAAATTACTAGTTCCATTGGAAGATGCCACTAAAACCATGGGAAAAATATCTGGTTATAAGTCAAACAATCTGCCATTGGAACAAGAACTTTTTCATCAATATATAGAAATTATTGACTTAAAATAAGCTGCTATTTCTTACTGAAAAGTTATTTTTGTTAGTTGTGTCTTATTTCAAATATACTACAGTATTAGCTTTAGAAATTAGACCAAAACTACTTGGTAAGATTTTGAGTTTTTGCAGTGTACGAGCATTAATCTGAAACTAGAAAAGAGGAGGAGGAAGTGCCTATTTACCATCAAAAATGTAAGTTTAAGTTCATGGCACCCCCATGAAATTTCTCTTGTAATTTTAAATACTTACAGTGATAGTATTTGAAGTTATTTTGAAAATATTTTTCATCATTAAATTTTAGGATTTTTTTGTCGAGCGTCCATCTCAGTGGACATCAGGACTGGAGTATTAGCCAATGTTTAATTATTTAGTGTTATTGTGTAAAGAAAAAGTTTTTTAAGCTTTTTACAGTTTGTTTGTGGTTTCAAAATTTATTTGTTTTATTTCACGTTTTATTTTTTATGTTTTTATGAGTATAAATGCTGACTTTCTTGAACTGCTTGTAATTTTTTTTACATTTTTTTTTATGCTGAAGCGGAGTAAAAATTAGTTGTGTTTTTTTCTCGGTTGATAAAAAATGAAGTCTGAAGGTGTTAAAATGAACTTTTTTCAGAATCTTTTATATTTTTAACAGTTTAATTTTGCTCATTATTTCTGCAGTAACAGCACTTTTTATTAGCTGAGTTTATTTATAAACCTCGACACAAAAGTCATACAGCTAACTTGCTGCCTCTTTCAGTCATTTCCTTACCAGTACTAACCTACCAGCCCTCCTTTAAACCAGAACAAGTAAAATCCTGCCCACATTAATGCAAGACCTGGGTCTAATAGTAGCACAGCAGATCTTAAATATGTAACCTGCTCAAATTCTCGATTCCATCTTGGTCTAAATGCAGAAAAATGTGCCAAGTTGGATGAATGAAGTATTAGGATTTAATAGTGTGTAAAAATATTGAATTTAAATCATCTTTACACCTGAAATGGTTTGAAAAATCCTAAAAATTTACTTTTCTTTGAGAGAAAAACATGTTTGTTTGTTTTTTCAAACAAGCAAATTTATTTTTGTAATTTCAATTTGCACAATTATACTGATATCCCATAGTTCATCTAAACTGTGACATGGATAGAATTCAATAAATATTTTATTTCTATCTTCTAGAAACAGTTTGACCCAGGTCTGCAGCTCAGATTGACTTATTGTATGTTTCTTATGGTCTGCTGTTCTTGGCTGCTTATTGTTGCTTTATCTGTTTGATTTCTTTAACAACTTTGGCCTTTTCTTACCAATCACACCTGCCAATCTTCTGCCCTTTCTTTGCATTTTGTATAAATTGTATTCTTCTACCTTTGCTTCCTACTCTGTCATTCTTTTATCCCTGTCACTTTGCTTTTCTCTCTTTCTTTCTGCCTCTAACCTCCCGTTCCTCTCATCTTCTCTTCCTCTTGCCTCGCAGGGTCACTCTTGACCCTTCTAAACGTCCGAGCTCAAACAAGTCCATGTCGGGCTGCACCCTCCCGCAGGGGACAAAAACAGTTAGTAAGTTTTCCTTTCCCATGTTTTCTGGCTGCATCTGTCTGTCTGCCTGCCCCACCCTCCAGTGCCTCCGTCGTCCTCCCTTCTCCCTCCATCAGCTGTCCGTCGCAGCTTGGGGTTCAGTGGTGCAAACCTTGACCTGAGGTAAAGCTGCTTTACATGCAGGAAGTGTAATCCCTGCTTTAGTTCAGCTAAAGCTAGTTCTGGGCGATTGAAGTATTTCCAATAATTGAAGATTTCATTTTTGGAAAATTAGGGTATTTTTGGGGGGGTTACCATAGTTTCCCAGGGCGGCCATCTTCTTTGACAAGCATAGGGGTGGGCGATATGGACTTATAATTTTACCACAATATTTTGCCTTAATATTGTGATAAGGACAAAAATGATGATGAAAAATAATTTATTACTTCCCTTTTTAGGTAAATGTATGACTGCATGGCGCCACAAACACAAATAATGTTTTTGGAAAAACATTCCCATTTGAAATCTGCTTCTTCCGGGCGCCACTTTCTTAAAGAAATGTGATTTATTTCACTAAACTGCAAAAATTAGCTGCATGTTTTCAAATTTACTGATATTTACTGATGCTCCAGCTTACAAACAGTGGAAAAAATAGTAAAAAATAACATTTACAATGTCAGTTTCTTACATTTTTTTTAACATCACGACTTTTAAAAATATATAATCAACAGTTATTGTGTGTAGTGTTGTGGTATTTCCAAGCTGTGTTGTCGCTTCTCAATGTCATTTATTCAGTCATGTTTCTTTATGTTGTTAATCTTTGGAAATGTTCATTAATCCCATTTTATTCACCTTTCTTGTGATGCATTGTTTCTGCATTGTTCTGCGTTCAAGGCACGCTCTGACTTTTCATTCCCGCTTTTTTCTGAGGGAACTTGATTTGTAGTTGGTTCTTCTTGTATAACAGCTTCACCTCAGAGGTGTTTGTCTATCTCTGTGTCTCCCTGTCTGTCTGCGTCTCCGATGGCTCGGCTTCATGCTGCGCTGAAATGCTGCTTGACCTGCAGCGCCGCCATCAGCTTACAAGAAAAAAACCTAGTACAGTAATGCTTTCTTTTTTTTTTTTACATGGGTTAGGCTTCCTTCTGACTAATGATGGATCAAAGTGTTGAGTCACAACAGACTTAAAGTTGATCAGGAGACAGAAACGACTGAACTGCTCTGGTCTGAGGCATCATGGCTTTAGATGTTGCCAGGAAAACCAGAGGGACGAGTACCAACTTACCAACTTACTGATGCAGAGAATTTGTGCTGTGATCTTTTTATGGTTTTCCCCCCTATTTTCTCAGTTTTTCCTGTATTTTTCTTATTGTTCATCATTTCCTTCATTTTTTTTAACCTAATTATCCTTTTTTATTTTTCCTTTTTTCCTAATACTCTTTTTCTTTTGTTTCCCTTTTTCCTCTTTATTTCTTTTGCTGTTTTCTTTTATTTTCCCCTTATTTCCCTTTTCCTTCCTTCCTTTCTTTGTCTCTTTCTTTCTTTCTTTTTTCTTCTTTTGCCCTTTTTTTCTTTTTTCCATTTTTTCTTGCGTTCCCTGTTTTTTCTCTTTTTCTTTTTAACATCATCTTGTTGTTCAACTAGATTATGAATCTAGTTGAAGCCACATTTTTTCCAAATGTGGTTTCATCTAGATTAAATATCTTTGCAGAGTTTTGGAGTGAACCAGGTCTGTTTGGTTCATAGTTCAGGTTTCAGCATATGGTGAATGTTCCCGTGTAGCTTGGTTAGTTGAAATTTTATGTAGAGATGGCGACTTCAAGCACTTTATCCACTCAAGGTGCATTATTTCCTTTATATATCGGTGCAATATTATGGACTGTCTCTTATTTCCACATGTATTTAGCATATAGAAAAGCTAATTTCAACTTCATTTAACTTTTTATCTCTTTTATATGTAGCTGATTTTTTTGGTTTGATGCTAACCTTCAGATTTTTCTCACTTTAGATTTTACTTTTCAAAAACCCTAATAACCTCAGAAAGTGACAGTTTTCTGGAGCCTTTAACCATGTGTGCCTTATTGGGGATGTTTGAGGAAGCATTTGCGTCTGTAGCTCTTCAGCCTTGAACCTGTGACATTTAAAGCGTGCAGCATATGTCTGCGCTCTCTGCAGCAGCAGATGCTTGCAAGAGTCGTCCGAGCCTGTTGCAGTCATCCTGACTTACTGACCCGGCATCACTGCTGCTTTAAGTCAGGATTAGTTACATAACCAGGATTTATCCTTCTGTTAAACACGGATCACACACACCTCTTTCTTAAGACACATAAGGCTGTCTGGTGACACCATTAGCTTCTCCGTCTTCTTTTCCTTTTCTACATTTTTATTTCACTTGTTAGAGGCAACCATTGTTACAACTTGTTTGTACTTTCTTTTTAACCACTTAGAAGACTTAGCTCTAGCATTTTGTTTTAATTTTTTAGGATATAGTGAACATAAATGCATCTTTTCAAATATCAGTTTGAGGAAAAAGCAATAATCTTCTGATTTCCATCACCTTGACATTAAAGGTTGTAGAAAATCTTCCCTGTTTATTTGTTGCAGTTATTTAGATTACACAGTTATTGATCATTGATTATTTAGGCAGAGACAGTCTTCATAAACACGTTGTCTAGCTTTTACTTTGATTTAGTGACACAATGCAGTTGTTGCCGTTCTTAGAAAACAACAGCTGATACAAAAGAAAAACCTTCGCGCCAACTAACTTTAAAAAATATAAATTTAATTTAAGAAATTTAAGCAAACATTTGTGCCATCTAGTGATCATATATGGAAAGTGCAGGCTTGTAACTTGCTTTTTTTTTTATCTGTAAATTTAACTACACTGGGTACAAATGAGGATTTTCTAATATTTATATTTACATATTTATAATTTATCATAATACAATGGTACATCACTTTTTCTTTTATCACACTAATAACAAACACCAAATTTATTCAGTCTATTTGTCAGATAAACTCTCTTAAGATTTTTACTATTTAGATTCATGGTTGATTAATTTCCAGTCAACATCTTTACTTGCACGTCCCCAGCCTCATATTAGGATTTTGTATTGACCTCAATAGATACTTAGTTGTCTGAATTTGAATATTTTGTTCCAGGAGAGACTTATAACAAACAAAAAATAATCAACATCAAAACACACTTAACCATAGACAATGTAAAGACAGAAACAACAACTTCCGTTCTAGTTCATTACTTCTCTGCATGGTACTTAATAATGTGGCAGTTTATGAAAATGCAATTGATTTAAGCATGTTCTCATTTAAACCTACTAAGCAGACTTCTATCCATCTTACTATCTGCATTTATGCCTAACCCTAACCCCACCTGTTACATGTTTAACCCAAACCCAGGGGCCTGCAACCTGCAGCTCTTTGAACTTCCCACAATGACTCTTAATAGCTTTTGTTAAAAACATTTAACAAAATTAGTCTATGTTTTTAAATGTACAGAGAGCAGCAATTGGAGATTTTCAGAGTTTTTAATTGTTTGCACTGGATTTTCACAATGAATGACGCGTCTTTGTTTTCCCACCTGATAGTCCGATAGGCAAAATTAGAACATTTATTACATTTCCAGCTGCTGCTTTTCACGCTGTAGTTTGTCAAACGGACTAAACCATTTGAAAAACCTGTTTCCTTCCTCGGCTGTGAGGGCGCTGCATCAAGATCCACTGAAGGAAGTAACACAAAAACTTTTGAAAATGAAATGTAATAAAGCGCAACTTCCTTCTTTATTTACAATTTATTTATTGTAAATAAATGTAAATAAAAATGGAGTAGCGTCAAAGTGGTTGTAGGAGTTTTTTTCTTTTTTTGTCTTAGGCTAAAGTTCTCCTGCTAGGACTGGATTAGCTTGTATGTTTTGTTGTATTTAACCAAAATGCCCTGCACTTTAGTCTGATTCCTGCTTTTGGTGCGGTCTCCGGTCCAATTGGCGTCATTTGACATTTGTGGCTCTAAAAGAGATTATTTGGCTGTTCTCTGAGCAAAATGGCTCTTTTGGTTGCAAAGATTGCAGGCCCCTGGTCTAACCCAATCTTAACCAAACCTTAATTCACATTCTTCCTCTAAACCAGGAGTGGGCAATCCTGGTCCTCGAGGGCCGGTGTCCTGCAACTCTTGGATGTCTCCCTGGTCCAACAGACTTGAATCCAATAGCTGAATCACCTTCTAAGTGCAGTCAAGTTCTCCAGAGTCCTGCTAATGACCTCATTATTTGACTCAGGTGTCTTAATGTAGAGATGCACCTAAAAGTTGCAGGAGACCGGCCCTCGAGGCCTGGAGATATCCACCCCTCTCTAAACTGAACCCCTTACAAGCGAAATAGGGGGCTATCACAGTAGCACCAACCTTTGGTCCCCATAGACATAAAGGTCTTCAGGGAGTCAGTGAATGTATTGGGTGGTTGGCCCAATATGTAGCAAAAACAAGTACACACACACACTGACTTTTTGATGACGTCCCTTTGTTGCAGTATAAACTCCATCCCACTCCATCCAAACTTCTCACCTGCTTCATGTTGTTGTTTCTCCTTCATCCAGTGTTTCAGAGCAGCAGAGGGTTCTGATGATTCAAAATCACATGTGAAGGGTCCAAGTTGTTCTGTGTTACAGAGGAAGTTTAGAGGACATTGGTATGTATTGAATTGATAATATTTAGTTGGTTCCTAATGGATCGTTTTGTTCTTCTTCTTCTTGAGGGTCACAGACCAACCTGAGAGAATCAGCAGATCTCCGGTCACAAGGTGAGTGCAGTGAATCTTGTCTGTCTTACAGATGATTGTTAAAATCTTCATGTTTGAAATCGATTTGGGTAAAGTTGGTTTCCAGTTGAAAATCGAACAAGCTGCGTTTCCAATGCAAATGTACTCAAACCTTTTGTCAGCATTGCGCTGATTTTGAAGAAACACAATTTCGCAACTGCAGTGTTTCCATTACATGAGAAAAGTAAAATCACATGTGAATAAATTGAACATGTGAATGATTCATTGAAAAGCATCATCCTCCAACTGCTTCTAGTTTTCCTCTTCGTCTTCTTTGTGTTTTGCACCAGTTGTAACATCCGGTTGTTGATCATGTGACCCGTGATCAGTGTTGCCACTGCAGCTTTGCAAAATAAACCAGTTTCTATACGGCCAAGAAAAAAACACTTCATCCTCATTCCTTTTTTTTCCTCTTTTCTGCTTCTTTTTTAAAATTTTTTTTTTGCTAGTTTTTGCTTTTTTTTCTCATTTTTTTTCTTTTCGTTTGACATTTTATTCTTTTTTCCACTTTTTTCCTTTTTTCCTCTTAATTGTTTTAGTAAGTTTTGACTTTTTTCTCAAATCTCTTTTCTCCTGCTATCCTTCTTTTCTTTTTCCATTTTTCATTTTTTTCTATGTCCCCTTTTCATTTTTTCTCTTTCCTTTTTCTGACATAATCCAGTTTTTTCCTTGTTTCTTTATCTTTGTAATTGAAGTATTCATTCCTGTGAGATGCTGCTAACAGGAATCCAGCAGGATTACATCTGTTACATGTTTCCTGTACATCTGTGGCTGGTAGTTTGTAGTTCATCTTACTGAAGCTCTCATTTGCTCCTCTCAGCTTCAGCCACTCCAACCCAGTCTCAGGGTAAAAGCAGCAGGTAAAACAGTGGCAGGTCAATGTAATCTATGCAGACTGTGAAGTAGAGCGTGTTGTGATAGAACTAAGATAAATGTTTACATCCTATTTGCATCTTAGAAGGGTTTTTAAATGTGTGGGCTTTTTTGTTTTTGTTTTTAGTGTTATTGTAGATGAACTGTTGTGAATTTCAGGACCTTTAACTGTGATTACATGACAGTTAAATTTTTATATTTACAGTTACATTTTTTAAAATGTAAGTTGGCCTTAATAATGTTACATTTTCAGATATTTTCATTACTTAAATGACTCAACCCAGTTGAGGCTATCACTAACTAACTTTGTTAGCTAGCTAGCCACTTTATGTGCTGTACAATGGCTGCTGGAAAATAAGTGTTTTGTTGTAGACTTACGATCCAGAAACCACTTGCTGCATTCTTGTTGGCTGTGTTGGAGGCTCCACTTCTTCTTTTCAAACCTGTAAAATTGTATAATTGCGCATGTGTTTGAAGCCGTTTTTAAGAGCAAGAGTAAACTTTGAGTTGGGGGGGTGTGGCTAGCTGCAGCTTATTTAGATTTAAAGTGACAGAGACCCTAAAACAATTCAAAATAGGCGGAACTGAGCAGACTAAAATTTCATTATCGAAGAGTGATTTTGTGCAAAAACATGTTTGTTTAGAGCTATCTTAACATGTTTCGAGGAAGAATAAAAAGCCACCTTTAAATTTAAGATACCCTCCATAGGAAGGTGGACAGTCTGATTTTAATTTTTTTTCTCTCTTCTTTCCCATCACATTCTTTCCCATCTCTTTAAATTTCATTCCCCTCTTCTAGTCGCCATCTATCTGGGCATCAAAAAGCGGCCGAGCCCCGGACCCCCCGATGCGGATGGGATGTGAGGGTCCGGAGCCCCCGGGACCCGGCCGAGGTGGTTCTGGCCCTGCGGGAGGCGGCGCAGGGCTGCGGCTGCCAGGTCCACCTGGCCGGCCCGTTCCTCCTGTCCTGCACCCACGGCGCGGCCGGCGCCCGCGTGGCCTTTGAGGCCGAGGTCTGCCAGCTGCCCAACGGGCCGGGTCAGAGCGGCGTGAAGTTCAGGCGCCTGTGGGGGGCGCCGTTGGCCTTCAGAGACATCGCCGCCAAGGTGTCGAAGGAGCTGGAGCTCCGAGGTGAGGCGGGTAGGTGACAGACTGACACCTCCAGAAAAACACCCGCAGCTCCCAGGCTCCTCCCACTCACAGCCGGACGGACTAAAGATGACCCTTTGACCTCTGACCCCCGCTGAGCTCACACATACACAGCTTGAGGCCATAGAGTTGGACTTTCTTTTTTGCTCAGATTTAACTTCAGGTTGCTGAGAATGACGGAAAACGTGTTGTTGACATTGTTTCTGTCGCTTGTCATCATTCCTTTTTAAAGAGCTGCTATTTAAATGTTTGGGTTTTTTTTATTATTATTTTTCTGTGTAATAAGTTCATTTCTTTTGCTTAGTGCTTTGAAAATAGGAGGAAATTGACGACTGTTGTCGAAATTGGAAGCAGATGTCACAGAGGAAACCTCCGGCCACTAGGGGGAGACATGCAGAAATGCAGGGACTGCCAACAGACTAAATGGAGCTTAATTACGTTTCCTCTGTCTGGATACCTGCTGAAAAGTTTGCTCCACCATTTTGTTATGGTGAAAAGTAAGTACACCCTCTGAAAGTTATAAAGTTTGCCATGTCAGGACAAAATGACATTGTATTATATATGGACTTTCAAATTGTCATTATTTATTCAACAAATATGAAGCCAAGATAATTTTTTTAAAAAGGCAGTGTTGTGGAAAAACTAAGTACACCCTGTGATTTAGTAAGCTGTAGCGCCTCCTTTGGCAACACTTTGTAGTAGATAGTCTGGTAGACTCAGTTCTTTATAGTTGATTAAATGACTAATCAAACCCACATCATGATCCCTCCACCACCGTGCTTGGCAGTATGTATTAAACCATGTTTGTGTGGTTTTCCCTAAACATTTCTGCTTTGGTGTCCAGAGCCTCTGTCGGATGAAACATTTATACGTTTTAATAATGAGATCTTTTCATTTTACTACCTCATTTTGGAGATTTTTTTTTAGGGCTGCATCGACTGCGGTTTTTTTGGCAGATCATCAATCTTTAAAAAGCCTCAATTGACTATTCAGATTTTGGCCTCTGCCAATTTTGTTTATCTGAAAAATCACTAAAGATAACGACAAAGTTGGAGGCAACAGTTGGGGTTTTTCAGACCTTCGCAGACGTAGATAAGATGTAAGTATTCATTAAAATTGGCAGCCATCTTAAATATTATGAATACTCTTAATGTTTATAGAAAAAAATGTGTTTAACTCTCCGTTGGGTGCGCCAAGGCAGCAAATGCTTCTCACACTAATCTGGATCAGTTAATGAAATTTGACAGCTTCCCCTTTAATTGCAAGTGAACTTTTGGTTTTTCCACACACATCTTTCCATTGGGGTTTCATTTAATTCGATATATAATTACTGTCATTGAATCTTTTGTGTGATTCTCTAAGCTTGAGGTTTGATGCAAATATTTTTTCAATCTAGTAAAGATCAAATCACTTTATTTTGTCCTGTTCCTGAAAACTCTAGAATTAAAGGAGGGTGTACTTTCTTTTTACCGTAGTTGGGAAGTGAACAAAACTGCCAAATTAATAATTGAATAAATTAAACTCCTTCCCAACACTAAGCTTCAGTCAATGATGAAACTGGTTTTTTACATCATTATTATTATTATTATTATTATTATTATTATTATTATTATTATTATTATTATTTTCTTTTACAGCACCAATATAATTCAACAAAGAAATAATAAACAGGATTTGGTTTACTGTGTGTTGTAAAAACTAAAGAAAATAAATTCCTTCATTAATCAACAGCTTTTTCTTCCAACTGCAAAACTAAACATTAAATTTGCTCAGAGCAAAATGGAGGAGTTGGTGCTTCACTCTGTTCGGTGTCCAGACTGTCTGACTGTTGATGTTTAGAGAAGAAAAGTGCCACAAAGCCAAGGATCGCATGATTTAGACCCAACTGGACTTCATCTACTTCATCTGGTTAAGCTTTGATATTTCTGGAATCTTTAAATAGATTTAGCACTTTTCCCCCCCATGTTTTCAGTGGACTGACTCTTAGCCTTTACATGCAACAACTGCGACTCCTGGCAAAAATGTTGAATCATCACATCTTGAGAATATTTTGCAATGTAATGAAAAACATCTGATATCGACCGGAGGTCGGCAGAGTGCACAAAAATTGTACTGGAGTAACAGGAGTTACTAAAAATAAACCACTAAACTGTTTTATTTAGCGTTAGCTTCCACTAAGTAAAGTGCTACACCAACATGTTACTTAGACATTGTTTCTGTCATCATTCCTTTTTAAAGAGCTGCTATTTAAACACCTATGCTAACATGCAGTGGAAGCTAATGCTAAATTGTTACACCAAATTTTACCCAAACTAATATCAAGTAAAAAAACAGAAAGTTCAGTCCAGTAAAACTACTCTTCAAAGTATTTTTTCCCCCAAAAAGTCACTCAAATTAAATGTAACTGAGTAAATTTAAGAAAAGATGATTTAACAGTCGGTTATAATTAATGGTTTTTCTTAATCTACTCATTTTTTTCTCTCTCTGGGGAAATGAAACCATTTTCCATTAATTATAAGGTCATTCAGGTTTTTTTCAGGTTACAAACATACTTGGAGTTTTTTTTAAATAGATTATTAATCATCCACCATGAGATGTGCTTCCATATTTTTTGCCAAGAGTTGTAAATCTCAGTTGTTTCTTGATTCTTTTTCATGCAAGCTGTAGATTTCGCAGCACTACTGGTACGACTGTTCCCCCGCTAAAGATACAGACTGTTAACCAATCAGATTCCTGATTCAAAACGCCAATCGCAAACATCCAAATCCCTGCATCACTTTGATGTAACAATTAAGATATAACAAATTCTCCATTTTGTTTTATTTTAGGTACTTTGTTGCTCATCTCTAAGAAAATCTACTAATGTTTGTGGAGTTTTCTGATTACTGGTTTCCGTCAGCGTCTGAAAATGTCAAGCTGTGATTTAGAGGCTCGTGGTTCGACTTTCTGTTTGTTTATTGCTCTGCCTCATCGCCCCAAAATGTTCTCAGACTAATCCATGCTTCAAGACCACTGATTACTTAAATCCAACGTACCGCCGGCTGAGACACCAGAAACGACCGACTTGCAGTCCTGCATGTCTCCTAGGATAAAATGTGTGACACAAAATAAAAACCTTCAACCTCTGATTCACTTTTATTCTTTCTTCTTTATGCACATTTGGAGAAGATGCATAAACTTTGTTTTCCTCCCCGTGTAACATGAAATCAGAATAAATAATAGTAATAATAATTTGGGAAGTCATGCGAGGACAGACTAGAGGGTATATTTTAAGGCAGAACCACATTGTAAAATCTAAACTAACATACCAGGAAGAGAATGGTAGCTCTCCACAAGTCTGGCTCATTCTTGCAACTTGCACATAATGTAAGCAGTTTTAGTAATGCTAAAGCTTTTTAACATGGCATTTAGCAGAAGCTAATGCTAACTGATATACCAGCATGGTTTTTAGCGGAAGGTTTAATAAAGTTATATACCCAAATGGTATTTAGTGGAAGTTAATACTAAAGTGCTATACTAACATGGTATTTAGCAGGAGCTAATGCGCTATCACGACATGGAATTTAGTGGAAGCTAATGCTAATGTACCATACCAGCACAGTATGTAGCAGAAGCTAACTCTAAAGCCCTCTGCCAATGAAATATTTAGTGGAACCTAATTCTAAAGCACTATACCAACACAATATTTATTGAAGCTCAAGTGCTATACCAATGCGCTATTTTGTGGAAGCTAAGTGTCTGACATGTTAGATGCTAACATGTTAGCGTTTTCAGACGCTAAGTGTCTGACATGGTATTTAATGGAAGTTATTGTTAAGGCATTTTACTAACATGGTACTTAGATGAAGTAAAACTAAAGTACTATTCCAACATGGTATTTAGCAGAAGCTAACGCTAAAGCGCCTTGACCTAAAACAGGAGAATTTATCTTGTCAGACAATTGGCTGAAAAAAGGTTATGTGTCTGTTTTATAGATTTCAACTTTGGTTTCTATGAAGAAAAACAAAAACAGGATGAGTTGATTGTTACATGGGGCTTTGTTTAATTCTCCAGATGTATTTTACAACCAAAAAAAAAAATTTTTTTTTGTACACACATAGCCACGACAAACTATGCATAGGTTGATCCCAGGATGTTACGAAGGAGATGGGAAGATAATTTCAGTGAGAAGAAATTAGATGAATAGGGAGAAAAGGCAGAAAAAGTAAACAGAAGTAAGAAATGAAGGAGCAGAAGGAACAGTGGAGTGTCTTTGGATGGAAGGAAGTCATCAGCAGGACGTAGCCGTTTGGCCGAAACCAGTAAAATAACTTTACAACGAGGCTACGTGTTCATTTTTTTTTTTTTAGAAAATAGAAAAAAAAAAAAAAACAAACACAGACAGTCATTTCATCGTGGGTTGTCTGTCCGCTTTACTTCTGAGCGGGAATCATGCCGTCGATGGACTCGCCCTTCTCCAGCTTCTTCTCCATCTCCACCATGAGCTTCACGCCGTCGACCACCAGCTGCACCTGCTCCACCTCGGAGGAGCCCAGTCGGTCGGCGTTGGAGATGTCGAACACGCCGCCCACTGAGGCTGTGTCCACACCGCCTGGAGGAGAAAACACAAGGATGAGGCCTAGTCCAAACATCACCGAGTCTTTTATAAATCCATGCTGGAGAGCAAAAACTGCTCATCAACAATGACTCGCATTGGTTTTAGCTCTCAAGTTGTTAACGCTCTAAATCTTAAAGATTATATCTAAATATTTGCATGATATGTAAAAGAAAAACGGACGCAGTGCTTTGCTGCTAATTGTCAACACTAGGAAATCATTGTGGTCAGAAGTAACTTTTTGTTTTGAAGAAGAAGACGATCGGCAGAAACAGTTTAGCTTAAATATTTAGTATTTTATTATATGTGGCTGCAATATCTGAAACCATCTGTATTTATGCAGTAGATCAGAAAACACCTTTTATTATTTGTTCAACTTCATGTTTAAAAACCCAAAGGTCAATTAATTCATTAAGTACATTAAAAAGACAAATTAAAAGACAATCAAAGTTAAAAAAAAAAAAAAAAAAAGTTATGGACAGTGTAGGAAGAAAAACTGCCCATGTATTTTTCTTTATTTTTGTTCTGCATTTGTTTCCCTCCCTACATTGATGGCGCAGAAAACTCTGTTTCGCCGCTAATGTGCGGCAAAGTACATAGTTAAAAACACAACAGCGCCTCCTACTGTCAGAATATACAGCAGTCATAGAATGTGACGAAACTAGAGGAGGACAGAGAACCAAACACTTCAAAATAAAATTACTCAAGTAAAAGTAAAAAGCACAGCGAAGTCAAAATGATGCTTTTTCTTTTTTAAATAGCCACCTCTGGCTGTAACACCTGTCGCCGTACCTGTGCCGCGTTTCTGCAGACGCAGCCTGGTCAGGATCTCCTCGAACTTGGGGTGCGTGCTGAGCTTGGGCAGCTTGACGTGCACGCCGCCGCGCAGGCCGGTGCCCAGGTTGGAGGGGCAGGTCAGGATGTAGCCCAGATGCTCGTTCCACATGAAGCCGTGGTTGTGCTTCTTGAAGATCTCCTCAATCTGACCAACATGGAGAGAAACTGCAGTAAGGATTTATTACTGGCTAAACATATACAGCTTGTTTAATTTTCATTAATCCTTAAAATAAGTTTGCTTCCAAGCCAACTAAATATTTAGTTTGGTGAATTAAATAGTCTGAAAATGACATGTTTCATTTGGAAATTAAATGTTTAATTTGGAAAAAATACACATTTAGTTCTGAACTAATTATATAGTTTGAAAGTTACACATTTATTTTATTAAATTATACATATGTAATGCATATTTAACTTATTAAATATTAAAGATTGATATTGAAATTAAATATTTATTTATTTAGCTTCCTAACTAAATATTGAATGCTAATTATAGTTGGTCTGTTGGACAGCTTCCACTTATTATTTGTTAATTATCTTACAAACAACAGAAAAAGCAGATTGTTCACATTCAAGCTGAATTACTTGAATGTTAAATTCTGTGTGAAATGTTCTGATATTCAGATGTTTATGATTTGATTCCACATAATGAAGCGATCCTCCATTTGAGGAAAGGAAGAACAAATGTTTGTGCTTCTCCACAAACATTTGGAGAGCCAAATATTACATTTATTCCTGTAAATGTAATAAGACCTTTTGTATTTTTTATGCAGCTTGATGTGTAATTTCTCCAACTACAGAGATATTTTGTAAAACAGTCTTAGACTGTAAGGCAGCTAATTAGAGATTAGCAATCTGTTTGTGGAGTCAGAGATTATTTGGCTGGCAGTTTCTGGTCCAGGTGTAACTTTTTTTTATATTATATTAAATACATTGCTTACCAGGGAACATTTTCTTCTGTTGTTAATAAATGCATAAGTCTGACTGCTGAAGCAAATCTGACGCGTTTTAAGAAGCCAGTTGGATGTTATGTGTCTGTTTTTGAGCAGCTCTGAGGTTTATGAGGTGAGTTTCACCTTCTGCAGGCCAACGCAGAAGCGTCTGAAGACCTCCTTCATGTTGCCTCCCTTCTGCATGGAGATGACGCGCAGGTGGTCCTCCTCGTTCACCCAGACCAGGAAGGTCTTGTTGTCGTTGTGCCTGAAGAATAACAATATTATTCAAATCGCGGTGCAGCAGAAAATAGTGGGAACTTCAACTCTGAAACGGCCATTCAGACCAAGTGAATCAAGAAGATGCAACAGAAATTTCTTATTGGTGAACAAAGAGGATATTTGGCTACTATAAAGACGTATCACAGCAGTGGGGCTGAAACGATTAATCGGATCAATCGTGATTAATCGATTATTGAAATAATTGTCAACTAATGTTTGACAACAACACATTTAATGCAGTAGTTGTACTGAAACTGTGCAAAATACACAGATTTTGCATTTAAGATACAAAAACAACCATTTGTCTGTAAATATGTTCAACCCACAACTTTTCGAGTGGCAGTTCTGGTTCAGATTCTGTAATCATTAATCAAATTAATCATGATTAGTCGATTATTGAAATAATTGTCAACTAATTTAGTAACCAATTAATCTTTAACTGGAGCTTACAGACTCAACAAAAGGTAATTTTCTGAAACAACAACAGTTTCATTAAGCCGAAACTGTAAGAAAATCGTACATTTTGCATTTAAAATAAAAAAAACATCTTTGTCTGTAAATATGTTTTACCCAAAACTCCTCAAGTCCTTGTTTTAGCTTCTTCTGGTTCAGATTCTGAAATGATTATTTGGATTAATCGTGATGAGTCGATTATTGAAATGATCTACTAATTTAGTAATCGATTGATCGTTAGCTGGAGGATACAGACTCAACAAAAGGTGATTTTTCTGGAAGAACAACACAGTCAGAACTGTAATGAAGGCAAAATTGTACAAAGACTAATAACTAAAACATACTCATCTGTTGTTGAGCAACAAACTTAAGAAAAGGTGATTTACTGAAATAACAACACAGTCAGAGCTGTAATGTACAAAATACCTGCAGAATGTGCCAATATTTCAATCCGATTAATCACTTAATCGATGGAATAATTGGAAGCTAAAATAATGGTTACTTGCAGCTCTGCTCACCAGATGCCCCTGGCGTCGGGCCAGTCGCGGGCCATGCCGGCGCAGGTCAGCAGGGGGGACACTGGCTTGTCAAACAGGAAGTGATCAGCGATCAGCTGCTCCTGCTCGGCGTCGGTCATGCCGTTCAGGGGGTAGTACTTTCCCTTGAACTCGCCGTCCAGGGTGGACAGGGCTGCAGGGGGAACGGTGACAGAATATTCAACGGCAGAAGGCAAAGGTTGGGATGTGGGTCAGTTTGAAGCTCACCCTCAATGCTCAGCTTCTCGATGCCTCTGCGCTCTCCACGGCTGTTGTGGGGGGGCAGGGTGAACCCCTTGATGCTGCGGCCGGTACGCACTCGGCTGGACAGCACGTAGTTGGGGTCCAGGTCGTCACCACCCTGATGGTGCAAAGAGGGGAGGCTTTTGTTTTTGTTGTTGCTTCAATTGTCATCATTATTTAGGTTTATAACAAGTTTTTATTGAAATTTTACTAAAAATGGACAAAATTACAACATTTTGCTGAAGTGACTTCAACAAAAATGAGACAATCTCCTAAACATACTTTATGAGTTGTATTGTTTGCCATTGCTGTAATAAAAGGTCCATAAAGCACCCTAAAAACATAAATAGGGAAGACTAGAGGCCTCATAAGATAATATTTTATTATTTTTGCTCTTAAATTTCTGACAAATGTGTAATTTTAAGAGTTTAGGCCAAGATAACTTAATAAAAACATGCTAAGTGAAACTGCACTGAGCGTTTAGCAAAACTTTAAAAGCGCAACTAAAAATTTGACATTTTAACATTTCATACTTTTCTTAACAGTATTTTGTACCTATAACCTTTTTCCTGATTCCTACCATTTAATCCCAATAAATCTTCATTTATTATACTCATGTTAATGTCGTAATCATGTTCAGGGTTTAACATTTTGCTGAGCTAAAGAAATACATTTCTGTTTTAAAAAAACTATTAAATGGTTATGCACATTTATTTATAGATTGCAGATAAATATGGAAGCCTATTTGAAGCATAATTAAACATTTTTAGTATAAAATTGTGTTTTTATTCTGAACAACATGCTAAATTCTCCAGTGTGAAGACAAATAATGATAATTCAGGAATGAAACAGCCACTAGGTGGCAGCACCTTTTTGTGTCCAAATTGGTAACTTTTATACGTACAGATGATGGAAACATGATCTTATCATAAATTAGACAAATTACTAAATAAAAAATATGCATTGTAAACCAATTATAATCAAAGACTGACTATGGTAAGATAAATTAAGGGTTGAAGAAATGGCGTCATATTTGAATGAAGGGCCTCATGACTGTGTCAGTGTTTGGCCCTGGCCCCCAAAATGGCTAAACCCAAGTCCTTACCTTCAGGTTCTCGAAGTTCAGGTCAGTCTTGTGCTTGTCGGTGGGCTTGTATCCGCCATGACGGTCAGAGATGATGGGGTCAAGCAGCTCCTTGAAGACCTCGTAGGACTCCTCGTCTCCGGCGACGCAGCCCACGGTCATGATGAAGGGGTGACCTTACAGAAACGACACTGAAGAATTAGAAGAACCTCCTGGAACCATCTTTGAAGCTAAAGATGATTATTCAGATGTGTGCTTCAGTTAATCTAAGTCTTGAACGTGAAATCTGCTGTTGTGTTTGTTTCTTTGCAGACGACTGTGTCCTTACCTGGGTTGTCAACACCAGTCTGGATGACGTCATCCACGGTGAAGCCACTAGGGGTGGATTTGCCTCTCAGCTTGGAATAGATGTCCTTGGTAAGTACCTGCAATAGATGTCACAAAATACCTCACTTACTCCGTTTCCTTTGTTGGAAGCTAGTTTTGTTTAAAGGCTAATCTTTGAGGCTAAATATGACGATGTACCTTGGCCATGTGGTTGTTGTGCAGAGAGAGATCGGGGAACTCCTCGTCCACGGAGAACTTCATCTTGTAGTCGTTGTGGCAGTTCTTCATGGCTGCCATTCTTACGTTGTCTGAGGAAGTGGAGAGGAGGTTTTAATTTCTAAGAATCTCATGTGCAGGGAAGCGCAGGCTTTGGTTACTCTGGTGATTAGCAGGAACGGTTGAAAAGTCTTCAAATATAAACAGAAAATGGTCAGATTTTAAATAAAGTCTGTCAAGGAAACAATGCGTTTCCTTGAGTCCTGGAGTGAGACGGAGACACTTACTGCCTGCATGTCTCACCATCTGTCTCTTCTAGACAGGCTGGGTTATAAATAGCACCACGACGACTATATAAAACCAACCATTTTTGAACACCTTTTTTCCGAATTTAACCCATCTTCTCTGCAAAAACAAAATATTACCAAGTAAGTTAGATTTAGTTTCTAGTGCAAATATCCTACCACACTTGAAATAAGACCAAACTAATTTACAAGTAACTTTTCAGCAAGATATAGGAGCTTGTTTTAAGTAAATAATTCCTTAATATTAGTGAACAAATTCCACTTCCATTGGCAGATTATTTAATATGGGAAAAATGTGTGGTAATAAGTGAAATAATCTTTTGTTGAAAAGTTTCTTGTAAGTTAGTTTTCTCTTATTTCTAGTGTATACACATACTTGCTCTAGAGACTAAACCGAAATTACTTGTTAATATTTTGTGTTTTTGCAGTGCTCTGTTGACCTTCAAGCATTGCACATTGATTTTTTTTAAATGCAGAGCTGCACCTTGCGAGGTTGCAGCTGCAGAATCAATCAGTTAATAGTCTGAACTGCGAGTCTCTGTAAGGTCAGCTTGTGGAAGTGCATCAGACTCATGAGACCCGGTACGCCAAAAGGTCAAAGCATGCATGCCGCACAGATGCCTCCATACCTTCCAACGGCTAAATCGAGCTCCCTAAACTATTCAGAGATGAACCCTAGTGCTGTTCTGCAGGCGTCAGCAGCAGCTGATGGATAGCCACAACTGTTTGCATGACACTCTCCTATTGCACGGTTGACTTATTATGCAAAAAAGACTCAAGTCTTTTGAAAGACTTGAGTCTTTTTTGCATAATAAGTCATTATTATGACTCACTTGAGTCTTTAGAAGTTAAGTAAATATAGTTTATTTCCATTTGTATTGTCTAGATTAGGAAGAAGCAAGGAATTTGTTTTGACCAAATGATTGCTGAAATCCTCGACACCTTCTTAATTTTCATCTAAAAATATCAGTTTGCTACTTTATTACCTGCTTAGGAGAAAAGAAAGAAGTAACAAATCCTGGGATCAGATCCTGTTCGCCCAATGTAGGGGTTGCCCAGCTCTGACAGGTGACGGACTAAAGCCTTTATACCCGGATCTCTGTAACTATTGGGTGGCTGGGTCTGGTTTCCCCTCGTTCCATTGGTTGAAGTGGCTTTTCTGGGCATGGACGGGTTCCTAAAAGGCAAGAACAAACGTCACACAGAGCTGGAGAGCAGAGGCGAGGCAACAGCTGCGAACGCCTGGTCCAACCTTTCACCCTCTGGTTGCTGCTTAGATATCAGCAAAGGGAACACAATCACATCAGATTCATGCAAAATGCATCCAATTTAAGTGTCTTACACTGTTATTTTTATTTTATGAACATAAACTAATGTTCTTTACAGTGTTTTAAACCAAGAATCAAAATTTTACTTCGGTATTAACTCAAGATCCAAAAGTTTGGACATGTGGACAGTTTACTCTGCTTGGTGTCTTTGTGCTCCGGCTTCATTTTAAGAAATTAAAATAACTTTGATTACATCATCCTGATAGCAAGAACAGATTCGATTTCAGTTCATGTTCTGAGTTCAGGTTCTTTGACTCTGTTCTTTGAATGAAATGTCGTGTTGTGACGCACCGCGATGACCTGCTCAAGTTCAAAATATTTGGTAGATCAGAGATGGAAAAATGTCTCTGATTCAGTTTACATCTACTCAACATTGGCAGAAATATCAAAGATTTAAAGCATTCTTATGAGTTTAAACAACTTCTGTCTTATAGTTTAAGAAAAACGTTTGAATTTATTGGGAATTCCTGCTGTCATGCTTGACGAATGAGGTACACAGAAACATATAATACCGACATAAACAAACAGTGGCTAAAATTAATCTGAATTGTTTTAGGAGTCTTCCTGCTGATACTCAATAACCAAAAAACTGAAAACACGAGTGAAAGAAGCTCAACCACACAGGGAGGCTTTAGCATTAGCCTATGCTAAATACAATGTCTAGTGTTAGCAGAACTAATGTTTATGATTAGTGTTTTAGGGTTAGCGTGACTAAGTTTTTAGTTAACAGTGCCCACCACTGGTTTGAAACTCTTACCTTAACTCCTAATATGGGTAAATATGGTTATTTATCCACATTACTGTGAGTAAATAGCTAAATCTTTGTTGTGAGTGACTAATAAACCCTTTTCTAGAACACAATCATCTGAAACCAACTGGTGGCTCTGAATTCTCCATCATACTCAAACTGCCTAATCATATTATAGACTTTATCAACGTGACTGAAATCCTTACAGGTTGCAATATTTTGATTTTAAGACATCAAAAACTTTATCACAACTTTTTGGCTTAATTAAGTAAACATTGTGAAAGCTAATGATTATGCAAATGATCATTAAAAAGCTCAAACTGTTTTTTTTTTTTTTTTTTTACTTTGTTTAAATGGTAAACAAAACCATTTAAATATTAAAGTGACATGCTATGCTGATGATATCTTACTTCATGTTGCAAAACTAATTTATTGCTTCATTCTAAGCATGGTAAAAACTTTATGATAGAAGATTTCTAGTACATGTTTAGATACAGATAATGCGCAGGAAAGGACATATAGCCAAAAACGAAGGTACAATATATACATTTTCTGCTCATTCATAAGTTTATTGCATGAAATTAGCATGTGTGTTGTGTTCAGGAGTGCAGGGATTCACACAGTCACTCCTTCATTTAGCTTCTTTGCTCTAAATCTCCACTAGTCTCCAGTTTCACAGCTGTATCCTGACCATCCACAGACATGACTTTCCAAATTAGTCTCCTTCTATGTCACTGCATGAGGCTGGCTGCGTGAATGAATGAATGTAGATTACCATAACAGCTAACAATGGGGCAGCATTAGAGGGTATGCCCAGTCAGCTGCACCTCATGTTCTTAGAGCCAGCTGTTAGTTTGAAACTTGAACCAGTCAAGTGTCCAAGAGCGCTTTGGCACAAAAAAGAGCTGCATGGAGTTGGGAACACCTTGTCGTCCAGCTTTGTCAACATTGTTTGGTGAGTGTGTTAAGAAACTTGCCCTGAAAAGCATCACTGCATTAAAAAAAAGTAAGAAACTTTTGAAAGTAAAAAGCATTTTTAAGATCAAATGCAAAATGTTTCTCCAAAACTGTCAAATAACAAAAACAAGCCGCGTATTTAAAACTCCAATTTTCACTCTGCATTGCATGCTTTAACAGCCACGCCCTCTTAATAAAAGCTTAAAGGTCATCCTGACTGACATGTGATATGCACTGCCCATTCAGACCAGTTAGCTCTGCAGCTCACTTACCTTTGTGGCACTGGTCCAGTATCCCAGTTTAGACTGTCACTCAATACCCCAGCACCAACCTCCTGTCTCCCCAAACACACACATACGCAACCCCCTAATGCAGATCCAAAAAGGCCCAAAGCCCTGCAGCTGCCCCATAGGGACAGACTCTCAGGAACAGTTACATAAATCAGGGACATTATGTTAAGAGTTACCCAAATCTTTTCAGAATAAAATGCAAAACATCAACACAGATGAATATAGGAAGGCTGAAATTAGTTTATTGGTATAAATTAAACACTTCCTTGTTAGGCGAGTGAATTGAATGTAGCATCTGTGGGTTTTACATCAAATTTGTTTGGAAGCATTTCATGTTTTGACTGTAATTTTGTGTTTTAAGAAGAAATTCCTGGATTTGCAGGGGTCACCCTGTATTACATAAAACCGTTTTTGGTTGGTTGGTGGCAGGTTCTCATTCACAGCGTGGGCCTCAGGGAGCAGTTGGAGGAAACATGAATTAACAAGTTCACACTCAAGCGCTGCCAGGAACAACTGACAGATTTGGCTGCCAAGATAATTTACCAACACAGAAAGCCAATTTTCACAAAACAGCAAGACGATGAATGAAAAACAGAGAATTTAAAGGTCTTTCTTCCTCCATCTTACACTCTCTGAGATCAATAGGGAACAGTCTCCTTGGATTCCTAATCTTTGACCCCCGTTGACACTTTCAGACATGCAAGTCCTGATCCAGAGTAGCAAGAAATTATGCTAGCAGTTGGAGGAGCCTACAAATAGACTTAGGCATTTGTTAGACAACTGTGTGGACATGAGTCGACGCAAACCTTCACATGAATGGAACGAACAAAACCCGTTGTTTCTTAGTTCTCAAAATAACATCCGTAATAAAAAAAACAACAACCTGTGATGCAAACTATGTGCTAAAAGTAACGGCTTTTGGAAGATCATTCATTCAACAGCAGAATCTTTCTGGGTTGATATTCTCTTAGCCTCAAACTCAACAATTGTGTTGCAGCAGTTTTCTGTTTGCAGCCAGGTTGAGTCTTGATGCATGATGCATTTGGGGTTTGAATCGTCTTTCATTTGTTGCCAAAATTAAAGCAAATACGAACGACATGTACTCATGTTGACTTTTTTCAACTGATGATAATCTTAGACCTCGTTTACACTGAGCAGCACATCATGGGGTCCGTACCTTCCGGTACACTGCAGTCCCTTCTTCACAGGTGTTTCTTTAACCAGTTCTTCCCTTCTTGGCCCCAGCCAGATTTGTCTCTGTTTTGCTGTCCTTCCACTTTTATTGGTCCAGCTTATGTGAGCTGGGCCAAACCGGGTAATGCAAGCAAGCAATTTGATTGGCAACAGACTGCATTCGTTGATTGGCCAATGTTTTACATCTCTGGACGAGCAAAGGCAGTGTACAGCGTTAACCGGAGGGGCAACCTGCTTCAACCACTGAGAGATTTTATAAACACTAGCCGCCCCGGTGCACAAAATTACATCAACGGAACGTCGACCACAGTTCCTGCAGATTCCCCGCCTGCCCATGGTCCTATGTTTCTGCCCCTGTTCACGCCCACATAGTGAGGAACACACTGCTAATGGACACACACAACTTTCTAGAAGCGGCGTACTCATGGTCTGGTGTGAATTCACAATTGCATTTCCACCACTCTTGTTGGGCAGGTGATATTAAACCCAAATGGCATCAACAACAAACAGGATGCATTAATATGACTTGCGTTTGTTGGAAGTAGTGACATTTTTCCGTCATTCAAACAATGGGCCTTGTGTGATGCCAATTGCTCCACCTTAAATGTACCATACCATTATGGTACCACACTGTCAGGTGGGAACAATGGGAGGAGATTGCCCCACAGTTATTGGGTTGCCGATTTGATCCCCGCTCCATCCCTCTCTGTTGTTGTGTCCTTGGGTAAGACACCTCACCCTCCTTGCCTGCTGGTGACGGTCAGAGGGCCTGGTGGCACCAGTGCATGGCAACCTCACTTCTGGCATTCAATATTCAAACCCCTGGAACTTTTTCTCATTTGGTCAAATTTCAGCTATAGGTCTCAACAGGTTTTAATTGGATTTAATGTGACGGTAATTCAAACTAGCAAAGAAGAGGAAATAAAAACAAAATGTGGAATTTGATTAGGTCACTCCAGCTCTCTGCACTCTGATCTAAGACATCCTATTTTACCTCTGTCTGGTTGACGGTACGTTGTCTTGCTGGACGGGGAACCTCTGGTCCATATTTTTACAAGTTTTCTACCTGGGATTGTCCATTCTTTCTCAAACTGTAGGCAGGTTGAATGGTTTTCTTGCCACTTTTCCATAGAGGCCAAATTTGTGGAGTGCATGACTAACAGTCGTTTGATATGACCAACTATCACAATGAGGGACAAGTCCTTTGGGTGAAAATAATAATTATGCTTCATGTCTTCAGCAGTTATGCAACTGATGACTCCTTTCTAAGCACTTAAGCTCTGGATGAACAAGTTCATAGTTGTTGCGTGGTAATTTAGGGTTCCTGTGACGGTGACAGCGGGGTGCTCATGATGAAACCTGAGCTGGTCCTGAGGGGTCACTAAGGGGATCTCGGCAGCAAACTGTGGACTTCTATCTTTAGTGTTGCCTGTCCAGGTCCTCCAAAGGCAGCTCTTCCGATTGAATTGCATTGACTCAGCGGTCATTTCATGACCCACCTTCCTTCCTCTAACTCTCCATTTATTCCTAATTTCTAATCAGATGCATAGCTTTTGAGTTTTGTTGTGGAAACAAGTGGTCCAGCTAGGAAAAGGCAGGAGGTTGGACTCAGATCACTAAAAGGTCCAAAGAATATATCTCGTATTATATTTGGTGATTTATATTCTTTTCATGTTCGTCTGTCGTTAAGAACATTATTACCAGGAGACTTTCTCAGCCATATTGATAGCATAGCTGAAGAAGTGGCTGAAATATCTCACCACAGCTGCTTAATGAATCTGTTCTTGAAAGGTGGTCCTGTGATGAATTAGGGTTTACCCTGCCTGTTGCCCATTGACAGCTGGAAAGATCTGTCACCCCCTGTGAAACTAAATAGGACAAAAAAGACTGTGATGGAATATAACTTTGGGGGAATGTAGACAGCTGCTCTTGCTTTTTGTTTTCTATTTGCATATCTAAATGCTGCTAACCACAGCCTCTGAATTTAATAAACAATATTCTGGTAAAAGATATCAGGAAATTGGCACGTTACTATGTTTGCAGATGACATTAGTCTTTCTTTTTAAGCAGTGTTGTGCACAAGTAAATCCTCCTAATGTGGCTTGTATGACCTGATACATTACCTGGTATATTTATGGGCTGTTTTACAGGCTTTTAAGTTGTGCAATGGCTAAAGACCATTGCACAACTTAAGACTTTTCATTTCAATAATGCATAGCAAAATAATACAAATTACGGTATGATGCAAATCAGCAACACTAGGCAAAGTTTTCCATACCAGCAAATACCAGCAGTTAAACAAATATTTACATTGAAAAGTGGAAACCATGATTTGCTTATTCTTGCCTACAATTAAAGTTAATTCTTACAGACTATCAATATTAATTCCCTGGCAGGGGTAAGATGTCAATTTGTGTCACCCTAAACCAAATTTAATGAAAGTTTGGTTCAGGAGGCTGATGCTGACACAGTTTGACAAACATGCAAACATTTTGGGTAAAGTTTTCATTGATTCAAGTTGTTTGAAAATATATGCAAGTTAAAATCTTCTCAAAGGAAAAACATGAAGTAGAACAAACAGCTCATATTTTGTTGAAGACTTTTTTTAAGATAAGAAGTTGTTGTTGTTTCTGAAAAAATAACCACCAGGTCCAAAATGTAAGAACATTCAGCTCTATAATGAATTATACACCAATATTTTTAATAACAGAAATCAACAGTAATTTGTTTTGTCTAATTAATTATAGTACATTTATTTTATTGATAATTTATATTTTACAATAAAATTATTTTTATAGAAAGTTTTTGTGGTCCTCATGGCAAACAGTTTTTATATTCTGCTCTAGTGTGACACCTGGTGGCCTTCCAAAGAAATACATTGCCTAATTTTTTTTATATATATTGTTTTTTGTTTTTTTTTACTTTTTTTTTTTTTTTTTTGCTTATCATATGAACTTTATAGAAGATTTTCAGCCATGTGACAAAAGACTGACGTCAGATATTTCTCTGTCATTGTTTCCATTTCTACCTTATGTCTATTTTTACACCAGTAGACCTGGTGCTGGCCAAGACTGCAGGAACTTCTTCCAGTTGCTAAGCATCATGTGTCTTTACTAATTGGTACTTTTTCACACAATGCCTAATGAAAACCTTCAACTGAAATGACAAAATCTAGTTTTTATTAATCTGCTTTAACTCTCTGTGCACCTTAGTTTTTGGTTAATCTGATCCCAGTTATCATTTGTGTATTTTTAAGAAAAAGGAAAGCGAAGATAACTGATTGATTGTTATTTTTGGCTTTGAAGCTGTAATGTTGTGCAGTGTTGTCAATGCATCCTCAAAGAGAGACCCTACAACTGGAAGGTGAGAGAAAAATGACACTGTGTGAAATATTTAATCAGCGTAAACAGCTGCTATATAAAATTCTAGCGAGTTCGTAGTCAAAGATTGAATTAAAACTGCAACAGAAAAAAACTTTCAAAGAAAAACAAAGCTGGTTTGAATTAAATAAAATTAAAATGATGACACTGTTACACTAAACAAAGGTGGTTAACAGTTATAATGGGGGGTTACAGGTCTGAACTGGTTTAGAGGGACTTAACTTTACACAGATGAGGTTTTAAATTAAAGCAGCATTTGACCTCTACTCTCTGGTCAGAACTGATAAATGCACAACTTAATCCACTTTAGAAAAACATTATACCTTATATTTTCTGTGCATTCAGCATTGACTTTCATTGTTATACAATTATATCTAAGATAACCTCTGCCTCCATCTTTGATTTTAATAAGAAAAAAAATCATCTGCACAATTCTCTGCATTTTCTAAAGTGAGATTTTCCTCGTTATTACAAAAGTCAATATGTCAGAATTTAATAACACATAGAAATATATATGTTAACTAATAACCATTAACATAAAACATATGTATGTAACAAATACAAACACATGGTTAAAATCAAGTTTATAAATGAGGTACAAGGCTGAAAAATAAAAGCAAAAAATATTTTACAGTAAATGTAGCTTCTTTCTTACAGATATACTAAGAATGTTTCCGTGAAGGCCAGAAAATATAACGTAGTTTGTTACTGATAATGCGTCATGACCTGCAGTTCCACTCTCCACCGAAAGAGGGCGCTTACCCAGCCAGGTCAAGAGCCCGGCTCCGCGGTGTATCATGGGATACGGATCAGGTAAGCTCCTCCGATTAATCAGGTTGAATATTACGGAGCGAATACAGGAAGTAAACAGAAAGGACTTTCAAAGTAAAAGCAAATTGCATTGTTTTAACATCTTACTTTAAACCAGTGTTTCTCAATTCCGGTCCTCACGCCCCCCCTGCCCTACATGTTTTAGGTGTTTCCCTTATGCCACACACCTGGGTTGAATATGTGGGTGATTAACAGGCTCCTGTAACACTTGATGATCATGCAATCATTTGAATCAGCTGTTCTGGAATAGAGGTACATCTAAAACATGCAGAGCAGGGGGGCCAGAGGACTGGAATTGAGAAACGCTGCTTTAAACATACTAAAATTATGTGTTGTTCTTTTTTTTATATAAAAATTATGTGTTGCCTGTAAAGAATTACTACAGAGAATGGAGCCAATGCAAATGCACACATTTTGTTTTCTGGTAAATAATATAAATGGACTTTCAGTCTGAATTTGGACACCACTGCCCTAAAAAACAGTTTTCTGTCATTTGAGGGTGATATTTTGGTGCTCTCTTAAATTGTATACATTTGAACTGGATTACTTTTATTCGTTTGTGGTGAAGCTGCTTTGTTTTGTTATAGTCCAGATTTCTTTCGAAGCTTGTCTAAATTAACTCCCTTGACCCTTCTGCGCTCCTTGGACTTTTATTCTGAAGTTCTGAAGCGGAAGTGTTTGCTTCCAGCTCTAGCTTGATGCTGTGTGACAAACAGGAGGAGCTGACAGCCGAAGAAGCGACAGGTGAATGATTTACAACATCCAAATTTCACCTGTCCAGCGCCTCATCATATTAATGAAACCAAAACCGATCCTGTTCGCCTGTTTGCGGCTTTGGGCCTCCAACTAAAATTAACATTTTGTTACCTAAAGAGTTGCCAGAAAGAGCAGCCCGCTCCGGAGGAGCCTTGTTTAGCAGGTATGCTATAAATAACTGTTACCGCCGAGCATTTGTTTATAGGTGTAAATGTGCTTATTTTTACATTTGTGTTAATTATGAAGCAGTTTTATCTGGCAGCAGCCGCTTTGTAGCGTCAAACAGAGGTTCTGTTTTCGCTGAAATCCGACACTTTTAATTAATAAAACAACAAACGCGTCTGATGGCGTGACGCAGGTTTAATTATGTTGGCTGTTCAGCATAAATGTTCATAAATTCACCTTTTTCTCCGATGAATGTGAGCTGAGGCCTGTTGCGCCGCCCACTGTAAACAAACAGATTCTGGCTCCTCCCAGGTTTCACTGTTTAGCAACCAGCATTTATGTTTACTGTGAGTAATCTGCAGTCATCCCGTCTAGACGATTGGTTCAGGGATAATAAGGACATATTTATACATCCTATCTTTATCTGTAGGTGTGGGACTCCAACACCACAGATAAATAGTCCTGCATGTTTTAAATGTTTCACTAGAGCTGGTTAAAATACTTAAATTGTTTCTACAGATTATTGTTGATTCAGAAATAGAAAAACATGTAAAGCAAGCAGGATAGTAATGACTGTTATGGAAGAGAATTGGGGCCCCTCATGACTTTAATCTGAGAATAATGGTTTTAATTGGATAATCTGCAAAAGAAAACTCTTCTAACTAATCTGAGAATTCAGAATTTAATCTAAGAGTTATGGAAAAAGACAGAATTGTGACTTTAATCTGTAAATTCTGGCTTCAGTCTGAAAATTCTGAAATTTTACAAACGAATTCTGGCTAAAAAGCTTGACTTGAATCAGTATTTTGGAAAAGATAATTCTCACCTTAATCTGAAAATTCTGCTTTTAATCTGAGAATTATGCACTAAAAAGACAGAATTATGACACCAGTTTTCTGGCAAAAACTGAGACTTTATTCTGACTATTCTGAATTTAATCTGATTTTCTGCAAAGAAAATTTACTTGACTAATCTAAGAATTCTGACTTTGTTCTCTAAATTCTGCAAGAATTAAGATTTTAATCCAAGAATTCTGAATTGAACTTTAAAGTGAAATCTTCTTTCAAAGATTCTTGATTACAGAGTTGGCAGAATGCTGTCGCGCATGTTTGCGGTAATATGGTCTTCTTTGGTTTGGCTCCACTTGAATACTTTCATAATAGCTAATAACCTTAGCTATTATGAAAAGTAATGTTTACACATTTATTCGTCAAGAGAAAATATCAAAAGATAAGCATTTCCTTTAGAAAACATTACCAGCTTTGACTTTCACTCAGCTGCTAAATGCACCTGCTGGATGACGGTCAACCTTCTCACAAAGTGCATGCAAAATGCTAAATTTATCATTTATTTACACGAGTTGCTGCACAAAGTGTCTCAAACATCTGAAGTCCAACACTTGTGAGAGTCGCATTCTGTTGACTTTCTAACATCAAAGACCTCAGTGTGAACAAATGTGGAATAAAACACAATGAACGTCTGCAGCGGTACGTTTGGCTGGGGAGTGGAAACGGGAAGAACCGGGTTCATGAAACAAAACATTCTGCAGTTCTGGACAGCAGAACCACAATCAATGAAAAACGAAAGAAAAAAACAGATTTCAACTCAAGACAAGGGGAAAAGATTTCTGGTACCTTTAGTTTCATTTGTGTGGAAATTCAGTGCAAATGTTGCAGCAAAAAGATTGAAAAATTGTTCTTAAAAAATGCATTTTTTGTTAAAAGTGTATTTGAAAATACTAACTGGTTCCTTTTACTTTCTAGTCAAAGTTAATAAGAGCTCTGATGGAAGTCCAGTGCTGCGTTGTGTCAACCAACCAGTAAAAGTCAATGAAGATTTCAGTTCTTCTTGTTTTCATCAGTCGTCAGTTTTTAATATTTTCATTTGACTGTTATTGAGTCGTTCCCTCTTTCTTCCCTCCAGTTTGTTTCCATCAAACCTACAATTTCCTTTATTCTCCACAGATAATCTAGTAATCTGTTAACGATTCTCATGTTTTTGTTCCAATCAGCAACTGCAGTTTAAGAATGGTGCAATTTTAATCCAAGATTAAAGGTGGTGATGGATATATTATTAAATAGAGTCCAATATTACTGAGAAATTAAAATCTTTGAACAATGGAAATATACACAAACCATTTGTCTTTTGTGTTTGTTTTACTTTAACGTTTACAGAAAAGTCTCATATTTTCTGAGACTTTTACTCAGAAGCACCAAATCTGCTTTTAATGATATTTTTATTGCTAAATGAAACAAGTATCCTTTTGTTGCTGAGAATAAATGAATTATTTATATATTTTTATCCAATAAGCGAATAACAAGGTTCTAGTGGCTGAGAGAAGCAGATTTGTCATCTATTGTTGTTGTTTGTTGATGTTTGTGCGTCAGATTTACCGTTGTACCAGAAACATGCAAGTATAAAGGTTCTGTCTCTGGAATTTTTATTGAAAAGAGGAAAAAGTGATTATTTGATTTAAAATCCATTAAATTAAATAATCGAAAATAACTAATTAAAGTCCCAACGCTCATGAGAATACAATTAAAGACTATATGTTTTTCTTTGGTAATTTTTAGTCAGTTTTTACTATTAGCAGCTTTTTCTGAGAATTTATATTAATTGCCTTTTATATCAAGTGGGTTTTTTTTTGCTACTTTTTAAATATTTTTTTCCCCTTATATGAAATTTTTCAGATTTCTGTATGTCCAAAATGGTGATGTATCCACTTGCAATTTGTTGATTTTTAGTCTGATTCATAGTTTTTTTTTTCAGGTTTGTCAGGTAGATTTGCTTAAATAAATAGACCTCATTGAGAAATTAACATGTTAATTATAGAGGATTAATAATACATCCTATAGCTTAAACTATGCTTTTATTTAAGTCTGTTTTTATGAGAATATAATGGAAATTCATTGAGATTTAAGGGTTTTATTTAGTATTTAAAACAAATCTTATTTTTTTTCAGAATGATAATTTTTTTCTCTTCACTAAAAGCTTTTAAAAGAATTTGTCCAAACTTATCAGGGAAACATTCATAATTTTTATTAATAAAGGTAGAAGATGAAGCTGTTTGTGTTATTTTTGTGCATCATAAAGCAGAAGTTGTTTAGTTTCTGTCAGCTGTGGACCGTGTTGTCGTTATTGTCGCCAGCTCAATGCAATTCAATATTTCCTCCTGTTTTTTGATAGCAGCATTTTCACTTTGTTCCCCTTTTCGCTGTTGTAAGCCTCATTCTGCTGTTCTCAGGTCAGTCGCAGCAGCATCATTGAAGCAGGAACCATGTTGTCGGGGGAGGAGATCCTGTGCAGCACGCAGCAGGTGATCGCAGGGCTGGAAGCTCTGAAAGGGGAGAACCGCAGTTTGCTGGACGACCTGCAGGAGGCGATGGAGAGCCACCCGGCGTCTCACGGCGGCGGCGGCGTGGAGCAGGAGAAGAGCAGCATCATCCGACAGTCGCTGGAGAGGATCGAGCTGGGGCTGAGCGAGGCACAAGTACGTCAAAAGCTGCTGCTTCAGAATTTACTGTAAAATGACTAAATTAGCCCCGCCCCCAATTTTTGATAAAGGAATGAATTTGTTGCTCTTTTTAGTGACCTTTTTTTTTTTTTTTACCCAAATATGACTATCTAGAAAAAGATCCAGAAAATTTTTTCTGAGATATCAAAGACTTTTATGGGGACATGTGAAAGTTACCCACCACTCTGCAGGTCCACTAAATCCAGAGAGAGCAGCCAATGCCTTGATACCCAACATAGTGTGTATCGCTAAGCAAGCGGTACTGGTGTAAACAAAAGTACACAGAAATTGTAACATTTTCACAGAAACATAAAGTTAGGCCCTTAAGCTTCCATTTAGAGTTTATCAGCAAAATGTTTATTTGACATTAGTTAAAAGACTTAAAAGCGCAAATGAAACTGATATTTCTAAAAGTTCAGAAGCTTTCATTTAGTCTTTTGATATTTATTATAAATATCTTGGCAACTTTGTCGCTACATATAGTGACTTCTTAGGCCTTCGATCTAGAGACTACATGCTGTTGCTCTAGAAGTTATTTTAAACTGTAAGTAGAATAGCTCCGCCCCCAAATTTGTGAAAATTCCCCTAAAGGGGGCGGGGCCACGATACACTGAGGGGCCCCAAGTGGGTTAAGTGGGAGGAAATCACTATTAACAAATTTGCTGTTTTATTTAGCGACTTTTAGACTACGACTTTTTTTTTTTTTTTTCAAAAAATGTGACCAGTGACAAATAAACTTTTGCAACATTTTTATGTTTGATTGCTGTTTTTGTTGAATCTGTTTCAAATTGGCCCTGATGAACCATGTCAAGTCCTTTCTCGGTTCCATATCTGTGAAATGTGCTACAAAAATAACACTTACTTATTCATTAGATTTTCCAGATTAAGATCATAAATCTTAATTCATCTTCAGTTCCTCGTTAATAAATAGTATTTTTAATGCTCTGTGCAGGTGATGATGGCTCTGTCGTCCCATCTTGGCTCCCTGGAGGCAGAGAAACAAAAGTTACGAGCTCAGGTAAGACGTGTAGCTGTCTGAGTGAAATAATACATTTTTTAAGTTCTGTAACTTAAGTTACCAAATCTTTTGCTTGGATTTTGACTAAAATCAGATCTTAGGCTATGATCACACAGCTGGTGAATGCGATCCATATATGACTTTTTCACAGCAGTCTGAACGGCCTGGTTCCAAACTTTTCACCCAGAAATAAAAATATTTGTTCCACTTCTGTATGGAAATAAATTAACATATGTGATAATTGTCAAAGCCTTTGCAGTGCAGATGCAAATTTTTCAACGTCTAGCAATTCGATTCCAACTTTTAGGGTTCAATTTGACTTATTATTTTTAATTCAAAGACCAATTTTTCTATTCAAATTATCTGGAAATTTTGCTGAAATCATGTGACTGACAAGGGGAAAAGACAGTGTAAACAAATAAAACATTTAATTAAAACAATTCTATAAGATTCCATAGTTTATCAATTTACATCAATTGATGTCTAAACAAAAATATTTAAACTATAAGTACTAGGTTAGCTTAGCTGCCTAGCTTTTTCTTAAATAAAAATATATCAATTAATCATAACACATCCAGAGTGAATGCATGATGCGATATGCAAATATTAACAGCAACGATGTACGACTGAAAAATATTTTAAAAATTGATTTTTGAGCGTTTTGAATCAATTCAGATTTTCCTGGATTAGGATTTGTGATTCTTTGCAGAATCAAATTGTTTTTCTGCACCTCTACTCTTCAGTCAGAATGCTCATGTCACATTTCGTCCAACTTTTGCGTCATTGACGAGACATGACTCATAATTCTGCACCAGAAGACGACGCGTTCGGTCAATCTGGACGTCAAGAATGGAGGAAATGTATAATTAGTCTGAGTCAGTGAACGCATCACAATCTCACCACTCGTAGCTCTGACTCCACATCCAAACAGATTTCTCTACAGAAGTCAAATTTTCTTTTGTCTGATTTAGTTAATTTTTGTATCTTGTATGAATTATTGTCATTTTTGTAGTTAAAATACCAAAATTTTCACATAACTTTATATTTTTGTCCATCTGATGATGTAGTTTTTTAATATTAAATGATTAATAATCTGATTAGTTACTCAGTACTTGAGTAAACTTTTTACCAAATGCTTTTTTACGTTTACTTGAGTAGAAATACGTTGAAGTAATGTTACTCTTACTTGATTAAAATGTTTGTGTACTTTACCTCAGGTGCGCCGTCTCGTTCAGGAGAACCAGTGGCTGAGGGACGAACTCGCCGGCGCTCAGCAGCGGCTGCAGGACAAGGAGCAGGAGGTCGTGACCCTGGAGGAGCAGAACAAACACCTGCTGTTCATGTCCTCCATACGCAAATACGACCAGGACGAGCCGCCTCTGGTGAGAACCTGCAGACTCCTCACTGATCCGACTGGTCAGGGAACGAAACATTTAAATTTCAACCACTGAAATAAGAAAAACAATTTCACTAACTAAGCAGCTGAAATCACATTTTGGACAAACGTCACTGATACTGATGTCGGTGTCGATATATTGATGAAACCCAACAAGAGAAAGAGGGTGTACTTTGTTTTTTCAGTGTCTGTTTGTGCTGCTTTTTCTTTCAGGATGAGAAAGAAATTTCCTCCAACAAGGAGTCTCTGGATGATTTGTTTCCTGCTGAAGATGAGGAACCGTCCCAGAGTAAGGCGTTACGATTTCAGATTACAGAAAGCCTGTTTTCCAAAATTTAGAAAGCAAATAAAATAAATTTGTGTTGATCAGTAAAGAAGAAAACCTCTTATTTTATTCTTGGTGCAATAAAATGTTAAAAACCTAAAGAAAAAAGGCTCAATAGGAGAATATTGTTTGAAAGAAAAAAAGTATAAAGTTGGTGAGTCACATTATTGATACATCAGATTTATCAGTAAATATCAGATTTGTTTCTAAGTTGTAGATTCGAAGCTGATTTCTTAATAATTTCACTCATGACAAGACATTTTTTCTATGTTGTAAGTAAAATAATTTGCCAGTGGAACTAGAACTTTTTCATCAATAATAAGAAATTATTAACTTAATACAAGCTGGTATCATTTGCTGAAAACTTATTTGTAAGTAATTCTGTATTATTTCTAGTTTGGACTAGAACCTATATTTTTACCAAATACTTTTTTTACTCTTGGTATTTTTGTATACCAAGTATAAAAAATACTTAAAATACTTGGTAAGATTTTGCTTTTGCAGTGTATGCGCTGTACAATGGCTGCTGGAAAAGACGTTTTTTGTTGTTGACTTATTATCCAGAAACCACTTGCTTGCTGCGTTCTTCTTGGTTTTGCAGGAGGCTCCACTTCTGCTTTTCAAAGATGTACGGTTGTATAATTGAGGATCTGTTTCAGCCATTTTCACATGTAAATGTTGATTTGGTGGGCGTGACAGGCGTTTGGATTTAAAGTGACAGAGACCCTAAAATGGATCATTCTGAATTGATCAGACTAAAATCTTATAATCCAAGAATGATTTTATGCAAAGCATGTAGTGAACATGTTTTATATAAATTATGGATTTATCCCAAACTGTTCCAGAAATAATTTTTACTTTTATTATATAAATGTTTTTGGGGTTTTTTTTCCAGTGTCCCAGCCTCATCACAGCAGCGCAGCAGCGGCGGCCCAGCAGGGCGGCTACGAGATCCCCGCCCGCCTCCGAACGCTCCACAACCTGGTCATCCAGTACGCGTCTCAGGGTCGCTACGAGGTCGCCGTGCCGCTCTGCAAACAGGTGAGACCGGCGGCTGGCCGTCTGCTCCCGTTTCTGACCAAAGCGCCTGCAGAGCTGATGATGTCGCCCCAACAGGCTCTGGAAGACCTGGAGAAATCCTCCGGCCACACACACCCTGACGTAGCAACCATGCTCAACATCCTGGCTCTGGTGTACAGGTGAGGCGGCACAGACCAGGTCAACCGCTTACATTTCCTTCAGTAACTTTTTTACTTCACTGTACTTTCAGTAATTTTATTATGGAGTATTTCTATTTTTACTTGAGTAAAATTTCTGGATTTTTTTCTATCCACTGCATGAAAAACAAACAAGTTTTAACCAGAAATTCACCAGACTCAGACAAACACCTGCAGTTTCTGTTAAAGTTTCATCAGTTTTTTTAATGAAAGAAACTGATTAGGAAACATTTTCTTTGACTTGATTTTGTTATTACTTATACAAATCATTTTTGTTCCACTTAACTTTATATTTCAGTCAGTTTAATGATGTAATTTTTAAATATTAGATGATTGATAATTTGATCAGTTACTCAATACCTGAGTAAAACGTTTTACCAAATACTTTTTTACTCTTGACTAATTTTTTTACTTGAGTAAAAATATGTTGAAGTGGTGCTGCTCTTGTCTGAGTACATTTTTTGTACCACTTCTCATCAACATTTCTTAAAAAAAAAAAAAAGAGATAATTAGCTAATTTAATTAGAAATGTCACAAAATCTAATTAAAACAACAAAAAGTAAAAATATTCTGGTTCTGTTTTTATTAAATCAGGTAAAGAAAATACATTTTGGTGATTTATTTATATAATAATAGAAGTTCGCAGTTTTGTTGACTGAATTTTGTTTTAATTGCAGAGATCAGAACAAGTATAAAGAGGCAGCCAACCTGCTGAACGATGCGTTGGCGATCAGAGAGAAAACTCTTGGCATGGATCATCCGGCTGTAAGAAATCATCTATAATTAATCAGTAGAATTACAACTTTATTCCCATGATTATACACATGCTATTACAACTATACCCCTATTATTCTGACTTTATTTTTGTTTTATTACAAATATGTTCTTATAGAACAACTTTTTTCTGTTTTTAATAAATCAGATGTTCACTTTTTACTCTGTTTTTGCCTCAAACGCAGTAATTATTTAGTGTTTTGTGTGTTTTTGCAGGTGGCAGCTACACTGAACAACCTGGCTGTGCTTTATGGTAAAAGAGGAAAATACAAAGAAGCGGAGCCGCTTTGTAAACGAGCTCTGGAGATCCGAGAGAAAGTAAGACGAGGAGACTTCCTAATTATAAATAAAGATGTGCTTGCCCACATCTTTTACTAAACACATTTTGTCTAGGGACACAAGACCGACTTAATAAACAGAAAAAAATCCAGTATAATAAACATCTACCAAATAAAGTAGATGTTTAAGTTAGATATCTGCATTATTTCATCCACTTTATGCAAAACGGCCGTCCTGCTGTTACTGGAAACAATCCCTCGTCATGATGGCGCCACCACCGTGCCGTTCTGTCATTTCTAAACATCTGCAGTTGTTTACAAATGGCTCCAGATTACTTTCCAAACTTGCGTAGAGCCAAAATATTAACATCTTCATCATTTTGGCATTTTCAGCTCCACTTATTAAAGGGGCGGCGTCACATAAAATCAACTTGTTTTAGCTTTACATCATAATGTTATTCCCTCCTTAAAAACATACCTGGAGTGTCGATTTGATTCTTTCATGCATGTTTAAGAAATCTTTGAATCTCCATGGCAACCATTCAGCTGTAAAATGCCTAGGTGGACGCAGCTCCTTCCCCACTCAGATCCTTCAGACTAGCCAGCAGCAATTAGCAAACAGCTGGTGGAACTGCAGAGTTTGTTGTATGAGCTGCTGCTCAGTTCAACGCAGGTAAAAACGTTAGTTAATAGAGGAGCCATGTTGGGATGACTTCCTGAAGGAGAAGTTTAACAGAGCAGGAGTTTTAAAGAGACAGATGTATAATTTAAGTCATTTATAGTATTTTTATAACAACTGATAGTTTCTTGATCATGCTACAAAATGACATAATTCATAATGCTGCTGCTTACATAATTCAGTGGAATAAAGTAAAGCTGGTCCTGACCTTTGGGTTCAGGTTAAAGTCACGGGTCTGCTCTCTGTGCCTGCGTGGTTCAGGTTCTGGGTACGGACCATCCCGACGTGGCCAAGCAGCTCAACAACCTGGCGCTGCTGTGCCAGAACCAGGGGAAGTACCAGGAAGTGGAGCAGTACTACGAACGTGCTCTGCACATCTACCAGAGCAAACTGGGACCGGACGACGCCAACGTGGCGAAAACCAAGAACAACCTGGTGAGACGAGACAGAAACCCGTTTCTAATCCCGTTTCTAATCCCTGCTAATCTGGTGAAAAGAAAACTCAAAAGCAGATATGTTTGGGGGTTTTTTTCTCTTTAAGTTGCGTTGTTGTTTTTGTGTTTTCTTTTCAGGCATCATGTTATCTGAAACAGGGAAAATACAGACAAGCGGAAGCGCTTTACAAAGAGATTCTGACCAGAGCTCATGAAAAAGAATTTGGCTCTGTGGAAGGTAAATTAATCTCCTTTTTTTCTCAGTTTTTTTATTTCTTGCCTTATTTTTTTTTTCTTCCTTCTTTCTTTTTGTTTCTTTTACTAAGTTGTGCCTCAACAATCCCATTTATCAACTGAAAACTGAAGCTTCTAGTAGAAAGTTATTGTTGTTGCTGCTGGAATTAAAGTATTTTCTAGACCAATAAAACAGAAAATATTTGACAGTTTGGAAACTAAACACCTTCTGTTCTACAATAATTTATTGTTTTTTTACTTGGTTTATTAAAATTGTGCATGTTTAATTTATTACTGTTCAGTTAAAAAGACAAAAATATATTAATTCAATCAAGAAATTATTTTTGAGTTGACGATTTTGTCCCAAAGATCAAAACGCTTCATATGTCAGCCGAACATCTGTAAAGTGAATCTTTAACTTTTTCAGTCCAGTCATTTTTGCCATGTCCGTCGTCTAGGAGACGGCCGTCCTCGCTGGTCCAACATGGAGGACGGCGGCGCCGCGCAGGACGGACTGAAGCGCAGCAGCTCCTTCACCAAACTACGGGAGTCGATCCGGCGGAGCAGCGAGAAGCTGGTCCGCAAGCTAAAAGGAGTCGGGATGGAGGAGATGACCCCGAGGAATGCTGGGTAGTTTTCCATAACATGGCAGCAGAAATCCCACTTTAACTTGATCTGAAACCACAATGAATAAAACTAAACTAAGACGGCTTCGACCGTTTAGCTTGGTGGCTAATCTTTTGTTTCCTGTGCAGGATGAAGAGGGCGAACTCTCTGAACGTGTTGAACGTTGGAACCAGAGAAAATCTCGATGGCAACCAGGTGATTTTAAAAGACAAAACATTCAAGGTTTTTTAAGCTGCGCTATGCTCCGCTAACTAGAATGTTAGGTATGCTAACCCTGACATGCTAACGCTACACTGACATGGTATTTAGTGGAAGCTAATGCTAAAGCTCTAATTTAATGAGTTTTCATTAAACACAAGTTTAAAGTGTTTTTTGTTTGTTTTAACAAGTTTTGCATCTCATTATGGAAGTTTTCTAATTTGAGCCAACACTTTTTTTCATTTTAATGAGTTTCTCCTCTTTATTGCGACATTTTTCTCTTGGTGAGTTTTTGATCTCATAATGAGTTTCCTTGTTTTACGTATTGTTGCAATGAGATCCTGAAACCATTTCCAAACTCTGGCTGTTTAGTTCTTTCTTAGACCTGATCAGGGATGATCTGATCAGATTTTGATTCAATCACCAATGAGGGCCGATCATTGCCGATCACCTGGAATGGCTGTTAATTTTTTGTGTTGGGGATAAACGCTGATGTGGCAAAATGGAAAAATGATCTGGCAATAAATTCACCTAAAATGCTAAATACTTGCAGGCACAATACAGCAGCTATTGAGTCAAAACGACGACTGAAAAACCTGCAATCAGTAAAACAATATTTAACAGTAAGACTCTCTGTATCGTACGTTATATGAGTCAAATAAATCTCACAACCCTGCCGACGTTGAATAATGTCAAGAAAAAAGGAAACATTCATTCAAAGTCAAATGCAGGTTGCATCAAAATAAACAATCCTGAGTTACTAAATCATAACTTCCTGATAGCTTGACCAGCTGATTAATGCTGGTTCTGATCGGCTGCTTCTGCAGGGAGGAGGCAGAGGAGATTGATTATTTTCAGAGATTATCTGTCTTATGTTAGGGCATAGCGAAAGTTTTAATACATATGTAAAATATTTTTTGTTGTTTTAGATACGTGCAGCAGCTTTAAGCAGACGTTCGGTGTGAGATTCACTGCCAGGTGGAGGTTGAGTGATGCTCCATCTGTGAAATATTACTACCAGTAGCGCTTAGCGGCGGTCCAATAGTGAGAGCAGATCCCAGCGTCTTACACCGCCAGCTCAAAGACTTGGATTATTTTTCAGATTATTTGTTTAGCTTTCTGACTGTCATGCACTCAACTCTTCCTGTTGAGTGTTTGAAGAAAAAATGACCCTTCAGATGTCTTTTTTTCCTGCATTGAGCCTCGATGGAGCCAAACTCCATCAAGTGTTTGTTTTTTAAATGCCATGTTAGATTCGTTGCATTGATGCATTTTGACGTGCTTCACCCCAGAGGTAATTTTCCGCCGCAACATGTAAACGTCCCCATTTACTCAGAGTGTTAAAGTTCCACACGACATTGCTTAGGACTTGCTGCTGCGCGCTTCAGCTGTGTGAAGGAAAGAGGAGATAAGCTGCACACGCAGGCTGCAAAGTGAGATAAATGTGATCAGTTTTGCCGATCGGCTACAAGAAACAGTGATCAGCCATCATCGATTATACACCTTTTCACGGAAATGGGCCGATTATGATCGGTGGCCGATCGACTGGCACACCTCTACCTTAGACTCTTATGTGAGCATTTCTCCCTGATCATCCAAACTGAGATCAATATGGCCGCTGCCCTCTACAAGTAAGATACTGACTGCTTATTGGTACTTAACAGAAAGTCAGCAGTGTGTTTGCATTGCTCTGAATGTTCTGATGATTATTCTGTGTTTTCTGCTCCTCAGTCCAGCCACCTGATGGACAGTCGAGGCCTGAGCTGCAGCACGCAGAGCCTGAACAGACGGGGATCGCTCGGTGGGACCAGCTGACACAAAATAACACAAACCATTTAAATACAAGAAAAACTGATGGATTGTTTAAAAACTGGACTCCAAAATGCTGCTGTGAATCAGCATCAAGAGGATTCCCCGCCATGAGTCTCCAAACGATGGTCGCTGCAAAGTGGGGGTCAAAGGTCGAATTTGACAGTAGGCAAGTTATCCGGACCAGCAACAAGGTTTAAGTCTGTCTGCAACATTTCCTGTTTTTGCTCCTGTTTTCTGAATTGTAAGGATCAAGTTTAACCATTTTTAACGCTAAATCTTTAAAACAAAACAAAATAATCTATTTATTATTTTTACAACCAAGGAAAATTCTAGAAATCTCGAATAGTTTCATTGGAAACGTTCATCAAAAAGAAAAAAAAAAAGTAAAAATTATGTGTTTATCAAGTAGTTTTTATTAACTTTAACATAGCTACCAATTATCAAACTATTTTTTGTCTTCGATTTGGGACCAAAATTGCAACATTTGTTCCATTTCCAGCTGCTGGTTTTCTTTTTCAAGCTGCACTGAATCAAACCCTTTGAAAAACCTGTTCCCCTCCTGGCCTGTGGGGGCGCTGCACCAACAACCACTGAAGGAAACAACATAAAAACCTCTGCAGAAGACACTGAGAACAGCTTCCTTCTTCATGAAATGTAAACAGATGGAGTAGCGTCAGATTTTAGAGGTTGGAGGATTTCTCTTGTTTTCGGCTAAAGACCTCGAGCCGTTTCTCCTGCTAGCGCCAGGCTAGCATGTTTGTTTTGGCTGTATTTACCCAGAATGCCCTGCACTGTAGTCCACTTACTAGGCAAACAAACTGGAGTTCAATTAAAGCGGATCAAACAGGAATGGTGTGAATGTATGACATTGGCCATTGATTAAACAAAAGAAAAATACATTTCTGCCAAAAACTTGAAAATTTCCTAGAAAAAGAAAATTTGTGAATTTAAAAAGTAAACATTTGCCAAGGAAAAACTGAAATTCTGAAATTAATCAGAAATTTTCTAGAAAACAACTTGGAAAGTAAAAAATTTCAAATTTTGAAGCTAAAATTTCCATGTTTTTTTTTTTAAGTTCTGAATTTTTTGGTATAAATTTATTATTTTGTCTTTCTATCTACAACAGCCGTAGTTTGCTGTCCCATAAATGGACCTTAGTTTGAAACTACATAATGGAGGCAACTGGCAACAGAAATCTGACAGATTAGGAGGATTTTTAACAGAAGGATTATTTTTTAAATTAGGTTAAACACTAAGATGGTTTCTCTTTTGTTGACTCATTTTCTGCTTTTATAGATTAAATTAGATTAAAGTTGGCCAGCCCTGACTCAGGTCCTGCCCTTTTTACCAAATAGAAAAAGTGATTTATATATTCTTTCTCTACACAAATTTACTGCATTTTTATTAACATTTTTCATGTTTTATTTGTAAAACACTGAGAGGTTTGGACTCAGCTGGTTAATCGTTTCTAGCAGCAATGAACATTTTACAAAGTTTCTAAAATTGTATCTTTATTGTGTGTTTTAGTGAAGTATTTAAAGTTTAAAGGTCAAACATGTTTTTGTCAAACATGGAAGAATCTAAACTCCATGTTCTGATTGTCAGATTTCTTTTTTATGAATGATTGTAAATTTGCTGTTTGCTGTTTGTTTGGGGAGTTGAAGTCACATTGTTGGTTACCATAGAAACCCTGTTTGACACATTTAGGGTTAAAACTGAAGAAGTTTACTCTGGTTTAGAGGAATGTTTGTTTTATATCTGCAGTTTTATAAAAAGTTAAATAGGATTAAAGACAATTTAAACAACAGAATGAAGTTTTTGGTGTATTTTCTGTTTGCTTATGATTTTAATTTTAAAAATCAGCTTCAAAAGCACATATTTTGCTTTGGGTTGTTACTTTTCTTCTGCAAAGGGTCAATGCCCCTCCCCCACCTAATGCTGCAAGTCAACTGACTGCAATGAAGTTTTTCAGATTGACTGATTGGAAATATTTAAACTCAAACAAAAAAGATGATGTCTTTTCTTTTTTGTTAAACTTAGCTGTAGTGCTACGCTAAACATTAGCTGGACTAATAGATTAGTGGGGTTGACTGCTAATTATGACAGAAAACAATAAAATATTCACTATTTGGGGATTTTGAAGAGTCGTTGACTTTTTGCTTAGTGACAGATATTTGATCATTCAGTGTATTGACTCAGCCAAAGCAGATGGAAACTGTGATGCTATCAAAAGATGATAAACATGCAAAAAACATGTTTTATGTAAAAGTATGAAGGTAAAACATTTAATTAGTCCAACAGAGCAACTAGAAATGCTAGAAAACCTGCTGGATTATTAAAAATGCACCACAGAAGCCCGACCCGACTATCACGCACAACTTTGGTCCAACTGGGCTCGAAGTTTGGGTCAGTGCTGCAAAGGTTCAACTAATATTTTAGATTTTCATGCATGCATGTTGCTGCAGCAACATAAAGGGGCTGGTAGTGTTTAATATTCATAATAATATATGTTTTGAGTTAAATGGGCCTAAAATATCTCAGTTCTTTGAAATTAACAACTTTTTCCAGTTGAAGATCTAAAGTCTAGATTTACCTTGAAAACCCTCGTTATGTTGCAATAAAGCTGATAATGTTGCTGACGCTTCAATCCAGATTAGCATCACTCAGCATGCTCACGCCAGCACACAGAGGCTGAACACCCAGATTAATGTTTAGATTTCTCTCTCTGCCTCTATGAAGCCGTTCTGCTCTGATGATCAAAGACTAAAACTGAAATGAAATGACAGAAAAATGTCTCATGAAAGAAAAAAATCAAATATTCCACATTTATAATCTGAAAATGTTCCAGGAATCTTTCTGGAGGACAAACTGGCCATTTCTCCTCCCTTCTTTCTCTTACTACTCTCCATCCTTTAATGTCTGCAGTTATTGCTGACATTAAGTTTATGTTCTCTCTCTGGTTCTGCTCTTCATAGCAGCGACACCTGGGCTCAGTTCTGGTCAGCAGTGACCCCTTCCTGGAGGGAAGCTGAGCTGCTGCTGCCAACAACATCAGGTTCCCCTTCACTGGACGACACACACCTGAGTTTCTCTTGCTTCTCCCGACTTTGACCTTCAGCTCTGCCTCAAGGACACAAGAAAAGAGTTGAGTTGGGGATGAACTGGCACTTCAGGCTCCTTTGAGTCTGCAGGTTGTTCCATTTTTCTCCTACTACTCTCCATCCTTGCTCAAGGTTTTCCCCAGAAAACTTGCTACGCCTGGTTTTCAGGGCACCAAGCAAGTCCACTTTGTTCTTGTATTAAATTAATGCAGATAATCAAAACAATTGGATCTAATATTAACAAGGTCAAATCAGTACACCCTGCAACTCTGGCAGCTTTGGCGGTTCTGAATCGCTGCCAATAAAAAACTCCAGTTCATCTCCAAGACTAAATCTGCGTCCAGTTTTTGTCTTTTCCTTTCTCTCTTTTTTCCACCCTTTTCACTTTGCCGCTCCATGGAGCTCTGCTCATGTTAACTTAGTCCGTAAAAATGCTCTAGCTGGTTTCCCATCTGTTGCCAAGTGACTGATGATGATGTTGGTGGACGGCTGGTGACAAGCTTTACCCAGAATACACTTGGAGACAATATTGGCGATCCTCTTGTAACTTTGCGTGTCATAAAGTTAAATGTCAGTGTCAAAATAAAACCAGTCATGAAGCACAACATGTTTTTCAACATTTTACACCCACTATGTAACTAAAATCATTGGTCTTATAAAGTTTTTAGCAATCATGAGTCAACAATGGTGACTATATAATCTACTGGGGCAATATACTATATAATCCTAGATACTCAACAGGAGAGGGCCCGCCTTCTCCAGCTCTCATCAGACCTGATAAATGCTTGGATCCTTGAAGTTATATTCTGCCTCCCATCCAGGCCCCCTCTAAGCCTGGGCTTGGGGCCCCTCGTGCCCCCCTTTGCTCCCCTGAAGCCCCTGTGGCAGCTGTTGAGATGTAAACGGCGCATATAATTCTTTGTTCACAAATATTAATCATTTTCACTGCTCCTCAGCACGAACCTCTGAAAGCACAACTGCAAGTTATTTCTTCGGTTCACATAGAGCTGAGCAACCAGAGCTAACTGGTGGGTTTTAAACTCTTACCTTGATAATATAGAGTTCTCCAAAGAATCATAATTCCTCACAGGGGGTTGATGTCAATATCCACACAGGTCAACTTTGCACCAGCACTGAATCTGTGCAGTTTGAGTGAAAGGAGGCTGGTGTGATCCACGCTGAGGTAAACTTCAGAGATCAAACAGCAGCGTGAGGCACCAGCGGTGTGATTGGTTCGCTCTCCCAGCTTTAACTGCATCAACTATAAACTTATATTTTAGGAATAAATCTGCTCTGCCATTGAAACGCTCAGAGCAACAGAGATGCTTGAAATATGGCTTTATTTTTAAAAAACTTATTTATTATTATTATTTTCCTAGTGATATAAACAAGCAACGCTGAGCCTGGCGGAGGAGCTAGTGAATCATGGCGGCCCGCCAGGCTTATCGTACACTGGGGGAAACCCTGCTTGCTTTGTCTGCAGTTATTGCTGACATTAAGTTTATGTTCTCTCTCTGGTTCTGCTCTTCATAGCAGCGACACCTGGGCTCAGTTCTGGTCAGCAGTGACCCCTTCCTGGAGGGAAGCTGAGCTGCTGCTGCCAACAACATCAGGTTCCCCTTCAGTGGACGACACACCTGGATCCACTCCGGCCACATGCAGAACAAGGACTGAACCAAACACAGGAACAGCAGCGACTGGTGAAACCCCTGAATCCCAGTAGGCCCAGTATGAACCCATCTTCATGATGAGCTCCTAGGAAGGAGGCGTTGTCTCTGAAAGCAGCAAAAAAACCTGAACCTTGACGTTCAGGAAGTAGCAGATAAAACAGCTTAAAGTAGGAAGTCTTCAGAGTCTGGAGCCACATCCTGATCACATCAAGAGACGAAGCTTCGCTCCACATTCAGAGGAAACATGGACCAACCAGCTCTGATGCTGCTTCTGTGTCTCTGCAGCTCAGGTAGGACTCCACTTTCACACAAAAACACTAATATTCACTAGAGTACAAATTAAATGATCTACTGATAAACATGTTAAATTTTACTAAGCAAAACTATAAAATGTTTCTAGTCTCGGATCATAGAGCTGCTGCTACACAGTTAGTGATGTTTATATTGTCTACTTGCTACTAAGGAGCCAATAAAATCAACAATTGTTGGTTTTTGTGTTTTTATGAAGTAAAGCACTTTGAACTGCCTTGTTGCTGAAATGAGCTATAAAATTAATCTGATTGATCGATAAGGAGAAGCTGCAGAAACTCTGCACCGGCGCTGAATCTGCGCAGTAAACAGGTGGAGCCACATAAAATGGCTCCTTCTGCATGAATCCTCTCATCTTCCTCTTGGCTCCACAGGTTCTCTCTGAGGTTCTGGTCAGGCCCGTTTGCTGGCCAACCGAGCCCAGTAGCACCACGGTCACTGGACCAGCTTCCGGTACCGCTGGTCGTGTTCGTGAAAACGCTCGGGCTCCGTGTGACGTGGGAGTGTCTCAGGCAGGATGTGGAACTCGCCTGCTGCAGATTAGAATCAATCAACCAACCAATCAAGTTTATTTGTGAAGCACATTTCAGCTCCAAGGCGGTTCAAAGTGCTTTACGTCATGAAAACACAAAAAATAAAAAGTCCTAAAAGACACCACACAGTAAACCAGTAAACTGTACATTTGGTCAAAGTGTCGTCGTTACACATCAAAATGTTGTTCAGCGTTTCATTTATTATGTTTCCAAAGCAAATCTGACCAGCTGGGTTTTTAGTCCAGAGTTAAAGGAACTCAGAGTTTCGGTTGTTTTGCAGAGTTAATGTTGAAACAGCTTTTCAACAAATTTGCTGATGAATGGAAAGTTGGAGATCGGCCTGTAATTCTGCAGTAATGATTTGTTCAGATGGTTTTTTTATATATCAGTGGTTTGAAAACTGCTGGGGGAAAACACCTTATGAGAGGAATGAGTTTACTCTTTCAATTAGATCAGATGCAATGACAGGCAGGACTTTCTTAAGACAAGTTATGGGTGTGACATCAAGACAGCAGGAAGAGGAGCTTCATTGATTTATAATGTCTTCTAAGGTTTTATAGTTGAATATTTAAAATTGAGTCATTTTTACTGCGTTTATGTTCAGGCATGGCATTGATATTGGATTTAGTGCGGATGTGCAGTTAAATCCTCTAATTCTTATAATTTTCTCTAAAGAAATGGGCAGCCCAGTTTGACTGCAGGTCAGGTGGTTTGTGAGCAAATAAAGCTCAATCATTGTTCATGTTTTTGTTCACGATTTCTGCAAACAGCGTTTCCCTGGAGTGTGTTAGTGCAGACGTTGTAGATTTCATGAGAAACGTGAAGTTGAGTTTCTCTCCATTTACGTTCGGCCCCAACACAGAGTTGCCTTGCAGATCTATAATATACATCTGTGGTTTCAAAGATGACAGTGAAATAATCAGACAGGGCGACATCAGTTACAGAGACGTTGGAAATATTCACACCCTGACTGGTAACCAGGTCCATAACGTGTCCTTGATGATGTGTTGCTGGGTTAAAATGCTGAATTAAACCAAAATGATCAAGAATATCACAGCTTTTAATCCCCTCTGTCTTCAGGCTCGTCAACATGGGTGTTGAAATCTCCCACAATTATTCAACAGTCATAATCAATGCATAGAACAGATAAAAACCCATTAAAGTCAATAAAGATGTTTTCCACATGTGATGGGATTTTGCATAGCGTTAGCATCAGAGCTCATTTGTGGCCTTTTTCCTCAATTCCCAGATATTTAAGAGTTAAAATGACCTAAATCAACCTTCTTACAGTTTCTGTGAATCCTGATGTATTGTAGCAACCCTTCCTCAGATTTTATGTTTTCTATTCTCACTTCAAAATTGTAATTAGGAGGCGCTGATTCAATTAGTACAGATGAGACATTATTGATATCCAACCATGTTTCTGTCAGGAACCAAACATCAATATTCTGCTCAGTGATGAAGTCAGTAACTAATAATCATCTGACGTTCAGCAGAACCAGTTTAGTGACTTGGTGGCAGAGAGTTTATGAATCTAAGGTTTGATTTTAGATGCTGCATTCAGTATTTCTGCTTTTTGTAGATTATTTTGTGATCTGCCCAGATGCCGTCCTGTTCACACTGCTGGGGGGTCAGACACATTCTGGAGGAAGACAGTTGATAATGTCTGGAACCTGATTTAACAAACTGAGGCTCATAATGATGATCAGAATCAGGATCAGGATCAGAATCAGGATCAGAATCAGAATCAGAATCAGAATAAGAATCAGAATCAGAATCAGAATCAGAATAAGAATCAGAATCAGGATCAGAATCTGGATCAGAATCAGAATCAGGATCAGAATCAGAATAAGAATCGGAATCGGAATCGGAATCAGGATCAGGATCAGAATCAGAATCAGGATCAGAATCAGAATCAGAATCAGAATCAGAATCAGAATCAGGATCAGAATCAGGATCAGGATCAGAATCAGGATCAGAATCAGGATCAGGAATCAGAATCAGAATCAGAATCAGAATCAGGATCAGAATAAGAATCAGGATCAGAATCAGGATCAGAATCTGGATCAGAATCAGAATCAGGATCAGAATCAGGATCAGAATCAGGATCAGAATCAGAATCAGGATCAGGATCAGAATCAGGATCAGAATCAGGATCAGAATCAGAATCAGGATCAGGATCAGAATCAGAATCAGAATCAGGATCAGAATCAGGATCAGGATCAGAATCAGAATCAGAATCAGGATCAGGATCAGAATCAGGATCAGAATAAGAATCAGGAATCAGGATCAGAATCAGAAAATCAGGATCAGAATCAGGATCAGTATCAGAATCAGGATCAGAATCAGAATCAGGAATCAGGATCAGAATCAGATCAGGATCAGAATCAGGATCAGAATCAGAATCAGTATCAGAATCGTCAATCAGGATCAATTAATCAGATCAGGATCTCAGAATCAGGATCAGAATAAGAATCAGTGATATAATCAAACTTTCAGGTCACACAAGGACAATAATTTCGTCGGTCTAGGCATCTCAGTAAAGGGGATCAGACATCAGATAGTTGCTCAGAAAGAATAATAAACAGATCAGCAGGATCAGGTCATTAACTCAGATCGTCAAATCATGTAATTTGCTCCAGCGCTGTCTGATGAACTCAGACTATCAGAAGGGTCGCTTGGTGCAGATAGAACATCAGGTACTGGAGACTGGAACCAGAATGATGGGAACAAGAACTAGAACTTTACGATCAGCACTGGAGCTCTGTCAGACAGCTCCAACTGAATCTGTCTTTGTTGTCTTAGTAAAGACAACATTAAATGTTGTTTCTTCCAGGTGTCTGATAACTCAGACGGTAGGAAGATCTTGGTGGCTTTAACTGGCCACTAATAAAGGTACTGTGTAGACTGGGAACCATCCACTGATGCGCCTCTGAGAAAGATTACTGGAACTTTACATCAGCAGCTGGAGCTTGCAGACAGCTCCACTGTGGATCTGTGGTGTCGTTACGAAGAGTTAACAACAATCTAGAAATCGTCTGTTCAGGTGATTTCATATCCTGGCCATTTTCTTCCTGTTCTGCTTTCAATCTCCACTTTAAATAAATTCTCACTTCCAGCTCAGTCTGGGCTTCTTCCCCTTCACCTGGATTCCCTCTGGTAGATTTTCTACTGGACCAATCAGTGAACAGAAGAAGTTTGAACAATGACCTTGATCTGCTGTTATTTTAGAAACATAGTCTGTAGTTTTATCAATGGCAGTGGAGGAAGTTCAGTCCATGTTCAGTCTGTATTGTGCTCAATATGCCAATAAACCTGATTGAGTGATTTCATCTAACATTGCTTGGTAATTGATTTTTTCCACAACATGTTTCCAGCCCAGGAAACTTCCAGTAAACTTCTTAGTGTGGATCTGGTGCATTGCATGTCATGGACAAACATTAGCAACTGGGTGAAATTTAAAACCTCAACACAGTCCAGGCTCTCTGGATGAATCAAAGTGTGGTACAGAGTGGCTGGTTTTTTTTTTTTACCAGGTTAGTGATTTAATGAAGTTTGATTAGATTGAAGGGGAACCAGTGGAGCAGATTCAGGGTTATAAAAACCTCAATGTCACCGAGAAGAAGCTGATCAAATATTGCATTTCCTCCACAAATTAAGTTTAGAGTTTTAAAAGACGATGATAGTTTTCTATTATTCTGTGATTAAATCTGTCATTTGCTTTGTAGAAGACAATGATGAAATATTAATAATTGATCATTCATAGGGTCTTTGTGCTGTTCTAGTGTAATTTTCTCTGTTTGTCTTAAGTTTTTTTCCACCCATCTCCAGGCCTGCAGTATAGGCAGATGCTAAAAGTGCAAAGAATATTAAACACTAGATATAAAAATAATAAACCTCTGCCCAGCTCCCCTCTCCACCCGTTCTACACCAGTTGGTTCGTTCCTCCACACAGAGTCTGAACTGGATTGTAGCTTTGCTGAACAAACTGGAACCAAATTCAGTGAAAATGTTGAAGAACCTTTTTTCTTTCTGTATCCACAGACTCAGTCAGGCTGGTTCAAGGGACCAACCGGTGCTCAGGCAGACTGGAGGTGAAGACCAACCAGTCGTGGTCCTCAGTGTGTGAAAAAGACTTTGACCTGCAGGATGCAGAGGTGGTCTGCAGGGAGATCGGCTGTGGGCCTCCTTCGGTCCTCCAGGGGGCGCTCTATGGAGAAGCAGAGGCTCCAGTGGGGAGCAGAGAGTTCCTGTGTGAAGGCAGTGAGTCTGCTCTGCTGAACTGCAGCAGCAGGAAGAGTTCAGGTAGAAACAGCTGCTCACCTGGTCAAGCTGTTGGACTCACCTGTTCAGGTAGAGGAGGATCTGCAGACCTGCTGCTGTTCACTGCTTCACTTCCTTCATTAATGAACTCTCTGTCTCTGCTCAGATCAAGACAACATCAGGCTGGTGGGAGAGGCCAGCCGATGTGCCGGGAGACTGGAGATGTTACATCAACAGGAGTGGAGACCAGTGAATGTTTGGGATAGTTACAGGGACAAGAACTCAGCTGTTGCAGTTTGTGCTAGACTGAACTGTGGTTCTGCTGTTTCAGATAGAAATTCAAAAGAACCTTCAGAGAGACCAGGTTGGGGGATCAGGCCTGACTGTTTTCAGTCAGGATCTGCATTAAGGAACTGTTTACCTGAAGATGTAAACCGTAATCAGAACCGTGAGCTCATCTGCTCAGGTAACTCTGAACTCTCATATTTATTTATTTTAAAATGTTTCTTCCATCAGGTTCCAGATGTCTGCAAAGAAACCATTGCCTTTAACTAAGAACCTGAAACCTTGAGGAGGGAAACTAAAATAATTTCAATATCCAGATAAAGTTCTCAGTTTATTCCACATAGATGAACAAAAACTCATCATTTTAATAACTTTTAATCTCTGCTGCTTTGATGTCGATGCATCAAAATCCCAGGAGGAGTTCAAGGAAATCAGACATGTTTAAAACCTGAAAATGTACAGAAAATGACTTTTGATCCAAGATGGTGGACTTCCTGTTTTTAGTGAAAATAGCAGGAAAACATTTGCTTGTTTTGGTTGTTGGCCTGGTTGAACTAGGGGGCGCTGTTCAGCCATATTGCCACATTTAGTTTTAATTCCACTGAAATATTAACAATTTCACAGAGATTAAAGTTTGTTTGACATTTAGTGAGTTTATGATCAGGTTAAGGCCCAAAATATGATAAATTCAGCAGAAATAAAAATGAATAATAAACTTCCAGGTTCAGTCGGTTTCACTCCACCTTTGATGCTCTGAGTTTTTCTAGTTTGGTTTTCTTGACATTTATTTTGATCAAACTCAGAGATGTTTCAATGAGTATCTAGAAAAATAAAGTCCTGAAATATTTTAAACCTTTTTTCTTTCTGCATCCACAGACTCAGTCAGGCTGGTTCAAGGGATCAACCGGTGCTCAGGCAGACTGGAGGTGAAGACCAACCAGTCGTGGTCCTCAGTGTGTGAAAAAGACTTTGACCTGCAGGATGCAGAGGTGGTCTGCAGGGAGATCGGCTGTGGGCCTCCTTCGGTCCTCCAGGGGGCGCTCTATGGAGAAGCAGAGGCTCCAGTGGGGAGCAGAGAGTTCCTGTGTGAAGGCAGTGAGTCTGCTCTGCTGAACTGCAGCAGCAGGAAGAGTTCAGGTAGAAACAGCTGCTCACCTGGTCAAGCTGTTGGACTCACCTGTTCAGGTAGAGGAGGATCTGCAGACCTGCTGCTGTTCACTGCTTCACTTCCTTCATTAATGAACTCTCTGTCTCTGCTCAGATCAAGACAACATCAGGCTGGTGGGAGAGGCCAGCCTATGTGCCGGGAGACTGGAGATGTTACATCAACAAGAGTGGAGACCAGTGAATGTTTGGGATAGTTACAGGGACAAGAACTCAGTTGCTGCAGTTTGTGCTGAACTGGACTGTGGTTCTGCTGTTTCAGATAGAAATTCAAAAGAACCTTCAGAGAGACCAGTTTGGGGGATCAGGTCTGACTGTTTTCAGTCAGGATCTGCATTAAGAAACTGTTTACCTGAAGATGTAAACAGTAATCAGAACCGTGAGCTCATCTGCTCAGGTAACTCTGAACTCTCATATTTATTTATTTTAAAATGTTTCTTCCATCAGGTTCCAGATGTCTGCAAAGAAACCATTGCCTTTAACTAAGAACCTGAAACCTTGAGGAGGGAAACTAAAATAATTTAAATATCCAGATAAAAGTTCTCAGTTTATTCCACATAGATGAACAAAAACTCATCATTTTAATAACTTTTAATCTCTGCTGCTTTGATGTCGATGCATCAAAATCCCAGGAGGAGTTCAAGGAAATCAGACATGTTTAAAACCTGAAAATCAACAGAAAATGACTTTTGATCCAAGATGGTGGACTTCCTGTTTTTAGTGAAAATAGCAGGAAAACATTTGCTTGTTTTGGTTGTTGGCCTGGTTGAACTAGGGGGCGCTGTTCAGCCATATTGCCACATTTAGTTTTAATTCCACTGAAATATTAACAATTTCACAGAGATTAAAGTTTGTTTGACATTTAGTGAGTTTATGATCATGTTAAGGCCCAAAATATGATAAATTCAGCAGGAATAAAAATGAATGATAAACTTCCAGGTTCAGTCGGTTTCACTCCACCTTTGATGCTCTGAGTTTTTCTAGTTTGGTTTTCTTGACATTTATTTTGATCAAACTCAGAGATGTTTCCATGAGTATCTAGAAAAATAAAGTTCTGAAATATTTTAAACCTTTTTTCTTTCTGCATCCACAGACTCAGTCAGGCTGGTTCAAGGGACCAACCGGTGCTCAGGCAGACTGGAGGTGAAGACCAACCAGTCGTGGTCCTCAGTGTGTGAAAAAGACTTTGACCTGCAGGATGCAGAGGTGGTCTGCAGGGAGATCAGCTGTGGGCCTCCTTCAGTCCTCCAGGGGGCGCTCTATGGAGAAGCAGAGGCTCCAGTGGGGAGCAGAGAGTTCCTGTGTGAAGGCAGTGAGTCTGCTCTGCTGAACTGCAGCAGCAGGAAGAGTTCAGGTAGAAACAGCTGCTCACCTGGTCAAGCTGTTGGACTCACCTGTTCAGGTAGAGGAGGATCTGCAGACCTGCTGCTGTTCACTGCTTCACTTCCTTCATTAATGAACTCTCTGTCTCTGCTCAGATCAAGACAACATCAAGTTGGTGGGAGAGGCCAGCCGATGTGCCGGGAGACTGGAGATGTTACATCAACAAGAGTGGAGACCAGTGAATGTTTGGACCGTTTTGGGGGACAAGAACATACCTGCTGCAGTTTGTGCTGGACTGGACTGTGGTTCTGCTGTTTCAGATAGAATTTCAAAGGAAGCTTCAGAGAGACCAGTTTGGTCGATCTATTTTGGCTGTTTTCAGTCAGGATCTGCATTAAAGAACTGTTTACCTGAAGATGTAACCAGTGATTGGGAACATAAGATCATCTGCTCAGGTAACTCTGAACTCTCATATTTATTTGTTTATAGATCTATAATAAAGGTGCTAGTAATCATGTATAAACATGCTAGTAACCATGGCAACCAGTCTGATCAGCGCCTGTCTCTTTCTCATGCTTGCCATCTTGTTTTCCACCTCAGATTAGATCCAGTTGTCTCTGTGTTTCCTCTGCGTTGCCAGGTCTGCTGGTTGAGCCGCTCATCTTCCTCTCTTCCTCCACTGACGGGGTCTCCACAGGCAGAAAGCAGGGGTCTGAGCTCCTCATTGGCTCAAAGTTCAGCATCATGTGCTCCATCAGACCTCAGTATGAAGGCGGCTCCTTCCAGCTCATCTTCAGCACCTCTAACTACACTCAGAACCACACCCTGCCTGCTGTTAATCACTCCGCCCTCTTCCTGTTCGCTGCTGCTGGCCACGCCCACCAAGGAACCTACCGCTGCGTTTACCACGTCTACGTTTTCTCCCATAACTTCTCCTCTATGAGCCAGCCTCTCAACCTCACTGTCTCAGATGAACTCATGGAGTCCATCAGGAGAAGTTCTGCTTCAGGTGAACCAGCAGCTGTCTGCCTCATTCATGAGGTCAGAGAGGAGGATTGATGATATTAATGTTCATCATCAGATCTACAGGCAGCATGAAAACAAGGGTCAATATGATTATTGTAAATGTCTAGCTGGACTCATCTGATGAAAGCTGATCCTGAATCTGTTTCATTCGGTTTCAGACTATCTCACTGCTTTGATCATCAGACTGGTTGTCGTCCTGCTGGGAATGCTGGGATCCGTCCTGGTCCTCTACTTTAAGGTACTGCATGTATCATGCATGATGTGTTCAGTTGGGAAAAGTTCTTGCACTGAAGCTGAACCATCCTCTGTTTCCAGGCCAGGAGAAACCAGAAGTCTGGAGCAGAAAACATCATGATGAGCCATCATGATGAAGGATCCAGAGCTGAAGGCAGCTTAGAGGAGGAGACTGCAGTCTGAAGGAACCAGGAGAAAAGGATCTTCATTTCACATCCGCAGGAAGGAGCAGAGACATGTTTCAGACTCCTGGAAATCTATCCGTCTATGTATCTATGATAAAATGTCTCTGTGCTCCTGCAGCAGGAAGGAAGTTCAACAAGGGAAACTGCCCTAAGGAAGTAAAAAGAAAGGGGGCGGAAGAGCGTGCTTTAGAACAGTAGGAGAGTATAACTAAAGCATGCTCCTATCTGCCCTCCTTGCAAATAAATTTAAAAACTCACTTATCACTCTTCTTTTTCTGTGTAAAAATGCTTAGGTAAATGAACCTGACATTTATTTGGTCCTTCGAGCCAGAGCTCAAGATACTTAAGGATTCTAGTGGGTGAGGGAAACTCCAGAAAGACCGTGCGCACGGCCAAACTCTTTAGAATGAGTTTATAGATCCTTTTCTGGAACTGCATTTGGCCTGCCGGCTGGAATATGACAGTTGACAGTTGAAAGGAAAGAGACAACTGACAGTAAGTAAACTTTCTTTAAAAAAGTGTGAAAGGGTCGACCGCATTAAAAGAAATCCTGTGTAAAAAAACAACAACCTGTGAATCCTCTGAGTCCATTCTGACTAACTGGGTCCAGATCCACCGCAAAAATTGTATGTTTTTATTTAGTTACTTGAATATTAAATATAAAAACAGAAACAGCTGTGTATAAACATTTTTTATAGACAGAGATATTAAAGTGTACAGTCAGAACATTAAATCTGGAGTAGTTTGAGTCTGTATGACAGACACTTTATACACAAACTCACTTTTCACCAGAATCTCTGTTTACAAAACTTCAAGTATTTATTTCTTTTTCTTTGTAACAGACATATATAAAAAAAATCCATGTTGAAAAATATTAATCAATTTACATAATCTACACGTTGATAAACTGTTTTTAAGTGTTTGTGGGAAGGCTGGTGCAGGAACTAGGTTTCCTTCTTTTTTTCTGGTTTCTGAAATCTGGCGTTGCCATGGTGATGACATAATCCCCTAGATTATGGGTTTTAGGTCTGATGAGCCATCTGAGAGATTTTCTGCAGCATTTCCTCCGACTGCAGCTGCTCCAGAGTCAGCAGAGACAGACCCAGCTGGTCCTCCTGCAAAGACGTTTTAAAACCATTCAGCTTCAATTGGTCAGAAATTTATAAAGCTAACTTAAGACTAATCAGCTGATTTCTGATATACTTTAATGCATTTGAATTTATTTATTTATTTTTTTTTGCTTATTATCCATTCCAGCATCAAAAAAGAAAAACTACTGTTGTAGTCAACTACTGACTTTATGAGATGTGTAGGCAGAAACATCAACACAACTAGTTGGTAAGTTATTGTGCTGCTGCTACATCTCAAATAATTGGAACATGGAAAAATGTTTTTTTTTATTTTTCTTATTTATTTCAGAGTTAAACATTTAAAGCATCTATTTGTTGTAATTTTTATGATTTTGGATCACAGCAAATAAAAGCACAAAATTCAGAACCTTGGGGAATTTTAAATATTACACAACACCAATAATAAAATATTTTAAAAGGAAAAAATTCTCAAACTCATAAATGTCCTCAGTTTTTCAAAGAAAATTTCTGAGGTTACTGTAAACAAAATCTGATTTTGTTTTAGCAAATTTTCAACTTTTCAAACTCATTAAGTTTGTAGGAAATTGTATACTTTTCACATTGACATTTCCCCCATTTTTCTAAAAAAAATAAATTCTCAGATTCATCTAAAAATTTAGATGAATTTTTAGATTCATCTAAATATTCCAGCAAATTTTCAACTTCTCAAACTCAAAAATGTTCTAGTTTTTCTTCTAGAATTTTTTTTAGATTGATCTCAAAATTTTAAAGAGAAATACCACTTCTGATAAATATGTCTCATTTCTACTCGTGAAGCTGGACAATCCTCTTCAGGCCACATTTATCCCTTTTCCTACCACACTTTTTCCTTCCATTTAACTTTCCGATAACATACTTGGATACAGCACTCTTAATCAGCTTCTTAATTGCATTAATTTATATTTTAATTTTTACTGATATTTATTGAAGAAATGAGGAAAAAAAACATTTCAGATGTCAACTTTTTTTTTCGCATTTAGAATTTTTACAATAAATGACAAGCAATAAACAGTACAATCAATGTTAAAGTGTGACACCATGATTTCGTGAAACCATTTTCACAATATTCTCATTTTATGAAAACAATAATCCTATGGGTTGTGGTTACCTGTCTGAACGGCTGAGCCATCTGACGCAGGAAGTGCTTGGACAGCTGAACGGTTTCGTCCACGGTGAGGTTCAGGCTGCCGTCGTTGATGTGCTCCTGAATCCAACGAGGAAGTTTTCCACGTTTGTCTGATCGAGCGTATCTCTGCAACAAAAAACTCAGATTACTCCCAATAACTACTGATAAAAGTTACTTTTAATGAATTTATCTAAAACGGCCATTTTCTTAAAGACTTGAGTTTTTTCTTGAGTCAAGATGGCCGACCATCGTTCTATAACATGTGGGGCTTACGATTTCAAAATATGCTGACACACAATGTTATTATTTTGTGTCTGATATATTAAAGACTGACTGAATGAACAGAAATGATTAAACTTAGACATTTATAAAATATAACAAAAGGGAAACCTATTAAGTTGCTGAATAGAAAAATAAAAGATGAAAAACATAAAATATGTAAAATAATTCCATATGAACATACGAGGTACTTTCTGTTTTTGCTTTTGATGGAAAATTAAAACGTTATTAACTCACAAAGATCTCAAAATCAGATGTTTATTGGAGTTATCTCCTCTGCTTTTCTGTCCTCCCTTTGAATCAGATCGGTCATCATTAAATCAGAAATTGGTGCTGCTCTGTTATGCAGCTCGGCTGAAATATCACCATTAAGTACGATAACTTTAACAAGCTTGTCAAGTGTTTATATTTCTAAACAGAACCACATAAAGAGCAATTTTAATTCCTGTATCAACGGTTCAATTGTGAGCAGTGGCGCCCTCTGCTGGATAATGATAAAACTTCCACACTAAAAGATTGAAAAGACTCCAAAAATTAATCTATTGGAACTAATTTTAATCTAATGAACCATTAATCGTAGGTTGATTAATTCTTTGCGTACCGCAAACATTTTCTTTGTATTTTTATAGTTTCACCATTCACCTTGTCAGCAAAGATCATGAGGCCATAGTCCGTCTTTCCTCTGATGGCTCTGCCGACGCACTGAGCAGCGTGACGCATGGCGTCAAACGTCAGGAAGTCGTTCTCTCTGATCTGAAACTGATCCCGCAGATACTCCAGCCGAGCCTGATGCACAAAAACACCCAACAGGAAATGTCAGCAGGAGGAAACTGTTGATATCTGTCAGTCTGGGAAGGAAGATTTCCTTTATATCAATAAAGACATAAATATAGATACATGTTATGAAATGCATCATTTTGGAAAATTTATGGATAAATAAAGGTTGTTAGTTTTGCACTTAATGTTTAAGTCCTAAACAAATATGAGTGAGAAACACTTTTTAACATCTTGCAAAACTATTCAGTTGCATTTTCCTGGTTATAAACTTGACCTTAACGTATAGTATGTTATTCTGAATTTGGTTTGTTTTAAACTGTTTTGATTCTGCAAGACAATAAATTATGTTTTTATTCTATCCTGAATCTATTCAGTTCATCTGTCAAAAATAAAAATTTGCTGATTTGAAATTTAGCTTCTCATCTAAGACGATTCTCACCTTCAGGATGCGGCTCTGAGTGTAAACATACGGGACTCCAAACATGATAACCGCTCTGCCAAAATGGTGAACTGAATAATAAAAAAAAACAAAAATAAAAGCACAATTATTTGTCCGTTGAACCTGTTTCATCAGACGGGTCTGAATTATTTACCGAAGTCTATTCCTTCAGAAACCTTCCCTCGGGCCACAGAGAGGAGGATGGCTCCTCGGCCGTTCTCACACGCCTAACGAGAAACAAAATAAGAAAAATAAATCACATCTTAACTGTCTTAAACACTAAAACTGATTAAATGAATTCCCAGAATTAATCTGACCTCCTGGTACTTTTCCAGAGCCATGCTGGTTTCCGCCGCGTCCTGCGTTTCGATGAAGATCAGCTTGTTTTTCTGGATGTTCTCCAGGATCCCCTGCAAACAGAAACCCAGAGTCGATTCCTTCAGCGGACCCGTCTGGCTGCCTGAAAGCAGCAAGGCGTTGCCGACACCGACCTGTTCGTACCAAGACGCCACGATGTTCTCCATGTAGACGTAGCTGGTGAAAAAAGCAACGATCCCGTCTGGAACGACAGCCGACATCTCCAGGAGGAGGTTGCCATAGTTACGGATCACGGCTGCAAAACAACAACGGCTCAGGTCAGCTAGATCAGGGCTGTTCAAAGTGCGGCCCTTGGAACAGCACAGATTTATTTCTGCAGACTGTTGATGGTGAAACACTTGAAATAAGTTGAAGTGAAATTTCTAATGAGCAAAGAAAAAGGAAAATAAATCTAAATTAGGAACAAAAAGTTTGTTCAAAACAAAATTTAAAAAAAAATTGAGGCCGGAAAAAAGGTTTTTCAGGTTATAAAAGTAAAGCAGATAATTTTCAAAACAAATTACACACACACACACAATATATATATATATATATATATATATATATATATATATATATTATATATATATATATATATATATAATTTTACAGGCTTTTTATTCAGTTTCAAAATATTTCTGTTCCAAATATTTTTTTCCCCAATTTCAAATCAGTTTTTAGTCTAGTTTTATTTTCAGTTTACAATTCTGTTTTCAGCTTTAAATCTTGAGTTTCACTTTTTTTTTTCTTTTCAGCAAACTTTATGACCCAATTTAACTCCATATATGCAGACAATTCAGAACATAGGCAACACACAAACTATTCATCTTGCAGTAAACATAGTTTTTGTTTTCATATTAATTTGATAGCACCCATCTATTAAATTAAGCTAATTAAGAATGTTTTTAAAAATACAACCAAAAAAATGAACGCATCATGTTCTCGGAGCCTAGAATACATTTAAAATGATTTACAGAAACTTTCTGTATAGAAATCAGGCAAATACCTTTCATTAAGATATTGTCTGTTAAGTTTGTTTTTACAGCAGAATTGTTTTTGCATTTCTCAAAGCAAAAGAGAAGTAACGTTGGTTGTCCACGACTATTTCTACTTCACAGTTTTGTCCCTAGATGCAAACAGCTACATGCTAAAGATAAAATAAAATAGAATATATAGAACCTCACCGAAATCCTCTCTTGTCTCGAACTTTGAGCTCAGAGCCACCTGGTCGTTTCCTCGACCGACAATCTGTGCAAAAACAAAACAACAACATCAGGAGATGAAATACAAAATGGCCACCAAGCATGAATGAAGTGCTGCGCACCAGAGGACAGAGGCAGGTTCGTGCAAGCGTCATAGTGAAGGACGCCATGGTAACGGGTCGAAAGTCGAGGATGCGGGGGTAGATGTCCAACGGAGAGAGAGTCTGACGGGAGAACGGAGGAAGAAATAGAGTTTAATTACTCAGAAGTCTTTAAATACAGCTTTAATTAAAAAAAACAAAAAAAACAACAACTCTGCATGTTTTTATTTTAAATTGTTAACTTGAAAAAGATTCATACAGAAAAATTCAATCACTTTTCAAGTATTTTCCAGGTAAATTTTGAGATAAAAGCAATACAAATGAAATAAAAAGGGACAGGTTAAATTCACTAAACTGTGATATCATTTAATACAGTTATTAATAATAATGTCCTGTGATGCAATTCTGTTTAAACTAAAATATGAAAAAGTCTTATGATTTGAAATGTCACACCTTCCAAGAACAAAAGTATTAAATAAACAATAAAATCCACCAATTTAAATTGTTCTACATATAAAACATAAGATAATCAATAATTCACTGAATCACTAGTGACATATTGATCCATTACATTAACACAATCCAAACAAATCATGTTCAGGTGAATAAGCTTCCTGCTCAAATTAAATGCTAAAACATAAAACAAAAGAAGGAAATTACAAAAAACAAAAAACAAAACAATCTGACTACGTTTTCTGGCATTTAGCAAATAGAAATAATTTTGGTAATTCTAACCAACCAAAAACAGGAAAAGTTTAGCCTGGTTTAACTTCAGATAGTGAGAACCTAAATGTGTCCGTCTTTTTATGAGGTGTACGAAAATATCCGGTTTCTGCTGTAAATAACATTTTACGAAGTTAAATGATCAAGGATTAGATTGAACTTTATTACAAAACTTTGCAGCTTGAATATCAACCAATTTCAGGGATTTAAACAGAAATCAAGCACTTTCCAAACCTTGAAATCACCTGACTGAAATTCAAGCACCGGTATGAACCAGGAATGGAATAAACAAGTTTGGGGAGGAAAAAGAGAGACGCACCCCTGAGGTGATGACGACCGACTGGAACCTCTGAAAAACTGGTTTGATGGCTATAGACGGGTCCATGCAGCTGGAAAACAGGGAAAAAAGCAGGGATGCAAACAATCGATTAAGCGTTTATTAAATTAAAATTAGCACCACCCAGTGATGTTTCCTGTTAATTCTTACCCACCTAAAATGCAGCACAGGGTTGGTGATGGTTGGAGTTCTGTCCTCAAAAGGTTCGATGATGATGGTAAAACCTTTACAAGAAGAAATCTCTTAAAACTAAACACTTGTGCAGCAGGTCTTATTAAAACAAGTTTACTGAAGGAATAAGAAGTTTGCTCAGAAGCGTTTTAGTACCTTGGCTGTAGGTGCTGACAAGAGTCGCAAAGTTGGAGATGAGCGTAACGGCCGAAAAGTCTGCGATGTCTGCGATCTCCAGAGTTCGCAGCAGCGACTGCAGCCTCTCCGCACAGAACCTGCAGTCACACAGTGGAGCAGCAGAAGAAAACGGCGTTAAATATATAAATGTATGTCAGTTATCCTAAATTATTCACAGTCTGACGCTTTCTCAGCAAAGCTAGTTGGTAAATATTAGAACCAACAAGAGGTGAATGTTTTGTACTGAAGTAAATGAATCACTACTTTCATATATTTACAAGTTATTTCCAAAAATATACTCAAGTAAAATTAATTTGTAAAAATGATGTCATCATATGGATAAAATATACAATTATTAGCAGGTTCGGCTACTCAGAGGAATAAAATATTTTAAATGATTAAAAATGAATATTATGAAATATCACCTTTCCAAATTTCAATATTGTAGAAACACTCAGAAATTCTGAGATTATGACAAATTTCTTCAAAAATCTAAAATTTTTGAGTTTTGGATCTCAGAAATTTCTGAGTTTTTTCTAGAAAATTCCTGAGATTAATCTAAAAATAAAATTTTTTCTAGACAATTTTTGACATTATAAACTTGTACATTTCCTCTTTTTTTCTAGAAACTTTCTGAATAATCTCAAAAAGAAAATTTTGAGGTTTTTTTCTAACAAATTTTCACCATTTCAAACTAAAATTTTTGTTTTTTTTCTGGCAAATTTTGAACTTTTCAAATTTTGAAAACTCCTGAGATAAATCTCAACATTTCTGAGAATTTTGAGAGAATTTTACTTTTACTTAATCTATGATGGTCCTAATATATAATAATATATGTAATTGCTGACATTTATTGATTCTCTTGTGGAAAAAATAGAATATCCCTAATCCAAACCCTAATAATAAAAATATGATTACTCTAAATTTATCAAGATGAAAAATCACCAGTACCAAATGATGTTGATCCGTTTAACAGATAGGTATCATAGGATTTATAGGATTGTCTGGAGTTTAAATGTAAATGTCATCAATTGGTATCAAAATATCAGCCCTAATTTTTATATCAGTGCAATTGAAGCCTTTCTAATAAACTCTAGAGGAGCGATCAGATGAAGCAATGTTTACATTTATTCTTAGCTGTTTAACATTTCTGCAGATTGCGCTGAGTTAGTAAGTTGATTTTTTCAAGGTTTATTATTAACACTAGAGAAACAAGGCTGACCTGAGAGGTTTTCTGTCAATGCAGACTTTGTCGAAGATGTCTTTTAAGAACTGTGGGGCGCTCTCCTGGACGACATGGTGCACCCGCAGTCGGGCTTTCAGGTACTCCAGGAAACGCCGCAGGAAGCCGACAAAGTGTTCGGCCGTACGAATCGAACCGGGAACGGCCTCTGAAGGAGAGGGAGAGAGGAAAACAAGCAGTTAAATAAAACAATCTGATCACCGCAAAGCAGAAAACTGGAAACATAAAAGTAATAGGAGTTCCTCGGAGTTTGTTGTAAAGACTTTCAAGCAGATAAAAACCAGAATTTGACAATAAACTGGTCTAATGAATAGGACATCAAGTATTAATTAATATTTTTAATGCATTGCCATGTTATTGTTTCTGTATGCAAACAGATTTATCTGTTCTTAAGTTTATTATTTAACTATGTATTTGTTTATGGGTTTTCAAGGTGTTTGAAAGTTAGATATACAGCAGACCCAGAGGAAATGTCCACTGTAAGTTTATATTTACAAAACACATAAAAATACAGATGAAAATCTGTATAAACACATGCATAAAAAAATGTGTAAAGTCTGGAAAAATATGATAAAAAACTTGTCTGAGAATAAAGTTTTACGGTATGACTTTATTGTTTTATTATTACAACTTATTACAACTTATCCTATATTGTTACGGCTTTATTTTTGTATTATAGTGACTATTCTCATAATATTTGACTTCATTTTCACAATTTTGCAACTTTATTCTCACATTATTATGACTTTAATCTTGCATTTTTCAAATTTTATTCTGTAATATTACGACTTTATTCTCATATTACTATCGGTAACAGAAATGTTCGGCTTGAGAGACGTCCTTCTTTCCGCATGTGAGGAGGAAGTAAAAGGAGGATTTAGAGATTTTTAGTTTTAGTATGAAGTTTTTTTAACATGTGTTTGCATTAAAACAAGCACCACTGCGAATGTTAAAAGAGCAGCGAGAGAAAAGATAAAAAACGGTGCATTGACGGACCTTGCAGGACCTCGTCAGGTAGCACTGGGTTTGCCAGGTAGATGTCCGTTTCCCTGGCAACGTTGGCTTCCTTCAGCCCCTCCACCAATCGTCGGTACTCCTCCCTCAGCTTGGCAGCATCCGTCTCCTTTATCCTGCAAAGAAAAAAAAAAAACTTTTTCACTTTTGTAACTATTGGACAGCTGGGAGAAGCTAATGAGTATTTCTAAGCTAAAATAGTCCCTGAACTACGACCCCACATCCCAGAGGAGACATTTTTATTCAGATTTTTAAAGACAGAACAAAGATTTTTACATTTACTACGGTGCAATGTTGTCGACCATAAGAATATTGTTTACAACAAGCAGCATTCAGCTTCTGTGTACCACAAATCTGGAACAAACTTCCAGAAAATTTCCTTTAAATCTAGACCAGTATGGTTGGAATATTGATCAATATATTTGATGATTATTGATGACTTTGATGTCAAAATGTAATGTTTGTTACTGGTTTCTCAAATTTGCAAAAAGTTATAATTTTTGTTCTTGTGTTTTTATGATGTAAATAACTTTTATCTGCCTTGCTGCTGAAATGTCCTAAATAAAACTTGACTGACTGAACAACAACTACAAAGTCAAATATTTTCAGGAGCAAAGAGTAAATACTAAAACATATCCAATAAATAAATCAATAAAGTCAAATTAAATTTAAGAAATAAACATATACAAAAATAAATAACGATATGTCTATGTACATACTAAATGACTAAAACTAAAAGTACACAGTTAAATACACACACTAAAATCAAGATTTAAAATATTAAATGCATACTGATATAATAAATAAATTGATTAAAATATAGTAAAAATTAAACTAACTTGAAAGAAAAGTGGCTTTATGGGAAATTTGAGGAATCACTCTTGTCAGAAAGTGGAATTTACTTTCATGTTTTCTATTTATTCCTTTTATTTTATTTAAAGAAGCGCCAATCCATCACCCAGAGACTAGAATCTGCCATATTTCTCTCCATCGGCAGGTCAGTTTTTTTCCAAACTTCGAAAACATGAAACTACTTGCTTTTGTATCGTGTTTTGTAGCGTGTCTACGTTGTTCTGGCAGCGGTCCAGCGTTCGCCGAGTTATATTCACACTCATGGAGTCGATGCACACGTTGTCTGGGAAACAAGAAGAAATTCAGACGACTTCATCGTAAACATTTCAATCGTTTAACCTCATCTCCCCACCGATGTTATGGGCCTCATCAAACACCACCACAGACTTCTTGGCCAGCTCCTTGGACACCAGGTCGGCTATCTTTGGGTCCAGCAGGTAGTGGTAGCTGTACACAACGATGTTGGCATGAAGAATCTGAAAACACACACAACCAGTGTGTACAGTTGAAGCCTCTCATGCTAACCGTCCAATCAGAAGCGTTTCTGGCACCAACTAGTGGTCAGAAGATGAACTACATCTGGAGTTCATCCACAGATTACAAAAACTCCCTGTAATCTGAGGTAAACTGGGCGATGAAATGAAAATATTTACCAGCGCACTTGATGTCTTTTACAACTGATATTTCAGAATAGATGACATCTGACCAAAATTCAAAAAGTTACATGTAATTTTGGGTTTGAAGCTTTTTTTTGCGGCACCCAGCAACTAAGGAATGGAACAATATTCCCATTAATTAGTGACATGCATCATTTGGGTACAACTGTAGAAACTATTATTAGGTGGGTGTATTTTTTACACAACAAAGAATAAATGTATTACTTTAAATTCTTAATTAAAAAACAAATAAATATTTAAATGTATAAAGAAATGCTGTGCGCTGGACGTTTAAAGTTTTATTACAGAAATAAAAGCATAAAAAAATAAATCTACATATTAAGATTTAAAAACTTGTGATAGGAGTGGCTAATTTGCATCAAAGCTAAACTTGTGGGTTTAATGCTCAAATTGACAGCAAATACAAAACGTATCCTTTTTTGTATACTTTTATAAGAAATCAGCCATTGGGGCGTTAAAACGTCATTGCAGTTGTAACTCTTGAATTGTTAAAAATATTGAAATTTCAAATTTGCATCATGCATTCTGCACGAGTCAGAGTCTCCTGATACTAAGAGGAGAAGTTTGAAGATAAAAGTCACAGAACAATTGAATTTAAATTTGACTTCTGTGCAAAATTTGTAGCAGAACTTAAAAAACATTAAACAAATGGAGAAACTAAAAATGGTTAATAGGTTTTGTTGTCATGTTTGAGCCATTCCAGGACCGTTGTTAGCGTACCGCGTAGCGAGCCAGATAGTACGGACACCAGCCTTTCCTCCTGCCAAAGTCCTTCAGGTCGTCCAGGTTGTAGATGCCAGCAGGAAGAGGAACCTGTCGTCCAACAGCGTCAAATTCCTGCAACAACGAGGCATTAGGTCAAAGAAATGGAGAGTGAGGAGGTTATAGCTCTGAGGAATCATGGAACAAACATTTATCCACACTGCAAAACACAAAACAAGTCTTGTTTCTTGTGCAAATATCTCAGAACAATTGAATTAATTGTGCTGTTTAGTGTGAATTCATTTTCTTGTTGAAATTAAACTTTTCAGCAATAAATAGGAGCTTGTTTTGAGCCAATAATTCCTTAAGATTGATGAAAAATTGCTACTTCTACTGGTATTTATAACAAGTGCAACATGGAAAACTGTCTTGTTATAAATTAAACAATCTGCCAGTTAAACTAGAACTTTCTCATCAATATTAGGGAATTATTGATCTAAAAGAAACGGCAATATCTTGCTGAAATGTTAAGTTAGTTTTGTCTTATTTCAAGTGCACAAACATATTTGCTCTAGAAACTAGAAAAAATACTTGGTGAGATTTGGTATTTTTGCAGTGTAGGATTTGTTTTTAGTTTTTTGGTGGAAATTTATTAGATATTTTTATTTGATCTACAATGACTCTGTTTTCTTTCTGTTCATTAATTGCATCCAAACTGAGAACTCCTACCATTTTCCGTCTATAAACACATCAGAGATGGACTTAGTGAAATTCATTTGGCATCAGATGAATATCAGGGACATTATGTTTGGTGATAATCTTCCAATTCATTCATTTGGTTCAAAATTATGTTAAATAACCTGCAGCTCATTTTTATTTTCTGTGTTTAATTCTTTAGGCTAAAGGAAGGAATTGGTCAACAACCAATAAAACCTGATAAAAAACTGATGTTGCAGTAAAAAAATGTAAGTTGTTTCGTTACTTTGTTTAGCATAATGTAAAAATTAGAGTTGAAATGATCTGCTGCTCGAGTTCAGGCATTTTCTCACCTCATAGAAGCGACAGACAGGCAGGTTGGGATTGCTGTGGCGTTGAGCGCGGATGTAGGACGCCGTCAGACTGTGGCACTTCCCGTCCACCTCCTTCCCAAAACGCAGAGAGCTGACCTACACGAAGAAAAAAAAAAACTTTTTCATTATAATTATTAAAGCTCAAATGATTAATCAGATGAATTAGTTAATAGAACTAATTGTCAACTAATGTAGAGTATGCAGACTCTTAAAACGGGCCTTTAGCTGACAGAACGACACTCAAAGTTGTAATTTTATTGTAGAAAAATATAAACATTTTCCATTTAATATTAAAAAACACCATGTCTGTAAATGTGTTCCACCCAGGTCTCATTAAGTGACAGTTCTAACTACATCTGGTTCAAATTATGCAAAAAATATATAAATCTCTTTTTAAGAACCTTTTTCATCCAATTATCATTAATCATTTAATGAAAAAGCATAATCACCAAATCAGCCCTACACTGTGTTGATGTTCAGTCCAGCACAAAACTTTCCACATGTTGATTCAGAAGGATTTTTTTTTTAGCTCCAGATGTATCTTTTGCTACAAATGAGCTAACATTTATTTACATCTTTTATTTCGAGTAGCGTATAAGAAAAGCTTAAATGGTTAAATGAAGATTTGTGCCAATTAATTCAGTACGCTAGAATAATCATTAGTGGCATCTCTAATAGTTATTTTTATAATTATTATTTCTTAGAGGTGTTGGAACAACAGTCCAGCAGTTCGTACCTCTGGGTGGATGCAGAGGTTCTTCCTGGAGGACAAAGACAGAGCCAGGAAGCTGTTCACTTCTCCCGTTTCTTTGGCATAAAACTCCATCAGCTTCCTGAGTTCCTCCACAACCTCAACACACAGAAGCAGAAAGTTTTAAACCATCTTCCTATAAATCTAGCACTTCTCTGTAGAAGCATTTATTACAAAGGAAAACATGCTTATTGTAAATTAATTTGATCCCGACTTACTTTCTCAATTTCAGGAACTGTTCTGGAGCAGTAAATCAACTTGGTCACGTCCAGGGGAAACGCCTGAAAAACACAACAGGACGTGACGAAGCGATCAGAACCGAGTCGTGACGTTCAGACGCGCCAAACATTGGAGATGAAACTCACCCTCTGGTAGGCGACGATGAGCGACAGCAGAGAGATGGTCTTCCCTGTTCCTGACGGCATCTCCAGGACTCCATGACCCTGAACACACCGGATCAGTTCATACACTGCAAAATCACTAAATCTTACCAAGTAATTCTAATTTCTAGTTCAAATATCTTAGTACACTTGAAATAAGGCAAAACTAACTTGCAAGTAACTTTTCAGCTAGAAATAACTTGTTTTCAGTCAATAATTTCTTAATATGAATTAAAAAGTTCTTGTTCCACTGGCTGATTATTACACTTTCACCAAGATATTTTTCTCCATGTTATAAGTGAAATAATTTACCAATGGAGCAAAAAAAATGTCATCAGTATTAAGGAATTACTGACTTTAAACAAGTGCACTACCATATTTACACTGATTAAAAAATGTTTGGTGTTTCTGCAAAAATACAAAATCTTGCCAAGTATTTTGTCTAGTTCCACTGCAAATATATTGAAATAAGACTAAAATAACTCACAAATAACTTTTAAAGGAGTTATAGGAACTTGTTTTAAATCAATAATGAAATTTTTTTCACATGATTTTAGTGAAATAATCTGCAAATCAACTTTGATGACGCCAAAATGAGCATAATTCGTTTTTGTTGCAAAAGAATCTAACAAAGTAAATGCAGAAATAAATCATTAATGAGGTTTACAGTACTACTTTTATGTAGAAAGCTATAAAGTAATTTCCAAACTAATTAGATTTTCCACAAATACAAAACAACTTAGTCAGTTTAAGAGGGAAACAAGCTGCGTACAATAAGAAAAACCGAACAATATATGTATTTCTTTCTCTTTTTAATGAATACTTGATGTCAATCATTAATATTTAACTGGAAAAAACTTATTTTGACTGGGAAAACAACTACTTTTGCATCCAAAGTCCTCTTGAGCTCCAGCATGTAAGAGTACTGCTCCGGATAGATGTAATCATAAGGAAAATAGACCAGCAGACCCTCGATGTTCAGCCTGAAATGTCAAAACAGAGTCTAAGTTAATTCAATTTAGCTAAAACTTCATATATCCAAGCTAAAACTAGCATCCCGCCAGCCGGTTTTCTCCTATTTCAATGATTATACCATTAAAAAACACTCACTTCATGTTAGCGGACTGTTTAACAGCGACTCTTCGTTTTTCCTACTTTTCCTGCGTTTAATTGTTCATTTTAAGATGAAACTAAAGAAAAAGAGATGATAACAGAGAGGTTAGCAAAGACACAAACTGCTACTGCTGCTGCTGCTTCTTCTATGATTATTTACCTTTTGCGCACTCTACTGCCCCCAGAAGGACGGACTGGAAACTGCACGGTAAATCCAAAAACTTCATTATTTCGGGATATTTGTGTCCATTATTTTAAATGGTGGTCCAAGAAATTACTCCAGCAGCAGTATAAAAGTATTTTGTTAATGAGCAACTGATGATGTCATCAGATAGAGGAAAAACTGCAATTTTATGTAAAACTCTGGTACTTTACCGACTATCATAACAAAATAACACAAATAAATAACATAATTACAAATTAACATTAATAAAGTAAAAAAAAAAAAACTCTTTTAAAGTTTTTCAGTATAAAATGTATGAAACTAATACTTTGAGTAGGTAATATGTCATCTTGTTATATACTCTTAGCAGAGAATAACAAAGCTCGTGTCTGAACAAGAGTTCTCACTTCAACATGAACTGTAGGTTTGTGTTTGTGTCTGATGATTTCTTGATTAAAACAAGCTTGTTCTTCATTCAGTGAAGTTAGTCACATTGGGAAAAGCTTAATGTCCTCCTCAAACATCAGCCTTAACACCAAAACTTACAATGAGAAAGCATGGTTCATTTTTTAAAAAGTTGCAAAATATAAGATTTTATTTTGAAAAACTCAAAACAAAACCGATATATTGGCTGTTGATACTTTACAGTCTACCCAGGCCTTGAAACGTGAAAATGAAATATGATCTATGACCACTACAGTGACCGTTTAATGCAGAAAAGAATTATAAAATTATTAGAGTCAGGAATGTTCACTGAATAGTAGGTGTAGTAACTTTCTTTTACCGCTAGGGAGCAGCAAAAACTAAATGTTACAAACTGCAGCTGGTTGCGTGGAGATTTTCACATATTTATGGTTACATCTAAAATATGCATTAAAATAATAAAACAAATAAATTAAGATTTAATATTAGTAATAAAATAATATTTTATAAAAATATAAAAAGTGTTAACATACATGTAAAAAAATGATGTATTAAAAATAAAAAATACACTAACATTTTATATTAACAGTAATAAAATAATTTTAATCAAATATTTAAAAAAAATTTACATCTAAAAACAATATATTAAAAATACAATGAAAATAAAAAAATCTATATTTTAATAACATAAAAAGTATTATAGACGTCAAAAAATAATGTGCTAAAGATAAATTATTTTTTTTATATTTTTTCATTTTCATACATAAAAAGTAATGTCTAACAGTTGTAAAAAAATGTCTATGTTCTCAGTCACTAATCTGAGAAAGTGAAGTTGATTTATTATATTGATTTGTCACATGTAGAGTGAAATATTCCAAGTATTTATTTCTTGTAATTTAGCTGACTACGGCTTGCAGATCCTAAAAACATCTACTTTATTATTGCTCTGATATTATATTAAAATTTTCTGAGATTATTTTCTCAGTTTTTCATTCTCTGTGAGTCATAATCATCAAAATTACAAGAAATAAAAGCCTGAAATATTCAACTGAAATTCACTTTTTATTTTTAGACCAATCATTACATAAAAACATTTATTATCTAGATATGTGTGTGAACAACTGTCCAGGGAAGCAGACTTTATTTATAAGAAATATCTTTATTTTAGATTTACACAGATATTTACAGAATAAAATAACATTTCACTGGTAGGCTACTGTGATGATGGAGGAAGTTCATGCTGACAGATTTTAAACAGGAGATCTGCAAAAAAAAAAAAGTAAAATTTTTCTGACACTTAAAGCTTCCAAACCATCCAAAAATAAAAATGGAAACATCCTGAGTCTCTTTCTGATAAAAAAAACAAAACAAAAAAACCGACAGTTTATCCACAGTAGCTGGTGACAGAAATCTAAAAACAAAAAATAAAAATAAAAAATCCAAGGAAACATAATCGAACAGAAGATCCAGCGAAGTTTCTAATAATAAATGTGCAGCTGCTTGGTTTCCCAGGTCCGTCTGGGAATATTTATCACGTGGTCAACCATTGAAGGAGCAGAAAGGGAAACAGGAAGTGCTCTGCGCTTCGATGGCGGCAGGTTTGTGTCAGGATTCAGGTTCTGGAGAAGCATCTGAAGCAGCAACAGTTTTGCATTTCATCAGTGGCGCCCCCTAAAGGCCAGACCAGGCAAGGAAAAGTTACATGTTTTCCTGTATTTTATGTTTTCTCTTACATATTATGTTATGTTTAAGTTATTTAAGTGCCCAAAGGTCTGTATTATCATTATTATTGTTGTAATAATACCACAATATTTTGTGGTATTATTGTGAAAATTATTTTAAAAAATAATGACAAAAAAAACTATTTATTACTTGTGTTTTTTTTAGGTAACTATATGATTATGAATGCATGGAACCACAAACACAAATATTGCTTTCAGAAAAACATTTCCAATTGAAATTGGCTCCCAGCTTCCAGATGTAACTTTCTGAAACCAGTGTGATTTATATCACACTTTATTATAATATCATATTATAATATCTTTTTTTTAAGTATTATTTTATGTGTATGTATTTATGGGGTTTATGTGTATGTCTTGAGTAAAGGAGATAACTGTATGCCTTTGTCTGACCTGAACATGATTTACTGGGGGCCTAACATGTTGCCCTCGTGCCCCCCTCTTACGGACGCCACTGCACTCAGGTAAAGTCTCAGCATGTCTCACAGAGTCCTGTCCTCACAGCTCGCAGCGGTCGTCCTCGGCCTTATAGCGGTCCATGATGCTCAGCACGTCCTCCAGGATGGACGGGCCCAGGTCCAGGTCCAGGTCCAGCCTGGCCAGGGAGTCGGCCGGCTGCAGGCCGGGCACCGGGCAGGGCGAGTCACTGCGCTCGCTGCTCAGATCCTCGTTACTCAACCCGGCGTCCGAGTCCAGGCTGAGGCCGCGGCGGACACCCGGGGGTCCACACGTCTCCGACACGGAGTCCTCCGACGACGCCTCCGAGAAGGACCCGGATGACGGGACGAGCCTGCGCACGGCAGACGCCACGCAGACTTCCGGCTGAGCGTCTCCCGGCTCACCTGGCTGCTGGTCCAGGTGGAGCCGCGGCGGCTTGGGCGGGGCCTGCTCGTGGGCGACGCACACCGGCATGGACACGGTGCTCTTCAGCAGCCCGTTGGAGGCCTGCTGGTAGTGGCAGCCGTTATAGGCGAAGCTGCGGGGTTCCTGCGTGGCGGCACGGTCCACGCTGTGCGAGCGCGCGTGGACGTGGCCCGGAAGCATGTCCATCTTCCCCTGGAGGAAACCCACGTCTCCAAACATGTCCCCCTCGCCTTCCGGTCCCACGTGCGCGCTGTGGCGCACGTCCCCCAGCGGGGGGCTGATCATGTCCCCCGACAGGACGTCACGCAGCCGCAGCTTCTTCCCTTTCTTTGGGGTTGTAGTTTTTAGGTAGATTGGTGTCTTTGCTGGCATTTTTGCTTTTTAAAAAGTGCTTGACTAAAAGCAGAAGGAGTATATGTTTTAATCAAATCAGCTGCCTCTCCTGCACAGAAAAGCCATATTCGGGGTGAAAAACGTGATCTTCTCTGCAGAAACTTCAGGAATGTGGCAACAAAACTCCGGAGATCTGGGAGAGGAAACAAAATGACAAATGAATCAAAAAGAGATGAAGAGGAGAGGAAGAAAGTCACAAGGAGATTTATAGGCTTCCCTCCAGAGAAAGACGTTTGAAAACTGCAAAAAACAAAATATTACCAAGTATTTTAGACTAGTTCCAGTGCACAGATGTTAGTACACTTGAAAGAAAACAAAACTAACTTACAAGTAACTTTTCAGAAAGATTATTTACTCAAAACAGGACGTTGTTCTAAGTATTTTCAGTATTTAAAAATTTTTACTGGTAGATTATAACTAAAAACTGTTGCAAAAACACAAAATATTACCAAATATTTGGTGTCATTTTAATGCAAATACCTTCATACATTTGTTCGAGTTCCACTGGCAGATACTTTCATTTAGTTACAAGTTACAAGTAACTTTTCAGCAACTTGTTTTAGTAAATAATTCCTTAATACTGATGAAAAAGTTCTTATGTCACACTTTGATTAACCTGATTAGACTCACCCAACAACACACACCTTCTTCAAATCGAACAAAATTGGTGTCAAACGTTTGTGCAGTTCAAATTTTTGTTTCTATAAAATAAAAATAATAATGAAAAAAAGTTTCCAGAGGTCATCATCAATAACTGCACAAACGAAAAAATTTGCTGCACAAACATAGTCGAGTTGATTTGTCTGATCTGAAGAAGGTGGAGGCTCTGGTTGACCTTTCATGACCTCTGGAAACATTTATTGATATTTTTAAACTGATAAATAGCACCATTAAAAAAAATGTGCAGAAGAAGCATTTGGGACCAATTTTGTTAAATTTGGAGACGGTGAGAGCAACATTACTCTGGTTTAGATTAGGTGAAATAATCTGACAGTAGAATTTTTTCATCAATGTTAAGCAATTACTGACTTCAAACAAGCTACTAGTTCTAGCTGAAAAGCAACTGTAAGCTCAAAACTATTTGGAGTTCACCTCAAAAACACAAAACCCTGCCAAGTATTTTAGTCTAGTTTGATGAGGAAACAGAATTAAGACAAAACCAGCGAACAAGAAACTTTCCAGCAGCTTCTTTTTAATAAATAAATCCTTAATATTGATGAAAATGTTCGAGTTCCACTGGCAGATACTTTCATTTACAAGACACTTTTCCCATGTTATAACTAGAACTTTTTAATTTAAAAAAGTTGAAAAACTTTTATTTCAAATTATTGTTTTGAGTCAATAATTTGGGAAATTATTGACTCAAAACAAACTCTTATATCTTGCAAGTTAGTTTCCTTTTAATTCAAGCCTACTTAGATATTTGCACTAGAAACTCGGAACAAAAACCAAAAATACTTGGTAAGATTTTGTGGATTTTGTGTTTTTGCAGTGCAGAGCGAAACAGCAGGGTCGAAGTTTCTGCTTTCTTTCTCTTATCGCCTCCAGAGACGGCAGAGCATGTGACGGGTTCACGGCCGGGTCGTCTCCAAGGAATGTTCAAGGAACAACAGAACCGACCTTTTTCTGACCCCTAATATCTTTATGATTCATAACTATTTAAATTCATTTATGGAAAAGCCAAAAACTTCTCAGTGAATTTTGCAGAAATGTTGCAAAAAAAAAAAAAAAAGAGTTTGCATTTTTCACATTTTGTGCTTCATTCTGTGCAGGAATCAAGCACAAAATGTGATGATATTCTGGTATCCATCACATGACAGCATCATCTGAAAACAGCTGCAAATGTTCACAGAACAGCAGAGATACAGAAAATACTTCAAAAAGGTTCATTTTAATTCATTTTCTCTGAAAAACACAAACTATGACCAAGCATTCTGGTCTAGTTTCTAGTGCAAATATTTTACTACACTTGAAATAAAACAAAACTAATTTACAAGTAACTTTTTATGCTATAGAGTTTGATTTAAGTAAATAATTCCTTAATATTGATTGATATTGATTGAAAGTACTATTAGCAGAATATTTCATTTACAACATGGGAAAAATATCAGGGATGTCCAAAGTGTGGCACAGGGGCCATTTGCGGCCCTCTGAATGATTTTGTTTGGCCCCTCTGCCCACAGAGGGCCTAGTGGAGAACAAAACACCAGACTGAAGACATTTATCATTCAGCTTTTAGTAAAAAAGAGAGAAAAGAGAAAATCGATAAATAATGCAAATGGAAATTATTAAGTCGTCAGGAAGTTAATTGATTTGTTGCTTATTGGAAGTCTTGGTTTTGCATTAGGTGGTGAGATGAGAAATTATTTTTAGTTAATGATTTTAGCAAAATATTGGACCATAACATCAACAATAACTAGAAAAATGTGTTAATTATTTACTTAGAAGAAGCCAGGACCAGAGCAGAGCACCCAAAAAATGTACTGAAGTAAGAGTAAGAAAGTATTTAGTAAAAAGTATTCTGTATGTTTCTGTCAACAAACAACTGATGAGACTTTAACAGAAACAGCAGGTCTGTGTCTGGTGAAGTTCTGGTTAAAACATTTTTATTCAGAAAGAAGAAAATCCAGAAATTTTACTCAAGTGAGAGTAGAGATACTTCATAATAAAATGACTCAAGGTGCAGCGTAGTAAAAATACTTGTACAAGCACATTTTTCTGAAAAGTCATTCAAGTAAATGTAATTGAGTTGCTGCAACCAGTTATGACCCATCTCTGGCCAGCAGCAACCAGAGGGAATGAAAAAGTTGCATCAAGCATTGAGCAACTTCTCAGCTTTGAATAAAACAAGACAGGATTCGTTTGAGCGACTGATTGATGTTGCGAACGAGTCGGTTACAAATTCCACAGGAGGAAACCGCAACCTGGACCGGTTCGTGCCTGTAAAACTGGATTAATCTAATTACTGCAACAAAAAACACAAAAACCGATTTCCACAGACGCCTGCCTCTGCAGTGAGCAGCAACGCGGCGTCTGAAACGGCAGTCGAGTCCGATTGAAGTGAAGAGCAAAAACAATCAGAGGTCAGCCTTCCTCTCAACACAAAGAGCAATAAACTCCTCAAGTCCGAACCAAATTTTGGAACAAATGAATCATGTGGATTCCTAACGACGTTATGTTGAGCTCATAAACACACCCAGACCTAAATCTGGAACAAGTTTGACCACAACAAGAGAGAAACGAACCAGTCAGAACCGGTCCAGACGAACCGGTGAAGCAACACTTTCTTCGTAAACTTGGACGTTTTGCTGCAAAGCTGCAAAGATTTCAGCTTTCCAGCCAAACAATGACACAGAAAAGGCAGTTTCAGCATGTTTTTGTAAATAAAAGGGGTAAAAAATAAAGCATCACTCAAGAGAAGAATCTTAAATGGGATTTAATTTAGAGGAAATTTAATCAACTGGATGCTACACTGCAAAAACACAAAATCTTACAAAGTATTTTTAGTCTCGTTTCTAATACAAAACTAACATACAAGTAACTTTTCAGTGAGATATAGAAACTTGTTTTAAGTCAATAATTCCGTCATAATGATGAGTTTTAATCCCAAATTATTTCATTTATAACACAACATTTTTCCCATGTTATAAGTAAAATAATCTGCCAGTGTAGCTATTAGTTTATTATCAATATTAAGGAATTATTGACTTAGAACAAGCTAATGTATCTTACTGAAAAGTTACCTGTTACTTTTGTTTAGTTTCAAGATATTTGCACTTGAAACTAAACCAGAATTACTTGGTGATATTTTCTGTTTTTGCAGTGTATGCAGGAATAAACTGGATTCAAACTCACAAATAATCGATGACACGTTTTCAGATACGATCATCTATCTCATCCAACGTCTGTTTGATTCCTAAAAACTGACATCCTTTGCAAATGGCAGCAACTTTATACACAAACTAAATCTTATTTGTTAATTTTCTGTCCGCCGTAAAACCCTATAAAACCATTTTATTGGTTTTTCAGTCTGTTCTCTCTGTCTACGCCACGATTAACTCGTATTATTTCATTAAAACAGATGTGAGTACATCCTAAAACGCACTTGTACTAAAAATAAAGTAAATAAAAACTTAAGTTAGAAATTGTGTTTTAAAAGGGATGAATACGTTCCAAAAATCCTTTGAAATAAATAAATTGCTTTTGTTGGATGTATTTTTTGCTGGGTGTTTATTTTTAAAGATTTTAAACACTTACCTGCATCTTAACATTGAGCTTTAACAAAGAGGTCAAACATATGATTTCTGATGCATTTTTCAAAAATCACAACGTCGTCAGCAAACCTAGTATTTTTGATACTAGCTCCGTTACATCAAAAAATACAACAAAGCTAGAAGTAGACCCTTTTCAAATGTGCCATTGAATTTTTTTAAAGACATACAAATATATATTTTTGGTGTCAATAAAAACATGATTGTAGGGCTGAAACTGTATCATGATATAAGCGTTTAATGTCAGTCGATATCAATAATCATCAACTAGTTTTTCTGTTTTAAGTATCTTAAATTCAGCTACTGGTTTTCACTTTACATTGTATTTTTTATTAATTTTTAAGCAGTTATGAGAAACTTTAAGCTGCTGCTGCACAAGGTACTCGGGAGGTTGTTGCTAGGCAACCGAAGAGCGAGTGAGTTAGTCGATTCCACCAAACTAACTTAGCTAGCTGAGAGAGGCTAAAGTTTCCTCTGCATCTCCCAGAATGCTGTGCGGTTCCGGATCAGAGTTCATTGAATATTCTATACATTGAATATTGAATATGCTATGTAATATTTATTGATTTTGATTCACGTGTCCATCCTTTCTCTCTGAAACTGTCAGATTTTATAATACACACTTAGTCTCTAGAGCTGTTTATTATTATTATTATTATTTTATTTTATTGTGTGCTATGCTGGGACAAACAAATCTTCCCTCCTCGGGGATCAATAAAGTCTTATCTTATCTAAATATATATTGTTATTGATTTATTGTCCAGCCCTACATGATTGTCTCATGACTGATTACAAAAAAATAAGTAACTTTGAGAAATCCAGATGTTTACAGTACTTTTCTGTTTAGTTTAGAGCTAAATTACGACACCAGCTTAACTCCTCATGAAGGAAGGTTAGCTAGCGTCTCTTCGCTTCGTGGATCACCTTTCCTGGAAGCAGCAATCTGGGACAAGCGGTGATGATGCAATCAACCACGAAGGAGGAGGAGGATGGAGAAGAGGAGGAGGAGGAGGAGGCTGATCCAACATCTGTTTCTGCTCTCAGGCTCCATTTGTTTCCTGACTCTGCTTAAAAGCCACCGTTGAGCTCATCATCATCATCATCATCATCTGGGACAAACAGCATTGTTTGTTGTTCCTCTGCAGGTCGGCGCAAAGCTGCACAGCAGGCGACAGTTGGGCAAAACGAGCTCTGCTTGTCTGGTAATCCGTTTGTTTTTTTTACAGTAAAGGAAAGCTGATTTGATTTGCTGTTTGGTTAATGTGGTTGTTTTTGCCAAAAGCGGGTTGTTTGATGCGTTTAATGTTTGAAAAATGTCCAGACTTGCGACTGAGAGCTTGCATTGACAGAGAAAAATTAAAAGACTCAGAGGAAAGCCTTCATAATGTGAAAGTTATGTTCTAATTTCTGAGGTTGGGAAACTGCTCATGCACACTAAATAAACAATCTGCTAAATAAACAGTCTTTAGTGGCTGTTCAACAGTCGCTCCCTGCAAAAAAAACACAAAGTTTGAAGTGTTTTTGTCTCGTTTCTAACATCTTTTTACACTTAAAAAAAAAGGCAAAACTAACTTTCAGGTATCTTTTCAGCAATAAATAGATTATTTTAAGTCAATGCTTAATAGCGAAGAAAAAAAATTCTAGTTCCGCTGGCAGATTATCTGACTTGCTTCAATGGGCACTCCACGGTTACCTAGCAACATCAGCAGCCCAGCCTGTTACCTAGCAACCAAATTCTAGTTCTATTGGCAGATTATTTCACTTTGTACAAGAATTAACAATAATCTCAATCTAATAAGAGGATTATTGAACCTAATTTTTCAGCAAGATATATATATTTTTAAGTCATTAATTTCTCTGTATTGATTTTTAAAAATTAGCAGTTTCACTGGCAGATTATTTCAAGATAATATAACAAGATATTTTTCCCATGTTGTAGAAGTTTTTCATCCACATTAAGGAATTATGTACTTAAAACAAGCTCCTACATTGATGAAAAGTTACTTATTTTTACTTGATTTAATTGCACTAAGATATTTACATAGAAAATAGACCCAAAATACTTGGTAAGATTTTGTGTTTTTGCAGTGTATGCCTGTCTATATAGTTTTAGCAAGAAGTCCATGCTTTAATCTACAAATAGAGTTATACCGTTAAATCTGTTTATACCAAGGCTTTTCCATGTGTGTAACAAGATATCACATTTTGGCTTCAGAGCCACATAAAGATGGCTGCAAAGTCGGCCTTCTATCACATGAAGAACATTTCGGGATTAAAGGAATAATATCTCAACACAATCTAGAGAAACTCCTCCATACATTCATCTTTAGTCGCACTGATTACCGTAACAGTGTCTTCACAGACAGTGTCAACAGTGTCTGCCTAAAAACTCAGTCAGATCCAGAATGCTGCTGCTGGCGTCCTGACTAAACCCAGGAGTATGGAGCACATCACTCCGCTTCTAAAGTCCTTCCATTGGCTTTAAAATACTGTTGTTTATAAATCACTGAATGACTCAGCAGAAAAATACAACTTACAGTGATAGTCACATGACCAAACAAATACGAATACAAACAAAAATCATTATTTTCTCTGAACACTTCAGTAGGACGGTATAGTCAACAGATTTCCACAAAACCAACTCTTTTTTTGCATCACATGGGTCATGTGACCTACAACAGGATGTTGCTACTGCGAGAAACCACAAAAGAGAAGATGACAGGAAGTAGCTGAAGGATGATGGCGCAGCATGTTTCTTTCATGACTTATCACAAACTTATTCAGTGATTTTAACTGTTTTTTATTTAATGGAAATACAGCAATTGCAAAATTGCAGCGTTTCCATTAACTATATATTGGGCAACTCGAATTTACTTAATGGAAAAAGAAACGGCCATTTTGAAAAAAACTCTTTTCTCAATAAAAAGCTTTGGCACTAGGAATATGTGTTTTTTTCCAATGACATCAAAATCGGATTATTTCTCAAAACTGCAATAGCAACACTTCTTTTGCTTCAGGAGTGACATAACAACAACCAGATGTTACTACTGACAGAAACAATGAAGAAAACGACGACAGTAGTTGAAGGATTGATGGCTCAGCATGTTTTTGTTTGCAATAATGATTTATTGCAAACAAATAAATCACATGTGATTTTATTTGCATTTCTTATTTAATAGAAATACAGCAATTGCGAAATTATGCGTTTTAGACATTTGTGGAATATTGTAAGATTTTGCGCACATTTATAACGGAAACGCAGCTGTTGTCCAACTCAGCCATCCTCCAAAAAGTGACATCTTCCTTCTCCCGTAAAGTGATGACTACATGCATCACTACACGTTGAATCATCTCAGATTGCGATTCACGTCTGCTTTACATGTTGCAAAATCCTTCGGAGGAGCAGCTTCTCAGTTTTCCATTGCCTCGCTTTGTTGCCTTTCTTTCCCCTAATTGGGAGCAGTTTAACTGGTTCCAGCAGCTGGTGGAGTGTGTCCAGTTTAAAAGAAGGCTGTGATCAGAGGAACAAAGTGAAGGTTTAATTAACTTCCTCAGCTCTCATACAGGGTGTGTTATGTAACTGCAGCCGCTGAGATCATCTGCAGGTTCTCCTGAAGTTTCCCCACCTGACTGATTTCATTGCCCCACTGGGAAAAATTCAAGCAGTTTCATTCTTCACATGATTTCCTCCTTTAATAATTCACTTTTAGTTCATTTCATCAACTTTGATGAATTTAAACTATTTAAAACTGTTCTATAAATTAGATTATAGTAACCAGTTAGAGTCCACTGAACAGCTAGAAGGAGAACTCTTGTAAAAATATGAATAAAATGATCTTTTCCTTGCAAAAACGCTTTGAAAAGAGACTTTTCCTGCCTGGTGTCCATATGGACGCGCACAAAGGGAGTGTGACACGCAGCCTGCCAGAAGCTTTGGCAGGAAGCTTTAGAAATTACTTCAACAAATAAAATGTAACACAGCTCACTTTTGACTCTTTTTGTTCTCCATATAATAGAGACACAAAACCCCCGCTGGGCAGCGGTGACCAACCTCACATTTCAACGCATTAAAAGACCCACAAAAACACAGAAAATAGTCATTTAAAGCCAATATTTACCTCAAGAATAAAATCTGTCTTTTCTTCTGGGAAATCACAGCGGGGTTTTTTCTTTTAAGTTCAACAATCCACGGACACGAAGGTGAGTTTCCTGCGGGGAATAAACCTCTTACTGACGGGTCGTTATTACTGTCTGAGAAAGTTAAAGTGGATCAGCTTCCCAGCTGAAGGAGAGAGAGACTTAAATCAGGTCAGCCTGAGGGAAAGAGGGGGGCTTCCGGTTTGGGATTTCAAAATAAGATCAGACTCTAAAAGACGCTTTTTTTTTTTTTGGTCACAAATTTTATAGGGAATCTTTTTTTTTATTATTATTATTATTTTTTTTTTTTATGTCAAGCAAATGTAACCTGATCAAAAACAAAATTAAGTTTGTAAACTATTTTGAATCTATCTTTCTATCTATCTATTTTTTTCTGACAGTGAATTTCCCTCCATCCATCCATCCATCCATCTCCCCAGGCTGGGATTTAAACCCTGAACACTTTCCCATCATGCACCTGGCACCTAATACATGTATTATAAAACAGCAACAAACATTGGGGTAGCTGGTATGTTTTATTTTGAAGGACCACCGTCGCTGTTTCCGGTTTGGACCTCATCAACATTCATCTACTTGACTATTCAGACCTCAAAATCCTCAGACAACCAATTAAATCCCAAAGTTATCGATAGAAACTGATCAAAACTGATCAGAATCAGTGACTTTTCTTTATCAAACATGTTTCACTTAAATAAAGGTCAAAGGTTGGGCAATTAAAGTTAGTTAAGCTGCCAAATGAAACAAGTTGAATCTGTTTCAGTGATGAGAAGAAGGTAAATTCTGCTGCTTTGTTTTTATTGTTTCAAGCAGAAGTAAAAGTGAACCAGGTCCACTTCCACTGGGGTAATTATGGAGGCTTTTTACTGCCTGCGTGGAGGTGAGGAGAGCCATGAGCTTTAATTTGATTAGCAGCAGGAGAAAATACACAGAGCCACTGTTAAGGATCCAAACCAGAACCGAGCCAGGATGGACTCAGAGAAAAAAACACTCCAGAAATAACCTCAGAGCCAGAAAGGCTTTGAAAGCTGAACTCATTCCGTTGTTTTCTTACAGATTTCCCTGAATGTGGGTCAGTCAAACACAACATTTTCCCCACAGAGCCAGGCAGTCTGCCCATTACTGGGAGTTTTTCTGCTCTTAAATGTGCTCCTAAAATCTTTATTTGCTGGCGTAGGCGAAGCTTACCCTACAGGATTGCTGCTGCTGCTGCTGCGTAATTACAGTGAGGTAATGAGGATTTAACAAATGGAGAATGCAGATGCATGCTGTTTGCAGGTCACACTACAGACGCATCGTGTTTACGGCCCCTGAAGGAGCCTTCAAGCCAAATTAAACCCGGTTCCCTCCGGCAAAAAAAGATGCGTTGGTTGGTGGAATAACCGATTAACTTCTTACAAGGTTGCAAAAAATGGTCTTGCACTGCAGAAACACAAGACCAAGTAGTTTTGGTGTAGTTCAGAGTGCAAATATTGTATTAGCTGAAATAAGACAAAACTAACCTAGAAGTAACATTTCAGCAACATATAGAAGCTTGTTATAAATCAATAATTAGTTAATATTGATAATAAAAAAAAGTTTGAGTGGCTGATTATTTCACTTCTGACATGTTAAAAATGTCTCATGTTTTAAGTGAAATAATCTGCGATTGGAACAATACGGAGCTAAATTGGAGCCATAAAGTTTAGCTTAAAACAAAACAAAACAAAAAAATGAAACTAAAAATTAATTTGAAACTCAAACATTATTTGGAAACTGACAAAAATTGAAACTGAAATAAAAGTTCTGAAATAAAAAAAAAACAACTTAAAGAAACGGAAACTTTAGTTTCTTGAAACTGAAAGAAATTTGAACTTAACATATATTTTTTAAAATGAAAAAAATTCAGTTGCAGTTTTTGAAAAGTTACTTATAAGTTAGTTTTGTCTTGTTCAAATATTTGTGTTTTTGCAGTGTACTGGAATAATACGTTGCATGAAAGACCCAAAATCTTGAAGTAATTATTCATTTTAATAAAACAAGTTAGTCTCAAACAAAAGATAAAATCTGAGAATCAAACACTTTCAGTAAAAAAAGACATTTTACATTTATAGATTTTGTTCCTTAAAATGGAAAAAAAGTTTCTATAAAATGTTTAATTCTCAGATTTTCTTTTTTGTTTGAGACAATTTTTTTTTTATTAAAATGAAAACTTACTTCAAGATTTTGGGTCTCTCTTGCTACAAATTAATCCAGTGCACTGCACAAACACAAAATCTTACTTTTGGTCTAGTTTTTTGTGGAAATGTCTTAGTACACTTGAAATAAGACAAAACTAACTTACAAGCAACTTTTTATTAATATATAGGACCTTGTTTTAAGTCAATAATTCCTGAAAATTTATGAAAAAAGTTCCAGTTCCTTTATCAGATTATTTCATTTGTAACATGGGAAAAATGTCTTATTATAAGTGGAATAATCTGCCACTAAAATTTTATCAATATTAATGAATTATTGACTGAAACAAACAAACAAACATCTTGCTGAAAAGTTCTTTGTGAATTAGCTTTGTTTGATTTCAAGTTTAATATGTTATTAGAACTAGACAGAAATGCTATTTAGTGTTTTTGCAGTGTGGGAGTTTAGCGTTGTTGCGGTGCGTCCCGTTCCTGCAGTATTTGGGCTTTCTGGTGTGTCTTCAGCTTAGAAATTACTTCAAACAAAGTTGAATTATCTCCCTTGCTCTCACTCTCTGCGCCGGGTGGAATGTGAGATAAGAGGAAAGTTACACAACTTCTCTGACAGATGTGGTTATATCACACAGCAGGAATTACACACAGAAATGACCTCAGTTAATCAAATCAAGATGAGGTGGGTCCGTATGAAGAGCACAAACAAAGTCCTGCCGAAGGCCTCCAGCTCCCCCCGCTGTGGAGGAACCCCACGCCAAGACCCCTGGAGGGGAAACAAGCGAAGCACTGCAAAAACACAAACTCTGACCAAGTATTCTTGTCTGGTTTCCAATGCAAATATCTGAAGCTAACTTACAAGCATCTTTTCAGCAAAGATGAGATGGTTTTAAGCCAATAATTCCTTCATTTTGGTGGAAAAGTTCATGTTCCACTGGCAGATTATTCCACTTACAGCCGTCACCTTCACAACAAACTTCTAATTTTGTTCCAGTTTTTTTGTGCAAAAGCTGCTGATCAAAGAGAAGAAATGGGATTTAATTTTTCCTGCTGCTTGGAAAACATGTCAGCACACGAGTCAGTCCCTCTGCTGAAGTTTCCGTGTTGTTGTGAAACTAATTTTCACAGGTGGAGCAAATTTGTCACCATGAAATTGTGAATTTCACAATTAGAGATTATGAGGAGATTATGGGGAGGAAAAAAAAAATCCCACGCTTGAATCAGACTCATTCTGATTTCCTGTAAGTTTACATGTCTGCCACTGACGCATGCAGGAAAACAGTCAAACGGGTGATGTCACACCTGAATAACTCATTTTGCTGCAGTTTGTTTAGCATAGTTTGGTTCTGATTTACGGCTTCAAATCAAGAGGGAAGAATGATACACTTACTGTATTTGATATTTCCGGGAATACAAATCATCATGTTCCACTTTGATAACATTTAAAAAACAATCTTCCTGTCGCCGCATTTCCACTGAGCAGAAAACTGCACAAATTGAAATTATGAAAGGATTCACTGAAATCTGCAGAGTGTAACTCTTATATTCATATTTTTACAATTTTGTTGAAGCTGTCACCATGTCGTGACAATGAAAGTCATGGAGTGCGGTTAAGAGGTGGTGAGGAAGACGCTGATGATCCAGGTTGGACTGAAGAATGAATGATGGATTTAATGAGAAAGTCAGAGATAAAAAGTCCAAAGTCCAGGCAGCACAGAGTGAGCAGAAGCTAAAAGCTCATCAGCTGGTTGCAGCTGGTAGCTCAATAGACAACTGACTTGACAGCAGGCAGGACATGAGAGCTGACAAAAGACAAGACGACGAGACAAGACGAGGCTGCTTGACGCGACAGATTAGACAAGGACCCGACAAGGAACACGGTGGGATTAAATACACGGAGGGTAATCAGGGAAACGAGACACAGCTGGGAACAATCAAGGGTAGACAGGACAACACGGAGAGTAAATTAACTGAAAACGACACAGAAACCTAAATTAACACAGAGAAAAACCCAAATCCTCACAGTGAGGCAGAAAAATCAAGCTCCTCTATCTTCTCCCAATGCTACCAGTTAACAACCAATCAGTGTCTTAGCACTCCTCCATTTAGCATAGCTTGTCATAAATGCTAAGGCTAGTTAGCATGACCACTGATGACAGCAGATAAACAGTTTTCCTGCAACGGTAAGTTGTTTCTTTGCCATTAACACATTGATTGACAGCGCTAAGTCCCGCCTCCTGGCTCTGATTGGTTGTTTTTGGTGCTCTTGTTTCGATGGTAAGAGCAGCTCGGGGAGGAGATTGATCTTCTCACAGATTATCTCCCTACTATTAAACTGTCACAACATGGCGACAGTATTAATATGAAAAACATATTTTTGAAAAAAGTTAAATACTGCAGCTTTAATGGAAACATCAATTTTGAAAAATTGTGACAAAAATCAAACGCTTTGAGATTAATCGCCGAAATTTTGGAATAAATCTTGAAAGTTTTCAAGAAATTTCAAGTTGTGACGCTCAGAAATGTCCAATTTTTGTTCTAGAAAATTTCTAGAGCAAATATTTCTCAAAATTTCTGGGTTTTTTTGGGTTTTTTCCAGCAGATTTTCAACTTTTCAAACTCAGAAATGTCCAATTTTTTCCTACAAAATTTCTGACTGAAATTTACTCCACACTGCCGTAGTCATCCACATTGACCGATGTTATTCCTTTTGGCAGTCTCTGCCTTTTTCTTTCTATTTAAATTGTCATTTTAAAAAAAATCCTTGAAATCCGTTGGCCTCTGCAAGCTGACTTATATCCTCACTCTGATTCCGACGTGTTTTCTTTCCACTTCCGAGTAGCGAAAGCCATGAATGACTCACAGGGGAGACACACAGTGACCTCACAGACAGGAATTCTGGGAATCTCTTCGTAAATGAGGCTCCATGTGTTTCCACTCAGTTTTCCGGGATCGGAGCAAAACCGCTGAGCTTCGATGGAGGAGGAACAGAAAAGACTCGGAAAGGCTAGGAAGGAAAACACTGAAAGAACCTTTAATTCCTCTCAATAAGAATATATTAGTTGGTATTTTTGAAATATTTTGAGTTTCGATGAGACTGTATCATGCAAAAAGAAAAAAAAACAATTTGTAATCAAGTAAAATGTTGGAATCTGTAACTGTGGCAAGGAGATTTTTGTTTTTATGACTGGGAGCAGCTGGTCAGCGTCTCAAAAGCTCAGATAACTCCTGACCTTTGACTCCAAATGTCAGAAGAGTTGAAGAGGAGGCTTCATGGATGCAGAGCAGCAAGAAAACCACAAAAACACAAAATCCTACCAAGTATTTTTGTCTTCAAATATCAAAAATATCAATATCAAATATCTTATTGCACATGAAATAAATCTAAACTTAATTAACAAACTTTTAGCAACATCCAGGAGCTTATTTTAAGTGAACAATTCCATAATATTGATGAAAATATCTTAGTTCCACTGGTAAATTATTGCATTTATTCCATAGTCAGTGTTCACTGTGCTGTTACCTAGCAACCCCAGCTGAGCCCAGCCCGTCACCTAGCAACCAAATTGTAGTTCCACTGGCAGATTATTTCACTGATAACATGGGAAACAATAATCTGCCAGTGGAACTAGCACTTTTCTTAAAATCAATATTTAAGAATGTTTAAAACAAACTCCTATATTTTGCTGAAAAGTCACCTGTTACTTGAACGTTAGTTTTGTCTTATTTCAAGTAAAGCAAAGGAGACGGATTATGAGAGCTTTCTAGCAACTGATAACTTCTTGAAACAACCTACATTTTCTCTTTTTGCTCTAATAATTGAGCAGTTTTTAGGTGGGTTGTCACGTTTTAACGTATCTATGAAGAATTGATGAGGGAATAAAAGTAACGCAAACTTGAAAATGAGAAATTTGCTTCTTCATAACAAACCCTGGCTCTCCCTTTCTCCTCATTCTGGGTTGATCCCCACTTCTGACCGGCCTCCTTCCTTTTCCCACTGTCCTCTCCTCCCCTCTGTCTCCCTTGTAAGGCTCGGAGGTCGTCGCAGAGGTCAAAGTCGTCGCCCGCCTGGAACCAGCAAACAGAAATAGACAGCAGCAGAGAAAGAGAGGAAGGGACGGGGCCGGATGGCGGCTTTTCTACGTCGCGCTGACTGTGAATGAAGCAAGGACACAGAATACGTGTCGTAATTTATTTTTCTTGAACCCTGAAAGTGAGGACATTGCGTATAGTCATCTCAAAACATTATATTTAAAGAGAAACAGGTGTTTTGAGGGTGGGATTGCTGTCAGTGGATGGAAATATATAGCTAACAGTTAAATAAAAGACATAATATTTGTTATTATTAATTAGAAATTACAGTGGAAGAGCAATAAACTAGAAATCCTTTTTTGTATACTTGTTATACATCAGCTTTTATTAAAAATATGTTTAAAATCAACAAATTAGTCAAAATCCAATATGGCTGCTGTTGCAATGACCTTGTTTTTTCTTTTTCACGCCTCTGTTTCTTTGTACAAAATAAAATGCAGCACTGTGCAACATTTATGTCTTGATATGTTAATTTTCTGACTGAATGCAAAGCTAGCAATTGGAATAACCTGGAAATGATGCAATCAGAGATTTGCTTTCCAACTTTAATTAATTTAACGACCAAACAGCATTTCTTGCATTAGCTTTATCTTTTGCTAAATACCGCATTGTTTTAACATTTAGCATTAGTATTTGTTAAATATCGTGCTGGTATAGCGCATGACCGCTAACCTTTGCTAAATATCTTTTGATACACAGCTTTAGCATTAGCTTTTCCTAATTGCTGTGTTGGTATTGCACTTTAACGTCAATTTTTATGAAATACCGTGCTGGTATAGTGATTTAGTGTTAGCATTTGTTAAATATCGTGTTGCTATAGTACTTTAGCATTAGTTTTTATTATGCTAGTATAATGATTTATCTTTAGCAGAACTAAATATTTAAGGTTGCTTTGGGTTAGTACAACTAACCTTTTGGTTTGAGGTGCCGAAACTAAAACTACAGCCTGTTTCAGATCAAACTAGTTTTTAAACTTTAATTAAAAACTGTACTGTTTTTAATTAAAGGTTTTTGTATGACTGATGGCTTTTTCTTTTTTTCTTTGTATGTGTGCTTGTTTCTTTTCTTCAAATGGTCAATTCCAAGGAGATCAAGTACTAAAAGTAGTATATGTTGCATTTTTATTTTAATTTCAACAGTCTATTCTGTAGTGTCCAAAGTTAATTAATTGCAGCTGTGATTATTTAGCCTCAAAACTGGTTGGTAGTAAATTTCACTCAAAGAGTCAAGAATATCGCAGCAACAAAAAGGAATTTACTCTCCAATAATCTATTATTGACTGTTGTTCTTTTAGTAGACACTTGAAAAAACACAAAATCTATTTCTGCTTTGTACATAAATCACTGTTTTGGATTCAGAGACGATTCTGTTGTTGGTCCGTCTCTGTGGTTCCTTGTTATGTAAAGGTGACTTCCACATCACTTTATATCCTGCATATAACTTCCAGTGTGGAAAAAGTGCTAAATGTTTCCCTTCAGAACCGGGACCGCTATCAGTGTTCTCATCTGACTCACTGCAGGAAAGAAAATAGGTGTATTTTTAAAATATCAGCCGCTTCCTTTCTCACACTGCTTGAGAGCTGAAGCCAATTATGTTCATGGTAATTTAGGGATTAGGGATATAAGGAGCGTAGTTCAGTTTATTGTGCAAACATGTTTACATGTAAGTTACTGACAGACAGAAAAGACCTGGGAACGTTAGCGGATCAAATACAAGAGAAACAAACATCCATCTCAGGCCCTGTTGGTTCTGGAAAGCTTCCAGATGGATTTAGGTATATATGAGTGTGTGTGTGTGTGTGTTTTTTACCCAACAGGACAGAGGTTGTCAGGTTTGATTACCAGAAGAAAACATCAGGACGATTTTTCTGTCCTTGTGTCTGTTTCCATTCTGCAGGAAGAACCCAGGAGATTCGGGTCCAAAATCCGGTGGCATTGTTTACTGCAGCGCTGCAGAGTGTGTTTGTGTGTCTTTCTGTTGAAGTGAACATAAGTCTGGGAGGAGGCCAACCCCGTCCCGGTTTAAATTTAACCGAGGGCTGGCTTGGGCCTCTCAGCGGCGGGAAGTTAGCTTGTTGATGCTGGAGTCTCTGGGAATGAAGAAGGACGCCATTCGTCATTTAAAACAAACGCTCAGTTTGGAGGGAAGCAGTTTAATGTTTATTGAAGCTGTTTTGCTGATTAACCTGTTTAATGGACGCTGATATTTAGGACTCATAGTGAATAAATATAAATGTTGCTGGGAAGCACTTACGGGTCGGTATTATTAAACTCACTTTTTGGAGCTTTTCATCTTGTTATAATGTTTTTCTCAAATCAAATTCAAAGCTGGAGTGTTGCCTTGATTCTTTCATCCATGTTTGAGAAGTCCTTCAATCTCCATGGCAACCATTCAGCTGTGCAAAATGCCCGGGTGGACTTAGCCCCGCCTTCAAGACAAAGCTCCTCCTTGGAGCTGCAGTTTCCAAGCTTCCGCCTCACAGAGCAGCCCTCCCCCTACTCCTTAAGACTAGCCAGCAGCAATTAGCAAACACCTGGTGGAACTGCTGAGCTAATTATAGATGCTACTTCTCAATGAAACGCTCAGAAGTAGCTCCTATACCGCTAATCCAACACTATTGTGTTGGTATAGCTCCTTAGGATTAGCTTTTGCTAACTGTTTTGTTGACAGAGGACTTTAGCATTAGCTTTTGCTAAATATTGTGTTGGTACAGCCCTTTAGCTTTATATTTATAGACTGCCTGCTTCGTAGTTAGGTTGTTTTTATTTTTAAAGGAACTCTATTACAGAAAATTCACTTTTTACACATTGTTGTACTTTTGTGCATTTCTTACAGCCAAAGCACTTAAGAAAACCACACAGTTGTTTTTGTTGCAATAAGTTAATATTTTTTTGTGTGTGTCTGGAAAATGAGCGGTTTCAAAAACCTTCACAAATTTCGAGTCACATTAGACAGGCACTGCACCGTTACCTAGCAACCTCGGGAGAGCCCAGCCAGTTACCTAGCAACCCCAGACATAATGTATCAAAATGTATTGAACATGTTTTGTAAAGTCCATAGACCATTCCTAACCCGCTTTACATAATAGGTAAAACAAATGCAAATTTCAAATTCTGCAAGAAACATGAATCTTCTTATCCTCAGAGGTTGTTTGGTGGAATATCAAAACTCAAATAAACAAAAAGATACACACAAGCATCACATTCTTATAAAATGCTACAATGCTCGTCCAGCATTGGTCTCTCTATTAACCAGATAAACAGGATAATTATTTCACAGCAGAAAGAGAGTGACTGTCTTTCCCCCGACAGGAAAAGCACCGCCTTCGTCGGTTGACAAATGATCCATCAAGGACAAGGAATGGGACCAATATGGAGGTGGGGGGTGGGAGAGGAAAACTGGAGGAGATACGGAAAGAATGTGTTTTTGGACTATAAGTAGCGATCGAGTAATGTAAATAAAAAATCCTCACAGTTTCCAATCTGATGTTAAGATCTGTTGTGGAAACATAATAATTTGCTCCTTTAAAAACTTAAAAACTGTTGACGCTAGCATTTTTCAAGCCATTTCTGTTTGGTGCTTTGCTTTTTGAGAAGTTTTTGACTGTTTCCTGTTGTCAGGCAGATTCTAGTTAAGCAATTAGTTGAGGCTAATTGTCGGGTAAGAGTAAGTTAGGGTCTCAACTGAGTTTGGGTTCTTTTACCTCTAAAAAAAAACTAAACACTGCATTTCAAATTTACTCTGGTTTTCTTTTTCTGATTTGAGCATAAGAATAATTATAATGATACGATCATATCCTCACATGTGATTGGTCATAAGACTGTCACTTCACCAATCAAAATAAAGTACTGCTGTGAGCAGGGTGGAGCCACTGAGAGTGAGAGCCGAGCAGCTTTTCTGATTCACTACCAAAAATTGACCCTTAAAGCTCATTTAAGGTACATTTTGCTAGAAAGTTTCAGCTTTTGAAAAGTTTAAAATTTCCTTAAAAAAGTGAACATTTTAAGAAAAGTTTCAGAAATTTCATAGGAAAATGACATTTCTAATTCTGAACTTTTGAATATTTGCTAGAAAAAAAACTTTTCAAATAATTCCCTGAAATTTTCTTTAAAAAAAACAACATTTTCTCACTTTGAAAAGATTTGCAAGAAAATATAAAACATTTTCAAATTAATTATAAAAATAAAAACTCAGAAAATTTCTAAAAGTTGAGAAAAATTTCTTGCAAATTTTTGTCTTTTCAAACTAGAATATTTCCATTTTTTTTCTTCCATTATTTTTGGCAGAAATGTACTTCTCTGTTTTCTTTTTCTATCTACGATGGCCCTAAAACATGGCTGTAAATATAAGTGACTCATTTCAGGTTACAGTGATGGAAATTTAGTATTTATCTGGGTCGTCTTTGTGTTGGGGTTTCAGGTGATTTATATTGGTTGTGACTTGTTTTTCCAGCTCCGTTCCTGATTGGCTGGTGAGCTCTGGCTGGTCATGACTGAGAATCACCTGCCAGTGAACGTAAGGTTGAGTCAGACCAAGACGCAATGCTGGAATGTCCCAGATCCTCGGGGTATTTCAGACTCTAACCTCTAAAATTTCCTTTTTCCTCAGGTAATTTACCTAGAGTCTTTTGTGTCCATCTTTGCACCCAAGGAGGAACGCTCTGGAGTCAGCAAAGCTTCAGTTATTACAGCTAGAAACTAGAAATCAGGCTGAAATCTGGTTGTAGTGACTGACTCAGACCTGAACCTTCAGAGCCACGTAAAGACAGTTACAAAGTCGGCCTTCTGTCCCCTGAAGAACGTTTCCAGGGTTGACGGACTAACGTTCCAGCAAGATCTAGAGAAACTTATCCATGTGTTTATCTTTAGTTGCACTGATAACTGCAACAGTGTCTTCACAGGTCTGCCTAAAAAAGTCATTCAGATCCTCAACGCTGCCACGAGGGTTTTGACTAAAACCAGGAAGATGGAGCACCCCGGTCCTAAAGTCCTTACACTGGAGACTAGACTTTAAAAGGGGCGTATTGTGTATTATTATGGGTTTCAACTGCTTATAAAAACTGTGCAGCTGGTTTTTGACAATCACTTAATGTTTTTTGGTGTCTGGAAAATTAGCCATTTCCAAAACTTCCAGAATGTAATGTCACAAACCAGGAGGCCCTTCCACTGGGGTTGCTAGGTAACCCCAGCGAAACTCTCCACTTGTCACCTAGCAACCCAAACTGAGCTCCTGCCTGTTTGGTCTTACTGCTTACTGCCGTATATGCTGTACAATGGCTGCTGGAATAGACAAGTGTTTTGTTGTTGACTTACCATCAAAACTTTATGTATTTGCTTGATGAATTCTTGTTGGTTGTGCTGGAGGCTCCACTTCTGCTTTTCAAAGAGGCACGGTTGTGTTATTGCGCATCTGTTTTCCATTTTCAGGTGCGAGCGTAAATGCTGAGATAGGGGGGCGGCAGCTTATTTGGATACAAAGTGACAGAAGGTCCCCCAAAAATGTAATGAACATGTTTCATTCTAACCTGTTCAGTGCGTCTGTTAGTGCATAAATCACTGAATGGTAAGTTAAATTAAGTGCAAGAATCAAATAAATCTGAGATTTTAAAATGGTGAAACTATCAGAAACAGTTGGTGTAAGTGGGAACAGCATTGATTTAGTCATTGTAAACTCCAGGCTTTGTGATAAACTCATGAATGTCATGACGTCAGCCATATATTCACAGTAAATGCAGCACTGAGACACAGATACAGAACCCTCTGTTGCAGATCGCATACGCCACAAGCATGTGGCTACCACAGAAAGGGCTCTGTCACATGTGGAGCAGATACATACCAGCACACTGATGTCAGTTTGTTCGTCTATTCATCAGAAACGCTGCAGCTGAAGGCCACAGCGGAGCACAGGCGAGCCTTTTCTTCAACATCGTTTGTTTCCTGGATCTTCTGGCGTCAGGAGGAGGTGATGAGTCGACCCGGCCACACGCGAAGCACAAAACGCAGCCTGGCGTAAACCTGCTCTGCTGTTCTTATTACAATGATTTAATGTCGACGAAAATATAAAAATAACTGAACAGGAATTCTCAACATTTTCAAGATTTTCTGTTTATCGCTCATTCGCTGTCCAGTTTATGTGTCTAATCGTGTGTAAAATTGTAAAAAATGTGAAGAAATTGCTTAAAGATCTTACTTAAAGGGGCAGTGTCACGTAAAATCTTTTTGAGCTTTACATCATGTTATGCTGTTCCCTCATGGAGTGTTCCCTTGATTCTTTAATCTTCATAACAAACATTCAGCTCTTAAAAAGAGACAAAGCTCCTCCTCCACTCAGATCCTTCAGACTAGCCAGGAGCATCTGCTAAGCTCATTTTAGGAGCTACTTCTCAGTGAAACGCTGGTAAAAACACTATTAAAGGGTTAATAGAGGTGCAACGCTGTGATGACTTCCTCAAGGCGGAGCTTCGGAAAGAGCAGGAGTTTTTAAAGAGATAGAGGCCCAATTTCAAGTCACGCGTGTATTTAACCTCACCTGTGTCCCCTGCTCCCTGTCGGATCCTAGTCTATGTCGTGTTTTACGCCGTGTCTTAGTTGCCATTTGCTTCCAGTGTCACCAGTGTCTGCGTTTCCTTGTCTCATCGCTCACCTGTGCTGCCTGGACCTCTCTACTTATCTATGATCGTCATTAAAATCATCATTTTTCACCTTAACCTGGATCCACCGCGTCTCAACCTCACCAACAACAAACTACAAATCATGGCGCCATGTGCCTGGAAAACACAGAGTACTGCCCCTTTAAAATGACCCGCTTTGTTAATCAATCTACTATTTATCTATAGGCTCAACCCTTGAGTTAGGGAGTACCGCAGCGTTTAGGGCTGTAACCGATTAGAAAGAGGAGTAAATTTCTGTCAAAAATCTCACAAATAAAGAAAAAATAAAATCTGATGTTTTTTATGTTGTAAATCACCTTGTGTATGCGCTGCAAAGTGTGCTAATGGAGGAAAAACAACTTACTGTTATCGCTGTCACTATGCCATTTATAGTGTAGCAGAGAGCAGCGCCACACGAGGGTGATTAACAGCGCTAAGATCCGCCTCCTGGCTCTGATTGGTTGTTTCTAACTAGCACAACATGTAAAAATATGTAAAATAAATAAATAAATTATTCTGCAGTTTTGCAAAATTGTGTTTTGTGACTTTAGCAGATAATCTACAAAAATTTTCACACATTTTGTAATGAAAACTAGTTCAAAGGTTGGTTATGCCTGTTGTGACACATTTTTTCCTTCCACTAAACTTGGGTATTTTTACTATTACCACAGTTAGCTCAGTCAGCAATTACCTTTTCTTGCTCACTTTACCAGAATATTCCTGAATTAAAAATTCCCTCTTTTGGTCTTTTAATAAAGGAAATAATCAGCTCCATGTTTGTGAGCGAACCACACCAGTGTCTTCATTCAGTTCAGTCCTGTGAGTGTGGGAACATTATTAAGCTGAAATCCCCACGATAACAAGGCCAGCAGAAACAAACAGGCAGGGAGAGACACAACACACACCGAGAGCCTGAAGGTTGAGCAGAGGCATCAACTGCTCTGTTCACACACCCGGCAGAAAGCTGCAGCGCGTCGCTCCTCCAATCCCTGCTGCAGTCATCCTGTAAGAGGATCACTGCTATAAATACACCAAGCACAGGTGAATCCACACCTTTAAGGCAGATTACAGAGGAGAACGTCGCAGGGGAACCACCATCTGTAACTGTAGGATACAAATGACCAGATTTCATTGTTTTATTTGCAAAAATTAAAAGGTTTAAACACCTAACGTAGAAACCAGTAATAAACCGTAAAGCTTAGTTTTCATTTTGTCAAATTTACAGCAAAACACAAAATCTAGGTCAATCTTTTTTTTTTTTTAATTGACATATGTAACTTTCCAGTAACTTTTTACTTTTTAGCTCAATAATTCCTTAATATTCATGACAAAGTTTGGCAGATTATTTCCAAGACTTTCCCCCCGTATTACAAGTGAAATAATCAACCAGAAGAACTGGAAGTTTTTCATCAATATTGTGGAATTATTGACCGTTACCTAGCAACCCCGGTGAAGCCCAGACTGTTACCTAGCAACCCAACTCCAGCACTTTTAGTGAGCTGGCTTCATCGCTGTACACTTCAAAACCACAAAATCTCACCAAGTACTTTTGGTCTAGTTTCTAGTGTAACTATACTGCTTTATATATTTATATATTTATATATTGCTTTGCACTTGAAGTAAGACAAAACTAACTTGCAAGTAATTTTCAGTAAATAGTAGCTTGTTTTAAGTAAATAACGTACGAGTTCCACTGGTAGATTATTTCACTAAAACTATATATGTTCTTATGTTACAAGTGAAATAATCTTAAATCCAGCTCCAATATCTTGCTGAAAAGCTACTTATAAGTTAGTTTTGTCTTATTCCAAATGTGCCGAGACATTTGCAATGGAAACTGGACTAGAGGAGTAGCTGGAAAGATTGAGTGTTTTTGCAGTGCAGGGTGCCAAACATCAGATTTGTGGCCGGGCGTGTTGCTGTGCGTGCTAGGAAGCCTTTGAGGTAGGGATGAATGCTGTGCCTTCCTGGAGCCGGCGCTGCAGGATGGGAGGGGAGCAGGAAGCCAGTCGTCAGAGGGATCGCGCCAAACCGGGGAAACGAGCTGCTGAGCCGAATCCACAAGACAAAAAAAACAGCTTCACAAATGTTCAAATCAAAACGTACTGAAAAAAACAAAAAAAAAAGGGCTCGGGTTTTCAAGGTGAGGTCCGGGGGCCGTGTGTGGCCCCTGAACTGATTTTTTGTGGCCGCCCAAATCACAGCTGTTTCTTTAATTTATTTACAGTTTAAAATGAAAATGTTACATGTTGATATAAACAAAAGTTTTGAATGAAAAAATCTTATATATTATTATTATTATTTTACTTTACCATAAGAAACTAAACAATAACCATCAATATTACAGAAGAGCTATAAAGCCACTGAAGAAACAAACCTTTGACTGTTGATCTCAAAAGATTAAAGATAAAAGATTAAAGTCTGAATTCTGAGATTAAAGTTGGGATTATTGGGCCACTGAGAAAATAATAAAGTAGAATAAAGTCATACAAGAATAAAGTTAAAATATTGCAGCTTTATTCTGGTGTTGTTTCAACTTTACTCTCTATTTTATTCCCATATATTGACTTTTATCTGGTTATACTACAACTTTACTTTCGGATTATTTCGAATTTATTCTTGCAAAATTATGTTATTCTCGTTCTACTTTATTCTTTCAATGTGACTGTCTTTGTAATATTATATTTTTATTGTCAAAATATTACGACTTTATTCTCGTAATTTTATTTTTTGTTGCCATGGCTTTAACACTCTCATTGGCTTTTACTCTTAATTAGTGTTTTTCGAACTGGGAGCCCACCAGAGGGCGCCTGAGAAAATGGAAAAAAAGTAGGAAATCAATTTGTCAAATTATAAAATTATTAAAATATAAAATAAAATGGAAGTATTATCCGCCATGCTCATCTTTCTGATTGGCTGCCAGTCAAACCCAAAAAGCTGCTTAGGCAGAATTTATGCTAAGCTAATGTAATTATTAAACCGTGAAGAAAACTTCATATAATTTTATGTTAATTTGATGCTAAAACTGTTTGGATGTCATGCCTGGAAAAGTTTGGGCATCCCATGAATTTGCACCCAAACTTGCTTTTAGTTTCTGTGTTTAAATAAACTGCAGGAAATATTTTAAAATAAAGATTGACCTAGATTCTGTTTTTATTGCTGAGAACAATTTCTCAGCAATAAAAAATAATAAACTGATAAATGTCAAAAACGATTTGAGGTTACTTTATTTGTCCAATTAAAATAGTTCATGTTTGTTTTATTGTTGTGCAGGTAATAAAAAAAAAGATATGTATAATTTTAGTTCTTAAAAATTACATTTTTTTCCCAGAGGTGGCAAAAAGTTTGGACACCAAACCATAGAAGAAGAAGAAAAAAGAAGAGAATAAAGAGTTTGTTTTTCTTCCAATGACATCATTAGAGAAAACAGTTTTATTGTGATTTTAGGCATTCTTACATAAACACGTCAGATGAATCAGCTGAGGTAATAAAAATACAGAAAATAGAGTTTTTTTAACCTTCTGATCATGTCTGGACTTTATTTAAATACTTACATCCTCACCTAAATGTGTACAGTTAGAAAACTCCCTCCAATGATGTTAAAGATTCTGCTCAAATTTACAAAGAGAAAAAAAAAAAAAAAAAAAAAAAAACATAAAAATATACAAAAAATCCCCAAACAATAAATCCACTTTCCTGGCGAGATTCTAACAGGTTAACAAAACGACTTCCTGCATCCGCTGATGTGTTGATTCAGAACCAGAATAGGTATAAAAAAAAAAAACAAAGAAATAAATTAAAATAAGTAACATTTGTACAGAAAAACGCAACGTTAGCAATTCTGGGAGCTGTTTTGGCTCAGAATCTGCACACAAAAGATCCATAATGTGAATCAAAACCAGCCGGAAAATGAGAACTACAATCGAGACGATGAAGATTTATTTCTGTTCCTGAACAACAAAGTGACTAAAAAGGAATAAATTGGAGTAAAAGAAGGAAAAAAAGAGGAAGGTAATGTAACTGTGGAGTCTGACCAAACAGATTGAAGTTTGCTTTGACAAAATGTGTGAACTAAAATAAAACAAGTTGAAGCAAAAGTTTTGCACAGTAAAAATAAATCAATCTAAACCTCAGACAACAAGAGCTGACAGTTTATAAAAATAAATACTAAAAAATAAATCAGGCAGGTTATAGATTTATATTTAGATACTTTCATATCTTTCTCCAGAAAACATATAAAAAAAAAAGTTTAAATACTCAGAATGAGGCGCGTTGACAGGATGTGATTGTTCCCAGAAGTTGGCGCTGAAGCCGAGCAGAAGAAGCTAAAATGTTCAGTAGAAACGTTGATATCCGCGTCCGGAGGATTTTACACATCCATACGTTTAAAATAGAAACTCTTTTTCTCTCAGTGCAGCGGCCCGATCCCCGGACGTTTGGGTCTTTCAGGCGGTTTCCACAGCCGCCTCTCTGCTTCACTGTCCAGTGACCGTAAAACCCGGGAGGCGCCTGATTGGCTCCCCGTTTCCATGGTTACTGGCAGAAAGGCGACGCCGTGGGGTCGAAGCCTTTGAACACGTCTTTCAGCGAGGCGTTGTCCTGCTCGGCGGTGGCCGGATCCGACTGCGCCGGGCTGCTTCCTCCGAACGGGCTGCCGGCGCCGCCAGCTTTGGACGCCTGCTTCACCACGCCGAACGGCGACGGCACCGGCAGGTTGTGGACTCCCGCCGGCGCCGGGTCGGCGGCTCCCCCGGGAGCACTCGGCGACCCGGCGGCGGCCGGACCTGTTTGGGAGGCGGAGTTCGGCGACGGAGCGGGTTTGGGTCGCGGCCGGTTGTAGCTGTTGTAGCGGTCGGTGCCTTGCTCTGAGCTCTTTTCCGGTTCCGGCTGGTCCAGAGCGGACTTCCGAACAAACAACGGCTCTTTGGGTTTGGGTTTCCCCGCCGTCGGGTCGCTGGGTTTGGGCTCGGTGCCGGCCGAGTTGGGGGAGCCGCTGCTGGTACCGGGGCTGCCCGGTTTGTTAGTCCGTGGGTCATACAGGCTGATGCTGCTGAGCACGCTGGCGCCCCCTGGGGCCCCGGCGGCCCCGCTGCGGCCGGCCCCCCCGGCAGACAGCAGCCGGGGGTCGTAGGGCGCGATGCCCGGCGGGGAGGAAGTGGACGGAGCGGCTGGAGCCGGCGCTGCAGTGGACGGAGCCAGGTCCGGCTGCTTCAGCGCTGATTTCTGCGGCTGCAGGCGCGGGTCGGACGGAGTTTTGCGTACGCGCGGGTCGACGGGTTTGTCTGCGGGGGGCGGCTGAGCGAGCAGCGCCAAGGGGGGGGTGGGCGCCTGGGGTGGAGAGGAAGTCTGGGAGTTCACCGTCTTCAGGATGCGAGACAGCAGCTCAAAGTCTGGAAGGGACGAGGAAGAGGAGGCGGAAGAGGAAGAGGCGGGCGGGTCCTGCGGCTGCGTGGAGGCGGGTAGCTGGGTTCTGGTGAGGCGCGGGTCCGCCGGGGGGACGGGCGGGATGCCGGGCGGCAGCGGCAGCAGGTCCTGTTTGGGTGGCGGCAGGGGGAGCAGGTCTTCGGGCGACCAGGTGACGGTCTTGGCGAAGGCGGGCGTGTGCAGGACGATGTCCTTCTTGATGTGACTGAACTGCTGCAGCTGCGAGCGCGGATCCCTCAGCGCCATGCCCATCAGCGGGTCCAACGGGATTGGCACCGGCTTGTCCCGCAGGACCCGCTCCGTCTCCTCCTCCTCGGCTGCCGGGGCGGTGAGAGGCGGCGGCTTGTAGACCAGCGCCGGCTCCACCTTGGCGGCTGCCAGCCTGGCTAGCCGCGGGTCGGTGGGCGGACCCAAAGACGACGGCGCCGCCGGCTGGGCGCCATCCGCCGCGTGGGCCGACTCGGCGGAGCGCGCCAGGCGGGGGTCCCGGGCCAGACGGGGGTCCGCCGGGCGAGCCGCGGCCGCCTTCTGGAGGCGGGAGTCGCCGGGATGGCCGTCGGGTTTCTGGGTCGGCTGGGTCTGCTGGCGCAGCGTCTTCAAGATGGAGGTCACGCTGCTGCTGCCGTCCTCATCCTCGCTGGAGTACCAGTTCCCCGAGTCACCTGGAAGAGGAAAAAAACATTAAACTCATTAAAGTAAAACTTTATTTCACATCTGAGGGGATTTCTGCTGCAGGATCAACATGGAAACATGTCCAATAAAAATAATCCTGGGTCATTGCTGCCATGTTTGATTGACTTTTTCTGTTTGCTGTTTCCAATCCAGTAATCAGATTACAGCTGATTACTGTATGTAACTTTAATACAAAAAATATATATTTACATTTCTGTTGAAACTGTCACCATGTTCTAACAGTATCACATAAAATATTGAGCTCCTCTGCCTTCTCCCAATACCAACTAGAAACAACCAATCTGAACCAGGAGGCGGGGCTTAGCGCTGTCAATCATCTCTCTGTTAGCATAGCCTGTCTTCACTGCTAATACTAGCTAGCATGGCCACTGATGATTGTGGCAAAATTATTTCCCTGTAATGATAAGTTGTTTCTTCATCATTAGCACATTGAGCTGCACGTACACAAGATTGATTAACAGCACAAAGTCCCTCTTTCCGGGCCTGATTGGCAGCTCAGGAAGGAGGTCGACCTTTTCACAGATTATCTGTCTCTTAAACTGTCACGACATGGTGACGGTTTAAATACGTAAAAAACTTTATAAAAATTACATCCTGCAGCTTTAAAGTTACTCCTCAAACACTGTAAAAACTCAATTTCAACATGCATTTTTTGTCTAATTTTTAGTGCAAATTTCTTAGTACACTTCAGTTAACATGAAACTAACCTGTAACTTTACAACTACAAGTCAATAATTAACAATATCGATAAAAGTACTGGTTCTTGGCAGATTATTTCACTCATAACTAGAACCTTTTCATACATATTAAGGAAATACTGACTTCAAACAACCTCCTATATCTTGCTGAAAAGCTTCTTGTAAGTTTGTTTTGTCTTATTTCAAGTTTAAAAACATATTTGCAATATAAACTAGATCAAACACACTTAGTAAGATTTTGTGTTTTTGCATTGAAGTCACTGAGTTACTATTTCTGTAATTTGACTTTTCAACTTTTACTTAGTAAACAGATAAATTGTTGCTTTCCTCTTGTGTGAGAGGCGCCTCTTGTAATACCAGCAGCAACACAAACAAACAATGGAGGAAGGAGAAAGATGCTCGTTTTCTAGCTGGAAATAAAAGTTAGATTTCGTTTGTGTTGCTGAAGGCGATGAAATTAAGATTTATTGTTCCCTCTGAAAAAAGTGTAATTGTTACACCTTTGAAAACGGGAGACAGAAACATTTCTGTCATGCTGCAGTTTAATGCAATGAGAGCAGAGTGCAAACGCCCCCTAGTGGAGGATGGAGGCATTACCAATCTATCCCAGAACAAACTGACGTATGATCTCAATTTCCTTGAATAAATAATAATCATCATCATAATTTTCCAAGCTATCTTGCTTCAAATTTCCTGCATCAAATTTGAAGCTGCCTGTCAGAATTCAGCCAGAAGGGAGGTGATGGATTTTAAAATACCTTCGACATCTTTGGTCTTGTCTGCTCCGCCCTCGGCCATCCTGCGAGCGCGCTCCTCCTCCTCCTGCTGTTTCTGCTGGATCCTCATGAACAGAACCCGCTGGGCAGGAGGCAGGAAGTCCGGCACGGAGATGCCTCCCTGGCCGGCCGGCGCCCCGTTAGCAGAACCGTCTCTGGGTCCAGGCACTCCTCTGTCGTCCATGGCGGGAAAACTCTGAAACCTGTCGCCTGAGAGGCAAAGAGGAGCAAGTTCTTACTTACAAACACATTTTAATCATAACTTCCTGGTTCTATCTGTAATCCATCCTCACCCTCCTGCACTCCCTCCATCTTCATCCCGTCCTGCTGATTGTAGAACTCGTTGAAGAAGTTTCCTCCTCCCGGCGGCGGTCCCGCCCCTCCGTCGCTGCAGCCGAACCCTCCCATCATGGGGGCTCCGCCGGGCCCCATGTTCTGCGATTCGGGGGACATCATGCCGGCGGGTCCGGGGAAGCGGGGCGGAGCGGCTCCCGGGGCGCCCTGCGGTCCTGGGGGTGCGGTCTGAGCCGGACCGCTACTGGGAGCCTGGCTTCTGAGGCAAACAGGGAATGTGTGATTCAACAAGTATGGAGCAGGATTCATGACAAAAATAGGACCTTTTTCTCAAAAGCGGGCCTATGTCCACCCAGGCGTTTTACACAACTGAATGGTTGTCATGGTGATTGCAGGATTTCTAAACATTAATGAAAGAATCAAAGCAACACTCCAGGTGTGCTTTTGATGAGGAAAATACTTTATAACATGGTGTAAAGCTTAAAAAGTCAATTTTACATGTTACTGCCCCTTTAAACAAACAAGCCAGAGTTTTTCCTGAAGCGTTTCTGGTCTCGTACCTGACAGCCAGTTTCTGAGCCAGTTGTCCAGTTGGCTGGACTTTAATCTCAAACAGCGAAGGGATCTTCTTCCCGGCCAAGGCCCCTGGCCCACCTGCGGGCGGGGGCACCATGTGAGGGGAGGGGCAGCCGGGATTGGTGGGGGGTCCTCCTGGGAAGGGGCTTCCATCAGGACTGTGGACCGGACCAACAGGGACGTTGGGTCCGGGGACGGGCGGTGGAACCGGGGGTCCTTTGCCTTGAAGAGGAACCTGGCTGGGTCCAGGAGGACCCCCAAAGGTATCAGACACAGGCCCGCCAAAGTCTCCAACCCCCATGTTGGCGTCCATGGAAACAGGGCGGGGAGGGGTGGGGAGCAGGCCGACTCCAGGAGGGGGTTTGGGAAGAGGGTTGATGCCCTGCTTCTTCAGCTCCTCCACCTCCTTTTCATCCTCGGCTCCAGCCTCAGCATCTTCTGCCAGCATCTGGACAGAAACACCAAAAATAAATCCACAGCTCAGTTATTCTGATGCCTGCGTGTTCACAAATATGTGTTCACATATATGTGATCACATATATGTGTTCACATATATGTGATCACATATATGTGTTCACATGCAAGGTTCACATGAATTAACCCGGTCGCTCAGCTGGATGAGGACAAGCGGCTGTCGCCTCATCGCTAGCGTTCCATAGAACATGAATGAAGAGGAACATTTCTAAGGTAACATTTAAAACAAAATGGCTTCCTTCCTTTAGACCTTCCTGAATATAAAAACTTGAAAAACTGAGAATTTCAGATGTTTGCTTTGAGACAAATACTTTATGAACACATGCATAGACCGCTGGTTTTTTATGTGGGCGGTTGCCCAGGGTGCCACCAGAAAGGATGGTGACCCAAGAACTACAAAATAAAATATACATCAATAAAATATCTCATCTACCAGCGACTCGTATGCCTGTGTAGTGGAGTAAATTTCCATTAGTTGCTGTTGAGCAGTGGGAGACGACATTACCTGCTTTCTGCTATTGAACAACTGCGTGCATATTTATAAATCACACCAAGCATAAGGTAGGCATAGTGATTAATCTGATTAGTTTTGTTCATGGATTGACAGCAGTAATGAACCTTAAAGCAGGTAGTTGGGGTGTTTTATGTAGGTATGGATGTTCCCACCTTGTTGAGCAGCTCCTGCGTGTCGTCGTTGAGGTTTTCATGGGAGAACATGCACTCGTCTCCGTTCACACAGTTTCCTGTGGTGTGGAACAGCTTACAGGGAAACTCACGTGAAGTTGGGGTCAAGGAAAAACGACTGCATGAAGAAAACCGAGCAGCGTGATCACTCCGGGCGTTTTAAAGCAAGGAGGACGGGAGCGATGGGATTACAGCTTGTAATCAGGTCACATAGTAGATTAGTCAGAATTATTGTAATTAATTCATCATTTAGATTATTGTCAACTAATTTAGTGATCATTAACTGGAGTAAGTAAACACAAAAACAGACATTTGCTGACAAAAAGAACACATTCAGAGTAGTGATTATGATAAAAGTAGACAAAAAAATATACATTTGTATTTAAGAGTTTTAAAAAATTGTTCTACCCACAACTCTTTAAACAGCAGTTTTAGCTTCAAATGGTCCGAATTCTGTCCTATTCTACTTTCTTATTAAGCACTTCTGCATCAAATTATTGATAATCAAAAAGATAATTAACCTTAGACTATATTTATGTTAGAAGCATATGCGTAATATTCCAGTATTCAATGACTGGGATATATTTTCACTGTTCTGAAGCTCGTCTTACAACGGTGTGAAAAGCAACGTTTTGAAGAGACTTTCAACACTTCTGCAATGCCCTACTTCATAAACCGTCGTTTTTCTGACTTGGAGACACAAACGTGGTAAATGTGGCGGTTTGTGTCACTTTTGGCTTTCCATAGAGGCAGCGTCATTTGGAGGAATCACTGTGAAGCAAGTCAGAGCGAAATCAGCAAGAACATGTGAGATTTAAACACTCCCCATATAGATATATATATTAGTCTCACTGCGCACTCAGTATTTGAGGTAAACTGTGGGAAAAGTGGGATGTTTAACCACCCACAGGCCCCTCAGGTGCGACGCCCTTAAATCAAACGCAGTGCTGCGAGTTGAGCTTTAACCAAACAAGCAGACACGATGGGCTGCAGCAGCAGGAAGAGATTCAAACGTTCCCAGTGAAGGATATCATGCATGTAGGGACAGTGGTCGGCACGGGCGCAGAATCCAGTGATGTAGAATTTACACAGCTCCTTCTTCTTCGGCAGTTCAATATCATGGCTGAAGTTGCAGTGGTCCCCCTGGTGGTTGAAAATGGTAAGCATTGTTACATCACAAATACTATTGAAGCTGCAAGTAAGTAAGGTAAGTCAAATATATATATTTTTTTTACATATCTGCTGAAACTGTCAGCATGCCTTGACAGTTTGGTATGAGGCAGATAACCTGTGAAAAACAATCTAACTCCTCTGCCTTCTCCCAGTGGTAACTAGAAACAACCAATCAGAGCCAGGAGGCAGGACTTAGGGCTGTCAATCATGCCCACTACAGCTTCACCCCATCATCAGATCCTGTTGTGAATGCTAATGGTAGTTAGCATGGCCACAGATGACAGCAGATTTTCCTGTAACGGTGAGTTGTTTCTCCACTATTTGCACATTTAGCAGCAGTATATTGATTGACAGCGCTAAGACCCGCCTCCTGGTTCTGACTGGTTGTGGTGCTTTTCTTCAGATAGCGATACTAGCTCAAGGAGGGGATGGAGGACATTGATCTTCTCACAGATTATCTGCCTCATACTATCACGATATGGTGACATTTTTAACAAATAAGTAAAAAATATGTTATTTACTAAAGTTACATTCTGCAGATCTAATCTGAAATAACGGAACATTTTTAAACCAATGATTTAAGAAGTTTTTACCAGAAGTTTTAAATAGTTTAAAGCGGAGGACACTCTTACCCAGGTGCATCTGCCCTCGATGTAGTACTTGCAGATGGCTTTTCCTTTCTTATCCTGGTGCTTTTCGTGGTGATGCCTCCTCCCGGCTCCTGGACCGTCGCCTCCATCCTGAGTCATGGAAGCAGCAGAAACTCGTTAGCCGCGTCAGACTTTGAAACATGGGATTTGATAAGGATCGGTGAACGTACCCCGTTGTCCATGTCGCCGTTGTTGTCGTCGTCGTGGCCCATGTCGCCTCTTCCTCGCCCTCGGCTTCGGCCCTTCGCTCCTCGGATCATTCCTCTTCCTCCTTTCCCTCTGCCTCGACCGCGGCCTCCTTTCATTCCTAGACAAGAAACATCAGATCAAAATTTATTCTTCCATTCTAAGATCCAAGGCAGCAAAGTAATGAGGTGGAAAAGAAAACACTGCCGACCTCTGCCTCTGTCTTTAGAGCGTTTGTAGTGGCTGAGTTCTTTGGAGTAGTCGTCATAATCATCGTCTCCCACGTTGTCGTACTCTTCCTCTCCGTACTGAAGACAAAGAGTCACTTAAAAGTTGGATCTCAACCACGACATTCTTCACAAAAAAGTATTCACACCCTTAAACTCCTACATAACTTCTACAATATAGAGACAACTTCTACGCCAAACTCCAGTGTTTCATCCCGTTTGTATGTGATAAATCAACACAAAGTAGAAGGAAAATTATGCAAAGGCCTTTCGCAATAAACAATTAACTGAAGGATTAAGATAAACTGTTGTTTTGTTTGTTTAGTTTGGATATTTAAATGTCTTCCCTGTCCAGTGTTAAATGTTCATTAGATTTAAAGTTTATTGATCCTGCATCATTATGAACTTACCATTATATTACAATGAAAATGGCCTCAAATAACAATATTATCGCTTATCATAATAACTTCTTGGACAATTTGTCATCCTGATTTTTTCTTTTTACAGTGGCAGGTCTAATTCCGCATCAATTAAATTTTTTACACAGGCTGCACCAATTGCAGTTTTCTGGCCGATAAAATTGGCACATTCTTCTCGTTTAACTACTGAAGTTTTTTATTTATACAATATTAGAAATACAAAAACTAATTTAATTCCTTCTTTTTTTTTTTAGAAAGAAAATACACATTTTACTGTCTAAGATGCAAGAAGAGCATTCCTTTAGTGAGCACTTTATCATCTGTGGCAAAGGATGAATCTGCAGCTGAAAACTCCTTCTGGCATCCAGACAGTTTAGGGAAAGCCTGTTTATTTTTACCAATTAATAACTGGATGGCAAAATGTGCTAATCAGATACTAGAATTTTCACCAGGTGAAGCTAAACCTGCAACTTGAGGAGTTCTGGGTAGAAAATATCTGCAGATAAAAATCTTTTATTAGTATTTAATGCAAAATTAACATAATTTTAATGTAATTTGTGCTTAATTATGGCTAAGAGGGTTTTGTTCTGTCAACAAATGACACGTTTTAGTATCTATAGTCTCTAGTTAGCAATTAATTTATTGCTAAATTAGTCAACGGTTATTTCAACAATTAATTAATCATAATTAATCATTTCATGACTAATCAGAGGCCTATTGGACTGTGCAGAGATCCACTGGTTGGTGGGAGAGTCGGAACTCGATTTATCAGCCATTCCAGAGCCACACCCACCTGGTGACACCGGGGAAATCTGAAAGGTTTGTAGCATAGTCTCTGCGAAGATCCAGAGCTGAACTAGACTGATTACAAATGCACGCCACACTTTTCAGATTCTGTCTTGACAAATATTTTGGAAACGTTTCTCATTTTCCTTCCACTGCTTTGTGTTTTTCCGTCACATAACTCCTGACAAACAGCGGAGACAAGCTGGAGTTGTAGGAGAGAGACGCTCAGTGACCCCTGACCTCCATGTCCTCTCCGTATCCGTCCCCGTCGTCGTCTCCGCCCATCCTTCCGACTCGTCCGCCCCGTCCTCGGCTTCCTCCTCTCCCCCGCCTCCCTCCCCTCATTCCCCCGCGTCCTCTCAGGCTCTTCATGCGACCTCTGCCCCCTGCAGGAGACAAATACAAGCAGTCAAGATTTAATTTCTTTGGATTTTATTATATTTATCGATTATTCTGACGATTAATGTAGTAATCAGATTTTTTTTTTAATTGACACATTCAGCAGATTTTTCACTTAACCACTCAAGCTTATTTTAAACAATATTAAAAATACATGAAACAGGCAAATAAACAAATAAGAAAATAAGCATTTGTGTTGCCTAAAATGCGATAACTCATCATTCTTTTAGTGAAAACTTGATCATGTTGCCTTAATTAGTGCTGAGTGTGTTGTTCTTTTAGAAAATTACCTTTTTTTAAAAGTTTGAATTCTCCGGAAAACGTTTAAACAATTAATAAATTATTTCAATAACTGATTAATCCCTAATCTAATCCAACCCTCTTTTTTAATCATGTAAAAGCACATTGTTTTTATCTCAGTTTATCCATTAAGTTTGATCAGAAGTAAGGAAAAGAACCTCTTCCGCCCCGGCCGCCCTCCTTGGCCTTGCGGTACTGGTTGAGCTCTTTTGCGAAGTCGTCATACTCTTCATCGCCCATGTCTTCATCCTCCTCTCCCTCGTAGATGTCGTCTTCATAGTCATCATAGCCACCGTAGCCCTGTTTGTCCATCTTCATGTAGCCGCCCTTCTTTGACCCGCCGTAGCCGCCATGAGACTGAGGACAGAAAACAACAAAGAATTCACGGGTCAGAAACATTTTTCTCCTGTCAGACAAACTTTAAAGGTGACTATAATGTTTCGTTGGACAGGTTAAGATATGGTCTATACAAATCATGTTCATTACATTTTTCCCCACAAAATTATTCTTAAATAGTGAGATGTTAGTCTTCTCAGTTCTAATTATTTTGAGCTGTTTTAGGATGTCCTGTCACTTTAAATCCAAGTCAGCTGCTGCTGACCACGCTGCCCAACTCATCGGTTGCAAACGCAAAGTTAAAATGGCTGCAAACAGATGCGCACTTATACAACCGTACATTTTGGAAAAGCAGAAGTGGAACCTTCTGCACAACCAACAAGAATACAGCAAGTGGTTTCTGGATGGAAAGTCAACAACAAAACACTTGTGCTGTCCAGCAGCCATTGTACAGCACATACCCTGCAAAAACACATAATAATACTAAGTATTTTTGCCTAGTTTCTAGTTCAAATACATTAGTATACTTGAATTAAGACTATACGTACTGGAGCCCAGTTTGCGTTGCTAGGTAACGTGCTAGGTAACAGGCAGTGCTTGCTTATTTGTGATGTTACATTTGTCCAGACATCAAAAACATGACATTTGTACCAGAAAACTGGCTGTGTGTTTTTTTTAAAGCACTTCAGTTGCTTTTACAAGCATCAGAAACACTAATGGTAAAACAAAATGTGCATAATGTGATGTTTGCATAATGTGTCCCCTTTAAAATTATACTAAAACTCACAGCGGAGGAGTACTGCGGACTGTAATCTCTGTACTTCCTCTTCTCGCTTGGACTGTAGTCAGAGTCATCGCTGAAGTCTGAGTGATCGTCATCAGAAGAAGCGTGCCGCTGTGAGGAGCAGAAAGCGATTATTAGAGAAAAAGAGAGGAAAGAAGGTGATTCAGCTCCGATGCTGAATGTCAACTCACTTTATGCTTGGCTTTGCGTTTCTTCTTGGACCTCCTCTTTTCTTTTTCCCGCTCCCGTTCCTTCTCTTTCTTCCGTTTCCTCTTGTGGCGGTGGGAGCGCTCGTCGTCTGAGGCGCTGCTCGGGTGGCGGTCTCGGCTTCGGCGAGGCCTGTCCGCCGTCACGTCTCCTCCTCCTCCTTCGCCGCCGCCGCCGGCGTCCTCGCCCCGGTCTCCGCCCTGTGCTGCCGCTGCAGACAAGCCCTGGCCCGCCTCCTCCTCCTCCATGTCCCCTGCATCGTCTTCCAACTCGCCCTCCTCCAGCTCTCCATCTTCAGGCCTGGGCATGAAAATGAATCACTTTTATTCCTGCTGTTCATTCTGACCTCATTATTCTGTCATCTTAAGTTTAAACAGTCAAATCTGGAGCCCAAATATTAAATGGAAAACAAGTACAGAGGCTTGTAGAAAATTATTTATTATTAATAATCAATACCAGATACTTATTAGGTTGAAGGTTAAAACTCTGTTTTAAACAAAGAGAAAACAATAAACACTGGTAGCTGGACAATAAAATCATTTTTTTATCAAATTTTTGTTGTTTAAAAATCTGGAATTTTTTTTTTTTTTACCAATGCACGTTTTTGGTTTCCATAGTAAAGAGTCAATTATCTTATTCCATCTTATTCGATAAGTGTTTTTTTTTTTTTTTTACAGCTTTTATTTATTTGTTCTTTGAATTAATGTCTATGATGAGATATAAAGGTCAGGCGAAGATTTTATATTTTTAAACAAAAATAAAGTCACGATTTTAGTAATACTTGTACTAATATGAAAATAAAATCTTAATGTTATCAGAATAAAGTTGTAATATTTGGAGAATGAAGTAGTAATTTTTAAAAAGTTGTTTTCTTGTAATTTTAAGGCATTCTTTCAGTAAAATCTTCCTTCTGCTAATATTATGCATTTATTAAACATTCTCATAGCCTCCTAACATTTTGTCAGACAACTCAGAGAAGGGAGGGTTGAAATAAAACAATTTTAGAATTTTTTTTGTAATTTGTAATTTCTTTTTTTTTTAGAAAAGCAAAAAATAAGATTAGGAAATAAACTGGAGATCTTATTATCAAGCCATAAGCTCTAACTCAACGTCTTATTTAAACTGTGGCTCAAAACGTTTGCACACTTCACGCCTTTCACACAAATGACGATAACAAACCTATTTTTGTCTGAGTTTCTGGTCATTTAACAGTTTTGGTCGTTTTATTCCAACGGTGCACCAATTGCATTTTTCTGGCCGATCGCTGATCTTTAAGAAGCCTGACCTCTGGATTCTGTCGGATACCAGATTTATTTGTCTGAAAATTCACTAATTATAGAGACAAAGTCACTGAGTCGGTTTGTCACGCAAGTATTGGCCAATTGCCAATCTTCCAAATTTAAAGAAATCAGAAGAAATTTATTGTGCAGCTGATTTATAGGTTAATGGATTTAATGACTGTCACAAAAAAATCAATTAATCAGATGAAGTAAAATGAATTTAATAATAGCAAATCCTATTTACAGTGTTTAATGTTTTTCCATTCGGAGCCGAATGATTAATATTTTTGAGGGGCAATTTTGTATCAGAGACTTTATAATACATTATATTTACGATTTAGGTTTTGTTTGGTTTTTAGTTAAACATTTTATTGTTATTGGTAGTTTTGTTTACTTATTGTGGATATTTAAAATGTCTTCCAGTCCTAGTTTTAAGCCTCCTGTTATGTTTGTTTCTGAGGTACAGCAATAATGTTCCTGTGTCAATTTGACCCGCGGAGTGTTTAATCATGCAATAGTGTCAGAAACCAAAAAATTCATTCAAAACTATTTTGTATCTGGTCATTAACTCCAATACTAACCATTTAAATTAACATTTGTGCAATGATGTTTATTTCTCACAAATAAAGGATCAATGACAACAATTTACTCATTTGGACATAGAAAATGAAATTTACATTTTTTATGTCCACTGAAAAAACCTACAGACAAAAAAACAATAATTTCCTTGAAATTGATCTTTTGTAAATTTTTTGTATTACATTTTGATTTTTTTTCCTTAATTTCTTTATGATTGAACTTGGTTCAGTTATAAAGATCTTGCAACTTGGGTTGCAAATGTGTAAAATGAGTAAATTTTCAATTTATATGTAAAGTGCACCTATTAAGACAAATAGAAAAAGTTTCACGCAAACAAAATATTTTCAACTATTTAAACTTTAAAACAGGTCAATTTGACCCATAACATAACAGGAGCGTTAAATACTCTTTAAAAAATAAAGTTTATTGACGTTTGAGACTATGTTCTTGCATTATTATTCCATTATTATTATATTACTTCAAAATGATCTCAAAATCGTATTAATGTTTATTGGCACAGAAGCCAGAAACACTAAAGACATGTTAGAGGTTTCAAAATGTAATTTCTTGTTCCTAATTTCAAAACTGGGACAACATTTTCTGCATTAATTCTCTACACCATTAACAAAAAATAAAAATATGGTGCAAGATGGACGATCTAGTAAAAAAAAAAAAAAACACCATCTAAGGTGCAGTTAAGGTTTTCTGATGTGGCGTTAATGTTGACCTTTTAACTCAGTTTAACCAGGAATTCAACCAGCTGTTGTTCAGACACAAAGCACAAATTTATACTCTGGAGCCGTAACAGAGTATTAATACATCATATTAAACATTTCACAGACACAAACAGCCAAAGCAGGGCAGTAAAGTTCAGAGATCTGCAACAGCAGGTGGTTCAGTTGATCTACTTTGGAGCAAAATGTCAACCATCTCTGCAAAACACACCACATCCCTAATATTCAGAGGGTATTCTCTCCATCAAAACAAACAGAAACACTCAGCTGCCGACACATTACCGCAAATTTATGCTTCTAAATAGTTATATTCAAAGTTGTGGTTTAAAAATTACACTAATCAAGTGTTCAGCCTTCTCAACACAGTTCAAAACAAAATAAAATGCGCATCTAAAACCACAAAACATAAAGAATGCAAAGTGTATTCTGTAAACTTTGATTCAATAATTACAAATCTGAGTCTTTCCTACTTCAGCAATGCCAGCTAACTTTCTCTCCACCACTAGATCTCGACTGTTTCACTAAGGGTACAAAAACGAGACACAAAGTAACGTCTCCTGTCACAGCAGAGGGGCTTAGTAGCATTACTGAGCTGACTTTTATGAATATGACGGGGACGGCTGGGATCAACAATGGACAAACCAGTGGCAAGTTCTGGTGCTATCACACATCACCTGATACCAACCAAACTCCCAAAGCTCAGAAATCTAACATGTAATAAAACAGCTCACAATAACCAATCCAATCCAGAACTAAAACGCTGATATTTACTCAATGGATCATTTATTAGACTCTATGCACAAGCAGAAAGAGATTTTCAAGTTTTAACAAACACTGCACCAACCTCTAAATTCTCCTTACACACCTTTTTGCTTTGCTCCACTTTCCTTCTACTTTAAAAGCTCCTGTAATAATCATTAAAGCCTTGATTAAAATGGGGAGATACTTACAGTGATGGGTTTTCCTCACAAAAACTAGAGAAAAATAAGTTTTCCCTACTTTTCTAAGGACTATAGTCTAGTGGGGGTGGTGGGTAGGGATTGTAAGTGGGCACTTTTGGAGAAGGGAAGATTAGTGTTTGACTTCAAACACCCCGGGATGCTTTGCAGACATTTTGGGGGAGATTTATAGGGATGTATGGGTGAATAAAAGGGACATGTTAGACTAACACACTATACTGAAGTTAGCTTCTGATTAGAACCTTTATTAAAGGCCTGGTTCACTGCTGTTAGGGGGTATAAATAACTTTTAATCAACTCCAAAGTAAAACCTAAATTACTTAGACAAATCATATGTGAGCTTATACATTATACATCAATTACAGACACTATTTAATGAGTAGTTTGTTAACAAAAAGGGGGTTAAAGTGATGCTTTAGTGGTTAGGCCACTTCCAGCAAGTTTTTGACACCAAAAAGTGTTCTTAATATAAATTTAGAATATCTCATAAAAGGCTTAACCAGTTTTGGTATTTAACATTTTTGATTAGTGTAACAAAACCTAAAGTCAATGAAAGAAGAGCCCTTTGTTATCCAACTGCCAAGTCAGAAGCTAACTTCAGAGTCGTGACAAATGTCCTTAGTGACTGTAATAATAGTTAATCGATACTTGTAAAAAAATTAAGTAGTTTTAAAAAACATTAAATTACCTTTAAGGTTTTAGGAGCACGATTGGAAGAATTTAAAAAGGCTTTCATTTGTCCCAAAACTGTGATACCAAAACGCCCGAATGAAACTGCGTAGTTTTTGTAGCGACGGTTGCTTTTCAAAACGTCGAAAAGTGTGGAATTTCAGAAATATTTTGATAGTACTATTTTAATCAAATAAAAGTAAAAATTGTCCAAAAAAAAGTTTGCTATTTATATAACAAATGAATAACGCCGCGAACGCAACGTGAGCAAATTTCCAAATGTCTAACACGATTAGCCATTAGCTTAGCAATTAGCATCAGTTGCTAAGCTAATGCCAGGCCGACAACTGGAGAAACTAACGGTCGGTTCTTTAGTTTTTAGATTTTCAACTCTGTTTACCTGCGATGGCGAGGTTAACTCCGCATACAAACTAAAAACTGTTGAGAATTTTTCCAAATAATGGGAGAGCGCTCAATTTCCGAACTTGTAAGGTAATTAAAACTATACCGTGACAGTGAAAAACTATAAGTTATCAGCTGTTTCGACCTTGTCTTCTCCTTTTTGACAAGATCGCTTGAATCGATTGGTCGCTGATTGTAATACTGTAATAAAATAGAGGGAGTAACGCTGTTCCAGTTGCTATTAGGCCTCCCAGTAGGCGATGCCGTGTCAACATGGCCGTTCTCTTTACCTCTGTACTCGTTTTCCAGAAAAGGCGAGTTTAATCCCTTTGACAGAAAAAAAAACAACAAAAAGAACCCCCGGGCTTTTGTGTAAAAGCACAGGACAAATAAATTAATTCATTTAAATATGACTGTAGAATTACTCGACCTTTCGTCAGTCAGAAGACTGTTGTGTTCGTGGTTGGTAGTTGGGGAGTTTGGATGGACAGTCATGCTTTCCACAGCCATTTCCTCTAGCTACATTGAGGAGCAAAAAAATTACAACTCGACGCTGGACTCTACTGGCTTATGCGTCACTTCACTAGGATCTACTTGTTTTTGTTTTAGGAAGAGATTCAGTTCATAGTAGGCAATTCTCCACTACAGTTGTAAGAGAAATATGCTGAAATTGAATCCTGACGTTCTCCGTCCTACTGTAGCGGTGTGAAATGACGACTGATACACTTAAAATGGACGACCGTCTTCTCCAAAGAGAAAGGGGGCGGAGTTTTCCGAGAATGACGTACGCACATTCACGGATGTTACCGAAAGACAAACTTAGCGAGTGAAGTAAACCCTGAGTTTGACTCGCAGGCAGGCCTTGCAACTGTTCTCTTTGTCTGTGCAAAATTGAAATGATTGTTGTTTTAGATACAGAAATGTATCAAAAATAAAAAACATACTTCATTGAACATAAACATAAAAATACTAGGCCCCGGATTGTGTCGGTCTATTTTTCAGTTGGTTATATTCTTAACCACATTACGTTTTCTTCGAAACAGAAATATTGAAAAAAAAATCTTTAAAATAATTTTTAAAAATATGATATATACTCTTTTTGCATGTATAATTTTATTTTAAATGTATTTATTTTGGATTTGCCCATGCACCCTAATTAAAGATTAGATACTAGTCATGTTCATTTTTATTTGCAACAAATTAAAAAGAAAATCCATCATGCAAAATTACTACACTAATTAGACTAAAATAAAGCAATTGATTACAAATGAAAATCTGAAATTATGATAAACATATGTCTGCATAAATACACACAACCGCCCATTAGAGTCTATGAATAAGATGCCCAATCATAAAAAGACAACAGAAAAAAACGACGATTATTTCACATTGTGCTATTGTTTGCAATGATATTTATGGGTCATTAGGGAAACCAAGACGCGTGTCATTCGACTCTGTACGGGTCTTTTGATTTTTCCTGAAAGACAACACCGAGGGACAAAAATCCATTTCAATTCCGAAGAAGAAACAAAGTCATCCGTATTAAATAACAATTTAACCTAATGTGCATAGAGGTGTAAATTATGTAGTTGACGATGTATTCCTTTTCTTTAACAATACCGAGAACAGATTAAAGGAGCTTGCCAAATTAGAAGAAATACAGGTTAAAATCGCTAAAATAAAAACTTAGAGCAGAATACAATTTAAAATAAATAATTTAAATGCCCCGTTTGTAAAATATAGGAGCTAAAAACGTCTCCAGAAAGAAAGTAAAATGGAAAGATAAGGAATAAAAAATACGATAGCGCTGCCACAAAACGAAGTTATTGTTTCAAGCCAGAAGGTGGCAGCAACGAACCCTGAGGTGGTTTTCCAGTTACGAAAAAAAAGAAGAACATCATTGTTTCTGTCAGCTGACGTCACAAATGAGCGCCCATTCAGCGGGATACTCGCAGCCTTTTGAACCGTTCGCCTGTATTGCTGCAGAAAAGTAGATTTTGTAACTCAATTTAAGCTTTTTCAGTGACCCAGAACGGTTGATATGATCGAGAAAGAGGACCCGGTAATCAGCGAGGAGGAAGCGGCACAGTATGACCGCCAGATTCGGTTGTGGGGGCTGGATGCGCAGAAGAGGTGAGCTAGCACAGTTAGCTCTGGAGGCTAATGAAAGCAGCGGAAGGTTTCTCTTGGTCTGTTCTTCTACTGTTGCTAATTCTAGCCTCTTTGTGTAGGAATTTATCAGAAGAGGTATATTAATTATTAATGTAAGTGTAACTTAAGAATCTGTTCTTGTCCTGGGTTTTTTAAAAATTGAAAATATGTATTTTTTTGACGTTTTTAATTAATTTCATCTGGTAAATTATTATTAATTATTTGTTTACATAGAAAATGTTTTTTTCTTTTTCGTATGCTCCCCTTTTCTATACTATTATGAATGACGTTATAATAAAGTCTTAATAAACACATTTATTTTCTAAATTAATTTTTGTTGTAATTTATTTAAAATTAAGTAAAACTTTTTTTCTTATAGTTTGTTATAGTGAATAATACAATTTTGTTACATTAGAACTGTCCACTCTATTCAGTGATTACACATATTTTGCAGTAACCTGACATTCTTTGTGTTTTTATTTATTCTTTGTTAATGAAACAGGCTGCGAGGGTCCCGGGTGCTGCTGGCAGGGGTCGGAGGTCTTGGAGCTGAACTGGCTAAAAACCTGATTCTTGCTGGAGTTAAAGGACTCACTTTGCTGGATCACAAACAGGTACGGACATGCTAACCTTGAAGTCAGTCTCTCAGTGAGTCATTAGTAAAAAATGATGCAAATCTGGAAGTTTTTCTTAGCAATTATTAGTGTTTTGTACAATGCACTTGTTATGGTTCATAACTTTAGATTTGCAGTACTACTTTTCTCCACCAGATGTCAGATTGCAAAATAATTCTGAGCAAAAGTGACTAAATATATTTTTCTTGCAAGTTTGAAAGCACAGAGTGCCTCTCTTGGTTTTGTCATCCAGAAAAGTAATTAATCTCTAATTTGAATTAAGCTGTAAAGTTGGCAGAATAAGCCACTGTAAGTGCTGCCTGTGTGCGAATCTTCCCAGGTTTCGGAGGAGTCGTGTCGAGCCCAGTTTCTGGTTCCGGTGTCAGCTCAGGGTCAGAATCGGGCTCAGGCATCCTTGGAGCGATCCCAGAACCTCAACCCGATGGTAGAGGTGCACGCCGACCCGGGCAGAGTCGAAGACAAGCCAGACGACTTCTTCCTACAGTTTGACGCGGTGAGTGAGAGCAGAAGGTGGATGCAGTCGGTCTGACATGAACCAGGAAGGTGGAAAGTTATTTCAAAACAAGCAACAGATAACACTGAATTCAACCAGAGGGTCCATCTTGTCTTGCAGCACTCAGGTTGACCACTAGATGTTGCTGTTAGTGCATATTGTGCATTAAAACCTGAACTTGTAACAATTTTCCCCAGAGGTTGGTGGAGCTCTTCTTCTATTTTAAACTTAAAATACAGGCAAGAAAGTCACAAATAAACAGTAAATAAAGAAAACACAATTTTATTTGTATTTAATTGCTATCAAATCCCACCTTCATGAGGCAGAGAACTATCAAATTATTCCTTGTATTTTTCTCTTCTTTGTTGGAACAAAAGTCTCAATCATTGGTGATTGATACACCCAGAGTTTTTGGATTGAATTTGACAATCAAGCACCGGAAGAGATGTTAGTCTTTCTTTGCTGCTCTACATCCATGAAGGATATTGACAAATATTCACAAACAGGTAAAAATTCAGACAGGAAAATAAACTTATTTATACGAGTTTAGAGTTTGAGGAGAACATCGTCACAGTTTGTTTCTTGGTCTATAAATTTGTTTTGGTTTATTTCCAGCAGTAAGAACAAGAATTTTCTGTTTCGTGTAGCCAAAGTGTGCTTTAGAGTAAACAATTGCTGGATGTTGGTGTCATGACGTCACGTTATAATCTGCTAATGAAAGAAAGATTCTTTTTCCATTAAAATTTTCCATTTAAGATATAAACAGTAGCTGGTGGAAAAAATTATTAATTTCCACCCCTCGACGTAACTATAGGAATCTCATCCTAAAATAATTTTAAAGTGTGCATCTCATCTGCTTCAGCTCCAGCACCATTTTTCAACTGCACTGAGGGGCCACACAAACTTATTTCAAGGGCCACAAATGGCCCCCGGTCCGCACTTTGGACACCCCTGACTTAGCATGTGCAAACCGTGTGACATATGTTTTTTTTTTTTAAATATATATATATAAACTTAAATGTAAATAATTTTAGACCATTTCTGCCGTCACTGAAGCGGAAAAGCCTCCGAGCTCCTAAACCAGAGACTATCTGGACCCGACGGGTTCTCCAGAACCGGCATGGTTCTTATCAGCTGTTTGCAGTCCACAGCAGCCCAGCCTTGATGTATAACAGCACACAGTGAAACTGTGTTAGATTTATCATAATCTGCTGCAGGAGTCGTTTGCAGCTCTGCCTCTTTTTACCACCACTTGTGTTTTGTTGTTGCTTTTTGTCTATAAACGGATTATATCCAGTTTTCGAACACGACTCTGAAGTTTCCAGAATAAATTGAGTTACATTACAAAAGTTACATTTTTTACACTTTAAGAATTTAAGTTATTTTATTTATATATAATTTTTTTAATGTATTCATTTTTTTATCAATTATAATGTTTAGCTTTAATTGCATTTTAAATTTTTTGTTTATTTTAATTTGTAATTTTAATGTTAATTTGTTAATTAAATAAAAAATACAAAAAATAAATAAATCAAATGTTTACAGCTAAACAGTTGTACAGTTAGTTATGTAAACTGTAGAATTTTTATTTTCTACTTTTAATTTTTTTATTTTCAGCTTGTAATTTATTTCATTTAATTTTTCTTTTATTCAGATATATTTTTGTGAATTACATTTTTTTAAATGTTATTTATTTTCTGGTTTTGCTTTGCTTGTTTATATTTTATTTTCACTTTTAACTTTAACATGTTAAAATTAGTTTAATTTAATATTAATTGTAACTGTTTGAGTATATTTTTATGAATTTTAATGTTTATTTTAATGTTCTACTCCAATTTTTTATTTTAAACTTTTCATATATATAAATAATTCCCTTCTCACCCACCGCGGGTTCCTACCCTCTGAGCTCGGGTCCTCTACCAGAGGCCTGGTTCTCCAGAGGGTTCTGTAGTATCTTTGCTGTGCCTAGAACTGCACATTTCTGGACTGAGATGTCTGATGTTGTTCCTGGGATCTGTTGTAGCCACTGCTCCAGTTTGGGGGTGACTGCCCCGAGGGCCCCGATGACCACAGGCACCACTGTGGTCTTCACCTTCCAGGCCCTCTCCAGTTCCTCCCTGGTATTTCTCCAGTTTCTCCTTTTTCCTGATGTTGCAGTCACTCGGTATTGCTACATCCACCACAACGGCTTTCCTCTGTTGTTTATCCACTACAATGTCCGGTTGGTTGGACCTTACCATTTTGTCTGTCTGGATCTGGAAGTCCCACAGGATCTTAGCTCGGCCATTCTCCACCACCTTTGGGGGTGTTTCCCACTTTGATCTCGGGGCTTCCAGTCCATATTCTGCACAGATGTTTCTGTACACTATGCCTGCCACTTGGTTATGTCGTTCCATGTACTCTTTCCCTGCCAGTATCTTGCACCCTGTTGTTATGTGCTGGACTGTCTCAGGGGCCTCCTTGCACAACCTACACCTTGGGTCTTGTCTGGTGTGGTAGATCTGGGCCTCTATTGCTCTGGTGTTTATGGCCTGTTCCTGGGCGGCCAGGATGAGGGCCTCTGTGCTGTCCTTGAGTCCAGCTTTTTCCAGCCATTGGTAGGACTTTCTGATATCAGCCACTTCAGTTATTTGTCGGTGGGACATCCCATGTAGGGGCTTCTCCACCTCATCCTCTGTTCCCCATTTTCTGAGACATTTGCTGAGCCTTCACTGCTGAGGTTTTGTCCCTGATGTATTTATGTTAAGTTAAAATTTTTCATGGACTGAACTTGGACAAAAGAGATAATTGACAGTTTATTCTGAACATCTACTATTAGGATGAAATACATAATAAATAAAATATCTCTACGTTTTCAGGATTTTAATCTCATCTTTTCCTGATCCAATCAGCTGCTTTTCTCCCCAGGTGTGTCTCACAGGTTGCTCCAGAGACCTGATGGTGCGCGTCGACCAGCTCTGCACCCAGCACAACATCAAGGTGTTCTGTGGCGACGTCTACGGTTACTATGGTTACATGTTCTGTAACCTGGGACCGGAGCACAACTACGTGGAGTGAGTTGACCTGAACTCACCTGGGTGATGATTAATCACAGGTTCTGCTTGTACGACTGTAGGAAAATACTGAACGTTTTATGACAATGTGATAATTCTCGCCGGATGGTAACGATGCGTTAAAAACACTGAAAATTAGTTTATTTCAGGAGAATTTTCTCACACTGCAAAGTTTAGAAAAATCAACTTTTTATTTTCAGAATATTTACCCATTGGGGGAAAATTTGCTAACTTTTACTGATTACTCATTTAAAGATAATTACATTTTTCCTAAATTTACGTTTTTCTAAAATGGCAGTTTTAATGTTTCCTATTTATTCTTATCGTTTATCATTATTTATTGCTAAAGTTTTATTATTAATAGTACTTATATAAGTAATATTACTCATTCTTTTTTAATTTTTAACAGCAGTACTAATGATCTTACTTATGTTCTATAATTTTATTTATTTACTGCTATTGTTAACAATTACACTGACTAGATTTAATATTTTATTTTTATTATTTTAATAATACTAATATTATTAATGTTCTGTAATTACATATTATATTTATTATTAATAACTATTATTAATGATGATTAAAATGTTTATTTTATTGAACATTTTTTCTAATACTTCACAATGAAAAATTGTTTATCCTCACTAAACTACATGTATTTGTATATTTTGTCATCCAGCAGTTCAGGTGAAAAGTTGGTTTTTATTTCTCTGTTTTTCTTTTTTTCAAACGGAAAAAAATCTTTGGGTTTTAATTTTTATTTGTAAAATGTTGTCTTCCATTTCCTGTGAAAAATGAAGAAACTGTTTTTGTTTCAGGGAGAAACCCAAAGTCGTGAAGCCGTCCTCCGACTCCAGCGACGGTCCAGAGGCAAAGAAAGTTAAAGTCGACCCGAATGAGACCACCATGGTGAAAAAGGTACAATACGTGTTTTATTTACAAATCACATTTTACCTTTTCACGGTGGTGATGTTTAATGTTTTTATCCTTTAGAAAAATGTTTTTATGTCAAAAACAATGTTCTTTTCTGTGTATGGCAGAATGAAAGCTTTAATCTGATTTGTTTGCTATATGTAGATGTTTTTATTTGATTTAAAGCAATAATGCAAAAGGGAAAATAACATTTCTCTGGTTTGTCAACAAAAATCCAAATGAGTAAAATATCAGACTTGTTTCCAATTTAAATCTGTAATCTTACACGGCTAAGAGATTAAACTTTTTTTTTTTTGTTGATTTAGTTTGTCTTTATTTACCGCCATCAGTTTAGCCAGAGATTGCTTCTTGTAATCAATGTGCTTCTTGCTAAAACTGCTCTGATTAGGATTTTTTTCAGGCATTTTTGTACATTTCTTACTTTTTTTTTTTTTTTGAATTCAATTAAAATAATTTGTTATTTCTCGTCAATCAGACGGCCAGTTTCTGCACGCTGAAGGCGGCCCTGGAGGTCGACTGGACCAGTGACAAGGCCAAGGCCAGCCTAAAGCGAACACCTGTTGACTACTTCCTGCTTCATGGTACGTGGAAAATATAATTTCTTATATTTATTAGATTTTAGATTAAAATCACAACCTGTAATTTGCCTCATTGCTGCCTGAAGCAATGAGGCAAGGGTTTGCACAGGGTTTATTTCTTTACCCGAAACCTAAGTGAATCTCCTCTTTTCCTGAACCTTTACCTCATATTGTGGAAAATATGATGCATGGAGGAATGCAATTTCCATTGTAAAATATTAAATTAATGGGGTTTTTTTCTTAGCTGATATTCATTCATACGTAAAAGAGGAAGAGTTTAAATGTGACCAAGGACGACAGGCGGGTCTAAAGAAAGTACCGAAAACTGAAACTGAAAACGTGGGTGACTCCAGCAGCCATGATGCCAAAATCTTTGTTCCACTCCAACTTATCCAGACAGTTTGTTTATTATCATTTCAGCTTTGGTGAAAAAAACTCACATTTGAATCAGCGTTTCTCAGAAGAAAGACCGTTTGCTCTGATAAATAACCACGTTTGCAGTTTCTGGATGTTTTTGACAGAGTTGTATCTTTCATCTTCCTGTTTTTCTCGTTCTTGTTCTCCTCGTCACCTGGCGCTCGCGGCGTCAACGCGCACAGCGCGCTAGTTTCCATCACAGGCCGTCCATGGCCAGTCATGTGCACTGAGCGTAGCGCAGCCCGACTCCCACGCTGCAACACAGTAAACCTCGACTGGAGCTGGATTCAAACTGATATCTTCTCAGAATAATTCACCACAAATGGTCATTTTACAAATAATCTCGGGCCCATTTTCCCCCCGTAATGCAACTAAAAGAAAAAGTGTTTTTTTCTTTTCCTAATGAAAAATACTAATTTTGTGACGCCCCTAGTTTTAGTTAACTAAAACTCACAAAAATTTAATCTGAGAAAACATTTTTCACCAAAATTTCATTTTTGTGGTTTATTTAATTTTTTTAACTGATCTGAAACACACTGAATTCCACAGCACATCTACATGTTAAGTTGTCATAGTCAAGCTAGCATAACTGACCTACATCCCTCTACCTCACTATTTTCTTTCTTAATTAAAACTTTTTCTTGATCTTGTTACCCAGTTGTTGTAGTGTTGACAATCGGTGGCGCGTTAGGCGTTTGTTTAGGATTTCACACATTATGTCAACAACTTGGCCGCTGAAAGCAATGGTAGTTATTATTGGCGCGCAGCTTTTTGCCGTCCAGCAGAAAATTATTAGTCCGAAAAAGGTGACAGCCAAAGTTTGGGGGAGAACACCAGAGTCAGCTGGTTGTTAAACCGTAATTTAATAAGTTTTATGAAAATGTTATTTTCTGTTGAATATTCATTACCTAATCGATGTTTACATAATCACAATACTTTGACCTTTTTCAATTCTGCACTTACAAACTCCAGAGACTTCATAATTCATGTTATTTCTGTTGTTTTCTTTATTTATTTTGGATATTTAAAATGTCTTCCAGTTAGAATTTAAAGTTTATTGGTGCTTGAAAATGGTCTCAAAATGACAATATTATCGTTTATCGCGATAACTTCTGGGACAATTTATCATCCAGCAAAATTTATCGTGACAGTCCTACCCATAAATTCTGCTACATTATATTTTAGACTTTATTCAGTTTGATACAAAGTATTAAATATAAAAACTGATTGAAACTAAAACATTAACTTATCCAAACCAGGGTTATGCTCTCAGGAAATTATTTTGTCTGGATCATTTTGGATTTAAAGTTTTAACAGCTAAAGTTTGATGAAATCCACCTACATTTGCTGCCTCGCCTTGTTTTCACATCACTGCACCTCAGAAGAGTTTTCAGCAGTGGAAACATGAGTTGTTGTTGTTATTTAGTGGAGAGGAGACAGGAAGTGCTGTTATTATTCCTTCTCTGTTTCTATAATTGGAGCAAGCAGTTGTTGTTTTGGGCGACCAATGAGGAAGTGGCTCTTCCTCTGTTGTAACTGTTTCCTGTCTCACTAGGAACAGTCGGCTGATCTGAACCGCACGCTGGGTTTGTGCGTGTGTTTTTGGGATTTTTTTTTTAAAATACATTTTTTGTTTATTTTTATTTTCTATCCTGCAGCTTAAAGAGTCTCTGATTGGCTGATCAGGAGGAGAAAATTCACATTTCTTTTAAACCAGAAGTAAAAAAGGAGTTGTTTGATTTCAATCCAATCTTAATACCAACATAAAATGACCCACAACCTATTTTTCCAGTGCTTTTTTATAACAAATTATTGATATAAAGTTCAGAATTTGGATTTGTATTGCATAATAGAGTTTTTTTTGTTAAATAATTTTATTCAGGTATATACTTGTAGGCCTGTCACAATAACAAATTTTTGCTGGACGATACTTTTTCCCAGAAATTATTGCGATAAACAATAACATTGTTTTGAGACCTTTTTTAACTAATATAATAAAAATGACACAATAATACAAGAGCATTCTATCAAAAATCAATAAACTTTAATTTCCAAAGGCAGTTTTGTGGAGGTTCACATGTGGCTGGACAGTAAGTCAACCACACTATCAATCGCAATAGACACATGATCAATATAGATAGACATTACATCTGATAGAATATTCAATAATTTTACTTTGATCCAAAACCGCACAGATTTCTGGGAGACGTAGGCAGAGGAAAGGCTTTAGCAGCTTAAACTCTCATAGCTAGCTAAGCTAGGTTGGCAGAATCAACTAACTGTCTTATTCTTTGGTTGCTTAGCAACAACCTGCTGAGTTAAGACCCCCATATACTCGGCCGTACTGTCCGCGGACGGTTGGGTCTTCATACTCCAGCGTACTGACTACCTAAACTTCCCTCGTGACAAATTCCTTTATTTCACACAATCCTAATGAGGACTAGCAAGTTTGATGAAGTATTTGGGCGCCCAGCTCTGTTTCTTCTCCGTCTGGGAAGCTTTAACTCGCCTCTCAGTGCGGGACAGCGAATGGCAGCGAATATGGGTTCATCCGGCACAGACAGTGAGCCGCTGTCCGCAGCCGAGGAGCAGCAGGAGGCTGCGCCGGCTTCAGCTGTAATCAGGGATCCATTCAATAAGCTGTTTATTATGTTCGGTGTAAAAATGAGCACCTACCCGATCATCCTGTCTTTGTTGTTGTTCGAGGAAAAAAAACCAGTCAGACTCAACTTATTGGAGCTCCTCTCTGCTCTGATAAAGAGTCTGGGATCATGTCTTGTTTCTTTTACAATGCTGTATAATTCACCATGTCAATATTTGTGTGAATATATAAAGCTTGTTGCTGTTGAGCATTTTCGCTTACGTGTCCGTCACGTCCCCGTGACAACTTTATGTTGACTGTTATCATGTTGATGTCAACTTTGAAACAACATGAACTCATAAAACCCTTAAACCTCAACCTTATCAGCCCGGTGTCACATGAAAACCAGTTCGACCCTCGGGTAGTTTAATGTGCGACACCGGGTTCGCTATGCGCGGACTGAGGTATGTTGGCCCCCCCTCACACTTTCGGTTACCTAGCAACAGCCCTAAGAGTAACTGGAGCACCAGCGGTTACACTTCATAAAGGCTTAAAAAAAACGTATTGAAGTGAAAACTGGATAAAACGGGAAAGGTCTCACTGCCAGATTGACACAGTTTCAGATATGAAATGCTTTTATTGTGATAGTCACATCGTCCAGTCCTAGGTTGTATCTTGAGGCTCCATTTAACTCCAGATGATGTGAAATAATGTCACATCAGAAGGTTATAAAGCCATAGAATAAGAAATAAAGTCTTTATTTTTCTGGTATTCAGCCACTTTAATCCAAGTTGACCAAATGTTAAAAGTTTTCTTTTTTAAACAGTGTAGAAATTAAAATTCTAGAATAATTCTTTGAAAATTTTGAATTAATGAGTAAGAACAGCATTTAATTTCCCTTTGGGATCAATAAAGTATTTTTCATTTCAATTTGAAATCATTTGTAGCTGTAAATTAAACCAGTGGGATGAAAAAATGGTGTCCATTGTTTTTGTTGTCGGTTTGGTCCTCAGATCCAGTTTGATCTGTGTCGCTGCTGCTCGTGTGGGCTGAGAGATACAATCACATTTCCACTTATGCTGATGATATTATATTGTGTTATGAAATTGTATTTGATTTCCTGTCAAAGCTGAATGTGATGCCATTTGTGCCAGACTTTTAACTTTCTTCTTGTAGAGTTTCTCATAAAAGGGCAGAACAGAGATGTGAAAATGATTCATTGCCACTCGTGTGTGTGTGTGTGTGTGCGTGTGTGTGCGTGTGTGTGTGTGGTGGAAATGGCCGTGGGAGGACTCCACATCCTCATGTGGTTGAACTTAATGGACGAGCCGGAAACATGTGGGCGAGGTGCTGATGTCTGCGCACACCGAGCCGTCTGAAATATTGCTCATAAAGCGCACAATTCAGATTTCTTTCTCTTTTTTTTTTTAATCTGTCAGAGGATGAACTAACACTTCCTTCCTGAATTTGTGCAGCAGGGGTGTTTGCCTCAGCAGGAGCATGCTTTTAATTTGATGTGGGGGAAACGTAGGCCAAATCGGATGAAATGGTCGATGGTGCAACCGCATTTAGATTCTAATCTTCTCTCAAAGGCAGCAGCAGCGAATTTCCACGCAATGATAATTCAACGGCATGATGAAATTACAAAAGGCAACAAAGCGACAGATTATCTGGAAAACATCGGCTTTGTCCAAACTTTTTGTCAGATGGGTCAAAAGTAAAGGCAGACCAAACCAAAAGACAAACAAAACTAAAAACAAGTGAATAAAGTAGCCCGATATCTATTATTGGGCCATTGTAGTTAGAAAAAAAGGGGAAAAGAAATTTTCTACCAAACTGGGACATTTTATAAAGAAAAGTTTTGACATTTGAAATTCGGAAATTTCCAAGTCTATTTGTAGAAAACTTCTGATATTAATCTAAAAAAAACTGAAAATCAAGTCCCTCATACACTGTAGCAGATTTTACAGGTTTGCTGTATTAAAAGAAAGAAGTTTAGTTTTCAGTTTCTTTTGCTCGATTGAATAAATTTGTTTTCAGTCATAAGAACATGATTTGGATCACTTTGTTTCAAAATGTTTGCTATATTTAGCCAAATTTACGATAAACTAAAAGCTGATTTGGATGCAGCAAAAGTTGGCTTCCTGTAAAAAAAACTCTGGATAAACTTGATTTTACCTTTTGTTAAAACTCGGTTATAAGAAAATAAATTCAATTCAAATTCAAAACTACTTTATTGATCCCAAAAAAAATGTAATTGTTGTTGTAACTCATTAATTCAAATTCTGCAATTTTGCAATTTGGTGTTGTACTTCTCGTTTTCCTGTGTAGCAAAACGAAGTTGGTGATAATTTAAGTCAAAGTTTATTCATATAGAACATTTACAACAGCTTGAGCTGACCAAAGAGCTCCACAACAAACATCATCACAACTAGATAAACGAAGAAACAAACTTAAGTTTTGTAAAACTTATAAAACAATTATAAAATTGGCAGAGATACCAAAAGGTAATAGCATGAATAATTTTCACGCTGGTTACAGATTAAAAGTCTCCATTTGCATCTACAGGCCAGATGTGTATAATTTTTAATTGCAGTTGAGGGCCGCAGAAAATCAGAGCAAAGGCCACAACTGGGCCCCGGGGCCACACTTTGGACACCTTTGTTTTAGTCAGTCAGATGGTTGAAACTTGAGTTTCCAGTTTCTGAACCGCTGCTCGTTTCCTTTTCCTGTATTTTGTCCGTCCACAGTTCTGTTGAAGTTTCGCACAGACAAAGGTCGCGACCCCAACCCCACGGCGTGTGCCGAGGACAGCCGGCTGCTGAAGCAGATCAGAGACGACGTCCTGGAGGCCTTGGGGCTGAGCGGCGACCTGCTCGCCGACGACTTCATCAGGTGGCGTCTGTTTCACAGGGACAACATCTAGGAAGGTTTTCTACAGTCTTCCATGTTCTGGTTTCTCATGTCTTTGTTAGAATCAGATTAATGTTCATTTGCTGTTTTTTTTATTTTACCGCGGAGTGTTAGGGCCATACTAAGAATTTTTAAAAAATATTACAGGAATAAAGTTGCATTGCAAGAATAAAGTTGTACATAATAATGGGAAAAACTGAATATTTTGAAATTCAGTTTTCTGCCTGAACTCCAACCTGAGTTCATTGCTGCTCTGTTCGTCCTCAGCTACTGTTTCTCAGAGATGTCTCCGGTTTGCGCCGTTGTGGGAGGAGTTCTGGGGCAGGAAGTGGTCAAGGTGAGAAACAATGTTTCAGGTGAAGGGCTCAGTACTTAGCTCATAAGATAACAACGCTCACCAACGCCCTGCACTAACCCAAACAGCCAACATCTAGTAAAGTTTTCTATAATCTTCCATGTTTTGGTTAATTCTCGTTAATCAGATTTAATGTTCCTTTGCAGTTTTTTGTTTTTACGATGGAGCGTTAGGCCCATACTAAGAGAAAATGTAAAAGTATTACGAGAATAAAGTTATAGTGCAAGAATAAAGTCGTAATATTACCAGAATAAAATCTTATTATTATTATGAGAAATTGTAATTTTATAACAATTATCGTATGGGAGTCGTGATACAGCGAATTATACTTCACTTAGCGTTGCTTATTTAATAATTTTTTTTTAATGTTTGCATTTTTTGAGACTTTAGAGCTGGTGTTCAGATATTAATCTTCCAATAACACATAATTATCAGGTAATATTTTTCTGTAAACTTTAAAATTTTTAACTCAAAAACACGAAAGGAAAACATGAAACATTTTGTGATTTTTTTTTTTTTTTTTTAATCACCAGATTTATTCTCAATCTGCTCATAAAAGTTAACCGAAATAACAAAAATAAATCAATGCTGTCGTCTTTCTCTGTAGGCTCTTTCCCAAAGAGACGCTCCTCATCGTAACTTCTTCTTCTTTGACGGTCGTAAAGGCAACGGCATGGTCGACTACTTTGGACCGAACTGAAGACGCGGGCCGACCTTTGACCTCGGAACGGTTTTAACACAAACCCAAACTCCACACACCAGGTTCTGTTTTCCCAGCTGGGACACCGAAGGCTACACCATAAACACAAAATAAGTTTAGCAGTTTTCTTTTCTTGTCACAGGTGTTGTGTTTTTTACATTTGCTAATAAAACAACGTAAACAAATATGTTTGCCTTTTGTTTTTGTCTAATTTAATACAATCTGGACTTTTATTAATTTTGCAATTTGATCACAAGACTTCTGGACGGAACCAAAGAAGAGCAATTTTACCATAAATCGCAACCATGTTCGTATCGACACACCAGAATGACCGAGGGGATACACAGTAGCCATGTTATTGCAATGGCCTAGTCAAAGTTCAGACCTCAGCCTTCTTGAAGTGCTGCAGAAATTAACAAACAGAGAGTTACGGATAAAGGCGGATATACAAGCTGCTTGATCTCTGATTGCGTTTGTTTTTATTTCGGTAGATTTTGTCTCACTTTTTGATCAGTAGTGAATCCGGTAGAAACACAAACTTACCACGTATTTTTATCTAGACTCTAGTGAAAATATCTTAATACACTTGAAATAAGGCAAAACTAACTCATAAGTAACTTTGGGAAGACATAGGAACTCGTTTTAAGTAAATAAGTATTATTGGCAGACTATTTTACTTGAAACTTGAGAAAAATGTCTTCAAGTGAAATAATCTGCAGTAGAACATAATTTTTCATCCATATTAAGGAATTATTGACACAAAACAAGCTCATATATTTTGCTCACTCATTAGCTTTGTCTTATTTCAAATGTATTAAGATATTTGTATTTTAATACAAATATTATGTTTTTGGCGGTACACTGCAAAAACATAATCTTGCCATGTATTTTTGGTTGAGTTTCTTGTGTATTTGATAAAAGACAAAACCAACTTAAAGTAATTTTTCAGCAAGATGTAGGAGTTTGTGTTGAGCACATACTTCCTTAATACTGATATAAAAAAAAAGGTGCTAGTTCAGCTGCTAGGATATTCCACTGCGCTGTTACCTAGCAACCCCAGCCAAGCCCAGCCCGTTGCCTAGCAACTCAATTCTAGTTCCACTGGCAGATTATTTCACTTATGGGAAAAATATCCTGTTATAAGTGAAATCATCTGCCAGAAGAACTATCAGTTTTTCATAAATATTAAGGAATTATTTACTTTAAAAAAAGCTTTGTCTTCTTTTAAGTTTGCAATAGAAACTAAAGAAAAATAACTTTTAAGATGTTGCGTTTTTGCAGTGCAGTGTCTGGATGGTCATGGTTCTGCAGGGTGGGGCAAAGTGTTTGCTATTGTCTCAACTCCACGGTCCCACCTTGGCCCCTGGGTAGTTCAACCTGTTTTGACCTGACAACGTGAGCCTGAACGGAAAAAATGACACTCATGTTGTTGCAGATGAACTGCAGGACGCTGAGTGCTACCACGTTGACATCGCTCTGCTGTTTACCACATGACTAAATTACTCCAAAACAAACTGAAGATCACCACTTAGATTCATATCACACTGTGCAGAGATATTCAATAAGCGTTTAGATGCCTAATACTCATCTAGCATGGCTAAATCTAATAAAGAGTTGGTCAGTAGAAATTCTAAAATTAGAATGGGAAGTCCCAGTTTTCGTCAGCGAGGCGGACACCCTCTCAACTTTTAAGACTGCACTGCAAAAACAGGAAATCTTGCCAGGTAATTTTATTGCACAAATGCCTTAGTGTACTTGCAAGAAGACAAAACTAATACACTTTTCAGCAGGGTCTTGTTTTTGCTGGTGAAAAGCTGCTAGTTCTGTTGGTAAATTATTTTACTTATAACAAAACATTTTTCCCAAAAGTGAAAAATAATCTGACAGTGGAACTAGAACTGGGGTTGCTAGGTTACGGCCTGCGGTTGCTAGGTAACGGCGCAGTGGAATATTCTACCAGTGGAACCAGAACTTTTTCACCAATACAATAAGAAATCATTAACTCAAAAATTGGACCTATGTCTTGCAGAAAAGTAACTTGTGAGTTAGTTTGTCGGTAATGTTTTTTGAAGGATTGTGCATAAGACTGACGTTACGAACATTGAGTCTTTATGATTGTTTGACTGTTGTCATGAAGTGTAGGTAAATAATGACCCTTTTAATAGAAAGTTGCTTTTATAGTTACATTAAAAGTCAATTAAAAGTGCCATCTTTGCATTAAAGTGTCGTCATTTACTGAAAAAAAAGCAAAAGTTGCAATGACTTAAAAACTAAAAAAATTAGAGGGTCCTCCACGCCAAATCCAATATGCCCAAACAAGAAACGCAGAGAAAATGACTCAACTTTAAGCATTTATCTATAAAAGCTTAGAAGAAATGATAAATCAGTGAAGCTCCTCTTCCTGCTGTATTGATATTCTATCCACAATCTTCATTGAGAAAGTTTTGCCTGTTGCAATAAATCAACTAATCGCATTAATAAATTAAAATGAGCGCAATAATTTCCATTGGCTTGAGAATTGTGTTGATTGCTTAATTTTTTAAGTGGTGCTGCGCTTTAAAATGATTGAAAAGCCGCCATTTTGAAAACATCTGCTAATATTTCACACCTTTTTCCTGGGTGGCTCACTGGGGAGCTATTAGCATTAGCACATAGCATGTGCTCCAGTTCTCCAACCCCATCTATACAAAACAATAGTGTTAGCATGCATCAAATGTTATAAAGACGTAATAGCAACTCAAATGAAAATATCCAAACATCTGTCATTAATACAGAAGGAAAAATAAACATTTGAACAATATAAATGAAAGGATTCCAATGGATATACAACTATTAATATAGACCCAGTTACACCAGCAGTTATCGAACTATTGATTAGAAAAAGAACAGTCTGGACAAATCACTACTGCATAATTATAGGCCATTCTATCAACAAAATATTACACAATTCCCCCAAGTCTGAACCGGACGTGATCCTCGCCATCTTAGTCGGCCAACGCAGCACAAAGCATAATAAACCAACAAAACATAAAGTTTATTGAATATATCGCTGCTGATGGGGTCGAACCGTATGAGACGGGTAATAAAGGACTCTGTGTGAACAACAAGGTTCAGAATAAGTACAAGTTGTAAAATGTTTTGTAGTAACAAACACGCAGGCCACATGTCCGTCTTAGCTAGAGGATAACAGCGACATTAGCTAATCTAAGTACTAATAATTGTAATGAATTTATTTTAGTATTACTCAGAAGTGGGTAGAGCACTCAAAAATCGTAATCGAGGAACAGCTGTAAATGTATATTGTTTATAAGTTACATAGGAACCAGGCCAGAGCCAGTTGCTTGTTGTTGTCATAGCAACTCCATAGCAACTGCCTGCCAAAATGACTGCCAGTTACAGTTTGACGTCACATGAGAACTACGTAGAAAAAGCCGTCAATCAGTCGCTTTGACGTCTTTCAGTCGGGTTTCCATGGCTACCACTGTGCTGAGACTGGCCTCAAGCCTTAAACTTACATCATGCCCGTACTATAAGTTAAAATGTCTGTAATCCACTTGGAGATTATTTCACCCATAGCCAGAACTTTTTATTTACATAAATCAAACTCGCATATCTGGCTGAAAAATTACTTTCAACAACTTCAGTTTTTAGTTTTGTCTTATTTCAAGTGACCTGAGAGACTTGCATTAGAAACTAGATCAAAAACACTTGGTAAAATGCGTTTTTGCAGTCTAAATCTTTATAAAATGGCTGTTTAACTTTCTGATATGACTGGTAAGAAATATTATACTTTATCCAATATATATATTTTTTTTAACTGCACTTGTAACTTGTTCGTTTTCGATTTTTTTTTGCAGAAAGTGCAAAGAATAAAACAGTACAAAGCAGCGTGTATTTTAAACCTGAGAAAGAAGAGTAAAGGTTTATGGTTAAAAGCTAAGATAGTTTTTCCATTACTCATGCTCATCTGATTGGCTCTGAGCTTTGCTCTTAGGAAAGTTTTGTTATTTACTTTCCATCTCAGAGGTTTGTCTGTGGTTGATAAAACACACAAAAGGGGCTTTTTTAATGTTATCTGTGTTAACATGAGGACAGAGTTGGCCTCTGCTCCTGTTCACTTCAATTCCTGTAATAAAACCAGCTTAATATTTCTCTAAAAACAAACAGTATTCAGTCATCTGTTGAGGCTATAAAACGCAGCAAAGTACGAATTCTTGATGTAATATTTTTAGAAAAAAGTGATCGTTTCAGGTTGTAAACAGGGTACTCCGGTTTTTATTTCTTCTTTGTGATTCATCCACTGGTCCTGTTACTGAGTCAACAGGCAGCTCTGGGAGCCAGTATCCCCAGTTAAACCTCAGAATGAGCCAATCACATGTCTCCCCGGGGCAGAGCCGGCCACCTGATTGGCTGCAGCGGGAAGAGAGAGTGACCACACAGCAGGGGCATCTGATTGGATTAAACTCACAGCAGAAGAAATAAAAACTGGAAAACAACAGAGAAAGAGAGCTATTCTAAGAGAGACTTGGGTTGAATTAAAGCAACCTGAAGTTTAATGTTGTCTGAATGAGTTTGTCTCCTAGCAGAAAAGAGTTTAGGTGTAATTAAGCAGGCAGGATGAGCTTAAAGAGGCATTTTGTAATTAATCTCCTTTGCTAATCCCAGGAAAAGAGCACCGGTGCTCCGAACTGACTAATCGCTGCACCAGTTTTATTTCAGGTCTTGTTTTGGTTCTCAGCAGTAAACATGGAGCCAGATTGTGTGTTTTCTAACTGTGCACCAATAAATCTGCATATATTTTTTAAAGGTGTTTTTCCACCTGTTGGCAACCAAAATGGCAACATTTGTTACATTTCCACCTGCTACAGTGCTCACAAACAATTCAAATTAATTGAGCAACATGTTCCCCTCCTCACCTGTGGGAGCGCTGCAGCAAGAACCACTGAAGAAAACGACACAAAAACCTTGCGCAACTTCACAAAATGTAAACAAAAATGGAGTCGCGTCAGATTTTAGTGTTTCTAGGATTTCTCTTTTGTCTTTGTCTGTAAAACATGAGCCATTACTCCCATGTGCTAGGCTAGCATATTTGTTTTGGTTGTATTCACCCAGAATGCCTTGCGCTGTAGCCCACTTCCTGCTTTTGGAACGGTCTCAAATTCGCTTGGTGTTCACACCGCAGTTTACTTCAGCCGAACTGAGACAGATTCTAGTCGAGCAGTTTGCTTGTTTGGTCCACACCAGAATTTGCGTGTTCACACCTCCCCAAACTTACTGGACTTTCTAGATATATCTAGATTAAAATGGACTAAACCAGCCTAATCAAACTCCAGTCCATTAATGTAGAAAGTCAGACACGTTTTGGGAGGTGTGCATGTGTAATCGGACCAAAGAAGCCAACTCTGGTCTGCCTACAAATCTAGATCTTGGTTGAGTTGAAGTGAACTCTGGTTCAATTTGAATGTATATATGAATGCCAAGTGGACCAGAGACCTCTCCAAAAGCAGGAAGTGGACTGTAAGCGTCCACCCAACCACTGATGCTGAAGATGCTGCAGATCTTCTGTAAATCTGTTGTTCAAAGCGTCATCTCTTCTTCCAGTAACTGCTGGTGTAGCAGCATCAGAGCGGGAACTAAAAAGGCTCAAAAACCTGATAAAGAAGGCGGGTTGTTCTAGGGACAACTCTGGACTCTCTGAGATGATGATGCATAACACGAAGAACATTATATTTGATTATTTTTGATGACAGCGTTTGACAAAATGTAATATTTACAACTTGCTTCATGATTGGTTACTGTTTTTTGATATAAAGTATTTTGAGCTGCATTGTTGCTTGATATAAAATGTCCCCCCTGATTAAAAGTAAAACACTAAACAATATTTTTTTAAATTCTTATCTTTATTGTATAAAAAGGAAAAAGTACAAAATCCATGTAGAAATTTTACAATAGAAAAAAGCTGAAAAACGGCAAAATACAACTTTGTTTGTTCCACTGTTGGATAAACGGTATCAAATCAAGAAGTGATCTTTTTTTATTTTTTTTTTCTCTCTCTAATGATGAAATCTGATTTCAGGAAAAGAGCAGGCTTGGTCCATATCTAAAAAAAACAACAACAAATGAGTGAGAAACGATGGAAATTCCTGAATTAAAAGTTTAAATATTAAAAGTTTAAACGTGAATCAGCTACGTGGAGTACGCTACAGTACATACATGAAACATTTTAACCCGTTCAGAACCGGAAAGTCCAATTTACAGCAAAACCTGATTTATTTTCAGTCATTTTTAAAGCTGCGGCGCCTGATTTCTACCTCCTTTTCTTTTTCAGTACCTTTCAAAGCTGGAACGTCCCAATGTCAAAGCTTTTCTCTCTATCGTTTTATTTTTGTGCAACTAATTTTCCAAATATTAAAGTGATTTCTCCGTCGCCAGTGTGTGCGACAGCAACTCAAACATTTTGAGTCTCAGTTGGTAGAAAAATAAATACATCATCATAGAAAACAAATAAAAATGCTACAGATTTTTCCAAAATAAATTACACGTTTTCTCTTCTGCTTCAATCAAAAATAATCACACAGGAGAAAAAAGAAAAAAAGTGGGGTCATGTTTACAAGAATTCAAATTTCCTTCCTGCTGCTCGTTAAATACCTTCTCAAATCCACTTGGGAATAAAAAAACCCAACAAAACAAGTCATCTTAAATGCCATCTGCTTCTTGGATAACTTAAATTCATCTTCAAAATAAACTATTTACAGTAGATTGAGGGACTATGAACACTGTAAACAAATTCTGCCAGTCACAGGACATTTTAATTTAATGCAAATCGCTCTCAGGTTCTGTGACTCAAAACAACGCTGATTGTCGTCGTGTTGGAGGCGAACCGGGAGGCAGGAAGGCACGTCGAAGTGGCGAAGAGAAGCGGGTCCGTGCTTCGCCCCAAAGTGGATTTGCACCCAAAAATTCCCTGCAAATGCAACCTCAGCGTCCACTTTCACAGTTTCTTTGATTTTTAAAATGGGAACGTGGGCGGCAGAGTAAAAAACGGTGTAGTTAAAGGGAAATGTAATGCTTGTGAAGGCTGATTTCACAGCTGCACTGCAAAAACACAAAATTTCACCAAGTTTCTAGTGCAAATATAATAAGACAACACTAACTTATAAGTCACTTTTCAGCAAGATATAGCAGCTTGTTTTAAGTCAATAACTCTTTAATATTGATAAAGTTCTAGTTTCACTTATGATAAAATATTTTTCCTATGTTATAAATGAAAATCTGCTGGAGCTTGTACTTTTCTAAATCAATATTAAAGAATTATTAACTTAAAAGAAGCTCCAACATGTGGCTAAAAAGTTACTTGTAAGTTAGTTTTGTGTGCTAAGATATTTCCACAAAAGCAGAACAAAAATCAAAAATACTTGATAAGATTTTGTGTTTTAAACATGTAGTTTAAAAATGGAAAAAATGTCTCTACATAGTGATTTATTCTGAGATGTCAACCTTTGTTTCAGAATAACTTATTAAAATGAATACTTCAAGTTTTTGGGTCCTACAAATTACTCCAGTACACTGCAAAAACACAAAATCTTGCCAAGTATTTTAGTCTAGCTTCGACTGCAAATATCGTAGTAAAATTGAAATAAGACAAAACTAACTTAAAATAAACTTGTTTTAAGTCAGTAATTCCTTTATATTGATGAAAAAGTACAGGCAGATTATTTCACAATCAACAGGCACTGCGCCGTTACCCAGCAACCCCGGGCAGGCCTATTTCGTTACCTAGCAACCCCAGGAAGGCCTACTCCGTTACCTAGCAACCCAGCTCTAGTCCCACTGGTCTTGATACAAGTCAATAATCTGAGAGAGGAACTAGCACTTTTTAAAATCAATATTGAGGAATTACTGACTTAAAATAAGTTCCTATATGTTGTAGAAAAGTTACTTGTAAGTTAGTTTTGTCTTAAGTTAGCTTGTTAAGATATTTACTTGAAAATACTCAGTAGAATTTTGTATTTTTCAGCGTGAATGTTCTCAGCACCACAAAAAACAAAGTTTGACCCACGTCAAGACCTGGCCCCCCCGAGACAGAACAAAAACAAAAAAATATATATATATTTTACAAAATAAACAGGAAGTCCATCCGTCCAGTCCAGCGGCTGCAGTGTGTAGCGGCGCTGACTGAGTGGAAAGGTCCGGTTCTGACAGGCTGATCCGATCCATGAGGCGATTGACAGTCTGGCGACACGTTAGCAACAGAACGTCTCGGCCCAGAACGCAGGAAAAGATCCGGATCGTAGCTCTACGTCAGCCGGTAGAGAGTGCTGAGCGATTGGGCGATAAAGTTCAGGAACCCCCGGCAGACCTCTCTCCAGTCCTGCCACTGGGGGGCGATGTGCTGCGAGACGGAGAGATGAAAAGTTAGACCGCAGAAAACACGTTCTAGAAAAATAGACACAAATTGATTAAATTAAATGGAGATAATCGCAAGCAGCTTTTTACTTGCTTTATATCCAGTAAATAGAGGACGAGATTCAACAATACCGACACTTTTTATTAAAGTCTCATACATCACCAAACTTCTGACTTTTAGCGCTAAACGAAAAATTAACTCCGCTATTGGTGCATTAGCAGAAGTTTGACCACCGTTTTAAAACTGCTGTCACCTAAAAGGAAAGACTGCAGTCAATGAAAACCCAGCAGGTTTTTAAATCGACCTCCACTGTGTCATTACCAGCTGCCTTTGCATTTGTTTGGTGTGGAGGGCTGATCATTTCTGATCATTTTATGTTGTTGATCTTCGAAACAGTGAAAGTAGACCTGAACATCTTTACTAAAGTGATCAAAACAACCCAATTAAACACTGAAATAGTTCTTTCAACCTTCCATTCAGTCTGTAATTTTTAAAATGAAATTGACTCTAAAATTAAAGAGAAACCAGTTTTATCTTTATGTCAAAGTTTGAAAGTTAATCTTTAGGCTCATTTTGTCACAAAAAGTTAAATTTGCTTCCAATTCTTCACTGAGAAAAGACTTTTATTGATAAACTTTATGTTGGGGATCTGGACAGAGCAGAAAAACAACTGCAGGATTTATGATGGTTTTGTTTGTTTACATGTTTCTGTGCACTTTGCAGCAACAGTGGATAAGTTTCATACCCACACTGGTATGAAACGTACCAGTTTGGGTACGAACTGGTACGTTTCATATTATTAAAATGAGCTGGTTGATCCTGGGTTTGGAGGTGGCAGCAGAGCAGGTTTGACCGCCTCGCTAACAGACTCTTGTCTTTTCTTGTTTATAAAAAAAAAGAAAAGAAAAGAAGCTGCAGACAGGTTTTCATTATTTTCCCCCGGCAGACAGAGCGAGAGAGGCGAGCCGGGCGCGGCGGGTGAAGCGAGAGCAGACCGAGGGTGACGTCAGCTTTGTTTATGTGCACAAGGCGGGAGGAGGAGGGCGAGCGGCAACTCCTCACGCGATCGAAAACAGCAAGAAAAGAGAGGGAGGGAGGAGAGCGATAAGGAAATAACAACAGACAGCCAGCCGGAGGGAAAGCAGTGACTGACTGCTACACTACTGCCTTTAGTTTTACACCTGCTTAAAATTGCTTTCTGTTGTGACAAAAGTTAATTGTTTGTTGTTTTGCGGAGAATGAAGTCACTGAGAATGATGCAAATAAAAGCAAAGCAGGTAGAAAGGGAGAGGAATTTTAAATTTGAAGATTTTCCAGGTTTTCAACTCTTTTACCTCAGAACAATTCAAGCATTTTCACTGTAAGATGTCAAACTTTTCCAGCAAGACTTTAGAGATAAACAGTACAAAATAACCACAAAAAGACAGTTTCGATCACTACTGTGTGCTACAATACATGACTGTTGTTAATAAACTTATGATAGAATTCTAGGAAACTAAGATAACAAAATTTTATGCTTGAAATACCAAAATACCAGATTGGTCTGTGAACAAAACACTAATTTAACAAAAGGAAATCCACCAATTTCCATAACAACAAATCAATAAAAATATAGATTACAATAGAGACTTAATATCAATGGATAATACATCAATAACATCCAATAATCAGTATGAATGCAGAGGAAAGGCTTGAGCTGCTCATGGTTGAAATCTACTCACTCTCTCACTCTTTGGTTACCTAGCAACCACCAGCTGGGGAGCAAGAACTTTCAAGCCCCCCCCCAACTTTGGTTACCTAGCAACAACCTGCTGAGTAACTACGAGCCTCCTAACTGTTTAAAAAAAGCAAAGTGGAGTAAAAACTGGGTAAAAGAGGAAAGGTCACTCTATTCCAGTTTGACAATATTTAAAACAAAAAAATGAATCAATAATTATTGATATCGACTGATACGAAACACTTGTATCATGATAAGTTTTCAGTTATATCCTCCTAAAATATAAGATAATTAATAAGTCATTGAGCCATTAGTTATAATAAATATTCATAAAATTTAAACAATTCAAATAAATCATGTTAAGGTAAATTACCTTCCTGCTCAAATTAAATGCTCAAGCACAAAATATAAAAAGTTAAAAAAAAATCCCTAATGCTGTTAAGTTTTCTGATGCTTAGCAAATAGAATAATACTCGTTATTCTAACCGACCTAAAAGAAATCTGATTTATTTAATTTAATGTCAGACAATGAGAGAAAATTTTATTTCATTTTTTTTTTTATTAGGCGTAAGTGATATTTTCCTTTTATTAGAAAACTGTGTAGTTTGAATATAGAGCATTTCTAGACTTTGAAAACACCTTTTTGAAATTCAATCATTTTCACGGATTTTTGTGGAACAAAACAAGGAATAAAAGATAAAAAACTGAGCAGAAAAAATTTGATTAACTCTCACAAATCTGTTTCCACAGAAACAAGAACACAAACCAAGCAGAGACAAACCAGCCTGTTGAGATATTTGTCTATTTGCATGAAAGGAAAAAATCAGTGCAACCGTGGTGCGTTCAAGAGCAATAAGGAAACTTTACGCTCATATTCTGCCTACCGCTCTGTGGAGGATCATGGCGTTGAATTGGTCCCCAATCATCCTGAGCTGGCCGGCCACCCTGATGACGTCCAGCTGCTGCGCCGCCTCTCCGCCGGCGCCCAGCCGCTGCGGCGGCGAGTCCCAGGATGAGTGCTCGTTCTGGGGGAGCAGGTCGGGGAGAGGTCCCTGCCGCCTGGAGGCGTCCTGGTGCTCTTCTTTGTTCGAATCTGTGAAGAATCAGAAGTATTTAGAAAGACTCTTCGAGAAGTGGAGATGATAAACTGAAACACTGCAGCTGGGCGATTAACCAGTTTCATCAAATTTTTGGTTTTCTGAAGATTTCATTTTTTGGAAAGTCTCCTTTGCTTTCCATAGGGACGTCAGGACGGCCATCTCGATTGACATATTTTGCAGCTTCTATTTATTGCGACTTTGAATTCAAGTCAACTTTACGACAAAATATAGGTCAGTCATCTTTTTTCATCGCAAACAAAGTTGAAGTATTACAAGCTCTGCAATTTTTAGCAATAACTTCATTCCATCAATTATTGTGACGATTTGAGTAATCAATTAATCAGAATTTATCCAGATTAATCGTTACAAGAATGCATTCGTAATGATTTGCATCAGACTGTATATTGAAATATGAGGCAGATTTAAAACAGTTGGGGCTCACCAGCTGATTCGTGTATTTCCCTGTGGGGTTATTTAGTTCTCACAAACCCACAAACGGTTCTTAAGGAGCTTGGCTGTGACTTATTTTCCTCTTCATGGAATTTGGGAGCGTAATCTTTTAATCTGCTTAATAGGTCTGGTTTGTTAACTTCTGCTATCTATGTGCTTTTGTTGTATTTGTTTTGTTTATTTAACAGGTTAAATAGCCTGTTAAATAAACAGGTTTCTGTGACCTTTTGTCTGGTCACAGAAACAAACCTGTTGGAGGAAATGTAGTTTTGTAAGAGGGAATATGTTTTTTATGCTACAGCTGTAACCATTTTTAAGGACAGTAATTAAGCAACACAACCATAATGTGGGTTTTACTGTCACATGAAACTGTGTTTACTTACGTTTTCTCTTTTAAATGTTCCATGTTTTCTTATTTTAAGCATTTTTATTGACCCCAAACTAAGCCTGTTTCCATAAACAATTAATCAATTAATCCCAGGATAAAATGAAATGAGCACAATAATTTCCACTTGGACGTCCAGTACGACGCAGCGAGTTTGCACTGCCTGCCACTTTTGCCTGTTTTCCCTGTCGAAGCTGAATGATTATTATTTCCTCTAAATGCAGTTTTGTTTACCGAAACGTCATAATTTTCCAGTTCCAGTGTGAAATGTTTTATCTGTGAGAGGCTGCACCTGCATTTATGTCATTATCATCATCATATTAGTCGCAAATGGTGTCAAAATGACAATGTTATTGTTTATTGCAGGAATTTCTTGGACAATTTATCCAAGAGCCGAAATGATTAATCTGCTTAATCAATTATTGGAATAACTGTCAACGAATTTAGTGTTTAATTAATCATTAGGTGGAGAAAACAGACAGAAGAAGGTCAATTGATGAAAGAAGACCACAGTCAGTGTTTTAGCTTCACCTGCTTCAAATTCACTAAAGGAATGTTTTGTTCAAACATGTTCATTTTCTTTTTTTTAAATGTATTTGACTGGTTTATTTGCATTTTAATTCAGTGGCTGAATTAAAAATATGCAGAATATTTTTTCATAATCGTCAGGAATAATCGTTAGTTCCAGCTCTAATTTTATGATCCCTTAAAATTTGGTATTGTGACCATCCTACCCCAAACATACAAGTTTACTTCTTGTTTCTACTTCAAATTTTTATTTTTCACATCCAGCTTCTTGGGGTTTTTGCTTTCGATCATTAGCCGCTCCAGACAAAATACTCTCTGCACATTTTGATCCCCAGCACAATTTGTTTTGCTTTGCCCGACCTTTGCTTCCTTTTCTTGTTTTAAAGACGTCATCTGCTTTGTTGGGAATATTACGAACGATCCAGGGAGACGAAGAAGGGACAAAAAAAGAGAGCAGAGGCAAATAAAACCCCAAATAAACAGGAAAACCCTGGCTTGTTGCCAAGGTAACTCTGACTCACAGAGATGTCTGCGTGTGATTGGAGGAGAGCGCAGGGGGGCTGAGCTGTGATAGGATGAATTAGAGGAAAGGAGGCGGGGTTTAGGATGAACCTGACTGCTTGATGGAGCGACAAGGAAACTCAGAGACCCCCGGACCAGTCAGATAAGAGACACAAGAGGGGTGGGATGTCTGCTGGGTTGGACTCATTAACAAAAAACAAAATGATACAAAAAATAGAGAAGAAAATATATGGGTGACTGCTTGTTTTATTATGTGGACACAGTTAAAAACATAATAATGTAATAAATCAAACACCAACAGAACGTGGAAACAATCAGAAGCAGCAAACAGTTTTCAGTTGAAAACTTTCTGATTCATCTTCATCAAACTGATGGCAGATTTTAATGCATAAATGTGGATTAATTCCTGAAATTCCTTGTTGCACTTTATTCAGTTACATCAACAAAGACTTCAGCCTTACTTAGACTAACGTATCTGAAAACTAATAGCCACTTTAGAAAATTAAAACAAAAGTTTTACAGTTGTTGCCTTGACTTGTAAAAATAATTGGAGAACATTAGTGTTAGCATGCTAACTTTAGCAGCTGATTGATTTGCATTAAAGCTGTTAGTGTGTTTGACTCAACATTGCTTCATTATCACTTTAAGCTGATTAAGCAGTAATGAAAATGTATATTTTTAAAGACATTTTTCCCATGTGGTAATGGAAATAATCTCCCAGCAACTTTTTCATCAACATTGACGAATTAAGAAAAGTTACTTGTACATTTTGTCTTATTTTTAGTGCACTAAGATATTTACACTGGAAACTAGACCAATAATATTTGGAAACATTTTGTGTTTTTGCAGTGTGGCGACACAAACTCAAGTATTGGTAGAAATATTTTCCCTTTTCCTAACAGCAAAAACAGAAAATAACAGAATACTGTTGTTTCTTTAAACAAAATCTTTGACATTTTGGTTTTTTTAAAAAGAAGTAAGCCAGATTTACTCACACATTTGAACACAAATTATAAAATACCTTCCATTATTGTATTCTTTGATAACTTTTCTGAGCCTGATTGGTTGGAGAAATGCAGTCTGACTAGTTGACTTGCTGAAGCTCAAGGAAGTGCAGCAGATTTCTTTATTCCTGTCAGGTTGCAGAGGACAAGTCTGAACATGCCTCTCTGCACAGCTGACCCACAGCTGAGGGAGGCGGCGCTCACTCTCTGCTTACATTGTTAAAAATGTCTCCCTGCACCCGGGCCCTGAGCCAACCAAGCACCAACCGTCCTTCCCCATCACAACCAAATTAGAGTGTCCCTTCAGATTATTGGCATTTTAATTACCAACTGCACACATCTGACGCATGCTGCTGTGCAAACCAAACTGGTCTGTAGCTTCGTAATGGCCGTCCATTCTGCATATGCACTGCAAAAACACAAAATCTTACAAAGTACTTTCTAGTGCAAATATCTTAGCTCACTTGAATTAAGACAAAACTTCACTTTTCAGCAACAGAGGAGCTTGTTCCAGGTAAATAATTCCTCAACATTGATGGAAAAAGTTCTAGATTATTCCACTTATTTCATAATCAATGGGCACAGAGCCGTTACCTAGCAACCATGGCTAAGGCCAAGCCGTATTGCACTGGCAGATTATTTCACTTAGAAGAAAAACGTCTTGTCCTAAGTGAAATAATCTGCCAGTTCAACTCGTACTTTTTCAGTAAAAGAAGCTGCTATTTCCTGAAAAGCAACTGGTAAATTAGTTTAGTCTTATTTCAAGTGTGTTAAGATATTTCCAATACAAACTAGACCGAAAATCTATCAATTGTTTTTGTGCCCAAAGACATTTTGCATGTAGATTTTGTTCCTAAAAATGGAAAAAGGTTTCTCTGAAGTGTTTGATTCTGATATTTTAGCTTTTGTTATTAAAATGAATGCTTACTTCAAAACTTTGGGTCTTTTATGCTACAAATTACTTCAGTACACTGCAAAAACACAAAATCTTACCAAGTATTTTAGTCTAATTTCTAGTGCAGATACATATTACACCTAAAATAAAACACAACTAACTTTAGAAAGATGAGGGAGTTTGTTTTAAGTCAATAAATCCTTATTATAAAAATACTTGCCACACTTGTAGATTATTTCCCATTTTCTAAGTGAAATAATCTGCCAGTGAAAATTGTACTTTTTAATCAGTATTATGAAATTATTGACTCAGAACAAACTCCGATTTAAAGTTACTTTTAAGTTTTATTTTCACTGGAAACCAGACAAAAAAATACTTGGTAAGATTTTGTGTTTTTGCAGTGTTTGTCCTCTTACAATTTAACAGCAACATCATCATCATCATCATCATCATCATCCAACCCAAACAAAACAGAGCCTCGACTGCGACTCCCACATAACCGATACGGTCCTGCTAACTGATAACGCTCGTATTTACTTTAGGGTGGAGGTCCAAAAGTCAAACTGTTCTCTGTGCTTCAGCCACACCTGATATTTCCCACTGTTTCAAAACACTGTTCACCTTTTATTACCATTTAGTCTTGGCTGTGAGGTCAAAGGTTACTCTTAAAGAGAGAGTTGTTTCTTTGGAGTAGTTCATACTTGCAGCGTTTTTACTTCAGAGACTAACCTTTATGGAGGGAGTAAAGCCGACTGGCTGTGTTTCCACTGACCAGATAATTGTGCAGTTTCACGTTTTGAAAATAAATTTGCTTCATGAAAACCAATTTAGAAAAAAATCCATTTGTTGTGAAAAAGTTTTGGCGTTGGGATGAGGTGGTTTTGAAACGGTTTATTCTGCAAAACTGCAATGGAAACACGAGTCACATGATCAACAACAGGATGTTACTACTGGAGGAAACCACAAAGAAGAAGGCGACAGGAAGTGGTATGAGAATGATGGTGCAGCATCTTTTTAATTGCTTATCGCGTGAAAAATCTTATTCACAAGTGATTATAATTGAATTTCTTATCCAATGGATACACCGCTGTTGGGAAATGTAGTTTTTGTGCCATTAGTCGTATATCGTCAAAGTTTTGTGCAGATTTGTAATAAAATGCAGCTTTTATCACTAGATATTAATTAATTTGAAAATATGTGTCATCACTTTTATCGTTATCATAATTAGGGCTGCCACAATAACAAATTTTCCTGGACAACAATTTTCCCCAGGAGTTATTGCGACAAACGATAATATTGTTGTTTTGAGACCCTTTCCAAGTAATATATTTGTAATAATGGGATAATAACAAAGCAAGAGCACATTCTAATGAACATTTAAATGGAAGACATTTTAAATATCCCAAATAAATAAAACAACAGAAACAACCAATAAAATGAATTATGGAGTCTCCGTAAACAAGACTGTCCTTCAAAACAAGAGCTGCTTGAGACAAAAACACAAGACTCAAGACTTTTTTGGTAGAAAAAAGAGAAGACAACGAATCATGCAAATGGAAATTGTTGAGTTTGTTTTAATTTATTATGCAATTAATTACAAACTTTGGGGGGGCCACTGGGGGTGAACCTGAAACTGCTTCTTACTCAGCAGGTTGTTGCTAGGCAACCAAAGGAGGTTGATTCCACCAACCTAGCTTAGCTAGCTGTGAGACGGCTAACGTCTGTCCTCTGCCTACTCCTGTTCTATCAGACGTATCATCAATCGATATTGATCACATTTCTATGACGATATATGTAGTTATTGATTTATTGAGTTCTGTCCAAGTCTTTTTTAAACACTTTTCTAGCCTGAACAAACCTGACAGACATGGTTCTTGCAGTTTGGAGTAATTACCAGTTTCTTACCCGGTACTTCTTGCGATGAGTCACTACTAGCTGTTCTCCGGCTGCTTTCCAGACGACATGAAGGCGTTGCCGATAACGCCGGCGGCTGCTGGTGGCCCTCTGGGTGGGAGTAAGGCAGCTGGTTTGGCAGGTAGAGGCCCGGTAGTGGTTCCCTGTGGGGGGGGATGTTGTGGACGCTGGGTTCAGTCCGCGGGCCTGACCGGTTGTGGATTGGTTGGGGTAGCTCCATGCGGCAGGTGTTGTGCAGAGACAGCGGGCCGTTTCGTCCGCCTCCATTTTCTCCGGCAGTCTCGATGGTTTCTGCTCGGGCCATCTCAACGGGAGCCTAAATGGTCCAGAAAAGACATAAATGCACATTTTACACCAGCTGCTAACAATAACTAGTCTGGTCTACTCTGGTTGTGTAGAATTGGCCTGACACCATAACAAATTTTGCTGACCAATAAATAATCACAGAAATGATTGTGATACATCTAAATATTATCGTTTTGAAACCATTTTAACCTAATATAATGATAAAAGCATAATAATACAAGTATATCCTCTAAAAAAGCAATAAAACTTCTTCTAAAGTACACCTAGCACTGGTAACTGGATGATATTTTAAATAAATAAAACAATAAATAAAATGGATTATGAAGTTTCAGCAAAACAAAATGTCCTTCCAAAGCCTATCAATTATCATTTGACTCAGACAGGTTTTTTTTAGAATAACTTATTAGACCAACTGGTTTTTGAATTTTACACAAGTAACTTACTTGACAAATCTTTTGTATTAAGCACATCTGCAGTTAATAAATAGCACATATCTAGTCTATTACATGCAAAATGCACAAATAATGAAACCTCAATTCAACGGGCTGATAATGTCCATGGTCATTAAAAAAAATTAATGAATTAATTTAATTGAGAAAAATAAATAAAATACAGAGCTAAAATATAAGTAGAGAAACATTAAGCGAACAAACTAACATAAAAATAAAGCTGAACATTAATTAGAAGTAAAAAAATCATCAAACAACCTGATCGTTAGTTAAAATTGTAAAATAAATTAATATAATGATTAAAAACAAAACTGTGTGATAAATATGTTAGAAGTGAGAGTTAAATTCATTCACCTATTTTTAGATCCATTTCAGCTTCACCTGCTCACCTCAATTCAACAGTTCACCGCCAGGTGGCAGCAGATGCGCCGTCTGCCTGAGCACGAGACTTGTTTGTAAACAAATACGTGCACGAGGGCGCACGCACAGGTCGATTAAACGGGACAAACTCATAAATTATTATTTTTTATTATTTCTGAAGCTGAAGAAACTGCTATGAAATGTAAAATTAATGTTTTGTTTACTAAAACGGTTTATTAAAAAAAATTTTTTTCAAAATGACATTTTATTTGATTATTGAATAATATACACTGCATGTATATTTACTACTTTCACGTGCAGTTTAATTGTAAATATTAATTTTGAAGGGCGCATATTTGGCAGTTTTTGTCCCTTTTCTGACCCGACATGTCTGGGCATGTCTGACAAAGCGACGAGCGCGCTGACCAGCAGCAAACCTGATTTTACTCTCTGGATCTCCAGATTGACTATGCAGAAGAAGAACTAGATTGATGTTAAATCAGATTAAGCGTTTTCTTCGAACGGCCGCAGGGATGACGCAACATTGCGCTGTCAGAGCCTCAACTTCAGCCTCCATCCGTCCACTGACTTACTTGCTGAACGGGATCCGTGTTGCTGCGGTCTGCGGATGCTGCGGCGGGGAGAAGAAGGTGGACATTCGAGAGAACTGAACGTTCCAGAAGATCCAGCCCGGGATTCGGATCAGAACATGGAAGCAGAGTCCAGGCTGCCGGCGGCGGGAAAGCGAGTCGTAATTCCGCGTTAGGAGCTCCGGGATGGCGGCTGTTTCGACGCCGGTTGACCCATCCAGCCGCGGAGAGACACTTTCAGCGTTGAGGTCGGTCTGATGTTTGGCTCTGCTGCTCCACCGCTTTAAGGCTGCTGTCAAAATAGAAAACAACGGCGGTGCCGCGAACTGCTTCCGCTTTTACCCTATCAAAATAAAATGCTTCCGCCTACTAGGTGGGAGTTAACGCTAGCTAGCAGTGGCTAACTGAAGCGCCACATAAAATAACTAATTACCCCAATTTATTTTTTTATTTATTGACTTATCTGCTTATTTTAAATTAATTTTAAGTAGGTAGTGCTAATCATTTATTTTAAAAATAGATTCAACTGGTCTTAAATAAAATGTTTTAATCCTAAATTAATTATTACTGTTGAATAAGTTTGTTTAATTGCTTAATTAATTATTTATTTATGAGTAAACAAGTAAGACATTTGTTTACTCAATCCATCTATTTATTATTTATTTATCTATTTATCACTCAATTTCAAATATGTAAATTATAGTATAGATTTTTTTGCCTCCCCTTTTCTTTCTTTTTTTGTTTTTATGTTTCACTGTGATTTCTACTGGGGAATTATTTTTTTTATCATTTTTGTTCTTTATGTGTTTGAATCTAAATTGAAATTAAATTGATTTGAATAGAATGTAATTTATTTGTTTGTTTTCTGTTTATTACGTCTACTTATGACCAAGACCAGGTGCAATTCTATAATGAGGATATTTATTTATTTGTTTATGTTGTTTCTTCCCAACATGTATTTTCCCCCTACTGAAAGAAATGTTTTTATTCATTATTCAATTTCTTGCTCTACATGTAGAGTTTGGCATCGTAAGTAATTAATTATATGTTTAACCTGTAAATTTGGATAACTGATTGTAAGTCTTCACTTATGCCCAAACCAATACATATTTTTTTATTTCTTAATTAATTAGAATATGTATTGTAAGAGAGAGTGGTATGTAAAAGACATTTACGTTTCAATTAATTGCCATAAAACACTTTTTAAAGCATGTGCTGATAGTACACTGTAAGTTTCAGTTATTAAAGGCTGAATAAAAACGACAGAAAATGTACGAACACTCCATTCCTGTTTTTAAACATACATTTTTAAATTTTTGCTATGCTGAAGTAAACGTTTGTAAACCAAATAGATATGGATTCAAACATTAAAAAACGGCAAAAAGCCCCATAAAAGCAAAACTTAATCTGTTTTCAAGGAGAAAAACTGTAGACTGAAGAGAGAATAAGGCCAATTTATTTATTGCTCAGCAGCACAGTGTTACGTTATTGTCTAAGTGCAGACGCTTTTATTGTGAAGTGATGTGATCTAACTTCCGGTTCTCCTTCAAAACAAGTGCTGACATGCTCCCACGCAGGATGCTGCTGTCTCTCCTTTCTCTCACTGTCACAGATGATGTTAACAAAAAACTGGGAGAAAATGTTTGATTTTCATCATTTTTGCTAATTTTGAATGTCAGCAGCCAATAAACTAACCATGATTATGAATCTTCCCCCTCCTCCTTTTCTCCACCAGAGTAAAGTTTGGGGTATTTCCTCATCACAGCCCTGCACACACACCACCCACACCCCAGTGAAAACAAACCCCTCCCTTCTTCCACCAACCTAATTTCCTCTCAGTTTTACACACATTTTCAGCAGCTGTAAAGTTTGTGTGTGAGGAGAGGACGAGTCAGCCTTCAGCAAACACTTCACTGAAAGTGTTTATCAGCTCTTCTTGTGTTGATTCGTATTGGTTAATGATTTATGCAAACATATTCCAACACGTTTTTGACAGTAAGAGGCAAATAATCTATGTTTTGGTCATTTTCAGTTATGAATGTGGATTTTACATCATTATTTGTACAGAATAAATACAGATTAATCGATAAATCTTGTGCTTCATCATTTAGATGCAGCTTTGCAAACGTGTTTATTCTTAAATTACTATATTCTGTCTTAAAAGTTAATATTTGAAACTGATTCTGCGACGTTTTAAATTTAAATTCCCCAAAGGGAAAATAAATGTTGTCATAACTCACATCTTACACAAGGATCTCCTGCAGCAGTCAGTCTCGCAACAAACCCGAAGAAGCCTCTGACTGAAGACTGATGTTTATATGTTACAATCTCTTGATTTTCAGCAGAGACGATACTTCACAGTATGTCAGGTAGATGCTAGCACTGCTTATCCACCTCCTTTGCGTTTGCTGCTCCTCTTTAAGTCTCTTTCTGGCCGTTTGGTTAGAAAACCTTTTCAACTTCTCCTGGATTTGGAGTCATAGTTCAGGTGTTATTTCAGCTTTAGCTATGCTAATCAGCTGCCCCAAGGTGTAAAAACTACACTGTGTTGCCACGGTTACGCAACTGTCAGGTAAAATAAGATAGAGTTTGTAGCATTTAGTGCCTAAGTTATCATTTTAAAATAGTTTTTGGTATATAATAAATAAAATCCTAAAGTAACTAAAAATAACATAAAAAATTAATTTCTGAAAATAAAATGAAATAAAAAATAAATAGATAAAAAGACACTTATAGCATCTCATGTGTAAGTCATAATAAAAAAAATAGCTTTGTTATACCAGCAAATAATAAATAAGTACAAATAAAAAAAAATTGATTACTAAAAATAAAATAAAAAATAATTAATACAAATAAAATCTAAAAATAAATAAATAAAGCATTAAAGACAAAAAATGTTGTGTTATTTCTCTCTCATAATAATTATTTTATTAAAATCTCTTCTAATAGCATTCAGTGAAATGGCCTTGAGACCTGATATTGGTTATTCACCTTTCAGGGAACAGAAATGGCCGAACCATGAAAATCTCTTGGAAATGTGTAATGATTAACCCACTAACTGATGCTCAAAATACATTTAAACACCACAAATTTAGAGATTATGACTGAGATTTACTGTTAGGCAATAATGATGGAAAACAGTCAGAGCTCAAACAGCGACTAAAACCAGCAGAGGCTCAGACTCTAAGCTGTGAAACTCGGAGTAAATAAAGGAGCAACAGCAGTCTAATTACTGCAGCGAGAACCCTGCATATTATTAGCATCCTAAACAGACCTGGAACCCCCCTTCCATCCCGACCTTTGACCTTTATTGTCCTGTGCTAGGCCTCTGAGCTGCAGGGCATGAGACAGAACCCCGGGTTTGTTTGGGCGTAAGGGGGCGGAGCCTCTCTCAGGTACATGCCCAGACAAATATCTGCTGCAGCTTTCACTTCTGCAAGCGAGAAGATATGTTGCAACGACCGGATAATGAATGTTTATGTCTCTGAGGCAGAAATTATAGACTAACCCTGCTTTGTCGCACATTATTTTAAAAAATGTAGATGCCGGGTTATTGTGAACAACATAGATTCTGTTTTTAAAAATATCTAGAAAGAAATAACATAAGCTTGCGTATATTATGGAAAAATTTATACGTAAGGTACCAGATGTGCTTTAAAATCAAAATCAAAAAGTAAATTTTAAATAACATTAAAGATGACCTGTTATGCTTCCTGAGGTTTTAACTGATCAGGTCCAGCTCCTTTCAGGATGATCTGTTTTAGGGTCTCTGTCACTTTAAGTCCAAATCAGCTGCTGCCAGCCACGACACCCCCCAGCTCCACGTTTACACTCCCACGTGAAAATGGCTGCAAACAGATGTGTAATTACACAACCATGCATCTTTGAAAAGCAGAAGTGGAGCCTCCTGCACAACCAATAAGAATGCAGCAGGTGGTTTCTGGATGATAAGTCAACAGCAGCACTGCAAAAACACATTTCCAAAGCGTTTCTGGTCTAGTATCCAGTGCAAATTGAAATAAGACCAAACTAACTTTTCAGCAAGACAAATAACTTTTTTTAAGTCAATAATTCCTTAATACTGACGAAAAAGTTCTAGTTCCACTGACAGATTATTTCACTTATAAAATGGGAAAAATTTATTGTTTTAAGTAAAATTATCTGTCAGAGGAACTTTCTAAAATCAATATTAATGTATTATTTTGCAGTGACAGCGCTTGCCTTTTCCAGCAGCCATTGTACTGCACATAAGGCTTTAAAACCGGTTGACCAAACCTGCTGGAGCTCACCTTAGGTTGCTAGGTAATGGTCTGGGTTCTGCTGGGGTTGCTAGGTAACGGGCTGCTGACTTTGCAAGTTTGGTGTTTTTTTTACATTAGAGGAATATTGTCAAATTTTATAATGGAAACGTAAAATGAGATGGACTTTCACAATTTTGTTCTAATTATTGAGGGCAAATCTATTTGTTTTAATGTACTTCAATGTTTTTTTAATTCTATATTTAATCAAAATCTCCTGTTAAAAGAAAAAAATGTTTTGTTTGTGTTATTTTTTTGTTTTTAATCAACTTTTTTAACGCTTCAGAGCTTCAGAGGTGCATGAATACTTTTCGTACTTTCAGGATCTTTTCTGATGCCCTTCCTGCGGGCGGCAGACCCGCTGCGGCCCGAACGCCTGCCGGGGCCGATGCCACCTGGGATGAAGTCAGCTGCCAGGGTTTGGGTTCCAAGCTGCATCACCAGTATTGTTTATTGTCCTCCAAAGAGTGTGATTGGATTTAGAGGGTATTCAATGTAACCTGAGTGCAGTCATGCTGCAGAGAGACAGTATGACGGCACCAGATAAGGTTTATACACACACACACCCTCTGACAGGTAATCTATACCTGCGTGGTTGTGATAAGGATGTAAATGAGATCTGTTACCGTGGGTCTCATTTCTGCAGCGGCACCAGCTCTGGGTTTTCTCTCTGACAATCAGGCTATGTTTTCTCCACCTACACGTCAGCAGAATGCTGGATCTTCATCAGCTGTTTCATAAAAAAACAAAACAAGCTGTTTTGTTTTTTCAAACTAATTTTCAACTAATTTAAGCTAATTAAATTCACTAATTTAAGCCACTTGGATGTTTTCTTCTGAAGCCGCAGCCGGATGCATGTTGCAGGCAGGAAGGCATTGCTTGTTTTAAACCTTCAAACCACAAGATATTTAATCCCCTATTCAACCAAATGGCACATTTAACTGGATATGAATTGTTCTGCGCAGTAGAATGAAATATCTCCACATCAGCCACGAATGAGCTTGATGACCCAGATCCAAGATTTCTTCTTAGTACATTAGTTTGTTGGCTCCAGGTTCATTTAGAAATTATTTTAAATATTTAATCACAAATTCAAACAAAATATTTAGTTAGCGAACTAAATGTTTAATATTTAGTTAGTGAGATAAATATTTAGCTCCCATCTAATTATTTAGCACATAACTAAATATCTAAGCTCCAAACTTATATTTAGGTAGTGAACCAAATATTTAGCTTATTAACTAAATATTAAGCTTTAAAGTACGTCGTTAGTCACCAGCTATATATTTAGCTTCTTTCTAAATGTTTAGGTTGTAAACTAAAAATCGAGTTCCAAGTTAAATATTGGAGCTAATTATGTATTTAGTTGGTAAACTAAATATTTAGCTGGCTAAGTAAATACTTAGTTTAAATTGTGACATTTTTAAATCAATGTGTGTGAGGGGGGAATTACACACACATACACACACAGTCGTGTTTTCATCACTTGTGGGGACTTCACATTGACTTCCATTCATTTCTAAAGCCCAAACCTTACCCTTATCCTAACCCTAACCATAACCAAAACTCAATTCACACCTTAGTCCTAAACCTGACCCCTGACCCAAAAACAGCATTTCCCGTTGTGGAGACCAGGCCTCAGTCCCCATAAGGAGCAGTGGGTCCCCACAACGTAGCATGTGTCAGGAAAATGGTCCCCACAAGGTATTAGAAACAAACGCACGCACACACACACACACACACACACACACATACTCTCTTCTTCACATGTTAATTTCCAAAATAAAATATTTATTGATATTTTTTATCAGTTCTGCATTTCCAGTGTGTCTTGTTGTGTCTTTTAAAGTCCAGCCTTGAACTGGATCTGGTTAACTTTGCTGTCTGTTGAGGTTTTTTGGATTTGTCGGCCGGTGTGAGACACGATGAGTGTGTCGCCCGCCCTGCCGAGGAATCCCCGCCGTGTGTGTTTAGCTGCTGTTTGCCTTGCAGTAACCAAAGCAGACAGCCTCGGCGTTTGTCACCTTGGCTGAAAGCTGAGCCACTGTTTGGGTTGCAGCAATGACCTCATGTTGTTCACCCCCCCATCCCTGCTGATGGCTGGGTGCAGGCCAGCTGTAATCTCTGAGAGAGAAAAACATGTATTTTACTCAAATATTAACTCATGTTTCACAATTTTGTTCATTAATTCTGGCTTATAAGACAAATATTTGGTCTTGTTGGTGATTCCCTAAAACAATTTTTGCATTTAATTTTAATTTCTTCCCTTTTTTCCTCCTCACCTGCTATAAACTAATTATTTCCTGGCGCTGTGGTAATTAGCAGCTAAGGAGGCAGCAGAGGTGCCGCCATCCTATCAGATGGAATATTTGCAAAAGTGGAGACAGGAAGTTAGCATGCCAGCATATTAGAGCCAGTGTAGATAGAGAAAAAAAGGAAGAGAACATTTCCGCCAGAAAACTCAGAAAATTATTTCAGCAAAAAATCTGAACGTTTGACTCGTCTAAAATTTGCGAGAATGTTTTTTTTTTTTTTTTTTTAGATTACTCTGAGAAATATTCCATTTAAAAAATTGGGACATTTCTGAGCATCAAAAGCAGAAAATGTTCAACTTTTGAAAATTTTTGGAGTTTTAAAAGAAAAACAAGTTTCCTAGTTTTTTGTAGAGCATTTTTGAAATTAATCTAAAATTGTCTGAATTTTTCTCTCAAAATTTCGAATTTTAAAAATTCTGAAGTTTTTCTAGAAACTTCTTAAATCTCAAACTTTCTGAGTTTTTTTGATAGAAATGTATTCCTTTTTTCAATCTACCGTGGCCCTAATAAGTTCTAGACTAGCACATTTTGTTTTGGTTGTATTTACCCAGAATGCTTTGCGCTGTAGTCCACTTCCTGCTTTCGGAGCCGTCTCCTTTCTGAACCGAGCCAGAGTTCATTTAAACTGAACCTAGACTGAGATTTGTAAGCGGACCAGAGTTCAATTAGCGTTCACAAACGGACTGAAGTTCAGATGGCGTGTGGGAGCTGCTGGGTCTGCAACAAGACCTCAAGTAAAATCCTCACAAAAATGTAAATTAACAATGTATTAAAACATTTTAACATACATTTCACTTGAGATTACACAGGATGTAGAACAAATTTTGAATTAATTGAACTTTTTTGAGTTTTTTTGTGAATATCTGTCCAAAAGTGCCAAATCTAACTCTCCTAACTTGTGAAACTGAAATGATTATTCTTCACTGACTGCAGAACAGAGAACACAATAAAGAGTTTGCTGTGAATAAATGTGACGGATGGTTCTTGTGAGGGGGGAGGAAAGGTGTCGGCACCGTTACCTCATTCATTTGGACAGATGGACCTGCTGTGTTAGTGTATGTATGTGTGTCAGCCAAACGGATCCCTGTTATGATAGGTCGGGTCACCACAGCGTGGAGGAATGTGCATCTGTAGCACATCCTGGCCGTTTGCACACAGCTCCGTTTCTCTGTTGTATTTGTTTGTGTTTGTGCATTTTGGAGTTTGAATCATTTGCTGCTCGTTTGCACCTGTTGGCTTCATCTAATCTTTATTTTAATCAGAGTTTTCTTTAATAGGATTGCATAAATGTTTTGTTGGGGTTTTTTTCTGCTAGGTTCTCCTTTGATCTTTCTTACATAATCTTCTTGACTTTCTAATTCCTCCCTCACTGTTTGCACATCTTCTGAACTAACAATTGGATTTTGGACTTAGTTTCATTTTGATTTTTGAATTCTTTGTTCTGCATCTAGTCTTGCCTTTGGGTTCACCACACAAGCCTTTCAGACAGAAGACACTTACTTACTTACTTACTTACTTACTTAAGTCTTACTAAGGTCAAGGCCAGTTAACTCTGGTTAGTTATTATTCTGGAAGTTTATTTTTACAGTATGCACTGATAACCTAACACTCAGATCAATGGGAAAGTCCCAAAAATTCAGTGATCTCAAAAAAAGGAACTGTAAATCTACACCAGCTGGAAAAGTCTGAACATTGGCTGTGTTTCCTTTACAAATGTGGCTAATCTTTGTCGATATTGTGCTAATATAAAAGAAAACACAATTTTGCAATTGCAGTGTTTCAATTAAATAAGAAATTAAATAAAAATCTCTCATGAATGAGTCGTTAGACATCATGGCAGCGACAAATGTAAACAGTTATGATATATTCATAATTCAGCCATCAGAAAAGACGATGTTGGTGTCTTATTCAGGTGTTGGAGCGACAAACCCCGGCAACTCAGGAGCGGGTGCGTATCCGGAGTTTTGGGGAAACGGAAGTCGGCCATTTTACAGAAAAGCAATGAATTCAACACGTTGGAATGACACACAACTTTTTATCAACTGATGCTGTTAGAGCTCTGGTGGAGTCAGAGAAAAACAAAAACAAACCATCATCTTCGGATCACTTCCTGTCGCCTTCTTCATCATTTCTGCAGTAGTAACATCCCGCTGTTGATCATGTGACTCGTGTAATCCAAAAAGTGTTTCCATTACAATTTTGCAAAATACAAATATTTTTATGCAGGTGGAAAACCATCACATAGCTCCAAAACTTTATTTTCCTTCTTATTTTCGAAATGGTGGTGTTTCCATGAGGCAATATTTTCGCAATATTTTCATAATTTCAATTTGAGCAATTTTATAGCATCACAGCAAGAGACTCTCAAATCAGTTCATCCTGATGGTTACTGGCTGTTGGTGCAGCGCCCCCACAGGACAGAAGGGGAACAGGTTTTCCAAAGGGTTTGGTTGATTTAACTCTGAGCAGTGAGAAGCTGAACCACAGCAGCTGAAAATGTAGCTATTTTTGTCTCCAATTGTCTCGATCAGGCGGGAAAACAACCCAAGATTGTAAAGATATTTACAACGGTAATGATATTTTTCAGCTCTATTCTCTGACAGTACAGACATGACCGATCATGCCTCTGATCAGTTTGATATTTTTATTTCTTGTGTGTGAATCCTAGTTATTCCTAACCGGGCTATATATAGGGAAGCAGCTGTGTATCTGTTGATCAAGCTGCCAATGAAAGGCAGAAGTGAAGGTCAGTGACGTTGGAAAGTTTTCAGAATTTCTCAGAGGAAACTTATTGACTCCCCTCTTCATAAGTGAAGTCGTCATCCGTAGCGTCTGCCTGGTGACACACGGTGCAGCCTCTGATATTGGTGACTTAAACCCCAGAGTGCTGCTTGTTTACATCAACAAGCGAAACCACCGTCACTTTCCTCGCTGCGTGATCAGGGACTCTCGGGGGTTCTTGTGTCGTCCCTGGGGAGGCCGTTGTTTAGCTCTGACAACAATGAGCTCATCAGGTCCGCCCACCCAGGCCCTGTATCCAGGCTGAAAGGGGACCCACATTTCTCCACCAGGGCACCATTTCAAACCAGAGCTGCAGGTTAATTAAGCTGTGATTAATCCGAAATGCATGTACTCTCGCTGACCTGCCTCACTGGGTGACATAAGCCTCCCAATTAATAAGTCAGGAGCAAGAAGGATTAAAGCTTTAGTTGCTTTGACAACTGAGACGCCAAGTTCGATCCAAAAGGTGAAAAGTTTAGTGGTCCAAAAAGTTTTTACAATTGACTGGGCTTTGTTGATGCTCAAGCAAAGAGAAAATTAATGTGAAGGAATCTTAAAATGCAAAAATGTCTTGAATGTCAAATTAAATCACTGTGTTTCTATCCAGTTATTCCTGGGTAATTTTGTTAACTGAAATTCTTAAAGGCCAGAAAACATTTGGAACATAAGATCCTTAATAAAGCCGCATCAAAGTTACAGAAGGAGGAAGATGGTTTTGGAGCCACATGATGTTGCATTCTCTTGGAACGCTGCAATTCTGCTGCTGCACAAAACATTTCTGTTAGCTTACATGGCTACCCATCCATCCATCCATCCATCCATCCATCCATCCATCCATCCATCCATCCATCCATCCATCCATCCATCCATCCATCCATCCATCCATCCATCCATCCATCCATCCATCCATCCATCATCCATCCATCATCCATCCATCCATCCATCATCCGTCCGTCCATCCATCCGTCCATCCATCATTCGTCCGTCCGTCCATCCATCCATCATCCATCCATCCATCCATCCATCATCCATCCATCCATCCATCCATCCATCCATCCATCCATCGTTCATCCATCCATCATCCATCCATCCATCCATCCATCCTCCGTCCGTCCAACCATCATCCATCCATCCATCATCCAGCCGTCCATCTGTCCGTCCATCCATCATCCATGCATCCATCCATCCATCCATCCACCCATCCATCCATCCCTATTCTAGGAGAGGTGCTGGTGCCATTGACATCTCTAGATGTCAATGGCGAGAGGCGGGGTCACCCTGGACAGGTAACCAGTCCATCGAAGGGCAACACAGAGACAAACAGGACAACCATGCACACTCATACCTAATGAGAATTTAACCAATTCAATTAACAACAAACATGACGTGACAGTCATGTTTTTGGACTGTGGGAGGACGCTGGAGAACCCGGAGAGAACCCAACATGCACAGGGAGAACATGCAAACTCCATGCAGAAAGATTCCGGGCCGGGAATCAAACCCAGGACCTTCTACCAACAGCGCCACTGTGCAGCCTGCTTACATGGCTGGTAATGGTTGAAGTTAGCATTGGAGGTTGGGTTTATTGGAGCCCACTTTAGCATAAGCTAATGTCAACAGGTCCACTGGTTTCCCATTTCTAACTGGAACAGCTGGGTTAGTTTTAAGCTTGTAGGAAACTAGCAGAAGTGTTACAAATGCCTATTTGTTCAAATAGTAATCAGACTATTTTCATGTATTCCCTGTCATTGAGACTTCATGTTTCCTATAACTGTGTGTCATGAGGTTTAATCTCATCTTACCAAGTTATTATTAAGTTATTAAGGGATAATCCTCTATTTTTTCAAAGGCGGATTATGTAAAGCCATATATGAGCAGTTTGTGTCTTATCTGCAGCAGACTGCGGTTGGCAGATTTAACCGACGACTCAAATGTGCTTCACTCTTCCTCTTTCCAAATGAGCAAAATATCTACTTAAGTTTCACTGATATAAATCTTTTTATTGTGTTATTATATATTTAACTTGTTTAATAGTTGGTAATAGGCAGACATTTATTTTTATTTGATTCGACAGAACTACATGTTTCACAGCTTCTTCAGTAATTAATTGTTTTTATTTTTATTTATTTGGTAAAGACAGTGCACATTAATTAACATTTTATTCTGTAAATGTGTCAGAAATAGCCAAACTGCTTTTTTTCTTGTGTTGTCCCTGGTCACCAAAACAAACAATAGCTAAACAAACAAGGTTAAAAATATTTAACTCCACAAATTTTGTCAGTAAATACAACACATTCAAACAATAAACACGAAACAAGGAAACTACAACACAATGATCATCAAAAGTATCAGTAAAATAAACAGTTGCAGAAAATGTTGAACTATAACTGAAGAACAAGTCACAGTATGTAGCTTTTATTAAAAATATATATTTAAAATATCTGTATAAGCTGCCACTATGATGTGAATGTATGATAGGAGGCAGATAGTCTGTGAAAACATTTATCTCTTTCTTCTCTCAGTGCTAACTAGAAACAACCAATCAGAGCCAGGAGGCGGGTCTTGGCATCTCCTGATAGGCGATGTCCTTAATGCTAATGCTAATTAGCATAGCAACTGATGACGGCGGACAAACAATTTTCATCTAATGTTAAGTTGTTTAGTACAGTTATCATGTAGTACATGGGATTGATTGACAGCGCTAGGACCCGCCCCCTGGCTCTGATTGGCTGTTTTTAACCTGCATTTCTTCAGACGGTAATTAATAGCAGCAAAGGAGGAAGAGGAGAAGATTGATCTTTTCACAGATTATCTGCCTCTACTGTTCAGGTTGGTGACAGTTTTAACAAATATGGAAAAAACATCTTTTTTAATAAAAGTTGCATACTGCAGCTTTAAACAACTTCAGAGTCGGGTAGTAACTAAATACATTACTCAATTACATTTATTTGAGTAACTTTTTTTAAAATTACTTTTTGTTGTATTTTTACCACACTGCACTTTTTTACTTTTGCTTCAGTAATTTTATTATGAAGTATTTTTTCTCTTACTTCAGTAAAATTTCTGGATTTTCTACCCACTGAATGACAAACAAACATGTTTGAACCAAAAATTCGCCAGACTCAGACTCACACCTGCAGTTTTTGTTAAAAGTTTCATAAGTTTTTGTTTTGAAAGAAATTGATTTTGAAAAATTTTCTTTTGCAGGATTTTGTTTTTTTTTTGTTGTTGTTACTTAAACTAACAAATTATTGCCATTTTTGTTCTTAAAACACCAAAAATTCCACTTAACTTCATATGTTTGTCCATCTGATGATGTAATTTTTAAATATCAAACCGCTGATAATTTGATCAGTTACTCAGTATTTGACTAGACTTTTTAAACAAATACTTTTTTACTCTTACTTGCGTAAAAATATGTTAAAGTACTCCTACTTTTTTACTTAAGTACAATTTGTGGGTACTAAACCCACCTTTAATCGATTTTGAAGTAAAGTCTTTCATAACAATTGTGACACATGCATAAACCTTGTGTGGCTGTGTTGAATTTATTTGCATTTGGAGGAAACCCGGCTTCTCAGTGACAATAGTCTTATCGGCGTAATCTATGCTGCTGGCCGACACGTCTCCTCACCTGTCTCCACCTGAACGCAGGCAGCAGGTCTCCTCAGCGTTACTTCTCCTGATATGATGGTGCAGAAACAGCAGCTCTGGTTTCAAGATCAGGCGATTAGCAAATCCTGCGTGGTCATTACTCAGTGTTCTGCCTAACAACAAGCTGGCTGTTTGTTTTGACTGTCCCTGCTGAAACCGGGCCACATGATAGTGGTTGTTTACATGAGATAGCGTTGATGCTGAGAGGTAAATAAGTGGCATTTTAAAGCTGCGAAAGTTAAAATACTGCAGCTGCTTTTGAGAGATCTATTTTTTGTACTGAATCCCATTTAATCGAATAATCAGCTTTATCCACCTTGTGGTTTTCTCTGTCCAGGTTGATTAGACTCATAACAGGTGCATCATCCCTGCAGGTGGAGGCTAATGAAAAAGGCTTAGTCATTGTGACAGAAGTAAATACTACTGTCCTTTGTGTTATGAGCTATTTCTATGCTACAAATGTATCTATTTATCTATCTGTGTACTAATATCCATACCTGCTATCAATCTGATAGTGAACTAGCAGCACAACAGCCAAGTACTCGAAAGAAATTATTGGATGTCGTTACGTTTTCTGCTTTAATTTTTTTCTGTCATGTTGAAAAATATGCTCTCAAAATATTTACATCTCTGTTTTTTTATCTGCTCTATAGAATTTGTTTTCGCTGACTGGTCACAATATTACAGTTGACCTGTGTTAATTAGCGTAAAGGAAAAGAGCATCTCTGCAGACCCCACACATGCTGGACATAAACTCTTTAGTTTTTTACCTTCAGGACAGCGCCAAAATGTGCTACTTTTACAAATAAGAGAAATTGGGTTTTTTTCTGCCTTACTGTCTCTCCGATAAACACTTAACAGTCAGTGTCAAGTGTTTATCACTTAATACTGACTGTGTTAAGTGATAAACACAGTCTATGATTAAAAAAGAAAAGTCAAATAAAGATTACTCTAAATCTGATCAAATTAAAGTTTAGCTCTGCAATGGAGTGTTGCATGTTTTTCTCACTCTTATGGAATTTATGCTGTGTGTACTGTGATTGTTAGTATTGAACAGAGAGAGAGAGCGAACTATTCTGCTTCTCTGGAGAAGCAAATGTTTGCTGAATTATGTAATTTTTATTTATTTATTTTTATTTTTATTTATTTTTTAACCACTGTTCCATTTTTTGCAGAATTTTTCAAATGAAAATAATTGTAGGTTTTATGTGTGCCAGACATCTTTTGGGTGTGTGTACCTTTAAGAATTTGGGCGGCACCTTTTATCCAGACTACCTCTGCTTCATCGGGTGAAGTTTAGAAGCTAGCCTCTCCCGCCATCTAGTTGTCAAAATATATCATTACATGTAGTTTAATTTTTTTTAATTTAATTTCTTAAATTTTATATTTGTTTCCAACCATTCAAATTAATTTGAAACAGTCCGTTTTTTTCTGTCGTAATAAGTGTCCGTGTTTGTATCGCCGGCGGCTAACGAATAGCACTGCCCCTTTAAATCTGCCGAGCGGGTCATTATTTGGCAGGAAGTTAGCTGAAGCTAGCTCATAACCAATAATGAAGACACCGAGGAGCATTTAGCTGCATTTTAACGCTCCTTAAAGAAGGTAAATATGAAAACGTTTGACTTTTAAAGATATAAACGCGTGTTAGCTGTCGTTTGTCGGTGTTGTTGACGTTTGCGTTTGGTTTAAATGGAGGTTTGGCGGTTTGAAACTGCTCAGACATGGCTCATGTTGCCAGAATTACATGTAGGCAAACAAATGCATGACTGTTGCTGATTATTAAGAATAAAACACGGGTTTATTGAGGGTCTGTACCCGTCAGAGTCTGTGTGTGACCCTGGAGGCTCAGTTATTTTGATTGTGAGCGCAGCTCTAAGACGCTTAGAGAAGCTTTGGAAACGCATGAAGGATTTATTCATGTGGGTTGCTGTGTGAAAACGCATCTAATATTTCAGTGGCTAAAATGAAAATGAATGATTACAAACCAATTCAGACATTTTTACAAATTCACCTCTTTCAATATAAAACGTATCCATTAACTACATTCGTTAAATGTTCATGTAACATAAGGGTGTCCAAAGTGCGGCCCGGGGGCCACTAGTGTCCCTAAGAATGAGTTTATTGGGCCTCTGATTGCAGTTGAAAAATATGATATAACCTAGGTCATAATGTTAAATAAAATAAACAAAGTTTTAAAATGATTTTTTTACATTGCAGAACGAAGTTTTTCACTTGTATTTGAAGGCAGAATTCAAGGCAGCTATGGTAAGTAGAGAGAAGAAAAAAACAATGAACTTGGGAAATGATGGATGAAAATCCATCCCTACAAACTGTATTTTAGGATATGTTTTCATTTCATAATTCACTGATTTTCACTCCTCTCAGTCTTCAGCAGTGGACCTGAAGACCAAGGAGGAGAAAGATGCAGAGTTGGACAAACGAATTGAAGCTCTGAGGAAGAAGAACGAAGCTCTGGTGAAGAGGTACCAGGTAGGAAGAAATTATTTAATATACCACATATTGTCATGGTTTATACAGACTCTTACAAAGTTATAATCTTAACTTCAGTCTGTAAAAAGTACTTTAAATACACCTCGTTAAATCTCATACATACAGACAGATAGATAGATAATGGTCAGTATAATTTTCAAGTCATGAACTATTACAGTATAAATCAAATTTTACTGAACAAAGCTCCCCATGAGAACAGTATTTTATTTCAAAAATAAAAAACTCAAAATGCAAGCCTCTGGAGGATCCTCCACCTTGAGGCTCCAGAGGCACCAGCAGCTTCAAATAACTGTTTGCTGCTTTGTAAGGGCATTTTAACAGCTGCTCTCTTAATCCCATGAATTTGTCTAACAGAAACCTTCCTCATTATGCCTTAATCTGTACAAAACCATCTTTGTTCTGAGTCGGCCACAAATCTCTTCACAGTACGATAATGCTTCAGTTTTCGTTAAACATCTAATGTTTTCATATCTTGTCATACGGCACTACACTCATCAGCAGAGATCCTTTCTGTTTCCCATAGAGAAAGCATCTCTATGGGAAAGAGCATGAACTACAACTGTAAGCCGGTAGTTCATGCAGGCTTACATTTAAAAACGTATAAAGTTGATTTAATGGTTTTTCTGGGCCATTTGTAATGTTGCTGTTGGTCCCAACAGGAAATTGAGGAAGACAAGAAGAAGGCGGAGCAGGAAGGCATCGCCGTGACGACGCCCCGGAAACCCCGCACACACGAGCCGGAAGTAGACAGGAGGAAGACGGAGAAGGAGAATCTGACGGTCACAGTGGATCTGTCCAAACCGGCAGGGGTCAGTGCTGCTTCTCACATTATTCACCACAAATTACATTACTGAAACAGAAAAACAGCAACAGTTCAACTATTTTTTTATAATATTTTATTATAATAAATCAGTGATTCAATAGTTTTAGATTAAGAATAATTCCATGATTTATTTTTACAAAAGACAGTATCGCAAACAAAATCTCAAAATGTTCCCACAGTATTAGTACTGCAGCTCATTTCCCAACACTGCCACCTGGTGGCCATTGCTTGGAATAAACACATTGTGATTATTACATATCAATATTGGATGCTTAATACTGACTGAATATGTTTTATAAAGATAAATATGATGTTTGGAATAGTTAGTTATTATTAAATTTTAATTTCACAAGCAAATTTAAAAAGGTCCAGTGGGTCGGAGTGTAAGACCTGTTGGCTCAGAGCTTCCCAGAGGATGTAATAATGTTGAGTCATGTAGTTAAAACAGATTAAAAGTTAAAGACCATAAAACTGATTTATTTCGGGAAATTCACTTCTGCTCCTGTTGAACTATTCTCCTCCTTCCTGTTTATGGACTTTATGAAATTATTCTCTACTGAAAGGGGTCTTTGAAATCCACGGGCCACCTGGTCTGGATAAATTGGAACATAACGAGGCTTGTGTTTCCTAAACATCAGCAAATGAGTTTGAGTTTGTATTTCCTCTCTGTGGCGTTAGTTCAGACAGATTTGATTCGTGTCTATCGGATCTGCTAGACCAGGGGTCTGCAACCTTTACAATTCAAAAATAAATGTTTGAACTCATCTTTAGAGGGGACCTATCATGTCAGTTTCACATTATACACGTTTTTTTAACTTTATTTGCGTCTCGAGTACGTATAAAAACAACCTAAGTGCTTAATGGTGTCTGAAAAACGAGCCATTTCAAAACCTCCTGATTGTCGCACCAAGCAACCCGGTGAAAGTCCGCCCGTTACCTAGCAACCCCAGCAGAGTTCCGCCCGTTGCCTAGCAACCCAAGCTGAGTTCCAGCATGTTTGGTCAGCTGGTCTTACTGCTGTATGCGCTGCACAATGGCTGTTGGAAAAGACAACAGTTTTATTGTTGACTTGCCATCCAGAAACCGCTTGCTGCATTCTTTTTGGTTGCGCAGGAGGCTCCACTTCTGCCTTTCAAAAGATGTACCCGTTTCAGATATTTAAAACAAAGTACTAATTATTATCAATATGAACTGATATGAGAATCTTATATTGTGATTCATTTTTCTGTCCTAACTGGTCATGTTGCAAAAAAGCTAGCGCATTTTAGATGGTGGTAAAAATATTTTGTGCTCCATCTTTTTTTCTGGCTTTCAGAGACGTTTTCTGCTGAAAGTTCACAATTTTAAACTGAAATCAATAGAACCGATTCGCCTGTAAACATTGTGTTGCAGTGATTATTTTGGATTCGTGGACAACTGTTCCTGTATTGTGTGTGTTTGCAGCAGGACAAGAGAGTTGTGAACGACTGGAAGCCCAGCACGCCCCGCAGCCGAAAGAAGTCAGAGGAGAGCGACAGTCCTAAAGGTCAGAGCGATGGCCGCAGCCCCCCCAGGAGGACGGGGTCAGGCAGAGTGGGCCGAGGCGGTCAGAGAGGAGGAGGAGGAGGAGGAGGACGCCAAGAGAGGAGGGACAGGGAGACCAGAACTCCCAGGGAAGGAGAGTCTGCTGAGCCAGGCAGCCAGGGACGGAGAGGAGGAAGACGAGGAGGAAGAGGCGGAAGAGGAGGAGGAGTTAGAGAAGGAGGAGCAGGGAGTGGAGGCGGAGAGGAAGCTACACCAGGAGGAATGGACAGAAAGTCAAAGGTGAGAAAGGCAAAGTTTATTTATATGGATGCAGAGATATGAAAACATGAGCCGATATTAATATTGAGGTTATGACTGCGATGCAAACAAAGGATCAACTTATGCTTCATTGTCAGTTAATGGTTTATTAATTTAAAACTAGTTCCGGTTGGTTAACTAATCTCTGCTTAGACCAGACTGGTTCCCAACCTGATAGTCCGGTAGACTCGGTTCTATTGGGACCAAAGTTCCACCATCAGCTCCACCTCCAGCTGCTGTGGTTCTTTCTCTCTGCTCTGAGTCAAACCGACCTGTTCCCCTCCTGGCCTGTGGGGGCGCTGCACCAAGGACCAGTGAAGGAAACGACACAAAAACCTCTGGAGATGCTGAGAGCAACTTCCTCCTTCACCCAATAGAAACTAAAATGGCGCGGCATCAGATTTTAGCGGTTGAAGGATTTCTCGTTAATCTTTGGCTACAAACTACTCCTGCTAATGCTAGGCTAGCATGTTTGCTTTGGCTATATTTACCCAGAATGCCCTGCGCTGTAGTCCACTTTCTGCGTAACCAAACCCAGACTGAGGTTTCTAGGCAGACCAATTATTTGTTTTGCATCAGAAAACGAACCGGACTTTGACTAGGCAAGCAGACTGGAGTTTGATTAACCTGGACTGAACAGACTGGTGGGAATGATGCACAGTTGGACTCCAGAGAGCGGGTTTTGCCTCTGTACTGATTGAACCAAGCAATTTTACACAACGATTTGATTGTTGATTTGTTTGTTTGAGATTGATGGAAATCAGTTCCTCTAAATAAGTAAGCATCACTTGGTTACATCACCTTTTTTTTAAAAAAAAGACAACTTATAAGTTTTGTTTTTTATAAAATATTTATTAAAATTTATTTTATTATTACTGAACCAGCATTTTTATCTACTTTGTAAGGCTTTCAAATAAAGAAATACGTTAAAACTTTATGGGGAAAAAAAAAGAGTAATTTTCAAAACAATAAAAAAATAGATAAAATATATGTTGGTGGTACTTTTAGTGTCAGTGTTGTGGAAATCCAATGCAATTACCCCTTAAAAACCAGTTTAAATTTGCATTTGTTTTTAGTTACAGCTGTGTTTAAAAACACCCATGGTGGAAGTTTTATTATAAACTGGAACAACTTAAGTTAGAAAATGGCATCTATCTGGTTATTTTAACACAGAAAAATCCCAGAATGTATTTATTTCTAAATATATTTTACTTCCTGTTTGAATGATGATGTTTTGCATTTGTAAAACGTCTGATGTTGTTTTTTGATCAGGAGTGGGAGGAGAAAAGGCGGCAGAACATTGAGAAGATGAATGAGGAAATGGAGAGGATAGCAGAGTACGAACGAGGACAGAGGGTAACCGAGCCACAGGATTTAATCTCAGATTTTATTCTGTTGAGTCACAGATTACAGGGTTTGGTCTGTAATTCAGGTGGATGGAGACAAGCCAATCCGTAATTTTCTGGATGACCCGAGGCGTTCGGGTCCGGCTCCGGATATTGACCGGAAAGAAGGCAGCAGGAGACACGTCCGGAACTGGGGAGGGCTGGACTTTGACAACGTGAAAACGGGACACGAACTGGAGCGAGAGTGGACCGTGAGTTGTTCGTGTGATCCTAAACCGGGATTAAACGATAAACCTTTCGTATTTTAACACCACCCTGCTTTCCGCCGGTCTGTTGCAGAGTCGGCGGCCGGGTCCGAAAGGCGGTTCTGTGGACATGACGATGTCGATGACGGGCCGCGAGAGATCGGAGTACCTCCGCTGGAAGAAGGAGCGCGAGCAGATCGACGAGGAGAGACTGGCGCGCCACCGAAACGCCACGGGCCAGTGGAGGCGGGAGTGGGACGCGCAGAAGACCGACAGCATGTGAGAACGGCTTCGCGTGTGTCAAACTCGAGGCCCGGGGGCCAAATTCGGCCCACCGTCGCTTTTTATGTGGCCCTCAGGGCTCTACATGAACCTTTAAGATAACAGTTGTGTGTTTCAAGATTATTTTGTCAATCAAATCAAAACAGTTTTTATTTGTTTACACTCTCCCTACTTACAAGTATATGCTGTAACTAGGGATGCACGATATATCGGCACCAACATCGGTATCGGCCGATATTAGTCATTTCTTTAACATATCGGCATCAGTGTGATAAATAAAACTCAGCTGATAAGAACAACCGATTTTTTATTTTTATCTTTTTCAGGTTATTTTTTTCCAAAGGTGTCAGTATGACAGTGAAATATATATAATATTGGTTATCGGCCATACCAGCAATATTAATATCGGATATGAATCGCGGCATAATTTTTTGTATTGGTGCGTCTCTGGTTGTAATTAATTCAACATTCTTCAAACTGATAAGCCGATACTTACACATGAAGTCGATCTTCCTCAGCAAAGGTCTAAAAATAATCCGCTGTCCTCTTCTGCCCTGCAGTGAAAGAGGTGTGACTGTTAGCCCCGCCCACAATGTTAGCCCCGCCCACCAGGTTATATTTGCTGGTTTACGGTTACCAATATTCACTCCTCTGCTACCAATTCAGCAACTTTCTTGCTATATTTAGCCACATTTCAGACAAAAGATTGGTCAAGATTGGAATCAGCAGCTCAGTCTTTTTAAATATTTGTGATCAGCAATTGGTAAAAACCTGGAGGGAATAATTAATGTTAGAAAGATTTTTCAATATTAATTTTAAGGAAATGCAGAGACAAATATTTATTAATATTTTACCGGTTTGTTAATGGGTTTTATCAATACATATGGCACAACTGGCCCTTTAATAACATTCATGATCATGATACGGCCCAAAATAAAATAAATTTTAGTTTTTATTTATTCCTAGAATTGCTTTCAGCTGCAGGAAGGCTTGTGGCCATAATCTTTTGCTCTTTGCTGCCTCTGTTACTGGTGTAGAAATGAACAAACTATTAATAAATAAACAAACTTCAGCCTGGTTGGGGGGCAGCTAAAGCCTGGTGACCCGCCAGGCTTATAAAACACTGGTGGAAACCCTGATAGTTCATTTTGACTGATGTCACATAAGCAAATTATAAACTATAAAGTTATAAAACAGCAGAGAATTGCTTGAAAGTAAATAAGATTTGCTAGTTTGGTGGATGAAAGTAGCGAGGAGGACGGCGTTCAGTAGAGTACAGAGTGTTTTTCTACTGAAGGAGATTTCTAAATGTTCTGCTAATCCAGCCACATTTAGAAAGGTCGTGTAGGTCATAAAGAGCGCGGTGGTCTTGCAGTGTCGCGTTGCCCTCGCTGTGTAGCCATGCAATTACCTCATTAAGGGACAGTCTGGTTTATTCTTACAAACCAAAGTAAACCATAAATAAAATAAATTAAGCTAAATCGTCTGTGTTTTTCCCCTGTGGCTTTGTTTTCAGGTTCAAGGAGGATCCGCATGTGGCTGCAGAGGGCGTAACGGCAGAGGAGGGTGGCAAGAGAGGCAAGTCAACCCAAAGAGGCTGCTTCTTTTCTTACGCAACAGCCATTGACCCTCCATCACATACACACTTTATAGCAACTTCACTCCTTCCTCCAGATAATTAAGCTGCTTATGTAAACGCTTGATGCATTTCCCCACGGTCCTAATTAGCTTCAGCGTTGAGCTTCGGTCGTTCTGTTATCGGAGGAGCTTTTATAAAAGACGCCAGCTTTCCTTTCTGCTTGATGATGAGTGGCGTCCATCGCTAGTGTTGCCTATCAAACCGATGTTTTCACATTCATTAAAGTCGCCACGAAAGAGGGTAAAATAACCAAAAAATCTGATTTGGGTCGCATTAGCCTGCTGTATTCAGTTTATTTGGTTGTTTAAAACAGGGGAATGTATTAGTATTTGTAATTACCAGTACTAAAACATTTGTTCTGCTAATGCTAAAGCGCTACACCAACATGGTGCTTTTCAGAAGCTAGTGCTAAATTGCTACAATACAGTATTCAGTGGAAGCTAATGTTAATTACTACACTATCATGGTAGCAGAAGCTAATCCTAAAGAGCTACACTAACAGGGTATTGAGTGGAAGCTAATGCTAAATTTGTATGCTATCATGGTATTTATCAGTAGCTAATGCTATCGTGCTAATTTCCACCATGTTTATTTTGGCTCAAGATCCGAGGCCATGTTGTTTTGCTAGCTCTGTTGCTGATGTTGCCCCACTGAAGCAGTGGGGCTTCAGTCAGCAACCAGCAGGACGTCAGCAGAGTTTAAGCTGTTTACTGATGCATTCTGGGTACAGAATAAATGGCATTTGCTGCTCCACATGCCAAGCACTTGAGAGGAAATGGAACCGCACCGCAAACGGTCTTCACCTACTTCAAAATAAGAGCATGAATGTGAACATTTAACGACTGTAATGTTTTTTAAAGTTAGCAAAAGCGATAAATTAGCTCTTCCGTTTGCTGATTACACTACTAATAGCTGGAGTTTCCAATAGGGTGATTATCCAGAACACGCATCCAAACTTGTTCTGAATCTTTGTATAATTCTGTTTTTTATATCTCTTAAAATCTTTTTCAACATGCTTCCTTTAATGTCATGTGTGTTTTATCTGTTTTGCCTCCTGATTCTTATTTTTGTGCAGCTTTTGGGCTTTTAAAAAAATATATATATATATATATCAAAAAGTTGAGTTTGTATTTATCTTCCTGTAATATTTCCAACAGACGACAGCAAGCGGCCTCCTAGAGGACCAACATTTGGTGACTTCCTGTCCCAGGGCAGAAGCCAGGGGCCCCGCGGGGACCGGAGCAGAGGAAGGGGCCGAGGACAGAGACAGAGCTACAGGTGAGTCCAGAAACATGTCAACACAAACCTCCAGTAATGAGCATGGTGGTGGCGGGGTGATGCAGGAACCAAACAGCCTCTGTATCAGAACCAGAGCAGACCACTTAGTCCCAGGAGATTTTGTATGGGGTAAAAAAGAAGCGTTTTATTAACAAAATCAAAATTGTTTGCATTTACCAATGCTAAACATTAGTTATGCTAACGCTGAAGCATTACGCCAACTAATGCTACGGCGTTTACAGTGATTGACTGTTTCCTTTTCGGTCTCACTGACAGCATGCACGACAACCGCTGGGAAGGAGAGAAAGAAGAAGAAGAGAAAGAAAAGGAGGACAAGACAAAGAAAGAGGTAAAAACTACAGTAAAGAAAACAAAGAAAGAAGAAGAAGAGAAACCCAAAGCTGAAACAGAAGAGCCGAAGGTAAGCGGGTTCAGCTGGAGCTAATTGTACATTTGAAGCTAAACTTTCTTCCAAATCTATCCTCTTTTTTTTTTCTTTTCTTTTTTCTTCAGGTGGAAGAGAAAAACGAAGACGAGGCAGGAGACGATGATGATGAGTGGGTGGACACCAGCGAAGAGGAGGAAGCTGGAGACAGAAGCAACTCGGAGAAAAAAGACAAGGGCAAAGCCGTCTCTTCTCCGTCGGCCAAACAACGTTTGCAGGAGAAAATGGCGGGAAGCCCGAAGGAGCAGCGGGCGCCGAGGCCCAAGGTCCGAATCCCTCCTCCTCCTGCTGCTGCTGCTGCGCAGGGCTGCGGCGGCGGCTCAGGAGTCATCAGACGGGGGGAAGCCCCTCAGTCCATGCTTCACGCTAGAGGGCCACCGCCCGGTGTCGGACTGGGGCGAGGAGATGGAGATGCAGTCGCCGCGAAGCAGCGTGGGGGCGGAGAGCCCGCTGAAGCCCTCCAGCACCGAGTCCAGCCCGCCGCAGAGAAAGGAGAGTCCAGATGGCGGCGCCGGCGAACCGGGCGCGGCACCCACGGATGAATCTGCTCCTGCGGCGGACACCCAGGAGAACGTCACGGAGTCAGAACCGGAACAGACCACTTCAGAACCTCCGCCTGAAGGTTCCGACCTCGCCCCGTCCTCCGCTGCTCCTCAGGTCAATGAGGTCACCGTGACGACCAACCAGAATCCACTTCCTGCTCCATCAGAAGGTAAAACATCCAACAGCCACAACTCAACATGAAGAACATCAGAGCTGCAGAACGGTACTAATGTGTTAAAAATATCGTTATGTTGCGACAGTAAAATACGAGTTTTATTTTATTTCCCTTTGGAGCCAATAAAGTATTTTTGAATTTGAATTTGAATTTGAGACAAATAATCATTGAAAATTCTGAGTTCCTCTGTCTAGAAACAACCAATCAGAGGCAAGAGGAGGGACTTAATGCTGTCAATAAATTTCATGTACGCGCTGCTCACAGGCTTCCCCTTCTTCTCTTCTTTCTAATATCAGAGCCTGTCATGAATGCTAATGCTGGTTAGCATTAGCACATTTAGCAGGGTACATGAGGTTGATTGACAGCCCTAAACCCCGCCTCCTGGCTCTGATTGGTTGTTTCTTCAGACAGCAGTAACAGCTCAGGGAGGAGGTACATTGGATCGTAATATTGCAACTGTTTTCTCCTATCATTATGACTTTATTCTTGTATTATTCCAACTTCTGATGATGATCTCGTTATTTTGATTTTTTTTTTTGTAATATTACGACTATCATCGTAATATTATAATAATTCTCTTGAAATTATGCCTTTATTCTTGTCATTAAACACTAATTTCCTGTCCTGACTGTGTTTTGGATAAGATTGTGTGATATATGCATCTGTTTTCACTCTGTGTGTCTCTGTCAGAGGGCCAGTCGGACCCTCCCCGTCCTGCTGAGTCCGTTAACGGCGAACAGATTTCCTCTGACGCGCCGGTAGAGAAGGAAGACGACACGGCGCCAGCTGGGAGCGACGACGCCCCGGCGGCCGAAGCCGAACTTTCCTCGGATCAAACGTCATCAGGTTGGGAAGCTTTTCTCTGACTTCATTAGAGTCCAAAACGGCAAATAATGTCACAGAAAGGAAGACATAAAAACTAAGAGACGTACAATTGAAACTTGAGAAATGAGGGATAATACAGTCTGCAAAAGCCACTGAAACAGCAAGTTCACAGACGATACGGAGAGTAAAAACTGTCAACAATAACTACTAACGTCAGTAAAAACTAAAATCAGCCCAACAATGAGATGCAACTCAATTCAAAAATACTTTATTAATCATGAAGAGAATTAAATAAACTCCTCTCAGCGTTTCCTGCATTAATAAGGGACTAAATCAGAAGTGTCCAAAAGTGAGGCCAGGGGGCCATTTGCTGCCCTTGTCGTAATTTTCTGCAGCCCCTGGATGCAGCCTAGAAATTATTTAAATGGGAACTTTTTGTTTCTTTGTATCATATTTTCAATAACAAATTGCACAAATAAGTGTTGTTTTTTTTATGTCAGTAAAAATTACATGTAAAAAATCTCCAGCATTTTTTTTCCTCAAACGGTAAAACATCCAATAATTAAATAAAGTTTGTAGTTTTCAAAGTCAGCTCTCTGTTTTATCGCTGGGGGAAAAAATAAAATTGAAAGGAAACTGTGCAAGTTTGAGCCATTTTTCAGACCTGTTTTTTTTTATTGAAGCGCAATTATTATTTTATATTTTTAATTTAAAACAAAAATACAGATACGTTGTGGCCCCTGAATGATTTCAACATGCTGATTTTGAACCTCTGTGTAAAAAGTCTGGACACCCCTGAACTAAAGAGTTTTTATTTTCAGAAATTAAAATAAGGTTGGGCAACTTAAATCTAATTTACTCTGCTTGTTATTTCATTAATTTATTTACATTCAGTCATGTTTAAATTACTTGTATCACTCATATATACAAAGATATTTTATTGCTTATGTTTATATTTATCTTATCAATAAGTAACATGTTGAATGGTTGTCAACTAATAAGCAATTTCCCCTTGTGGATCAATAAAACATATTGTGTTCTATTTTATTAGGATACTCGGGCTTAAACGATGGTTTGAATCAATTCAGAATAATCCCAACTCTAACTTTTAATCCTGTATGTTTTGAATCAAATCTATTGGCTTTTTGTATTTTTCTTTTGGTTTAAATGTTTACTTCTCAGGTGGAATCGTTCAGAAGCGAAACGTCTTTATTGGTAATTTCCCCGCTTATTGTCTCGTGTTTGTGTGTGAGCCACTTGAATCCCGATGCTTTCCATAAATCGTTAGCGTGTCCATTTTCAGCGGCTCCACCGGGAACGGGAATCACTCTTCCTGTTGGAATCAATAATCCGCTCACATTTCCTCAGCAGCTCTCTGTCGTCTCAGCGCTGCGGTCTGAAAGTGGAGCTAAGTGAATAAACCACAGGCTGCAGTCATTATCCCTCTATTTACAGCCGTTTAGCTCCTGTCCTCTGTGTCGTCGCCGAAGCTAATGGAAAAGTTCAGTTTTACATATTTGCAGCATAAAAAAGAAAACCGTAAAAGGACGTGAATCGGAAACCATATGAGCCTTTTGTATGTTTTTTTTTATGAATAGTAAGGAAAAATTCAAGTAAAATAACTAGAAAATAAAGTTAAAAATGTATTTTTTTAAACGTTTACATGTATTTTAAAATGAGTACAATTATACGCATTACATCTTTTCCCAGTTCCAGCGTGAGAGCAAATGCTAGAGATGCTAAAATAAGAATCAAAAACATTTTTATGAGGTACGCATCAATATCTGATGTTAATAGAACAAGATGGAAATAAGTATCGGTTGTTATTACCGGCTCAGTTTATTTATCAGGCCAATACCAATACGTTAAAAAATAAATATTACTGTTTGATATCGATGTTGGTGCCGATACATCGGAAATCTAACGCTCGTGTGGCCAAAAACAACGGAGAACTCCTAAAATTTGATGCTACTCCACTTTTATTTACATTTCCTGGAGAAGGAAGCTGCGCTCAGTGTCTTCAGAGGATTTTGTGTCGTTTCCTTCAGTGATTCTCGGTGCAGCGCCCCCACAGGCGGGGAGGGGAACAGGTTGCTCAAAGGGTTCGATTGGTTTGACTCGGATTAGAGAGAAATGGATCCACAACAACTGAAAATGGAACAAATGTTGCAGCTTTGTTCCCAAATAAAGGTTAGCTTTCATCAGCTAAATCAAACATTTTCTGTGAATTTACTCAACTACAAGAATAATTCTGGGGGATTTTTTTAACCATTTACATGTTCAGGAAAATGTATAATTTCTTTACAGTGAGTTGAAATACAGAATAAATAGTTATATTTTACAAACAGACAGATTTACTGTACATGAAACAGCTTTGGATTAAGTGTCGTTGTCTTTAGCTGCTGTTTCTGTTTTCTCTGTCGGGTCTGAAATAGATCCTGTCAGCTCAGGCAGCAGCTTGTCCAAAAAAGGAGTTGATTGCTGTGGAGGAATCTCCAGGCCAGAGCAGTCATCTAGACGAGATCAGTGTCAGTCCCACTCTCTGACCCTGAAGTACCGGCTGGTCCCATACGGCGACATCATAACGCAACCCAGTGCAAAACTTTAAAAATGAGGAAATTAAATAATTAAAGGTGACGCATTGTGCTTCCTGTAACAAGTTAAGATAGGTTTATGGTCTATAAAAAACATATTTGTTACATTTTTTTCCACAAATTCATTGATCAAATTTTAGTCTGCTCATTGAGATTGAGCTGTTTTAGAGCCTCTGTTGCTTTAAATCCAAATCAGCTGTTGCTGGCCACGCCCCCAACTCCTCGTTTACAAATAGCTGCAAACACATGTTGCGTTTACATGTTTGAAAAGCAAAAGTGGAGCCCCCTTCACAACAACAACAACAACAAAAATGCAGCAAGTAGTTTCTATAATGTCTTTTCCAGCAGCCATTGTACAGTGTATACACTGCAAAAACACAAAATCTTCCCAAGTATTTTAATCTATTTTATAGTGCAAATGTCTTGGTACACTTTAAATAAGACAAAACTTTTCAGCAAGAAATAGGAGCTATTTTAATTTTTTTCCAAACGGCTCACTCGACATTTACTCACCGACAAAAATTTGAGTCTTAAATCATGTAAAGTGTGAAACCTTAATATGGCTGAGATGGCCATTGTTTGATTTTCTCCGGAATAAGGAGGAACACTGATTGCATTTACGCTTCTGGTAACTGGTGTGTGATTACCAGCAGAAGTCAGATGAGCTCATGTGTGTGTGTTACGTTGGGTGTGTGTGTTGCGATCGGGGCGGGGATCAGGAAACCAGGGAAATCAGAGGCACAATTAAAGCTCTTAAACGGCTCCTCTGGAGGAAATGAGCTGCAGTCTGCAGGAGCGACGGTGCTGCAGATGCCAGGGAGGCGTTTCGAGCCTGATTGAATTAAACCGCGTCACGTTTCCGATGCTTCTTGCTGAACAACATGGCAGCGGCGACGGGCAAATGTACACAAAAAAAAAACTTTCAGGAATAAAAATAAAAAGCAAAAGCTGCAATGTAGCCCCAAATCCAATTTTGGCAGTGGAGACATTGGTTGCTATGGCGATTCCCAGTTAAAGGAGATCGGAGGGAAACGCTAAACGTTTATCAGAAACAATGAAAAACGGACTAAAAAGTCTTATAGATATAGTGATTTATATGTTTTGTAAAGGCTGGGCCATAAATCAGTTGTTTTATTAACTGGTATTTTTGTTTCTGAAGATTTTGTTTTGAGTTTTTCTCCACATCTAATCCTTTTCTTCATGTTTCTACCAACAGGTTGAGACGGACAGGAGAGGGAGCAAAACACTGGCGGCGCCAAGGTTTACATCTAAATATGACTTTAATCATCATCATCATCATGAGGAAGAGGAGTGACGGAGCTTTACACGCATGGACCAACCGGCCGCTCTCAGCTGGTTTTAAGACTTTGGCTCATTCTGATCCACCGCAGCATCGTTGGTGACGTCTCCATTCGTTTCTTCGTGTTTCTGAATGTTTTAATCTCTGAAAACGAAGGATTTCTTCCTCCAATAAGAGACAAATCACATGTCAACCTAAAGTCTGGATGTGGCTTGTTGAAACAAAAATCAGTTTTTTCACTTTCATTACATGAAATCATGGTTTGAAAACTACCATTTTTAATTACTCTTGTCGTTTTCTCACTTCAAATTTCTTCGATGCGCTGAAATCTTTGTAAAAAGGGGCATTGTTAGCATCTTTTAGCTCCTTTTCCTAAACATGATATAATCCAGTTGGGGTCAAACCTCATTTTCAGTGAAGTGAGTTAAATTCAGGTTTTTGCATTAGAAATAACCAGATTATGCTACATAATTCACAATTTTGCAGAAAAGACCGGCTTGGTGACGTCATGAAGTCGCCTGCAGCCGCTAGCGATGCTAAGCTAGTTGATTCAAAGCTTCTCTCTCAGGTTAAAGCGTAATTGTTGGTTTTAAATCCACCTGGAAGATGCGAGTAAAGGGGACCTGGCTCATTAATCCCATGTTGTAAATAAGATCAAAGCGGATGCAGTGATTGGAAGGATCTGAATGTAAACGATGCAGTAAACTGATAAACACTTCACGGAGACAACATGGCGCCTGAGTCTGAAATGCTGATTATTATGTTGCTTGGATTTAAATCATAAAGTTTGTTTTACTACATCATGTAACAAACAAGTTTTTGTTTTTCAATTAAATGTTGCATCATATCAAATCATGTTTTTAATTTTGAACAATCGTGTTTTGCTTTAAACCAGCTCCTCTTTTCTCTTCATCCATGAATTATGTCTGAGTTTGTTGCCACAGCGACGCAAAGAACAACACTGCCTCTGATGCTAAAAGTTAGTTTTTATACTTTAAGTTACCTTAAATGATGTATTGTTCGGATGCAGTATGTGTGTTTTGTCTCTCCCCTCATACCTCAGCAGACCAAGAGGGTTTTTATTTGGTTTGTTTGAGTTTTTCCTCGTCTGTAAATGGTGTTTTATCCGAGCAGCTGTGTGGCGTTTGAGGACAAAACGACAAACTGATTGCTTTAAAGTCTTTGTGTCCGGTATCTGATGAATAAAAATCATGAATTTGGGTTCAAAGATACCGCAGTTTCTCTCTCTTTTTTTGTTTTTAATGTCCTGCAGTTGTTTTTGTTAAATCCAGAGTCGATTGCTTTAGTTTTGTGATAAAACTTGTTTTTCTTGTGGTGGAAGAAAAAATCTGGACCCTCCGTCATCCAAACAGCGGGTAGGTCACTACCACTTCTCCATAGGACTGAGGTGAGTACCTTGTGACAGTCAGAACATTCTTGAAGCAATTTTAGAGCTATTCTTCATTTGCTTGTTGTTTTGGTGTCTGGAAAACAAGCCATGTCAAAAACCTCCAGGAAGCTTTAACTTTCTCCTGATCTCTATAGATGTTAGTATTTCCACATAATGCCATCTACTTTATGAAGTCCAAGTCCTCCTGCAGCAAAAACAGCCCCACAGCATGATACTGCTGCCACCATACTTCAGAGTTATGATGGCTCAAACTTCCCTGTTTCCCCGTAAGGTTAGTTATTATGACTAAGGAAGCAAACAATGAATTCGTAACTGGTTTATTAGATTCAAATTAGTTTTGGATCTTTAATGGACTTGTCTATTTCATTAAAACTTTGATAATTGCCAAGCAGTTGAAGTTAAAAAAAAAAAAAATCAGTTTTCTTGTTTTGTTTTTGTTTTTTAATTAATTAAATTTTGTGACCCATCAGTACTTTTTGCTTCCCAGCTTTGGCCCTCAGAAAGTTTGGAGAAATCAATCAACTTTAGATTAACTCATCAATCGATCATTTGCATCCCTATGACCAAACAATTCCACTTTAGTTTCACCAGACTGCAGGATGTCTCTAAAAAGTTACAATTCTGTAAAAAAAAAACAAAACAAAAAAAACATTAATTCTAAAAAATATCTTATTTACACATTTCGCTAGCCGATTAATATCGGTTAATAGAAAAAACTGATCATCAGATCAGCTTTTCATATGTTGATGTTAGAAACATATTTAAGCTGCAGATTCCAATAAATCGACTATTTGCATGTTGCATTTCAGGCTAGAGTGTTTTTAATTATTTAGAAAATGAATTAAACTATTTGCATTTATTTCATCCATTTCTAATATTGCACAAAGTGAACTTAAGTGGTTGCATGAAAAATCTGCAGATGTGTTTTTTTTTTAAATAAGGAATTCTGTTAAAATGTCATCTTGTTTGCATTTTTTATGTGTTTCCAATATTGTATTGAAAAGCCGAAGTGGTTAAATTATTAATCTGATTAATCATCAGAATAATCGACTTTGGCGTTGAATTTGCTGGAAAAGCTGATTTTGTTACAAATGTTTTCAACTTGTGACTCAGTTTTTGTCTTTTGTAGAATAAAAAATTAGCTTATAAACAGTTTTATAATCCAGATTAATGAGGTACAACATTTATGTTTATTTATTTAATAAATCTCGGAGCTCAGATGATTTGTCTGTTTTATGATTGAAAAAAACAGCTGCAGTTTTTCCTCCCGGACCGGAACCAGAACCAGAACTTCTCTGGTTCTGGTCTCTGCTGCGGGACGTTTCTGCCAAACTGGGGCCCAATCGCTGGATGTTGCGTCCTTTCAGCTCCTCCTCGACGTCAAGTCGAACAGAAACGCAAAGAACGAGGCAGGAAATGATGCAAGCTACTTTTCAAAATAAAAGCTTTAACATTATCGGGAACTCTTATTTAAAACGAGGACATCGCTGCAGCAAAATACAAAAATAGAGAAAGATCCACGTTTGTTTTTCATGCTTCTTTATGTCACATTTTTCATTTTCTTTCCAAAATTTGGGCCATAAAGTTCATTAAAAAGAAAAAAAAAACATGAAGCTGAAAAAAAACTGAAATGGCAAAAAACCAAACTTTTTAAAACTACTTTTCAAAAAGTAGCTTTGAACATTTTATTTTCAGTTTCACATATTGTTTAAGTTATCAGCTTTATGTTTTTTCTGTTTAAAAATATTTTTTTAAATTATTTTTAAAAAATTATCATTTAAAAAAAAAATTTTTATTAAAAAAAAAAAAAGTTTATTTTTTCAAAACTTTTTTTCAGTATAATTCATTTTGCTTTAAACAAACTAATTCGCCCCCAATTTAGCTCCATATAATCGCAATTTGGTTTAAACGTTTCAGTTGCACACATTTATTTTGAAAGCGCGCACCGGAAGCTGTTTGCGCGGCTCTCCGCAGCTTCACAGCGGTCCCGCACAGCTCATGCCTGGAAAGCATCAGTGAGTTCAGTTTTCCCGGTGCGCACAGAGGACTCTGCGGGGTCACGGAGCTGCAGCGGACCGAACCCGAACCCGCTCGCCCTGCGACCGGCACCAGCGCCAGAGGGAGACCCGTCCGGACTCAAATGAACAGACCACATCCATCTGAGGAGCAGAATCCAGCGCTGGTTCCGAGATGAAAGCGGTCGGCAGGCAGGTCGGGGTGTCCTCCGAGACGCCGAACGGAGACACGAAGCGGAGGCCGAGTTACCCCGGAGAGCTGCGGGCCAAGCACGCCAACATGTCGGCCAAGATCTGGGTGAAAGTGGCCATGGCCATCGCTTACTTCTTCAGCGTGTCCGTGGCCGCCTTCATCCTGGCCATCTACTACGCGTTCTTCTGGAAATCCAACTCTCCGTCCGGGAACAGCACCGAGGCGCCGAACCGCACCGAGTGCGCGCCGAGTTTCGGATGACTGCGCGGGACGCGGCAGACAGGTGAACGCACACACCTGACAGGCGGCTGCGGTGTGATGGAGAGGATTCTGCATGGATGGAGGAGCTTTTCCGTTTTTATCCCCGAACCCTACGGGTCTCATTCTGCCCCGTCAAACAGACACACAAATGTCGTTTTTGGACTTTTAGGAGTCCAGATGCTGCTGCCCTTCTGTCAACCTTTAAGCCAGGGCCGGATGCAGTTTGTCCAGCCTCTGGGCACCGAGGGGACCAAAAGACCCCAGAAGTCCCTCCGGATGCAGAAAACACCTGCGAAAGAGATCCTTCAGAAAACACCTGGTTCGGTTTGATTAGGGGTCAAAAACACAACATTTTCCTGCTGAGGTCAAACAACCCAAACTAATGAAAAACAGTTCCTCTCCTCGCCTGTGGGGGCGCTGGAGGAAACGACATGAAGAAGACATTGAGCCTTGCTTCCTTCTTCACAAAAATATAGACAAAAACGGAGTAGCGTCAGATTTTTGTTTTTGATTTAAAAAAAAAAAAACAAAGAACAAGCTCCTTCTCCCACTGGCACGAGATCAATGCGTTTGGTTTGATTGTATTTACCCAGAATGCCCTGCATTGTAGTCCCCTTCCTGCTTTTTGGAGTGGTTTCCATCTCAGATGTGTTTTCCCACCTGATAGGGAACCAAAGTTGAAACACTGAGTCAAACCATCCAAACTAATTGGAAGACCTGTTCCTTCCCTCGCCTGTGGGGGCGCTGCACCAATAATCACTGAAGGAGACGACACAAAAACCTCTGAAGAAGACACTGAGCATAACTTCCATCGCCGCAAAAATTTAAACAAAAAAGGAGTAGCATGAGATTTTAGACTCATTCATTTGTTTTGGCTGGATTTACCCAGAATGCCCTGCGTTGTAGTCCACTTCCTGCTTTTTGGCGTGGTCTGCATCTCAGATGTGTTTTTCCCACCTGATAGGGAACCAAATTTGCAACATTTGTTATATTTTAAGCTGGTGCGGTTCTCTTTCACACTGCACTGTTCCCCTCCTGGCCTCTGGGGGCGCTGCACCAATAACCACTGAAGGAGATGACACTGAAACCAACTTCCTTCTCTGCAAAAAATGTAAACAAAACTGTCAGATTTTAGCGGTTGTAGGATTTCTTTTTTGTAAACAAAAAACAAACTACAAGCCATTTTTCTTGCTAGCTCTACTTAGCAGGTTTGTTTTGGTTGTATTTACCCAGAATGCTCTGCGCAGAAGTCCACATCCTGCTTTTGGAGCAGTCTACGGTCCGCTTGGCGTTCATATATGCATTCAAACCACACCAGAGTTCACTTCCACCTAACCGAGACCGAGGTTTGTACGTGGAGTTCGATTATTTTGGTCCAGTTACGCATTTGCAACTGCGTAACTGTTTCTAGAACTGGAGTGTCTAGAAAAGCGGACCGGAGTTGGATTAAAGCGGATTGAACAGGGCTGGTGAGAATTTACCCTTTAGCCCAGCAGGATTAGCGCTTAGCTGTCAAGCCAACAATGCAAACCCACATAGGCTTTAATTAGTCAAGCTAAGTGGATCCCATTGTGAAGTTAAAACTCAAATCCATATAGGTCCCATAAAACATGTGATGGCTGATATTATCTACACTGAAAAAAAAAGACTGAAGCTCCAACTTTTAAAAAAAAAGAGTTAATTTGTTACATGTAATCAAATTAAGTTTGTCAAACTTCATTTATGTTTGTTTAACATGACAACTTAATAAACTTAATAGATTTACTTGGATAAACTTAATTTTTTTAAGTTGGATCACCTGTTCTCTTTTTTCAGTGTAGAATGATTTAAAAACTTGCTGCTTTTTTATCTTTATTGGACAGAAATGGACTCTAATGCCACATCATTTCCACTCCTTATGTTCACATAAAGGTAGCATCTAAATTGTCTGGAGTGAAAAAAAAACCTTAAAACATAAAATTACAATTTTCAGCGTTTTTCTTCTGAAATATCTAAATATTCACATTCTCTGCAGCAGAATTGATCCCCTGCATGAACCACAAACCATCTTGACTGCTGCGCCTGTAATCCTTAGACAAGTTTTTTAAAAACATGCGTTTTTGCTGCTCAGTAATCCACCCATGCTTTCACTCAGGGGTGTCCAAAATGTGGCCCGGGGGCCATTTGTGGCCTTTAGAAGAATTCTGAATGCTACCAATTTGCAGCTTTAGTGGTAATTTAAAATATAATAATTTTTAGGGAATAATGGAAAGTGTTGAATTGAATTTCATAGTAAGTAGCTACAAATGTTTACTTTTAACTAGTGTGCATTTATTTTATTAATAAACTTGTTTTTTGAAGAAAGTTCTCATTTATGTTGCTGGAAACAGACTAAAAAGATTTTCTAGACTAAAATAAACCAAAATAAAAAAATTATCAAAGTTACACTGCAAAAACACAAAATCTAGTAATTTTGCTCAAGCTTCTAGTACAAATAACTAAGTACATTTAAAATAAGAGAAAACTATTTGTTTTTTTTTTCCCCAACGTGTAACTTTTCATTACATGTCAATAATTTCTTAATATTGATGAAAAACTATGAAAAACTGCCATTTCCAATGGCAAATTATGAAATAATCTGTCAATGGAAATAGAATTCAGTTGCTAGGTTACGGGTTGGGCTTTGCTGGGGTTGCTAGGTAACGGTGAACTAGAACGTTTTCATCAATATGAAGGAATTATTGAATTAAAACAAGTTAATATTTTTTGCTCAACAGTTACTTGTAAGTTAGTTTTGTCGTATTTCAAGTGTCCTAAGATATTTGCACCAGAAACTGCTCGACCAAAATTACTTGGTAAGATTTTGTGTTTTTGCAGTGTAGGAAAATGTCCACATTATAGTAAGACAAAAAAAAAAAAAAAAACGTTGCTACTTTGCTTCATTAGAATATTGCAAAAGAAATCACAAAGTAATTATTGTGATTACTTGGGCCATATTGTTTCAAGTTGGAGAAACAATATGGCCCCCTGGGTATTTTCAACGTCGGGATTCTGGCCCATGTTGCAAAAGGTTTGGACACCCCTGCTTTAAAGACCTTTTTAAGAGGGGAAAGCTGAAACTAAGACACTTTAAATCTGCCCAGGAGGAGAATCGCTCTGCATCTGTTGAACTCTACCCAGGAAGACAACAAACTCCTGCAACTTTGTACTAATATCAGAAAGAAGCGAGCTGATGGACTTCCCCTCCTGCAGCAGAACGGTTGCCTTCTTCCTTTTTCTTTGCACGGCAGGAAGCTGTTTTCATTCAGGTACCAAGAGGAGATGTAGCCTAAATGATTAACCTTTTTTTAATCTTTGTTTTTTTTTGCGCTGCTTTTGTTTAGCATCGCCTCACAGAAATGAGCATAAATATTACAATGCAGTGTCACTGATTCTGAGGACACCGTTTGTTCGCCTCACTTTGTAATTTAGACTGCAGTCCTTAAATGTAACCAGACTGTTTTATTTACTGTTATGATATAATAAGCTATGCATTTATTCCAGACTGCGTGTGTGTTGTTGTCACTGCGGTGGACAGATGAGGGGAAACAGACGAACTGCAGGCTGAAATATGGCAGCAGGGAAGCAGCCATGCTGACGTCAGTTTGATTCTGCTTTCAACCTGACATGTTTCTAGTTTGTTTGAATTTCTTATGTCAAGAAAGGATCTTTACTGGGTTCTAAAATTTCACAAATGTAACACTTAAGTGTAAGAAAAATACAAGTTTTAAGGAAAAACTGAAAGGAAACATGAAAATGCACCTTATTATGCAAATTTCCCATTTTGTACACTGCAAAAGCAAAATCTTAACAAGTAATTGTGTCTATTTTCTAGGGCAAATGTCTTAGTATACTTGAAATGAGAAAAAACTCATAAGTAACCAACTCCCTGTGGCAATGCAGCTAGCATAGCATGTTGTGATGCTAAATCTAGTTAGCATAGCAGCAAATTAATGGTATAACGACAAGATATGGGAGCTTATGTAAAGCAAATAACTCCTTAATATTTCTTAAAAGTTGTATTTCCACTGGCAGATGATAACATGGTAAAAATGTCTTGTTACACATAAAATAATCTCCCACTAGAACAAGCTTTTTAAAAAAATCAGGATTAAGAAATTATTAACACAAAACAAGCTCATATATCTTGCTGAGAAGTTTCTTTTAAGTTGTTTTTATTTCAACTGTACTAAAATATTTGCTTTAGAAACTAAACCAAAATTACTCAGTAAAATTGATTGTGTGTTTTTGCAGTGTAAATGAAATAATCTGTCAGTGGAACCAGTAGTTTCAGAATAAACAACATAAAATGCTGCATTTGATCCCATTTGATCCTGTTGTTTTGTCATTTCCTTCAGTTGGAATCACAGAGGGGATAACAGGCCCAGTAAAACCAGAGCGATGTGTTTCAGTCTCCTGTCACTGCCGCTCTAAATCTCATCATGTTTTGCTCCGGAGATTTTAACTTCATGCATTATTTGCTCCGGCTCAGCCGTAGCCTTGTGCAGCTGCCGGAAGGCGGCTGTGCCTCCTCCGATCAATAATTAAATCAGCAGCAGCTGAAGTTTTCAGCAGCGTTTCTGCAGCTGTGACCTGAAGACTGAGCCCTGGCATGACTCAGCAGATCTCTGAGCTCCAGACTGCAGCAGCAGCAGCAGCGACAAAAAAACCCCTCTGCTGCAGACCGCATCCCCCCAACCGCTCCAAGGGTTCACTGTTTGCTCCTTCTCTCTCCTGCAAACATCTGCAGCGCAAATGGAGCGACATAGATAAAGTGCGGGCTCTGCATCATTCATTGATGCTGATTTTAATCTGCTGTTTAAATTAAATGCTGCAAATGTTTTGGGGATTTGATGCAGGGTTTGCTGGTGAAAGAAGGATTTTCTCTCTTTAAATCCTGCATATTGTTCAGCTACAGTGCTAATAATTCACCAAAAATAAGCAACAATGAGCCTAAAAACTATAAACAGCAAAAGGCTTGTTTTGTTCTCCACAGAAAAGAAATGCACTACTAATAAACACAATCAATGCAGTAAAAAAACAGAAAATTGATGTTTAAAACAATTAAACTAGCCATTATTTTAGTAATCAATTATTCTGACGATTAATCAATTAATCATAAATATTCTGCAGATTTTTTATATAACCATTTAAGCTTATATTAAATATTAGAAAATGATTAAGAAAATGGAAATAAACCATTATTTCAGTATGTAAATACTTGATTATTTGTAGAAAGGACGCGCGTCTGCAGCTCATAAACACTAACACCAGCATGTTAAAAGCTTGACTTCACATCGTTACAGTGCATTACTGATCTATTGATTACTTACTGGATTAACTGATTAATAATTGGATAGTAACTTTGAGCTGTAGTTTTTTTCCTTTCAATTATTTGACCATTTGATTATTTGACAGAATTTGGAAAAAATACACTAATATTATACTATTACTATTTATGTGCATTTTTTCTGCATAAACAAAATGCCAAAAAAAATTATAATTTGAGAGCAAATAAATACAAAAAAGAAATAAACAAGAAAGTTACAGAAAATAATGTTTTTACCTGATAAAAGAACCAATAGTGTCTCTACAACCAAAACAAAATAAAGTTTAAAGATGGAATCTCGAGCTAGCGCGCCATCATCCATCTGATACTGAAGCCAACTTGGTACTGATGATATCAATATTTTGGATAGATTCACCATTTCAGCCTCCAGAACCACCTTATTTTAGTTCTGATGGTACCTTTTCTTAGAATAACACTTAAAAAATTATGAACTAATGACGAAAACATTATGTACTCTAGATGCTAAAATTATTCCTTTTTTATTTTCAATTTTGAATTAGGAAATATTTATTAAGAATGATTCTTTAATTTATTTCGGTGCAAAAAGCTAGCATAGCCTGTTGGGAATGCTAAGATAGCTAGCATAGTTTGTTGGGAATGCTAAACTAGACAGCATAGCCTGTTGGGAATGCTAAGCTAGCCAGCATAGCCTGTTGGGAATGCTAAGCTAGACGGCACAGCCTGTTGGGAATGCTAAGCTAGCTAGCATAGTTTGTTGGGAATGCTAAGCTAGACAGCATAGCCTGTTGGGAATGCTAAGCTAGCTAGCACAGCCTGTTGGGAATGCTAAGCTAGACAGCATAGCTTGTTGGGCAGGCTAAGATAGCTAGCATAGCCTGTTGGAAATGCTAAGCTGGCTAGTGTAGCCTGTTGGGAATGCTAAGCTAGCTAGCATAGCCTGTTGGGAATGCTAAGCTAGCCAGCATAGCATGTTGGGGATGCTAAGCTAGCCCACATAGCCTGTTTGGAATGCTAAGCTAGCTAGCATAGCTTGTTGGGAATGCTAAGCTAGCTAGCATAGATTGTTGGGAATGCTAAGCTAGCTAGCATAGATTGTTGGGAATGCTAAGCTAGACAGCATAGCCTGTTGGGAATGCTAAGCTAGCCAGCATAGCATGTTGAGAATGCTAAGCTATACAGCATAGCCTGTTGGGAATGCTAAGCTAGCTAGCACAGCCTGTTGGGAATGCTAAGCTAGACAGCATAGCTTGTTGGGCAGGCTAAGATAGCTAGCATAGCCTGTTGGAAATGCTAAGCTGGCTAGTGTAGCCTGTTGGGAATGCTAAGCTAGCTAGCATAGCCTGTTGGGAATGCTAAGCTAGCCAGCATAGCCTGTTGGGGATGCTAAGCTAGACAGCATAGCTTGTTGGGCAGGCTAAGATAGCTAGCATAGCCTGTTGGAAATGCTAAGCTGGCTAGTGTAGCCTGTTGGGAATGCTAAGCTAGCTAGCATAGCCTGTTGGGAATGCTAAGCTAGCCAGCATAGCCTGTTGGGGATGCTAAGCTAGCCCACATAGCCTGTTTGGAATGCTAAGCTAGCTAGCATAGATTGTTGGGAATGCTAAGCTAGCTAGCATAGATTGTTGGGAATGCTAAGCTAGACAGCATAGCCTGTTGGGAATGCTAAGCTAGCCAGCATAGCATGTTGAGAATGCTAAGCTATACAGCATAGCCTGTTGGGAATGCTAAGCTAGCTAGCATAGCCACCCATGACAACGGTTTTTGTTTGTCCGCCATTAGCTGAAGGTTCTTCTAACTGTTTTTGTTGTTGAAATTCTCTCTCCTTTTTGTATGTCTGAACCTTGTGACCCGTTTGCTAACCGTTGTTTTGTTTTCACAATGAACTTGGCAACGCGGCACTAATCGGTTCTCTGATTCAGAGATGAAAGAGTCCAGAGCAGATCGGCTCACCTGAGGGAACCTTTCCGTTTCAGGTGTGGAACATTAACAGCCTGCAGAATAAACAGCCGATGCGTGAATGAATAGCAGCGCAAGTGAAGACAACATGGACACATTAATAGGATTCAAAATAAATCCTATTAATGTGGGATTAATAGGACTTATTAATCCTGTTAAATCCTATTAATAGGATTTTACATGTGAGTTTTTCTAACTTTTTACATTCTCTTTGGTTTTATATTAAATACAAACACATCTGTTTAGAGACTTTTACTCAGAATCACCAAAATCTTTTTTTAAATCAATGAAGTTAAACTGAAATTTGACATATAAAGTGAGAAAAGTCCCTCCCCCCTTAAACATGCCTGTCTCTTAACATGGTAAATGTTCATCATGCTTTTTTATTCTTGCAGATGCAATAATTTATGAACACATTCTTACAAAATCTCTAATCTCTGCTTTGCTTGTATCCATTATACATCTGTTGATGAACAGATAAAATTAGGTTTATTTTTATATTTGGCTACAAGTAATTCTGATGAACCCCTTCACTAAAGTTTATAGCCAAGTGTGAAAAAGGTTTAAATCGTGTTAACATCTTTATTTTCTTTACATGTACTTACAGTAAGCAACATTTACAGTCTAATAATGAGTTTAAATGGGAAACTTTCTGTAAAATCAGGGAGCAAACTCAGGAAAAAAAATAAATAAAAAATTTCCACAAAGACAAAAGTTGCAAATTAGCTTTAAAAGAACATGAATAATTAGAACTTTCAGTTCTTTTGTGGTTTATTGATCTCATTTTGCAAAGTGGTGAGAAAAAGTCAATGTTTCTGGAACAAACTGGATGAGTTTCTGCTGCTGAGGAGATTTAAGAGAAAAATTTACATAAGTGTAGTTATTTCACTTATAATGTATTTTGGGGGGATTGAGACAAACACAAGGTGGTGAAGAGGAAGGAAAATTATTCCCTGAAAAGTGTGGCTTGCATTTGAGGTGATTGTGCAAAACTACCTTCAAAAATAATTAGTGAATTAGTCAGAAAATATTATTATTTTTTTTATTTATTAATTAATGTGGCTGGGTTAAAATAACTGAACAGCCTGTAAGAAGTTTGTGTTGCTCAGCGGAAACTGGAGCCGGACAGTTGGTGCAATGCGAGGATTCAACCACCAGAGGTCAGTGTTGGATATCTGACGCTGCAGCAATTTTTTCTGTTTTTCTTTGTTTTTCTTTCTTTCTTTCTTTTCTGTGTTTGTTTCCTTTCTTCTCTTTCTTTTATTTTTTATTTAATGATGCAAACAGAAATTGCAGTAGAAGAGATCTAAAGTAATTTTTAAAATTTTGATTTCTATTTTAAGGGACAATAACAAATTCAAAACGTTTCTGTTTGTCTATGTCATCATCATCATCATCATCATCATCATCATCATCATCATCATCATCATCATCATCATCATCATCATCTCATCATCATCATCTCATCCTCCTCCTCTTCCTCTTCTAGCAGACTGAGCAGAACAAACTTCCAGTCTAATCTCTGATCAGAAACATGAACATGTTCTGCTCCGCTTTTAAAATGACTCATTTAGAGATTGTTCTTCCCTCTGTTGCAAACTTTAAATAAATATTCAGTTTTGTTTTTCTTCATCATCTCCATGTTTCACCCCGGCTGGTTTCCTATCAGCTCTGGACTCGTTAAAATGTTTTTGTTTTTTTGTTTCCAAACGGCTCCTGCGGCAGGAAAGAGGGCCAAAAGGAGGAGCTGCTGTATCAGCAACATCTGTTTCTCTGCTGTTCTGAATCAGTTTCCACACAGTCATGACTCTTATTCAGCTTCTAAAATTATAATAAAAAAACATCTGTCAAGCCACACAAAGTGTTTGCCCACTGAAATGTAGGACCAAATAAAGGAGGAGTAAATTTCCGCCCAAAAAACTCAGAAAGTTTGAGATTTATCTGAAAGTTTTTCTTGAAAAAACTTTGAAATTTCTGCGTTTCAAAAGTTTAAATTTTGTGAGAAAAATCTCAGGGGTTTTGAGATTAATCTCAGAAATTTTCTAAACAAAAAATAGGAAATGTCTGAGCTACAAAAGTCAAAATATTGCAAGACAAAAAACAAAAAGTTTGAGCTTGATCAATATCTGAGTTTCAGAAGTTAAAATTTTATTTGAAAAATGTGGAAATTTTGAGTTTAATCTCAGAAATCTGAGTCTGAAAAGAATATTTGTAAAGAAAAAAATTACTGACTGAATTAATTAATTAATTAATTAATCTCAGAAATTTTCTGACAAAACTTTTACATTTCTGAGTTTCAAATGTCAAAAGTTTTCTTGAATTATTTTTTTTAGGTTAATCTTAGAAATTTTCTAGAAAAAGAAACAAGATAATTTCTGGGTTTGAAGAGTCAATTAGAGACAAAAATCTCAGGAATCTTTAGATTAATTTCAGAAATGTTCTGAAAAACTAATAGGGAGTTTTTAAGCTCAAAAAGTTAAAAAGAAATACCCTGGGGATTTTTTTTAGGAAAAAAAAACTATATATATATATTTTTAGATTAATTTCAGAAATTTGTTAGAAAAATTTCAAAAGTCTAACCGTTTCGATCCGCAGCGAAACTGTCATATGAAAAATTAAATAAACAACAAAAAAATATGGATATTAGCAGCTTAGTTGTGTGTAACAAGTAAGCAAACATTATATGACATAAAATAAATAGAAAACTTTGCTTTGGCTTTGTTTGTTGTAATTATTTCAAACAAATGAACACACACACATTTTTTGGTGGTTTGACCTTTATGACCAAAACAAATGATGATTTCATATAAATTACAACAATATAACTAATCAGAATAATCCTTCATAAGCCAATGAATACATTAGAGATGAAAAGGTTGAGGCGACAGGCAGGACTAACCGACGCTGTTCAGTTTCCATGGTGACGCTCGGCCCCAGTTTCCCGGATGTGCTCTTTTCCCTGTTCAACATGGCGCTGGGAAAGTAAGAGACTTCTGCTAATGTCAGACAGTTTTCCCAAACTTATCCCGCTCATGCTCCACTAGGCCCGGGAAAGTTTACAGAGTCCCCTCCGAGGCAGCGGAAAGAGTTTCTCCGTGTCTTTCTGGGTGAGTAAGCGGCTTCGCGTTTAATAAAACTAGTTAAAGGTTATTTTGCTGCTCCGCTCCGCGTTCAGGAGCTAACAGGAGCTAACGTTAGCCGCTGTTGGTGCTCTCCAGGCTGGCTGCCTCCGAGGAAAGCAGACCAGCTTCTCCTCTCTGATTTAATGAAAACTCGCTCACAGCCTGATGGAAAGTTTACAGTTTGATATTAATGACCTACGCTAAACGTCTTAAGTTGCTTATGAGTGTAACTCCTGCACATATGACGTTTAATCTGGTTTTAGTGTCTGTTTCTACATTAGTGTGACGTCGCTGCGCTGCTCATCCAGAGTTACGATGGATTTGGTCAAATGTAAATTAGTTTTGCCCCTATTGGGTTTCTGACAGTCTCATCAGTCATTTAAAAGTTGCTAAACTTTTGTTTCCTCTTACATGATGTTCAAGGTGTATTTTTATGCAAGGATTTACGAGATTTAAAGCAAAATATGCCCAAAGGCGTATTTGTTTGTACTAACAAAACCACAATGACGAGAAAAACAGTTGAGTGCTGAAGTATTAATTTGAACTAAATGATTAAAAATAATACCATTTTAAAATTCATGTTGAAAAAACACCAAACTACTTGTTTTCTGTCAGTGTTTGGCATCACAGTAGGTACAACAATTGAGCTGTGATTCCTGGATCTCAATTTGTTTTTTGTTTTTTTAACAAGTTTTAAATTTCCTGAATTTTAAAGTTGTTTTAAAGAAAATAACCTACAAACACCAGAACACTGTTTATTTTTATGTTACAATTTCTTCCATTTTATAGGAAACATAACTTATATCTATAGAGAATACATTCAATAAATTAGAAATTATACATCTTTTTTTTTTTTTTTTTTACAAAACTATAGGGTGTTAATTATCTAGAAAGAAAGGGATTTTTATACATACTTGCTGCTATGATGGAAAGTTTGTTGAATATAGCAGTGATGACAGCAGTTCCAATAAGTTTTTATTTATAATTTTAACTTTTGAAAATATTTAACTTCAGTAAGAAGCAAATAGATTGTTTTGGTTTTCTTATGTTTACAAAAAGGCAGACATTTTCACTCCATTTAAAATGGCTGAGCAGTAGTTGAAATTTTAATAATCAATCATTGTTTACATCCAGATTTGTTACATTTGGCTTCTTGTTCAGAGTTATGATGCATGTCCCACGTCAATAATGTAAAAGTTGGATAAAACGCAACACTTTGAAAACAATTGGACACGGATTGTAATTGGACCGTTCAGATTGCTGTGAAAAAGACCAGATATGGTCAGATTTTGGAAGAAAATGTGGGGTTTGAGTTGCATTTGTTTATGTCTGCGGTGAGTGAAGAGAGTTCAATAAAGTTGTCCGTTTGGTGCTGGGTTCATACAGCACATTCCTGGGATGCCAGAGGTGCATGCAGGGGTCACTGTTCTCTCACATTATACATCACACCTCAACAAGCAGCGCCGTCTTCATGCCCTGCAGACCACCTGGTGCAGAGTTAAGCCGATAAACATTCAGTCAGCGAAAAGAACGGTCATCTTACGTTCAAAAACCCTTGATCGACTTTAAATTAGTGTAATTATTAGCCATAATCAGCAATAGTTAAAATATCAGTTGGTCATCTGATCTTTATTTATTTATAACAAAACATTAAAATGCAAGCTGACTGTGTTCATTAAACTGAACGTGTGCTTCACAAAGCTAACCTTCGTGTGGAAGAACAGGAAGTAGCATGAAGCCTGTCACAATAAGCAATAAATCAATTAATCACATGACAAATTAAAACAAGCTCAGTTTCCATTTCCATGGTTTGTTTCTCTCTTTCTACCAAGAACTGGATGATTAAAGTCTTCAGTCTGGTGCTTTAGTCTCAACAAACACGTATTTTGGCAGTTTTGGTTAAAAAGACGTCATAATTCATTTAATTTGTTGTTTTGGATACTTAAAATGTCTTCCAGTTCCAGTGTTAACGTTTATTTCTTTTTTATTTGGTTGTTTAATTTCTATCGCTGTTATTCGCTCTATTATCTGGTGAATGTTTTTTTAGGTCAGTACCCTTTTAATAAACATGTTTATTAAATAAACAAAACATCTTTATTCTGAAGTATTTTCATGTTTAGCTTTAAGGAGCCATTTGGACCAGTTTGGATTCCGGTTCTGACTCGGTTTAATTCTCTGTCTGCAGAATCTCTGCTGCTGGAAAACCGACTGCAGCTCATTAATATGCATCACAGTTTATCTCTGACTGCTCACGCAACGGAAATTAGAACAAGTTTCACAAAAAATACACAGCGAAAGAGCAGGAAATAAAGCTTTAATCTCCATTTTTATGTTCTTAACCAGCAGATCCTTCAGCTAAAACATGGTTGACTTCAGTTGATTTGAGTGTTGCAGCATGAAAGAGTTAAATATAGTTTAAATGTTTGTTTCTAACTGAAGTTTATGCTGTTTTTGGTGGTTCAGTTTCTAGAAACGATAACGTTGATAAGAGCAAAGTGATGGAATATGCAGTGGGTGTTAATTTGATTTCAACCATTAATTCAGCCACAAAGAGGAAATATGATCAATGTAGGAGACGTTGGTTCTGGTCGCTGGAACCAGAGGAGAGCTTTTTCTCTATCACACAGATCAGGATAATGTTGCTCTACCTTGTAACAGACCTTCATCATCCGACTCATGTTCTTTGGTTAACTGGATTTATGAGAATGAAAACATGAATAATCAGCAGAAAGTTCAGAAAGGAATCGTTCAGAGTTCACCTTCTGCTGCCAGGCCGAGTTTGGACAGAAACTGTTTGATTCTCAACAACATCATGGCTGAGGATGCTGGACGTTACTGCTGCCAGCCTCAAGATGGAAGCAGTTACGACACAGATGTGTATCTAAATCTGCTGATCATGTCCAGCAGCTGTTGGATTCCTGTCCAGGTAAAAAACATTCAGTTTTTGGTGAAGATGATGGATATAAGTCTGGAGGAGAGACTGGTTGTGTCAAAGACGGCCTGTTTGCACAACCTCTGGTTGGGAAGAAATTGAGAAAATGAAGAAACAATACTTTTTTTTTTTTAAACGTTGCTAAAGAACTGGACTTGGTGAACAGAAAGGAAAATCCTCTGAGGAATGACTGAACCGGCCAACTCCAACATGGGCCTGGAGGCGCTCAGAATCAGAACCAACAGCGACTGAACTAAAAAAAAACATTCCCCGTTAGTGGAGCAGCAGATCTGTTCCTGACACCGTCAATCAGCTGCATTTGTTTGGTTCAAACCCGCAATTATGGCATCTTGTAAATGTTTGCTGCAGGGCTTCATCTGTGGGACGAGGCCTGAAGAATCTATTCGATTTAAAATAAAACCATGCAAAGAATGATGGAGATTCCTGCAGCAGATTTAGACTAAATTTAATGCGTTCAGATAAAAGTCGACAGAAATGCTGCAGGACGGGGTCGCCTGTCGTCTTCTACTTTTAGAGCGAAGTGAGCCGGAGAAAAACGCAACAAGATTGTTATTGTTGGTTCGACTGAAACTTCAGGCCTGATAAGGTGAAGGACACGCTTGTTGCTGCTGCAGCAGATAAGATGTGAAGAAGCTGTTTACTCACCACTAAATGATGCAGAGCGAAGCAAATAAGAAAATTATGCAACTATTATTTTAGTAATCAATTATTCTATCAATTTTTAGGCTGATTAATGAATTATTTGGGTGATTAATCGGATAGAAAATTGGCACATTAGCAGATTTTTCATTTAACCACTGATGCTTTTTGGATGATGCATTAGAAATACATTAAAAGATGCAAATAAACAAATAATTCAGTTTCTTTTTCATAAATACTTGACATATTCCTTTTGTGAAGACTTGATCATTTGTAGATTGACAAATTTTTGCGGTTTTTTTCATACCTTTAATGCAAAATGAACATATTTTTGGTCTAATTACTACTCTGAGTATGTTGTTTCTTTCAACACATTGCCTTTTGTGAGTCTCTGTACTCCAGTTAACAATTAATTGATTACTAAATAAGTTGACGACTGCTTCATTAATCGTTTGAGCCCAGAAATGACGTTTATATTTCTGCATCTTCATCGGTGAGAGATGTTGGTTAATTTTGTGACATTGCTGCCTGTGTGCTTCTTCTTTTTAGATAAGATTGAATTGGATCAGACAAAATCAGATTAATGGAGTATTTCCCTTGTAAATATGGATATCAGCAGTAGAGGAGGAAGCAAAATGTGAACTTTGTTGTAAATGAACAATAACCTGACCTACTTTCCTTCAGTAGTTTGTGTTTGATTTTAAGGGAGTCGTAGTTTTTCTCTTTTTGAAAGGCCGATGCGTTCTTTGTCCCTATTTTGGCTTCAGTAAGTGTTTGTTCTGCAGTCGTTTCCCGTTCTGGCTGTGAAATCATGCTGAGGCTTGTGTGCTCCCAGTGTTACGGAGGATTAACAGAAACAATACAGAGAGACTTCTGGATGGTGGCGGCGTTTCACCTCTGTTCCGGTCGGGTTTCAGAGGAGGAAACGAAAGCTTTCGCTAGTCAGGATGCGATGGACAGGACTCGACCCGTTCCTAGATTATTTCTCAGGATCCCGCCTTTTGTTGGACTCTTGAAAGAATCTTTTTCTTCACATAATATTTTCATCTTCACATAATATTTTCAAACTGTGAGTAATCTTCACACAGCTTTACTTGATCCCTTCCAGCACAGCAGCAGGTTCACAGGTCACCTGACGTCTGCCGCGTCTGATTAAAGAGCAGCACTTTTCAGGACTGTCTTTAAATCTGAGATCACATGATGTCTGCGTTTTCCTAACGAGAGAGGTGATAATCGCACCCTCATTGCTTCTGTTTACGACATGACATCATTATGTAATGACAACGCCACCGTGACTCACATATTTACTGGACATTATTGGGGATTATGGCCAGTTTGGTCACAAATTCAGCCTGATTTCTCAATAGATAAGTTTCGTAATTGAGTCATTTGGCTTAATCTTACGATTAATCGAGTAATGAAACAATTGTTCTGTTCTGTAGTAGCTGCTTACGCTAGTAAAAAGAAAACGTATGAAGAAAATGCTACTAAATAATAATTCAGTTAATTTTTTAAAAGAGAAAAGATCTTATTTCTTAAAATGTTGCACAATTTAAATAAAAAAAAAAAGTGTAAGCCTGAACTAGGGATATGCGATATGGCATGAAATTCATATCACAACATATATTGTAACGGGTGGTGGTAAAAATACATACCACAATATGATTTGTGTAAAACTTACAGTAGAAATGAAAAAAATCAGATACTAATTGATTGTAATGTATATATTTGTATGTGTTAAAGCTCGTTTAACACTTGTTGCTGTCTGACCGTGACATCTGCTGCACTCCTTCGGAGCGTCGCCGGAGGTTAAACCTGAACCCGGTCCGGATAACCAAGCTGCTTCCCACCTGCTCTGTTTTGATGCGGACCGGTTACGTCATCAACAAGCTTTACCACAGTTAGCCGCTAGGCTACAGAAATCCATCACAGGCCAGATTTGTATTTATATCGTGCTTTCCTAGCAGGAAGCATCAGAAAATTATTCTCAAAGTGCCGACACTGGACCAGCAACCTGATTATTATTACTATTTGTGCCCCCAACATAAGTACGCTGTGAGACTGATGTGAGCGCGTGTATCTATCTGAACAAATGATAATTCAATTAAATTAAAATGTACTTTATTCATCCAAAAGGGAAATTAAATATTTTGTGGTGTGTGTTGTTTAAACCAGCTGTTTATTTGGGGTAAAAGCACAAATGAACAACTTTATTACCTGTCACTTTTTTCTTATCTCTCGTATTTATAAACAATGAATCTAATCTATTTCTAAACTTGAGTTAGCAAGTTTCGGGCTTCAGCAGATTCTTGTCCGTCCTGTTTCTTCCTTCCCTCTCAGAGTGGGTATTTGTTTTCTGCTGAAACAGAAATCGTTTCTGGATCTATTATTACTGCTAAGTGGATATTCCTGTTGTCTGGAAATTCAGACGACATTTTCAGTCGCTCATGACTCACCGGAGTTTGTTTTTACCGTAGCATATCGAGTATTTTCATCTGTAATCCGAAGCATTTTTTCATTAATCTTTTGACTAATTCACATGTTCTTCTGTTTACAATGTTGTTTCACGCAACATTTATTACTTATACATTGTATATCTTTACGCATATTTTAAATAGTTTCTGTGGTGTAGTTTGGTCTAAATGGGTTTCAACAGGACATCAAGAGACATGAAAGTAAAACTTTTATTAAATTGTTAATTTTATTTGGTGCTAGTTTGAGGATGAAGTGTTTGGTTCATTTTATGCTGTTATTTTAAAATAATTTGGAAGTGGACTGAACTAGTTGTTATTTTGTTGCATTTATTGTCATAATGTCCTAGTTAAGTTAGGCTTCAGTAAAGTTAAGTCTCGAGGCCCAAAATCGGACAAAACTGGTCTTTTTGATGATTAACATCTACATCAGATTAAAGGTGACTTATATTTATTTTTTACTTATTTTTGAAAATACCATCTGTTTTTGGTAATTCTCCTTCAAAAATGTTAGGATTTATGAGCAAAACAGGCATAAAAATGTAGAAAATGTTTAATAAATACATGAAAAATGTAATATTTCTGGGTAGGTCTGAAGTCATGAAAAATATTTAATGCAGTAGATGTTAATTTTTGGTATTGTTTTATAAGCTGTCACAATAACAAATTTTGCTGAATCGTCCAAGAAATGACCAATATAAACAATAATATAATCATTTTCAGACTATTTACCACAAATATGACAAAGGCATAATAATGCAAGTGCATCAGTAAACTTTACTTTCCAAAGAACATTTAACATAAAAACTGGAAGACATTGTAAAAATCCAAATAAAACAGAAGAAAAAAAAGACTACGAAGTCTCAACAAAACATTTTGCAACCTGAACCAATTTAAAGGTGTCTCTGCGTTTATTAAAAGTATTTCTTTGTTGTTGTTGAGCGTGTAGAAACCTGGAAATGGTTCCTTCAGGCGCATTCAGAAAGTCTGTGTGGAAATGTGTGGAAGTCAGCCTGTGTACTCATTTACCTTACTTTCTCTGCTTGTCTTTATCATTGACCTTTCCACATTCCACAACCTGCGCCTGAAAGTCGGCTCTCATTGGCTGCAACACTGCGAACTTTGTTTGAACTTGGCGTCCGGATTGGCAGCTTTGTGCGTCTCTGCCGTTGATACGTCGGCCGAACCAGTTTCTGCTGTATTTTTGCTCAGGAATGTTTTCTCCTTGCTCAGGTATTAAATATATTCCTGATCGGCACCTCGAAATAAATTCACCAGTTTTCTTTATTGAACAACCAAACTTTTCATTCAATCGTAAATGTTTTTCTTTGTAAACTATTTTGTTTTTTGCTTATCTGATTGCATCCACACTCAAGCAAATCAAACAATCCTTGGAAGGGTGTGACTGGATTTCTAACGTCATGTTCTGTAAATTGGCCTTGGCGTTGTCTGTGTTTGTGCTCCGTTTGGTGATGAATGTGTTTATATTAACAGCCAGACTTGGTATTTCACAGCAGCATGCTTTGATTAGATAAACAGGCTAATTTGAGGCAGACTGTCACCACTTGTTGTGTAAGAGGGAGTCATTATCTAATGGCAAAATACACATTTGCGAGGCTGGAAGTTGAATATATTCTTGTTTTTAAGATTTTTCTGGTACGTCTTCTTACTGAAAACATCCGGAACAGCCTCGTGAGTCTGACATACCGAACGATTACCCCGTTTGTTTTACACCTGAACATGTGCAGAACGAACGCAACGATAAAAACCAAAACAAAGAGGGTTCCCAGAGCATTTTTTGAGAAAGCATTTTAAGATGCAACACCTGATCTACACTTAACTACTCACCTGAAACACTAGCTGCGTTTCCATTGACCTTATAATTGCGCAATTTGACATTTCAAAAATTAATTTGCTTAATGGAAATAAATTTGGAAACACGCCAACACGTTTTTTGGATGTATCAAAATTGGTTTATTTCGCAAAACTGCAATGGAAACATTTTTTTTCCCCCCAACACGAGTCCCATGATCAACAACCGGATGTTACCACCAGAGGAAACAACAAAGAAGACGACAACAGGAAGTAGTTGGAAGGTGATGGCGCGGTTCCACTGTTGATTATTACAAACCCCATCCCTGTAAAACTACAGGAATAAGTTTTCTAATTTTCCCACCGTCAGCTTTGGTCCTTGAACACATCACAGATAGTTTTAGATGTGAATTATGTAAGAAAATGATATCAGACATGCTGACTCTGGTAGTTTAAAGACTAAAATAAAAAAAAAGCTAATAAATAAAGGACAAACACTTCTCAATCTATTTTTTCAATAAAATACAGTAAGACATCTATCTATCCTAAATGAATGTTAGTCAAAAGTAGCAAAATGTACAGTGTAGTACAAGTACTTTAGTAGATGTAACTCGTTACTACCCAGTTCTTGTTCCCCCACTGTTGACTATTAGAAACTTAATCTAATTAAAACTACAGAAATAGGTTGTTTTCTAATTTTCCCACCGTCGGTTTTGGTCCTTGAACGCATCACGGTTTGTTTTGGATCTGCTTTCTGTAATAAATTACTCATGTAAGATTACCAGAGTATTCCAGGAAATATTCAGATTATCTGACCTGTAGTTAATGACATCAGACAAACAAAAATAAACTTTTATATGCAAATTCTGGTATTTTAAAGAGTAAAATGAATAAATGCAAGTAAAGGAGAGACAGTTTGGCTCTAGTTCCACCACTGCTGATTATTACAAACTTGAGCCATGTGAAACTACAGGAATAGGTTGTTTTCTAATTTTCCCACCGTCAGGTTTGGTCCTTGAACACATCACAGTCTGTTTTAGATGTGAATTATGTAAGAAAATATCAGACATGCTGACTCTGGTAGTTTAAAGAGTAAAATGAATAAATGCAAATACAGGAGAGACACTTTGGCTCTAGTTCTATCTTGCTCCATGTAAAAATATAAAAAGTGCAGGAATAAGTTGTTGTTTTCCCACAGTCAGTTTTGGTCCTTGAACACATCAGCGTTTGTTTTACACGCTTTATAAATGTCCGCTGCCCGCCGGTTTATTATTTAATTTGGGAAAAACCCGAAGCAAAACCAAACCTGGAAATGAACCTCCGGACAGGAAGTGTAAAAAGTCAAATGTGCGTCACGTGACCGTGCAGGTGAAACACCTGCGGGTCCGTCTGTGAGGCGGAAGAGGCGTTTGCTGTTTGTGGTTTCTGACAGAGCCGCGCTAATCTCCCTCCCTCCCCCGGTGACCGGCTGTCTCACCCGGTAACGTCACAACCCTGAAACCAGAGGAATGCGACGCGCTGCGTGTTTCCGAGCCCACGGCCGCTTCCACGGTTGATGTCGCTGGATTCCTCCGCGGAAACGGACCCGGTGCCGGCTCGCTGGACTCGGTTCTGGTTCTGGTTCATAGTGAGTACTACTGATCTCAGCTGAGTTTCATCACGACACGAGGAAAGTTTGATTCTTGAAATCTCGCGGTCGGTTTTGGGGCATAAAAAGCAGAATAAGTTTTATTTTCGTGTCATTTCCCTCCCAGTGTTCCCATTCAGACCTGTTGCAGGCTGTGGAGGCAGCTGTTGGCCTCCACCATCACAGTCATCTGTCTTTATTTGCACAAGTGTTGGTGACACATGGAGCTGAGCAGAGAGGGGGAGGAACATGGTCCATGTTTGCACTTTTAACCGGAGTTTTAATGAAAAAAAGGGGAAAATGTAGATAAATGAAAATTTCAGGCATTTACAGATAAGATTGAGCTGCTGCTGCTGCCTTTTTGTTTTTGTGCTTTCAGTTGAAACTTGAAGGAATAAATCCTGTTTTTAATCAGCATTAATAAAGTAATTAACGTCTGTTACACACAGAACCACTCACTGCTTGTTACTAGGTAAAAACAAATAACCTAGTCACATTTAAAATGCTGCATTTTAAATGATTAAACCGTTATCATGTTAATTAGTAATTACAGTTATTAAAGTTTGGGGTGGGAATTAATCGTATTGTTTATCATTTATTGTGATAAATTTCTTATCAAGATAATATTTTGATTTATTGTTGTTGCCCTAAATTCCATTTACCGTTTAAAGAAACCTCAAACTGTCAAGATTTTTACTGCTTTTCTCCATTTTGTTCAATAAAGGTGTATCAGTACATTTGAAAGTATGACTAAATACACTGAATTTGTGCATTTTAGTGTCATAAATCACACTTTCTTATGTAACTGGAGGCCAAAAGAAGCAAATGACAAATATAAATGTTTTTAAAAGCTATAATTGATGTGACACACAGTCACAGCTTTACGGTTTCCTAAAAACATAATTATAAATAGTTCTTATTGTCGCTTTTATAGTTGTCACAATAGTACCACAAAATAATGTGATAAAATGTGAAGTCCATGTCACCCACCTCTAGTTTTTATAACGTCAGCTCCCAGCAGATTTCGTCAGGTTAATTGTATACAGTTTTGTGAACTGTAAGTGAAGGACCAACCTATGAATTATCACCTTGGATTCAGCAGCAGTGAGCTAATATTAGCGCATCGCCTGAATGCAGCCTTACGGTGAATAACGTTAAAGCCAAAATGCTCCTGTCCCGTTAAACAGCTGCTACCTCGAACCAAAACGTGGGGAATTGTTGATTTTTGGCTGGTGGATTTATAGATTCTGCCAGTTCCTGTGGCAGGTTTCCAGTCATTCAGAGGAAGTTGATTATCTCAATTCTTTGGTCGGCTGTCATTATGGTCAGTATGTAAAAAGCCATTTAACTAAATTTCAAATGTCTGACATGCAAAACGGTATTTGCATTGGATTAAACTCATTACAGTTGGGATTCATGTCGTTTTTACTAACTTCAGCACCATTATCTATGCATTAATTTGCTTCAACTCAGATATTATGGCATAGATTGGGATATTTTAGTTGCTAGGATAAGTTTGGTTATTTCTAGCTGTATTGGAATTGGTTTATTTTGCAAAAGTGCAACGGAAACCCTTTTTTTCGGATCACGCGAGTCACATGATCAAACACCAGACGTTGCCACTGGAAGAAACCATAAGGAAGAAAACAGGAAGTAGTAGGAGGATGATGGCGCAGAGTGTTTTTTTTTATGACTTATCACGTGAACAAACTTACCGACATGTGACTTTAGTTACGGTTCTTATTTAATGGAAACATAGCATTTGTGAAATTGTGATTTTCCAACATATTGACAAAGTTTTGCCCACATTTGTAATGGAAACACAGCTACAGATCGCAATTTAGGTTTTCACAAAATGGAAACAAAAATGGAGTTTCTCTTTCGTCTTTGACTAAAGACATAAAGCCATTTCTGCTGTTAGCGTCAAGTTAATTAGTTTGTTTTGGTTGTATCTACCCAGAATGCCATGCTCTGTAGTTCACTTCCTGTTTTTGGAGCAGTCTCTGGTGTGTTTGATGTTCATATATGCATTCAAACTGCACCAAAGTTCACTTGTACTGAACCGGCACTCAGACTTGTGTTCATTTATTTTGGTCAGTATCATACAAACGGACCGGAGTTTCTAGACAAACGGACCGGAGTTGGATTAAAGCGGATTAAACATGGCTGGTGGGAATGACTCCGTATCGCCCTGTGTGGGTAGAAGAGATGTTTTGATTTTCTGTTCCTGTCTGCGTTGGTGTGGACGCCTGGTGTTTGTGGGTCCACAGCTTTAGAAGCATGTGGCGCGACAGCAATAATCTGTCCCTGTGAAACGAGGCCCGGTGTGGAAACAGTCGTCTTGTCTTGGATGTGAACAAAACAAAGGAGATGATTTTAGATTTCAAGAGAAACTGGGTTCATCAGGTCAAGCTCTACTTTATTTGTTGGAGAAGAACTGGTAAATTGTATGAGTTGCATTTAGTTTCCCTCTGCGATTAATAAAGTATTTTTGAATTACGGCTGCAGCTAATGTTTATTCTGGTGATTAATTAAATAAAATAAAATAATTAGCACATTCTGCAGATTTTCCATCTAACCATTTGAGCATTTTGTCAAAACCAGAAATGTATAAAAACATGCAAGTAAAGAATTCTTGCATGTTCCTAAATAAGAAATTAAAGATTTTATTGCCTTAAATGCAATAAAAGCATTTCTTTACTGAATGCAAAACATGTGTCTGCTGCTAAAAAATACTTAATCTGAAAAGCTCTGCCTTTTCTGCCGGACTTGGCATCACTGCAGTCTATGTGTTATTATTTTTGGATTAACCAATAAATAATTGAATAAAATATTTCTTTATTTTTAACAGATTTTGAAACAGGTGGAGCTAAAACTGCCTCTTGAGCTGTGGGTGAAATATATTTACAGACAGTCTTTTATGCAAAATGCATATATTTTATGTACAGTTTTGGCTTAATTACTGCTCTGACTGTGAAGTTCTTTAAGTGGTTGGACTTTTTCCCAGTCTGTATACTCAGTTAATCGATTTCTAAATTGGTTCACTATAAGTTTAATCACCATCCATTGCAATTAATCTGATTAATCTGAATTGGATTGTGACCAAAATGTTTTGTTATATAAGGCAAACAGCATGTTGAATCAGTTATTTTTGAGTTTTTGGGTGAAGGACCTTTAGTGAAGCTTGAAAATGTCAATATAAACAGATCAAATCTGAGCTGAACGACCCTCAGATTACCAGGATTGACGCAGAGTTTGATCTGTGAAACCTTCATTTTGTTGATGAAAATATACAAACTTATTTTTCCTAAGAATTGCTCTATGGCTGCAACTAACCATTATTTTAGCAATTGATTATTCCATCAGTTTTCCTGACCATTACTCAATCAAATAAAGACAAATCACACATCCTACATATTTTTAATTTAACCACTTATGCCACTTTTACACAATATTAGCAATGTTTTTAAATTAATATAAACAAAATTATATTCCTTTTTAAACATTTAAAACTGCCACTTGAGCAGTTTTAGCTTAAAGTCTATTCAAGACAAAGGTGTTTTATCTTAAATGCAAAATGTGTGGCTTAATAATTCCTCCAAATATGTTGTTATAGAAAATAGACTTTTTTAAACTCTGTACAATAGTTTCCACCCTAAATTATTTTCCAATAATACGCATCATATTGTCTTTTAAACTGAATGTATTATTATTCTCCTGCCAACTTTATGAAGAAAAATAAATCTGGAGCATGTTTTGTCCATATGCTCGCAGTCTAAATCTCTTCATATAGTCGCGGCTGGCTTCAGTTCAACTTGTATCATTATTCACTCAAACTGGCATCTTTCACAGTGCAGACCACCCACACACAACACTAGAATCAGGCCAGAAGACAGCGCCTCCGTCCAGAACTCATCAGTCCGGTTCGGTCCACAGAGCAGCCAGGCTTTCTCGCTGTTCAGCCAGGCATGGATGGACAGGCTGCGAGGGACCGGTTCGCTCTGGGAGGAGGGCGGGAAACCAACACAGGAATGGGAAAACCCAGAAAATGACAGAGGAATGTAACGGGTGGATATATGCAAGGTTTTATATTTTTTACTACCATTGGGTTTTAGAGAAAAGTACGACAGCGTATTAAGGCCGTTGTAGATGCAAAAACAAAAGTTTCCCCAAAAATAGCACAGAAATTTTTAGGTTAATCTCTGAAAAATTTTAGAAAAAACTTGTAGTTTTAAGCCAAAACTGCAACTCGGAAAATTTACAAAAGTGAAAAATTTCTAAGATTTAATAAAACTTTTTTCTTGAAACTTTTCAACTGAAAAGAAGCCGGTATGTGAGCTTTAAACTGTACCTGCTGTCCATGTTTTACTGCGAAAGGGGCTTCAACTCTCCATTAGCTGCACGCCCTCCTTCATAACGCCGCCCTGTGCAACCGCCCATATGGGACATATAAGAACCGACACTGAATGCTGCATTAAATAACTTTGAGTCGCTTCAGAAGAAAATAAACACAAACCACCTCTGACGTTCTCTCACTGCTAAGCTAGCTGCTAAGCTAGCTGCTACATTAGGGACGCTGCCTGCTGGAAATGTCAAAATAAAAGCACTTCCTGTTCCGTTGCTTTATAAATTCAACACTTCTTGCTTACTACGCTTTGACTCATTCATTATACTTTATTCTGAGCACATGATGAGAAATTTTCAATATTATATAAAACAGAATTTAGTAGCTTGTACATGTTTATGAAAATTAAAAGAATACTTTCTTATTGTTTATGTAATGACAGACCCAAGATGTTTGGATTCCTAATCCAAAGCGATGCAGGGATCAGATGGAGCGAGATTATCAGAAAATGTTTGTTTGCTGGTAGATCTCCACCACAGTTTTCAGTTAAAACACTTTCAGGTGTATTCATGGTTAGAAAATGTTGATGAATTTCAATCTAGATATTTTATTTTCTTCTTCTGGATTCTAAACATTCATCTATAGCCTGAATGGTTTCCATTAATCAGAATCAGCCCGTAAAAAGCTGCTTCGTTGAACCGCTGCGCTGTGATCTGCTTCCTGTTTGTCATTTTTCTCGCCTTGCATCACATCTTATGATTTCTTGGCTCCTCAGGCTGCAGTAAAATCTTGTTTTTTCGCCCACAGTGATTTGGAACCAGATGAAGGATAAAACTCAAGAGTTTCAGAGCCAAAATGTTCTTTTACTCCCAGCCTGTAAATATGAAAACGTCAGAATGATTCATGAGTCAGAAACTTTCCCTGATGTTATGGATGAAGCAGCGCTTTACTTTAAGAAGTATTTCATAATTATCTGGTGTTTTTACTCCAGATATTTCAGTTAATGATTAATTATTACCATTAGTTGACGATTATTTCAATCCGATTAATCGTTTGAGGCCTAAATGTCAGCAAAGGAGACGCTTTTACACCATCAACAGCATGTAAATATAAATATTGATATGACTGGCACAATGACAATTATTGCTAGATGATAAATTGTTCCAGTAATTATTGCGATAAACGATAATTTTGTTTTGAGACCAACAGATAACATGACAACCCAAAACAATAAGTAAAACAGAAATAAATAAACATTTATAATCAAAATAACAAATATGAGGGATTAAATATCTGTAAAAATATTTTAACTAAAAATTTACCACACACAGCTGTAGTTTCTGTTAAAGTTTTACAAGTTTTTTTTTATTGAAAGAAACTGATCTTAGAAAAAATTATTTTGCCAGATTTTACTTTATCATATGAATTATTGTCATTTCGGTTGTTAAGATACCAAAATAAATCCTCTTTCTATTTTTGTCCATTTTATGATGTGAGTTTTAAACATTAAATGATTGATAATTTGATCACTGACTCAAAACTTGAGTTGATTTATTTTTAACCAAATACCTTTTCACTCTTCAGTAAAGATGTGCTACTTGAGAGAAATGTTAGGGGAATCTACCAGCCTCTGATTGTGACGGGCCTGCCTGTAAACACATTTTTATTTTTTAAATCCTACAAAATATTTTGTTTATGTTGACTAACCCTAATTTAGACTCCATACATAAACGTCTCTCTGGTAAATATTTCCAGCGTCTCGTCTTGCTCTGCTGTTTTAAACGATGGGATGTTGCTGCTGCTACATTGGCAGCGACCGATTTTTATTATTTTTTTTCTTTCTGTTTCTGTTTCTGGGTGGGTCTCTCTTCACATCAAACCTCCCTGCTGTGAAGGTCTGTAGTAACTCTGCAGACTGCCTGGGCCAGCAGCATGACTCACGGCCTCTGGCTTATGATCCACCCTAATCACCCGAGTCGGCGCTCCCACCCAGCTCTCCATCATTCTGTCCCACAATCCCTGCATCTTTTTTTTTTTTTTTCTTCTAGTCTGTTTTTATTATTTAAGCAGCGCTTGAAGGTGTGGCGCCGTTTATTTGTAGGAAATAACAAACATTTGCTGGATGAAAATGAAAACTCCCCCTTAGCGGTGTTGCATGCTGCTAACCGGCAGGACTCTGTTTTATTACTGGGAGTGTTTTCTCTTCAACCTGCAGGTTTTTATGTGGTCAAACCACAACAGCCTCTGGTTTTCAGGGGACGTCTGATGTCCCACACTGCAAAAACACAGAATCTTACCAAGTATTTTTGTCCAGTTAGAGCAAATATCTTAGTGTGCTTCAAATAAGACAAAGACAAGTAAGTTTTTAGCAAGAAATAGGAGTTTGTTCTAAGTCAATAATACCTTAAAACTCCTGAAAAAACTCCTGTTCCATCTGCAGAATATTTCACTTACAACATATGAAAATGTCTTGTTTTAATTAAAATAATCTGCCAGTAGAATAAATACTTTTTAAAATCAACATTAAGGCTTTATTGGCTTAAACCAAGCTCTGATAGCTTTCTAGAAAGTTACTTGTAAGTCAAGATATTTGCACTAGAAACTAGACCAACATTACTTGGTAAGATTTTGTGTTTTTGCAGTGCACTTGTCCTTGTTTCTCAGTGGCAGGAGATTACTGCTGCTCAGCAGGCAAAAAAAAATAAAAAATATTAGGTCAGCAACGATTGATAAGCTGGTGACCCGATTTCACCAGCGAGCAAACACACATTTAAAAACCTAATTATTCTTCTGGCCTTTGTAACAACAACTTGCGCTTGATTTTCATGCTGGAACTGAGTTTGAGCTTTTTTTTGTTGTCTGTCATTTAATGCTGAAAAATGTATCAAAATATAAGCTTTTGATTTCACTCTATCAATAATTATTGTATTTTATTTAAGTAATCAAAATGCTGCTAAACTGTTCACATGATCTTTCCTCTTTTATCCACATTTTCCTCTTCAGTTGCATTGATTTTCTCCTTCCACTCCACCCAGATCTTTTTTAGTTTTAGACGTTATGAGTTCTATGTAAACTTCTGGTTCTGACTGTATCATTGTCTCAACATTAATGAAATGATAATATTGTTGTTTATTACATTTTCAAGCAATATAATGGTAATAATAATGCAATAACACATTCTTAAAGATTAACTGTAGATTTAAAACAGAAACAACAAACAAAATGAATTATAAAGTTTGAAAAACCAACTGTCTTCAATGCCTCCATACCAGCTGCTTTTTGTCTCATTTTCTCTCAGCTTGCAGTTCATCGTTTTCATTTTGTGTTTTGCTCTTTGTTGCTTTCATCTCTCTGGCTCTTGTGATGCTGGCACAGCTCACATCTGAAATGTGCTCATTTTCTCCTCTGGGTCATAAAAGCTGCTGTTAATGTTCAGGAAGTGACCTTTTAAAGATGAGTCTCTGTCTCCTCAAACTGTTCTCCCCTTCAGAAAATGCTTGGAGCTGATGTCTTGCCATCAATATTGGGTTCAAGTTTTGTTTGAGCCTGATGATGACCTTTAGCTAAAGGTCAGAGCCAGATAAATGCCGCCTATTAGTCCTTGGGTTGAAATGTGCAAGCATATGAGATATTAATGCAATAAAATGTATGGATTGCAGTTTTATTGTGCTGGTGCACTAAGGTTTTTCTTTTGTACATATTTACTAATCACATTGCCTCCTTCTCCTCTTCCTCGATGCAGATCTGATGCTAGCTTGCAGCCGTTGCCACCATGTTTGCCAAAAAGAAGAAGTCTCGAATCCAGATCTCTGCTCCGTCCAACTTTGAGCATCGTGTCCACACGGACTTTGACGAGCAGGAGCAGAAGTTCGTCGGGTTGCCGCGCCAATGGCAGTCTCTTATCGAAGACACGGCCAAGAGGCCAAAGCCTTTCATCGACGCGACGGTCATCACTACCGTAGAACCGCGAAAGGTAAGAGGAGCTACTCTCAGTTTTATGCATATTCATAACTTTACGCTCAGGCGTTGGCATCAATTCCCAGGCATATAGGAAATGACGGTCGTAAGTAGTTACATGGAAAGCAACTGGGCTACTTCTCTTGTGTCTCGAAGATTTTTCATGTTTCGCCCAAAGGCTTCTTCTGTTTAAAATGGAGAAATGTTTTAGGACGAGACGCAAAACATCTTCAACAAACTGAAAGAACTTGAGTAAATTTCAAACCCTAAACTGATGCTTCAAAGTTCTCAACATACTTAAAGTAGCAACAGTCCAATAAAAAATGTTGTCATCTGCATAAAGGTTCACTTTTAACTGTAATTGTATTCATTTCATTGTTTAAATTTGAATCTTGGTGTAGTTTTAATCACTTTTAAAGACAGAGTTCATACAGGTGCTTGAAATGTTTTAAAATGCTTGAATTTCATTAGGTTATTTTAAGGTTTGGAAAGTGCTTGATTTCTGTAAAAAGCCCTGAAAAGTGCTTGATATTCAATCTGCACAGTTTTGTAATAAAGTGCAAACTAACATTTGAGTAAAATCTTAGATTTGAAAACGTTTTGCAGTAGTTAAAAGACACAGATAAATGTTTTTTTCTGTCTGAAGTTAATATTTTGACTGTTGACCAGTCTGGTCAACATTTATTTAACTTTTGTTATATTATTGTTTACGTCGTCCCTGCTATAGAATGCAGAAAACCATCACAATATATTGTGATAATATCATAAATGACATTATATAATGGTAAATTATTTTTTAGTTTTATTGATTTAACTCCAAAGTGTGGTGTTTTTAAAAGTTACCTTGAAAATGCTTGAAATGTTCCTAAATTTTACCATGGAAATACTTAGTGAAGAATATATTTCCCAAGCATTTATTAAATTTAAACAGTACCTAACTATGCAGGATAGCAGCTCTGTGGTTTTATGGAGAGAAGACCTAGAAAATGACTAAATCCTTTCCAGGCTTTAGATTAAAAAGATGCATTTTTCTGTCCTGCAAACGCCAGACGATCGTACGAGGCACGAAGCTGGGAGCGGACGGCTCTTTAACGTGGCTGCTGGACGAGTTCGACACCATGTCCGTGACCCGATCGAACTCTCTGCGGCGAGGCAGCCCCCCCACTCAGCCCCGCAGGGATTCCAGCTCTGCAGGTGGAGAGCAGGAGAACGGCGACCCCCGACACCGGCACCACACACACCCAGACAGGTAGGAAAAATAACTTTCCTCTGGCTTGCTTTTCTAAAAAACTAAATACAAACAGAAAACAAAAATATTTTGAAAAAGTGGCTTTTTGAACAATCAGGCTGAAAATTATTGTAACTCTGACATTTACTTACCGTATTTTCCGGAGTATAAGTCGGAGTCTTTTTCATAGTTTGGCCGGGGGGGTGACTTATACTCCGGAGTGACTTATGTGTGAAATTATTACCACATTATTATATCATATCACATGTTATTTTCACACTAAACCGCCAGAGGGCGCTCTAGGCCTGTGTTGATAATGTGTGCGGTAGAAGCTAGCTCCGGAGTTAGCTGAGTTGTTTACAAGCGACACCGAAGATGAAGATTTAGTGATTTGGAGCGACACGGATGGTTTGGTAAACTTGTTGGCATGTTATTTATGCTATAGTTATCTGAATAACTCTTAATATGTTAACATACCAGGCACGTTCTCAGTTCGTTGTTTGCCATGTAACGTTAGCATACCGTACAATTATTCAGCCTGTTGTTGCCTCTATTCTATTTTTATTGCCTTTCAAGATGACATGTCTGTTCTTGGTGTTGGATTTTATCAAATAAATTTCACCCAAAAATGCGACTTATAGTCTAGAAAATACGGTGATTACATTTGAGTAACTTTTTTTGAAAAAATTTACTTTGAAGAGTATTTTTTATGATGCTGTACTTTGAGTAAATTTATTATGAAGTGTCTCTACTCTTAATTGAGTAACATTTCTGGATTCACCAGACTCAGACACAAACCTGCAGTTTCTGTTAAAGTTTCTGAAGTTTTTACTGAAAGAAACCGATTGGGAAAAAATTATTTTACCTGATTTTGGGTTTTTTTTGTTATATATATAAATTATTGTCATTTTGGTTCTTAAAATACCAAAATTTGCTTTTAACTTTATATTTTGGTCCACCTGATGATGTAATTTTTAAACGTTAAATGATTGATAATTTGATCAGTCACTCAGTAATTGAGTAGATTTTTTACCAAATACTTTTTTACTGTTGAGTAATTTCTTGGTGCTTTTTACTTGAGTAGAAACATGTTGAAGTAGTTTTGCTTGAGCTGCTGTACAATTTTTGGAAACTGGAGTTGACCTGAATTCAGAGTTCAAATAAATAGAAGCCGTCGAACAAAATGGCCGCCCTGAGCCAGCTGACATCACTCTGCACTATGGAAACTCACAAAGTGTGTTGGTGGGAAAACCAAAAATTAGATAAATTGATTAGAAAATAACTGATTAACTGGTGTTGCTAACTGCATGTTTGCGGCTCTCAGGGACAGACTGAGGCAGGACTACCCGGGCGCAGGGGACCCGCAGCAAGGGCCGCGTGGCGTCCAGCCCAGGGACGAGGGCGTGCAGGGCCGGCCCCAGCAGCAGCCGAGGGGCCAGGAGCCCAGCAGGGCCTACAGGGAGCGGTCCGGCTCGGGACAGCAGCCTCGCAGAGAACCCCGGGACCGGGACCAGGTACCAACCAAGACCCAAATGATTCACTCAGCCTCACTAAACGTTACCAACTAGCGACGCACTGATCCAATTATTTAACTTCTGATACCGATATCTGAGGTTCAACCTGTTAGAGAAGAACTGATGATGTGACTTAGAACTGTTTTGTTTTTAACTCAGACATTAACATCAGAAATTACAAATTTATTTGCATCTCAGTTTTTGAATTTGCAGATTTTTCTTCCTTTTTCTACAATTAAATGTAGCTAAGAACCAGCCTGTTGTTGTATTTTTACCAACCTCTCCGTTTTCCAGGACCAGGTGATCCGCCGGGACCAAGCCGGCGAGCAGCGGCCCAAGTCCAGCTACGCGGCGCGTGACGGCAGCCCCACGTCTCCGAGGGACAAGAGGCCGCTGTCAGGGCCCAACATCCGAACGCCCAACCTGCCGGTGAGCGACGGCGTGATGAAGACGGCCCAGCAGAACACGCGGCCGTTCAACACGTACCCGAGGACGGACAGCGACGGAGGACGCAGTCCGACGGGACAGGTAGGAGTCGACCGAGGTTATTGAAGCTACTGCTGGTTAGTTCAGTGAAGTATTTCCTCCTCTAGATCCGATATTTATCACTGTTTTTTGTGTGGCTGCTTGAAAACCTGGAAAATGCTTGAATTTCAATTAGATGTTTTCAAGGTTTGGAAAGCTTTAGATTTCTGTGTAAAGTCCTTTAAAGTTCTTTATATTCACACTTTGCAGATGGTATTAAAGTTCAAGCTAATGTTTGATGAAAGGCATAAATTTGGAAAATGTCATTTAGAATTGAAACCAGATGTTTTCATGCACCTCAGAAAAGTTTTTTTCTGGCTGTCTACAGTTAAATCAGACTAAACTTTTCTTGTTTAACATCTTGTTTTAAATAGTTTTGGTTAGAATCTCCAAAATTATTTCAATTTACTAAATGTGATAATTTTTAGAGATTTTTATTGCGACTTTCTTTGTGTTTTGTGTTTAATCTGAACAGAAAGGTAATTTACCTGAACATGATTTGTTTGAATTGTTTCAATATAAACGATATTTATTATTCCGAATGGCTTAAGGACCTATTGATCTGTGTATTTGAAATAAAGGTTGGATTATAATTTATACTTTAAATTAGTGTTTTGTTGTCACGGTAGAACCGCCAAAACAAAACATGGAGATGAAGGTATTACTAATTCAGTGCAAAGGGAAAAATAACAGAAAAACCTTTGAGGAACAACTAAAACTAGTTTTTTTCCGCCGTTTGTCATCTACGCTACGCACAGATTAGTTGCCATAGCAACTGACAAAAACTGTCAGGATTCAACACCAGAAAACACTCCAACAGTTCCCACTACATTCAGTCTTTTACAGTTTTATGTTTTTGGATTGATGTTTATTTTGCGATTATTTCCAAGTGATCACTGTGGTAGCTTAGCTACCGCTGCTAACAGATAAGCTAACTCAGTGGTGGCTGATTAGCTAGTTTGAACACCTGATGATCTGTCAGAGTTGGTGTTTGTCACCTTTTCATTTTGTAAATTTGTGATTTTCTGCTGTTTTTGGTCTCTACTGTCCAGGTGGTGCGACACCATGAGTCTTCCCCCCAGAACGGGCCCTCCAGCAGCTCCGCCCGGGGTTCCTCCAAGCCGCCAGTCAGCCTCCCTCATTCCCACCACGCGTCCCACCCCAGCCTGACCCCGGACTCCTCCCAGCTGCCGCACGCCCCCCACCCCAACGTGCCGGCCCCGCGGCCCCCCGTGCCCGCGGCGGCCCCCGGGCCGGGCGCGGCGCCGCAGGGCCGCTCCCCGCAGCGGGAGCCCCAGAGGGTTTCACATGAGCAGTTCAGAGCGGCGCTGCAGCTGGTGGTGGACCCCGGCGACCCGCGGACCTACCTGGACCACTACATCAAGATCGGCGAAGGATCCACGGGAATCGTGTGCATCGCCACGGTGAAGACGACGGGGAAGCTGGTGGCCGTGAAGAAGATGGACCTGAGGAAGCAGCAGCGCAGGGAACTTCTCTTCAACGAGGTACTGCTTTAACATCTGGCCGCTTTGACCTCTGACCCCTCCTGGAGGCTGAAACGGAGAGCTTTCAGAAAAGCTGCAAACATCCCAGCAAAGTCTGTTGCAAAACCAAAACAAGTCAACAGTTTCACAGTTTAAGGAAATGAATCCACACTGCAAAAACACAAAATCTGACAAAGTATTTTTGTCTAGTTTCTAGTTTAAATATCTTAGTACACTTGAAATAAGGCAAAATAAACTTAAATGTAACTTTTCTGCAGGATATAGGAGCTTGTTTTAAGTAAATAATTCCTTAATATTGATGAAAAAGTTCCAGTTCTGCTGGGAGATTATTTCACTTATGAGATTTTTTCCATTCTTCAGTAAAACTAGTTCTTTTAAAATCTCAGTGCATTTTAGACTTGGCAAAATTTAACGTTTCAGTTGTTGATGACTTTGTGTTTTTATGATGCAAAGCACTTTGAACTGCCTTGTTGGTGAAATGTTATACAAATAAACTTCATTGATTGAATCAATATTAAGGAATTATTAAGTATTGACAAGCTCCTACATCTTGCTGGTGTTTGCACTAGAAACTGGACCAAAAATACTTGGTAAGATTTTGTTTGTTTTTTTGCAGTGTTTCTCTGTACGATTAAATTATTTCTTTGCTGCCAAAAATATTTAATTTGGATATAAAATAAGCCATGTTTTCATCACATTGTCGTCTAAATTTTGAGTGAATTTCTAAAATGTTGCAAACATGGAAATAAATGGAAAATGCGAATTAGGCGAGTTTCTGTTTACAAGTTTATAGCAAATGAACCAGGCAGATGTTGCCAGATGTTGCCGTCATACATGGGTGTAATAACCAAGATCTAGAGGTTGTAAACTATCATGAAGGGGGAAGTTCGCTACGTCAGAACTTATTTAGCTACGTCAGAACTTTTGCGTTTCTGTTAACTTTTTTTTAAAAAAAATGTTATGGAAAAGCCCAAAACCACCTCAAGCAAGCTTAGAAACCTTTGTGCAAAATTGAGAAAGTTATTTCGAATTTTACTGTTTTCATCAACTTTCTCTAATGCGATGCATCAAAATGCAGAGAAAGAAACGGTTGATGGAAACTTGGTTGTTGATTCGATTAAAAAAAAAAAGAAGCATGCAAAAATACAGGCAACAAAGTCTGTAGAGAATTAGAAACTATGCAGAACATCATCCGTATACCTATATAAACTATAACACAACATTACATGTCTTAGAAAATGATAATATTGTGAAAAAGTTTAAGCTTATTCCTAGAAAGTTGAGTGGAAGGAAAAGGTGCACCAGATACAGACAGTAGCTTGAGTGAATTGTGTACAAAATATTCACCATTTAAAAACAATGACTTCTGTGGACAACAGAGCAAAAAACTCTGTTTTATGCTACCTCTCCTGAGTCTCAGCTATGTGATGATAATTCCTGGTTGCTGGTTTTGTTTTTCCTGGTGACGGCAGGTGGTGATCATGCGGGACTATCACCATGACAACGTGGTGGAGATGTACAACAGCTACCTGGTGGGCGACGAACTCTGGGTGGTCATGGAGTTCCTGGAGGGAGGAGCGCTCACCGACATCGTGACGCACACCAGGTGACCGCTGAACCCGTCGTCATGGTGACGCAGCTGTTTGGTTTTGGGTGGTTTTTGGGGTTTTTTTCTTAACCGAACCTGCAAGTCTTTGCCAGATTTCCTGGAATTTCTTGGATTAAAAATTGGAAGTTGAGTCTGAAAATGTTTCAAGTTCAAACATTTTTGGTTTCCGCGTTGGAACCAGAAGTTTACATACGCTGTTTACAAAAACACTCTGGGATTTAAATATGTCTTCTCAGTCCAGCAGAATAACCGTCAGAGTTTTACGCGCAAATTTAAATTAATTCGTAACTTTAACATCATTTATCACTTTTTGTTATTGATTTGGATACAAAAGTCCCGAAGTGGAACCCTTGTATTTGCACGTTTCTAGTACACCCCTAAATCTGATGCACAAGCAACTAAAAGCGATAAAAATCTTTGTTGTTGAGTTCATATGTCTATTTACTCAATAATTTACTGGCAAAAAGCAATTATTGAATTAAAATTGATATTTATTTTCTGTTTTTTTACTTTTGAATATTTAATTATCCATCAGGAACTTTCCACCTTCTGATGAAGAAATCTCTTTGAAACAACTAAAAATTAGAATGGAATAGAAACAGCGTTTTATTTTCCCAAAAAGGAGAAAATTAGTTCTTAAAGTGTTAAAAACAATGTATAAAATACTAAAAATAAATGTTTTCGTTAAACTGATCTGATATCAGCAGAAATATTTCTGTCCAGAAGGGGGCAGCATTGCACAAAGTGATGGAGAATCTGTGCTGTGATCTGGTGTTTTTCCACAGTAGCAGCGTTTTAATGTTTCTGCTGCTTTTCTTGGTGCCAAATTCAAATTAGTCGCCCATGAAATTCAGTGAAACTCTAAAATCCAGAAAAATTAAATCCTAGATGACTTTGGTTTCTGTTTGACTCTGCAGGATGAACGAGGAGCAGATCGCCACCGTGTGTCTGTCGGTGCTGAAGGCGCTGTCTGTCCTGCACACTCAAGGTGTGATCCACAGAGACATCAAGAGCGACTCCATCCTGCTGACTCATGATGGCCGGGTACGTAGCCGCCAAAAACACACAAAATAAACTGATCTGTTCAGAAATATTGGCATCTTTACCGTCTACATCCACACAGAAAGAGGGATGTTTGTCCATTTTCTGTTTGCAGAAGCTCCTGATTCTGTCGCTTATCTTTCTTTTCATCTCCGTCTTCAGATTTTCTCTTGGATTTTGGTTATTAATTGAGTTAATTTGATGGGGGTTTTTATCGTATCCCTCATGTTTACGTTTCAGGCCTTTTAAAGAGTTTTGACACGTTTCACTGGGCCCACAGCATCACACATTTGCCACCTTACTCAACAGTGAGGTTCATTTGAAATTTTTCATGCAGAAGTTTTAATCCAACGGCGTTTTTCCATCTGATGGAAACCAAAGTTGCAACATTGGTTCCTCTTCCTACCAAGTCCTTTCAGCAACCTGTTCCCCCACTCACCTGTGGGGGCGCTGCAACAAGAATCACTGAAGAAAACCACACAAAAACTTCTAAAGACACTGAGCGCAACTTTAGTCGTCACGAAATTTGTAAACAAAAATGGAGTAGTGTCAGATTTTAGCAGTTGGACGATTTCTCTTTAGTCTTTGATAAAGAACCACAAGCCATTTCTCCAGCTAGCGCTAAGCTAGCGGGTTTGTTTTGGTTGTATTTACCCAGAATGCCCTGCATTCCACTTCCTGCTTTTGGAGCGGTCTCCGGTCTGCTTGGCGTTTACATATGCATTCAAAACGCGCTACAGTTGCGCCGCACGGAGGATAACTGATGGCGCAAAGACCCGCGTCCGGGCTCTGATTGGTTATTTCCAGTTAGCACTGGGAGGGGAGCTCAGTTTTTTTTTAATTTTACAAACTCCAAAAAATATAACATATTTTGCAAATATGTAAAATATAGTTTTAGAAAAGTTGCATACTGCAACTGTGAGGCCTTTTACAGATATTTAGTTATTTATTCATATTAGAACCAATCATCAGCTCTTTTTTTTTTACTTTTTTTATTCTAGTTTTTGTTGCAGTTAAGAGCAATAAGTTTCCCACTTCTTTAAAAAAAAAAAAGGAACTTTGGTTGAGATGTAAATAAAAACAGTCTGGAGTTAAGAGTGGCCTAATTTCTAGTTTCTAGTTTTTTGGTATTGTTGCTGAGCTGCAGCAGATACCAGATCACTTCCTGCGTGGTGACGAACAGGTTTCTGCTTTCTGCAGAAAATGAAACCAGCCTGGTTGCATAGCAACTCCGAAGTGAGAAGCGCCTCAGTTTGCTTGGTGTCACAGTCAGCAGAGCAATTTATTACACGATACAATGTTAGCTCAGGTGAGTAATAAACAGAAAAAGAGCATTACAGTCACTCTGTGTGTCAGATTCTGTACTTGCAGATTGTTATGGCCGTCTGTCTTTCATTGGGTGAAACCTGAGCTTTGCCATCTGTGTCCATCCTAATAATTCAATTAAAGCTTATACAAAACTGTAATATACTAGTTTTTGTATATTTTATAAAACCAAATAAACTATTTCATTGTTTTTGATCATATCTCTAAGGTTGCATTGGTAACAGCAATGCATCAGAAACATCTTATTACTGATATCAGCAATTTATTTATCGTAATTTCCATGTGTTGTTACTTTTTTCAAATGTGTTCAACACTGTGGCAACAATTATGCGGCTAAAATAGAGACATTGCAGCGTGATGTCATGCATGCAAGATCCCACCTCCCATTTATCCACTGCAGGGCAAAAAACTGCTAGCATTGTTTTAGCTGTGAAGTTATCAACGTAAGTCTAAGCTAAGTCCTAAATGTATGCATCATATATAAAAGAAGAAGGGACGCAATGCTTTGATGCTAATTGTCTACAACACTAGGGAAAAAGTTTTAAGAAAAAAAATAGCGAAGAGGAGCTAGCTATGCTAGCCTGACTTTGACATCCTTAAAATGTAGATGTGCTGCAGAATTGTTGTTTCGGTTGAGTTAAAAAAAATGCAACAAACACACCAACTGTGGCAGTTGCTAATTTACCGCAGTGATTACCTGTTAATAAATGCAAAATAAACACAAAGCCTGAAGACATAAAACTGTAACGGTCTGAATGTTTATGCGCAAAATTTCCAGATGCAAACATTAACATGCAACGCGTCAACACGGATGTTTACCTTGAGATGAAAGAGACCAAAAGACTGAAGAAATAACATGACTATACATCACATTAGTCAAAGCATTTGACAGGAAGAGAAAAAACATGTAGACAGTTGCACCATTGCATTTAGAAATGGTTAAACCTGAGCATCTTTTGCTACTCAATTAATTTTTTATGGAGAAATAATCACCTGATCACTGGATTGATGTTCAGTCTAGAGAGGGCTGAGCTTTTCAGATGCGTTGTTTGCTACAACTGATCAAGCGTTCACTAAAGTAAAGAGAAAATCTGCAGAATTTGGCCATTTTTAATGCAGTTAATCGTCAGAATAATCAATTAATAAAATGGCCATTAGCTGCAGTGTTAACATGGACAAACTTGCTTTATTTATCCACAAGTCGCTGCCTCTCTCTCTTCCTTTTCAGTTGCAGCAAAGCAAAGTGTATCAACTTGCTAGTTTTGAGTCGAGCCTGAACCTCTTTTGCTCATGACGATTAACGATGTACAAAGTCACACATTTTGAGTTTAGATGAGCTAATGTGTAAACCACAGTGGAAGCTGACTTTTGTATGTGGTTTGGCGTCTTCGCTGTTTCACCCAGAGTTCTGGACTCCAGCTGCTGCAGCAGGCGTCGTTTTGTCTCTTTGGTTTCAAGCCAGAAGATAAAACAAACACACAGTTACCCACAATCTGTTTCATCGTCTGCTGCTAATAATTCAGACTGACGACGCAGGGTTTGACTCTCTGTTTTAACCTCTGGACGATAAGAGGTTGGTTTGTGTCGTAGAAAATGTTTCTCACGCCTGAGACGTCGAAACGTGTGTCATCTTCTAATAATTAACAGATTGAGGTCAATAAAACGTTTCAGAAATGAAAGAGCGCCCCAGTTGTAGTGGCTTTACAGATTTATGAATGTAAACCAACCAGGAAGTCTTTAGGCCTGAAACAATTAATCGATTATAGAAATAATCGTTAGCTAATTTAGCCTCTTATCATTACGCTTACATCTGTCGCAACAAGCAGTAAATCAGTTAACTGCATGATAAATTAAAACAAACTCAATCATTTTCATTTGCATGATTTATTGGTTCTCTTTTTTCCTTCTTTTCTAACTGGAGGATAAAAGTTTCAGTCTTGTGTTTTGGTCTCAACCAGCAATATTATCGTTTATCCCAATAACTTCTGGAACAGTTAATCGTCCAACAATATTTACTATGACAGGCTTAATTGCACTCGTTATTTTAAAGATGAAATATGTCCTGTATCGTTTTTCTTGACTTGATGATGAACTCTGCAGCTGTGCAGCTCCAACTCGGTTCAGTTTCAGCCATTATTTTTGGACATGTGCAAAATGTTTGGATGCAAATTTCACTTTTTTTTTTTTTTAAATAAGACACAAATAAATAAGAGATGATTTGCTTGCAGGAAATCACGGTTTTGGTTTGCAGTTCTCAGCGCGGGCTGCAGAGTTTTGGCATCTGGGTGTGAGGGACTTTGTGGTTTGACCTCGCAGGGGAAGCAGAGCCAACCAACTCTGAAGCGTTTCTCGGCAGAAGGATGGGCGTGTGTCTGACCTTCCTTATGAACCTGCTTGCTGTTTTTTTTTTTATTCTCTTATCATTATCTGGTCTTAAAATACTGCGCTGTACAGGTAAATATAATTACACCAGGTGTTGTGTGGCATCCGCTGAGGTCATGCTGCATGTTTGTTGTATGAATGTTTGTGTAAACGGGAGTCACTTCTCTGAACCAGCCTGTTTCAGTTCTGCAGCCGGCCTTGTGGTCGGCGTCACAATCCACTTCTCAACATTACTCAGCCAGGCATAAACTTTATGAGAAAGAGAAAGGTGGGTTCACATCTGTCCACTGCAGGAGGCTGCAAAGTTATGTCTCTGATATTCAAACAGCTCAAACAAAAGTATCACTTTGTTTTGGATTAAAACACCCAAGAAAGCAGAAAATTAGTTTTCTAATCTGTAGGTTGCTTTCACACCTGAAAGCAACAGAAGGCTCAATTTGATTTGGGACCAAAGTTGAAACAAACTGCAAAAAACACAAAACCTTACAAGGTATTTTAAGTCTAGTTTATAGTGCAAATGTCTTGGAATAAGATGCAACTAATTTACAGTTCTAGTTCCACTGACAGATTGTTTTACTTATGGGAAAAATGTAAGTGAAATAATCTGTCAGTGGAACTGGTATTATTTATCAATATTAAGGAATTATTGACCAAAAACAAACTCTTGTAACTTGCTGAAAAGTTAGTTGTAAATTAGTTTTGTTTTATTTCAAATATGCTAAAATATTTGCACTAAAACCTGGACCAGAATTATTTGGTCAGGTTTTGCAGTGTATTTGTTACACTTTCAGCTGCTGTGGTTCTGTCACGCTGCACCGTGTCAAACATTTTGGAAAACTTGTTCCCCTCCTGAACTGTGGGGGCGCTGCACCAGGAACGACTGAAGTAAACAAAACAAAAACCTCTAAAGAAGAGACTGTGTGACTTCCTTCTTCACCAAATGTAAACAAAAATGGAGTAGCGTCAGATTTTAGCAGTTGGATGTATTCTTTTTTTGTCTCTGGTTAAAGATGAGAAGCCATTTCTCCCACTTATGCTGACCTCTGACCTCGAGTCAAGAATGCTAAAGAATTCGGACAACAAAGCAGAAAACGGCTGATAATCCAGGCGATTTGGAAAATGTTTTTATTTTATTTTTGCGTTTTTTTGTTTAATGACTTTTTGTGGCCCATCAGAAATTGAAATTTTATCCTTTTGTTTTGGTTGGATTTACCCAGAATGCAATGTGTTGTAGTCCACTTCCTGCTTTTAGAGCAGTCTCTGGTCCGCTTGGCGTTCACATATGGATTCAGAGCCTGATGCAAGAAGCAGTTAATTACCAGAGCTGGTGTGAATGCTGCCTATCTTTCTTGTCATAAACAACCTTAACTTCAGTGTGTTTGTATTTCCGTCTGTGTGTCTCCAGGTGAAGCTGTCAGACTTTGGTTTCTGCGCTCAGGTTTCTAAGGAAGTCCAGCGGAGGAAGTCTCTGGTTGGAACGCCGTACTGGATGGCACCAGAACTCATATCCAGGCTGCCGTACGGACCAGAGGTGAAAATGACTGACAAATTATTATGTTTTCACAAAGTTAATGTACATGAAACGTGCAGATTAAAACAAACAGGCGACTGAACGTTTACTGTGTTTACGTCTCCTCTTTCGGTGACCTGTTATTTGTCTTTTTTCTGCGGGGCGTTTGCAGGTAGACATCTGGTCTCTGGGCATCATGGTGATAGAGATGGTGGACGGCGAGCCGCCATACTTCAACGAGCCGCCGCTCAAAGCCATGAAGATGATTCGAGACAACCAGCCGCCCAAACTGAAGAACCTGCACAAGGTGAAACTGCTGAAGCAGAACGCTCAGAACCAGGATGTGAAATCTTTGTTTCTTTGGGAGGAATGTGAAACGTGGTTGTTTCCCCACGTCGTCTTCGAGGCCAAAATGTTTCTTTGTAATGTTGTAAGAGTTGAGACACAAGCTGGGAAAAGAGTTGAGTAACCTGAACTTTTATTCACTCTCACTGCTGCTTTCAAAGTTACAAAATAAATCAGAATGAAGCAGAAGTCTTTGGAACAGAACATAAAATCTGTTTCGTTGCAGCGATCAGTCCAAATGTTTCTTTAAGCCGAAGTTTTGGGTTATCAGAATCAAGATGTCTATAATTATATTTTTACTGTGAAACGTGTCAGATATATTTAGTGAAAACGAAACTGACACCTTCTGTCCAGTTGATGGGTTTAACAGGCTCTTATCACCTTTGTCATTTCCCCACTTCTATTCATTTCTACTGAGCTGGGAAACGGCACGAAAACAACTGACTGGGAAATATAGCAGAGCAGAACATTTCAAATAGAGCTGCAAGTAGCAATTATTTTAGTTATCAATTAATCTTACATTTAGTTATTCTGTCGATTAATCGGTTATTCAGACATCTATAAATATACATAAATGCCTAATTATCGTCCTACAAAATAACGTATGTTTCCTGCAGGTGTCCCCTCTCCTCAAAGGCTTCCTGGACCGGATGTTGGTGCGTGAGCCGGCCCAGAGAGCGACGGCCAGCGAGCTCCTGAAGCACCAGTTCCTGTCCAAGGCCGGCCCGCCGTCCTGCATCGTCCCCCTGATGCGGCAGAACAGGATGAGATGAAGCGCGGCGCTCCACACCTCCGGGGCTGTGAAGGCGACTCGGGCGGATCAGGACCCTCCCGCACCGGGAGCCCAGGCTGTGCGGGAGGGTCCTCCTCATCCGCTGCGAGTCACTGAAATGTGGGGAGCGCGCTCCCCGAATCAGAGGCAATAACGACGAATGCGTGGGTGAATGAGTGTGACAACGTGTGTTTCTGGACGCAGTAAATGGCCCTTTTTGTTTTTGTTTTTGTTTGGCGTACAGCCGGGTTCGAAGGAGCCGGTGACGGTCGGAGTAACTTTTTAAATCTCACTTACCGACAATCTGCAAACGTTTCCACTACAGACTCTGATCCCGACCTCTGGACCCCCGAACTCACCACTGACAGCGGCGACCTTTGGACTCGGACTGTATTTTGTAGCCATAATTATCCTAGCTTCCTGTTGTAAACGAGCAAAAACACACTAAGTGAACATGTAAACACTGGAGTCATGTAGCAGAGGACTTTTGTTTCTTCCACTTATTTCCTAATATTCCTGTGTAAAAACGGTGAACACAGAGAAAGCGTAGATAAGTTACCGTCTCTGTTTTTGTGATTGTTGTATTTTGTTTATTTCGATGCAAAAGCACAAAATCTTACCGAATATTTTTGCATAGTTTGAAGTGCAAATATTTCAATACATTTGAAATAAGACAAACTGACTCAAAAATAACTTATCAGCAAAATAAAGGAGCCTGTCTTGTGTAAATAATTTGCTAGAATTGATTAAAAGCAGGAATGAGTTAAACTGACAGATTAATTTATAACAAGACATTTTTATAAATGAAATGATCTCCCAGTGGAATCGGTACTTTTTCATGAATATTAAGGAATTATTTAGTTAAATAAACTCCCATCCCACTTTACAATAAGACCTATAATTCATAGCTATGTCATTAATTCATCTTTAAGCACTTTATAAATCATTAATAACTGTTAATTATGCATTAATTATTATCTAGAGCTGTTGTACTGAATATTTTAGACTATTTTGTAAGAACAATAAGCATTTGCAAATGTATTTTTGGCTTAACGTCTCCTTCTCATTCTTAATACAACAGTTATTAATTATTTATTAAGTGTTTATAGATGAATGAATAACATATCTATGAACTATTTATTAGCCATCTATAAAGGGAGCCTTAAGTGATACAAAAGCTCCTGTATTTTGCTGTAAAGTTGCTTAAAAGTTATTTTCTCTTATTTCAGGTGTAACAAGATATTTGCACTAGAAGCTGCCCAGAAAGACTTGGTGAGGTTTTGGGTTTTTTCAGTGTACAGAGTGAAACGTATTGAGCACTGGTGATGAGCAGCGCAGGAGCTGCGCTCGCAGCTCTTTCCTGCAACACTAAACCCTTTAGAAGAGACGCTACGGAGCATTAACCAATCAGCACACAGTCCCATAACACCAGGTCAAATTTAACTCTTTATGTTTTAATAACTGTAGCATTTTTTAGAACGATAGGCTTTACTTTGTTTGATTTTTTTTTTTTTTTTTAATATATTTAATTTTTTCACTGTAGAAAATGAACTAAAAAACTCAAACTTCTTGATCTCTTGTGATGTTTTTATGTCTCCTGCTACTAACAAACTGTTTTTACAGTAAACGACAGATGAAATTGACCCGTTTTGTTTCTGAATGACGCTTTTTCTCCTATTAATGCCACACTGGGGTCTTCCTGAGCCAGCAGCCGGGTGTCAGGCGTCCTGCGGGTTTATCCGTCTGATTTTGGTGCCTGAACTGTAAATAAAACAAACTGTTTGCTTTTCCACATCCAGAGGACCAACTCAGCACCACGTAAACGCAATCTGTTGTATTGATTAAGATTAAGTTTGTTGTAAACACAAACAGCTGTTCTGTGGAGCCGCTGCAGCGTGATTCACAAGCACAGCAGGGCAGGAAGCTGCCATCTGATGATGACTTTTAACAGTTAAAACCAATAGAATAAGCAATAAAACTCGCAAAATCTTAACTGTACGCCTGATATATGAAAAGAAAAACTGTCAAGATTAGGACAACTAAATAACAAGGTCAGGAAATGTTTTGATTTAAAAAGTAGCCAGGAAGTAGCTCAGTTATGCTAGCTTGACTTTGACAACTGTAACATGTAGATGTGATGTGGAATTTGGTGTTTCTATTCAGTTAAGATAAAAAATTCAACCTAAACTCTGACAGGTCATCAGTAGAGCAGGTGTTTAGCTCATTTAATTAGCCACCGCTGTGCTAGCTTGGCTATTAGCAGCGCTAGCTAATCTGCCACAACTTAATAATCGCAAAATAAACATCAAACCTAAAAACATACAACTGTAACTAAATGGACGTTCTCTCTTTTTGAGCGGGAAATGTTTGAGTGTTTTTTGCTGTTGAATCCTGAAGCATAAAGTCACACAGCAGGCGATTGCAATCTATGTCCAACTTTTTTATTTTTTATATTTGAATTTCTTCAGTTTTCAAGAATTTACATTTCTCATAATTCACACACAGACACAGATTTGTTGGTGCATCTCAAACAAAGCAGATGGAAATGATCATTTCATTTCAGCCTGTGTGGATTTGCACAAAGAATGTTCCCTCTGTCTCTGTCCAGGTTTTGCTTTGTGAAAACATGAATAAATATTTAAAAAAAGAATAAAACGTTATCCGGAGACGGGCACCAGCACCTCCCGACCCCACGAGGGACAAGAGTGTTAGATGGATAATCTAGAATATATTTATTGGTCTGGAGTTCGGTGGTAATATCTGCAAAAATTAAACACAAAAGAAGTGAAACTACAAAAGTGTGAAGTGGTAAAAGTGAAATAACAGTCACCCGTCATCCAAAGAGACTCAACAGTTTATAAAACTTAACAGAAAAACGATGCAAAAATTAAAAAGAATTTTCTTATTAAAATTTTTTAAAACAATCTGTTTTCTATAATTGCTACACTATAAAACTTAAGGTAACATTAAAATCTTATTTGTGATGCTCATCTTTCTGATGTATGCTCCTAAAACTAGCATAGCGTAGCTAGCTTAGTGTAGCATAGCAGCGCGAAATGGAAAAGTTTGACGAAAAACCCTGGCCCACTAAAACCAGAAGGTATGAAGCAGCATTTATGCTAAACAGATTACTGAACGGTGAATAAAAAAGAGGAAGGAACATTGTGAAAGTCGGCGTTTCTTTGCATATTTTGCAGCATTGACTGTGAGACTACAAACAGGAGTCCCCACTCTGAAGCTAATGCAGGTTTTTGCCTCATGTGAACCTGGAAAAAAGCAGAACTGGCTTTCAGTTTAAAGTCTTCATTGCCTCCTCTACCAGAAACAGAAATAAATTATGCTAAAAAAACCACTGGGACAATAAAAGCACTTTAGACATAAATGCTTACAAGGCACCAGACGCTCGTATCAGCTGGTAGTATTGTGTTTTAAATAGGCCCTTCAAAAAGTAAATGAGGGTTTTGTCATTAAATTCCAGTTTTCTTTAGTAAGTATTCACATTTCCACATGAAAGTCAGTTAATTTAGCAACAGCAAAGGTGCTAAAAGACAAAGAAAACTTTAAAATGTGCAAAAATATCCATATATTTTCCTCCAGGCTGGAAGTGAAGAGTCTGCAGAAGTCGACATTCCTGTGAGATGATTCTTTGTTTACGACGTGCAGATGGATTCCTCTCACTCGGGTGTGGCCGTCGTTTCGATTCCTAATTCAGCTTCCTTGTCCCTTCAAACCAACCAAGGTTTTCTGCATTTATCTGCAGACAGAAATTTGTAGCTTTTTGTTGAGTCTTAAATCTAGTAAAGTGCTTTTTTTAATAGTTGATGTTGGAAACAACCAGTCTTTGTGGTTTATTTTAAATGATTTATAAAAACTGCAGAAACTTTGAAGAAGTCTTTTGTCTAAGCTGGTGGTTTCTCTAACGTCATTAATCGGTTTTTAGAAAGCAGAGCAGCTTCGTTTAGGAAAAAAATATTTTTGTTCTGGGGTGAAATTTTCTGAAAATGTGGTTTTCCACGTGTGGTTGCAGTGACGTCGCCGCCAATTAGCCGCTTCCTTTACGGCGTCTCTTCAGTCGTGCAAATTTCTCAGATGAAATCTTCGCGGTAAGACGCTGCCTGTTGATCGGTTCAACGGTTTTTCAGCAACTGACCAATCAGCGGCCACAGTTTGGTCAAAATAAACGCCTCTCAACTGGAGGGAACCAGTTGCAAACACTACAATTTGCTGAATCATCCAAATCAATACACCTCAAAAATTGCCGGTCAATATTCCATTTATTGTGAATCAAATTATTCTTGATTTAAAGGAACTCAGTGTTTCGGTTGTTTTGCAGTTTTCTGGAAGTTTGTTCCAGATTTGTGGCGCATAGAAGCTGAATTTTTGTAAAGTTTCTCTATGCAAATGCTATGTTTTGTTGAAATGGTGACATTGTCTGTGCTCTGTTCACATCAAGAAATAAATTAGGTTGTTTAAAGAAATACTGGAAGGAGTTTAGATATCAACTCGTTGAGGGTCGAGGTGTCAAAAGTTTAAAGTTCTCACTGGAATAATTTTTTATTTTTACCTCATCAGCATTAAATTCAACCCTGAATGTTTTCGTGGAACAACCGACAGTCGGGTGTTTTATCACCAGAGTCATGAAGTCGTCTTCAGATTTTAATGAATGGATTTGGCTTTACTTCTCTCTGTGTCGCTGAATGTTTGCAGCCCAACTTTGCCACAGAAGAGGAACAAAAATTAGATTTGCGCTGATTATAGTAGAAAACTTTGTGCTGCACCGACATTTTCCATCTGAAGACGGTTTTGAAATATTTCTCTGAATGACAAACAGAGTCCAGAATGTTTGTGCCGGAGGCCGAAACCCGAGTCGAGGTCGCAGAATCCCTTCTGAGGGTCACAAATGGGCCCCGCGCCGCACTTTGGACACCACTGGTTTAGGGAATCTGGAGCCCAAAGAGGAAATGATGACACAGAATCAGGAAGTCTGGAGGAAAACGTTCAGTTTCATTGACATCAAATCACGAAACCAGTGGATCCAGTTTATGTCTGTGGTTGAAAACTTACATTTGTTCTTTTTGAGAAATAATATTGAGTTTTAAATGTTTCATTGTGCTACAACCTGCTGACGGTTTGAATTACTTTAAACAGGGGAAATAAATCACTTATGTCACATATTCTCATTCATTTGTCATTGTTTTGCAGAAATCAGTTTTCAATGTATTTTGTCAGAAAAGCAAAATTTTATTAATCGTTTATTGAGATAATCGTCAGCTAATTTAGTAATCAATCATTTTAAAAAACAGGCCATTTGCATAAAGAACATCCAGTTCAGTAATTCAGCCAGAACTGTAAAAAACATTTGTTTTTAATTTTATATTTAAGAAAGAAAAATACAAAATTACAGCTTTGCTTTAGAATTTCTTTATTGAATTTTCTGCAATAAAATGTTTTTCTTATTTAAATCCAAATTCAGTTTTCATTTGCATCTTTTAGTGCATTTCTATTATTGGATAAAATAAGCTGAACGTCATGGTTGAATGAACATTTTGCAGAATGTGCCCATTTTTAATCGATTAATCATCAGATTATCTGATTACTGGAATAATCGTTAGCTGCAGCCCTGATCAGAACTGATTTCTAATCAAAAGTTTATTTTTAAAACTTATAGCGTGTTTGAAACGGATTTTCTGAAATGATATTTTTCTCTTTGTGCTTAAAGGTTTATTAAAACATCCATTAAAAGCCGGGGTTGCTTCATTTCTCCTGAGGATTGGAGATGCTCTCTCACGTTCCCAGGTCTCACCTGCTTTCTGACGCAACTTTCAGTGGAAACCCAGAAAAAAAAATTCGGTTTCCACGCCGACTGACGGGCAGCAGGCAGAGTCAGCACAGGTTGGTATTTTTAGCACTTCCGACTTCTGGTGGAGGCGTTGCTGCAGCCGCCGCTGCTGCAGGCGGACAGATCGGAGCTTTCTCCCCTCTTCTCTGAGAAGTCGTGCCGTTATTTACCGCAGGACAGCTGGGCGTTTGTGGTTCTTCTGGTAACCAGAAGATCCACATCAAACATCAAACCGTTTTGCTGCAGCTACAAAGCAGAATGTAAAGTGTTCTGGTTCCGGTCCGTTTCTGGATTAGCCCACCTGATCTTAGTGCCCACCTGGTTTTTAATGAATTTATTGGCATTTAATGTGAGAATCTGAGACAGAGCAGCTGATGGATGAACCAACCCGATGAGAGGCCGGTACACTGCAAAAAATCAAAATCAAACCAAGTAGTTTGTAGTGGAAATTTATTAACCTGTTCAGTCAGGAATCAGTTCATCCATGAATCAGTTCGTCTGTTCTGTAAGGAATCTGTTCATTCATGGATTTGTTCAGTAAAGAATCAGTTCTTTCATGGATCAGTTCATTCATAAATCAGTTCATGAATGTGAAGGCTAATATTTCAGCTTTAGCTCACTGAATCTCAAGGGTTTTTTTTTTTGTTTGTTTTGTTTGCAGTTTTGGACAAATACCTGGTTTTAAGCACCAGTTCAGCCTCTGGGAGTTTGTTAGTTTTTAGTCCTTTTAATAAAAGTCAGCAGCCGGAAGTCTCTGCGCTCCCTTCCGGGTATTCTCAACATAGATATTTATTTTTAAATGCCTTATCTGGCCACAGTTCCCCTTTTCTGTCATATGTGGGTCTGTTTGTGGTGAACTGAAGGGGCGGCGCTCCCAGAATGTAACGACGCCGCGCCGGTGGGCGGGGCTTAGCCGCCAGCAGCCAATGAGAGGCCGAGCTGCGCCGCTGATAAATGAGTCAAAGCGAAGTGGGGGCAGCAGAAAAGGTCTGACTTGTTGCTGAGCAGGAGGAGATACCGTCAGCTGACCGCGGAGCTCCGAGCGCCTCGTCCCCAGTCAGAGCCTGGAACCGAACCGGGAGTCCGCCGAACCGAACCGAACCGGGAGTCTGCCTGCTGCCGCCCAACAGGTGAGGCGTTTCACCGTTTACCGAGACACGAAACACCTTTTTATTAAATGAGGAGGGATTCGTGTTTATCCTGCTGGTTTTGCTGCTGCTCTGCTGTTTGAACCTTTTTAGTTCATTTATTTACAGAAACCAAACGGATCTTTTACTGTTTCCAGTCATCTGGTGCAACTGGTGGAACTGGTTAAAGGGTCGACTCAGAGCGAGTCTGATCTGGTGTTGATCAATGAGCCCGATTATTGATTATAGTAAATGTAGATGGACAGGAGCGGCGTGAGGCCGCAGGGCCGGTCAGCAGGACGCGGTTTGGTGCCCAGCCCCCTTTTTACCCCAGATATGCACCGATGTGAAACTTTGGCCCCATAACCTACAATTATACTCCTTTAAATGTCATGAAATAAAACCAGTATTTCATGACATTATAAATATTTTTCTACCCTGTTGACACTGAAACAAAAAACACGATTATCAGCATGATAGAAGAAACCATTGGTTGTTTTACTCATTGGACATTAATGTACGTTAATTCCGATATTTCACGTGTCCATATTTTATAAATGCAAATTATAATTGATTTTTAAGCTGGGTGGATATTTGAATGGGTTAGCCCTTTTAGCATGCTACAGGATGTTTTGTTTACCATCACAATATTAGCAACTTATGATGGGATTTTACTTTTTTCTTGTTGTTTTGGAGAAAAGCATTTCTAGAAAGTTTAAAGGATAAATTCAGAAAAACTAGTTTTATGTACATGTGACGTTTGTGCATAACAATAGCTATTTTTTCCATCCAAGTGACGTGCACATCTTAATGAATTCTTGCAACAAAGTAAACTTCAAATTATTTTTTAAAATTTTACCAATCTCTAATGCTTTAAACAACAGCAAAAGATGATCTATTTAAAGTAATTTGTGGATAAAATGACTTCAAACATACAGTTTGGTGTATGTTTTTGGGCACCAAACTGGCTTCAGCCCAGGGGCCCAGATCCTCCTGAATCCGGCCCTGCTTGCATTATTTAAATAGAAAATACATTTGCACAATAGAAACATGCACTATTGCAAGCTGAAAGCCTGATGTGAAATTCTTAATGGTTAAAACGAAACTTTAGGAGCAGAAGTGAAACTGATTTTTGGATAAAAGTTCAGTTTTCATGTTTCCTGGTGACTCCCTCCATGACAGAGAGGTCGTAGTTCAGGAAAAAAATCGGTTTGGATTCGGCTTCCACCCAAAACAAAGCAGTTTTAAGCTTCACCTGCTTGTGTTTTGAGGTTATTTTGGTGTAATCGCTCTGCTCTGCTCTGCTCTGTGTCAGAGAGCAGAGATGTGGTGAAAGCCCCATCCCGTTATGCACTGTCAGCATTGTCTCTGTGTGCAGAAGCATGCTGAATGGCTTCTCTCACAGCTGACTGCACATATGAGCGTAAAAACAAAGCATCCTGCATCCCAGAGAGCTGAATGTGGAGCCGTGGGGCTCCATCACGCCTCGCTGCGGAGTTTTTATCACCTGGAGACGCGGATCCAGCCGATGTAAATCCAGCCTCCCGCTGCAGCTGCTGATCAACCAGACTGCAGCGTTTTCATTACAAATACACACAAATCTGTCTATTTTCTGCAGACTTCTGTCTGTGCTGTCAATCACAATCTTGTATGGTGCTGCTCAACCTCCAGATTCCTCTCGCTCTCTGCTGCAGCTAGCATAGCATGTCATCAATGCTTAGCATAGCCACTGATAACGGCGGAATAATTGTTTTCCTTAAAATGCAAGTTGCTTCTCCACCATTAGCACATTTGTAAGCGAGTACATCAGGATGATTGACAGCGCTAAGCCCCTCCTCCTGGCTCTCATTGGTGGTTTTTGGTGCATTTATTCAGGCAATAGCAGCTCAGGGAGGAGCAGATTATCTGGCTCATATAAAACTGTAACAACATGGTGACAGATTTAACAAATATGTAATAATATTTATAGATGTTACAACCTGCAGGTTTAATATGAAGGCAGTTTGTTAGATGGCTCTGCAGCTTCTTCCTGCTCAGGGTTTTCCCCTCCCAGCTCCTCTTCTTGCCTGCAGCAGCGCCGCTCACGCTTCGTCTCGTCTTCCTGTGTTTGCGCCAGTTGAGTCGAATGTTGTGGCTGGAAACAAAGCGCATCACTTCCTGTGTCCCGGAAGTTTGTGTATTTTTTTTTCCTAGAAAAGTCGAATGATGCTCCTCGTCCAGCCTGACGTCGCGTGTTGCATGTTTCCATAACCTGGGAAATGTTTGCAGCCGAGCGGCCGGAGCGAAAACCTGCAGGAGGAAACGTCAAAATGCTGTTTTTTTTTTTTTCCGGCAAACCAGATCCTGTTTTAACCTTTGTGTTTTTCACTTATTTTCTAAATAAGACATTACAGATGAAAGAAAATTAGGGTTGAAATGATTAATCGGTTATTCAAATAATCGTCAACTAATTTTAGTAATTGATTAATCTTTAGCTGGAGAACAGACTCTAAAAATGGGCATTTGCTTAAAGAACACAGGCAAGACAAACTTTACAAAACATAAAACCAAATTGGATTTAAGATGAGGAAAATCTTCTTTGTTAAAATGTTCTATGCAGAACTCCTCTGGTTGCAGTTTTACCTTCATCTGGTTCAAACTTGGTAAAAAAAACCCATATTAAGCACCTTTTACTATCCAGTTATTATTTTTGAAAATCAACAGATTAGTAAACATTATACTTTTAGCTGCAGATGCATCTTTGCTCCAAATGATCATCGTTCACTAAATTAACGCTGTTGTTACATTTTAGGCAATAAAATGTTTTTAAAATAAGTTTTTTGCATATTTTAATATAATTTTGTAAAAAAAAAATCAACCTAGTTGTTAAATGAACCTGCAGAATTAACCTTTTTTCATGCAATTAATTGGTTAATCGATTAATCGTCAGAATAATTGATCACTAAGGCAGCTGAGTTGCAGCTCTGTTGGGACGATTCGCGTTCCTGCAGAGTTGCAACTCGCATGAGAAGCAGCAGCGTCGCATTCATGGCTGCGAATCGCAGGAAATTTCTGACTCGACGCAGATTTTGTTGTTCTTTATCCCGAATTTATTTTTTCCTCCTACAGTTTTCCTGCAGCTGAAACAAATTTGATGCCGATTTCCTCATTTTTAATGTTTGATCAGAGGCTTGAATTCTGCAGCCTTCCTGGTTCTGACAGCAGCAGGCCTAATATCGGCGCTGACTAAGACGCGGCGCGCCCACGCAGGTCGCGGTCGCGTCAGATGGAGGTGTTGGCGTGTTCGTGCTGCGGTGGCGCCGGGCCCTCCCCGCCGCTGCTCTCGGGATGACTGGCATCCCTGTTGACATGAAAGCTCCCGACACACACACCGAAGGCGGCGAAAACACTCCCACATTTTCACACACTGTGGCATTTGGTTTGATGCAAGCAGAGGTCTGGCGCTTCCAGGCCCTGTTTGTCTGGGAAAGAGGGAGAGAAGGGCAGAAACCGTCGTCGCCTCCGGAGCCCTGCATGTTTTCCAGATGAGTGTCGGTCAATATGGGCTCTGTCGAAACTGTAAACACTCTCAGGTGAGGGGTTTCACTTTGAGTCGGCTGAAAGGTTGCAGCGAGGCTGGCTTTCCTGCTGCGCTGGACAAGATGTCAGAGTTTTACTGCAGAAGCTTGAAGCGGTTCTTTGGAATCATTTTGCATCAATTTAACTGAAATAAAAGGGGAAATTTATCAGGGTTGATTTTCTCTGTGCTGCAGAAACATTTCAGGGGTGAAATCTGTTTGTTTCATGTTTTTTATTTGTTGATTTTGAACGTAACTCGGGTCCAGTGAGTGGCCTGATGAGGCGCAAAGGTCAGCAGTAAATGCTGACCTTGCAAGTCACCATGGCAACCGGTGACTCTGCATCCCCCAGGTTCCTGTTTACGCTGGACTATTTTGTTGCGTTTGTTCTGCACATTTACATGAAACCACCGAACGTGGTGGTTTCAAAAAGGAGAAAATGTTGATCTGGAAACTAGTGTTGAAATAATAAATTTTAGTCATTTAAAAATAGTCCTGAAACGATTAATTGTTTGTTGAAATAATACATTTTTTCCCCATTCAGATTGGATTTATGATTTTAATCATTTTTTTTCTCGTTTCTTTTGTAGATAAATTACAAATGACAAAATTAAGGCTGAAACAATTAATTGAAATGATCGTCAATTAATCGATTAATTGTTAACTGAAGTATACAAACTCAAAAAAAGCACTTTGCTGAAATAATATATTGTGCATTTTAAATAAAACTTCTTAAACATGTTCTACTTGGAGAAACACAAGACTGAATAAACATTTTAACTTTATTTATTTTTTATTTTTTTGGCATTCGCGTTCCCAAATGTTGTTATTGTGATATTTTTACCTCCGTTTAGAGCGTTTCTGCTAAATCGTGCAGCCGGGCGAGTATAAACACGGTGAGCTTTACTTTGAAATGGACGCCGTTTTGAACCTGCTGCAGATAAAACTGTAAACATCACAGACCCTCAGATGTGGGACCAGCAGAACCTCCTGCCTCTACAGTGGGTCATGTTGAGGTTTGTGGTTTGAGCTCAGTGACCGTTAAAGCTCAGACTCTCGTTTGCTCGCATGCCAAGAGGGGCTTAGCCCCTCCCCCTGGGAGTCACCATGGCAACCGGTGACTCTGCATCCCCCAGGTTCCTGTTTACGCGGGACTATTTTGTTGCGTTTGTTCTGCACATTTACATGAAACCACCGAACGTTTCCTCTGACAACGGCACAGCTTGAGACCGGGTCGGTGGTTCTGAAACGTACCGGTGTCCGTTTGTCTTGTCGACAGAGTAAATGGATCTCGTCTTTCCGGGAATCCAGGCTCAGGGCATCGTGTGACGCAAACACATAGCTGCTTCCTACAGTCCACAGAAGAAGAAGCCACTAACTGCTGGTGTTTCCCCATCAGATTCCCCCAGCGTCTCCTCACAGCTCCACCTAGTGGCGTGGCGAGAGCATTACACCGTTACCATGTGAACCGTTACTGCGAAAACAAAGATTGTAACTAGAATGTCTTCATGTAAATATGTTAACAGAAATGGAACAAAAATTAAATGTTTGTTGTATCGTTGTCATGTAAACAGACCCTGAATCACTAAAAACGTTGTCTGTTGAATTTCCGTAGAAAACCGCCGTTTGTTTTTCTAATTTCACAGATAAAACATTAAGAAAACACAGCTTAATGCTAGTTGATGCTAACGGTCGATCCTGGAGGATTCGTTTTCCTTGGCTCTGATTGGCTGAAAGGAGCAAAGATTCAAATTAAAAAATACTTTGTTGGTCCATTGTGTTGTAACTCAGGTTCTTTAAAGATTTAATGTCGATGAAAACTGTAGACGTTAGCTTCTGCGGTAGCTAGCTGTGTGTATTAGTGCATAATTGGTGGTTTTAACTATTGTAGCAGGATGTTGTAAGCATTTTATTAGTGAATTAATGCCTAAAACCTGTTTGTTTTTGTTTATTTTATAGGTTATATTTAAAGTTGTGATGTGAATGAAGTTTTGGTTAGGCATAAATAAAATTACTAAAATGAATGGAGGTCAATACAAAGTGCTAATAAGGGTAGAAATACCAACTTGTTTATTTATTTAGGAGCATTTCTGTGACATTCACTGACTTCTGAAGACCGATGGACCGATGGGACCAAAAACCGGTTCCAATGAGGCAGAACCCGTCTGTAGAGTTGGGGGAACAAAACTATTGCCAAAATGAACAAAAGTTGATGAAAAGTCCTGATATGAAGTCCTGTTTGTGTGTTTTTGTTAGTCTGTTCTAGTGAAGAACCCTCAGTACCTCCTGCTCTGGTTTCATGTTTTCAAACTGCTGCCCAGAAACAAAGTCTCTGTTGAGGCACAGAAACCAACACGTCCTCTTTGGTCTTAGATTTAAAAATATCCTAAAAGTCGTGTTGAATCTCTGAATAACTTGGTGTGAAAATATTAACTCTGTGGGGGATTTTCCTCTAACTCCTCAGGAAGTTTCATGTCGGCGCCAGTCCAGTATTCATGGCCAATCGGACGCATCTGTCTCGTCTGTGGACTCCTCCTGGTCTCCTCCCCGCTCCTCTCTGCAGGTACTTTCTTCACCTTTGACCTTTTTAGTGCTTGATTGTGACTCATTCTGAAGACTCTTTCTGATCGTGACACCATGTGAAACTTTGTCTTTTTTCTACTCTCTTCTTACTAGACGTGTTTGTGTTTTGGTGGTTTGAAACCTGCCGTCTGGTTTTTCTTATCGTAAATGTTTTTTTCCCTTTAAATCTGTTTTATTTCATCGTTACCTTTATTTCTTCAGACGTGATGGAAACCATCGTTCTGGAAACGTTTGGGGGGAAATGTGTTGAAAGTTAAAATGTTTTTCTGACTCACCTTGGGCCGATAACGTTGCATGTTTCTGTGACGGCCGAAAGTCCCGACCGTTTAACAAACTTTTCACTTACATACATCAGTTGTTGACCGATCGATCAGTTCTGATTTTCTTTATTTTGATTTATCAGGTCAAGAAACTCCTAAGTTTCTTGACCAGATACTGAAGATAATCGTTAGCTATGCACAGATAAATTGATACATTTTGGAATAAATCAAATCGATCTTACTTTTTTTCCTCTGCAAAGGTTTAAAAGACAATCTGCCTCGTTTGTTTTGCCATGTTTGTTTGAGAAGTATTCAATGATTTTGATTTAAAAAATGGAAAATTGAAGGTTTATAACAACTTCATGGTGACGGTGTTTGCCATAAAAATAAAGAAAACTGGTCAGGCGTTTTTAAAGATCGGCGATCGGCCAGAACACTCCAGAACCCGCTCACCTGTCTGCCATCTTGTTTCTGACCTCTGCAGGCCGGCTGAACTGCTCTCACCCTCTGGTACCAGAACATGGAGGCTTCCGCTGTGACCCGTCTCCCTGCCGCGGGTTCCCTTATAAGACCGTCATCCGGGTCTTCTGCGAGAGCGGATACCACCTGGGCAACAAGAAGCCCAGCTCCAGGTGTCAGCGGGGGAGGTGGTTCCCGTCCATCCCCTCCTGCATCCCCATGAAAGGTATGAATGTATTCAGAAATACAGAAGATAATCTTGTTGAATCTGAGGCTGTTTCCCCACCTGGTAGTCCCGTAGATTCGGTTCATTTGGGACCAGAAGTGTTACATTTTTAGCTGCTGTTATTCTCTTTCATCCTGCACTGAGTCAAACAAACCAAACTAAATGAAAAACCTGTTCCCCTCCTCGCCTGAGGGGGCGCTGCACCAAGAACCGCTGCAGGAAATGACACAAACACCCCTGAAGAAATGCAAACAAAAATACAGTGGCGTCAGATTTTAGCGGCTGGAGGATTTCTCTTTTGTCTTTAGCAAAAGACCACGAGGCGCTAGCGCTAGGCTAGCGTGTTTGTTTTGGTTGCATTTATCCAGAATGCCCTGCACTGTAGTCCACTTCCTGCTTTTGGAGAGCTCACCTTGGAGATCTCAGTGTTGTTGATCTTATTTCAAAGCTAATGTTGTTTCGGAGGTTTTAACCACATAATTTAGTATATTGGTCTCAGTTAAACCTGTTGGATTTAACCTTTTCTGTTGATTTAAAAACATTCATTAGTTCCCAGTTGAACTGCAGATGCAGATTAGCAGGGATTAAAGGTTCAGATAGAGGCTCCATGTCGTCACAGTGACATTTTAGAAGACAGCAGCTGAATGGACCTGTTTATGAAGATAAGAGGTCTGATCACGCAGCCCTGCGGTTCCCCTCCGGTTTCTTGCTGATCTCCCTTTTGTTATTCGTGTTTTAGAAACTTCTCTTGCAGGATGACGTGCAGTTTGCTGAACATGAAGATGTCTTAACGGTTTCTGCAGCTTCCAGTGAAAACCTCCAGTTCAAATGTTGTGAAAGAATCCTTTGGATATTGTTTTTGTAATTCCTGTTTACAATCATTTCAGTGAATGAATTAAAGGGCTTCTTCTCAGTGAACTTTAAAAGGGGAACGAAGCAGGTTTTGCTGATGAATGCTTTTGCTGCAGATCTGAATAAAATGGGGAAGAAACGTGTCAGCTGAACAAAGGTTCCTCTGCGATTTGTGCAGAACGCAGAGGAACCGTCATGAAGCTCTGACTTGATGCATACCTTACAGAAAAATTAGCAGGATTCTGTTTTGCCCCCTGAGTTCTGGAGCAGAGGTTATTGGGTAACGAAACATTTCCCGTAGCGCTGACCGACGGCGGCGGCGGCGTTTCTCAGTTTATGATCGACTGACTCACGGTCGCTTCTGACCCAGATTCTCTAAACAGCAGTTAGTCATTTTATGAGAGTTTGCTGTTTTTTCCAACATTTAAAATTGCACAGCTTTACTTCCATTACTTGCTCTCGTTCTCTGTCCTTCCTAAAATAAACTAAAAAAAACTTTAGTTTCTTTGTCTGTAAAAATCAGGAGAATAATTTCTGTAATTTAATAGTTTTGCCGTCCATCTGGTCCAGATTTAGCCCTAAAACCCATTAAACCCGGTTTAGTGCCACAGTTTGCTCCTTCTGGCAACACGCAGCAACTTTGTCTATGTTATCTTTTGACCTATTTACCAGATCCGCTCAGAGACTTTCTGACTCGCTGCAGAGGAACTAAAAGCTTCACCGTCCTCAAACTGTTCCAACTTCCTCTGTCGCCATTCAGTCGAACGCGAAGCGACAGGAAGTCAGAGCGCACAAAGAGGAAGCGGGCAAAGCCACTATAAATTAACCACCATAGATTTCCTCCACGCTGTCAGACTGATGGAAACCTGCAGAGAAAAAAAATGATGTCTTGTAGCTGATGAATGGGTTAAGTAAAATTTTTACACAAATACAATGAAATGCATAAACAGAAGCAGCAAATTCCAGTTTCTGCAGTGGATGATAATGACTGGAGGTCCCTGAATGACTCATCACTGCTCTGTGTTATAATAATCTGAGAAATTAGTGGGATTATTTGAACCAAATGGGCTCCAGTTTTGTTATGAGGTAAAGGGATCCAAACACTCAGCCTTGTGGAACCCCTGTTCCCTGTTTTCTTTGAAAGCAGGCGTTACTGGCAACAAAACACCAAAAACAGTGGAGTAGATTCAACAGGAAGTATGTTAATCCTTTAAAAACCCAATCTGTGTTTTTATATAATCTCCTTTAGCTTAGAATGTTTTGCTAGTTTTTATTTTTGAAGTTTTGTTCAGAAGAATTAAATTCAGAAATACTTTATTTACTCGTATCTTCGCAGTAAGTTGTGAACCTTTAGCAGCAAATATCCCACAGTGACATTCCTTGATGACACAATCACTCTGCTGATCCTCCTCCTTTGCTTTTGCTGCTCATCTTTTGGAAAACATGGTTTGAATTTGTTTTCTCTTTGCATCCATATTCGTCCTTTTCAACTCCTCAGGGGTTTGGGGTCATGGTTCAGATATCATCTGAGCTTCTGAGATGCTAATCAGGTGCTTCTGGTTGCCACGGTTACACATGATAACTGTCCAAAAAAAAAAGCATCAGAACCAGAGGGAATAATTGATTTACTCCTTTTTTCTTTCTTAGCTAAACTATTCAACCATTCAGTTTGTGTTTTTTGCAGAGTTTCTTCCTCCTGTGATCGTTGTAGTTTCTTATTTTCTGTAACGTTTTTGCGTCTCTGCCCTCCCCCACAGACGGGCCCAACATGAAGTCGGACGGCGACATGCCCAGCATGGCCACCACGGCGGTGGGCGTGTCCATCTTCCTGCTCACCACCACCGCCTGCCTGATCGTCAAGTCCCGCCTCTATCCCTGCCGATCGCACGGGTAAGGAGAATGAAAACCGATCAGTTTGATCCGTTATCTGATCGTCAGAAACTGTTTTAAAATCCAAACTGGGTTGAACTGAACGATAATTGGGTCTGAATCTGGCTTTGTGGTCCAGTAATTGGTTCTGTATAAATAAAATCAGATGAGCTGCGATCACACATCAGGCACAATGACCCGCGTGCGTCTGAACCGCCCACTTCCAATCATTTCACCGAAAACGACTCATTTGTGCCACTTCCACTCGGCCCAAGTCACTGTAGGAAAGTGTGGAACTAAACTTGATTTACATTTGATTGTTTTGAAAGCGAACTGTTCAGCCAGAAGTCTGATTGTTTATTTATTGCTTATATCACCTTTTATTTATTAGTTCTGATTTTTTTGTCAGCTTCTGTAGAGAAGTCAGTTTGGAGCCAGACGACTGATATTAGGTTCTGATTAGAAACTAATCTCCTGACCTTTAAGTAACACAAGGTTCCTCTTCCCGTCTCCCGGCAGCCGTCGCTCCTCGGACCAGCTGGACCTGATGGTGGACGGCCTCTCCGTCTCTCTCCCGTCCTACGAAGAGGCGGTGTACGGCAGCTGGGGGCAGCGCCTCCCTCCCTGCTCCGCCCCGGGACCGACCCAGCTCCTGCTGGCCCAGGAGGAACCCGGCATCTGCCCGGTGCCTCCGACCGGCCAGCCGGACGGCAGCCACCAGCCCCTGCTGTCCATCCAAAGTCCCGGAGAACCCCCCTCCGCCCTACGAGGAGGTCCAGTCGTCCCGTTCCAGAGACCGGCTGAACGACGGGAACATCCGCCATCTATCGGACGATAAGGACACCTGATCGCTGAGGAGCTCCAACGGAGACGCGATTGTGGCAGCTGGTGATCTTCAGTGTTTCATCTGTCGAAGACGAAGGAGGAGCAGCTGATTCCTCCACCACCTGCACTTTTCCTGATTGGCCGCAGCTGCGCGGCATCGGAACAGAAACGATTTTTACACGAAGCTGACGAAATCTGATCGGCCAGCTGCCGGCGCACAGAACGCTGGACTCGTGTGCTTGGAGGTGGATGAGTCAATAACATGCTTCTGTTATTGATCGTATCACTTACACGTGTTCAAAACAATGCTGACTTGGAAAAAAATCCCCGCTGTTGTTTGGCGCCCCTGCAGCGGCGCCCAGTGCGCCGCCGGAGCTGGCCGAGGACCAGAGTTTTCTAAATGAAATGTTGATGTATTGAGTGTGTTATGAATGTAAGGCTTGGGCTGGATGTTGTTTGCCTCCTGGCCGGTTTCTAAGCTGTTAAACATTAATTTATGTAAACGTTTTGCCGTGTTTTCAGTTCTGGAGACGTCGTTTTTCCCTCCCCTCAGTGATGGGGCTGCGTTACAGGAACGTTTCCATGGCGATCGCCTCTTCGCCGTTCCTGTCTGAGACTTTTGCACGTCATCAGGTGCAATCTGACGGCGGTGCAGATTTTAAACCAGCGCGGTGCACAGATTTATTAAAGTAATTTAAGCGTTTTATTAACTGTACAGAAAATAAATATATTTAGAGAGATGAGAACAATCACATGTAATCAGTGGAGAGCCGAATGTAAATATCTATATTTTTAATATAACATTTAAATCTACAACCTAAGATTAATTTTCTTTAAATCAGACTAATGGATGTTTTTTGTTTTACTTTTTATTTCTTAACCTGCAAAAAAAAAAAAATCTTTAAATGACCTGGAAGCTTCAGACACTTTCCTGTTTCTAATTTTTGCCTTCACAGACCTTGAATGTATTTAATGTTTGATTTTGTGTAGCTGTTAAAAGTATTTTAGTACTCGCAGATGATTATTTGTACATTGTTTTATTGCACAAAATTCTAATATAATAAATAAATGGTTGAAGTGTTTATGTTGGTCTGATTTGTAATTAGTTTCAGCTGTGAAGTTTCCTTTAATCACCAGGAAAAGCGATTAAGTTAAATTTAAAAGTGAAGAATAAGTTTATCGATTGTATTTTGCCAGTCGAACGGATCTTTCTCCTGCTGAAGGTTAGTCGAAACTCCCATGTGGTTTGCTTCACTGCTTTCTTACAGCAGTTGCACCATTTCAGTTCTCTCTAAAGACTTTTAAAAAATGATTTATTGCAGGAAATGTGACTGTTTCAGAGGCTGACCACATCCAGCAGTCAGAGGGAAGCGGAGCTCAGAGCATCAGATGTTTAATGGAGGAGTCGAGCCAACAGTTACTCAGATCCGGACTTTTTTCATGGATTTTGGTCGCATGTCCAGAAACTTAAACGTTTTGCGTTGGTAAGATGTTGAAATTTCAAGTTGGCAAAGCAACCGTTTCAGCAGAACAGCTTTCAATGGGCCAATGGGTGTTTGTTTTTTTTTTACTTTATGTGTAAATGGTTCAGATTGATCTAATCTTAATATTTAAAGATAATCTGAGTAAATCCAAAGATAAATTTTAAAATGATTTTTTAAGACGAAAAAACATCCCTGAAGCGAAGGGTTGTAAAATATTAAATTATGACAGAAATGTAATCAGTCTCTATTTTTCGCAGTAAGCAACATGATGTCCCAATCGTGTGACGAGGAACTAAAATATACTTTACTTCAATATATTTTTATTGAAGTAAAACTAAAATATTAACTGTCCAAGAAATTAAGTCAGAGTAAAAAAATATCGATGAACAGGATGAGTAACTGATCATAACATGCTTTAATCATTAAAATACCAATAAGTTATGCGTCCATAAGGGCTAGGACTTTAACACTGTCGATTAATATTTGACAGATTTTAATGTGTTAAACATTTTAACACGAACCGGAACCTTTGTGTTCGAGCGTTTCCGGTAGTCCCGTAAATCTGACGCACACATGGCGTCCGCTAAAGACAAACCCACCGGAAGTTCATTTCTGTTTCAAAAAGTGATCTGATGGGAAGTACGGAAAGATTATCGTTGTGTTCAATGTTTGCTAAAAGGAGTTAGCATATCAGCACAACTATTAACGCCTGAAGTAGCATCTCATCGCTAAAAGTTGCTAACGTCAACAGCCCACATTTCCAAAGAAAGATTTGTTTCTTTGTTATAAGATTTGTTATAAAACTGATGGTTGAAAAACCCAAATAACAGACAAAAAATATAAATATCTGATGAAAATGTTACACACTGAAATTAGCTTTTAAATTAATTTAAGTCTGACCATAAAGTGCTTCCAGTGATTGTATGTATAGTTTCCATATTTGTTCACCTGACCTCCAAATGGCCGACAGACTCACCAGATAGTGAATAACAAAGCTGGTGTATAAACAAGAGGTCTCACTTCAACATAAACTCACCATTTGTTTTTGGTTTAAACATGTTTATTCTTCATTCCGGAATGAAGAAGTAAGCCCAAACGTTTACTTCCGTTTGGGCCCTGAAGTAAGCGTAGCAATAATTCATAACATTACCAAACAAAAACTACTCCCAAAAGTTTGTTTTTTTTTTTTTCCAAAAAAATTATTAAGTAAATGTAACTATTTACTTTCTAACTCTTGGCCCAAATCTACAGATGAAGAGTCAAAGGTCATGAATCAGAACCAAATTTACTAAAAACATCTTAATGATCCTGAAGATTTCAGGAAAGTGAAGTTTTTGGTAGAAAAGAGCAGAAATGTCCATAATTGTCCGCCAGTGATATAAACTGAATAATAAGAGACTGGACAGCTAACACTAACAAGACAGCTCAGCTAACGCTAACCGGACAGCTAATGCTAACTGGACAGCTAATGCTAACCGGACAGCTAGTGCTAACTGGATAGCTAACGCTAACCGGACAGCTAATGCTAACTGGACAGCTAACACTAACTGAACAGCTAATGCTAACTGGACAGCTAACACTAATTGGACAGCTAACGCTAACTGAACAGCTAATGCTAACTGGACAGCTAATGCTAACCGGACAGCTAATGCTAACTGGACAGCTAATGCTAACTGGACAGCTAACGCTAACTGAACAGCTAATGCTAACTGGACAGCTAATGCTAATTGGACAGCTAACACTAACTGGGCATGTGACGGTAGTAACCAGGGTATAGATTCCCACTTCCTGTTTTGGTTTGAATTCCGGCCACAAAAAGCGGAAGTGGATCGATGACTCGGTTCGGTCCGGTCCAGGTTACTGTAAGCAGTCAGCTGGGTTCGATGAATGATCCTGACCAACACTTCCAGTCATTGTGTTTATGTAACGGGGGGAGTTTAAAAGTTACACCAGCGTTTGTTTTGCAACGGCTGCGGGCGCGTCTGCACGCGTTGATGTCACGTCCTGTTAGGTCAGAAGTGGATGAAGAAACGGAGCTGAAATGTCACTAAATGTTTCTGGATGAGCGAACAGGAGGTGAATCAGAGGCAGCAGCAGCAAACAGGGGCGGTTCTGACGTCACCACGGTCCGTTTGGGCCCTGAAGTTAAACCAGAACCGAACCGGTCTTATTTCAGGGCGGTTGTTTTCAGATTAGAGTCCTGAATCAAACTCTAATCCGTTTGTCTGGAAAGTCCGAGTTTTGGGGAGGTTTGAACTCTGACCCGGTCTCGGTTCGGTTGAAGTGGACTCTAGAACCCGTCTGAACCCAACCTGACCAGAGACCGTTTCAGAAGCAGGACATTGTGGTCAGTTTCTGCTCTGCGGGTTAACAAAGATGTCTGTCGGTTGCCATGGCAACGGGTTTGGGGTTAACCCTAATTCATTAGCATCTTCAGTATCAGAAGTTTACATACAGTAAATCGTGGAGGCTAAGAGAAGCACAACTTCAACATATTTTTATTTATGTAAAAGTAAAAAATCTCCAAGAAATTATTCAAAAGTAAAAAAAGTATTTGGCAGAAAGTCAAGTAACTGATCAACTTATCAATCATTTCGTCATGAATGTGATATCAGGAGGATTCTGGGTAAAAATCCCAAAAGGTTTGGCTCAAGTCATTCAGTTTAAAAACTAATTATCTCCTGATTTCAACTGTATCTCTAAATAAATATATGACTGAATAATGAAGTATTTGAATCTTTTCTCCCTGTTAAAGCCTGAAGTTCTGCATGAATCCATCACAACGAAACAAGAACTCCAGAAACAGGTAAGAATTTCCAATAAATCATTAACCTGCTGATTTATTGTCATGAGTCGATCAGATTAGCTGCAGCTCATGTGACCGCTGCGTGTGACCAGCAGCAGAAAACCCCACAGAGTAACACCAAAATGTGACTCTGGTTAATTTATGACCAACTAACCGAGTCTGGAGGAAGTTCGACCAAACAGACGACGGGTTCAGGTTCACTGTGATCAGAATCGACGCCGACGGCGCGCTGGAGGAAACATTAGTAAAAAATCAACGCAAAAATACAAGATTACTCTGAGAAAATTTCTAGAAGAAACTTTTAAGTTTCTGAGTTTCAAAAGTTAAGAATGTTAGCATTTTTATTTCAAAAATGCCCTTTCTTTTTCGGAATAATTTGAGATTAATCTCATAATTTCAGTTTCTTCTAGCAAATTTTTTATTTTAGTTCTTTTAGTAGAATATTTCTGAAAATACCTAAAAAAAAATCCTATAAAATCTTTCACTTAAAACTCAAATTTCAAGATTAAAAAAAAAAATTGTCAAATTTCTTTGCGTTTAAGCAAATTTTAAGCATTGAAGCTCATAAATCAATTTTTTTCTAGAAAATTTCTTTTTATTTTTAATTTAATTTTCATAATTTTTCTACTTTTGAAGCTCAGAAATGTAGTTTTTTTTCTTCCAGAAAATCAAAGTATTTTTTATATTCCATACATTTTTTAAATGTATTTTCACTTTTCAAACTCAAATTTCCGACTTTTTTCTAGAAAATTTCTGAAATTAACCTTTTATATTTTAACTAAAATTTGCTGTTTTCTACCAAACAGTACGGATCCCTGCAGGGGTCACGGGAACAATTTTTACCTTTGCTAATAATCTACTGATCAGTTATGTAACTGAATGCTGTGAGTGTTTCTAATGGCTGCCGTACTTTCTGCTTTAATATAAGGTTATGTCCTTTTATTAACATCCAAACTAGTTTGGATGTTTTTTTTATTTTTTCCTACTTACTGAAAGTTTCTGTTTACATCATAGGTTTTCTATCCAAAAGAAAAATATATAAAACTTGAGATATTTCACAGAGATATTAATATACATGTAAAAACCTCAAAGACCAACACGCTGTGCTGCACTGTAAAATTATTATACCATTGATTTCAAAAAGTTCCAGATTATTTGACATTTTTTCCAAGTGAAATATTCTGTCAGTAAAACTGGAACTTTTCATCATTTTTAATGAATTTGAATGAATTACTGATTTACAACCAGACGTGTTGCTGCTCTTCCTGACCAAACATCTGATCGATCAGTCAAAGGCTCAGCAGTTTTAAACAGCTTTATTTACTTCAAGAGTACATACAGGATAAACAGTAAAAGGTTCCAGAAAACAGTATTTATTTATCGATTGGCCCCTCTGCAGAGAAGCAGCTTGAGAGCAGAATCAGTGTGAAGGTAACAGTCTGGCTGAAGGTTTTACTGCGTGGTGAGAAGGCACAGAGCTCTGTGAGAAACAACCTGGCAGTTTTTATTCAAAGTTTGTTTGTTTGTCTCCTGAAAGAAACACGCTGAATGTTTCACATCGATTTAATTCATCAAAACTGTTTTGAGGTATAATTTGTTACAAGATTCAAACTTAAAGGAAGAAAATAGAAGTAAAACACTAGTGTTTAATCACAAGCATAGACGTGCTAACTCTACTTTTATTCAGCTAGTAATGGCTTTATTAAAGCGGTTAGTAAAATACATGATTTCCATTTAAAAACTGGAGAAAATCTGTTCCAGTTTTCCAGCCGGGTGAGTCACTGGGAAGTCTGGGAGTCAATTACTAAAACGTTTCTTTTAATTGATCGCTTCGCATTGGCTTACAGGGAGTGTCGGATGAACCCCGCCCGCCTGGGACGCCGGGAAGATCGGAACGAGCGCCACCAGAGTATTTAACACGGTAAATAAACTCAAATTACAGTTAATGCATCGGTAAAAACAAAAAGTAGAAAAAGTTGTAAAAATTGCCACTGATATTCGCTTTTTAAAAGGTTTTTGGTGTAATTATGAAAATAAAAACGGTAGATTATTGTAGAAGTGCTTCACAAGCGAAACATTTTCTCTCTTTTTTTTTTTTGCAAGCTGTTCATCTTTAAAACAACAGAAACGATTAAAAACGTGATACATCTGATTTTTAGCTGCACTGAGAAATCTGTTTTTCCGAACGCTCCAGATGGAGAAAGCCGGCACCGCCTGCCGTTTCCTAGGAAACCGGCGCCGTCTCGGTTCACAGCGGAGGAAAGCGTCCCGATCGGTTGTGTCGCTCGGCGAGGCGCGTGCGAGGCGACCATCTTGTGCGTAAAGGTTTGTGGTTTTGTTTAGATGTGTGCGTTTAAGTTGCTGTGTTGCTGCTGCAGTCGGACTCGGCGCCAACCTCTCCCTCTCTCTCCGTGTCGCTCGCCCTGAGGGCGGCGGCGGAGGTCGCGTCGACCCCGGAGCTGCCTCAGGTCATGGGTGAGAGCGGCGGCGACAGGTCAGCCGGGCGAGGGACGAAGATGTCCCTCATCAGAGCTGCAGAGACACAAAGACGATTCTGCTTTAAATATGAGGAGAAAAAAACATTAAAATGTTTTATTGCAGAAGAAAAGTGATTAAAAATCCAAAATTATAATTTAAATTGAACTTTTAATCTCTGAAGAAACTATAATATTGAGCAGTTTGTTTTCAGATGAAAACTTTTATTACCTGCAGAAAAGAAAAAACTTTTTCTGTAATGTGAAGAACAACTACAGGAAAAAGAACTATTTAGGAAATGAATCACAAACTACAAGAAGTAGAAGTAGTTCTTTTTCTACTATGGAGAGGAAAGCTTAAACCAGAAAAAGAACTACTGAGGAAAAGAACTACTATAGTAAAGAACTAATAGAACAAGAACTAAAAACAACAAATAACTGATCATTTGTTCTTCTTCTGCTCCTGCACTTTGTGGGGTTGCTGTGGGTGCGCTTGTTTTTACCTGCGGTGTCGCACAGTTCTGACAGAACCGGGTCTCTGTCTGTGAGCAGCTGACTGCGTCTGGAGTCCAGATCCGACTGGTCGCCGTCTTCCAGCGAACCCTGAAAAAAATAAATAAATACAGTTTTCAAGCATTAAATCAACGCACCTATGAGGCTCAGATTAGCCTTCTCTAGCTACATGCAACATGTTAGCATTAGCTTTAAATCGCACCTAGAACTTTCTACCAACTGAAATATCAGGACATTTCATTTAAAACAACTAGAAAGGAATCTGAAAGTTTTTAGTTTGAACCTGAAGTGGATCCGATTGAAAGCGAATGTTCAGAGTTAAATGCTAACGCCAGCTAGCATCCTGCAGGCCTCACCAGCAGCCTGTTGCTGAGCAGCAGCTCCTCCTCTATGGAGGACGGGTCCGGCTTGCGTCTCTTGTCCTGGACCGTCAGCAGCGGCGGCGGCTCTTTGTCCAAGTCGTGAGTCCTGAACGAGAAACGGACGAACCGGTGAAACCAGGCAGCAAAACTCTGATTAAAACAATAAAAAAAAAACATGCTCAAAAACTAAAACCTCAGTTTGTTATTTATTTATTTAAGACCAAATCATTATTTAATTTAAATATTTATCAGAAGAAAAAAAATGATTCTTTTTATAGCAAATTAACATTTAATCAAACAATGTAGTTGCAAATAGTTATAGACATTCAAACATAATTAAATGCTCTGTCATTCCAAACATAATCATTTAAAAAAGGAAAGTGTTGATCCTCGTTCAGCGAAGAGGAGGAAAATGTTTCCTGTGGCGCCCTCTTCAGGACAAACCCTAAATGTTCTCTAAAACCTGCAATAAAATCAAGATCTTAACAGAAAATCTAAAATTTTGTCACTTAAAAACAGTTGATTGACACCAAATTATTTTTTTTTTATGTTGTAGGGGATGGACAAGTTGACCTTTCATGACCTCAGGAAACCATTACTAAGATCTTTAAAGTGATAGCAGCACAAATGTCTTGACACCAATTTGGTTCAACTTGATTAAGGCGGGAATAAACTTCTCTCAGGACCAGGATCATCCCGACAGGAAGTGATGCAACTCACCTCTTCCTGCTGACGGTGACGGCAGGAATCCCATCGGCGCCCTGGAACGGCAGCGACGCGGGTTTGTCGGCTTCCTGCGGCAGATCGCTGAGGACGGTGAGCTGGAAGTCGTCGTCCATGGAGATGTACGGCGCGTACATCTCCAGCTCCTTCCCCTCCACGTCCTGAAACAAGATGGACGACAGCTGGGATTAAAATCTGACTCAATCCATCAACAGGATTCTGATCCGGTACAACAACGGCATGTTGCAGCCAATCTATGTAGATAAACAAAAAGGAGTAAATTTTAAGTTTCTAGAAAAAAACTAAGCTTAAAAAGTCAAAATATTTGAAGTTTGAAACTCAGAAATCTTGTTTTTTTTGTAGAATATCTGAGATTTATCTAAAGTTTTTTTCTGGTGAATGTTTGACTTTTGGAGCTCTGAAACCTTTTTCTAGATATTTCTCAACTGAAAATTAATCAGATTTAGATTTGCAGAATTATTTTTACCTTTTTAAAAGAACATTTCTAATATTCATTTCAAAGTTTCTGAAGTTCTTATAACAAATTTTCTACTTTTCAAACTCAGAAATTTTCCAATTTATTCTAGAAATTTCTGATATTTCTAGAAAAGTGGAAAGTTATCAACTTTTGAAACATAAATCTTTTTAGAGAAAATTTCTGAAATGAATCTCAAAATGTCAGTTTTTTTCCTGGTAATTTTATATTTTTGGAGGTCAGATATCTACGGTGGCCCTGAGGTGCAAACCGCTTCAACAAATTATAAAAACATTAACAAAACAGAAAGGGCGTGTCCCAGTGTGAGGCCTGAGAAATCACTGATTGGACAGTTGGCATGAATTCGTAAACGCTGAGTCCTACTTACGTTGCCGCCATCTTGAAATCAGCCATTTCTCAGATGTCCAACTGGTGTCCCTTTCCGTTTTGTTAATGTTGCAGCGTTTTTGAATTTGTTGAAGTGGTTTGCACCTCAGGGCCACCGTAGATATTTCCAAGTTTTTAAAATAACATTTCCAGCATCATTGTCTAAATTTCGGAGCGTTTTGGCTGAATTCCCTTCCTTCCTGTCTAAACCGGCTCTAAAGCGGCGCCGGAGTTTCCTGCTTCCCACCTCGACAGCTTGTTCCTTGAGCTGCGTTTCCTCTGGGCAGATGGTGAAGAAGCGCTCCACCTCGCTGGTGTCCATCACCTCCTCCTCACAGGAGCTCTGGGGCCCAACGGAAACCAGCAGTTAGACCAGACCAGAACCAGAACCAGTCGCCGGTTAAAAGAGGAGGTTTGTTTACCAGGTCCGGCTCAGAGGAGGCGGCCGGCGACGAGGACGGATCCAGGCCGTCGAAGATGGGCGACAGCAGCTGCCGCAGCTGAGGGCTGCACAGATCCTTAGGATGGTCCGGAACCACGTCTGGACTGGCAGGCCTGGCGAACGAGAGCTCCACCCAACCTGACGGGGAAAAACCAGGTGGCGGTTGGAAATAATGCAGGAGCGATTATCGGTTTAATTATTAACAGGACTTTTGAAATAATTGTCAACTAGTTTATTAATTGATTGGTGGAAAAACAACAAACTAAGAGCCAAAAATAAACCAAAACTGTACAAGAAATAAAAACATTTCAATATTTTTAATGTATTTTTTAGCTGCAGGTGAATTTTATGCTACAAATGATTAAACTATAACTAAAGAAATGTTGTACTTGCATTTCAGGCAATAACAGATTTATTTTCTAATTTAAAAAATGTATTGAATTTTTTGTTCATTTGCATTTTTACATAGTTTTAATATTGTATCAAACAATCTTAAGTGGTCAAATGGAAAATCTGCAGAATGTGCCAATTTTTTTTTTGGTCAATTAACTGTCATAATAATCAATAATAAAATCATCATTAGCTACGGCCATAAATAATTACTTGGATAATTTGCAGGATATGCCATTTTTATACAATTAATCATCAGAGTAAGTGATTAATCGTCCAAATAATCGTTACAATAATTGATTATTAAAATAATCGTTAGCTGCAGCCGTAGTTTGAAACCGATCAGACCGGCTAACGGGTCAGAGCGCCGGGCTCACCTGCCGTCAGCGGCGGCCCCCTGCCGTCTGCGCCCTCCGCCTCCGCCAGCTCCTCCGGTTTCTCCGTCAGCTTCAGGAGGAGCTTCGCCGAGCCGTCGTCCTCCTCGCCGTCGTCGTCCTCGCCATCGTCCTCCTCGCCATCCGAGTCGCAGGTGTCGGAGATGCCGCTGTCCTCGGCGGCGCGCTCCGGGGAGACGGACTCGGTTTTAGTCAGGAGGCTGCAGCGGGTCTGCTCCACGGAGAACACCACGTCCGGCTGCTCCACCGTGCTGCAGGAGGACACAAGCAGGAGGAAGGTTAGAGCTGCTGCTTCGTTGCTCCTCCTCCTCCTCCTCCTCCTCCTCCTCATCTCGCTCTCCGCCGGTCGGAGCACCTGAGGATGAAGTTGAGGCAGACGACGGCTTCAGGCTGCGACGTCTTGTTGTTGTAGAGGACGGTGGCTTGAGTCTCGGCCCACACGAAGCCGCCGCTGTTGGCCAGGAAGCGGTAGGGGGAAGTGTTGACCTGACCTTTGGAGAGAACTGCAGCCACAGGAAGAGAAACTTTAATTCACTTATTCAAATGTTTGATGCTGCCGGGAGCAATCCCGTCATATTCAGCAATAAATCAACTCATCGCATGAAAACTCAAAAATTTACATTTTCATAATTTATCATTTCTCCCTTTCAGAAACAGTAAAGTTTTCAGTCTGGTGTTTTAGTCTCAACTAGATGTTTTAGGTAGGATCATTTTGTTTCCATAGAATTTATAATTCATTCAATTTGTTGTTTTTTTTTGGATTTTTAAAATGTCCTCCAGTTCCAGTGTTAAATGTTCCTTATAATTTAAAATGTATTGATCTTTGAAAACGTCTTCTTGCTTTATTATGCCATTACTATACATCACAATAATATTACAAAATTTTAATTTGTACAGAACATTTAACTCTGGAACTGAAAAACATTTTAAATATCCAAAATAATTTTTTTTTTTTTAAATCACCAAAAACAAACAAATAAAAACTGAAACCATAAATAAAATGATTAAATCTTTAACATTTTTATTTAGTACATTTATGAATAATACTGTATTCTTTTCTGGAAGTAGAAATATATTTAACATAATTAACATATATTATGATTAATAATGTTTGACTTGAAGGAGTGCATTAAACACATTTGTACTTCTTTCCATCCTTCTTTCAGGTATTTGATTTTATGTTTATATATTTTTGTGTTAATATTTGTTTTGTTTTACAATAGTAAAAAATGGATCTGAATATTGGGAATAATAATTATTAAACTCACGGGTCAGCAGGCTCTTCTTGATGCGATCCAAGTCGAGCGTGTGATAAAACTCGTAGGCCGAGCGTCCAATCAGGTCCTCCGGTTTGTACCCCACCAGCTCCGTTACCCTGACGACAGAAACCCGCAGAGTGAAACCCGCAGAGTGAAACCCGAGTCCGGTGTTTCTGTGGGCGGAGGACGAGGCGAGCGACCCACCTGCCCTCGCAGTGGGTGAAGCGCAGGTCCATGGTGTGGCGGGTGAGGAAGGTGCAGCTGTCCAGAGGGAACTCCACGCTGGACGGGTGGGGGATCGGCTCGCACAGCAGCGTCATCACTCTGGCAGCAGGGGGCGACGCTGAGCCAAAGGGGCGGATGTGGCCGGTGCAGTGGAGGACCTGAGGGAGAGGCGAGAGGAAAACTGTCGCTACCATCCTGAAAGCAGGGAGGAAAATAAATAAAAGCTAAGATTTTATGTATTGTTTTCTTTAATGAAAAAGAAATTAGAAATGACAGAAAAGTGGATTTTGTTTAAATCCTCCTTAATGTGAGCTGCACTAGAGCTATGAGAAGTGTTGAAAAATAAGAATCAAGTCATAATATTAGAATAAATGCTACCAGAAGAACGTCTTAAATAAAAGCTTGGATATTTTCTTTTGTTATTTTGTGTGTTGATATAATCCACTAATGTTAACACTTTATTCTCCTATGAATTAAACCTATTAATTAAGAAAAAGAAGAAAAAAGAACTAGCCTGGCCTTATTATTACATTGTAGAGTTGACCTGAATTCAAAAAATAAACAGAAGCTGTAAAAGAAGATGGCCGCCATGACATCACACTGAACCACAGAAACCAGAGGACTGATTGGATTAAAAAAAAAAATCCTGATTTTCCAAAAATTTTCCAAAAATTAAATCTCCACTAGAGATGCAGCAATCAAATATTAATAACTGCATCCGGATCGATAATTAAAGCAAAAGTTTTTTAGTTTTTTTTTTTTTTTTGCATGACATTTTGTTTTCATATAAAACACTATGAAATGTCAAAGTTCATGGTGGTACTGAGCGGTACCATCTGCTGGAGCGCGTCTGGACTGTAAGTGACAGGTCTGATTCGCGCGCTCCGAGTTCCTGGGATCGCTGGCGGAGGCGCCGACGCAACCTTGGCTCGTCTCCACGGAAACACTCAGCGCCTCGTGTCGCTTTCATCCTGGACTCACATGAGGGACAAATTTAACCTCAGCGCCGCGCAGTGACTCCACCCTCAGCTGCATGCTGGGAACGCATCACGACCGCATCACAAGTACTGCCGCACTGTAATCAGATTACTTTTTTCCTCAGTACTCGGTAAAGTAACCGCAAATAAAAGTAATAACACGTTTGAGTTACTGCATTACGAAATCGTGACTTTATTTCTGAGCGTCTCACGATAAAGTGTGCGTTGTCATGGTAACTGGCATCCTGCGACACAAATAAAAACAGATTTTTTAAATATTATTATTCCTCCCTGCACTTTAACTTAAAAAATGTTAATATTAATAATTTGTTGCACAGGAAAGATTTAATTAAGTTATTTTAAAGAAAGGCTTGTAAAAACAAAAAGAACCTTTTTTTATGGTGGAATAGTCAGAAATACTTGATTTACAGAGAAGAGGTTTAAATATTCAACAAAGTCCTTCAAGTCAGAAACTGTTCAAGACTTTAAAAGAAGTGGTTTTATTTGATTAAATATTGTAAGATGGAATATGCAAGAAGAATAGAATTAGGCTGAAAAGTAAATTGTTTAAAGTGTATTCAGTTTTTTTTTTGTAACTAAGTATTAAATTAATGACTTTAGAGAATACGAAAACAGTAAATAACCAGATTTCTCTCTCTTTACCTTCCAGGTGGCAGATTTGATGTTGACGGTGCGCCCCCTGCTGGTCAGGGTGCTCTTCATTCGCAGGAAGAAGTTCCTCTCGCTCGGCTGCTCCGCCATCAGCTTCTTACTCAGACCTGAAGACACAGAAGCAAAAGTCACTCAAAATATAACAAAAATAAAAGCTCATGGATTATACGTCCATTCATGAATTATTTTCGTTTTACATAAACTATTCATATTCATGGAGCTGGTTCTGATCCATAAAGACGCCGCTCTGCGGTTCTGACCTGGACGCGGAGTCAGGAGGTCTCGCAGCTCCTCCTGATCGCAGGGATGAATGAAGTCGTAGACGCTCTGGCCGAGCAGCTCCAGCTGCGAGACAGAAAACAAGCCGGTCAGACGGAGGACGGGTCCGGCCCGGATCGGAACCGGAGGAGGAACCGGGCAGAACCTGCGTGATGCCGATGTGCTTGTTGACGTTCTCCGTCAGAAACACCATGTCCCCCTCCTCGGTCATCACCATGACGAAGCCCGCCAACGCCTGGGGAAAGAAAGCGTCCATCGGATCTTCATCCTCCTCCTCCTCTTCCTCTTTCGTCACGCTCTCTTCTGTTGGAATAAAAAAACATCATCAGAGTTTCTGCAGGTTTCAGAAAGTAAAGCAGAGCTGGGGAGGTTATACTCAGCTAACAGTGATGTTACTGCAACATATTAAACTCAAGTAAAAACTACTCATCCAAGAAATCAGTTGAGTGAAAAAGTATTTGGTAAAAAGTTTACTGAAGTTCTGGGTAACTGATCAAGTTATCATTCATTTTATATTTAAAAACATAAATTTAGAGACCAAAATATAAAGTTAAGTGGAAATTTTGGTATTTTAAGGACCAAACTGACGATGATTCACAGAACAAAAAATAATAAATCTTTATGAAACTTTAACAGAAACTGCAGGTGTGTGTCTGTGTGTATTTGTGGTTAAAACATTTTTGTTTTTTATTCAGTGGGTAAAATAATCCAGATATTTAACTCAAGTAAAAGTACTAATACTTTATAATAAAATTACTCAAAGTACAGTGTAGTAAAAATACTCATAACATTTTTTTTCTTCAAAAAAGTTACTGAAATTAATGTAACTAGTTACTACTACTAAAATAAATTACTGAATTTAAGACATTAATTTAATTCATTGTGGACACAGAAAAAAGCTAGCTAGTTAGAAAGAGCATATTAGCAGCTAGTTAGCGTTAGCCTTGAATCACAAAACCTAATGAAAATTAGGTCTGAATGCAACTCAAACTTATGCCTGTCAAAAAGTGCAGCACAAAAAAAGATGATTATACAATTGAATGACAAAATTTTAGACCCATAATTAGCATATTTAAGGCTAATTTACTTTTAAAAACTGAATTTAAGACGTTTTAAGGACGTGAAGACACCCTGAATATTAGAGTTTTATTTCTTTTAGTGGATTCAAACACAGAGAGTTAAATCTAAATGATGTGATGTTAAATGTTGCAAAGATAAATAATGATGTTAGTCAAGTTAGGGGTGTCCAAAGAGTGGCTCAGGGGCCATTTGAGGCTCCTGGATTGAGTTTGTGCGGCCCCCATCTGCAACTCCAGAATGATACAAGTTTTACCCAGTGATGCAGACGTAGGCGTTTCATTTTTAATCTGGATAAAATTATTACCAGCATAATTAAAAAATATAACACAAAGTTTTTTCATAAACAAGCTTTTATCTCCATCTATCCAGAGACTCTGCTGCACCGAAACCAGAGGATTTCCGTCTCACCGGGTCGCAGGAGCTGCTGCATCCGCAGGAAGCTGAGCGTCACCCTCATGATGCCGGCCTTGTCCAGGTGTGTGCAGACGCGGCGCGGCAGCGGCAGGGTCCGGGCCAGTTCGTAGAACACCTCGGTCTCCTGGCTGCGCCGGCAGCGGGCCGCATCGCGAGAGCGGAGCTTCCTCTGCTCCGAGCTGCTCCTGCAGGACGAAGAGGAGGCGCATGAAGCAGATTGTCTTTGGTACCGAGCCCAGTTCTGGTTCTGCTGCAGGTTTCTTCCTGTTAAACAGGAGCTTTTACTCTCCACTGTCGCCACATGCATGCTTGATTTGAGAGAATGCGGTGAAGTCGACGACACAATGCAATATAGGAGCACCGATTTATCACCCAGCCTGTTTATCTGTGCCAATTTCCTTAATTTTGGGAGATTGGTGATCAGCCAATACTTAACTTATCATCATCTAAAAATCAGCCGCTGTCCTCTTCTGACCTGCAGTTAGAGGTTTCACTGACAGACCGGGCCATCGGGTCATGCAGTCATCAATAATCAACCCACTGCTGCCAACTCAGCCACTTTCCTGCTATATTTAGAAGCACCAAACAGTTTCTGAAATACAGTTTAGATTGAATTAAAACAAAAAATGTGTTTGTATGCATTTATAGGTTTTAGAAAGGAAACATCAGAAAGAGTCCAACTCAGCAGGTGACCTTAAAGAAAACCAGATCAGTGGTTTCTGTTTCTCAGGTGGTAAAATCCGTCCAGATCGACCGATTCCTGTCACCTGCTGTTAAATACAGTAAAAAGCTGCAGCTATTTGGATCGTGCAGAAGTGAACATGTTAAACGTGCTGCAGCTTGAGCTAATCAGAGTAAAATCAGAGACGCAGCCAGTCCAGCCAAACATGGACGTCCCACACCCACTTCACAAGGCTAGCAAAACAATCTCAAGTGGAAAAATACCAGCAGGATCTGTAACTTGTGACATGGAGCGTAGCCTGGAGCCGGCCCCTTCCTCCTCCTCTCTCTTCCTCCTTCTGCAGGAAACCTAGTGAACTCTGCAGCGTCTGAGTCCTCGGTTTGGACTGGACCGGAGAACACACACAGACACTCCCTCCATGTGTGGAGAGAAAATGAAATGTTTATCCTGCTTTGCGTCGCCTCAAATCAGACCCAAACACGGCGCCACGGTGCTGGAGGAGGAAACTAAATGTTTCTCCTGTTTTGGTTCCTCTGAGATGTTTATTCATCCTTCCTGACTCTAAATCATTTCCTTTTTACTTCTTCTGGGGGAAACCAACTCTGGCTGCAACTAACAATTATTTTACTAATCAATTAATTGATTATTCTGACAATTAATAAATTCATCAAGATTTCTGTTTAACTACAGTCCTTTTTATTTTAACATGAAAAATACATTAAAGGATGCAAGCAAACTCATTTTTCAAGACATTTTTTGAATGCGAAAAAACATTTCATTGCCTAAAACGCAACAGCAGCGTTCCTGCAGTGAACGCTTGATCATTGTGTCAATGTCCAACGTCAACATGTGATCTGATTATTTTTAGATCAACAGATTAATAATTGTGCAGCTAAAAGTTGTTAACAGGAAATTTTTAAAGGCATTTGAACAAAGTGAAGCTAAAACTTCCACTTGAGGAGTTATGAGTAAAACATATTTACAGAGAAAGAATTTTTTTTTTTTAACTTAAATGCAAAATATATATAATATTTTAGCAGTTCTGGTTTAATTTCTGCTCTGGATTGTTTTTCTTTCAGCAAATTTTTCTTTGAGTCTTCTCTGGCTAACAATTAATAAATAACTAAATTAATTGAATAATCAATTCATTAACTAATGATTCCATCGTGATTAATCGACCCCAGTTCCCTTCAGCCTCCTGCGGTTCCGTCTTTTGGTGTAAACAGAGCAGCTCTTGGCGACACCTCAGCGTCCATGCAGGCGACGCGCGGCGTGCCGCCTCTGCTCACGCGAACCACGTTGTGGGTTGTTGTGAAAGTTTCTGCAGGGGGAGGAGGGAGCCGCAGAGGGCCTCTTCACCCCCACTGGTAGGCATGCTGAACTCAGAAACCCCAGACTCTCATAAGCATGGTTGAACCCGTGCCAGGGGTCAAATGTCAAATACCTGCAGCAGATTACAGTGAGATAAAACCTGGGAGGAGGCTGGAGGAACGCTGCAGACACAGACTCACCTGAAACCGGCAGGACCAGAGCAGAGAGGCACTGAGACCAAAATGACTGCAGCTCAAACACAGAGCAAAACACCCGAACTCGTCACGCTGACTCATCGGCTTTAAATCTGTTTACTGTCATTTCTTCTGCTTCTGACATCAGGTAGTAAACGGTTCTGTTCAGTCTGCTTCAATCCAACTCCAGTCCATTTCACTAGAAAGTCCGGTTCGTTTGGGGAGGTGTGAATGCTAATTGGACCAAAAAGTGAACTCTGGTCCTCCTGCAAACGTTGGTTTGTGTTCGGTTGAAGTGAACTTTGGTTCAGTTTGAATGCAAATTGAAACTCTAAGCAGACCAGAGACCAAATCAACAATATTTATTAGAGTTATAAACATTTCCCCAGAGAAGTTTAATTGAAGCTTCGACCACAATCCTTATTTAAAAAAGGAAATGAATCATTTGTTTTATGCATTTCTAATATACTACAAAATAAGCTTCAGTGGTTAATTTAAAATAATAATAAAAAAAATCAGCAGAATGTCAGTTTTTTCTGATTAATCATCAAAATAAATCGATTAATCATTAGAATGATAAAGTACTAAAATAACTGTTAGCTGCAGCTCCAAAAAGCTCCTCAGGTCAAACAAAAAAAACAAAAGATGTTACTTATTCGTGTGGAGTAAAACAACGTGTCCAGAAAAATTAGATTGCACATCACCACAGTGAAGCATGGTGGTGGGAGCATAATGCTGAGGGATGCTCTTCTTCAGCAGGAGAGACATAAATCCTGGAGGAAAACCTGTTAAAAGCTGCAGAATTTAATGCCGAAGCCGTCGATGTGACGCAGCTGGAACGATTTCAAACGAGAAATCTTCAGTTTGTTGCCAAGTAAAGCTGGTAGCAACTTGCAGTGAAATGCATTTCTTCATTACTTCAGGTTGCTCCGCCACGTAAAACTGTTAAAACTGTGCAGCTGTTGCAGAACGCCAAGCTGCTGCAGGCAACCAGAGGCTGGAATTTCACTAAAGATCGACGCCGATATAAAACTTCCAGCTTCAGTTCATCTGAGTTAAACTTGAGCGAAAACAGAATCTCAGAGCCGACTGATAATTGCAACACCTTTCAGATCATTTGGGGTTATTCTCATTTACAGTTCAACTAGTTTACAGCTAATAAAACACGGCGCTCTCTTCCTGGCTGGCTGGTTTGTCTGAGCCAACTGTGACGTCCTCAAACTGAAGAACTCTGTGTACTGAGAACAGGAAGTGCAGTTTACAGAACAAAAACACGCTGCGCAAACAAACACGACGTTTCAGTTTGATCATGTTGCATCAGCGACCAGATCCAGATTATGGTCCAAAGGCCGCCGCTGCCGTGTTCAGGCGGCTGAGCATGCCAAGTCATGCCCACTCCCACAGCTGTCCTGAAACTTCACCGCGACTCCGGAGGAATGAGAAACTCTACACACCGGCTCTGCAGATTACTGTAAGGGAGGAAGCTGCAGGAGGAATACGTTTCTGCTTTCAGGGGTCACCACATGAGACCAGGGGTCAAGAACAGCAAAGAAAATATTCTAACATATTCCACAGGATAAAATAAGGATAATTTACACAAAATAATTTGCATCAGTGGAGGCTGAAAGAGTAGATGTAAAGCTTCTGTTTAGGGCTGAAACGATTAATCATGATTAATCAATAATATGTAACCAATTCAGTAAATGCTTCATCCAAAAATAACTGAGCAACAACTGTACAAAATTATGTACATTTTACAGTTAAGATAAAATACATTTTTTGTTTGTAAATACTTTCTATCCAGAATTACTCAAGAGGCAATTTTAGGTTCACTTGGTTCAAATTTTGTAAATAAAAATAATATGTGCAGAAAGGGTTTAATTTTTCATGTTTATGTTAGAAACATAAGCATTTTAGGCAAGAAAATGTTTATGGTTTTATTTAAAGGAACTGAATTATTTATTTGTATCTTTAAATGTGTTTCTAATACTGTATAAAAAACTCCAGTGGTTTGATAAAAAGTCTAGAAAATGTGCCATTCAGTCGTTTCTGTAATTTCAGGACAGAATCAGGGAGTAAATCATCTGATGAGGACGATCAGCTTGGCCTGTCACAATAAATCAATTAATCACATGATGGATTAAAACAAACTCAATCATTTCCATTTGCATGATTTATCGTTTTGCTCTTTTTCTACTGGATGACTAAAGTCCTTTTTGTGAAGGACAGTTTTGTTTAGAGAGACTTCACATTTAATTTATCGTCCGATAAAATTTGTTATTGTGACAATCGACTATCCGAATCATTTCCAAGGAACTCTGTGAAATCTGCCAGGATTTTCACCATTCAGGAAACAACAGCTGCTCCCCTGAGGGCATCAGCCACCGTTATGGTTTTGAAACAGACAATCAGGCTGTGGAACAGCGTTCACATCCAACTGTGTCGTATGCAACACCAAGCTGATGATGCTGAACCAGTTGCAATAAGGACTGCCGCTCTGCGCCCAACTGGCTCATCGAACTCGCTAGAATCCATTTGGATGGTGGGAAATGACGACATTTATCATGAGATCAGTCGACTTGACTATAAAATCTCAGCTGATAATGTTCATTGAGTCTGAGTATGTAGGAGCCTCAAAAAAACATTTGTTTCATTTAAACTTAAAATTCTAAATTTCCAAACTCCCAATCAACCAAATATAAATAGGACACCAAGGTCAGAATGCTTAGAATAAAGTCTAAACCCAAAATGGACGCCCTGCATGCAAAACATTAGGTTGTTGGTGCAGTAAGCTCTCGTTTTGTACCCAAGCAGCATTTTATACTAGTTTATGGTCCAGGTTATTCAGGAAAGTGTTTTCACTGCTAGTTGGAGCCTCACCGGACCGGCAGCATTAAGCCCAAACTCCTAACATGACGTCAAGCTAACGCAAGAACAAACTATTATGTCTCGGGTTTTTTTAAATCAATGGACGCCGGTAGCACCACCCTAATCAAAGCAAACCTTTTTACAGAGGTCTGAAGCGGGACCAGGACTGAAGCGGGCCCAGGTCTGAAGCGGGACCAGGTCTGAAGCGGGACCAGGACTGAAGCGGAACCAGGTCTGAAGCGGGACCAGGACTGAAGCGGGACCAGGACTGAAGCGGGACCAGGACTGAAGCGGAACCAGGACTGAAGCGGGCCCAGGACTGAAGCGGAACCAGGTCTGAAGCGGAACCAGGTCTGAAGCGGGACCAGGTCTGAAGCGGGACCAGGACTGAAGCGGGACCAGGACTGAAGCGGAACCAGGTCTGAAGCGGGACCAGGTCTGAAGCGGGACCAGGACTGAAGCGGAACCAGGTCTGAAGCGGAACCAGGTCTGAAGCGGGACCAGGTCTGAAGCGGGACCAGGACTGAAGCGGGACCAGGTCTGAAGCGGGCCCAGGACTGAAGCGGAACCAGGTCTGAAGCGGGACCAGGACTGAAGCGGAACCAGGTCTGAAGCGGGACCAGGTCTGAAGCGGGCCCAGGACTGAAGCGGAACCAGGTCTGAAGCGGAACCAGGTCTGAAGCGGAACCAGGTCTGAAGCGGAACCAGGTCTGAAGCGGGACCAGGACTGAAGCGGGACCAGGACTGAAGCGGAACCAGGTCTGAAGCGGGACCAGGTCTGAAGCGGGCCCAGGACTGAAGCGGAACCAGGTCTGAAGCGGGACCAGGACTGAAGCGGGCCCAGGACTGAAGCGGAACCAGGTCTGAAGCGGAACCAGGTCTGAAGCGGGCCCAGGACTGAAGCGGAACCAGGTCTGAAGCGGGACCAGGACTGAAGCGGGACCAGGACTGAAGCGGAACCAGGTCTGAAGCGGAACCAGGTCTGAAGCGGGACCAGGACTGAAGCGGGACCAGGACTGAAGCGGGACCAGGTCTGAAGCGGAACCAGGTCTGAAGCGGGACCAGGACTGAAGCGGGACCAGGACTGAAGCGGAACCAGGTCTGAAGCGGGACCAGGACTGAAGCGGAACCAGGTCTGAAGCGGAACCAGGACTGAAGCGGGCCCAGGACTGAAGCGGGACCAGGACTGAAGCGGGCCCAGGACTGAAGCGGGACCAGAAAGGTGTGGCATCAGTCGGTTGTAGCGTACCACGCCACTCAGTAGAAATAAGGCCATATAGAGTCAAACTTTTGTAGTTCAAAGTAGGAAAAATCAACTTGAACTCTGATACATGAATAATCTTTTCCTTAATATCTAAAATGGCCGCCACATCACCCAAAGTTATTGATAGCTGCAGAATTAAACTGTTTATTTACACTTTTGTAAGCAGACTGTCCACCCTGTTATAATTATAGGCTGGGATTACTTGGAGTAGTTAGGATAGATATTGATCACAGCAATTAGCAGTATTCACCTGAGGCCAGGTGAGTTCAACCTTCCACAATAAAACAGGCACTAAATGAACAACGTGGCTGGTTCAAAACAAACAGAAGAAACACAGATCGGCTCCACACCTGTCAAACTGAAAGTGACTAAAAGTGTTTAAAAATGAGCGAAAAACAACAGGAAGAAAGCTAGACTACAGGAACGAAGACCTCTGCAGTCAAGATCAGACAACAAAAAAAAAAATCACAAGAGAAAAAAATTGGCAAGAGGGAGGAGTTTAAGAGAACAAACTGTCCTAGATCAGAGGACAAACTGTGGACATTATCAGTGTAAATGGCAGTGTGTGTTTATGTCCTCTGGAGTCTGAAACTGACTGAGAACATAATCTGGATTGTGGCCATGTGGATGAACTATATTTACTGAGTAATGGAGGATTACAGCAGGAGCTTAATTACTGTGCAGCAGGACACAAATACAAACACTGGAATTATTTATCAAATAACGGAATAAGAGCAGAGATTATTTCAAATGTTGTTTTTTATACCCTTAATTCAAATTAGATTTATATAAATAATTTAGACTTTTGCATAAATAAAAATAAAACACTTTTACTCTAAATGTCACCATAACAGATTAACTATCTGACCTTCTCCTGGTCATTTTTACAGGAAATACTGTAAAAACAAGCAGCACATAAACACAAACTCTCAGCAGACATTTCTGACCAATGCAACGGCGTGAAATTCAAAGTGAGGCTGAATCCACGCAGAAAGCCTCCCTGTGTGACCGTGGCGTAAACAATGGCGCAGGAACAAGAAGCAGGGGCCCTCCGGAGCCCCTCCACATCACATACACGATACATTTTCACCATTTTGGCAAGCAAAGCGGAGAAACTAGCTTAACATGTAGCAGCGGATTCAGCTCATTTAATCACAACACCAGAGAGATGCGGCTGTTTGTCCTCGCAGCCGAACTCGCTTCGGGAATTTTCGAGCAAATTCTCCCACATCTGAATCGTGTAAACCCAATTTTCATAAAAAAAAATAAATAAATAAATAGTAATAAATAAATGGATCTCACCGTTTAACCGCCACGACCCCGTCTTCCTTCTCCATGTTTCATCAGAACACCAACGCAAAGTCTCTCTGTTTCCTTGCGACGTTCACTGTAGCGCAGAAAGCGACGAATAAACGATATCACTGCGCGGGGATAAAGACGTCAACGGCTAGCACGGGCCACTTCCGCTCACCCTTTCAGAATAAAAGCCTCATACAAACTAGGCGCTGAAAAGCAATGTAAGTTAATATAAATCAGTGGAGTGAATGAATTACAACTTGCTCAGTTATTGTTTTATTAAAAAAAAAAAATCTCATAAGTTTACCAGAATTTAGGGTAATATTTTTTATCATGTTTCTATAACCAGTCTAAATAAATATTTCAACTGTAAGTATTTATTTTTAAGACGTGGTCATAAATAGCAAGTCTAAGAGCTTAAATATTTGAGTTTCAATTCAAACCAACATACACCAAGCTTTGTTTGTTGAAAATGAGAATATTATTAAGTTTCACTCAAAGGTTTTGGCACAATAAATTAAAAGATTTTAAATAGTTTCAATTCAATATATTGGTTTGTGACTCCCAAAAATTTCCAGCCACCCATATAACATTTTTCTGACAATAATTGTCCAAATATGAAACAATTCAACCAAATAATTATGAACAACAGTATATGAAACAACAAACAATAATTAACAGAACAACTCCATATGCTGCCAATACGCAACTCTGGAATGAATAAAATAATAATAAATTATTTTTAAATACTGCATAAATAACTATATGTACTGTATCCATATATAGCACGGGTTACACTATTTAAATTTATTAAATTGATTAAAATAAATCACCTTTTCAACGTTAATGGCGAACGTTCTATCTTGTGTTGCGTTTGTATTAGCTGTGAATTTAAATTTTCAAAATGACGTCACACTCAGTGTTACTGCTCTGGGCAGCTTCCAGGCTAACTGTTGTTAGTAAAACATTGTATTTATTTGCGTTTTGTTAATTCAAACTCCCAACATGTTCAGTGACTGGTGTTGAAAAGCTGACAGGATCGCAGCTCAAAGGAGATGCTAACAATCCAAACTACAAGGAAGCAGTCCATCGCTGTGGCCTTTTTGGACATTTAGTGACAGGATCGTGGAAGTATTTCTCCAAATTCACCTTTTCGGATCGGTGGTTTGAATTTTAGGGACGTTCAAATTGTCTTTTTTGGCCTTGAAGTTAGAAATTCCTCCTTCCCCGGTGGGACTAGAACGCACCATGAAAGTAGGTCAACCGAGCGAAGACGGCTTTTATTTTCTGTCTTTCTGTTTTCGCCGTTGCTTCCAGCTTGACTCTTTCCACGCTGCCGTGTCGCCGACACACCCACCCTACGTCACATTACGTCCTGTTTATGTCTTTTCATAGGCTTTAAAGAGGGGCGGAGGGTTTGAGGGAAGCTACAGCTATTTTGTTTCAGTACACGGAGTATTACATAACCACATTTCCACCAGCAGAGAACTGAAAATGGAAATCATGCACGGTCAAAGCTTATAAGAAACGTCTTCTTTGCGGGTGGAAGTGACGGAGGCGGCACTTATTTGTGAAATCACCGCACGGGGGCACAAAAAATACAAATCTGATGCCTGGAAACATTTATTTTATTATAAAACAATATGTTTGGCAAAAAAATACGGCAATGCTACAAAATAAAACAAATTATCTTAAGTTTTTACTTCTAATTTTAGTACCGATAGATGCAAATTCCTCTAAACTATAAGACAATTTCGAGATGTTTATAAAGTTTATGCATAAAGTCATTCTGCAAATTGCATCTTGTGTTTCACGATTTCTCAGGTATGTTTTTAATTCTATAATTTTTGTTTGACCAGTTTGTCCCCCTTTCTCGTGTTGTTTGTTCTTATTGTTCATTATGTTGTATTTTATGTGAAACAGTTTTAGAAATGGCCATAATAGCTGCAGAATGAGGTTCTTCACATGTAATTCCGCCCTCTACTGGCCAACTAAGGTCACTGTTTAGGTAATTGTGCAGAAATCACATATTGTTTACTTGTTAAAGCTTCAATTTTCCAAAAGTAATACATCATATATAATCAAATTCACATTTTATTTTCTGTCCAAAATGATAAACTAATTGTATTCATGCGCTGTTATGTTACAGTCTCAATCTGAGGGATTATATATATTTATCAGACTGTGTAGCTGTTCTCTAATTTACTTTGGTGGTCCACAGTGTTCTGCTCTCGGTCCTTTCTTATTTCTCTCTGTTCGGTTCGTCTTGAGCACCTAAAAGAATTTTTATATTTTAAATTGTCAACACAGATTATGTCCTTTTAAGCCTCTGCATTAACTGCAGACATGCACCATTCAGTAAGAAACAACCAATCAGAGCCAGGAGGAGGAGCTTAGCGCTGTGAATCACTCTCATGCTCACCCTTCCCCTACATAATCCACAATGGATGCTAAGGCTAGTTAGCATAGCCACACAGACTGAGATATCTCCTGATTCTGATTGGTTGATTCTTCAGCAATAGTAGCTCAGGCAGGAGGTGGATAATCTCAATCTATTCACAGATTATCTGTCTCATATTGTACTGACATAACATTATCATAGATTTATTTTCCTTTTGGGAAAAGTATTTTTTAATTGAGAACCAAGGAAGAGATGAAACAGCAGAGAGATGAGATAATCCAGTTTATTCTGACAGTTTTTGTGATCAGAGTGTTGTAACAGAAAAACTGCACAGGTAGCAGAAACCCACAGATGCTGTTTGCCTTCAATGACGTGGAAAGGCGACGATTCGAAACTCACTCCAGAACCACGATCCAGTTCTGAGCTGAGCTCGGAGGACATGCTTTGACAATAAACATGAGAAACGCAGAAATTAACCCAGAATCACAAATTAATCCAGGAATCCGTCCGTTCTGTGGGCAGCCGTTTGTAAAGTTACAGTAAAAAACAACAACAATAATTTGGTTTATTTAGGCTGTTATTCATTTTTTAAAATCATATTTTCACCATGTTAGAAATTTCATTTGTTTGTCAAATAATTCTGAGCTAAATCTAAATTTAAAATTTTTCTAATTCAGAAATTTTCAAGTTTTTCCCAGAAAATTTCTGAAGTTAATCTAAAAATTTCTGCAGTTTTTCCATTTGTTTTTTGTTTTTCAAACTAAAAAAATTCCAAGATTTTGTCCAAGCAAATTTTCAAGTTTTCAAACTTAAAATCTTTCAAGTTCTTTAAAAAAAAATTCTGAGTTTTTTTTTCTAGAACATTTTTGATTTTCGGAGATCAGAAAGTTTCTTGCTTTTTCTGCAAAATGTTTGCAGAAATTTACTACTTTTTTCCATTTACTGTGGCCCTGATACGCCGTCGTAGAACTGGCTGTTCAGACTGCTGCGTCTGATTTGTGTGAACGTAGATCTGTCTGAAATGTCTGCTTGGTTGTTTAACATGAGCTGTGATACGGAGGGACTAAACATGTTTGATAAATAACTAACATTTCACATAAATCAGCTTTAGAAGGGGACAAATTCATTTCCCAGGGTTCGTGTTTATTTTCTATGTACAAGCGGAAAATGTAAAACCAAAAGATTTGTTTAGTTTATTTGCTGCATCGTTCACTAAATGTGATCCCAGCTCAGACACAAGCAGCAGAAACTTCAAATCTGGTGCATTTAATCATAATTTTAAATAATACTCAACTTTCAATCTGATGATTTATTTTCTTGGAATGTTTAAATACATCTTTTACATTTTATAACTGAAAAAATTATGATTTATTATATTTAAAGTGACTAATTTGATAATATCTGGGCTTCTTTTAAATTCTACACAAATCTTTGACTCTGATCCATTTCCTGCTTTGTGACTTTATTTGTTGCATCATGGCACCAAGGAAAGGAAGGAAGGACGAAAGGAAACAAGGAATGGAGGAGAGGATGGAGGAAAGAAGAAAGGACATAAGGAAGGAAGAAGAAAAAGAGAAGAAATGAAATTAGGGAAAACGTAAAGGAGGGATTTAAAGGAATAAAAGTCTGAAAATATAAATATATCTGCAAATTCCTGTTTTATTTTCCCAAATTTCAGGAGCACTGATTCATGCTCCTGGTTGCCCCCTGGTGGTCAAATACTGCAATAACACAAAATCTTACCAGGTATTTTGTTCTAGTTTTTACAGTGAACATCTTCCTTCACTAGAAATAAGACAAAACTAACTTACAAGTAGCTTTTCAGCAAATAGGAGCTTGTTTTAACTCAACAATCCCTTAATATTGTTCCAGCAATATTTTACCTATAACTTGAGGAAAAATGTATGAAAGTATTTTTGGTGCCAAAGTAATTGTGTCTTAACTGAGAAGTTGAAGTGGCAGAGAAAAAACATCCAGGTTTTTGTAATTGTAGACTTTTTCAATCTTTCACAAAAACAAAGCTTCTCTTACGCCTCTTCAAGTTCTTACGTACAAGACGCTAGTTGTATTTTTTAATTTACACTTTAAAAAATATATTACACTTTTTCTTTTTGCACCAAATGATCCAAAACAAAATCTGTAATTGTTGTTTTGTATTTGTGAAACACTGGGGGAAAAAAATATATTAGAAAATTCCTAGATAATTTTTTCTCTGCAACTTTAACTTCATAAATACTTTTGCACCTTCAAACATTTTTCCCATGTTTTATGGTTTACTGTCATTTAGTTATTTTTTAATTTTTCCTGCTCAACAATAAACTTTATTTTCATCAATATTAAAGCTGCAGTGTGTAACCTGTTTGGTGTTTACATGTTTGCTAAAACTGTCACCGTGTTATCAGACAGATAATCTGTGAAAAGGTCTACCTTCGAGATGCTATCGGCTTCTGAAGAAAACCACCAAAATAAACCAATCAGAGCCAGGAGGAGGGTCTTAGCGCTGTCAATCATCCTCATGTACTCATTGCTAAATGTGCTAAAGGCAGAGAAACGATTTACTACTAAAGGAAAACTTTTATCTGGCGTCATCAGTGGCTATGCTAACTAGCATTAGCATTAACAACACAATCTGCTAGTTCAGGGTTGCAGAGACGCACACATGCATGACTGACAGCGCTAAGACCCGCCTCCTGACTCTGATTGGTTGTGTCTAGCAACAGACAGATTGATTTTTTTTCACAAATTATGCCTCATAAACTGATGGTGAAAGTTTCAACAAAAATGTAAAAATCAAAACATTTTTAAAATAGAAGTTACATTTTGCAACTTTAAGTAATAATCGACTCCTATAGGTTGCTGAAAAGTTACTTGTAAGTTTTGTCTTATTTAAGATATTTGCACTAGAAATTACACCAAAAATATTTAGAAACATTTTGTGTTTTTTCAGTGTGGAGCTGCTAAGCTGTGGCATATTTTGCTCATAACTCTGGCCGGCTCCTCTTAAGGCTTCTAAACTGCATCTTAATTTCAAACAGAAGAGATTCGGATTTAAAGGTTTCTGTGCACTGTGGATTTATTGGATGTGCAAAATGTTGCAAGAGGCAGTTCAGGTGACACTGATGCTACACCGTGACGGGCTCGTGTGTGTGTGTGTGTGTGTGTGTGTGTGTGCAGGATGAACCCGGACCGCTCTGACAAAAACACCAAATAAAAACACAGTGACATTTTCAGGCTCCCTAAACAGAAGACAGTTTATGTACAATAGAAGCTTCTTCATATATTAATAATCTTCGCTTTTTTTCCTCCTCCGTCGCTGCAGAGTCATTCTCTCCCGTTTGCGTTTATAGAGCTTTTAATATTTACAGTATAAATTACTACGCAGTCCTGTGGCAAAAATAAATAAAGGAAATGACCGTGGCTCTGCTGCATGATGAAGCCGAGGCTTTGCTGAGGAAGAGGAGCGGAAAGAAGGCGGAGAATTCGTCCTGAACGCTGCAGCATTTAAATCCAGCGCAATCAGAAACAAAGATGGAGGAGAAAAATATAAAAACCCAGAAAAAAATGATCACTTTTTAACTGTTTCTCATTGAAAACATGAAGAAAAAAGAAAGTACACCCTGTTTGAACTCTCCAGATTTTTGTTTCCGGAGTTCCCAGAGAGAAACGCTCGGTTCCACCGGGAGAACGTCCAAACTTAAACAGAAAAACTGTGTGTGGAAAAACTAAGTACACCCTTTGACCTTACGTCATCTGATCACAGCGGAGAAACTTTGAGATTTGTTCCAGCAGAACTGGAGCCCAGAGCATCACTCCTCCTCCACCATGCTTCATATTCAGCATTATTCCGTTTAACTTCAGCTGAAACTGACAATTATTATAAAAAAACAATTAATTTGACAATTAATTAGATAAAAAAAATTGGCACATTCTGCAGATTTTTTATGAACCACCAAAGATTATTTTATACAATATCAGAAGAATATTAAAATGCAAATAAGGAAATAAACATTTTAGAGCCTAAATTGCAAAAGCAGAATTCTTTCACTGCAGCCCGGAGGGGTCAAGTTGGAGATTTGGTGGGATCTGAATTTGAAGTGACCTTACAGCTGGTTAAAATGTTGCTCCGCTGCTTCTCTGCCTTTGATTTACCAGGCTGAAACCCCGGTAAACAAAGGGTGTACTTACTTTTTCATCACTCAGATTGTATATTTAGGATTCGTCTTTGTGTAATAAATAACGACGGTGTTGAACCTGATGCGTTTCTCCCCTGAGGTTGGATTTAAATAGTTAGAGGGTGTACTTTCTTTTTCTGGCGTCTAGCAGTCAGTATCTAACCTGCAGGACGCAGCAGTCAGGGTGATCTGTGTCAGGGGAAATCTCATCTGGAAGATGCTCTCTGCATACTTTGTAATAACAAATGGCTTCTACAGATCAAACTTAAAGTAAAAAGTTAAAGTTTTAAGCACATTTAAAACATAAATTTAGGCATTTTAAAGGATTTCAGTCAAAATTCCTGTATGGTTCCTGTTCTCAGACTTTCCCCTGAAATCTCTCCGACTCCCGTCTGCTGCAGGTAAGATGCTGCCAGCTCAAAACTATCCTGCATAACCCCGTTTCTCTAATACCGACTTGTAAGTTTTGCATAAAATGGAAATAAATATGAGATTTTCCTCCAGAGAAAGTCCAGGAGGGTCAGAGTCAGTTTCCGCCTCAGAGTTTCAGTGATCAGAGTTTGGTTTGGTTCTGGTCGTTGGCCCCAAAAGGAGGTTTAAGAAGAGGAAGGAGGCGTCGAACAGAGAACTGAAGAGGAGGGATGAGTGCAAAGCTTGTCCTCCAGCTATACCACCGTTCCACTCGGAGAATTCCCGTTCTGTGCTGTCAGGTTCTGAACAAGAGAGAAAACCAGAATCAGAAGCAGGTCTAAACCTTTTATTCTTCTTCTTTAATTCCTTATTAATCTGCAGCAGGTTCCCGTCATCAAGAGAGACATTTTATAGAAAACACTTTGAAATATCTTGAGTTTGAAAAGTAAAAAAAAATTCTAGTAAAACATTTGAATTTCCTTTAAATTAATTAAAATTGTCGAAGAAGAAAGAGTTGGAAAAGTCAAAGATTTGCTAGAAAAAAAATTTATTAATCCCAGAAACTTTTTTTAAAAATTAGAAATTTGTTGGGTTTTTTTTTTTTAGATTATTACCAGTATACATTTTCTAGAAAAAATATGGAAATTTATGAGATGAAAAAGTCAAAAACTTTCTAAAAAAAAAAAAACAGAAGAAAACACTGAGATTAATCTCAGAAATATTTGGAAAAAAAAACAAGGAAATATCTATGTTTGAAAATTGAACATTTTCTTTAAAAATAAAACTCAAATTTTGAGGTCAATCAAAAAAAATGTATTGTATTTTTTAAAAATAAAATTTCTAATTCAACACCAAAATTTCAAATTTTTCCAGCAACTTTTACGACTTTTGAAACTCAGAAACTTCTAACTTTTTTCTAGAAAATTTTTGAGTATAAAAATTTTTTTGAAGAAAATTTACTCCAGTTTTTTTTTAATGCTCTGTTCTCTAATGCTCTGTTCTAATCTCCATTCCTCAAGGGAACATTTTCGGCTGTTGACCTCTGACGTTTGACCTCACAGCTCAGCAGGAACCTTCACCATGTTTGGTTGCAGGATTTTAGACTCGGCGGAGACGTACCGCCTTCCCCGGCCGCGCCCAGGTGCAGATCAGGCCCTCCTGGCAGGCCGTGATGATGCAGTCGTCCATGAACACCAGGACGGTCAGCCTCTCGTGTGCGATCTTCTTGCAGACCAGCGGCTCCAGCAGCGGTACTTCGTGCATGCGGGGGCAGAGCGTGGTGCCCAGCACCTTGGCGCCGTCCAGCCGGTTGCTGCGCGGGGCGACGTTGATCTTGTCGTTGCTCTTGCTGATGTTGCCCAGGCTGTGGTAGCGCTTGTGCTCCTTCTCCACGCCGCCGCTCCCGGACTTGTCCGACTTGCGCTCCTGCAGGGACAACGTGGCGAAGCGGCCGATGCTGAAGGGGGCGCTGCTGCCCCCGCCGCCGCTGCCCCCTCCTCCGCCTCCACCTCCGCCGCCCTCGGAGGCGCCGGGGCCCTTGGAGGCATTCGCCACCGCCGGGTGGGGCAGGGAGTTGGAGCGGGACAGGGAACGGGGCAGCAGCAGGGGGAGCGCAGGCGGGTTGGCGCTGCCGGTGTTGGCGCCCGGCGGGTGATGGTGCCCCTCCACGCCTCCGATGCCGCCGCTGCCAGAGCTGCTGTTGACCCCGCTGCTGCCAGAATTGGGCAGCGACGGGCCGAAGGTGTTGGTGAAGGCGCGGGACAGGGGCAGGCGGGGGTACAGCACGTCGTCCGTCAGGTCCCACAGACAGAACTGCGTGTCCTGACCCACCGAGCCGAAGCGGTACGTGACGGACGGCGAGCCGCCGCCTTTGGAGCTGTGCCGCGAGAGCCGCGACAGCGTGCTGCTCGTCCGCACCCGGCCGAAGTGCGTGGAGTTGTTCTGCGCCCCCTGGTGGAGGTCTTCCTCGCTGCCGCTGAGCTCCATCGGCTCGTCGTCCTCCAGCGAAGTGGTGAAGGGGTCGAACGCCACCACGTTGACCCACGACTTGTGGCCGTGGCCGCGCGCCACCACCCGGCTCTCGGCGAACGACCAGACGGTCACCAGGTCGTCCTCGCCGCCGGTGGCCAGGTACTTCCCGTCGGGGCTCCAGGAAACGCAGAGCAGCCCGCCGAAGTAGCTCTTCATCACACCCTGCAGCTCCATCGAGTCGAAGTGGAAGACGCGCAGGCAGCCGTCCTGACCCACGCACGCCACGTGAACGCCGTCCGGCGAGAAGGCGAACTCGTTCAGGCCGCCCTCGCCCACGGCCCAGCGCAGCAGGGGGTTGCGCGGCGTCTTGCTCTTGCAGGCGTAGACGGCGAAGCCCTCGCCCTGCCGCAGCAGTGAGTACTGCGGAGCGGTGGTTCCACACGGATGATCCACGTTGTACAGGTAGAGGTGACCGCTGGCGTGGGAGGCCAGGAACAGATTCTCCGACTTGGGCAGCCATTTTAGGCACGTCACCTTGGATTTGTCGATCAGCCTCTGGAAGACGGGAAGGAAATACCATAAAGTTCGTTTGTGACAATTAAAAATACTCGCAGATTAAAGAGTGAAAATATGTTTTTGGTAAGTCTTTGTTTGAAGGGCTGTGCATGTAAGACACTTAATGAACAGGAAAGTTTTAGTTCTACTGGCTGAATATTCAACTTAAAACATGGGAAAATGTCATAAGTGAAATAATCAGCCAATGGAACAACAGCTTGTAGCTTTTAATCGAGGAATTATTGACTCATATTTCCTGCTGGAAAGTTACTTTTAAGGTTTTGCATTAGAAATTAGACCAAAACTACTTGGTCAGATTTGGGTTGTTTTTGCAGTGTCGACTTTTAAAGGGAATTTCACAAACTAAACTTCCCCTCAAACTGAATAAATGCGTCAGAAGTCGTACCTCCTCGTTGAAGAGCTTACTGGTTTCCTTCTTGATGGGGTCGAGGTACTGGACCTGGCCGGCGGAGAAGCCCACGATGAGCGCCACGCTCTCCGCCGTGGCCGAGTACTGGTTGAAGTCGTGACACGTCGGCTGGGTCCCCTTGTAGATCCTCTTGTCTATGGGTTTACTGAGGTCCACGGCCTGCAGGGCAGAAAGGTCACTGAGGAGAGACTCCGGGTCCACAACAGCTGCAAATCCACTGACCACAGAACTGAGGAAATAAATTAGCTTAATAGAAACAAGATAAAGAAAAGGGTTTTGCTCTAGGATGAGTAGACCTAATTAATAAATCAATTAATCCCATGATAAATACAAACAAGCTCAATAATTTTAATTTGCATGACGAATCGTTTTCCTCTTCCTACCAAAAACTGGATGATAAAAATCTTCAGTTTTCTGCTTTGGACTCAACTAACCTTATAAAATTCATAATTCATTTTATTTGTTAATTTATTTTAGATATTTAAAATGTGTTAAATGTTCACTAAAATTTTTAAGTTTATTGGTCAGTAAGAATATGTTCTTGCATTATTACCATTATAAAAATAACATTATTATCATTTATTGCAATAACTTATCAGTATCAAAACAGATGTATTTTACATAACTGCAGTGGAAATACTTACTTTACCAGCCAGATGTTACCACTGGCAGAAATGAAGAAGAACACAGAAAGTGGCAGGACGATGATGGTTTGTTTCCTCAAACCGCAGCATAGCTAGCTGCTCCCAAGTAGGCGGGGCTTGTTGCTTCCACACCTAAATAAACATCATCTGATTGGCTGATAGATTATGAGTGCCATGGTTGAACTATGCATTTATCTCCTACCACTTCCTGTCATCCTCTTCACTGTTTTCGCCAGTAGCAACATCTGAATGTTGATCGCATGACTCATCTAATGAGGAAAAAATTGTTTCTATTGCACTTTAGCAAAATAAGTATATTCAAAAACCACCTGATTCTACATCATTAAAGGCTTTTAATCAAAAAACAGAAGTTTTGTTTTTAAATGTCAGTGTTTCAATTGAGCAAATTAATTTTCTTCATGTAAATTTGCTCAGTTCTACGGTTAATGGACGCAGTTTGTGAGAGCTGTCCGAAAAAAAACAAAAACAAACCATTGTCCTCCTACTTCCTGTCATCTTCTTTGTCGTTTCGACCAGTAGTAAGATCCGGATGTTGATCAGGTGACTTGTGTCACGCTAAAACGTGTTTCCATTACAGTTTTCCAAAATACAATGATAGATATAAATAACCACCTCCTTTAGGAGTTTTTCCAAAATTTGAGTGTTTCCATTAAGAAATTAAATTTTCTATGTTCTGCTGTAGTTATTATGGTTCATTTAAACGCAGCCAGTGAGTATTTCAGCAGGATGCTTCCTGCAGCATCACCGGGGCCCTCCTGCAGGTCCCTCGGACTCTGCATCCATTTTGGCCCCTCATCCAGGAGGCCCCGCGATGGAAACCGGCTGAACCTCGGCGCCCAGCGGGTTAGCAGGCTGGGCTAAAGCGCAGGCTCACCTTCTTGATGTTGGTGTAGGTGTAGAAATACAGCTCCCTGCCGATGTTGAAGCAGACCCGCTCCGACTCCTCGCTCGGGTCTTCGGGCTGCAGCTTCACCATGGAGACCCGGACAGGCGGCAGGAAACCCGCCGGGGAGGAGTTGGCCGCCGCATTGGAGGAGGACGAGGCTGCGGCGGCCCCGGGCCCCTGCAGCAGCCCGACCCCTGCGCCGGGGATCGGTCCGGGTCCCGCGCCGGGCCCCAGCGTGGCTCCGGCGGCCGGGCCCCGCGGCAGGCCGCCCCGCTGCTGCGAGTCGGAGAGGGTGAGCAGCTTGTAGAAGCCCTCTCTGGTCCGGAACTGGGATTTAATCTCATTGATATCCTTCAGAGCGCCGCCATCTCCGGCCATGTTTAGTGCAAAGCGCCGCACAGGAAACGCTGGTTCTGACCTGGAAACACAAACACTGCGATGGGAGGAAAAAGAAAAGGACCGAATCAGGACAGATGGGGATGGAAGAGAGCAGCAGCCGAGCTCAGCCGGGCCCGCTCCAGCACGCCAGGTCCGGTCCGGTGCATCCTACAGCCGCGCCGCCGCAGCCTGCAGCCGAACCCCGCGGAGGAAGCGTCTCTGCGCGGGTGCGAGCAGCAGCATCCTCCCGCCGGCTGGCTTCCAGTGTGCGTGGAGTGCGTGAGGCGCGGTGGGTCTGCTGCTGCTGGTCGGGCCTGGCACTGCGTTGGAGGTCCGAGGGAGGGCGGGAAGAGACGAGACATCCGGGCTGGGTCACCCAGCGGCACCGAACCGGACCAGCTGGGAAACCCGCGGTCCAATTAAAACACACGGAAAACAATGAAACAAAAACCCACTGCGCGTCTGGGCGGTACAGAGCAAACATCAGGCAAAAAAATCTAAAATGTTCTAGTAAAGCGAACATGTGAAAAGTTCAACATTTGACAAAAATGTAAAAAAAAAAAAAACATAATAAGAATAATTTCAGAAAACAAACCCGGAAATTTTGAGTTAAAAATGGTCTAAAAAATCTGTAATTTTGAGATTAATCTCAGAAAGTTTTGAGAAAATTTTTTTTTGGAAATTTCTGAGCTTGAAAAGTCACAAAATTTGCTAATTTTTTAAAATAGTCTCAGCAGTTTTCTGGAAGAACTCGGAAATTTCTGAGTTGCAAAGGTTGAAAATTTGCCGGAAAGAAAATCTCAAAAAATTACTACAAAAAACTTTGAAATTTCTGAGATCCAACAGTCTAAAAATTTTGTTACTCTGAAAAAACTTTGAGAAGTAAAAAAATGGCCGAATTTTAAATTCATAGGTTTTCTAAAAAAAATATTAGCAATTTCTGAGTTTCAAAACTTGAAAATTTGCTAGAAAATAATCAAAATTTTAGATTAAGAAAAATTTGAGAATATTATCAATTCCTGCTAAGTTGGAGGTATAAAATTTGAAACTGAAAAAAATTAAACTGGAAAAAGTTCAAAACTAATTTTGAGATTCACGGTTTTTAAAAGTTGTTTTTTTAAACTAACTTTTTGGCCCCAATTTATCTCCATACGGCTCCTCTCCCATCCCTTAAAATGACACTCATCCAGCCTCTTATGTTATTTACCTTTATTAGAGTGTAACGGCAGTAACACACACACACATGATGCAACACTGACACACAAGCTCAGGTCACACAACGCAGCTCAGCAGCTTGTTTGTGGAAATGTACGGAAGCCATTTTGTCAGAACCTGCAGGCTGTGGTCAAAAACACTGTGCAGGACAGAGGCTGCAGTGGGACCTTCTTCACTGGTTTTCAGGGTTTTCTCAGTTCTCTGGCGTCTCCAGAGTGGAAAAGAGCATAAATAAAGAGCAGGTTCCCTCTGACCGAGGGAGAAGAGCTGCAGACCAAACATCTCTTCGTGTCGTCACTTCCTCCTCTGCCTCGAGATAAGATACAGTCGCAGCAAATGTTCAACAAATGTTCTGTCTGCTGTTTTTTTTTTTTTGTCTGTTTTGCATTTCCGGCTGATTTCTGGGAAACAGGAAGTGGTCGCGGCGGCGGAGCGTCAGGGCAGCAGGACGTAGTTCTCGGCGACTTCCAGGAGGTAAAGGTTGGAGAGTCCGAGCTGGTCCTCGACCTGCCGCGTCTCCAGAACCACCATCCTGCAGGACGAAACACATTTAAATATTTTAACCAACTAAAACTCGTTAACATGCCTCGCTCTGCAAAAAATTCCCAAGTTTTCAAAATGAAGTAAAAAAATACAGTTTCAACTCATCATTTATTATTAACAGTCTTGTGAAAGTCTTCTGGATAAACTAAAATATAACACAATTTATATATTCATAATTGCTCATTTCAATAATGTTGCTAAACATATAAACTGGAGATTGACCTTTATTTCAAGAGCAAAGAAACACAAAATACAAAATAGTCACAAAAATACAGAGTTCTTGCTAAATCTTCTGGCATTTAGTAAATAAAACAAAATTTTGTGATTCTAACTGCCCTAAAATAATAAAAGTTTATTCTGATTTAACTTCTGACGGTGAGAAAAACAGTCTATTTATTAGTGCATGGAAATATTTGGTTTCAACCAAGTAATTTTATGCAGATTTAGGCTTTTAATCAAACATTAGAATTGCACTTCAACACAAAACTGAGCAGTTTGAATATCAGGAACTTTCAAGGACTTTATACAGAAATCAAGCACTTTCCAAACCCTGAAAACACAAATTTCAAGGAATCAAGCACCAACATGAACACTGAACTTAAAATATAGATACCCTAGAATATCTTGTGTTTTTCTTTTTCGTCAATAAATATTTAATATCGAATGAGAACAATACTGAAGACAATAGTTAAAGAAACAGATGAAATGTTCTTTGCAGGGGAGATATTATGTGTTTCCAGGCCCACAGAGTCATTTCAGTAACTGTCACCTTCAGTTATTATAAAAATGCAGAACAGAAAGTATTCAGAGCCTTTTCAAAATAAAAATAATAAAAAGTTAAAATTATTTCCCATGAACAAACTCAGCGTCTTGACAGAAAAACCCAAAAGCGTAGATCTTTCTGCAAATTTATCAAAAAAGAAAACTAGACTATTATTGACATAATAGAAACCAACATGGCTGCCGTCCAGGTGAGCGGCCTACCTGTCTGACTTCACTATCCTGTAGATCTTCCTGGGATCCGTCATTTCGTCCAGAACCTCAGTGAAACTTTTCGTTCTCCTCTGCCAGCCGTGACGCCAAACAGCCAACAGAGTGTCTTCAAAATACACTGGAGACAAAAATGTACCTTTAATATGCTAATTTATTCATAATGGTGGAGTTTAGAGCATCTGCAGGGGATTAACAGGAAGCATTTTGGCCTGTCAATGAGAATAATAGTTCATTGTTCAGTTGTGATCAGTATTATCAGCTGATTGATGGTTTTTCTCACCTATAGATTCAACGTCATGAGAGAAAATGATTTCCTGAGGAGGATGTCGGTTCGTCTTCAGCTCTCCGTCCAGGTTGACGACTTGAACCGACCCTGCAGAAAAAACTAGAGTTAAAAAGCTCCAGAGGCGGAAAACCAGATGATCTAAAACCAGATGATCTAAAACCAGAGGATCTAAAACCAGAGGATCTAAAACCAGATGATCTAAAACCAGATGATCTAAAACCAGAGGATCTAAAACCAGATGATCTAAAACCAGAGGATCTAAAACCAGATGATCTAAAACCAGAGGATCTAAAACCAGATGATCTAAAACCAGAGGATCTAAAACCAGAGGATCTAAAACCAGATGATCTAAAACCAGATGATCTAAAACCAGAGGATCTAAAACCAGATGATCTAAAACCAGAGGATCTAAAACCAGATGATCTAAAACCAGATGATCTAAAACCAGAGGATCTAAAACCAGATGATCTAAAACCAGAGGATCTAAAACCAGATGATCTAAAACCAGAGGATCTAAAACCAGATGATCTAAAACCAGAGGATCTAAAACCAGAGGATCTAAAACCAGATGATCTAAAACCAGAGGATCTAAAACCAGATGATCTAAAACCAGAGGATCTAAAACCAGATGATCTAAAACCAGAGGATCTAAAACCAGAGGATCTAAAACCAGATGATCTAAAACCAGATGATCTAAAACCAGAGGATCTAAAACCAGAGGATCTAAAACCAGAGGATCTAAAACCAGATGATCTAAAACCAGAGGATCTAAAACCAGATGATCTAAAACCAGAGGATCTAAAACCAGATGATCTAAAACCAGAGGATCTAAAACCAGAGGATCTAAAACCAGATGATCTAAAACCAGATGATCTAAAACCAGAGGATCTAAAACCAGATGATCTAAAACCAGAGGATCTAAAACCAGAGGATCTAAAACCAGAGGATCTAAAACCAGATGATCTAAAACCAGAGGATCTAAAACCAGAGGATCTAAAACCAGAGGATCTAAAACCAGATTATCTAAAACCAGAGGATCTAAAACCAGATGATCTAAAACCAGAGGATCTAAAACCAGATTATCTAAAACCAGAGGATCTAAAACCAGATGATCTAAAACCAGAGGATCTAAAACCAGAGGATCTAAAACAAGAGGATCTAAAACCAGAGGATCTAAAACCAGATGATCTAAAACCAGAGGATCTAACCCTAAACCAAAATAAAGACAAAAAAAAGAATGAAAACAAACAGAACAAATTATAAAGTGGAAAAGAAAAATATAGAAAATAAATAATATAAAGAAAAAAGAAGAGAAAGAGAACAAATTATAAAAAATCTGAAAATTGAAACAAAACATAAAAGAAAATCCAAATAAAAAAATAGAAAAAAGGATAAAAGAAAAATAGAAAAAACTGATTAAATAAAAAACTGAATAAATACAGAAAAGAAAATGAAGAAAGAAAAATAAAAAATAGAAAAAATAAAACCAAAAATAATTTAAAGTAAAACAGAAAAAAAAAACATTTGTGAAAAACTATTAAAGGAAAATATTTGACAATACAAACAAAAAATAAAACAAAAAGGGAGAAAGAAAAAAGAAAATGAAGCAAATACTGAGAAAGTTAGCTTAAATCCAAGATGGCCGACTTCATATTTGTTGTAGAGTGTAGGCGCAAGAGACTTTAACTAGACCTCGGGAAATTCTACCAAATTTACTACCTTTACCATAAATTTAACTGAATACAACTGACTGGAAAATCTGCTGAGTGTTTGTTTATATTTAAACTAAAAAAGCCAATTTATTTGACAGAAGGACAATAATAATAAGCATAAAATCATGTAGATGTAATATATCAGGTTTGGCTGCTTCAGTTAGTTTGAATGACTTTTTACAGCGTGCTTTCTGGTTTTTATTAGTTAATATCAAATATTCTGTTTAGTTTCAGTTTTTTTTTTACTTTAGTTAATTTTTCGGTGTAGAATTGAACACGGTTAAAGTACTGTGATTATGTGCACATAGTTTGGGTAATGAATACTAAAGAGATGACAGTATTTTCAATGGAAATAACTGATTACTGTTGACACAGCTGACTGGAGTTTTATCTTAATGTTTGCTGCCGCCATTTTGAGGACGCCGCAGTAAATTAACGTCAGCTGGTTGTTTGGGTGAAAAAAAGGCTAATAAACGAAGGATATTACATCAATAATTTCAGAATGTTACTTTCAGTTTTTCCCCATTAATTACCGTTTTTATTAATTCTGGTTTTTGTTATGTCGTTAGTGTTCCCATAGTAACCGTGGGACTTACTCTCCATGAGCACCAGCAGCGAGTTTCCGTCCAGCTGGTTGACCTGGACGACGTCGGGACAAGGCTTCTCTGTGGGGACAGAAAAGCCGTCAGCGACTCGACGTAACGGCCGCTGGGAAAACACCCCGAGGGGAGCGGCGGCTCACCCGTGCCGGACTTGAAGAACCAGGATGTGTTGGAGTTCAGGTTGATGTATTCCACGCTGACCGGAGCGCCGGGGCTGCAGCCGCGCGACACGCCGATGCACACCAGCGGGTACTCCTGCTGCGGCGGCACCACCATCTCAAACACCCGCAGGGGGCTGGGCAGCGGGAAGTCGAAATGCTGCAAGGCAGGGAGACGGCGTTCACTCAGACCTCCCCTCTGGGAAACATCGATTCGTCAAATAATCTAGTTTACGATCGATTAATCGTCAGATTGCGAAAACACGAAAAGTATTTTTTTGAAATGAGACAAAATTGACTTACAAGTAACATAAATAGGATTTACTACTGATATAATTACACTGCTTATTAATAATATATACTGTATTTCTCATTCAGTGTCGCTAAAAAGCTTCAAAAATAAAACATCTGTCTGTAAGTATTTTCTACCCAGAACTTATCAAGTAGCAGTTTCAGCTTTTTCCTGGTAAAAATCTCAGACTAGGCATCAAATTATTGATCAGATTACAGATTAGCTCTACGCTTTATTGATGCTAAGTCAAAAAAAGGGCTGAACTTTTCACATGCATTTTTTAACTTTGCTACAAATGATCAACTGATCACTAAAGGTTTGTTATTTTATTGGGTTTTAGGCAATAAAATGTTTATGTTCCTATTTGAAAAAAAATATTTTACTGCATTTCTAATATTGTATAAAAAGGTGAAGTGGTTCAATAAAAAATCTGCAGAATGCGCCAAATTTTTTACCCAGTTTTTAAAATCAATTAATTGTCAGAATAAATGATTAATCATCAAAGTAATCAATTAATCATTAGAATAACCGATTAATCATTAGAATAATAGAGTAAAATAATTGTTAGAAAACGTTTCTGAAAGTCAGATTTTTACCCTGGTTAGGGTTTAATGCTGCGGCGTTTAAATGCGCGTACCTTGATTAGCATGAACTTGTGCATCGGCTCGTACCACTGCAGCAGAACCACGCTGGAGTCCAGAGCGCAGCAGAGGAACAGGTTCCCCCCTGGAAAAACAAAAACAGCACAGGCGCTCTGGAGTTTTAATCTGAAACTCATCAAAAACCCGCCTTTGCAGATGCTTATAAATTAAAATTAAAAATCTCGTGCAGTGACTCGGGTTTTCCCGCTCACCGACTGCGCAGGTCTTGCAGCCCTTGGTATCCGGTATTTTGCTCGTCACCGGACATTTTCTAAACAAAACACAGTTTCAGCGAGGCGAATTCTTCCATCTTTGCACTGCGAAATAAAATGGCGGATGAAATAAAGCCCCCCGTTACCTTGACAACAGCCTGTGAGTCGGTAAGGGAACCATCCGCTGGTCTTTCCTGGCCTGTTCGTATAATTCTTTTAGTGAGTGTGAGTGGAGCTGCGACGATTTACCTGAAAAACAATCAGCTTTATTCAGTTTTAGAGAAATTTTCCTTTCACAAAATCCACAAAGTTCAGCTGAAATCTAAATTCTACAAACAATGTTATTATTTATGTGTTTGCTGTAAATTATTTAATTAGAAAGGGGAAAATTTCACCCACCATCAGTGTAAATATAGTTATGATGCTAATTAGATCCACCAGACACTTAAGGAATTAAATGCTTTTTAATCCCAGTTTATTAATTATTTTATTGATGCTGCTTTTGCTCAAACAAAATGCTGAAATTGAGTCAAATTCTATAAAAATATTCATTACAGTGTCTTAAATGCACCGTCTGCATAGTTCCATCAGGTTTCATATTGATTTTTGCAATATGAGATTTAAGGCTTCATAATCAAAACATTTGATTTGATTTTTAATTGACTATTTCTACAATTATATTGATTCTTAATATTCTATACTGTATTTATTATTTTCATTCCTGTTGCCCAGAGTTCCTAAAAAACTTCAAACTCAAAATTAGAATAAATTTAGAATTATTAAATTTTTCTTTCTTTTAAAGCATCTTTGAGTTTCTACATAAATTTGATATATTATTATTATTATTATTATAAATAACTGGTAATTTGGGTTAAATGTTGTCTATTTTAATATACCATAAATTAAATTGAAAACATGAGTAAGTCTAAATATATATATTTTTGACCAATTTAGAAAAGAGTTAATTTTATTTACTAAAGTGTTGTTCCATGAACCCCCTGCAGTTCACACTTTGACCACCAGATGGAAGCAAAGCGCTTCCAACAGAATGAGCGATTATATATCAACAATATATGAAAGTTTGTTTAAATGGGGAGTTTGTTTTTATTTGGGGGTTTCCTGCCATTTTGTTTTAACTAATTTCTCCTCTGTGTTGTGGCCAGCCGTGAAATTTAGAATTTGTAGTTTTTATTTTATTTCAGATAAGATTTTCACAAAATCGGTGGAAAAATGAATGCTTGAGATGCTAAGTTGATTTTTTTTTAGTCATTGGCGTCACATTTCATTTAAAAATTATTACTCTAAGGGGGAAGAAAGGTTTAATAAAAACTACAATCAATACTGCTGATCATAATGATGACGATGAATAAGTTGGTGGAAGTGAAGAAATTAGTTAAATCTTTTGAGCTTTTAAATAAACAAAAAAAATTGAGAAATATTCATATTGATGTCTATTTTTTATTTATCACTGTAAAAATTAATTAAATGTATTACAGAAAAAAAGAATACAATTTTACTCAAACAATATATTAGTAAATATGTGTCGTCTAACAAAGGAAAACCTTAAACACTTATTACTTATTTTAATAGTTCAAACACCAAATATAATTTAATGTGCTTAAATACGCACTTTAAACTCCACAAACACAAGAAAATTAAACAAATTTGATTAATAAACTTCTTAACTGTATTTTTCACGTCCATTCCTCAGATGCCTAGCGTCGCTAAAAAGCATCAAACTCAAAATTAGAATTATTTGATTTGATTTTTTGTCTTGTCAAGTATCTTTGAGTGTCTTAAAAAGCACTAGATAAATTTGAAGCATTATTAGAAATAACTCTGTTACCTGTTGTAGAAACTTTAGTAAGTTTGTGTGACTGAATTTAATTAATATTTGTTTTGTGTAAAATGCCTGAATTCCTGCAGCCTGAATAAACCAAACTGATCTGAACTGAACAGCTGTGATTATTTACCTGACACAGACATGAGGACGTTATTAATGGTGTAAACCCAGGAGCATTTCCCCGGATACAACTGGAAGAGAGGAAACAAACACACGTTAAAACATTTATTATTTCAGTTGAAATGTTTAGAGTTTCAGGCAGAGCGTACCAGCTCCATGGTCGCCTCGGAGCCGTTGAGGTTCAGGGTGTAGATCCCCTCCTCGGCCCCCAGGATCAGGTGCTGCTCTGCAGGACAAAGAGGAGGAAGAGGAGGAAGGTTAACGCATCACCTCATTTTTATTTTGGGACATAAAAATCAGCTCTGTTCTTAAAGGGCCGGTTGGCCAGAATGTATTTCTGAAACCCATTAGAATAAAATAATTAGCTGTGTCTGCATTCAGTAAGGACTTATTACAATTAAATAATGTTGAACATCAGTCTGCATTGGAGAGTCCATATTTGATTTCATAACTGTTTTCAATCCAAAAAATATTGTATTAGTACTTATTTAATAACCAATCATTACTTATATATTATTTTTAAAATACATTCAATGAATTTCCTATTTCTACAATTACACTGATTCTTAATGCTATATGCCGAGTGTCGATAAAAAGCTTCAAACTCAACATTAGAACAAATTTATAATTATTTAATTATTTTTTTCTTTTTTTATAAAGCATCTTATTCTGTCCTAACAGCTCTATGAGAATTTGATGTATTATTATGATTAGAAATAACTTTTGGACGCATGTTGTCCATTTTAATATGTGTGGAAAACTTTAGTAAGTCTAAGTATATGTATACATATATATATATATATATATATATATATATATATATATTCACATTTTTCACAATATGTGAAAAGTAAGTATGTTAGCTTTTAACACACTAAATTAAAATTTTAAAAAAAGTTTTAAATTAAAATAAAAACTATAAAAAAGTTTTTATTTAAAAAAATGTAAAAAAATTATTTAATTTAATAAATTAATTTAAATAATTTTATTTCTTAACAAATTAAATTATCTTACTCTTTAATTAAGATTTAATTTGATCTCAATTAAATTATCTTTTTGTGATTTTTTGCAATCAAAAAATTGATTGCAAAATCAATTTTTTTTTTTATTTGATTGATTTGATAGATTTTTTTGATTTGCAGATTGTCTGCCGCTAATTTAAAACTATATGCAAGACATTTGGCTCATTTTCCACTTCTGTGCAACGATAAACATGATTCTTTGTTTCTGGCCGTATTGAACATAAACTTCACCTCGACATTAACTGAGGCTCAGGCAGCAGTGGAGCAAAAGAAATACTGCCACCTGCAGGTGGGAGTTAGCATCACTTAGACCCAGACATTTTTTTACTTTTATCTACTTCTGGATCAGTAAAGTTTTTTTGAATTGAATTTGAATTTCTGTGATCAGACAATCACATAAACTGGAGGGATTGATTGATGTGATGTGGGGCCACATAAAAAGCTCTGATGGGCCAGATTTGGCCCCCGGGCCTTAAGTTTGACACATATAATTTAGAGAGTAGAGAAGACGTAAAACAGGCGGCGGTTCGGGTCAGGAAGGAACCTTTGGACGTCGGGTTTTCCCAGGTTGTGGAGCAGTTTATTTTCAGAGGGCAGCCGTGAAAAATCTTTTTAAAATAGACCTGAAGACAGAAAGAGAGACGGCGACTCAGATTAAAACCAATGAAAATGAGTTTATTAAGTTTATATGGAGGAGGAACTCACAGGAGGTTTCTTCAGTATGGGGCTGGGGCATTCTGGGAGATCCTGAGGAGCAAAGAAAAAAACGTACAAATCTGACGGGACGCAGGAGAGACGATCAAATCCAATATTTCATAATCTAGATTAGCGATCTGCAAACTGAGGCTTGTTGGACCTTCATAACGTTGGATAAAAAAACAACAAACGATTTTAAAAATAGATGTAATAACAACAATATGCAGATTTTGTACAAAATCTGACTTTAATTGCAGATTCAAATCAGAATTTGGAGTTAAAAGTTGGATTTTTTTCCCGTGTTTTTCCTCCTCCATATCTGCAGGTTTCAGTAAGTCAAGACAGAACAACACTATAAAAATAGGCCATCCTTTGATCCTAACAATCTTAAAATGACATTTAAAATTTTTTAAGACATTTTAAAATGTCAGACATCTTAAAATGTTCAAGATCTTTATTTTAGATGAATAAATTTAAGGCTTTTTAACGATGCACAGACACCGTACCTTATGTTTTTATTCACATTTTATTGTTTTAATGAACCTAAAAATCATTAATAAGATGTTTACTCTTACTTTGTCCTTTTTAGTTTAACTTTTATAGTTTTTTTTTTATTAGCTATTTAGACTTTAAAGGTTGCAGATCCCTTATTTTAAAACAGATTTGATTTTCCTGAAAACTTCTTCTTCTCTCCCACCTTCGGTTTCCGTCTCCGGAAATCTTTAGGAGGGAGTTCTGGAGGAATCGGTTCTGCTGGGATGTTCTGGATCTGGGTCGGTAACGATGGAGGGTCTGGATCACAAAAACAAACATTTTTAATAAATCTGAACTGGAGATGAATTTACATATCGACGCTAAGATCAATATCGGACGATATTCGTAGTTTTTAAACATATCGGTATCGGCCAGATAAACAAAATCAGTATTTCTTTCCTTCTTGTTCTTTCTTTCCTTTATTTTATTTTCCTTCTTCCTTTCTTTAGTTCCTTCTTTTTTCTCTTTCCTTATTTTTACTTTCTTTCCTTCCTTCTTTCTCACCTTCCTGTTTTACTTTTTTCTTATTTTCTTTTCTTGTTCCCATCTTTCTTTACTTCCTTCTCTTCTCTCCTTCCTTCCCTTGTTTCCTTTTTTCCTCCTTTTCTTGATTTTATTTTCTTCTTCTCTCTCTCTTTTTCTCCCATCCACCTGCTGGACGTTTGCTCCTCTCTGATTGGCTCGGCTCACCTGAGTGTCGTGACGCCCGTGGGTGCGGTGTGGGCCGGACGTGCGTCCCGCTGGAGGTCCGTATGAGCGGGGTGGGGGGACACAGGGAGCCGTGCTTCTTCGACCGGTCGTCCTCCGACGCCATGCTCTCCTCCGAACTGGTCCGGGCTTTGGGCTGAAGGGAAACGGATCGACAGAAACGACGTAAAGTCCCGGAACACAACGACCAAACCTGAAGGCAAAGCGATAAATGATTTGAGGTTTGTACTGGTTTCAACCTCAAATGTTCAAGAACTTTGAATATTTGAGGTTTGAGGATGATGACGCCCAAACAAAAAGCCTGATATTCTCCTTTCAGCTCAGCTGCTTTCTGATCGTTTTGAGCTAACAGGCTAACGAGGCTGTTAGTCTGATTTTTCTTACATTTGATCAAAACACAGAGGGTGTACTTAGTTTCTCCATGCACATCTTTACCAGCTGAGGGAAGTTTGTCCTTCCCGACGTCTTCAAGTTTAAACACAAACATTTGTGCAGTGAAACTGTGTTTTTGTGCCGCTATCATTTAAAAGATGAAAAAGTTTCCGGAGGTCATGAAAGGTCATCGTCAATATCTTGACAACAAAAGCAGCAGAAATGAACATTTTTTTTGCTTCACTTTTGACAACAATATTGCTTGATGTGAGTAATGACTGGTTGACCTTTTGACCTTCATAAACGTCTTCAAAGGAAAAGTAGCACAAAATTTTGTTTTGTGCCGCACAAACTGTCGAGTTGATTGACGCCAATTTTGTCTGATTTGAAGGTCGAGACGCTGGTTGACCTTTCGTGACCTCTAGAAGCTTTTATTAATATCTTTAAAATGAGAGCGGCACAGACAAAATGTTTTGCAGCACAAACATTTGACACCATTTTGTTAAATTCACGTATTTAAACAAATCTTCAGTAATGAAAGTGAAAAATGTGATGTTTTTGTACGTTAGAGGTCGGATCAGGTTTATTTCTCTCTCTGCTCAGAGAAAACGATTTCGCCGTTTTCGGTCGGTTTTCACCTTTGGAGGAAGCGGAGGAGGAGTTTCATCTTCTGGCATTATGAGACTGTCGGAGAGAGAAAGCTGGGTCATTAGTTGCCTTGGAAACAAGCCGGAGGAGTTACGATTTATCGCAAAAATATCGCAGCATCAACGTGAAATATCCACATCGTGAAAAACCGCAGCAGCGCAGTAACTGTTGGCCAACATATCAACTTTTATTTTTCATGTCAGTGTAAAATCAGGCAGCTGGACGGAGTCTCGCTCTGAACAGAAACGATGTTGACCTAAAGGTTAAAGGTCACAGAGTGAAGGAGGAAACTCATCGTGAAGAAAATAGTAGAATAACGTTAGAATCGTAATATTTCCAGAATAGGATGAAATAATACAAAGAGTAAAGTTGTAACATCAACAGAAAATTTATAAAATTACAAGAATGAAGACAAAATCATAAGAGAATAAAGTTGTAATAATATGAGACAAAAGTAGTTATTTTATGAGAACTTATTTATATAAATGAGGAATGTTGAGCATCTTAAAAAAAAATCTTAACCTTTTATCACATTATCATATAATTAAAATTCAAAGCAGGACACTAAGACTTTTCTCTCTTGACTAGTGAAAAATGCCATTTTTAACAAATTTTCTGACTTTCTTTTGGTCATATTGAGTCTTTATTATCATATAAATATGACTTTATTCTCATAATTAAAGAAATAATCTGAAAAGGTTTTCTATCATCATGCAGCAATAAAACAAACATGAAGAAAAGTTTCTTCATCTCACCTTGAGGGCTGCATCGTTGGTCTGAAGGGACGAAGAGGAAGAGAAAATATAAATTTAATGATTTTACAGCCGAAGACAAAATTAAAGACCCAAAAATAAACGTAGTTTTTTATTTTCTTATTTCCTCACATGTCCACGTCATCGTAGTCATCCGAGTCCGAGTCCTGATCCCTGGAGGTGAAAGGTTAATCAGTTCACTGCAGATGAATTGCTTTAATTTGGATTTAATGGGATGAATTGTTACCTCGGCGGGCTGTTGATGCTGCCTGTAGATCCTGATGACGGCGTTAACTGTGAAAACCAAAGAAACCCAACATGTTTCATATAAAACATATCAACTGTTTCTGGACTATCTTAAAGTGGACATTTAATGAAAAGTTACATTTTTATCCCTTAAATAGATTTTGTCGTGTATTTGGAGTCTCTTCAAGTGTGGAAAATGTAAATGTATTCTCCCCACTGCTGTGTTAATGTCTTTATATTCTGTTTCAGTTTGTTTTTTTTTTACTTTTACATCTCAGTATTTGCTTCAGAACCGTCACAGCTGTCCGGCGAACCAACGTCAACGTTTTGATTTCTGGCAGCCATTTTGTTGTAAAGCCAAAATGTTTGATTAAACTTTATTGAACTGGTACATTTCTATCCATATTCAGGAATTATTTGCTTAAAACAAGCTTCTGTATCTCGCTAAAGTTACTTGTAAGGTAGTCTTGTCTTATTGCATCTTTATTTTTGTTTGTGTCTAAAAACTAAACAAGATTTTTAGATACAAATATTGCGAAATTTACATCAGAAATTTCATTTGCAAAAAAGTCACAACAGCAATTGCAAAATTCTGGAGGGACTGATCAATGTGGAAACATGATCAATATCATTTAATTTTAAAGAAACACACTGGTTACAGAGACAGCTTTTTACTAACACTTTAACAGTTTTGATGGATACATTCTGGCTCAACCGGCCCTTTAAGAACAGTCAGAACAAGAACAGACGAGGAGAAACATGAAGAAACTGGAACTGAAATCGTACCGTTACGTTTGGTGATCCGGTTTTCATCGGCCTCTTAGTGTAAATCTGTTCGACTGATCAGACAGAGATCATTTGCAATGTGTCCAGATGGGCTTCCAGTGAAACTAACAAAGCAAAACCAGAGCGGGTTTCTTACAGCTGATGTCGGAGTTGGTCCTCTCGGCCCGATTGTGTTTGTTGATAGACTGGATTCTTCTTAACGACGCAGGAGGCGCCACCTTAAATTACAAAGAAATGAAACAAAAAAGCAGAAAACACACAGAGTTTCAGAGGAAGGAGCTGATCAGCTAATCTGCGGACGGCGTGTTTAATCTGATCCAGACCTCCATGTCGTCGTCCTCCGTCGACACGCAGCTCTTGTGTTTCTCAGGATTCTTGAACTTGTCCAGCAGATCCAGAGTCAGTTCCTGGTTCAGACACTGCTGGGTCAGAAACGGATGCTGCACGAAAAACAGGAAAAATAAACATCAGGGGATCTGAGGAAACAAAGCTGCAGGTTAGAGGTAAATCAGGGGTGTTCAAAGTGTGGCGTGGGGGCCGATTGTGACGCCTGGGGTGATTTCATGTGGCCAAAAACTGCGATTTGAGAATTATACAAATCTGGCCAGGAGATGCAGATGGAAACTTTTTGTTATTATTAATCAGGGTAAAATTATTACTTACAGAGTTTTTTACATTGTAAAAAGTTAAAGACAAAAGAATATTTGTCTTTTTCAGCTTTTATTTAATTTATTAAACATTTTCAAAGAAAGTGACCCACATACTTTTCTTATAACCCAAAAGAATTCAAAAACTAGATTTCTTTCTTCTAATCCACCAAAATGAAGTTATGAAATTCAGGATCTGCGGTGAATAGCATCCCCAAGCAAAAAAAAAAAAAACTAAAGAAAATTGTTCAGTTTTTTCTTCTTGGTCCACAAAAACTTTAGACCAAAAAAAAATCTATTTTTTGTTCTCGTACAAATATTGAGGTACATTTGAAATAAAAAACAATAAGTAAAATTTTCAGCAAAATACAGGAACTTGTTTTAAGTCAATAATTTACTAATATTAATGAATAAATTCTAGTTCCACTGGGAGATTATTCCACTTATTTCACAGTCAACAGGCAATGTGCCGTTACCTAGCAACCCCAGCCAAGCCCAGACTGTTACCTAGCAACCAAGTAGTTCTAGTTTATTCCACTTTAAACACGAAGAAAATGTCTGCTAAAAATTAATCTGCCAGTTGACTTTGTACTTTTTCATCAGTATTAAGGAATTATTCACTTAAAACAAACTCATGTATTTCTGAAAAGTTACTTATAAGTTAGTTTTGTCTTATTTTTAGTGTACTAAGGTATTTATAACAGCCTGGCAATGGAGCTAGTAGTTTGTCATCAACATTAATTAATTATTGACTCTAAACAAATTCCCAATTCTTGTAAGTCAGTTTTGTGATGCAGTCAGATAAATCTGATGAATGAATGAATGAATGAATGAATGAATGAATGAATGATGAATCTGAACTCACTGAGAGCATCTTGGAGGCGCTGGGTCTCTTCTTGGGATTCCTCACCAACATGGCTTTCACAAAGTTGTAGAAGTTGGACGACCTGTGGGCAGGAAGCGAGCCGTGAGATCAGGGACCAACTGATCCTTAAAAAGCACAAACAGATCAAATCCATCAGCGACGGCTGATGTTTGAAATAAAACAGAACAACATTAAGGCTGTTTACACATCTAATAGTCCAGCAGACTCGGTTCTATTTGGAACCAAAATTGCAACATTGGTTCCACCTCCAGCTGCTGCGGTTCTCTTCCTCAAACCAACCAAACCCTTTGAGAAACCTGTTCCCCTCCTCACCTGCGGGGGCGCTGCGACTGAAGGAAACAACAGGAAATCCTCACACAACTTCACAAAACAAACAAAAATGGAGTGGCTTCAGATTTTAGTGGTTGGAGGAGCCGTTTCTCCTGCTAGCGCAAAGCTAACGTGTTTCTGTTGGTCAGATTTACCCAGAATGCCCTGCGCTGTCGTCTGCTTCCTGTTTTTGGAGCGGTCTCTGGTCCGCTTGATGTTCACATATGCATTTAACCCAAACCAGAATCAATTCAGCCGAACCCAGACCGAGGTTTGTAGGACCAGAGTTAGCTTAGCATTCAGGCCTCACTCAACGAAGGCGAGTTGTAAATTTCAACAGGTTATTTGTAAGTTAGCTTTGTCTTATTTCAACTGAAATAAAACATTTGCACTAGAAACTAGACAAAAACACATGATAAGATTTTTTGTTTTTGCAGGGTGCCCATTATTCTGCTGCTTTTGTTTTTTGTCTGGTTAAATAAAGGTTTAATTAAATCAATAATATGTTTACCATTTGGATTTGTCCTTCAGTTTCGGGGGCTGGTATCCGCTCTTGGACATGAGGAACAGGACGCTGCAGGAGGGACAAAAACAGATCCATGAGACACGAACCAGCAGAAACTTTGTGTCTTCAGAAAATTATCTGCAGCTGATTTTGCTTCTGGCAGATTAAAAAAAAAAAAAAAAAAAAAAAAAGGGGAAAATTATGTTAATGAGCTGCAGTGGAGCAGTTGGTGCACAACACCCTACATTTTTACCATGACTAAATGTTTGTGCACAAGGAAGAAACATAGGAAATGTCATATTTAAATAAACTGTGGGTGTGACTCTGATGGTAGCTGGATATATTTATGCACCTTTTTATAGTTTTCTTGTAAAGATTCTGCTCTTCCATTGACTGTAAACATCTTTATTTTTGATCATATAATGCTTTTTAGCATTACCTAACAGATAAGTAGTAAATAATTCGTTAATATTGATTTTTTTTTTAATGCCAGTTCCACTTTCAGATTATTTTACTTAAAACATTTTTCACTTGTTAAAAGTGAAATAATCTTCCAAAACGTTTTCATCAATATTAAGGAATCAGATTTAAAATAAGCTCTTACGTTCTTTAGGAACGTCACTTATAAGTCAGTTTGTATTATTTCAAGTGTAGAAAGTATTTACTCTAGAAACTAGAGTTTAAAAAAAGTATCGGTGAGATTTTGTGTTTTTGCAGTTTTGGTGGTTTAACTTGTAAAAACCTTTTCAGGAAGACAAAAGATCCTATTTTAAATAATTCATTAATACTCATAAAAAAGTTCTAGTTCCAGTCATAACACGATATTTTCCCATTTCATAAGTGAAATAATCTGCCAGTGCAGAACTTGGTTGCTAGGTGACGTCCTGGGCTTGGCTGGGGTTGCTAGGTAACCAACCGGTTGGGCTTGACAGGGGTTGCTAGGTAACGGCACAAAGTCCGTTGATTGCCAAGTAATCTGTCAAAAATTTGTAGTTTTTCATCAACAATCATGAATTATTTATTTAAAATAAGCTCCTGTAGCTGAAAAGTTACTTGTAAGTTAGTTGGTCTTAATTCAGAAGTGCTGACATATTTTCACTAGAAACGAGAGAAAAATGCATGAGAAGAAACTTAAAAACCATAGAAATGGAAGAGTGTGCCTATTTCCCAGACATGCCAGTGCATGCCAAAGCCCAGCAGAGGGCGCCACCGCGGGAAACAGCGGCTCATCCGGCGCTCCAGCCCCCTGCTGTGAACCATTGGCTGTTTGCTGTGAGTGCCAGCGTTTATTCACCGCAGCGGGTGAACGTCGAACAGGGGCGGCTGCAGCTCTGCCAGCTCGATGGCTGTGATTCCCACTGACCAGACGTCGCACAGCTCGTTGTAGCCGCCTTTAATCTCCACAGCCGCTACCTCTGGCGCCATCCTGAGGACAGGAGGGAAAAGACGAAAAGTTAGCCGGAAAATTTTGAAAAACACAAAAATCTCCAAGTAGTTTTTTTGGATTCTTGTAAAAATATCTTAATACACTTGAATTAAGACAAAACTAACTTATCTTTTCAGCAAATAGCAGCTTGTTTCAAGTCAACGATTCCTTAATATTGATGGTGAAGTTTCAGTTCATTAGCAGATTATTTCACTAACATGTGAAAATCTCTTGTTGGAAGTGAAATAATCTGGTAGTTTTCCATCAACATCAAGAGGAATTACTGACTAAAAAAGCTTCTATTTATTCAAAAGTTACTTGTAAGTTAGTTCTTCTTATTTCAAATGTAATTAAATATTAGATCTAGAAACCAGACTAAAGATATTTTGTGTTTTTGCAGTGCAGGGTCAGGTATAAGAACTGGACTAAAAACAGAAAGAAGCAAAACTTCAAAGAAAAAAAGAAAAACTAAAACTATTAAAGTTCACTTAAAAATGACTCTGTGGGTGTTTGGAAGCAAAGTGACGATACTTTAATGATTAAAAAGTTTTGTCTTAAGTCAATAATCCCTTAATATTGACATCAAAAAAGTTATAATTTCAGTGGCAGATTATTTTACTTATATCAAAACATTTTTCTCATGTTGCACGTGTCAGTGAAACAAAAACTTCTTTACAAAAATGAACAATAAGGAATTATTTACTCAAAACAAACTTCTATTTACTCAAAAGTTACTTGTAAGTTCATTTTGTCTCATTTAAACCAGACGACATCTGCATTAGCAACTAAACCAAAAAAACGAAATATTTTGTGTTCTTGCACTGCAAATGTACATTTGTTACAAAAGGTTACTCATGTAAATGTGACTAGTTATTATCTGTGTCTGCTTGTAAGTTAGTTTTGTCTTTTTTCAAGATTTTTGCAATCTAAACTAGACAAAAAAATACAGTGTAAGATTTATTTTTTTCTTTCTAATTATTGTAAAAGCCACGAAGAAGCTTCCAGGTTGGCGTCTTCGTTTGAGGTTAGATTTGCATAAACACTGTTTTGTTTAGTAATAAACTGCATGTGAGCAACACGCTACATTCATTGTGTTTCTGCAGAGAAACGGCGGCGGCGCGTCTCACCAGTACGGCGTCCCGATGAAGGACATCCTCCGAGCCAGAGTGGCTGTGATCTGAGCCGAGATCCCAAAGTCGGCTGCAATTAAACAGACATAAGAAAAAGACGTTTAAAATCTAAAATATGCTACTTATTTAGCATCTCTTGCTGCTCAGGTCTGGAGCGTTCGCTCAAGCCGTGTGAAAATAAGCAGTAAAGGTTGTAAATGTTTGTGTTTTTGAAGTAATGCCACAGTTTTACGAGGCTGCAGAGGTGTTGTGATGAGATCTGCCACCTTGGCGGTGAGTGACTCATGCTAACCACACCGCGACACTGCAGACGCTGCAAACTTCCACCTACCCAGTTTGACCTCGCCCTGATCATTCAGGAGGATGTTGGCACCCTGCAAGGAAAAGAAAGGCAACGTGAGAGCAGCTGCACCACAGAAACCTTTTTATTCTTCACAGCGTCTCTATCTATCTGCCCGGCGATCTGTCAGCGAAGGAGAGCAAAAACACTCGACTGACAGCTGGAGACCGATTCGCTGGAGCTCAGATACCCGACGGTTTACTAGGAATGTTATTTCTGGACATCAAAACAGAAACTGACATCAATCTAGTTCTGCAAAAGCAGAAAAAGTGTTTTCCAGGAAAATGTGGCGTTTGATTATTCAGTAGAAAGTTCTGCACTGCAAAAACACAAAATCTGACCAAATATTTTAGTCTAGTTTAAGAATTATTCACTTAAATAATTAGGAATTATTTAGTCAGCACTTGAAATATGAGAAAACTAACTGATAAGTAACCTTTCAGCAAAATACAGGAGCTTGTTTTGAGTCAATAATTATTGAATAAAAGAAACATCTAGTTCAAGCGAACTAAGATATTTGCACTAAACTAAACCAAAAATACTTTGTTAGATTTGGTGTTTTTGCAGTGCAGGAGTCTGCATGTTCACGTGAACAGAATTAGGTTTTGTCTCAGTTTCGACTGGCTGACCTTGATATCTCTGTGGATTTTCTTCTGTGCGTGCAGATAGTCCAGGCCCTGCTCACACAAACACAGGAGACTTTTACTTTGAAGGTCCTTAAAAACATGCAAAGAAACCTGAAAAACAGAGCGGTTACCTGCAGCATCTCCCTGCAGATGTAGGCGATCTGTGGCTCAGACAGAGGGCCGGTCACTGCAGGACAACATTCATGTTTAATCATTACAACGAAACGCAGCCATTATGGCCTTCAAAATAAAATACATGAAGAAGGTGAATCAGTGGGTCAAAGATGAAGATAATGCTTTTTGTTGCAATGAAGCTGGTTTATATACATGTGCAGAAACTCGGATATTTTTGAGAATAATCTCAGACATTTTCAGAACAAAACTTGGAAATTTCTGAGTTTGAAAAGTAAAAAAATTTCTGGAAAAAAAAAATCTGAAATTTTGAGATTAATCTCAGAAATGTTCTAGACACAAGCTATTAAAAACACTTTAAAAAATTCTGAGATTAAGTTTCCAAAAAAAAATTTTTTTTGCAAAATTCTGAGTTTTAAAGCTGAAAAATTTCAACTTTTCAAACTCTGAAATTTTCAGATTTTTTTTCTGTAAGATTTTTAGAAAATTTCTGAGTTTTTAGAGGGAAATTTGCTCCTTCTCCTTTTTGTCCCATCTACAATGTCCTTAGAGCAACACTGTACAAAATAAACATGTTAATTTGTGGAAAATTCAACTAATTATGTTTTTGTTGCAATTTTTTTGAATTGTAATTACTGGAGTTAAACGTTTCCTCCATGCATAACGTCGTCAATGCTTCCCTGTGTAACTAGTAATATTAAAATTCTTTAAAATACAAATCTATTCTTTATTTATTTAGAAAGAAATGTGTTGGAAGAGTTAATGGAGGATTTTAAATCAATATTTTTGCAAAGAAAATGTCTGAAACAAGCAGACCGTGGTAGATGTCCTGCAGGGAACCGCCGCCACAGAACTCCATGCAGATCCAGAGTTTGTTGGCTCTGCAGGAAGACAGGAAGTTAGCGACTGCGTTCAAAATAAATAAGCACATAAAGAAACGGAGACGTCCAACCGTATGTAGCTGCCGTAATACGCCACAATGTTGGGATGCTTGCAGCTCTTAACGATGACGATTTCCTGCTGGATGATGGAGAAATCGTCTTCTGTGGAGACGGACAGACACAGACGCTTTCAAAATAAAGCGCATCCAGGTGAGTCATTCTGAGGGGTTACAACTTGTTTACGGCGAGTCACGTTCTGTTTAGGGCTCGGATGTTTTTCTGAAGTTTAACGCGGGTGGAAGGTTTTTTTTCCAACCACAGTTCCTCCTGTTTACTGATTACAACATACAGGCCTGGGGGGAAAGTAAGTGCACCCTCTTTCCATTATACACTGCAAAAACACAAAATTGTTGTTGTCTAGTTTATAGAGTAAATATCTTACTACACTTGAAATGAGAGAAAACTAATAAATAACTTTTCAGCAAAACAGAGGATTTTATTTTCACCAAAGAAATCCTTAATATTGATGATTTTACTTATATTACATTATATTACATTATATTATATTATATTATATTATATTATATTATATTATATTATATTATAAAGATGTCATAAGGTATAACAAGATATTTTCCCATGTTAAAAGTGAATTAATCTGCCAATGAAACAAGTATTTGTTCATCAATAATAATAAATTATTTACTTAAAACAAGCTCTTATATCTGGCTGGAAAGTTACTTATAAGTTACTTTTGTATTAATTCAAGTGTAAAATATTTACACTATAAACTAGACAAAAATACTTGACAAAAATATTTTGTGTTTTTTGCAGTGTAAAGGTTTTAAAGTTTGAAGATGCAACAAAAAAGTTTTATTTCACCAAATTCTACAGATATTTAAATATAACTTGTGGTTCCATCCTGTCATTTTCTGCTAAACAAAGAGATGCAAAGTTTCAATAGAGGAGTTTTAACAATATCAAAATGAAAAGATAAAACAATTTAAACTTGACCAACATCAACCGATACAGATATAAATGCTGGTATGTTGTGCATACTAAGTTATAAAGTGACAAAATAAAAAGTCAGAGGGATATGAGTCACTTAATTTACAGGGAATTTTATTTAAAAAAACATTTTTTTTCAATATTTCCTAATTTCTCAGGTTTTATTCTCAGAATTGAAGCATCATCTGAAAGAAACGGATGAATTTGCTGGATTTTAGTTTCCGGAAGTAGAGAAAATAAACCGAAATATTTAATGGTTCGATGAAAGATCTCATCTAGAATTAGAGATAAACTTCTTTATACAGTAAATTAACATTTCAGTGCAATCGAGTCTCTGCAAAGAGTCTGAAGGTTGAAGAAGTTCTGAAGTTTTATGCAAAGTTTTTCCTAAAATCACCTCAAATCTTTATTTATGAAGCAGATTTGGCCTTTTTATCCACATGACCAAGAACTGGAGACGGTTTTCAGTTTTTAAATACGAGTAATACAACTTTCTGCCACCAAAAAAATAAAATCAATAAAAATCAAAGTGCCTTTTTTTTGGGAAAAAGGCACTTTGAACAACAATTTTTTTTAAAAATCATTTTCCACACATTTATAAAATTGAACCATAATAGTAGAGTTGTAATATGATGAATCTGAACTATTTGTTACAAGCTAACACAAACAGAAATGAACCGTTTGGTGAAAATAAAACCAAAACCAGATCTGACAAATTTTTAAATGAAGCAAAAAATGTAACTAAACTCTGGGAGCCGAAGAGCCTCAAGTTTAAAGACCGACTCAATGTTTGTCCTAAAGCTGCACAATAAGGCAACACACAACTTTTATCACTTTACTAACAATTACTTTAGTGTTGATAGTGGTTATTCTGATGATTAATCAATCAGTCTGACGATTAATCGATTATTCTGATGATTAATCGATTCATTGGATAAAATATTGTCAAATTCTGCAGATTTTTTATTTAACCTCTTAAGTCTTTTTATACAATATCGGGAAAAAACATTTAAAATGCAAATAAATAATTTAATTCCCTTTTTGTATAAGAAGATAAACAATTTGTTGCCTAAAATTCAACAACAAAACATTTATTTAGTGATTATTTGTAGCAAAGAAACTATCTGAAACAAAAAAAACATTTTGAACAACAAGTGAAAACTTCAGCTCTTCCTGTTGGACTTAAACGCAGTGAAGGGCAGATTACTTGAGTATTAACAGATTCATAATCAGACAGCAAAGGCTGATTAACAAGAGATGTTTTTACAGATTTAGAACCAGGTGAAGCTAAAACTGCAACTTCAGGAATATATTTTAGATATTTTGTACCATTTCGGTTTAATTACTGCTCTGAGTTTGTTGTTCTTCTAGATAGTGACTTTTTTATTCTATATACTCCAGTTATCAATTAATTGATTGCTAAATTAGTTGACAATTATTTCAGTAATTGATTAATCACAATAAATCAGTTGTTTATTGTTACCAGTTAGATGCTTTATTTAGCAAGCTAATATCTTTCCCTCTGACTGCTAATAATATTTCCGATTTGTTGGGTTTACAAAGATAAAAAAGTAATAAAGAGACGTGGAAAATATTGACAGAAAAGAAGAAAAGTAAAGGACATCATGGGTTAAAATTAGCTGATATTTTCACAGAAATATGCAACAATACTTTTTCACAATAATTAGAAAAATTTAACTCAAACTCAATAATAATAAACTATAATAATCTGAATCATTGCTGATAATATTTGACTGTGTAACTTTAAAAAAAAAAAGCAGCATAAAAAGGGTTGAAAAAATATCAATAAATAAAATTTTGATCCAGATTTAAAATTTAATTCTGGATATATTTTAGCAATTCGCAGGAATCTCAGATGAAATGACTAACGCTGGCAGCCATGTTGAGCTTCAGAGGACCGTATCAGACGCATTCGGCAGAAAAGTGATGCAACTGCTCTGCTTCTTTTTGGCCATTTTGATGATGCAATTTGGTTTATATTTCTGTCTGACTAAGAGAATTTAAAAAATCAAACATCTTCCAAGGTTTGAAAGTGCTAAAGCGTTTCTATTTAAACGAGTTTGAGGTTTTTTTTTTGCAGGCTAAGCTGCAACATAACTCAAGTTTTCTTAAAGACGCAGTACCTTCCCTTCCAACAAGCAAGTGAGAGACATTAATTACACTTAAAATTGTTAAAAAGAAGCAGATTTTCAGATCATATTAAAAAGTAGAGGCGATTACGTTCAGAGAAAGATTCTTACCTGGCTCCATCTTGATAACTTTAATAGCTGCTAGCTCTCCATTCTGCTTGTTGCGGGCCTGAAAAGAATCCAAACGTAAATATTATTCACTGGAACGTCAGTTTTATGACAGCAGAGCTCATCGATGTTTCCTTGTGCAACTGCAGAGGTTCATGTGCATGTTTGCAGTCCAGATCTGTGGAGTGCAAGAAACAACCCACAACATCGACTCTGTGGCATTACGAACACACACACATGCAAACACACACACACACACACACACACACACACACACACACACACACTATAGCAAGCGCTCAAGCGTCAAACACACATGCATGCTATGACCTTTAAAGGTGTGACACTGGGTAGTGTTACTTCTCTTTACAGGATTGTCACAGTGATAAAAAAAAAGAAAAAAGAAATATAAATTAAATCATTTTCTGTGTTTGTGGGCCACAAAAATATTCAACATCCATCACCAGATACTTGAATGTTAATAAGTGACAAAAAAAAAACCCTGAACATTGTAGATGAAAGAACGTAAACCAAACAGCTTTTGATGTCAAAAAGTCAGAAATTTATGAGAAAAAAATGACAGTTTTCGCTGATTAAAAACATAAATTTAAGATATTAAAACTAAAGTCAGACATTTTCCCAGAGGTCTTTGAGGAAAGACGAAATACATTTCCGACAGGCCTGCAGCCTTATAACTGAACCAACTGATGTGTTTAAATGGAGAAATAGAAACAAATGCAGGTTTTTTTATTTCACTTTTTCAAAAGAATGACAGCAAAAGTTTCCTCAATATTATCTTAGATCTATTTTTTTCTTTGTTAGGTTGAAAACTACAGTCTACGCTGGTTTTGCATAACATTCCACAAATATCTACATCCTCTTTTTTGTGAAGATTTTATGTTTTTCTTCATTTTAAAACCTAAAATTAGAAGCAAACTGGAGGTTCCTCTAGTAGTTTTACATACTGTATTTTTTTTTTCTGTAGGTTGTATAACATCATATATACACAATATATTTTCTGCACATTCTTTCACATTGATGTCCCTTGGCATTATATAAATAACTGATTTTATTTGACAGGTAAAATAACATGTAGGCACACGACTGTTATCTTGAAGCTCTGGGGCCACAGAAGTAGCTTCAGTGGGCCAGATTTGGCCTGAGGGCCTCGGGTTTGACACATGTACTTTATAATATCAGAGAATATCTTACATTAATATAATATATTATGGCTTTAATCATTAAAAATTATTCTTGGTGTGTTGCAAACTCACAAATTTTCAACACCTGAGAATCTTAATGTTTCTTTTTGTATTTACATGAAGAAACATTATGATTCTCAGATTTATTATATGAAATAAATCTATGTTATGAATTTTGAATTCAGTTTTCTTGCATCAAAAAGGGTAACGCTCTGTGTATGTTGACAAAATGTTTAGTTGCACTGTCCCTTTAAAAACAAGTAAATTAATAAAAACTTAATTAGGATTTTTGTTTAAATAATGAAGCACCATCGGAATATGCTGCCATCGGAATCTGCTGCCATCGGAATCTGCTGCCATTGGAATCTGCTGCCATCGAAATTTGCTACCTGCTAATCCCTTTAGGTCAGAGTTGGGAAACTCCAGGCCTTGAGGGCCGGTGTCCTGCAACCTTTAGATGTGTGTCTACTTCAAACACATCTAAGTCAAATAATGAGTTCATTAGCAGGATTCTGGAGAACTTCACTGCGCTATTTGATTGAAGCGTGTTGAACCAGGGAGACATCTAAGAGTTTTAAGACACCAGCCCTCAGGGACCTCTAATGCCCTGAGGGTTTTAGGTTGCTTTAGGTTTTAGGTTGACAGTAGGAAGTCAACCTAAAACTAGAACAACAGATATCACAAGAAAAAGGGTAAATTAGCAATAAATTTCCACTTAAAGTGTTTACACAAAGCAGAAATAACTACACATTTCACACATGGCAGAGCAGCCTTCCCACGACAAGCAAAGGAAACACCGATTCACATTGTAACTCCTTAAATAGAAAACAGTCATCTGCGTACGCAGCCAGCCAGTCAGGGCAGGACAGGTTGCACAGAGTGAAACGGAAACTCAGAGAGGGAGTTTTCAAAACACCAATCATGGCATTTAAAGCTCACGTTTCTCCAAAGTAAGAGATGCTGTAAAAGTGTTCAAAAGAGCATAAACATCGTCGTCATAATTCAACCTGAATGAACTGATTCATTTTGCCACTTTAACTGTAACCTTTACATTGTGGTAAAAAAAACTTCATCATCAGGCTGAGTTAAATTAATTTCTTGATGTTATTTAAGAGAACGTGGAACATTTCAGGGACTCGGCTGGAGCAGCTGCCAGCTCCGCCTGACGAGCTTGATTAGTCGGAAAATCGGCAGCGTTTTGATGCAATGGAAGCTGCAGTTGTTTAGCTGTTGGTCTGATTTAAGCGTTACTGACATTAACATGGAAAGTTGTTGTGGTTTGGTTGCAGTGGGGGGTTCACAATAAACTGCATCACACAAACATTTGCATAATTTAACCTTAGCTCAGCTTCAATGCTGCCTCACTGACTGAACTCCAAGTCAAAGACGCGTCGACACTGTGATTTAATTTCATGTTTACAATATGGAAATCTGATCAAACTGCAAATATCTGAGGCATACATCTAAATTTGATTAACATCTGAGGTAAATTGTATCAGTTACACAAAAACATTTGGTGAAACATTTTGGTTAGTCTTTGGGTTCAATTTGTTTCCCATCAAACTTAAATTGACACAAAATGTTTCTGAAATGAGATGAGAAACAAAGATTATATACAATCTATTTTTCTCTACCTAAAATTAAAACAATGTTTTATCTGTACATGTAGCAAAAGAAATAAAATGTCACTAATTTTGTCACAACAGCAATTAAAAACTTTTCTGCTTGTTTTAATTCATAATTTACTGCATTTATTACATGGATGATTCATAATTATCGGGTGAATCGAATAAAAAACAGAGATGAAAAACATGGAGGATCACATATTCATCACCATTGCAATCAATATCACAAAGAGCTGCATGGATTATAATAAAATAATTATTTAAGCACAACACTGTGGTAGATTTGGTGACACTTTAGATCAAATATATTTCTAATTTGAAAAGGTGAATAAGAGGAGCTGAAACGGGATCTTTCTACTTCAACATAGAAAGATGCATATCCCCTACTCCAACATCTTTCTAAACATAAAACCAGACAGAGCTTTAATGAGGAGCAGCAAGAGCAAATTATGTGGATTAGCAGAGCTTTCCAACAACTAGCCGTGCGGTAAAAATGGTTTTATATAAGAATTACAATTCTCATTTACTACTATTCCTTTCATGATAAATTTTGCTGGATGATAAATTGTCCCAGAAGTTATAATGATAAATGATAGCATTGTAATTTTCAGACCGTTTTCAAGAAATATAATGATAATAAAGCAATAACCCATTGCCAAAGATCAATACACCTTCAATTCCGATGAATATTTAACACTGGAACTGGAAGACATTTTATTGACATGTATCCAATAAATACAATGAATTATGAAGTCTCTGTAAACAACATTGACAGGGTTGTTCACTATGATTCAGAATCAATATAAAATGTTTCAAGATCAATTAAAAAAAAACTAAAACAAATCCAAAGTCTGTTGGCCTCTATTTTGTAGCTATGAGGAAAATCCTGGTGTCGCCATGGAGACGGTACTGGAACGCAGCCACGTGCAGAAAGCAACAAAACAAAGAAATAGCAAAAATGAAAGAGAGAGAAATTCAACCGGTTGAAGGAAAACATTTGGACTCATTTTGGTTTTTACCAAATGAACAGAGCGGAGCTACGGCGAAGCTACGGCGAAGCTACGGCGAAGCTACGGCGAAGCTACGGCGAAGCTACGGCGAAGCTAAGCTAAGCCGCTCCCTCTGTGCAAAGAGTTGTCTGATTGGTCAGAAGTTTGTGGTTTTAATCAAAAATGCGCTGGGATACCAATGTGGTTGTTTTCCTTCAACTGGTCCACTTCCTCTATCTGGTTTAGAGATCCTTTATCCACCATGGTGAGGAATTATGCGCATTTTTTTAAATGATTCTTTATTTAAATAACTACAAAGATAAATGGCTAAAAACTCCTGGAAATCATTAACGATAATAGCTTTAAATAAAAAATGTATTCAGTATCAAATTGAAACATCCTTGTCATCCACAACATGTTTTTTGTGGAGTGTTGTCTTTGGCTACTCAGCTGTTAGCATGTCATGACAGCAACATTCTTCAGTCAGAGGCTTCCTGAGATTTGCTGCAACACTAACTGGTACTTTAGCTCCTTCCTGCCCACAGCATCATCATCCATAACAACTCTCAATAAATAATTTGAACCATAAAGGCTCAAGAGAGGATTTGCTTCTGCCTCACAACAATCAAATAGCTGAAGATTTTTAACCTGATAAATAATTTTTAAATCTCAAGAATCACCAGAAATTTGAACGTCACATATGATCTGGTTGTGTATTTTACTGCTTGGGTATGAGTAATTGTGGCCTTAGCTCTTATATCTGAGCCTCAGTGAAAACATCAAACACACAGTGATTCATTATGAAACGTAGCTTCATAAGAAAATTTTAAAATCTCATATTTCCAAACTCTTTGGTGTAAGAAAGAGACTGTCTATCTGGAATCACTGCAAACACAAAAGATCTTATCAAGTAGTTTTCATCCAGTTTCGAGACCAAATACCGTAGAACCTTTGAAGTAAGACAAAACCAACTTACAAGATATGGGAGCTTGTTTTAAGTTGATAATGCCTTAATATTGATGAAACAGTTCTAATTCCCTTAGCAGATTATTTCACTTAAACATGGAAAAATTTCTTTTTATCAGTGAAATTACCTAAAAGTGGAACTAGTGCATTTTTCTATCAATGTTGAGAAATCATTGACTTAAAAAAAATAAAGCTCCACTTTCTTGCTGGAAAGTTACTTGTAAGTTAGTTTTGTCTTATTTCAAATGCATGAAGACCTTTATACTAAAAACTAGATGAAAAATTATTGGTAAGATTTTGTGTTTTTGCAGTGAACATCTGCAGAATGAAACTAAGATGTTAAAAAATGATCTGGATCAGCAGTTTGGATGTAAAATTACTTCATATCCATCATATCTCATATGATCAGAGTTGGGCTGAATTTGACAGAAAACGTTTTTTTTTTTTTTTTTTTGTGAGTTTGTGTGAATTTGGAGAAACTGGAAGCATCGATCTGATGCTGATCTGTGTTTCTGGGAAAGGTTAGTCACTTACCAATACAGAGCAGATTGAATGTATCTCTGTGCAGAGCTTTGTTGTTGCACAATAATTCTGAATAAAAGCGAGCCGTACGACGCGTTCAAAGAAGCCAGGTGACTTCTGGGAAGCCGAAAAGCAGTGATGTCTAAACTTTCTGCACCCTGAGCCAAAATCAACTTATTTATTTATTCAATTAAAATTCCAACATATTTTTATAGTAAATTCTTTTATTTTTGCATCCTCCTTTATTTACAAAGATCCAAAGGATAGTCTTAAAGTTGTTCAATTTCCTAACTTGTTGGTCAAGATTTATTTTATTTTATTGAAAGCCTATAACAGCATTTATCCGACTTAAATTATCGGATGTGACTGAATCTGTTCAGAGTAAAAGGTCGTTGAAGGTTTATGGCCCTACTGACGTTAAATTGAAGACGACACAGATAATAATTTGTCATTGATAAACCATTCCTAAAACGCGGCCACACAAAGCAACTCCTGGGGCCACAAATGGCCCTCGAGCCGCATTTTGGAAACCGCTCACCAGTCAGGCCTGCAGTAACAGTAACACATTTTGGTTGATGATAAATTGTCCCAGAAGTTATTGGGATAAACAATAATATAATTTTTAAGTTATATAATGCAACAGATTCTCAAACATGAATAAATTCTAATCAACATTTAATACTGAAACTGGAAAATATTTTAAATATGCAAAACAAACAAAACAACAGAAACAACAAATAAAAGAGAACAAATTAGAAGCTATTTGAGACCAAAACACCAAACTGAAGACTTTTATCATCCAGGTTTTGGTACGAAGTGAAAAACGATAAATTATTGAGCTCGTTTCCATTTATCATGCGACTGATTGATTGATTGATTTATCGACAGGCCTGGAACAAGTTCAGCTGCTGAGGCGACACCATGAAAGCAGCAGCAGCTACAGCGGAAAAAGTGTTGAAGTGAAGAAGAGTCAGTGGCAGGGAGACCAAAGAGGTCAACGAGGGGAAAGACGAGCAGCAAACAAACAAAAACACAGCAGGTAAATGTCACATTTCCACCGAACGTTTCCACCCCGCAGCCTGTTTACTCGGGTCCTTCCACTGACCGGTGATGACGAAACACCGACACGCTCTGATTTTTCACTCGTTAAATGAGGTCGATTTTTACTATCAGAAACGAAGACGGGGAATGAGGAAGTGAATCCCGGCTGCTTCCTTTCACGACTAATCACAAAGATTTGACCCTCTGCAACAGAAAGGTCACAGGGGACAAAGTGCTGCAACCATCACATGAAATCCATAGGAAATTCAACGTAACACGGTGGTGTGTGTGGGTGTGTGTGTGTGTGTGTGTGTGTGTGTGTGTGTGTGTGTCACCACTACAACAACATAAAACTTTACCCATCATGTACCGCGGTACCAGGTTCTAAATGTATTCAAATTACGCCACAGGTGTAAAAAAAAACCAAACTAAGTCTACGCCGTCATTTATACGTGTGGACAAACTAACAGTGCATTCACAAGACCCCAAACTCCAGTCCGTTTCCATAGGAACTCCAGTCCGTTTGGTGAGGTGTGAATGCTAATCGAACTCTGGTCCAAACCTCGGTCTCGGCTCGGTTGCAGTGAACTCCGGTTTGGTTCGAATGCAGATGTGAACACCAAGCGGACCAGAGACCAAATTACACAAACATCTGCATAAAAATGTTGGGAGGCATTCGACACGTTTGCACACAGATCGGCAGTGACTGGAGCGAAGAATCCCAGCTGCCTTAAACTGTGTTTACACTTGTTGATTTAAAGTTTATAGATTATATAAACTGGTTCCAACAGGCATTTATGGATAAATGGGTAACAAAATGCTATTTTCTAAAGTCATTGTTGATGTTTTTCCACGTTGCCATTGGTTGCAGTGAGAGTGCATTTAATGAACAGCATCTAGATGATACTTTCTATCAGAGCAGCAGGGGTGTACTTAGTTTTTACTCCATTTCCCTTCATTCTTAAGAACAGTGTAAAATCTGAAAGCACAGAAGTGAAAGGTTTGCTTTCCTCCGCTTTCCTTTTCTGCTGCTATGACTGTTTATAAAACCACACACCCAACTCTCAACCACATTTATCTCTTTCCCTTATTTTAAATATCAATGAACTCTCAGACTGATGAAGCCTGATCGTTTCGTTCAGCAGCGGACTGATAACGCGCCTCTTCTCCCAGCTCAACGACAGAAATAAAAACCGTCGCCACACAGGAGGAATCTGTGCTGTGGCTGAAAAGCACATCACAGTATAAACGTTTCACGTCAGTCTATAGTTATTGATAATTATTGATTAGTTTTTTTGTTTTAAACATATGAAATACTGCCAAACGAGAGAGGTGGCTTTTCCTGTTTCGTGGAAAACTTGAAACTGCTGCTGCGCAAGTTTCCCAGCAGCTTGTTGCTAGGCAACCGCAGAGTGAGATAGTGAGTTGATTCCACCAACCTAGATCAGCTCAAGTCTTTTCTCTGCTCAGTTCAGTGAAATGATTGAATATTCTATCAGATATCTTTTGTTATTTATGTTTCATATGGCGATAGAAATGCACTACAAGGGCGGCCATATTTGCTAACTGTCTTCTGAAAAAGCTTAAAAGACAAATATTTTCTTTATCATTTCATACTTAACCAGGAAGTTACTAAAACTGAAGTGACAACTTTATTTTGCAGCGAGTAAATAAAAGTCTGTAAGCTGGTAGGACTGTTTTTATCTCATTGTAGAACTGCAGCTAATAAATTCGTTAATAATCAGTTAATATTCTGACAAATAATCGGTTAATTTGGCACATTCTGCAGATTTTTTGTAATCAGTTTAGCCTTCTTATACAATATTAGAAATACAGTAAAAATATGAAAATAATTTCAATTCAACAAACATTTTGTTGCCTGAAATACAGTAAAAGTGTTCATCCAATAAATGATTGATCATTTGTTGAAAACAATGCAGCTTTGGAAGAACAGACTTACATTTGAAAAAACATTTTTCTTACCTTAAATGCAAAAAAACCCCAAACATATTTATTGTAGTTTCTGTAGTGTGTGGCTCTTTCAGCAAATGACCTTATTCTTAGAGTCTGTATATTTCTGTTAATGTTTAATCAATTACTGAATTGGTCAATTTTTTATCGATTAATCTGATTGTTTCAGTCCTAATCCAGACTACCAGTCTCATCCCAGTGAGGCAGGATTATTATTCCTCAGTGGAGACATAATTTGGTGTGCAAATCATTTTGCCAAAGGAGCCAATATCAAAATGAAACGACTAATTTTTAACTGAAAAGGAAAAAACTTCTATTTTTATTTTATGCAAAACGTTTGGATGAAGCAAGAAAATGTTTTACTATTCGCTAAATGCCACAATAATATACTTTCTTTCTCAACAGTTTGGCTCTTTCCTCCTGACAGAACCGGAGAAACTGGGTCAGATTTGAAGCACCTTTTCAGATCTGCATGACCTTTTTGACCTTCGGCCATTTTGTATCTCTTTGAAGGTCGTTGTCCATCCGGAGCCATTTATGTCCAGTCTGGAACTTTCTGCCTGACGTCGTCAGATGTCGATTCGACATTCGATGTTCTTTCCACATGATGCAATTTATTTTATGACTCACACAAGTCACAACCCCACATCATGATGCTACCGCCCCCGTACTTCAGTTTGGCTTCCAAATTCACTTCCTCCAAATGCAGTTAGTGTCATTGTGTCCAAAATGCACCAGAACACAGAGCATGTCTCCATAAATTAGGGTGTTTGACCTAATTTGGGTTTTTATGTTCATTTGGAAAAGTGGCTCCTTCCTGTTGGAGTGACGCCTCAAGGAAAAAAGAGCAAGTTACATTCCCACACCACCTTCTGCCAAAATCTTTATATATATTAATGATTTATCAGATTAATTGCGATTAATCAGTTATTGAAATAATCGTCAACTAACTTAGTGATCGATTAATCGCTATCTGGAGCAAAAAAGGCCATTTGATGAAAGAACAACAGATTTAAAGTGATAATTACAAAATACATATCAATTTTATGCAACCATTTTGCATTTAAGACAAAAACACCTTTGAGTATACAGATAAGAGTACAAAGATTCAAACAACAGCCAACAACATACTCAGTAGTAATGAAACCAAAATTATACATTTCAGATAAAAACACATTTATCTGTATGTTTTATTGAAAACGACTCAACTGTGATTTTAATATTCACCCTGTTGAAATCCACTAAAGAAATTCTGTTATTGCATTTGAGGCAATAAAATGTTTAATTAATTGTTTATTTGCATCTTCTAATGTATTTCTAACATTGTACATAAATACAATGCAGAATATACCAATTTCTTTATTCGATTGTCCTAATATCTGCATATAGTTTGCAGATATGCACATTCTGCATATTCGATTAATCTATTAATTGGTTATATATTCACTACATATTATATATATACAGTATATATAGTGAATGAGTTGTGCTACTGTTCTTCAGTCAAATCGGCGCCGTTTTCTACCAGAGGAGGAGATTAAACGGTCCAGGGGAAACCTCGTGGTTCTCTCTTTCATCAAGCATCTGTCACTGAAAACAGAGTCTGAACAGCGGAGTGAGACCCCGACAACTTTCTCACCGGGTCTCACCACACAGCACCGTCTTCCTGTCAGCCGTTCTGCAGTTACTGTATCGAGAGGTGATGCATCAGGATGCAGAGGGGGATTCTCGCTCGCTTCAGCCTCTTGAGGAAGCGCTTCCTCTGCTGAGGTTTTTTCAAACCAAACTTTGCACCTTCTTTACCACCTGCACTCCAACACCATTAATCCTGTCCACAATACAAATCTGTACCTTTTCTTAGGGTTTTTTTCTGTCCTAATGATTAGCTATTTCTGTTCAGAGTGAGTTCAAAGAGTTTGTCATTATTCACATTTTAAATGAAAACTATTTAAATCGACAAAATTAGAAACATTTTCATTCTTGCTGCTAAATGTTTGAGTAAATGACCAGGTGACCTCTTGTTTGAAAAGATTAAAACTCTTTGTTTCTCACTTTAACTTTAATTCTGCTTCGTTGAACAGGCGAGGATATGTCCTATACAAAACATCATTATGTTTTTTAAAGAAGTTTAAAAAATCCAAAATAATCCAAATAAGCCGCTGATGGCCACGCCCCTCCAGCACATTAAAAATGGCTGCAAAAACATCTTTGAAAAGCAGAAGTGGAGCCTCCTGCACAACTGACCAGCAGCAAGTGGTTTCTGGATGGTAAGTCAACAAAACAAACGGCAGCAGCCATTGTACAGCACGCGCAGCGGGAAAACCAGCTGACCAATCGTGCTGGAATCCAGATGTGATTGCTGGGTGACGGGCAGCGCCTGCTGAGGTGTAACATTATATTCCAGACGTTTCTGAAACGACTCATTTTCCAGACACCAAAAAACATTAAATGTTTCCTGACAAGCAGCTGAAACACAAATGATGTACAAAAACACAAAATGTACATTTTGCATAATGTGACCCTTTAAAAACCTGGTATTTTAATGTATGTGTGGTATTCTTCTCATGATGATCGCTTATTCATAAAAAAATGAGGGGAAGAAACACACACACACACACACACACACACACACACCCACACACACACACACCAACACAGATGCCAGTTATGGTTATTAGCAGTATTTGTCTGCAATTTGTTTGAAGTTCTCAGCATCAAAAGTCATCTCTCTTCCTCTTTTTGGGTTAAAGATAAATCCAAACCAAAAAAACTCAAGAAGACACACACACACACGCACACACACACACCAGACCGCACTGTTTCAGCAGAAACCTGACACAGTTATTGTGTCTTTGCAGGCAGGTCTTCTTGTGCTGCTTTCTGCTCCTGTATCTCACTTCTTCATTTTGCTTCTGAGGTCGTGCATACGCCAGGTGCAGGCTGCAGCCGCCGCGCGGCTCTGCGCCTGAAACTACAGGCTGCAGAGCCTTGTAGAGCAGCTTAGTAGAACAAGCCACATCAGATAAGGAGAGTCAGGTCGTTTCTGTAAGAGGAGGAAGATCCTGACATGGCAAGATGTGAAGCTGCGCTCTGTCAAATCTGAGTCAGTTCCCAAAAGGCGGCAGGTTGAGCCGTGATTCAACGCACCGACGTTTCATACGGTGAAAATCTCTTTGTCTTCTCCTTACTTTAAAGCAATATTGGTTATTCCTTTAATGTCGCCACAAAAAGTGTTCTTGAAGAACATTCCTCTTTGAAATTGGCTTCTGCAGGACAGAACTTACGTAAAGAAATGATTTATATCACTAAATGAACTGCATTCATCATATTTTCCAATCTACTGATATTTATTGGTGGATAAATATCAGTGGAACAAAGAGTGGAAAAAATAGTAAAAATAATTTCATCATTATTTGCAATTTATCAAGACCAAAATATAACAAAGTTCTTATCGTCATAAGACGTTTTTCACAATAAATGATAATGATGCGATAAATGCCCAGCCTGAACAACCTGCGCTTTAGGATTTGGTGCAAATGACGGGAAAACTTTCACAGCTCTTCTTCTGCTGTCATTCCTGCTGTTTAGTAGCATTACTCCCCCCACACTGACCCCTACAGTTCAAAAAGCATCCTGCATCCTGGTCGTCTTGTTCAAATCGGTTCATTAGATTACAGCTAATTTAGTAAACTAATCGTTAATTTGAGTATAAGGGCTATAAAAAAAGGCAATTTGATGAAAAAACAACATATTCAGAGAAGTAATTAAGCCAAAACTGCAACAAAAAAAAAAAAAACATACAAATTTTTCATTTAAGACAAAAACATATTTGTCTGTAAAACAGGTTTAACTATAACTCCTCAGGTAGCTTCATCTGTTATTGCATTTTAGGTAATAAAATGTTTATTTTCTTATTTTTTCAAAAAGTATTTGTTTATTTATCATCTTTTAATATATTTCTAATATCGTATAAAAAAGGCTTAAGTGGATAAATGAAAAATCTGCACAATGTGACATTTAAAAAACGATTAATTTATTAATCATCAGAATAATTGATAGATTAACTGATTTCTAAAATAATCATCAATTCAGCTTACGATACTGACAATATTACCGAGATTTAGGAACAACAACCCTGAAATACACAAATACTCTAAAACATTTCTGTCTATTTTAATAGATCAAACTGGTTTAAAAATAACATCTCAGATTTTTGTTTTCTTGCCTTCTTTTCTTATAAATCAGAGTGAATACTGCGGGGCTGAGTTTAGTCTGCGGTTTGTGTTCACCAGCCAACTCAAATATGAAGAAACCAACAAACAAATATAATTTTCAATTATTGTAATTTGTGGGAAATACATCAAAGTTTAAAGAGAGTTTATAACATGAATGAACACATTACAACTCGGTTGTATTTACATTAAATGAACAACATGTAACTGATGGTTTTCCTGCGCTGTGTGCTGCCATGCAGGTCCAACAGAAACAGATTTTTATTGACTGATCAGGTTTGCATAATCCTGACACTGAAGATTGGTACCAAAATGATTTCCAGCTTGATAAATCAATAAATTATCCAAATTAAGTCGAGTTTAATTGCACTTTGCAGTTCAAAGTGCATTAAAAACATAAAACAACTGTAAAACATGCAAAAAATTGTACATTTCATCCAATGCGATCAGCAAAATCATCAGACAGATATGCTGATCAATCTTCCAGTTAATGTGAATCAAAAGCGAATCTAAACAGCTGGATTTTTGAGTTCAACAGTTTTCTGGAAGTTTAATAAACTTTAATAGCTTCAGTAAACCTGTTGCATCATTGCTCATTTTAACATAAAAATGGCTGAGAAAGTGCAGCTGTCAACAATCCTGACGTTTTAAAATCCTGTTTACACCAAATAATCTACAAAAAAACAACAATTCAGTTCAACAGGTGGAGAAATTGTGAGTCTCAAAGTTATCTAGACATTATAATACTCCAGAAATTACACTAAACAAGATTAAAGAATTATCTCTTTTAAAAGTTACACTAGTAAAGCTCTGGATACATTTTAAGAAGGAAGTAGCTTAAAGGGGCGGTATTATGTACTTTCTAGCCATAATGTGCCATTTTTAGCACAATCAAGTTGCTAAGTTACCTTCATTTGTTATGAAATGAAGGTAAGAAAAATGACTTGGAAGAAATTTGACTTTGCTTCTGACGCCTTGAAATTGGGCATCTGTCTCTTTAACAAGCTCCTGACGTTTCCGACACTCTCCCTTCAACACGTCATCACAACAATGCTTCTCCATGATACCGTTTAAAACAGTTCTTAGGAGCTCAGCAGATGCATTTCCACCAGGTGTTTGCTAATTGCTGCTGCAAGTCTGGAGGAGCTTCATGGGGAGGAACTTGGCTGAGAACTGAAGGTTTAAGGCGGAGCTTTGTGTGAATGGGCGGAGCTTTGTGTAAATGGGCGGAGCTTTGTGTAAATGGGCGATATATTTGACATATAGGAGCTTGTGCTCAGTAAATAAATCCTTAGTATGGATGAAAAAGTTGCACTGGCAGATTTTTACACTTCTAACCAGATATTTCTCCCATTTTTCCAGTGAAATAATCTGCCACTTTTTTTAAAAATCAACATTAACTTGAATTAGTTTTGTCTTAATTCAAGCTAAGCTATTTCCAGTAGAAACTAGATTTTAAAAAAAACTTGGTAATATTTGGTGTTTTTGCAGTGTGATGGATATCTTTGGTGAATTAATGTAACATAAACGTTAATATGGACTCGGGTCGTCCTCCCAGTGTGGCATCAGGTTACAGAAACTGCGCATGAACTGTAACGCTGTACCACTAGTTCAGCAGGTTTATTACAGTGCAGAGAGACAGACACGTAGAGGAAGCTTTATGTGGTCAGAGCGTTTTTCAGCACAGAGAAATGTTGACTGGGCGCATACCATTAACTCCAGTTCCTCTAGTAAGTCAGCAGAAAACCCCACTAACCATCAAGTCTAGTATTTCTACTGCTTAAAAACTAAAACAAGTTTTCATAACTTTTTTAAAGGTCAACATTTTGTGTTTTATTCCAAGTGGTTTTGGAGCATTAATGTCACTTGTTTCTGTTCTAGATTAAAACAGAGTATAAGAGTAAGCAGGCTGGGTTAGCTGGGTAACTAGTAGGTTAATTTGCTTTAGTAGTCGATATGCAGCCTTACATCATCGGTCTCGACTTTATGAAATCAGCTGGGTTTCCATCAGCTGTTGTTTCTTATTTTGCCATTCATGGTGGCAATTCCCTGTATTTGAATCTAAAAGTGAGAAAATAAAATAGATTTAGTGGATCTTCATGTTGCTGTTGATGCTCTCTTCTCCAGAATAGTGTGTGTACAAAGAGATCAACGGTGAGGAATTCACAGTGACCCGCCGCGTCATGACCTGGTGCTTTACTTCTCTGTAACGCCGCTGTTTTTTAAATATTCTTTCAGAATAAAGAATCGACCGACCATCTGGTCGTTACGCTTTCTCAGTGTTTGAATCCCAACCCAATGGCATTCAGGCACCAGCGAGAATAAATAGTTGCAACCAACTGTTTGGTTGCAGTTTGATTGCGTATGTGAACGCTCCAAAAGCAGGAAGTGGACTGCAGCGCAGGGCATTCTGGGTAAATACACCCAAAGCAGATGAGCTAGTCTAGCGCTAGCTGGAGAAATGAGTTGTGTGTTGTTTTTTTTTGCTAGAATCTGACGCCACTCCATTTGTCCACTTGTCACTGCATGAAGAATAAAGTTGCTTTCAGTGTCTTCAGCAGCTGGAAATGGAACAACTATTACAAATGTGAACCCAAGTGGAACCGAGTCTACCGGACTGTCAGGTGTGAAAACAAACCAAGGGAACCCAAGTGGTCAGGTTAGTCCCACTGTGACAGACGGTGTAACTTCCTATCAACCATTTCCACGGCAACCTGAGATGAAGATGTCATTATTGCATCATCGCTGCAGCGGGGGAGGGGGGGTTTGCATGTGGGCTTCACATGATGCAACGGAGCTGCGACACCAACGCTGGAATCTGACGAGTTGGTCGGCTGGTTCAGGTTCAGATCAAACTGTAGGAAAGCGGTGGGGGAGTGATAACTGTCTGACATCGCGCCTTCTGTCGCTATAGAAACAGACGAGCGTAAAGATGGATGAACTCTTAAAACGACATTACAAACTGAATCTGACGGCATCAAACTGAAACGCTGGAGGAAAGAAAAAAAGTAGGAAGCGAATAGACACTTTCTGAAACTCCGGAAAGCTGAACTTTTCTCCAATCTGATAGTTAAATAACCTGAAAAACAACAAATATCTTTATTATTGAGCTCAAGTCTATTTATTTAATAATTTAGCAACAAAAAAGGTTTTGTTTTATTGAAAATATTGCTTATTTTGTAAATACTTTTTTATTACATTGTATATTAATAATTACAGACCCTGAAATTAATCTGATTAAAATATTTAACTGAGCTCTACTGTTAGTAATATCATAATTACACATTTCTGGAATAGTTTATGTGCAGATTTACCGTCTCCTGATGCAGCATTTTGACGCATGGTGGATAAAATGCGACATGACCTTTCTGATGGCAGACGCTTCAAAAAACTGTTGGTTACACTTTGTATTTAGTTTTCCATATGGAAGTGGCACAAATCAGAAATTTTTGTACGTCAAAATCAGAACTATTTTTAATTAATTGCAATTAATTAATTAATTACAAACCCTGAAATGAACTAGATTTAAAATTATAATCAAGTCCCATAATCGGTATTGAGTAATATGCAGGTTCAGGACACATGAAAGTTTCAAACTGAATTGAAATTTCCCTTTTATTAAAGTTATACTAAAGATAGTTATTGTATTTTCATACGAGATAAATGTGTCATCATCTGCAGCCTTAGATGGTCGACATGCATAAGAATAAGCAACAGAAATATTTCAGGTATTTATAATCGAACGTATTGAAAGCGAAGAAGAAAAATTAAATAAAAGACATTTTCTTAAATGAACTTTTATAAGAATAATTAAAGGGTTTCTATTACTGTACATTATTTAATGAGACGTTTAGGCATAATTCACACTAGTCAGATTATTGAGAAAACAAACATTTTTATGTGTTTTGGTCTCTTCATCCACACTAAAATTAATATCAACAAAACTCCGACCAAATGCAGATTTGAGAAAACTATTTTGTTTGCGTGTTTACATGCGCCATGTTGCATTCCTAACCAGACGTCATGGCTGCTTTGAAGCAACAAAGATATATAAAAACGATGATTTTTAATTCACTTTTCAGGTTTGAAAATACCAGAAAGGAAAATGTTGATATATTAATGTTGGTAAAGTTAGATTTGTTGGTTTTCTGGCACTGAATTATGAGAAACAAACTTTAAACATATTGTAGATCACAGCAGCAGCTGCATTAGTAGCTGGTTTATTTCTGCAGCTTTTAAGACGTTGATCTACTGCATGACTTCTTTAACACAGATGATACGTTTGGACACAAACACTCTCAAAGCAGGTTTAGATCTAAGAACAGCAGCAGACTGAAGTGTAAATGCATGAAGCATCACCCTTAGTGAAGGGTTTCCTCCCTTCAAGCGAGAGGAGGAAGTCTCAGAAAACCTGACGTTATGATGAGCTCAAAATTCCTGTTTCTGCCGTACAAACTGCAAAAACACGAAACATTACCAAATATTTTACTTAGTTTCTAGTGCAAATATCTTAAAACACTTGAATTAAGACTAATCTAACTTAAAAGTAACTTTTCAGCAATGCATAGCTTGTTTTAAGTCAATAATTCCTAATTGCTAATTAAGCAATTATTGACTTAAATGAACTTTTATCCTTTAAGTCAATAATTGCTAAAAAGTTACTTATAAGATTGTTCCCCCCCGGCCGTTTTCACTGAAAACTAGACCAAAAATATTGGCAACATTTGCATTTTTGCAGTGGAAATAAGTTTTTAGGAGAAATTCCTGAAGATTATGACCAAATCTGAGGAACAAGATCGAACCAGCGGTCCCAAAAACTGCAGCTGGCTCGAGTATACCGATGTTTTACCAAGTCACATCAAACTGCGCACGGCTGTGAAGAACCAGAGAGACTTTCTGAACAGGAACGTCTGCTTTCAGTAAAAGTAATTCGATCATGGTGAACGGTTTAGCTTCAATGTTTTTGTGGAAATGAAGTGAAACTGAGGAGCTTTGACTAAAGGTTATCACATCAACACAATCTCATGCCCACTCCTACCCACCAGGAACCCATAAAGTTGTTCTGCTACCAGAACATTAGACGACAACGTTGCAACAAAATGAAGCTATGAAACCTGAGTTGCTGCTGATCCCTGGAAAACTAAATTAAATCTGAGCTTTTCCAACCCTTCAGGTTGTCATCAAGGTTCACACACAAGTTGAATATTTAAACTATATTTAAACTGGTTCTTTTTCTGATTCTACACCACAGAGCAGAAGAGAATAAAAACACCAACATGCGTGAAACAGACGGTTGAAAACAGGGAAACAGTTTTCAAGCGGTTGTGATGCAGATGTGCTGCTGCGATACCAGAAAATGCATTAAAGGGAACTAATTATGCAAAATTCATATTTTGCACATTTTTGTACTTCCATTTGTGTCTCAACTGCTTCTCAAAACAGCCCAAACATTTAAAAAAAAAAAGAACAACCAGCCGTGTTTTGGCAATACATAGTTCCCATAACTCTGAACCGGAAGTGATCTTCGCCATCTTAGTATGCAAGCGCAGCACAAAGCATAGCGGACTCATGGCTTCCAGACCAACAAACAGCAAATGTGTGAACAATCTTAACCGATGTGCAAGAGAAAGATACCCGAACAAAATGGCTGCTGTCGGAATCGACCCGTATGAGACGAAGAAGGGAAATACGTCAGACGATGTGGACGAGCTGCCTCCGATCGCATCCTGTGACACAGTGAACTACCAGCGAACAGGAGGTCAGTTCAACACGGAAGAGCCTCACCTGAGGTCTATCCACGCATCCAGTCAGCGTTTAAATACATTTCTAAAGGACGAACTTGTTATTCACACTTTTTTGTGTGAATTCACCACCTTAGCTAGCAGCTAAACGCTAAATTAGCTAAGATAACTTTGCTAGTTCGGCAGCAACACAGTAAATATCACTGACGTTTCAGTAGAACACAGAGAACTCAAAAACTGTTAAAGTAGCAGTTGTAATACACTTCTATTGTTTATAAGTTAGATAGGAAGACGGTGAGAGCTCGTTCAAAGCTTGCCGTTTGTCAACTGTTGTCATAGCAACTGCCTACCAAAATGGCTGTCGGTTACAAAGTTCACTGAAGTGCAACGTCACATGAGAACTGATTATAAGTTCATGTATTTTGGTGAAAATGAGCCGTTTTGAAGACATCAAAAACCAGGGATGAACTAAAACAACGGAAATAAAAGATAAAAATAAAATCATAAATAAAGAAGCTGAACTAGTTTCAGAGGCCAGTTTGCCAACATGGCCGCCTCTTCGAGCTGCTTGTGCCATTTCCAAGTTGGCCAAGAAGCCTCCAGACTGGCGGCTCCACTTCGCTCTAACGCTCCAACCTGGACGTCTAAAAACCTCCCGGATAACGGAGCAACTTCTGCCCAGTCCGAATCTCCACCATCATCACCAAGAAGGCAACATGCTTACCAACCACACTGCAAAAACAAGCACGTCCACAGAAAATATCACTTGAAATAAGACAAAACTAACTTACAAGTAACTTTTTTAGCAATAAATAGAAGTAGTAGGTTCATTATAAGAGATTGTTTTACTTCTGAGATAATATCGTCTTAATTCAAATGTACTAAGATATTTGCACTGGAAACTAAACCAAAATTACTTGGTAAGAAGTTGTGTTTTTACAGTTTAAGGCCCAGACAGACCCAACAATATCAGGACAAATCCAGCATATAATCTACTCCCTAATTTACTGGATCAACATCTCCACGGATTTAAGCATCGGCTAAACATCTGCAGGAACCAACATCATGTCCGTTTGGTAGATTTGGTCATTTAGTTTGATACCAAATGTTTAGCAGAAGGAGGGATTTCTGGTAAGTGTCAAGTTAAACCAACAAGCCACAGAGTGACTGGATATATAAATAGAAATATTCATTTTTTCAGACCTTATTGCTGAACAGACGCAGCTGCGTTTAAATGCTCCAACTTTAACAATAGGAACAAAACTGAATAATTTAAAAGACTTTAAGCAAAAGTTTATAAAACTGAATATTTAAAAAGTGATTCTTAGACAAAAAAATGATCCATTCCTATCACAATACACAATTAGGAGCCGCAGCATGGATTGTAATTTTATATATATTTCTTCATAAATACTTTCACTTCACGTCAAACTATTTCCTCCAGCAGCTGCGTTTAACTTATGATTGTGATGAAACAGTTTAGCTACAAACGAGTCCTGAGAAACTCACAGAGGAGCTCGATATTAAAAATAAAAACTAAAACCCAGCAGGTTGCTGTTCTGGATGAACGGAGAAACGCTTCAGCTGAGGCGAACCGAACTTCCCCCAGAGCGTACACTGTAAAACCAGAATCTGAACCAGCTCTTCTACTGCAAATATCTCAGTACACATGAACTAAAACAAATCTAACTCACGTTTAACTTTTCAGCATCTTATAGGAGTTTGTTTTACGGCAATAATTCCTTAATACTGATGAAGACGTTCTAGTTCCACTGGCAGATTGTGTGATATTATTGGAACTGGAACTTTTTCATCGATATTACAGAATTTTTAATTCTATATCTTGCTAAAAAGTTCATGTCAAGTATACTCAGATATTTGAAAAACACTTAAATTATGTGTTTTCAGTGTTAAACTGAATACTTTTGATTTAAAACGAAGCCGTTGCCGTTAGGAGGATTTTTTTTCTTTCTGATTTTTGGCAGCCATGTTGTCAAGCAGCAGCAGCTCAGGACTCTGACCTTGTAGACTTCTCCGTAGGTTCCCCCTCCGACTCGCAGCAGGATCTCGAAGTCGTCCTGAGGGTTCTTGGTGGAGATATCCAGAGCGGCCCTCTGATGGAAATCCATTCTGAAGTGCTGAGACATTAATAATCCTCCTTAAGGCATGTCAGAGCTGCCTCTCACACACTCGCCGTCATCCACATCAGAGGAGGTGAGCTGCTGAGTCTGACTCGTTTTGGGCTCAACCGCCGCCGCGCGCACACACACCTTCCTGTTTGTTTCTCAGCCTGCAGCAGGTCCTCTGTCACTCCCTCCCTCCGCCTATCACACCTTCCTCTGTTCTCTAAAGCATTTCTGCAGCTCATTTGCATAATCCCATGTTGCTTCCTGTTCAGCGTGTGTGTGATGCACACTGGCCGTCAGAGCAAAGCGTTAGCAGAGCTCAGTCTGGATGAGCTTGCAGATAAATCATGAGAGTTTAGAGAAACACATGAGGACACAAGATGAACACGTCTGGGTTTTTGCACATGTGTGGCGTGAAAATGATTAACTGCAGTTTGGGGTTTTTTCAGTGCAAGTTTCAGTCTGAGCTTTACACCCACTGAACTGTGTGTGTTTGTGTGTGTGTGTGTGTGTGTGTGTGTGTGCTGCAGCGCTGCAGAAAGAGTCACTCATGCTTGGAGCTCCCTTTTCTGCTTCCTGTTCATATCCTGTTCAAACAAGGGGCATCCGTTACATCCTGTTAACAAGTAAAAATTACTTTAATGTCATCTTGATCAAAAATTTGTTTCACTGTGCAAATATTTTCTACTGTGCACTTTAAAAAAAATGTTCAAATGGTCAAACAACTTGAGTTTGTCTCTAAAAAAGAAAGTTAATTTGAGTCTGAACTGGAAGGACTGAGTTTGATGCACTGTAAAAACACAAAATCTTGCCAAGTATTTTTGGACTAGTTTGTTGTGCAAATACATAAAAACACTTCAAATAACACAACAAACTTACAAGTAACTTTTCAGGAAACTTGATTTAAGTCAATAATTTCTTAATATTGGTAAAATAGTTCTAGTTCCACTGGCAGATCATTTCACTTAAGACATTTTTCCATGTTATAATGTCAATGTTGAGGTAAATTTATTTATAGAGCACATAAAAACAACAATATTGATCAAAGTGCTGCACATTTAAATGTAACAAAGCAAATTATACAACCCTACCTCTTCGTAAAGCTGAAGTGGAACCAACAGGGATGCAGCAAGTCAACAACAAAAACACTCGTCTCTTCCAGCAGCCATTGTACAGCGCATACAGCGAGAAAACCAGCAACCCAGCTGGAGCTCAGCCTGGGTTGCTAGGCAACGGATTGTTCTTCTCTAGGGTTGCTCGGTAACGGGCTGTTCTTCTCTGGGGTTGCTAGGTAACGGATTGTTCTTCTCTGGGGTTGCTAGGTAACGGGCAGTGCCTGCAGATTTACGACTTTACATTCCAAAGGTTTTTGAAACGGCTCATATTCCACACACTAAAAATATGAACTTATTGCCAAAAATACTGCTGGGTGTTTCTTTCTTAGTGCTTGGGGTGAAATTAGATGCAGTAGAGACTCAAATGGACGTACAAATATGTGCAAAATGTGAATTTTCCATAATGTGTCGCCTGTAAGAGTTCGCACCTTGGAGACAGACAGAAGAAGGGAGGAAGGTTTGATAACGTACGCTCATGTTTCTCTATTCTCTCCTGTTTCAGTTCAAGAATCATCGTGCTTGTCATGACTGAGATGAACTCTCAGCTAATGCTAAATCCGCGCGCCGGCTAGCGGCAGCGTCCCGAAGCACAAATCACAACCGGTCTAGGCCTGGACAATAAATCAATTGCAGTACATATTGTGATAGACACATGATCAATATCAATAAATAATGAAAGAATATTCAGTAATTTCACTGAACTCTGCACAGCATTCTGGGAGATGTAGGCAGAGGAAAGACTTTAGCTGCTCAACCTCTCACGACTCGCTAAGCTAGGTTGGTGGATGAACCAACTCACTCACTCTTTGGTTGCCTAGCAATGACCTGTAGAGTAAGTTGCACAACAGCAGTTTCAGGTTTTGCCAGTTTAGAAATAAATGATATGGGGCGAAAACTGGATAACAGGAAAGGTCACAACTCCAGTTTGACAGAACTTCAGATACTTATAACAAAAAAAACTCAATAAATAATTACCAATACTGACTGACACGAAACACTTATATATGATCATTTTTTCAGCTTTACTCAGATTTCTGCTCGTATTCTTGACAAAAATAGCAACGGCTCATATTTAAAACGTTTCATGTTGATTCGTTTTCATGTTGAGATGCTGCTAATGGAAGACGTTTTGATCTTCAGTACATTTATTTCCATTTCTGACGGTCATTTCTCACGGCTGCATCAGATGAAGATCGATCTGTTACTGCTTTTGGACCGACCATGACGACGTTCACAGAGCAGCTAAATAAAAATGAGCCGTCCTGCTTACATGGCATATGATAGAAGCAGCAAAACCCTGTGATTAACCTTTAGACTGATGATACTGAGAGATGTTAAAACGACTGAGTAGGAATTAAGTCTGTGGGCTCACTAAAGGTTAAGAAATCAAGCAAATAAAACAGGGCCAAAATCTGTGTGTGAACACATATCATCACCATTTGACATTTATCATCGCAGGGCAAACAGCCTGCAGGCTCAGATATGCTTCTTCCCTCACACCCACATGTGACAGACACATAAAACAGGCCAGTGAACCACAAATAACTGCCTCAACCGCAACCGAGACAGAAACAGGCGACTGAAGGAGTTTCTGAAGTTAATAAATGTTGTGAATAACAAAAGGATGAGGAGCAGGTTGGAGACCTGAGTTCATCTGGAAACTCCGATTTCCAGATGAACTCACCGATCTGCAGGGGGCTTCTGGAGCGAGCCGCCAGCCAACATCTGGGCCAAAGCGATTTGATCTGTTTTCATCATTTTTGTTCTCAGAACATTTAGCGATATAAATCTGAGTAGGTCAGGTCAGGCCTGCGGGAAACGGCATAAGCCTAAAAACTGCTGCTCATTACAAAATGCTAATTAGCTTCAGCCTTTGTTGGGTAATCGATTAAACGTCCGATTAAACATCTGTAACTACAACAGTGGTGATGTCATTTCTAAAGAGAGAAAGTCGTCCAAACTGAAGAATTTCTCTCAGATCTGGTTTTGTACCACTTTCCACACTGATAAATGACGTTGTCCTTTCTGATCTCTTCTGGCCTACTTCCTGTTGTCATACAGGTTCTATTTAGACAACTTCTCCATTCAAACTGAGTGGAGATATCGCTAGATAGATAGATGGTCGACAAAGCTGCTGGGGATTAATATCAGCTTTAAAACCCAATCTGATTGGACGCTGCAAAACACTTCTGTTGTGTTCAAGTTCTGCTAAAAGGAGTTAGCCTATTAGCAAAGCAATTCAAGCCTAAAATAGCACCTCAATGCTAAATGTAGCAGCACCACAGATGCTAACGCTAATGTTAGCATCCACAGACCACATTTCTACCAACGTTCCATAAATAACAGAACAATAAATATCTTTGTTATTGAGTTCATATGTTCAATAATTAGATCTACATTATTTTGTCAATATCTGGTTTTTGATTAAAATGCAAATTATTAATTATATACCCTGAAATCAGTCTGATTAAAATTTTTAATCGAGTCCCACCTCTAATTAAAACACAACATAAAGCTCAAACAAGTTGACGTTGCAGAATATCCCACCTTTAATGGTAGTTAATTCATGAAAGGGGATGATTTTTCTAAAATAAATAATTTACAAACTGAAATTTATATATTCAGGTTATCTTTGCTTTATATTAAAGCTATTACATTTTAGTTTAAGGATCTGAAATGTGTTGCTAGTCCTGAACAAGAGTTTGACGTATTGTGCTAATTAAAAGGTTAAAGTTGTTGTCTGAAACATGGTTGCCTTACAATGCAAACAAGTGAGCTGTTCTGGTTTTCAGGTGGGCTTGACTGTAAACCCGCCTGGGGGAAACAGGCTGAGCAGTAGGTGTTAGAAAGGCGAAACCAGAGACCCACTCCTCAGTTTTCTTCTCACTTCAGTCGATGGAAAACCTACACACACTGACCTGTGCCTACGGATTCACTGAAAAAGGCCATTTCTGCATAAAAAGAAACAAAATAAAAACAAACAGATGAAATCGGTAGGAGAACAAGTAAGTTTTGACAGTTTAATAAGAAATGCGTGTGGGCCTACAACCTCCAAACACCCGCAGGGAAGCAGAGGTCATGAATCCCCCTCTCACTTGATGGATTATCCAGCTTTGAGTGAATGCTAACTGCTGCGAATGCTAACCGCTGTGAATGCTAACCGCTGCGAATGCTAACTGCTGCGAATGCTAACTGCTTCGAATGCTAACTGCTGCGAATGCTAACTGCTGCGAATGCTAACTGCTTCGAATGCTAACTGCTTCGAATGCTAACTGCTGCGAATGCTAACTGCTTCGAATGCTAACTGCTGCGAATGCTAACTGCTGCGAATGCTAACTGCTGCGAATGCTAACTGCTTCGAATGCTAACTGCTGCTTGTACCTGGTCTTCTTTCACTTTCACAGTCATGTCCAACAGAAGCTATAAACAACAGAAACGAAGCAACAAGAGAATTAAATCTACTATCACTGGTCAAATAAGATTCAGAACCTTGAAGAAACTCTGCTTAATCTGCTGGTCTACATCAGATAACTGGAAACTTTATTTTAGCCTGTGGTTTGTTGCATTTATTATTCAGCAACTAGAATGTATAATTAAATATGAATGTTTAGCTGTAGCCAGTAAGCAGTGAACAGCCTAAATATGTCTTGTTATGATGAGGAGTAATTATTAAAAGCAGCAGGCCTCTCTGGTAGATAAACGGCCTCCGAGTTATCTGAGTAAAAATCTGCCTGTCTGGAGCGCGTTCTGACTGTGGCCTTGAGTCACATGGCCGAAGGTGGAAAATAAAAGGTGACTGAAGTTATTTTGAAGGGTGGAAACAGCAAGATAAAGGTTGTGTTTTGAAAGTGTTAGGTCAGCTATTTAAATCCATGTTTGTTTCTGTGCCTTAACCCTTCACACGCTGAGCTGGGTTTCTCAAAATTCACGTCTCTGCCCCACTGTTTGGCACACACATGATAAAATAGTCCTGTTTTGGCATCGCAGGCATACCATACACTGAAAAACCCCCACAGATGATTCAACTTTTTAAAAAATTGAGTTAATTTGTTACAAGTATTAAATGTGGGTTGTATGTGGCTTACGCAGTCCAAAAAGATTTTTAAAAAAGTCAAAATGCAGTTCTTTGTTTTATTCCGTATTCCTGCACCTGTTCTCTGACTGACTGGTTGGATAGACTGGTTGGATGTCTATAGACTGGTAAAAAACCATCTGACCACCCAGGTGCATCATGACCTGCCTAAAACCTACATATTTATATTGTGAGACACTCAAACTGAAATTAATTAACTAATTAAGTGAATTGCTAACCAAAGAATGTATTTTAAATAACAAATTTGACAAACATTCTAATTATAAATCAACTCGAAAATAAGCAAAAAATAAACTAAATAATCTAAATTCTAAGATTTTACTGAAAATGGTGAAATAGCTCCTACAATTAGGTTTATTAAGTTGGTCACGTTAAACAAATGTAAATAAATTAAGTTTGACAAACTACTGAAACAAAAAAACTTAATTTTTTAACTCCATTTCCCTTTTTTCAGTGCATAGAGAAGCTGCCAGATTTGCTCTGCAAAAAGGAAACGTAACGATGGAGACATAAATCCAGACTCCATCCAGCATCGAATGAACCGACTGTCAATAAATAAAAACCGTTTGGACAATTTGTGTGTAGGACTGGGCAATATGGCTGAAAAACCTATCACAGTATAACCATTCCATAAGATATTGATCATTATTGATTAGTTTTGGTTGCAATTATCCAAAATACTGCCAAGCTGGAGATGTGACCTTTCCTCTTTTAATCACAATTTCCGTTTGAGCTGCTGTGCTCATTTTTCACTCCACCCCAATCTTTTTTATTTTTAAGCAGTTTATGGTTTTGTGGCGAAACCTGAAACTGCCCACACACACTTAGTGTGTATCCTGTGGACCGCGCACTGTCCGTGAATAGTTCAGAGTTCATATCGGCGCGAACCGATTGCCAACATTTTCAACAATCCGAATGGATGGAAACAAGTTTGATGAGTTGGTTGATTGCATTTATTGCATGTGTGTCCTTGTTAGCGACAGGATCTTTTGGTAACTTTGTCACAGTTTCGCAGGTAAAAAGATTTTTCTTTAACTCCCCATCCATAGCCGCGCTGCTGCAGTAGAACAATCCAGTGAATTAAATGAAACCTGGAGACGTAGGTTTTATTAATTTGGTGCAAAGGGCAAAATAATGCAAAAGAAAAAAACAAAAATAAAACAAAAACAAAAAAAACGTTGAACAACAACCCAAAACCAGTTTTTTTTTCCCCATGCTCTCTGTCAGCTACTACACACAGGCTAGTTGCCATAGCAATTGTGACCCAACGATGGTAAATGTATTTTTTGTTTAGTCTGTAAAGCTACGCTAGCCATCAACAAAAGGCCAAGGTGTTCCGTCTACTGTATGAGTCTCCGCTGCACCTGGACAAATGCACCTACCGCGCACTTCGCCGCCGTTCGGCCCGAACCTGGTTGCAGCTCCGGGAGGAGAACGGCTGTCCTGTACCAGGCATCACGCCGGGTATTTAAAGATGCCTATTGGCCCCTGAAGAATGACAAAAACCTGGACATTATCATCTGTCAATGAAATCACCCCCAGATGCCTCAGACCAAACTTGGATGTCATGCTATGCTACTAGGACTTAGCATTCATAGGCAGAAATGGAGGCACGTTCTTCTTCTTCTTTTCTATTGTGGCAGCTCGCAAGCAACTTTCAGGAGCATACCGCCCCCTACTGTACATCAGTGTGTAGCAACAATACATCAAATAAATTGTATTTTTGAATTTTGTATTACGAGGATGAATAAATAAGCTTTCCTTAATCTGTGAATATTCGCTATGTTTCCTTCAGTTGCTAATAAGCCTCCATTCCTGTCCTTCTTACTATTTCCCTTTAGGCTCATGTGTTTTACAATTCATCAATACATGTTACACATTTTCTTTCGCTTCACATTTATCATTATTTTTCCTCCCAATAAAACATGAAACGTACCTTAAATTGGTCTGACATACTCTGGATGTCATCATCATTTCTTCCCTTCTGCTTCATTGATATTTTTAACCAACACTGATTTTCTTATTTTATATAAATTCCTTCCTTTCTTGACTTCATTTCACCTTTTTTTTGTTGCCATAATTCCATTTCTTTATTCGTTCCTTCCAAATTAGGCCTCTCTCCCACAAACATTCACTTTTTATTAGAAGAAACATTTGTCAAACACCTAAAGCATACAGAAACATTTATTTTTATAAAATACATCTAATAAATTCTGAGTCTTTAACATTCACAGTGAGATGAATCAATTGGACTCACACATATCCTGTAGATGATCAAAACAAACCTTTGTGGGGGTCGTGCAGTGATCCTGAAGTAGAGCCACATTGAGGGCTTTGTTGGACTGAATAGCCAACAAAACCATCAACAAAACCCAAAACATATTTGGTTGTGGGCCTTAAATTTGTTTGGAAAAAGAATTAAATTCCTATGGATGGTAGCCATGGAGATTAAATTATTTCTCAAATATGTAAAGAACCAACATGGCACGAAGTGGACAAGTGAAGCTAGCTGCCGACGAAATACCAAATGCCCAAAGATTAGTTAAAAACTTAATGCTATTCTACTGATGGAAAGCCATTAAATCCTTAAATTAAGCTCTTACCATGGTGGAAAAGTACAAGTTCTGAAGTTGAGCAAATGCAGACGAACATTTCCCGTAAATTGGAACAAGCGAGCTTCTGATTGGACGGAGCAACAGACTGTAATTTGTCCACAAACTGGACCTGGAATAGGTGACATTGGAGAAAATTTGTCCTCGAGACAGAAGCCAACTTGGTGTCGCCTCTTTTCCGAAAATGGATACAGTTCACAGTGTTAAAGTGTTATCGTGGTAAGTGTTTTAAATGTTGAGCTAGAGCAGGTCAAAGGTCGTCTGTAACTGCATGCAGCAGAACAGCCAATGTGACTTGAAGACTGCGAGGATCCTAACTACAGGGTCGCGCTGTAGCTGCAATTTTTGCTCATTTCAATAATATTATGCGTTTAACACTCTTTTATCCCAAATCTCAGAGGTGATCCGGAGGCTCTCCAAGGACGCGTGGAGCCGAGGAGTCTCATACAGAACCGGAACACCTGAACATCCCGCTGCTGGACGATCTGGACCACACAGAAACAGCACCTGGGCTCATCCAGGACCCGCCGGCCTGCAGTTGTACAGGCAGACCGGGACGCATCAGCCTCCAGGGGTTCCACCTCCACCTGAACTGATGCGTCCCCTAAAGGTAAAACATCAAGAAACAAGTCATTAATTTTTCATACTTTAACACAATAACCTGCTGGCCTCTAGCGGTGATAAGAGCTAACTGCAGGTTATTATCTGTTCACCCTTGTCCCTAATGGGGTCGGGAGGCGGGGTCACCTGGAGAGGTCGCCAGTAGGTCCCTGGGCCTTCTGATTGGACGGAGCGACAGGCGTTGTCATTCTCAGTGTTTATATATGGAGAGTCAAAACATGTTTCTGTCCTGTTTCGATAAATTTCTCCCAGGTGAATCCTGAGGTGAATTGAGTGTTTTGAGCAAGACATTGGCTTTTGTAGATATTTTTTGCTATTTGTACAAATTGTTTCGAGAAATGCACTCACTGTTTGAAATGAAAATAAGAAATGCACCAAAGCGACAGTTTTACCTGTTGTACACGCTGGACCAGCAGGGGGAGCCAAAACACAAGGATTCCTCTCCCTGTTGTCCGTTTCGCAGTAAATGTGAATTTTGCATTAGTTTGTTTGTTTTGTTCCAGATGTTGGAGAGGAAATTTGAAGAGCTGCTGAAATCTTCTGATATTATATTGATATTTTTCTCACTTCCAGAGAAGTTTTCTTTTTTTTTGTAAATTTACTTTACGTTTGTTTCTATATTAATCTCTATTTCCGGTATTTATTAATTATTTTGTCTTTTTATTCGTTTTTGCTTTCAGTTTATTAAAATATTGTTGCAAGTATTTTTTGTGTTTCGTTTACTATTATATTGTTTTTAATGAAGTTAATGTTTTGAATTATTTATCTTATTAATATTTTTATAGTTTTATTATTTATATGTACATTAGTTTTTTTTATCAGTAATCTTCTTATGCATCTATTAGGTATCTTATTATTCCGTAGTTTTATTTTCTTTCTCAAACTGTAAATATTGCATATTATTTATTATATATATTTATTTTAATTAGCAATTTTTATTCTGATTAGTTTTCTGATATTTTAAACTGTAATTATTTTATCTCTTTTATAGTTGCTCATAAAACATCTGAAATCTCCTTTGGTGTTCATAAAACAGAAAAACTATATAGTTACTGTACATAAAACTGTTTTATTGGATCAAAAACATCAGCAGCTAAATCTGGGTGTTTCTCATTCATTCAACCTTTTAGAAACTGAAAACATTATGATGTCATGCTGTGAATATTTTTGAGCTGACCAATCACAGAGCTGTTAATTTACGTTACTGTTACAGTGTGCATATCCCCCACCAGCTATAGTGACACTAATCTGCCAAGACAGTGTGACCTACTTCTGCTGGTTGCTCCTGCAGGCAGGAGAGTCACCGTACAACCGGTGCAAGGCGCCTCCTGGCAAGAGCGATGAATGAAACTGCAGCCCAGGTCACTTTGCTTCAGGAAACCTGTGGTTTCTTAACAGAACTCTGCATACTAAAAGTTAATTCTTTTTTCTGTTTTATGTTATGGCTTTAGCAAATAAAGTCAGAAACAACTAATCAAAATATAAAAACCTTTTAAATTAGAAATAAAAGGTTTCTTAACCATCAAAATTTATGAGCAATACCAGATTTTTCTGTTAAAAAAAAAAATTCTGTTTATTTGACTGAATGCAAATCAAGATGTATCGTTAAATAAAAGTGTCCCCAATAATGAGCTGAACAATTGGATGTAAATTCCACTTTACCATGTTAATGAACAAGAACATGAATGCAACATTTTTTCTGCCACTTCTACTTTAATAGCTAATTATTCGTGTTCTGCAAGTTGGGAAATAATTAATGCTGTGAGGCTTGCTAGCCATTAGCATGCTAGGCTAGCTTCTGCTGACAGGAAGAACAGTGATGTATTAAAGTGTCTCTCAAACTGAGTAAATATTCAACAGTTAATATAACCAACTTCACTGAGCTGTAATTTCCACATTCTGCGCTTCCAATATTAACTTATTGCACTAATATGCTAACAGTAGTTGCACTAATAAGCTAATATTAGTTTCTTGTATTGCCTAGTTCTGAAAATTAAAGTTAGCTTTTTGTAGCATGTAGTTGTGTTGTAGCATAGATGCTAACATCCTGTGGTGTAGTAGCTAATAAGGCCAATTTCTTTTGCTGCTACTTTGGCTTGTAGCATAAATGCTAGTGAAGTAGCTAGCGATGCTAAATTTGAAAAAATTCAGTTCAGCTTATTTCTTTAGCATCAATTCACATCACATCATCTCAAAGCATTTTACAAGAACAGTTATTTTAGTTCAATCACATACATTCCAACTGATGCTAGCTATCAATCATTGCATCAAGTTCAATTAATTATACAAATCAGTTTGAAACATTAGATAACATTTTTATGTCCTTGCCACCTGGAGACAAAGAGGAATTATCTCTGTTCTTGCAAAGTGTCAGCACAAAGTATGCACAGGCCTGCAAAAACTGAGAGAACGCCACTTAAATAAATACTCAAAAATGAGTTGAAACATTTAAAAAGCTTGCCAGCAAGGGTTTGATTGCAGTTATGTCAAAAAATCTTTTTTCGGGGGCTCGTTATTGTAAAAAAAAGTATTTCTTTAGCTGGCGCTAATGCTAGCTTGTATGTGAAAAGGAAACAGTTGGGATTTGATTTTTGTTATTTTTAATTGGTAGAATCAATAATAATTGTTTAGCTAAAAAAAAATCCAATCTTGAAAACATGACTTTCTCTCCAGCTGTGTTGTATAAAGTTTTAGAAGAGTTTAGCATCTAAGGTCAGCGTCCCAGGCTAATGTTTATAAAAGTTGCACAATCAGCTAGTTTTAATTAAATTTAAATGTTCACCAATTATTTACTTTAAATTCATGAAACATGAAAGTTTACAAAGTTTACATTTCAAAATTCGTAACTGAAAAATTGAAACCCAAGAGTACGTAGACAATTTACGTCTTACAAAATAAATGTGCTTTTATTTTGAAATCTACCTATCACGTTTCAGTTATCGTGCTCCAAGTGATGATGCGACATGAATCAAGCACAACTGACCTAAATTATCTTCCTTCATTACAAAGTCTCTATGTCTTCATTAAGTACATATTTTTTACTATTATTTTTTATGAGTGTATATTTTTGGTTTGTTTTTAAATTTCACACTTTATTGGTGAGCAACTCACGTTGAAACACTAGATTTATATTCATGAGCTCTGTCAAGCTAACAGATAAAACAACAGAAAATATGTGAAGGTTCCTTCAAAATAAAAGCTTTGGACTTGGACGAATTTCCAAAAAATGAAACAAACTTTGCAAAGTAAGATTGTTAGTACATTGACTTAATCATAATCATATCTACAAATACAGACTCCCTGCATGTTATTGTTTACATGAGGAAATTTCGCGCATGCGGACAACGCTGGAGGGCAAAAAACTAACCATGCAGCCGCTTAGGGCCCCCTCAGTGGAACTGATTTATTTATTTATTTTGTAATAATTTCTATGTCATTATAATATCACAATTTCACTATTAAGTGATCTGTTTTTACAACAATGTATATTTGATAATGTATGTAGAAATTATTATTTTATGGATAAAAGAAAATAAATACATTGCTCTTGGGGGCCCCTGGTGGCAGGCGGTAGGTACTGCACGGTTCGCCGGTAACATGAGCTGCTGTGCAATTAGCATTAGCATCCAAACGTCCAAATCTCCTTTCAGAAGTTAAGTTAGCAGTAAAACAATGTCTCAAAAAATGACTTCTCCTTCAGTGAGGGAGAAAAGAAAGAGGAAGAATAGAAACAAGCCAAGATAAAGGTTTGTTTTAATTCGTAATGTAATGTAAAAGATTCGTAAAGCTGCTAATAGAAATTAGCTTGATAGCGACCTGGACCGGTCCGTTCAACAGCCAAACATTTAAGCTGCGTCTTTGTGTGAAACTGAGTTTAAACTTTAAATGAGTTGATTCTCATGGCGGCTCTGGATATTTCTGAGGTATTTTGGCTTCAAAACGCTGTTTGATAACGTTTGATAATAATAATTAAAACTTCTCAATGTTTGATATTGTCTAGCTAAATGTTTTCCCATCAGGCTACATGGCTGCTACATGATGAGCTGCTCATTACTGCAGTTGGGGATTTGTTGTTTGCTGCTGAGCAAAATCATTTTGTGGCTAAAACAAAGATTATTTTTACATCAACTTCTAAGTTCTGTGAAACATCTGTTAAAATAATTTAAAGGCTCAGAATCAGTCCAGAACCGGTACCGGTCCACATTCTCAATGGAGAAAGACTCAGCTGGTATAAATTACATTTTTAGCTATTGGAGTAACGCTTAAGAGAAATTTATTTAATCATAGAATGTCATGAATATGTGTAGAGCTGCACCGATTGCGGTTTTCTGGCCGATCCCTGGTTACCAATCTTTAAAAAGCCTGACATGCCGATTTAATTTTGTGATATACTTTTTTTTTTGTCTGAAATGGGATCATGAGCGCCCCCTGCCATGAGGCAAGAGAACTGCCAGCCTCACCTCAAATCTGTTCTCTGGTTTCTGATCGCTCCTCAGCACACGAATCACGTTCCACACACAGTCGATGACATAAAACACTGTAGATTATATGCAAATAAGCTAAATGATGGAAAATCAGTTTGTACATCAAATGTTTTTGAACCATTTTATTGGCGGCGTACAGACAGGAGGAGCTTGCTCCCGTAGAATAGCAGCCAGTGCAGTTAGCAGGAGGTTGATCAATCTCAGGCTCGCCTCACTGCTGCCTCAACGGCTGCACTTCCAAGCATTTAAATGGGAAAATGGGAGAATGAGAAAATTCAGCGATTTTGAAGAAAAATAATCAGAAGCTCCATGAAAAATGGGTGCTTGATAGTACAAACCACAAGCTGAATCAATATAAATTATTTTATTGTTATATTTTATTTTTCCATTCCTCCCCTGACCAGACGCCACGGGTACACAGCGAGATATGTTTATAACAAATGAAGTGTTTTGATAATTGGCATTTAAAACCAATGTATTAATCTTATCATGTTAGTATTGATCCGATATTGCTGACTTGCTATTGATATCTTTTGGATCAATCTGTCCAGCTGTAGCATTCTTTTCTACAAACAAATCAACTGCACACTATTACATCAGACAATGGTCATTAAATTTTTTTTTCTTAATTTGCTAATTTTAATGTTTTTCTAATGTTGTATTACAAATGATAAAATTATCAATTTATATTTGTAAAATATAAAAAATGTGGGTAAAAATCATTATGATCATTACTTGTACTAAAGGCACAAGAAGGCCTAAATAAGAAAATGTATTTAAATACAAATAAGTAATATAAAAAGAAAATACAAAAATCACAAATATAAGTCACATATTTTTTAAAACATGCCAGTTGTTCCACATTCTGGACTTGAGCCTGACTGAGCTTTATGAAATATCTGTTAGTATGAGGATAACGTATTAGCTTTGTAATTCAGTTTGAATACAATTTCCCAACCACATGTGCTTCCATTGAGGTCCGGGGGCACACAAAATCCTCCAGAGAGCCACAAATGGCCCCCGAGCCGCAGTTTGGACAGTGCAGCTCTAAACCAGTTATTGCTCTTTTTCCAAACGACTCTTCTTTAGTGATTTCGGTGGCGGCTGGTTGAGCTTTACTTTGAAGGGCATAACCGGAAGTGCTCCAACCATAATGGCGGAGTAAGTCGAGGCAGAAGGAGCGGCCGGTTCCTCCTCCTCCTCCTCCCAGCAGCCACACCGTTTCACTGAGAGCTTTTCTTCTCCGCAGCAGCAGCGGGATCTTCTGACTGCTCACACCGGAGACTGATTACGCCAAAGAGCCTCTCACGGCTGGACGAACACGGACCGTTTCCTCGGTTATCCCTCCCCGCCCTCACCTCTCTGATTTGGGCTCTTTCTCTCCCCCCTTCGCCGGGTTTTTGTTTTTTATTTTTCGGACCTGTGACAGTTTCTCCGCGGCGCCCTGAGCTCAGCTTCCTGTGCTGACATGGTAGATTATCACGCCGCCAACAACCAGTCTGCCGGCGGGGCGCAGACCTACATGGAGCAGGAGAACGACTGGGACCGGGACCTGCTGCTGGACCCGGCCTGGGAGAAGCAGCAGCGGAAGGTAAGGCCCAGCCGAAAGAAAATGGACGTGTGGGGGTCAGAGACCGAACACGGGCCTCGGTGAAAGAAAACCTGAAACAGTCTCTTAGAAAACCCAATGTCTCTGCTTTCTGAGCGGAAACGGATCTGGATTGTTGGTAGAAACCGAAGCTGAGATTGTGCCGAGCTGTTCGGCCTGATGGTGGCACATCAGGCGGGGTTTGTGTGGAGGGCGGCCGGTTCCGCTGGCTCCAGCCTGGTTCTGCTGCTCGTCGATACCAGTTGGTGGAACCAAGCCGAACCCGCCAAATGGACCATTTCACCACTTTAAACCAGTTCTAGTTCTCATTCTGAATTACTTTAATCTGGTAAAACCAATTTTAGACCCAAAAATGTAACTTTTATTCTCTTTATCTCAGTTTTTAAACGTTTAATTGGCTTCATGCCACTGCTTCCACTCATGGTAGATTTTTTTTTCATCATAGTTTTGAAACTTTTTATTGCTGAAGCTTCAAAAGGTGTTATGTCGGAACCATTTAGATTGAGTACAACAAGCATTTCTTAAATCCGAGAAGTTCCCTCTAAAGAATGATTCAAACGTTTGAGTTAATCATAGACTCTAAAAAGGCCTTTTACTGAAACAATAACACACAGCAGAAAGTAAGCAACAAAAACTGCTCAAAAATTACAAATTTTTTCAAATAAGAGTAAAAAAGAAACATTTGTCTGTCAACTTGTAACTCCTTTAGTTTTCACTTGGTCCAAATTATAACAAAAAGTATCCTTTTGCTGTTCAATTATTATTTATAGTATATTTTTAGCTCCTTTGATACAAATAATTAAGTGTTCATTAAAGAAATGATATGGTTCTGCCAATAAAATGCATCTTTTACTAAAAAGAAATTAAATTATTGGTTTATTTGGATCTTTTAATGCATTTCTAATATTGTGCCAATTCAAATAATCAGTAGAATAATCTGTTACTAATTAAATTTCAGCTCTATTTGAATGTTTGCTGGTAATCTGGACCAGTTCCAGTACCAAATCCACACAACTTAAAGCATCGACTGGACGATTCCAGAGGATTGAATCAGAATGAAAAGTTTCACAAAAGAGTTTAATGACTTTATAACGAGCATATTGTCCTGCAGCCAATGGGTTGGGCGGTCGTCTTGATTTCGAACTGGGGTGGATTTAATCGGCCCACGTTCTTAAATAAGGTGTGAAACATCCCTCCATTGAGGCGCAGAATACCTGCAAAGCTGCTGGGATTTGGTCGCCTCGATTTGGAGACTTTGGGATCTAAAACTGGGCTGAAATGTTTTCCATCTGAAGCTGCTGTGGCGTGTTTTCTGCCTTCTGGTTTAACTGCTCATTTCATTCCAACGACAGAAGAATGAAGAAACATTATATATTCTGAGCTGGTTTAACTCATTAAAACTTTTTTCTTTACTGTTCACAAGGGAGTGTTCCCAATGCATTGTTTAAATAGGTTGCATACCTGTTTGGTGGTGCGACGGCATGCCAAGCATCTTCATGTGTGTGTTTTTACGTTAGCTGCCACACATTCCCGTCCTGTGCTGCACTGGTTGGGCGTTGTTTGTGCACAGACTCATATAGTCCTCAGAAAGGAAAAAAACTCACCTTAGAAATGATTAACAGAGCGAGGCTCAAACCGAGAGAGCAAATTAACGGCTCGGGGAAAAGGAGGGAAAGTCTCAGGGTTCATACAGGTGCTTGAATTTCCATCAGGTGTTTTCAAGGTTTGGAAGGTGCTTGATGTTAACTCTGCACAGCTTTGTAGTAAAGTGCAACCTAATGTTTTAATAAAGGCTTAAATTTGTAAAATGTTTACAGTTGAAACCAGATATTTTCATACATCAGATAAAAAGACACGCATGCTTTTTTTTTTTTTTTTTTTGCTGTCCGAAGTCAAATTCGATTAAACTTTTCTTTTAGGTCCGTTAGAATCAACAAAATTATTTCTGTTTGCTAAAAGCCAGAAAACATGAACATGTTAGTTTAATTTTTTATTTATTTCGCAACTTTCTTTGGATACTGAGTTTTAGGATTGAATTTGAGCAGGAAGGTCATTTACCTTAACATCATTTGTTTTTACTGTTTGAATGTGAATAATATTTACTAACAGCTCAGTGATTATTGATCGTCTTGCTGGAAAAGTTTGAAACCTTCCCCTGAAAATTTGACTGTGGGAAGAGTGAGTGAAAACTGAGAAACAGGCTGAACATGAATGTGGGAACATTTTTTTTTTTTGTTTCCTGCACAAAAAGGTCAAACTCAAGTTGTCAACTTTCAGGTTTCCCTGAGCAACGTTTCCCAGCAGCCTGGAGCAGCAGAACCGAGCCCAGCCGGGTCCACTTAGCTGCACTTTATTACAGGCGAAGCTCCCCCTCCTGACAAACATGTCATTAAGCTGTTTTTGTTTTTTTTTTGTTCCTCTCCTCTGCCATTGCTGCTCCAAGAGCTGCTACAAGCTGAAACATGTCGTATTACGGCGCGATGCCACCGCCAGGCTTTCCGCATGCCGGTCCTGATTCTGACGGTTGGGCTCCGAGTGATTCCCATGAGGGAGGCCCGAACTACAGCTCCAGTTGTTAAAAAATGTCCTAATAATTCTGGGTCGCAACTAACCATTATTTTACTAATCGATTAATCGTTTATTCTGATGGTTAATCGGATAGAAAAAGTGGCACCTTCTGCAGGTTTTTCATTTAAAACTTTTATTTTAGAAACTAGAAATGCATAAAAAAGCAAATTAACAAAAAATAATTTTTAAATAAGAAACATTTTTTTTGCCTAAAATGCAAACGCAGTGTTCTTTTACACATTTTATCGTTTCTAGCAAACGATGCACCTGCAGTTAAAAAATCCTTCTGACATCAACATGTGAAAAGCTCAGATGTGATGGACTTCACATCAATCAAGTTTTCATCTTTTTGATTAATTGATTAATAATTGGAAAGCAGAAGATGATAGGTAGGAGATAAATTTTTTAGAACATTTACAAACTTAATTACTGCTCTGTTTCATCAGCAAATTGCCTGTTTTTGAGTCTGTATACTCCAGTTAATGATTAATCGATTACTAAATTAGCTGGTGATTATTTCAATAATCGATTACTTATGATCGAAACGATTAATCGTTCCAGTCTTACGGTAATTTGATAAACTTTCACTGTGAAACGGGAGAAAATTGTCCGTCTGGAGGATTTTCTCCCATGTTTCAGTTTTTCCTCCGTCTGGCCAATCCTGAGTGTTTTTAGGCGACTAAATCACGACCAGTCAGTGCAAAATGTCTCAGTGAAGTGTGAACTGTCTGTGTCTCATAGTCTGCTCCTCCAGGAGAGAGACACAGAAACCCAGCTGAATGAGGCGCCGATTTCCCAGAGATGATCTTGAATAAAACATTATTTTCATACAGAGCGAAAGGAATTTGCAGGAAAGTTTCTGAAAATCTGCAGAAAATAATCTAACAGATTCTACGTTATGCCTTTAAATTTGACTCCACCGTCTGCCACTTATAATCTGTAAGTGGCAGATTATCATCTGCAGTGAGAGAAGAGATAAGCTAACAAAGTTCTGACCTCTGTTTGTGCTTTTTAAACATTTGTTATCAACGTTGTGAGATAGAAATCTTTCTAAATGTTAGCTTGTACTTTCTGGTCACCTTGAGTTTCTGGTCCAGCGGAGCCACAGGGCCGCGCTACCGGGTCCATCATCTACGCTTCCTGCTGCAAAACACTGGATTTTATTAAAAATGAGGCTGTTTGTGCATGCAAACCTGAACACACTGCAAAAATACAAAATATCACAAATTATATTTGGTCTAATTTCTTGTGCAAATATCTTACTTTTGTGTTATTTTAAATGTACTAGTAACTTTTCAGTAACACATTGGAGTTTGTTTTGATAAATAATTCCTTAATGAAGCTTTGGTTCCGACACCAATGCTTCATATTTCATGGATCTCCAGCCGTAACTGGGAGCTCTGGAAAGGCGAGCGGCTCCATCCTGTTTGCTGAAGCGGCTTCCTGCCTCCCCCTCCTCCCCGCCGCGCCGCGCTCTCATTTTTGATGCATTGTTTGCGAGGTGGGCAGCGAGACACAATGTTTGTTTGTTCTCTTTGCCGCCCACTGTGGCAAGCTTTCCCCTTTTGGCCCGGGACGAGCGGCGCTTCCAGACGGACCGGGCCGTTCCTCACGGCGCCGCCCGGCCCGCTGCAGCAGGAGCATGCGGCCCGGTGAGGTCGCCTCCATGCGAATTAATAGAGAGCAAAGATGGAACCGATTGGGCGTGGCAGAAAGAGGAGAAAGCTTTTAAAGTGTGAGCTGCACAGCTCTGCTGTGCAATCCTGAAGGTGAAGCAGTGATGCTGCAGCTGCATGGATCATATTTAACTGCATGGATCAAAAGAAGCGACTTCATGTTCTCACACCTCCAGATCTACTTCCTGTGCATTAAGCAACAGGCTGTGAACAGAAGATTCAGCTTCTTCTCTAAATGTTAAGCGGAAGTAAAACTGTTAAATTCACGTTTCAACATTTTTCCTGTTTGATTTCAGTCAGAATAATTCAATTGCAAAGACTGTTACTGCAAAAGCACCAAGTATTTTGGTTTAGTTTCGACTGCAAATATAATTTTATACCTAAAATAAGACAAAACTCACAAAAAAACTTTTCATCAAGATGTCGCAGCTTGATTTAAATCAATTATTCTTAAATAGTTTCACTGGCAGATTAACTCAATAAGACATTTTCTCCTTAAGTAAAATCATTGCCAGCATAGCAAGAACTTTTTCATCAACATTAAGGAATTATTGACTAAACAAGCTGTGTTGCTGGAAAGTTATTATAAGTTAGTTTTCATATTTTAAGTGTATTAAAACATTTTGACAGGAAACTGGACAAAACCTCTTGGTGAGATTTTGTTTTTGTAAAGTGGACGCAGTCTGTAACCAAGTTACTTTCTCTGCATCTGTTTATCTTTTGCAGTTAATTTTTTTGTGAATATGGTAAAAAATGGATTCAGCAGAATTGGAGGTGATTTTTCTGAATATTCAGCAACAGTTTGACGGTTGGGATGAGATGTAGAAGAGAAATTTGGTTCAGTTTTTTAGTTTATGTTCAAACAAAACGTCAGAGTTCCAGTGTGTTTGTTACTGGGATGAATAATCCCAGTAAGTTTCTCCTGCTTCTCGTCTGCAAGCAGCTTTTCAGTAAAACATTGTTTTCCGTTTTCCTGGGGCGTTTGTGAAGGTTCCCTGCAGAAACATCTGCCCTGCTGGAGGCGCCGGCGGCCCCAGCTGATTCCAGGTCAGCTGTGGGAAAGACCTCTGGACCGATCAGGGTTCTGCTGGCCCGAGCAACGCCCCGGTCCGGGCCGACGGAGGCAGGAATGTCTCTCCGCTCCCCCTGCTTTTGTGTCTCTGTTCTGCCCCTGGCTTCGCTCAGAGGAAACATTCCTTTGGTGGGCTGCAGGGCCGGAGGCGGCGGGGGGGGGGGGGGGGGGGGGGTCCGGGCTGAAACTGGGGGTGGGGTGGCCTGGTTCTGCACGACAGCAGAACGGCCAGCAGAGCTCAGATTGGGTCTGGGTCCCGTAAAAGCTGCAGAACTCAGAGCTCGGTTTGCAGAGCATCAGCTGCCGATCTGATCGTTCACTCAGGATTAGCGAGCGGCATTTCCTACCGACCAAGAATTTCCTGCTGGTCGGCAGCCAGCGGCCGGCTGATGCCGTTAGCTTCCACTTCGGTTTTATTTCTTTTTGTGTTCATTCAGCACACAGTCAGTTTCTGGGTGCGTGAAATATGTCGAACTCGTTCTGGTCGACGCGTCCTGCTTGAAGAGTTTGGGCTTTGTTGGAAAGCAGCGACACAAACGGATGTTTGGTTGGGCGTGTCGGCAGAGGAGGAGGCTTGATTGGGTTTAAAGTGAAACCAGGTGTGCAGCTTTTCTATTTTAATGCAGAGAAATAAACTGAGGCGCTTGAACGAAGGGCTGAAACGATTAATCAACTGATTTAGTGACTGATGAATCATTAGCTGGAAAATAGACTCAAAAGAAAATTTACTAAAAGAACGACATATTCAGAACAGTAATAAAACCAAAACTTTACAAAAATAAACATTTTGCCTTTTAAGATACAAAAGAATCTTGTAGATAATGTTTTACTTAGAACTCCTCAAGTTGCAGCTTCATCTGTTAAATCTCTGTAAATAAAATAAAACCTGCTATGAAACAGTTTTCTATCCATTATTTATCAGTTATTCCAAACCAGTCAACAGATCAGACCAGCAATGCACCGATATCGTCAAGAACCGAATCAAATTCTATAGAAATAAACAGAATTGTTTGCATTTTTATTTTTATGCTATTATTGTACAGAAAGTGAAACATCTGCAGAATCCACCAATTTAACAAATTTGATTAATTGACTAATCGGCAGAGTAATTGATACAATTATTGATTCAGTCTATAGATGAATCATTTTCCAAAATAGATAATAGATGTTTTGATTGTCAGAATATTTGATAGATTATATTGCATGATAGTTTGTGCTTATTGATTAATCGTCAGAATAGTAGATTAATCTGTTACTCAGCTAGTCTTTGGTTGTTTCTAATGAAATGCTTCTGATCCACATCCTGTTTTTGTGCTGCAGTCTGTGGCAAATAAATCCTTTTTTACTAGATGATCAACAGATGTTTCACCCCAACAGCCATTCCTGCTGCAGCAGCACTGTGATTTCCAGCCTCAGTATTTTACGGCGTAGTGATGCATCTCGTCTGTGGAGATGGCTCAGCATCTCTCGTCCGTCTCCATGGCTGCAGAAAGCGCTCGGCGTTTCTATCTGCAGCCTCTATTCTGAGCCTCTCAGCTCTGCAGGGCTCTTTATTTTTGGAATCGGCTGTTCGTAGCGCCGCTGCCGTCCTGCAGCTGACTGAGAGCAGCAGAGCTCAGCACCAAACCTCTGCCTGGTGTCTCACCTCAGAGCTTATACATAGACCTTCCCACACTCCTAACACGTTGCTCAGCACCCTGTGAGGGCGGATTGTAAGGTGCTGCTTCTGCGTGAGAGGATGTATTTGTGCACCGTTTGTGATTTGGGTTTTGGCGCAGAATTGCAGAACTAAATGTCTGAAAAAACCTCATTGTTGAAATCGGCAGGCGAGAAGTTGAGGGGGAAGAAGCGTTGCTGCATTGTGTTTAACTTCTTCCTCAGTTTTAACAACATCCATTTATATTTACATCACCAAAATGCTTTGTAAACTTCACCTCTCCAGAAATGAGAAGCAGTTTGTTGTCTGCAAGCGCGCCGTTAAATATTTTGAACGCAGCTTTTGTTCTCATGCATATCTGCTGGTTTAAACAAGAAGTTAAAAACAGACGCAAGCGTGTGAAAAACTGACCCACGACTACATGCATTAATGTTTTCATGATATGTTAAGCTGCAAACATCGACTGAAAGTGTGAGACGCATTCGGTTTTAGCATGAGGTCGGCCTGTTCAGCGCGATCACGCTGCATGTTTTTAAAAAAGCCTTTTATTGATGCCTGACGCCAACAGGTGCAGCGAGCGAATCATTCAGTCGGCTCTGAGCTGCAGAGTTCAGTCCACAGAGACGAAGCAGATGGAGATCAGAGCCCTGATTATGAGGCTTTAATGAATTTATGTTGCTGCAACAACTTCACTTTCCACTTCTGCAGTTAATCTTTTTATTCTCAGCTAACGGGCGACTTCAGGGTGGAAAATTACACGATTGCACCTTTAGCAGTTTCACTGTAGCACTTCACTGCAAAAACACAAAATCTTTTAATCAAGATTTTAGTGCAAATTTATTACACTTGAAAAAAATACAAAAACTAACTTGGAAGTAACTTTTCAGCAACATGCAACAGCTTATTTTAAGTAAATAATTCCTTAATATAGACAAAGTATGAGTTCTTCTCTAATATGTTTTGTTATAAGTGAAATAATCTGCTGGTGGAACTAGAACTTTTTCATTAATATTATACTATTATTCCTTCCAGTCCTGTTTGATTCACTTTAATCCGATTCCAGTCCGTTCGCCTAGTCAAAGTCCAGTTCATTTGAGGAGCGAATGCTAAGCTAACTCCTTTCACCTACAAGCCTCGGTCTGGTTTCAGTGGTTTCAGTGAACTCTGGTTCGGTTGGGATGGAAACGCCAAGCGGTCCGGAGACCGCTCCAAAAGCAGGAAGTGGACTCTGTTCCAGGGCATTCTGGGTAATGGATACAACCAAAACAAGGGTGTTAGCTTAGTGCTAACGGGAGAAATGGTGACTTGACTAAAGAAAAATCCTTCAATCACTAAAATCTGACGCCTCCATTTTGTGAAGAAGGAAGTTGCTCTCAGTGTTGTCAGAAGTTTTTGTCGTTTCCTTCAGTGGTTCAAGGCGCAGCGCCCCCACAGGCCAGGAGGGGAACAGGTTACTCAAAGGGTTTGATTCAGAGCAGAAAGAGAAACACAGCAGCTGGAGATGGAGCAAATATTTAACATTTTGTGCCAAATCAGACCAAACCTACTATCAGGAGGAAAAACGACGCAAGACGAGTCTTTTTGTCTGAGTTGTGTCACAGTTGGTGAAATGTTTGATCATGAAGAAAAACCAGCTGATTGTTGATGTTGAGTCCAGCCAGTCTGACTCCATTATGCGAGTTGTAATGGTGATGTTTAGTTGTAATGATCTGTGTCATTACTCCGTCTTGAGCAGTAATTATCCTGACAGTAACGAGATGAAGCGCCTGAGCAGCACCAAACCGGACGGGCCTGTTCCCTGTCCGTCGTCTTCCTCCTGCCGCCTCTCTTCCAGCGGTTAGCTTCGTCTCTCAGCGCTCGCCAAACATCCCGCTGCCGGAACGCCAGCAGCGCGAAGCGAAACAAGCTCATCCCAGGTGTGATGTTTAACGGCCAACCCAGAATAACCTGCTTGAAACGGAGATGATTTCTCCTTATTTCTGTGTTTTTAGTCAAAGTAAAGCAGAAATGATTTGAGGTGGTTTGATGTGTTTCTGCAGCTCAGAGTGAGTCGGATGGTCTAGGTGTGGCTCGTACGGCCACACCTAGACGGGTTCTTCTCCATTCAGGGCGTGAGAGTGAAACGACCTGTACAGCCTCTTCTGCTGTGGATCCGCGGTTCAGCTGACCAAACCTCTGAGCTCTGATATTACTAATCAACCCGACAACTTGTTGTCGTCAGGGTTTCTGTCTTCTCTCTGTTGAGAAACGGGAGGTTTCCAACACTTATTGGCCAGTTTTAGTCTAAATTTAGGAACTTTTCTGACATGGATTTCAAAATGTTTAACATTTGGAGTCTAAAAAAAGTGATACAGATTATTATCTTCAGCAAATATAAATACATTTAGTTGTTATCAGCAGGGCATTTGACTCTGTATTATTATTTAAACCAGATATTTTTCCATTCTGTACCATTTTTATCCTTGCAAACAGGTGCCCAGTCTTTGGGTGAAAACCGATAATTTAGTCAGCACTCAAATGATTAATTGTGAATAATCGATATTAAGATAATCGTCAACTAATTTAGTAACTGATTAATCATTAACTTGAGAATACAGACTCAAAAATAGGACCATTGTAGAAAGAACGGCATAGAAAGAGCGATCACCAGATAGAGCTGAGCTTTGTTGAATCATTTTTAACTGCAGATTCATCCTTAGTTGCAAATACGGTGTTGACTAAATGAACGCTATCTTATTGCATTTTATTCAGTAAATGTATTTTTCTGTTGCTTAATAGAAGGAATTTGTTTATTTACATTTTTAATGTATTTCTTGCACACAAAGACTCAAGATCTGCAGAATGTGACGGTTTATTTATCCGATTAATCGTTAAGTGATCGATTAATTGATGACTTGTTTTGAGCCGAACCCATCTGGGGAATCACCCGACCGACTGATCGGAGCGCCGTGGTGGCCGGTTCTGGAGCAAACGGACCTGATTCAGGCTGCGTCTGATTTCTCCTCCTGAATCATTTAGCAGGTTGGAAACGGAGCGAAGACGCACGAACACGAGAACATCTATCGTTTTATGAAGCGTGGATGAACGGCGCTGCCGTCTTCATCTGCACCGACACCAGAGCCGGATCGTCCTCCAGGATTTGAGTCCCGACCGAGGCCCGTTCTCTTCAGAACCGCCCCGCTGGGCGTCGGTGGAGCTCGTGTTGGTTTCAGGCCACAGAGGAGCGGCGTTAAATATTTAGCGGCCGTTCCCAGCCGTCAGGTTCCTCAGAGCTCATCAGATTGTCCCTCGATTCGCTCGGTTAAAGAAACGGGAACCGGGTTCTCTGGTTCTGACATCGGTTGTTTTCAGGAATCATCTGGTGGGACGGGTCGGTTTCTGTCTGCCCTGCTTTCTCTGGGGGAACACTCAGACGTTCAGCTCTTTGTTTCTGTTTCTCAGAGGGATAAAACCCTCCGGCTCCTCCAGAAATCCATAAACATGCAGTGAAACCCCTTAAACGAAGCAGCAGCTCAACATTTCCAAACAATCATGAACATTATTGTTCTGGATAAACAAAGGAAGTCATCATGTTTCAGCCTTTAAATGTCTGTTTGTTTACATGATGCATGCAGGCAGACAAAGCTTTACCCCCAGGCATGATAATATCTCCCTGCAGGTTAGGATTAGGGTCATTATGGAGAAATGAGTAGATTCAACATTAATTTCACATCTTTGCAAGAAAAAACAGAAAATTCAGATGCTAGAAAGTTGAACATGTGCAAGAAAACTATAACTTTCATGATTATAAAGGCATAAGTTAGCAAATTTAAGAATAAATTTGTAAGAAAATCTCAGAAGTTTGAGATTACAGAGACAGATGTTTGTGATTAAAAATAAAAAATGCCAGAAATCCTCCAAGATCAGGAGAGTCACATCTGGATCAGGTTCTTTTCTGGAACAGAACAACTCGGGTCCAGACTAGAGAAATATCTTGGTTTTAATATTGATTTAAGCCTTTTAACCTTAGTGTTGAAAATCAATTTATTGCCAATTTGCAACTTTTGTGAATCAGGGTGAGTTAAAGGGTGGGTCGGTCGTGTCGGCGTCCTCGGAGCCGCAGCAGAAAGGAGAAGGAAGGCTCTGTGGTTTCAGTGGTTTTTCAGCTCCTCTCCTGCCTTTAAATAAAGCTGCAGCCGCAGCAGCCGCCGCTGCAGCAGCCGCAGCAGCCGCCGCTGCAGCAGCAAACGGTGGGGCGAATCCTCGGGCCCGAAACGCAGACGGATCACTTTGTGTGTCAGTCCGGGTGTTAGTGGACCAGATGGGAAAACCTCACTGAATCAAAGAGCAGAGCGTTCCTGCTGCTTTAATACAAACACAGATGTTTTTTATGTTTTAGTGTCTGTAAACGAGCCAAAAATTTAGTAATCAATTATTCTGACAACTAATCAAATAATAAATGGCATATTCGGCAGATTTTTCTCTTAACAACTTAGACCTTTTATTATACAATATTAAAAGATGCAAATAATTCTATTTTTTTAAATCAGGAAACATATTGTTTATTGGAAGTAATAATTTTATAAAAAATAATCTGTATACTCAACAATTAAACAAATTCAAAGATGCTTTTGATTTCAAAGGGAAATTAAATGTTGTAACTCATTAATTTGTTACTGTGGTAGTGATGGCTGTTGGCAGGAAACTGCTCTTGTAGCAGTCTGTATTACTGTGAATCTGAAGACGCCTCTGACTGAAGTCACCGTTTTCCCCATCGTCTCATGAAGAGGATGGTCAGGGTTGTCCTTGATTTTATAGATTTGATGAAGAATCCTCCCCAGAACAGAACATGAGTTGACGATTATTCGATTAATCACAATTAATCGATTCAGTCCTAGCCAAAAACTGCTATTGTTGAGCAGTTTTGGGGATTTGCAAAGGTGGGAATTGTTTACAGTGCTTAAAGCCGAATGTATATGCTGAACTTTAATGCGTGGTTGGTTTTGTATTTTACATGGGAACAAAAGGCATGAAGTGGAGAAGTGCAGCCATTGTTTGCTGGATAAACTGTCACAAAGCTGCAGCCTTTCCTGCAGCTGCACCGATCTCCATGTGGGTCAGGGAAGTCCCGTGCCCTCACGATCCCGTCTGATCCAATCAAAGCGAGCCTGCAGGGATTACCCGGCCGCTGTTAGCAGAGACGGCTCCTCTGACTCACCGCGCTGTAGTAAACGCACGGCGACACTCACGACCCCGCGCCGGCTTCACTTTACCAACAAAAATTATTCAGTTTTTCTTTGCTGCATCCACAAACCACACTGAGCAGAATGAAAACTCAGCTCAACAGTCCAATTTGTTCAACCTACAGATGCATTTTAAGCCTCCTAAAAATAAGACGCCGTGGTCTTGCGTTGCTTAGCAACAACCCCAGAGATGCACTGCCGTTCAACGGTGTGGCCGAAGTCTGAGCGAGGATTTCCTCGGTGAAACTCCCGGCCGATGAGAAGCAGTCACAGGAGTCAGAGAGTCGCCGAGCCGAAGCAGCCGGTGTGGAGTTAACTCTCGACCCGGTTCGGTTCTGAGAACACGGCACCGGAGAGCAGGAAGCAGCCGAGGTGTGAGGCTGCAAGAGGAAGTTGCACTCTGTGTTTTTTCTCATCACAGGCAGCAGCTTGGCTCCAAAAGCTGCAAAATGAATCCAATTAGTTCAAAGGTCAAACTGCATCCAACTGCAGAAACGCAGAAGATTATCAAGAATGTTGATCTAGTTTCTGATGTAAACATCTCGGCACATATGAGATAAGAAAACCTGCAGTAACTTAGTAGGAGCTTGTTTTAAGTCAGTCATTTCTTAATATTGATTAAAAGAGGATTGTTTCTTGTAATAAGTCATTTTTTATGTCATATTGGAAATAATTGCTGAAAGTTACTAGTTTTGTCTTATTTCAAATATACAAAGATGTGTGTACCAGAAACTAGACCAAAACTTTAGTGTAACTTCTAGAAAACGTAATTTCTACAGATGCAGTTTTAAATGTTTGCTGTTTTCTGAGAGCATCTTTATGTAAAGTTGCTGCTTTGTCGACCATTTTCAGTCTGGCTCAGCATCTTACCAACACGCATCATTTAAAGAAAAACTAACAGAAACTCAGGTTCCTCCGTTGAGTTTGGTGCCTTTTTTTAAAGCTGACTGATTTAAAGTCAGAGCTTGTTTTGGGCTGGATCCATCAAATAAATAAATAAATCCAGATTGCAGTGGTGGTTTTCTTGATATCGGGCTTATTTTAAAGGGGTCATATGGATCCTCCCACAGCTGCAGCCATCAGGGCTTCTGAGGGGAAATGTGGGTTTTTACCAGCTCAATCTGTGATTATCTGGAATACGAGGTTCCCTGAGTTACAGTAACGTAAAGTTTTAGGCTGATGTGGTTGGATGGATCTGCTCCCAAACTGCCCAGGAATAAAACACGATCTGATTGGTCACATGTAGTAAACATGATCGATGACGGTTCATAGGAAGGTTACAGATGTGATGTTGGTCATCGCATCTGATGACTTTAGTAATTGATTGATCAGTTACTCTGACGATTAATTGTGTATTCAGACGATTTATCAGGTAAACTTGCACATCCTGCAGATTTGTTTTGTTTGCTTGCTGTTAGAAATGCATTAAAAGTCTTGCTTATTTGAAGCAAAGGATGCATTTGCAGCTAAGTGCTTCTTCCATTTGATCTGGTCAGTTTTTTTCTTTTAATTTTTAGATTAACTAATAATTGGAAGAAAAGTGTGCTTTAAAAAAGTTTTTTCAATGTAATTTGAACCAGATGAAACTAAAACTGCCCCTTGAGGAGCTTTGAGCAGAACATTTTTAGATTTTAGTCTTGGATGCAAAATGTATGTATTTTATACAGTTCTGGGTTAATTACACCTCTGTGTTCTTTCAGCAAGAAGTCTTACCGATTAATCGATTACTAAATTAGTTGAGTTATTCCAGTAATCGATTAATCAAGATTAATCTGACTAATCGATATAGAATTTTACATTTTTTTTAACTTTTATTTTTTACTTTAAGTGCAAAATGTAGAAATCTGTCCAGTTTTGGCTTGATTTCTGCCCTGAGCTTGGCGTGGTTTTTATGTGTACTCCAGTTAACGATTAGTCAACTTACATTAGTTGATTATTTCAACAACAATTAATCGTTTTGGGCCCCACATGCAGTAATGTAAAGAATGAACCTAAAGTCATGCAGCTGTTTTAATTTAAACTGCGGCGGCTTCACGCCGTTAGCCGTCCCGCCTGCTGTTGAGTGATGGCTGCTTTGCATGCTGATTTGCCTTTGAATCCGTTTCACTCACTCTGCTGGCTGAAGTCTGTGAATCATAAAACCATAAAGGCCCGGCTGCGCTGTGGAATGTGTGACCAAGCTGAACTTTGGTAGCGGGGCGGGGGGGGTGGATGTTACTGCACGGGTCGTCAACAAGCGGAAACTCAGAGGAGCAAACATGCTGTTCCTCGTTCTGGAGGCCTCACAGGATCCCAGCTAAAACCTTATTTCTGCAACTTGGAATGCAATCGCAGCTTTATCCATCTGTAAACATCTTCAATTTGCATAAATATTCAGTTTTTACTGTTTTAATTACAGTTAAAGTAAAGGAGAGACTTCATACGCAGCTACTGCCAAAAACTCAACACTCGCCGTCTGACTTTTAGCGCCGCTGAAGGAGGAGAAGAAGAAGCAGCTGATGCAACAACCACAGAGTCACAAAAATGTTGAGGTTGCCATGTTCATTCCTGCTTTCCTTTCTGGGGAGCAGGAAGGAGGGGGAGCTAAAAGCGCCACTCTGCTTTGTTTTTTCATCAGACAGAAATGAAGAAAGCCTGAATTCAAGCTGGTGTTGGGGTTAGAGACGCTTCAGCTCCAAATCCTGAAATATGTTTGAACTAAACTCCAGGTTTTGGTTTTTATTTTGCCGTTTGTGCTCCGTGATTTGAGATTTTACAGAAAACATTGTGAAAGTAAGTCAAGTTTATTACTTTAAACATTTCAGCAGGAAAGGTGCTCCGCATGAGGGAAACGTAAAAACAACAAGCATAAACATAAAAAATATTGGAATGTGATTAATAGCTGGAGAATGTTTAATTTTAGCCTAATGGCGGCTCTAGACCAGTGGATTTTTAGCCTTTTATAAGGAACTGTGTTTCAGCAGTTTTGCAGTTTCTGGAAGTTTATTCCAGATTAGAGAAGCTGTGGTTTCCTGGTTTTAGTGAGAACGCGAGCAGCAGCGTTCTGCATCTGGTTAATTTTGTAATCGGTGTGACTAAAGATGAACAGTTTCATCTTTAGATGTTTCTGGGACATTAGTTCTCTAATCCTGGAAATGTTGATCAGCTGGCAGAAGGCCGACTTTGTAACCGTCTTTATGCGGCTCTGAAGGTTCAGGTCAGAGTTCAGCCTGATCTCTAGTTTCCAGCTGTAATACCTGAAGCTGTTTGGTAACTTCTAATCTGAGCTAGTGGTAATAAATGGGAGGAGTCTCAGGATGGAGCCTTGGGGAACCCCACGTCGTTTTTCTCAGATCTGATAAAAAGTTACTGTCTGAAATTTGGACTTTGTTTCAGATCCTCGCTCACATTTTTCCATTGTTTAACAGCAGAAATACACAGAAACTTTAATATTTTAAACTTATTCCCTCTTGCATTGTGTCCTCCCTCGTGGTTCTTAATTAATATGTTCTGATAATTGTCTCCTATATATAATACTCACTGTCTGGTAAGAAACAATATAATTTTGACTGTTTTAAAAAGTGGATCGGCGCGTGTAATCATTCTTTTTTGCAGAATAAGTGACTGTTGAAGTTTTTTGATTATCTCTGAACAGTAATCTAAGAAATGAACAATAATTCTTCAGCTATCACAGAATAATGAGGCGTTTTGTGGTGGACGTGGGTCAGGTGGGCAGTCGGTCATTTCCCTGGACGCTCCTCCTGCGTGTCAGCGGGGGGCGCACCTTGCTGGCCTCTTACATCACTGTTGTCGCAGCGACAGCCACTTAAATCTGCTGCCTTATAAGGTAAAAGCGCGGCAGGCGGGTGGAAAGGGGGAGGGGCAGGAAGAGGCTGTTAATGTGACAATGCTTCGGCTGCCGGGCAACTGGGCCGGCCTGCAACTCCCGTCCAACCGCATTTTCTCCAACACACACAAAGATCCGACTGTTTCCTTTTACTTTCCCTTCTCTTTGATTAAACCAGACGAATAATCAGATGTTGAGGGTTTTTCTTTCCTTCTTGTCTTTGGAAATATTTCGGCTCTTTGTTTGCTACCTTTGTTTCTCTTTGAGGTGTGTGCACATGCCGGTTGTCATCGCAGTCTGGGAGTAAGCAACCCTGCCCAGTGTGGATATTTCAGTTCGAATGCTTGTCAAACCCAGCATGCAGAAATAACCAAGCAGGTTTTAGTTCTTTAGTTTGATGCTTTACTTTCTAATTCCTTTTTTCCCTCTTTCTTTCTGTACGCTGGAACGTTTTGACATAGTCCTGGCCTTGCTTCCTGGTTTATATTGTTTGACCAAAATAGATGCATTTGTGCCTAAGGGTTCATTCACACTGGCTCTGTTTAGTTCACTTTAATCCAACTCCAGTTTGTTTGAGTTTAAATCCAGTTCAGTTGGTGAGGTGTGAAGGTGAAATTGAACTGTTCCACCTGAAAACCTCGGTTTGGACTGGACCAGTGAACTCTCATTCAGTTTGGAAGTGGAGTACAACACAAGGCATTCTGGGTAAAAACAACCAAAACAAATGCACTAGTATAGCAATCCTGGTTTTTTACCAGAGACAAAAAAAGAAACCCTACAACCATTAAAATCCATCTTCAGAGGTTTTCATGTCATTTCTTTCAGTGGTTCTTGTTGCAGCGCCCCCACAGGCCAGGAGGGGAACAGATTCCTTGGTTGGTTTGACTCAGTGCAGCTGAAAATATACTAAAAGTTTCTATTTTGGTCCGAAATCGAACCAAATTTACCGACTACCAGATGTGGAAGCATCTGCAGATGAACTTATTTTAATGTTTATGGTTCACGTGTTGCTCTTTTTGACTAATTTAATACTTATTCTACTTCTAGAGATGTTTACTGGAAAATATACTAAAACTGGTTGGATTCATAAAATCTACGGTGTCCAAAGTGCGGCTCTGGGCGATTACCTCATGAGCTGCATCAGTGTGTGGAGGGAGTTTTCCCAGTCGGCTATTTGTACGTGGCATTTGCATGCTAATGTTAGCTGTTAGCATCCTTCTTTCAGTTGAGGCTTTGGTGCATAAAGATAAAATATCCATTTTCCTTACATTGTAGAAATTGCTACGTTCCGGCATTGTTGGTTGCTAGCGTTAGCTTGCTAATGTTAGCTAATTTACTGAAAATTTCCTTTATCTCTTCAAAGTACTTTTTCTTCCTTTGTGTTGAAAATTGGTATAACTCTAGATGTTTTTGATATTAAAAGTCAGCATTGGGTTGCTAATGTTATCGTTAGCTTTGTTGGCTAGCAGTGAATCATTTTCTGTTTTTATAGGAAAATGAGTTAGTTGAACGTCACTAAATGTGAGCCATGTGGTTAATGAGCCATTTCTACACTGGAAACAAGCATAAGGCAACAAAACTGTAGTTCAACAAACACATCAGTCATCAGGTTGAAGGAAAACTTGTATCCTTTACATAAGAGGCATTTTCTCTGAGATTAAATTGTGCAAGTTTACAAACGGAGGTTAATTTCTTTCTCAGTTCTGCTCTCAGCACAATTACTTCAGCTCTTTTACCAACAACTTCCTCTTTCTGGTTTCAGATGGTTTTTATCAGTCACTCATGAAAGAAAACCGACGTGTTGAACTTTTTAAAAACGGAAGCAGTGCAGTTTGGCTGAACCAGTATTGCAGTATGCCCTTTTTTAGAGTTTGAGCCTCCAACTGTTGTTTGTTTTCTCAGTAAATGAATGTTTTCATTGAATGATTATGAGTTGCTGGTTTCAGTTCTGAGTAAAAGCACATCAGCTCCTGCTAATCTCTGCTGGTGTGCCGCTCAGACGCCGCCCAGATTAACGTTAGTCAATCAATCAACTTTATTTAAACAGCACATTTCAGCAGCAAGGCACTTCAAAGTGTTTTACCTCATAAAAGCACAAAGTCATAGAAGACATTGTTAGTAAATGACGCATTGCATTTTGCAGAGTGCCGTTGATGCACATCAAAATGTTCATTGTTTTAGTTGTTATGGTTCAAAAGCAACTCCAATCAGCTGGGTTTACATTTAAATTCACTCGGTGTTTCAGTTGTTTTGCAGTTTTCTGGAAGTTTATTCTGGATTTATGGCGCATAGAAGCTGAATGCTGCTTCTTCATGTCTGGTTCTGGGTGCAGAACCAGAACCAGAAGACCCGAGAGGCCTGGAAGGTTGATCCATCTGCAGATCTTTAAGCCGTTCAGTGATTTATAAACTACCAGTAGTAGTTTAAAGTGTCTTCTCTCAGTGGATGACTTTAGAACTGGGCTGTTGTGCTTTGTCTTCCTGGTTTTAGTCAGAACACCAGCGGCAGCGTTCTGGATCAGATTGATTCTTTTAGACAGACCTGTAAAGACGCTGCTGCGGTAATCAATGCGACTACAGATGAACGCATGGAGGAGTTTCTCTACATCTTGCTGAGACTTTATAAATGTTCTTCAGGTGATAGAAGGCTGACTTTGTAACCGTCTTTATGTGGCTCTGAAGGTTCAGGTTCAGCCTATTCTTTAGAGTCTAGCTGTAATAATTTAAGCTGTTCTGGGTCTGGCTCGTTCCTCTGAAGGTCCAGTCGGTCGGATTAAACGCGACGTTGCAGTAAACGGCTCGGCGTCGCTCTCGGTCCGAGGCGGTTTGGATTAAACAGGTGGTTTTAATGGACGATCGGCACGGAGCGACGTAAACAGGCCAAATGACTTTCACATGTCAGTAAATCAGGTTTCCAGGATTTCTCAGCTCTTTGGCAGCGGCAGGCATCTGGCAGTCAGAACATCGCCTGATGAAAACCATGTGCCGTCACCAAATACATTTTCATCGTCATTCAGACTCTTTTTCTTCTGTCACTGACTTGTTCTTACATGAGTCATTTCCAGCTTCAAACCTTTTTTTGTCATCTTTCACAATAAAAACTTCCAGTAATCTGTATAAATTTGTTGTTCTGTGATCCTGTGCTTCGCTAATGTGGTAAATTACCTACTTTTTGTTGCACCAGTCCATCTTAATCAGCAAGATAATTGTAGTTTAAGTCACTGCCGCGCTCCTGTGCAACCTGATCTTTATGTGTTTGGCATCTAGATAATAGTCTGCTTTCTAGCAAAGAGAGGCTGGTGGCTGGTTCTGTTTTCTGCTGCCTAATCTGATGAACAGAACCAGAGAACCGACGCGTAGCTCTGGAAAGATTCAGCCAGCGGTTTTTCTAACAGCTGACTCCTGCCGCTGCCAACTGCTATTAGCGCCTGCCAAACTCCTGATGTGGATGATGCAGGGGCACGCTCACGCGGAGGAACGTGTGTGTGCTGTAATAACGGTGACCTCAGCTCATTCAGTGATTAAACCGTTCTGGTTTCGTAATGGGAGGTCAAGCCGGCGAAGGAAAGGGAACACCGCTGTGGCTACTGGAGGCGGCCGGAAAACAGCTGGAAACGAACAGAATGAGTAACTGAAAGGGTCGGCTTGTACGTCAGCGAAGGGCAAAGGTCAACTCAGGAGAGACATTCGGTAAACAGTCACCAAGCTGTACCAAGCTATCTCCTTTTAACTGAACGTCAACCTGAACTAAGTGGAGATGTCTGCGATAAGAGCACGCACTAAAAAAAACACAAAATGTTACCAAGTGTTTCTGGTCTGCTTTATGAATAAAATGAAACTAACATAAGGAGCTTTTTTAAGTCAAAAATTTCTTAATATTGATGAATAAATATTAGTTCCATTGGCAGATTATTTCACTTATAACATGGAAAAATATCGTTATAAGCTAATTTATCTGCCAATGGAACAAGAACTTTTTCACCAATATTAAGGAATTACTGACTTAAGAAAAGCTCCTATATCTTCCTAAAAAGTTACTTGTTAGTTTTCTCAATTCAAGTGAATTAAAATATTTGCATTAGAAACTAGACCAAAAATACTTGGAAAGATATTTTTCAATGCATCAGAGGAAATGACCTCATATGAGGTTTGAAAACAGTGGAAGGAAAATTACATGAACATAATTTCAGCCTTCTGCTTCTTTAAAAAGTCTTTCTCTGGGTGCAGGCTAATGGCAGAAACCAGGTGTTAGTCACACCCTTTCTTGGTCTCCAGGCGATGTTCTGGGTTTGTTAACATTATAACAAAATGTTCATCACACTCCCAGCTGTACTACAAGCTTATGGTGACTAAGTGCAACTTGGTGATGTCACCGTTTCAACTTTGCTGAAGATGCTTTGAATTCCTGTTGACAACTTTGACTGATTCTGACTTTTCAAATAAGAACATGTGAAAACGATGTTTTTCTAGCCTTTCAGTGATAGACAATCATTTAGGAATAGAAACATCCGTCCATGTGAGAGCGATCACTTAAAAACTGGGCTATAAAAGCAAAACCAAATAGTTTTTTTAGTCTTGCACATCTTCCTCTGACCTCATTTTAAACACCACTAACTTTCAGCAGCTAAGATTGATGCTGAAATCATCCAGTTCTGGTGCTACCATTATGATGCTAGCATTAGCATCACAACAGCTAGCTTAATGTGCAAGTGCTGAGATTTAGTGTAAAATAAAAAGTTTGTTGCCAGTAGTGTTGATTAGCAAACGCTTGCTTTCGAAGGATTGCAACTACAGCCTTTTAAAAATTACTTTTTAAAAAGTATTTTTAATAGAAAAGATGTAAAATAAAAAAATGGTTCCCTTAGTAACAAAACTGATGGCAGCTAGGTAGCTAAACTGGTAGCAGATTAGCAAGTATTTGTTGGTGAAAATATTTTAGCTAGCAATACAAATTAATACTGTGACTTAAGAAATTCCATTTAAAAAAAACCACAACCTATATAATTATCTGAATTTGGTTGGATAAATTGCTGGGAATCCTACAAATTAGCATTTTATCACTTATGACTGAGTCTGGATAAGGCTACAAAGTGAAACTGTTTTCTGTTTGAACATATTAAAACATAATTATTATCCTGACAGGCTTTAGCGTGTGTCGAGTAAAACTTTTGATTTAGTAGCTTTTCAAAGAGATGGCTCAGTAATCTATAATCACATCATTATGTTGAAGTAATCATTAACGATGTACAGTCGCTGTTTTCAGTTTTAAGCAAGTCTGGCTCTATTTTTAGTTCCTTTTCCTGAGCGACTTCTACGCACACAAACACGGCTCAGAAATGTTTTCCTTTTTCCCCTGGCCTGTAAGGCTGCCGGCTCCCTCATGAATGCAGCCTGTTCACCTCTCATCTGGAGTCTGCATTTCTTCCTGACCTCACTTGGCTCTCTGCACGAGTCAGATTGCTCCTTTGACTCACAGCAGCGCGGTGCCCTTTCATGAACTTCCCCTGCCTTTTTCGTTATTGGGCTCAGTCAGATGTGTCATGATTGGACAGGCTGTGAACATTCAGCTTTACCAGGTTTCCCTGCGTTAATGTTTGACGTCTCGTACAGTGGGATTCATCCGCCACATTCCTGGGGAATTAACTTGGACATCCTCCACTCCCACTGCTTCCTGTGCCTCTGAAACACAGGAAGTGGAATACTTAGCAGTCGATTGGCTGAGGAGGGAAAAAGTGATGGCTAGATACTAGACGCCAACATCGAGCTCAATAGTTTGGCTGTGAGTTTGAGCAGCTTTTTAAAACTGATTGCAGCTGCTGCACCAGACCTTTAACTAGACCTGCTGAGGAGACGAGCAGGAAACTGACCTGATCATTTTACAACCTGCTGCTTGGACAAAGATTTTTAAACTTCGTCTTTAAAATAGGGCTGGAGAATATGGCTTAAAATCTTATCACAATATACACACTTCATATCAGTCTATTGATGATTATTACGTTTTTTTATTTTAAATACCCTGGTGACGTGACCTTTGCCCTTTTACCCAGTTTTCACTCCATTCTTTTGTTTTTTATTTTTATGAGGCAAACTGGGGAAACTTGTAACTGCTTCTGCACTAAACGGGCTGTTGCTAGGTAACCGAATAGTGAGTGAGATGGTTGATTCCACCAGCCGAGCTTATCTCCGTTAGTGCGGCTAAAGTCTTTGCTCTGCCTACGTCTCCCAGAATGCTGTGCGGCTCAGTGACTATTCCGTCGGATGCATTATCTATTGATCATGTGTCTTATCACGATATACATTGTTATTCGAATGCTTATGTGAACACCAAGGGGATTGGAGAAAGCTCCAGAAGGAGGAAGTGGACTACAGTGCAAGGCATTCTGGGTAAATGCAACCAAAACTAACATGTGAGCCTAGCGATAGCAGGAGCTTTAAAAATGACGAGATTTACGCAGATTTAGGTGCACCAACGTTGTCTTTTGATTAAAACCCACTGGATAGATGTGGTCACATTTCCCATGAGATTAAACAGAACAAAGTGGTTATTAAAAGACAAATGTTTGCTGTTGTACGTAACATGATGCATTGTAGAATGATTTTAAATTTGCATCAATAAAAAATTAAAAACTCTCCAACTGCTTTAACCACCTGGTCATGTTTAAATTATTCCAGGGGCTTCAAATGGCCTGCAGTTACAGCGGCATGCTTCCATTTTACACTGTTTGTAATTTAGCACAACCGTGTCAATAGTTTACAGGCTGCAGATGGTTCATCTAAACCCGACTGGCTGCTTGTGAAAGGAGACAAAGATCGGAGAATAAGCAGATGATGATGATGGTGGTGGAATGAGGAAGGAAATGAGGTCTGAGTCGTAGAGAAGGATGCGTCGAAGGGGCTGGAGGGAGAAAGAGCATAGCACGCATTCCTGCCGTTGTCACGCCGAGCAGAGCTGACGTAAACGCAGCGTGAAAAAAACAGGCGTTTGATTCGTTCGGAGACGGGAAGAGTCTTCCTCACGACAAAACGTGTTTCTGCCGACGAATCGACCGGAGGAGGGAAAGTAGCATCTGGAAAGGATTAACAGTAAAAACGTGCAGCAAAAAAAGTCTGAGCTTTGCTTGTTTTATGTCCACAAATATCAGAGTCTGGTAGCAACTAGTTACATTTACTTTAGTAACTTTTTTTGAGTAAAATTTCTGGATTCTCTACACACTGAATAAAAAACAAACATGTTTTAACCAAAAATTCAGACACACACTTGCAGGTTTTTTAAAGTTTTTTTAAAAAAGTTTTTTTGTTTTACTGAAACTGATTTAGAAGATTTTTCTTTTGCTCGATTTTATTTTTTGTTACTAATATGAATAGTTGTCAGATTCGTCCTTAAAATACCCAATAATGTAACTTTTAAATATTAAATAATTTGATCATATAGTTTTTCCAAATACTTTTTTACTCTTGAGTACAGTTCTTGAGTACTCTGCCTGTGGTAACCAGTAAACGTTCTGAGTAAACGCAGAGTTTTAAAGTGACTCCTCTTTTTATTTGAGTCTGGGAAGATTTCCTGTTTTCATTAAATTCCCTCCTGCTTCAACCTGCCACAGAAAAATTCAGCTGACAGAAAACCATCTTAATTAAACACACAGAGATGAACAATACAGATCAACTTTCTCTTTTGTTTTCCTTGTTCAAAAGAGTTCAGGTTTACTCTTAAATGGAGATTTTTGATTTTCTATGGAGAGTCAGGAGTGTCAAATTGCTATAAATAATTTTTGAAATAATTAAATGTCATTAACTTATTGAACTTGAAAAAATACAGAAATGCAATAAACTTAGTTTGAAATATGAGTTGTAATATAGATGTTTCTGTGCTGAAGCACAAAATGAATAGATTTAAACAATATAAACTCAGTGGGCGGGATTAGAGGAGATCCTGACGTCTGATTGGCTATTTCAAACAGCAGGTCAAAACAACTTCTTACAAGTTTGTACAACTGTCAATATTTTCTCTGGAAGTGAGGAAACAACTTCAATAAATCCTTTATTTACTACAAACTGTAACTGGGTCTGAAATAGTTCTATTAATTTCATCAGGCTTAGCTGATTAACGCCAGCTAACGCCTTATTTTAGATCGAGGCTGGAGTTTCTCACCAAGAGTTTTTTTTTTTTGTAAATGTATTGTAACAATTTAAAGATTGTTGAAGCTGTTTCTGCGCTTTGCAGTAAAGATTTTGACCTCAGACTGGGAGGAAGTTGTCTTTACTTGCGGTTTGAAGCAGCCAATCAAACATCACCTAATGTTTGAAAAGCAGCTCTGACCCCGCCCACTGAGATTGATGGATAAAGTTGACAGTTTTAATTGCTTTATGATGTGCTTCAGCACATTAATGTTTTTTTTTTTTTTTTTTTTAATTAAATCATTGCATTTAAGTGAGACACATATTTTAATTCTATGTATTTATTTCCAGCTTTATTAAATTAATGGCACTCTTCACCCTCTGTAGTTTTTCATGTATTGTTCTCGCTCTGGATGGTATTTACCCTCACTGACTCCTCAGCTTATTGCCACCCTGCTGCACTAATTACCTTCTCAAGGAAGTGAAAAAGGTGTTAACTTTAACTTCAGTTTTTACTTCCTCCTTTAAAAGCTCCAGAGCCTTTGTGATTCTGCATTCTTTGAAGGATTAATATTTCTAAGCTCTTAGTTTCCTGGTGAAAACAGTCAAAAGTAGTTGCTTTGTTGAGCCTATTACCACAAAGTGGATTCAGTTCACCTGTGAAAAATCTTCTGCCAGGTATTTAAATTCTCTGGTCAAACATCGTAACAACCAAACGGGCCGAGTGAAGAAATGGATGCCGGGTTTTTGCGTCAACAGAGTTATGCAACATCGGAATGAGAGATATGGAGTAAAGCAGCGTTGCCCAAGTCCTTCTGTTGACACACAGCAGCGAGATGCGGCCTCCCGTTCTGGTGAAATATTCATTCTTGGTGGGAGAGGCCACAAATATGGCCGACATGAGCTGGAGTTCATCCTGGAAACGGGAGAGAGGAGTTCATGCCGCGACCGGAGGAGGGCAGAGGACCCAAAAACTAAGAGCAGGACTTCTTCAACATGAGTTTATGCAAATAAAATGTATCAGGAAATTACTTAAAGTATTTAATAAAAACTCTAACCAAGGAGTGAGTAACTGATCAAATTCAATTGTTTAATATCTTAAATTTAATATAATTAGACCAAATTATAAAGTTAAGTTAGACTTTTGGTATATTATGGATGAAAATGACAGAAATTCATATAAATAACAAAATAAAATGTTTCCAAATCAAAAAACGTTGACATTTCTGAGTTAAAATTTCCACTTCATATTGTGGTTTAGTTATTAATAATTTGATCAGTGACTCAGTATTTGAGTAGCTAAGTGCTTCTCTTAGTTGAGAACAAAATCAGACAAAAGTTTTCCAAATCAGTTTCTTATAATAAAAAAACTGATGAAATTTTTTTTTTAAACTGCAGGAGTGAATCTCTGGTTAATGAAACTGAATTTTCATTCAGTGGGTAGAAAATCCAGAAATTTTACTCAAGTAAGAATAGAAATACTTCATAATTAAAACAACTCAGTATGGAGGAGTAAAAATACTTATTCAAAAAGTTACTCGTGTAACTGTAACGGGTTACTGCCGGACTCTGGTTCCTGGTTAGTGTTTTAAATTGTATTATTCAGTTTTTCAGCCATTTTCTCCTCCACCTGGCTGATGCTGATGGACTAAACGCTCGCTGTGGTAATCGCAGCGTTTTGACCTGGCAGGACGTGGCGACCAACAAAGGCAGGAAGAGACGTTCATGGATGGAGAAACGACCGCTTCAGCTGACATTTAGCCTTTTTTCCTCCCTCATTTCCTTTCTCTCTCTGTCGGTTAAACCTTTGAGCTGTGGAGAATAAAATGCTAATTTGTAAAACCTGGAATGCATCACGTAAGCAGGAATGTGAGATTAGATTTTTTTTTTTTATGGGCCGAGTTGGTATTTTCCAAAAATGAAACATGGGATTCAACTACTGTTGTAGCGTTTTTGGTCTGCCAGCTTGAAACAAACAATTTCTACTCTTCAAACAACATGTTCGAAGGCAAATGCATCAGATTTTTGCTCTTTTAAAAGCAACAAAAAAAAAACAAGCAAAAAAATATTTTACACAGTTATGATGTGTAACCATGGAAACAAGGTGGTGGTTTTACAACAAAAGCTACAATAATACCTAAACTACAACCCAAAGTTGAAAAGGAGGCTTCGCGCATGCAGAGAAAGACTTTTCCATTGGTCGGACAGGGCAGGGATCAGATCCCCTACTCCAGTGTCTCTATAACCAGAGAGATTCAAAGAGAAACGGAAAAAGCAAATCATGTGGATTAGCCGGGTTTGCTAACAACTCATCTGGGATACGTTACTGTTTTTATTCCAGCAATTTCCATTTCTTTGGAATGGCGTATTTTTGATTTGAATATACCAGGCATCAACTCTTGTGCAAGTTGGATTATAGATGCTAATTATTAGCAGCCTAATGCTACTATTGAACGGAAATCTCTTAAGTAGACATGCAGGGTGTGATGCAGTGGTTAATAAGCTGAGAAATGCTAGTTGTTGAATAATGCATGCTAATCTTTTTGCTAATAATTGAATGGTTGTAACCATCAGAAGTGGCCGAACAAAATCCTTTCAAGGGCCATAAATGGCCCCCGGGCCTCACCTTGGACACCCTCATATATTTTGTGAAAAAGTTAGTTTTATTTATTTCAACTGAAATAAATGTTTGTACTGTAAAGCAGATTAAAAAGATGTTGTTTTTTTCCCCCACTTAAAGATAGAAAAATGTGACAGACTTGAAGAAAAGGTCATGTTGGCCTTTCCAGCTGCAGTGTTTTTATAAGGTTTATCTCCATATTTTCTCAGTCATTTCCCCTCCAGTTCTTCATCCTGCCTTCCCTTTTGTTTCTGTCGGCTGCTATATTAAGGCTCCTCGGTGAGCGAGGAAGCTTGTTGAAAACAGTCTGTGTTAAGTTGTTGACTCACATAATGGTATATCTGAGGGGCATTAGGCCGGCCAAGAAGTACACAGCAATTACGCCTGTGTGTGTGTTTGCTCCAGTCTACCTGTCAGCACACGAAGCAGGAGCAGAGGCCCCCTCTGTTTCTGTGTTTGTGCACACATGTTAATGATCACCTGTCCAGACTTGAGGAGATAATGAGACCGGAGCAACCCCTGCTCTGCTGTGGGGCGTCGATCTCCCCGCTCTGGGTCGCCGCCGCTCCTCGTTTCGGCCCGAGTTTCTGTTTTGGAGGATTTTTACTGTTTTTCTCTTCTCCTTCCTGGCTGTCTGAGTTGTGCAGATGTGAAATTGCGGCGCCTGCCCGGTCAGGCCGCGGCCTGCGGGGGATGGTATCCCGTTCCTGCACTGCTGCTGTACAGTAGCGAGCTGCAGATCCGGTTACGCCGCCGTCTGAATGGGCCTGCAGGAACCCGGCTGTGAAATCCACACCGCGCTGAGAAAACACAAAATCTAACCAAGTATTTTGTTTAGCTTCTGCTACAAATGTGTTGGTACACTTGAAATACGACAAAACTAACTGATCTTTTAGCAAGATATAGGAATAATTCCTCAGTATTGATAAGTTCTAGTTCACTTGGTAGATTATTTCACTTATCAACCCTTCGCATGTTGTTGTTTTACATCTGGAAATTTTGGGCATGTGCACAACACTGGAGGACAAAAAACACGATTCTTTTACTCGCCATTCGTAGCCGCGCTGCAGCGGTCGAACCGGAAACCAAATGAAACTGTTATATTCATTGATCAGTTTCTTTTGGAAATGAAGGAATTATTAATTTAATGCAGAAAAACCTTTAAAGAACAACTCAGAACCACTTTTCTCGCTCTCTGTCGGCTACGCTACACGCAGACTCGTTGCCATAGCAACTGACAACAACGCCACTTTGTTTCGGGATTCAACAGCAAAAAACACCCAAATATTTCCCATATAAAGATCAGAACATTCAGTCAGTTACAGTTTTATTTTTTTAGCCTTAATGTTTATTTTACGACTATTAATAAATGATGTTTGTGGTAGATCAGCTAACAATGCTATTAGCTAAACTAACAGGGTGACAGATTAGCTAATTTAAACACCTGCTCTACTGATGATCTGCCAGAGTTGATGGGTATGTCGCTTTTTTTATTTTAACTGAAGTGAAACACTGAATCCTCACCGGTTGTCAAAGTCAAGCTAACATGGCTGAACTACTTCGTTCTGCCTTGCTATTGTTTTCTTAATTAAAACTTTTTCCTGACCATGTTATCTAGTTGTCATAATGTTGACAATTGGTAGCGAAGCACTGCATGCGTTTTATTTTAAATGTCAGGTGAAGCTTTACGATTTAGCGTTATATTGACAACAGCTATGACCAATGCTAGTCATCGTTAGCCAGCAGCTAGTTAGCATCGCGCTGCGCCGGGTCGATACATGGGGAAAATGTTATCAGTGAAATAATCTGCCTGTGAACAGGAACTTTTTCATCTACATTTAATTATTGACTTAAAACAAGCTTCTATTTCTTGCTGAAAACTTATTTGTGAGTTAGTTTTGTCTTATTTAAGTGTACTAGCATATCTGTACTGGAAAATAAACCAGATTTTGTGTTTTTGTACGCAAACATTTTATTAGATTTAAACATAATCAGATAATTACAGTAAATTTCTGTAAAAAAAAAAAATTAGTAATTTGTGGTGAAATAAGGTGAAACATTAATGGTAATTTGTTGTGCGTTTCACAGCACAGCCCTTCATTTAATCTAAGAATAGGAGCTCTGCAGCCGGACCGGACCAGAAGCTGGACTCCTTGGTTTTGGCCCGGTCTGGTGCAGCAGCAGATCCAGTCCTACTTCCTTGAGGTTGTTCCTCCTGCCAAAATCGTCCACATATAAAACTTTTACTGTCGCTGCTTTTTCTTGTTTTTACGGTTTTCAAATTCCTCGATTTTGGTTTCAATGTTTTCTCAGAGCTGAGCTGCACCATAAAAACGGTGCAGAAGTTTGATTTTAAATCACTTTTGGGTCACAGCTGGTGACCAGTCTCATCTGCTTTTTCTCTGATTCTGTAGAGTGGGTTAAAAATAACACAGACAGGCAGCGGGCTGAAGAAGTTGGGATCCAACATGAAACTTTTAACAATCAAAGGACATTTTTATGCCTCAGTGATTCACGGTGCTGCGGTTAAAGGCTTGGAAATTTTTTTTAAATTATCTGGTGATGAAATTTGACTCTTAAAAAGCAAACAGGCAAAAAAAAAAAACATATTCATCTCCATTTGCTAAGTAGTAAGAAAGCCTTGAATCGGTTAATATTGGGACTGAAACGATTAATCAGATTAATCATGATTAATCAATCATTGAAATGGCTCCTGTAATTTAGTAATTGATCGTTAACTGGAATATACAGACTCAAAAAAAGACAATTTGCTAAAACAACAAACTCATGTAATTTAGTAATCTGTTCAGTTGAAATTACACAGATAAAGCATAAATTTTACATTTCAGATGGAAAAAACAAACTTTCTCTGTATGTGTTGAAGTGGAAGTTTTAACTTCATCCAGTTTAAAATCTTTACAAAAACAACTTTTGTTATCCAATTATCGATTGATTAATAAACAAGAATCAGTCTAACTCTGCACTATTAAGGCGGAGTGGAGCAGAAGTATTGTTGGGAATATTTTTTTATCTGCAGTTTCATCCTTTGCTACAAATGAAAACGTTCTCTTTAGGAATGCTGTTTAGGAAACAATGTTTGTTTTTTTTATTATTATTTTTCAGAAATTTGTTTTATATCTTTTAATGCGTTTCAAATACAAAACAGCTTTAAGTGGTCAATAAAAAATCAGCAGGTTTTGCCAATTTTACTTGATTAAAATACTTCTGTTGGCTTATAAATCGCTGAGCGGCTTAAAGATCTGCTGCTGTTGTATCAAACTTCCAGACCTTTCAGGTCTTCAGGTTCTGGTCTGCATCCAGAACCAGAACCAAACATGGAGTAAACTTCCAGAAAACTGCAAAACACCCAAAACACTGACGTCCTAAAATCCCATCTGTGTATCGTTGCTTTGGAACGTAATAACTGGAACAACGTATTTGACGTGTATCGATGATTTTAATGACGGTTCTTGACAAAATGTTTGTTGGTTTTACTGCTGGTGACTGTAAGATGTTTGTTTTTATGTTTTCATGATGTAAAGTTGCTGGAATGTGCTGCACAAAATAACTTGATTGATTTTTGAAATTGTTTCTGAATCAAATCATGATCCTAAAAATCAGAATCAAATCGCTGGACGCTGGAAAATGTCGTCCGTTAAAGAGGCACATTCCCCAACAACATGGCGTTCCCACGCGGCTCCTGACTGGTCGAGGTGCCGATGATGATTTTTAGCTTTTCATGATGCAACACTGAAATTTGCAACACAAACAAACTCGAGTGATTGATGGACGGGCTCCAGAGAAGTCGGTTGCCGTTTCTCACACCTCCGCTGGCAACTGGTTAAACTGGTTCCCAGTGGGGCAGGCGGGTGCAGACCTGCATCAGAGGAGGACGGGAGTCAGCCGGTGGCAGATTCCCTCAGAGGACAAACCTGAGTGCTGCGGAGCACCGTCCAGCGCAGAGGATGCGCTCCAACATGCAGCCGCTGCGTGTCGCATTCCTCGAACCGCTGGAGGGTGACATCACAGCGCCGGTGCCATCCAGCTTCCTGTGACAGAAATTAAAGCAAAGTGAAGTTTAAAACTAAAGTGGAGAGTTGAGAACAGTAGGCCTGCCATCAATTATTCTGATGATTAATTGATTAAAATTTCCGAGCTCCAGAAGAAGCTAAACGCATGGATGAGTTTGTCTAAATGCGGCTGGAAATGTTTTCTCGGTGACAGAAGGCCGTCTTTGTAACGGTCTTTATGTGGCTGTGAAGGTTCAGGTCAGAGTGCGTCACTCCGCCCAGATTTCAGGCCTGATCTCTGGTTTCTTTCTGGGCTGAGTCAGACCTGCGTTTGAAGGCGTTGTTGTGGTGAAACGCGTCGCAGTTTGATGTCCGTGCAGGCGGCTAACTGCTGATGAGCTCATCAGTGCTTAACAGGGAGGAAAAACGGGCGTGTGATTTGCAGAAAGCACACACCCTCTCTGCTGCCGTCATGAGAAGATCGCCAAGCAGTTGTGCAACAGCAGCTGTCAACCTGGCTCATTCTTTCCAATCTTAGCAGGACACACCCTTATCTCTCTCTGTGTGTGTGTGTGGTGGGGGGGTATGGGTCTCTAACACACATACGACATGTGTGCAGCCCGAACATGGCGGGTGGGTTGAGAAATTGGTTGTGGGAGTAATTAGTGAGCTTCAAGTGTGGCAGGTGTGAGTAGGTGGTTGGATTTTTGTGCATTCCTGTTCAAGGAGTGGTGTGTGTGTGGGTGTGTCTGATGGACTTTCAGAGGTGTGTCTGCTCTGTCGTGTGTTTTTCTGCCTCGCTTTGTCTCTTTAATCAGATATCGGTCTTATCTGTAACCTTTGACCCCATCAGATCAGAGAGGAAGTGGATTAAGGGTCGGCTGATTTGTTTTAGACTAAACACACGAGGATTTATGGTCATTTATTGAAAAATTTCTTCTTAAAAAGAAAAAAAAAAAAAAAAAACTTTTCACAAAAAATCTGATACGATTTCGTTCCACATGTTCTCAAGCGTTTTATTAAACTTTTGCATCTTTGAGGTCAGACATGCATCGGCTGACTTCCCACTCGCTAAAACATGTTGATTTTAAATGATGAATCAAACAACAATCTTCATTTTTGCTGTTTTAGCATCGTGACTAGAGCTGCCACAACAAAGATTATCTGAGTAATCGATTATCCTGGCGAGGAATCGGTTAAAAAAAAAAGCACATTTCACTCATTTTTCTTTTAACCACTGAAGTTTTTTCTGTAAAATCAAAAATGCATTTGAGCAATTCAGTTCATTTTCAAAATAATAAACATTTAATTGAAGGTCAGGCATTTCTGCTTGAGTTAACACCAGTACAGAGAAGAAAAGGTGCTGAACAGATTTATTTTAATCTAAAAAATACTGAAACAAACCAGATTAAACCAAAACTGCTACTTGAGAAATTCAACAATGGACAAAAATGTGTTTAATTACTGTTTTGTTTCAGCAAATGACCTTTTTTTTAATTTTGCTTACTTCAGTTAACAATAATTACTAAATGAGTTGATTGTGGTTAATCCGATTAATCGTTTCATGATAAAATCTGTGTCCCAACGAATAAAACTGAAGCTACAGAGGAGCAGAAAAAATAAAAACGCCACTTCGCTGCCTTTTTATTTTAGAACCAGAGGTTTGACCCAGTTTCATCAGAACCTTTAATGAAATGTGAAAGATTTTTTTCTCTTCTTCCTCTGTGCAAATTCAGCCTCTGCAGCTGTTGAACCCAGCAGATGAAGTCCTGTAACCTGCAGTCCGTTGGTCCACAGCGAAGCGGCTTAATCCTGCTGGAGGAACTGCAGGTGTCTAGTTAAAGTTCACTGAAGTGGAAAACAGCCAGAAGTGAATGATTTTATGAGGCGGTTACAGCCTGACGGAAGCAGCGGTTATGTAAGAGCTTCACACTCGAGACCGTCTTAACACTCAGTTCCAGATTTGCTGTCCGTCAGCTCGTTATCCTTGGCTGAGGTCAGAGGTCACGGCGCCCACACTCGGTCAGATTAAACAGGATTCACCGGCTCACTCTCTTAATTCGGCCTCAGCCGATTAAATCTAACAGGAAGTGAACGCGAGCAGATTCCCTCGAGCAGAGCCGTCGTAAAGCAGATGGGTCACATGACGAGCTGCGTATGAGGGATGAGCGCATGCCAGGGTCAAAGGTCGCAGTCACATGCTGCACCTGATGCTCAGCCCTCCTCCCTCTGCCGACCCAAACGGGCCGAAGCGGAACGAAACACGGCAGAAGATCAGAGCTTTTCCTTCATGTTTCACTTGCGGCCACAGGTCCAGAACGGGATGGATGACGAGATTCAGGATCTGATGAAAACATGGCCGCCGTTTGGGATCGCCCGGCAACATGTTGCTCCGACACGCAGCAGGTCTCCGCCTGTCTGGAGTTGATGCATGATGCGCAAAATACTCACAAACACGTACGACTAAAGCACAATTTAAAATGGACGTTTGAGTCAATTCAGAAGAGTTTTGATTCTCTGGAGAATATTGATTGAAGTGAACTCTAAATGTTTTTAAAAGAAGAGGACAAAGTCTTGGTGCATCTCAGCTTTACCTGAGAAACGATGTAGGCATGCAAAGCATCAACTCCTGACACCTCAGAGTTCAGCGCTCTAAACATGATCAATCGGCTTCCGATCGGCAAAAATGATCTTAGAAAATCCTCAACCTTTTGAAAAAGCTGCCAGAAATCAGTAATCTTCTTGAGCAGCAGTCAGAAACACGGCGACACGGTGGGGGACTGTTGATCCACAGTGGAGCAGCTCTGCATGTTCAGGCTTGTTGGGTTTAACGGAAATCACTGCAGCGCCTCAGAAATGTTGCTCTTACAGTAAGGCGCTGTTACGTCTGCACAGGGGGATTCATAATGGCTGGGTGTGTTGAGCGGCTGAGCTCTGCTGGGTTTGGTACAAACGCTGATGTTGGACGAAGCGAAGGACAAAGGATCTGCTCAACGTGGCCTTCGGCTGCAGGAAAACGAGCCGCAACACGTCCCAAATGTTCGTATGCAGACATGTAGGAGTTCACAGGCCATGAATGAAACACTTCAACCAAAGGCTGAAACGATTAATCGTGATTAATTGATTATTGAAATGGTTAACAAATTTAGTCATCAAAGAGATGAAAAGCTGACTTCACTGCACCCAAATCACAAACTTGGCTGAATACATTTTAGCACAGAAACGAATAATTAGATAGATTGTGATTAATCGATTATTTGAATAGTTGTCAAAATGTCATTGATCAAGTGTTCACTAAAGAAATATGTTTTATGCAATAAAAAGTTTATTTATAAAAATGAATCTATTTACATATTTCTATGTATTTCTAATATTGCATACAAAAGCTTAAGTTGTTAAATATAATTTCTGCAGAATGTGGCAAGCTTTTATCTGATTAATCGAATATTCTAATGATTAATCGATTTACTAAAATTGTTAGTTTCCTCCCTACTTAAGTCATGAGTGAAATATGTTGAACTGCTTCATCTTAATGTGTGAATGTTGCAGGAAACTTTCTGCTCAGCAAAATTCAGATCAAAACGAAGTAAAGAGTCAATATTCTGCATAAAAACAGGGATTTATGAAAATCTCCATGTTGGTGAGACCCAGAAACGAACCGGAAAGCGTTTTTCTGGATGATAAATAGGAAGTTTTTAATAACTCCAGCGGGGTGATTAATGCGTCTTCACCGATTGTCTTCCACTTCCTGTCACTGCAGTGCCACTTCCTGTTGCATTGTGGCCGTTTCTGCGCGCCTGAGGCGGGCGGACCATTGTCCTGCCACCGCTGCCCACCGAAAACCCCTGCACCCTCCTTTTCCTCCGGCCGCTCGCAGACGGAGGGGAGAGAGGCTGGACTGTCGGCCCGTCTGGGGGAGGGGTCTCTCTCTCACACACACACACACACTCTCTCGGTGGCTTTGGGCTGAAGGGTGCTATTATCCAGCGGGCTCAATGGGCGCTTTGTGCCGCTGGCCCAGGGGGACGGTGGGCAGAGGGGCGGGGCGGCCAGCAGCACCCTGTCATAATGTTTTTCAACAGGAGGAATTACAAACATGGCGGGGGGGCGAAGGTGTTTTTATTCTGGGAAACCAAACCCAAACAGTAAACGAGCTTTTTAATGCGGAGTGTTCAGTAGAAGTTTTCTGTTTGAGTCAATCAGCTGTTGGTTATTATAAATAATTTAAATGTCTGCATGTTTAGAGTCGTGATCTAACAGCTTCCTGGTTGGTTTATTACTTCATTGTGGAGAATCTGCTGCTGGTTGAGGTCCTTGTTCTGTTTCTGACTCGGTTCGGGTCACACGGGGTCCCATCAACATTTTTTATTAAATTCCTCTGAGCGACCTGTTCCCCTCCTGGCCTGTGGGGGCGCTGCACAGAGAACCACTGAAGAAAAGGACACAAAAACCTCAGACACTGAAAACGACTTCCTTCTTTGTGAAATGTAAATTTAAAACGCCGTGGCGTCAGATTTTAGCAGTTGGAGGATTTCTCTTTTGTCTTTGGTAAAATAATAAAAAAAAACAAAAACAAACAATTTCTCCCTCCAAGTACGCTAGGCTAATACTGTTAGCTTAGCGTTTTTGGTTGAATTATGTAACATTTGTAGCTCTAAAGATAAATAAAGACTACTGGTTGAATATTTAGTTTATACTTTTAAATCTAAACTAAAATTTATTTTATTTTTAGCAGTTTTTTCTTTTTTTTTAAGCTGGAATAAAAGCTGACTTGATGTTTTTGTCTGTATTTTAGATCTCACTGTGTTTCTGCTGCAGTGTTGCTTTTCTACTGAAGCTGCAAATGTTTTTCGGGGAGAGGAATCCTGCAGCGTTTATCGTGTGTTTTGGCGGATGGATTTATTATTTGAGTCGTGGCGTGACGAGGCTCCAGCCGTTCCACGAGCTGCCTGAAAATAACACGAGTTAAAACACACTTTTTCAGATGTTCTTGTTTACTAGATTACCAATCAAACCTTCCGGGTGCGTTTGCTTCTCTGCAGTGGCATTTCTGTTTTATTGTTTCTGTTCAGTTGAAATGATTTCAGAAGCTGATGCTTCGTTTCAGCTTTAATGATCAAAGATTCCCTCCGTTCCCGTCACTGGTGCATTGGGGTCGTTACAGACAGGAAAGAAATGCAGCAAATGTAAAACTTCTCAAAAGAAATTCCAGAAAAACATGAACATTTCTGAGAGTAATCAAAAAATCTTTGTATTTTATAGCCAATTTTCAACTTTGCCAGAGATTTACTCCTTTTTATTCTTACTTGTTGTTTCCTGCAGTTGGTTAAATGTTTATTTCTCAGAAGTCAGATTGTTGTGGTAAAATGTGTGAAATCAGGAGGATAATTTTTACTCTGTTTTTTTGTTTAGACGTTCACGGCGTGGTGCAACTCCCACCTGAGGAAAGCCGGGACGCAGATCGAAAACATCGAGGAAGACTTCAGGGATGGACTCAAACTGATGCTGCTGCTGGAGGTCATCTCAGGTCAGTTCTGCCGGGGCGGGGGCGGCGGTTTTAGGAGCTTCCAGGTTTGTAAGGAAAAATAGTTGGAAAGAAACTCAGTTCCATAGACAGATGTCCAGTCCGTCCAACTGTTTCTGTTTGTCTCTGCATCCATCCATCCATCCATCCATCCGTCTGTCCGTTTGTCTCTCGTAGTCCATCTACCCATCAACCATTCATGTATCCAACCATTTATTTATTCATCCAAAAGTCCATTGGTCTTTTCATCTGTCCGCTCATCCATACATTGTTTCTTTGTTTGTCCATCCGTCCATCCAACCACCTATCTGTTTGTCCATCCAACCATTTGCCTGTTTGTCCAGCCGTGCGTCCATCCACCATCATCTGTCTGTTTTCCCAGTTCATTTGTTGGTCTGGCCTCCATCCATCCATCCATCCATCCTTTCAGTCTCCAGTTTCTCCATGTTTAAACCAGGATGGATGGATGGATGGATGGACCATCAATATTCCCAGTTGATTTGTGTTGGACTCCTAAACTTTCTGAGACAGTCTTTGGAAACCAGATTTTCAGTCAGAGGCTTCTTCAGATTTGCTGTAACACAGACTGCTACAGGAGATCTTTCCTGTCAGCAGCCGTCTATAAAACCTCTTTAAAGAATCTGAGTTAATGAGCCAAAACATTTATTTTCCCTCTGGGATCAATAAAGTATTTTTAGTCTGAGAAACATTCAGTTCTTCCTCCGACAGCCTGGAGAAGTTCAGAAACCGTAGAAACCCTGCAGCTTCCTCTCACATTCACTTCATTTTTGAGTGATGCCGACGTCGCCGCGGTAACCTTAGCCTCCCTGACGGAGCGGCCGTTCTGCTGAGCGTGCGGAAAGGCGTCCTCACCCCCCCCCCTCCTCTGTCTCTACAGGTGAGCGGTTACCGAAGCCGGAGCGAGGCAAGATGAGGGTCCACAAGATCAACAACGTGAACAAAGCGCTGGACTTCATCGCCAGCAAGGGAGTCAAGTTGGTGTCCATCGGTGCCGAGGGTAAGAAAACAAGATGGAGGTCAGGGGGCGTTCAGGGACCGCTGGAACCAGTCAAATTCACTGGGACGATTCTGTGTTTACATCCAGAACCAGCTGATAAATGATCCTGACCAACAGTTTGATCATCAGTCGGAGATAAAAGACAGAAACACCTTTTGGTTTTAATACAGCCGACGTCCAGATGCTGCGTTCAAAGTCGGCTCGGAAAAGTCACATTTTTACTGCTGTCTGACTGGAAACATGATGGTTCAATTCTGTATCTGACTTCAGGTAGATTTAACTATATGGAGGACCAATAATGCCAACAATATAACACAAATATATAAATTCTAGTGATCTAGTAATAACATTTTAATCAACAAAATAAGCAACATTTTCAATTCAAAGAAACGTTTTAGTGCTAAATTACTGCATAAATAGACAAATGAGCCCATCAACAAAGATATTTAATTTTAATCTATTATTCAACCAACAGATTGAAGAAAAGTTCAAATTTCCAGAGTTTCAGAAGCCCTGATCATTCAGAGAGCTGCTTTTGAATGTTACCAGATGCAGACATTAGCGTTAGCTGCTACATGTTTAGCATTCAGATGCTATTTTAGGCTTGAGTAGCTTCGCTAACAGGCTAACTCCTTTTAGCACAACTTGAGCACAACAGTCTTACTAGCGTCCAATCAGATCGTTTTGAAGCAGAAATTAACCCACCGAGAGAAACGGCTACGTTGTCCGACGCTGCTGTTAGCAGATGTAGGTTGTGCGTCAGCTTTACAGGCGTACCAGAAACATGCCAATAAAAAGGTTCCGCTCTGAACTTTTCTTTATTTAAAAAAAAAATGAACTAATTGAAATTAATGCAATAGAATGTTATAAATTTAACATTTAAATATTACAGTGCAAGAAAATGCAAAGAAATATTTGGCACAACGTGCATTTACTCAGTGTTTTTAGTTTTATCCAAAAAAATGAATAAATAAAAAATTTGCCATTTAATTATCAGTCAATAAATGTATTTTTTCACTTCATAATATTTTATAGCATTGATTTCTCCTTTTTATTTTTTCTACTGGACCTAAAATAACTAAATCAGCTTTATGTTAATTTCTATCGTCTTCTTTACAAAGAGGTTTCGTCTGTGAAGATGATAAACATGAATGATTAAAGTGACGTTATTCAGATTAATTTGATCTATTACTACATTTCCCTTAATACAGAAACTGGAGTAATTATTTCTGTGTTCAGCCTTTTATCCTGACATGTTGGTTAAATGTCTCGGCTGCGTGATGCCGCAGATTCAGAACCGGGCCGCCTCGTCACACTGAGGTCATTGTGTGTTTAGCGAACGCTAGCGGACGGTGACCTTTCTCCCACTCTGCCAGGACAACCACGACATTCCTGCAGCATGATGCAGCTGATGCTGAAATAAAAAACATTAAAAAAAACATGGCTGCTCATCCTAAACTTTGAGTCTGGCCTCCTGTGAAAGCAGCCGTCTAAAGGTCACCAGCTGGACCATGGGCTGAGAAAAAAGCCAAGATGACAGCTGGAAGCAGGAGGAAGGTCCAGATCTGCGTTTGAGCCGCTGCAGTTTCAGTCCAGCTGCTGAAACTGAAGGAATGCGGCTTGGAGAGGAATTTAAAACATGGAAATTGACAGCAAACCTGAGGAATGTAGACACAATGAGGAGTATTTGGGTCGAGTTCACAGGTGACGGGTGATGGTAAGAGCGCGCCTGATAAGCTGCGATGAAACGGGTGAAAGCACGAAAGGATTGTTTGAACTATGACTGGAATCCGAGACAAACTACCAAACTACACGGCTGCTTTCTAACAGCCGCTGCAGGAAAACCCAAATCAGCCATCTGGTTCACGAGTTCCCCCTGCAGACCAAACATTTTTATGTTACAAACTGTTTCATCTCCTCTGGGGCTGCAGCTGACAATTATTTTACTAATTGATTGTTCTAACAATTAATCAATGGGATTAAAGCCTTAAAATGTTTTTTTTTTTTTTTCCCTTTTTGTTCGACCTCTTAAGGTTTTATATATGCAATAGAATACTTTAAAACAATAATATAAATATTTAGATTGCTTTTAAATAAAGAAATACAACAGCTAGGTCTATCACGATACATTTTTCTGGATGATAAATTATTGCAATAAACATTTTGATACAATTTTTAAGTATCATTATGGTAATAATGGCATAATAATGCAAGGACATGTTCTCAAAGATCAATAAACTTTAAATTCTAATGAATATTTAACATTTGGAAAGGAAGAAATTTTAAATATCCAAAATAAATGAGCATAACTTAAATGATTAATCGCCATTAATAATCTAAATAGTTAACAACTTTAGTAATCGATTAATCATTGGAGGATAGACTCAAAAAAATAAGCTGCTTGCAGAAACATTGAGTTGCGCTCAAGCAAAGACTATAAAAAATATAAATATCTCAGATTAAACACCATCTTTATCTGTAAGCATCTTCAACCCAGAACTCAAGTGGCAAAAGTTTTTTTTTAAAAAGATCATTTTTATATTTGGGCTTAATTTCAATCGATTACTAAACTGTTTTCCGATTATCTAAACCAATTAATCTGATTAATCGCTTCCTGGATGTGTTTAGTCTGTGGTAAGACTTTGCTAACTGCGAAGTGTCGGGCTTTTCTTTGTGCAGAAATCGTTGATGGGAACGCCAAGATGACGCTGGGAATGATCTGGACCATCATCCTCCGCTTCGCCATCCAGGACATCTCTGTTGAAGGTACGGCAGCCTGCAGGGTTCAATCCGAGTCAACGACAAAACAAGAAGCTCATCAGAAGCTGCATCAATCGCATATTAAAAATATTCAGCTGTTTTTGTTTCCTTCTCTCCTCCTGTTGACATTTGGTCAGGTTTTGCTGAAACTGTTTTCCTACATTAATACAATCTAAATAAAGCAGAAATAAATCCAGCGATCACAGCAGAAACTCTCCAACTTCTCTGCTGCTCCTGAGGCTTTAATTTATTCATTTTTTAAAAAAAATCTGAGCAGTAAATTTCACACATAAATGCAGATTTCAGAGCTTATTGTGCAAAGCAGAATGAAAAACAAGCTGTTCCCACTCGCACCGCGAGGTGAGAATCGGTGGCGAAAAGCAGATCTGACCTGCATGGCGAAGCAGAAAGCAGAATATCTGCTGCTGTTTCTCTCATTAATGCTCAGAGGGAAAACGGTGCCTGTTTCACACACAGCTCAGGGTATTTTATGATCATGTTAGCAGCCTGTTAGCAGCCTGTGGCGCTCGGTGCCCTGGTACAGGAAGTATCATGATGTGGGATCAGCTGTGGGAAGCAGCTGCCAACTGGTGAAGATGTGAATGTTTCTCTCCATGAGATCCGATGTGAAAGCATGATTAGATTTTACTGGGTAGAAATGAAGTCGATCATTTTTAATCCATTTCAGCAGCAGGTCTTTACCAAAACTCTTGAAGTTGAGACAAAAGTCAAATTTGTGAATGTTTATTTAAACTCCACCCACTTCTTTCTTTTAGGCCACGCCCTCTTCTACCGCTGCTGTTTCTTTGCTTTAGCTCCGCCCCATTTGCACTCTGCTATTTTTAATTGCATAAGCCACGCCCCTTCTTGCTTTGCGTTTTAGCCGCACCGTGTTTTATTCCTTACAAATCTTTGTACGTCTCTCCTGTTTCTGTTGAGTGCAAACTCTTTAAATCCCACCTTTTCCTATGCCAAGTCTTTGGGTCATTTTATAAGCTCTACCTATTTTATTATCTTATTTTTTTGCTTTTGTAATTTAGTTCAAGTTTTAATTAACTTTCTGTTCTACTGGCTCCACCTTTAAGCTCCGCCCCCTTCTCAGCTCTGGCTCCGCCCCATTTTAGCTTCAATGCTGCGTTAGCATTAGCATTTAGCCTTGTCCCATTTTCCTTCTGAGCTGTTTTAGCTCAGTTTACGAGCCTAACTATTAACTTTCTTTTTTTCCCCTGATAGACTGATTAATGCTTCCTTTAGTGACGTGAATATTAAAAGAAATAAAGAATATTTTTTTGGTAGAATAGCTACCACCATTACTCTGTCTATGATATTACATTGAGTGTATAAATGTTAACCTTTCCCTGAAGTTGTAATGAAAGGAGTCCACATATGAACGCTGCTGATGAAGACTGTTCCTCTTCCTCCCTGCAGAGACCTCTGCTAAGGAGGGTCTCCTCCTGTGGTGCCAGAGGAAGACGGCTCCTTACAAGAACGTCAACGTGCAAAACTTCCACATCAGGTAGCGAGCGCCTCAAAACTGCAGACAGCTTTCTAAAATAATTCAGATAACTTGCAGGAATAAACCTTTATTTCCTGAGCTTCTAGTTTCGTAATCGTTTTAGTTTGTCAGTTTTTAATTAAATGAAACGATAAATTTAATCAAGGCGCACATTTTGCAGTAATCTTAATTAGATTCTCCCCCAGACGTTTTCTTGTAAATCTGTTCAAAGAGCGCCACCTGCTGGAGAAACCGGAGCATCCTTTAGGAGAAACCTAGAAATGTTTGCATTAATTGTTAAATTTTCCTGTCAGCTGGAAGGACGGCCTCGCCTTCAACGCTCTGATCCACAGACACAGACCCGACCTCATCGACTACGATAGCCTCAGAAAGGTTCTTCACTCAGACGGAAACATTTCCCAGAGTTCATCTGCCCTCCATGCAAACTGAAATACTGACTAAACTGTGTTCTCTCTGCCAGGACGACCCCGTCACCAACCTGAACAATGCCTTCGAGGTGCTGAGAAGCACCTGGACATCCCCAAAATGTTGGACGCTGAAGGTACGAGGTTCAAAACCGGATGAGAAAAACGTTTGGCGATGAATTCTGAAAGTTTCTTTAATCATTAACTGTTTGAGTTTGCAGAAAGTGACTTTTACTGCTGCTCTGCATGTGACTGCAGTCCTTCGCCAGCAAATCCAGTTTTTACTGGAGCTATCTTTAGGTCAACGCTGCAAAAAATATATATATATATATATTTTTTTTACAGGATGGTGGTGAAGGGAGCCGGAAAAGCCCGTATCGAGTCGTAGTTTTACGTCAATAAGCCGGGATTCGGGTCAGGCCGTTTCCTGTCTGGAAGCTGCAACTGTGGCGCAAATCTTAGCAGAAAATAGAGATTTAAAAACGTTAAACCAGACATCACTGCACCATGCATGACAGCAAGTATTCGCAGCGAATCCCAGATCGAGAGATGAAAGTTTGTTTCGCTTTTGGCTCGTCAGGATTTAGTGGCACAAACTTTATTTCTGCTAATCTTCAAAGAAAAATCAAGTTTTTCATATTCAGCCGTCTGATTCTTAAACGAACGCGATGTTAAAACGTGCCTGTTTGTCTCATGTTAAGCAGAAAAGGAGATTTAAGAAGTGTTTTTTCCTTCCAACTGCTTTTCACCCAGAATTTGTTCACATCAACATGCGACACGTTTTGGGTTTCAGGACCAAACTGAGGGAGAATAAAACTAGGAGCAGAAAGTCGTAACAGCACAACTTTAACTGAGAAAGTCGGAAGAATAAGCGAAGAAAGTTTTAGCAACAATATCAGAATAAAGTCATGGAACTGCAACTTTTCTTATTTTGACTTTATTCTTGTAATTATTTAACTCTCATAATTTGATCTTATTTTTCTGATTTATTCTCTGCCTTTCATTTTAAACTGTAAATGAATAAATTAAATTAGTAGATAGATTTTTATTCCTGCCAGTAAAAATGTGTCGTATTAAAACCTTTCAGTTTTTTATTGTTTTACCCGATAAAAACGTTTTTCCGGTGCGACCGGCTCCTCCTGCTCCTTCCCTTCGGTGTAGATGTTGCACCTGAGCAGCGGCGGTCTGCAGCCTGGCGCATGTGACTCTGCCTGATCTGTTTATTTTTTGCAGATAAGACGTCTCCAGGACTAATCTGTGTTTCTCTGTGTTTGTGGTTTTATGAGCCGCTCTGTGTGCCAGCCGTGTCTCTGTTCATAACCTCGTCTCCCCCCCGTAGACATTGTGAACACCGCTCGCCCCGATGAGAAAGCCATAATGACCTATGTGTCCAGTTTCTACCATGCCTTCTCTGGAGCACAGAAGGTACCACTGACCTGACCTCTGACCTCCTCCTACTAACAACCGCTTCCTGTCCAGCATGGCCTCACCCGCTCAGCACAGACGCTGCGCACATTGGGACACAAGCGCGAACGAGTCGGTTCTGAAAAGAGTCTGCAGAAAAGAACCTTGCTGCTTAAATCCTAAAGTTTGTGATTGAAAGTTGGATTTTCTCCTTTTTTAAAAAGTTTTTCAGCTTCAGCTCAGAAAACTTTACGACCTGAACTATAACGGTTCAAAGTGCCAAGTAAACAAAACGGTAACCAGGCCACCCAGTCCGCTCTGCACTGGCAGGAAGCTACAGGAAGGTTAAAAGGTCACTTTGTAGCAGGTGCTGACATCTAGTGGTCAAACTGGGAATATCAGCTGCCGCTTTTCTGAACATCTTAACGTTATTAAGCAGTTATCCAGAATTTTATCAGATTTTTTCACAATCAGAACAGCTGATTTTGTGAAATATTTGCAAGGAACTTTGCAATAAATTTTCCTAATTAAACCTGTGTGTATAGAGAGTTTTTGTAAAAAGACACTTAAGTTCTTTAATTTTGGTGTTTATGGTTTGTAAAATGCTTGATATTCAAACTGCACAGTTTCGTAACAAAGTGCAATCTAACATTTTATTAAAATCCAAATTTGGAAAACATTTACAGTTGAAAATAAAAATACATTTTCTTCTCACAGTCTGAAGTTTAATCCGACCAAATCTGTTTTATTTTTGGTCGGATACAATTACCAAAATTATTCCTGTTTGCTAAATGTCAGGATATCTTTAGAGTTCTTCTTTTGTATTTAATTTGGACATTAAGGTTTTTTTATTTTAACACGGTTTGTTTGGGTTGTTTCTGTTCGACCCAAAACTCAAGTGGCAGTTTTAGTTTCACCTGGTTCAAAATCTGTGAAATACATTTATTAATCTGTTTATTGAATCAGATCAGCCCTACGCAGCAGAAACAGTTTGTTTAATTATTCAGGCTTTTTTTTTAAAATAGTTTCAGATGCATTCTTTGTTACAAATGATCAAACATTTCCCAATTAAAAGGAATCAAATTATTTGCATTTTTAACATTGTATAAAGTAAGTATAAGTGATTTAAATGAAAAATTTGCACAATGTGTTAATTTTAGATCTAATTAATCAGAAAAATAAAACTAAAATAGTCTAAATCTTCCTTGCAGGTTTCTTTTTTTATTTTGTTTTTGACCCTAATTTCAGTCGGCGACCTTCACCGTGACCTTTTGTCCTTTTGTTTAAGAAACACTGAAGTTTTCTCTCGACCTTCAGCGCTCCAGTTTTGAGCCAAGTTAATATTTTTAGAATCGGCAGCTCACTCATTTACTGCAGCATTTCTGGGTTTGCAAACAGTAAATTTAGACTTCTGGGATTATGACGGTTTGGCAGCAGCCTGCAGGCAGCGGATCCGTTTCTAATCTGCAGACTCGTTCAGGTTCGTTCCCCCTGTTCGTGTCCCAGCCTCTCAAACCTCTCTGGTGTCTCTTCCCTCAAGGTGATCTGAGTTTCAGGAGGAAGCTGAAGCTGCGGGGCCCCCTGCTGGGGGCCAGGAAGCGTTGAGCTCTGGGTGTTTTCAGCTTTGGCTTCACTCTTTCTGTTTTTCCTCTGTTTCTGTTCTGCTGGGGATGCCTTTAGACATCGTGGGTACTCTGAGGCCGGATGAGAAGGCCATTATGACCTATGTCTCCTGCTTCTATCACGCCTTCTCTGGCGCACAGAAGGTGAGCTCCTCACGCTTCCAAATCACACTAACACCTCCCCCGAGAAAATCCTGCAGACGCCGCAGAGTTCCCCATCAGTCGACGCGTTTAATTCAGACAGGACCAGCTGCTGTACATCAGAACGTGACTTCAGAGCTGGAACGATTAATCGTGATTAATACATTTTTGAAATGACTAATTTAAGCATCAAAAGGCTGAAAAGTTGACTTTGCAGATTTTATTTAATTTATTAAACTTGGCTAAATACAGCAACCATTTCAATCGTTTTACGAAAGCTGGTATTGCTGCACCCAAACCAGCTTTTATTTTATTTAAACTTGGCTTTTAGAGCTGAAATGATTAATCGTGATTAAATTTTGTTTTAAACCGACTAATTTAGTAATCGATAATCATTAGCTAGAGTATACAGACTCTTAAAGTCAATTTGCTGGGAGGATTAATTGATATTTTTAGCGCTGGTTTTAAATATTTAAGGTCGATTTGTAAATTAATTTGCACACATGATGGGGGCTCTGTCAACAACAACCTGTCCGGTTCTTCTGTTTCTGCTTTGTGACACCGGCTGGGTTTTTCGTTCTGGTCCGTTTTTAAACTGACCAGTTTGTTTCTGGAAAACCCAGCTGACTCCGGTTTCCCCGCTGCTGTTCACACTTTCCAAAGAAAGATGAATATTCATTGTAAAGTAGAACATTTTAAACTTAGCCTTTGGATGAAGAAGGTTTTGATTGTTTTGAATATGTTGTCTTTTATTCCAGTGGTAGTGTTATATCCTAGCAGACGCTCTGATGTGGACTTCAGCTTTCCATAAATCTGTAACTAGATGGATGGATTTGATTCCCACGTTTGGATGGGAGACGCATGGAGTTTCAACACTGAGTTTTGGTTTTTGTGGCACTTTGCACTAATCATCAGAAGCGATTGCATGCCATCAGTAGCTTTTTATTTTAGACAGCTTCATTTGTCACTTTTTAAAACTTTAACTGCCTGCGTGTGGAATATTTTTTTCACCAAAATGGAAGGAGACGGCGTAGTTAAAACCCAGAGGCACTAATCCGAACGGTTGAGCTCAGTGATTGTAATGTCTGCTGGGAATGATTGGAGCAAAGTTTAAATTGGAGTTTAGTCACTCTTTGTTTCCTGACAGGCCGAGACTGCTGCTAATCGCATCTGCAAAGTGCTGGCTGTCAACCAGGAGAACGAACAAATGATGGAGGATTACGAGAAGCTCGCCAGCGACGTGAGTTCGACGCTCCATTCGTTAAACGATGCATGTATTTCTGCATGTATTTTGTTGCATTTTCTGGGCTTTTCTTCCTACCAGCTGCTAGAGTGGATTCGTCGGACAATCCCTTGGCTGGAGAACCGAACCCAGGAGAAAACCGTGAAAGACCTGCAGGCCAAACAGGAGGACTTCAGAGATTACCGCACAGTTCACAAGCCGCCCAAGGTGCCGCAGCAAACTGCGTTTTTACCCGGAGCTCGTTGAAAGTCTGACGTTGTCTCTACTGAACAATCTGATCCCGTTTCAGGTCCAGGAAAAGTGTCAGCTGGAGATCAGCTTCAACACTCTGCAGACCAAACTGAGACTGAACAACAGACCTGCCTTCATGCCGTCAGAAGGACGCATGGTGTCCGTACGTAAACCTTCATGTTAAACTATTTTATCTGTGCGCTAACCCGTAGGCAGCGTTTGCTAACGTCCTTCATCACCAGCATCTTGAAATGATTTGACTGAACCCCAATCTGAGAAGGCCTGAAAGGCAACATTAACTAGAATTGTATTATTTTTGAAGATGTTGTGGTACTAGTTGGTCTTTACTCAGTATAAACAGGAAACTCAGTGGAAAAATTAAGAAAATAAGTGGAAGTTTTCAAATGCTAGTCTTGGCTAAAATGCTAATGCTAGCTAAAAGGGATAGCCGCCTACTAAAGTAAATATTTTGTTAAAATCTTCAACTATCCAAAAAAAACAAAACATTAATTACGTTTAAAGTTTCTGTTAAGCTGCTTCATCAGCCAGTCAAATGGTTCACATGTTACCCTGTAACCAGATATGCTAACAATGCAACAAAGAGTTTCCAGCATTAATCATTCTGGATTAATGCTGAGCTTCTGGTTTATGACATAAAAGCCAAAGCTGACCTGTTGGTCGCTGTGCTGTTTGGTTCCAGGACATCAACACGGCGTGGCACACCCTGGAGGGAGCGGAGAAGGGATACGAGGAGTGGATCCTGAGCGAGATCCGGCGTCTGGAGAGACTCGAGCATCTGGCCGAGAAGTTCCACCAGAAAGCCGCCATCCATGAGTCCTGGACCGACGGTACGACGCCGAGTTTCGTGGAGTCTGTAGATTTGTGCTTCATTTAAATGTGTGGCTGAGAAATGCAACTATTGATTATTTTAATAACTGATTATTCTTTTTAATTACTATTAGCTGCTTAGGATTTTTAGCTATTATTTTGACAATTAATTGGGGGGAAAGTCTCATTCTGCAGATTTTTCATTTAACCAATACATTAAGAAGCAAAAAAAATGAATCTCAGCTCTTTTGTCTTGATATTAATTTTATTTTTTAATTAACTACTAAATAATTTGATAACACTTTTTTTTTTTTACTGAAATTGAACCAGGTTAAGCTAAAGATTGAAGCCAAAATGTTTAGAGCAGAACATATTTACAAAGATTTTTCTCAGTGTTCTCTAAAGAAATGCTGCTGTTGCATTTTAGGCAATATGTTCATTTTCTTAGAAAGGATTTGAATTGTTTAGTTTGTATATTTTAATGTATTTTTGTTCAATTTAAACTAAACTAGTTTTCAATTAAATATCAGCTGGTGGCAAAACTAGCAACAGTCAGATATACAGAGTGGCATTGTTTAAGAAAATGTGCTTTTTTTAAGTCTATATAATGTTTAATCCTTTACTATTTTAATAAAAGATTAATCACCTTTAATTCGATTAATCAAATAAATTGTGATTAATCGTTTCGGCCCTGGTATCAAAGTGAAGTTTGAATCTGCCGTTAGGTGAACGAGTGACTCTTACATCCGTCTGCAGGTAAGGAGGCCATGTTGACCCAGAAAGACTACGAGACCTCCACTCTGTCGGAGGTGAAAGCGTTGCTACGGAAACACGAGGCCTTCGAGAGCGACCTGGCGGCCCACCAGGACCGAGTGGAGCAGATCGCCGCCATCGCTCAGGAGCTCAAGTAAGGAAAAGTGACGAGCTTCCGCACACGGCCATGCTAACCCCCGGGGGGCGCTGTAACTCACCGCCTCAATGCGTCCAACAGCGAACTGGACTATTACGACGCCGCCAGCGTCAACGCTCGCTGCCAGAAGATCTGTGAACAGTGGGACATCCTGGGATCGCTCACCCACAACCGCAAAGACTCACTGGAGGTAAAACACTAACCAGGTTTGCAGCGTTGCATGATGGAAAAAGTGCTGCCTGTCTGCAAACGGCTCTGGTCAGAAGCTTTGAGCTACGAGTAGCAATTATTTTGATGATTAATCAATTAATCGGATTTTATTAATTGGCACATTCTGCCAATTTTTCATTTAACCACTTATTTATTTATTTATTTTATAGAATATCAGAAAAATGCTTTAAAACTTGCAAATGAACAAATTGATTCATTTTTAAGAGAGAAAAACAATAATTAAATAAAAATTAATTGAATGCCTGATCAGATTTAGCAACGGCTAAAATAATCCCAGCATGTGAAACGCTCAAACCGTTCTGGACTTAACGTCGTTTAGAGCTGATCGGCTGATTATTGTTTTGGATTAACTGATTAATATTTGGAGATTAGAAGGTGCTTAATATGGGATTTTTAAAACTTTGAACCAGGTGAAGCTAAAACTGCGACCTGATGGGATCTGGGTAGAACATATTCACAGAAAAAGGTTTTTCTATCTTAAATGTAAATATTTTTGTAGAGTTTTAACTTTTATTATTGCTGTAATAATCTGGTTAAACAAAATGCCTTTTTCAAGCTATTTTATTTAACAATTAATCCATTTAATATGTGATTAATCATTTTAGCCCTAAAGATTTTTTGTTGTTTTCTTATTCATGACTGCAGCAAAACTTTTCAACCCAACATTGCACCAAACACGGCAGAGGTAGCGTCATGCTGTGGGACTGTTATAGACTAGCTTTGACTCTGTTTCCGCACAATAAATGGTCCAAGAAGCTTTAAGTTTTGTCGTCACTGATCCGTTTTGGCCGCCATCTTGTTTTTTTCTGGCCTCCAGAGAACGGAGAAGCAGCTGGAGTCGATAGACGAGCTCTACCTGGAGTACGCCAAGAGGGCGGCGCCGTTCAACAACTGGATGGAGGGCGCCATGGAGGACCTGCAGGACATGTTCATCGTTCACAACATCGAGGAGATCCAGGTAGCTGCTCGCCCTGCGCAGCGCGACAGCACCGTTCGTCCGCTAACAGGCTAACGGCTAAAGCTAACCCAGCGACCATTTAGTTTCTTATTGTTTCTATTAATCTAATTTTTAAAAAGTAGCAAAAATAAACTAATAAAAAAAAAGACTGGCGGCAAAAACCAGTGGGTTTTTTTTTCTTGACATTATCAGAATATTGAGAAACTTTTACACACATTTAATTTGAGACTCAGCTGCAGATCTGGTGGAAAGAGAAACATCAGCTGTTAAATTAGACATAAATATAACGGAGCTCCAGCCGGGTGTTGATGTTCTGGTTGTCCTGCCAGGGTCTGATCTCGGCCCATGAGCAGTTCAAGTCCACGCTGCCGGAGGCCAACAAGGAGCGCGAGGCCATCCAGGCCATCCAGGCCGAGGTGCAGAGGATCGCCCAGAGCAACGGCATCAAGCTGAGCGGCGCCAACCCCTACACCACCATCACGCCCCAGAGCATCGACAGCAAGTGGGAGAAGGTGGGCCGGCCGCACGCTTACTGTTTGTTGCTGCTTTTGTGGCAGATTTGATTCTTCCTCAGGTTTTATCATGTTTAGTTTCTCCTAAAACTTGTCTGGACTCTTATCTCTCCAGATCGTTCTCCGGATCTTTTTTATTTCCAATTCAATTCATTAATTCGTTTTTTAAACTAGTTACCAGTGAGGAGAAGTTTCCTTACAGGGGAAATAAAGCTGTGGATGTGTTTAGCAGAGGATTACTGGACATGGCCTGTTAGCCGCTACAGCTAGCGACGCTGCAGGCGCCATGACTCTGCATTGACTCGTATCCTCAGGTTGTTTTCAGGTTGTGCTGCACTGAATTCTGCAGCACATCTATATGTTAAGGTTTTCATAATCAAGCTAGCATCATTGACCACCTTCTAACTTAATATATGTTTAAATTTAAACCTTTTCCTGACCTGTGGAATGTGAAACCTTGGACTTAGTCCGAGTCCGTTTTTCAGATCGTATAGTTTTTCCAGTCCGGTAACGTCGGCGTTTCCTGTTGTGTGTCCTGCAGGCCATGGCCATGGTGCCGCAGCGCGACAACGCCCTGCAGGACGAGCTGAACAAACAGAACTCCAACGACTCGCTGAGAGCCACGTTCGCCGCCCAGGCCAACTCGGTCGGCGCCTACCTCCAGGCCAAGATGGAGGTAACGGACGACCGAGCCGGCGAAGGTTCCCGGCGGCCGGTTCGGGTCGTAACCGCTCCGTTTGTGTCGACAGGAAATCGGCAGGATATCCATCGAGATGAACGGCACCCTGGAGGACCAGCTGACCAACTTGAAGGAGTACCAGACGAGCATCATGTCCTACATGCCGGAGATCAACAAGCTGGAGGGACACCACCAGCAGATCCAGGAGGCGCTGATCTTTGACAACCAGTACACGTCCTACACCATGGAGGTAAAATCGGACCGCGGGCTTTTTAAAAACTTAAGTTAGCATCAGATTCGGAGAGGCGACGCGTTTCTCCGTCGGTAACGGTTTGTTTCTCTGCCGCAGCACCTCCGTGTGGGCTGGGAGCAGCTGCTCACCACCATCGCCAGAACCATCAACGAGGTGGAGAACCAGATCCTGACGCGCGACGCCAAAGGCATCAGCCAGGAGCAGCTGTTCGAGTACCGCGCCTCCTTCAACCACTTTGACAAGGTCAGGGGTCACTCGCCGCGCCACCGTTCTCCTCTTGATCTGCATCCAGAACAGTTTGTTAAAGGAAGCTTCAGATTTTACAGATCTAAATATTTACTGGAGTTTTTCTCTTGAGATGCTGCTGATGTTGATCAGACGGCGGCTAGCAGCCGCTCTGATGGCAGCGGCCATTTTGATTAGCATAAACGGAGCGCGTCGTTCTTCTGCTGATTGTTTGATTCTGTCCCACCACAACGGGAGATAAAATTCCTTTAGATTTTTCTAGAATTACTCGTTTTTTTTCTCCATTTTCCAGCCGGATTTTGACAGCAGACTGTTTTCAGTTGCTTTAACTAGGCCAGTCATGTCATGGTATCCCTCTCTGTGGTTTTGTTAAACTGGAAGCATCATAAGGATGAGAAGGTCACACGTTCATCACCCCGCCGTGTTTCAGTCACTCTGTCATCACATTCATTGTGTCTGCTGGGTTTTTGTTTTTGACGTCGTCTAACATCCTTCAATGTCCATCTGTCTGTCCATCTGTCTGTCCCTCCATCATCCATCATCCATCGTCCCTCGTTCTCCATTCATCCTCATGATGCGTCGCTCTGACGGCTGTCTGGCGACCGCAGGATCACAGCGGGGCCCTGAAGGCGGAGGAGTTCAAGGCCTGTCTGATCAGTCTGGGCTACGATGTGGAGAACGACAAGCAGGTAGGAGGGGCGCCGGGTCCGGAGGGGCGCCGGGTCCGGAGGGGCGCCGGGTCCGGAGGGGCGCCGGGTCCGGAGGGGCGCCGGGTCCGGAGGGGCGCCGGGTCCGGAGGCCATCGCTGACAATCACCTGAGCTGAGCTTCACGTTTCTCTGAAAACTGTAATAAACGCAGAATTAGTTTTATTGAGAGAGAAATCTGTTTTGTTTTTGTTTTAATCTTGTTGAAACTGGAAAGTTTCTCCTAACGACGTGTTGCTCCTGAATTTATTTCCACCCTCTGGCAGTAAAAGGCTTCCGTATTTTACAGACAATAAGAGGAGAAATTATTTATTTCAGTTATTTACTTCAAACAGTCAGTTTGTAGATTTAATTTGGGTCAGCGATCAGCCGGGCCTCCTGCCCGCCGGTCCCGGCCGGTCCAGCCGGTCCAGTGTCTTTGGGTCGTCGGCGTGGCGATCAGTCAGCTGTAATGTTCCTGTCTGTCCACCAGGGGTCTCTGTCTCTCTCTGTCTCTGCAGCTGTTAACTGTCTGTGGTTTTTATCTTCACATCTTCCACCTCTCTGTATCTCTGTCCGTCCTTTGCTCGTCTCCGTGACCTTCGACCTTTGCTGTGCTGCGGCGGCTGCAGAAGCGATCGGGTCAGATGGTGTCGGATGATTTCCGGGCTCTGCTCATTTCTACAGGAAACAGTCTGGTACTGCTGCTGCCTGGTGTTCCTCAGGGCGTCTGCAGGGCGAAAACTCGATGCAGTGAAGGATCGTCTTTAAAACAATCAACTCATTCAGCATCGATTGATCCTTAACTCGAGAACACGAATTTAAAAAAAGGTTATTTGTTGAACGAACAAGATACTCAGAGCAGTAATTTGGCCCAAACTGTATTAAAAATGCACATTTTGTATTTAAGATTAAAAAGAAACATTTTGTCTGATTGTTTCAGAACTCCCAGAAAGTGGCAAGTTCTACTCCAAATTTTGTAAAAAAATAAAAATTTTTTTTTTTTTTTTAATCCCATTAATCACCTTTTGCTATCAATTATTGATCAGTTCATCCAAAACTGATCACCAGATCAGCTCTTCGCTGCATGAAGTCGAGCAGAAAGAACTGAACTTTTCACACTGCTGGTTTTTTAGGCTCCCTAAAGGAATGTTATGTTGTTGCATTTTTGGCAATGAAAGTTTTCCATATTTAAAAGGAATTAATTGTTTTATTTGCATCTTTTATTGTATTAAAGTGAAAAATCTGCAGAATGTGCCAACTTTATAATCGATTAATCGTCAAAGTAATCGATTAATCAGAGTAATCGATTAATCAGAGTAATCGATTAATCGTTTACTGAAATGATCATTGGCAGCCGTAGCGTGTTTTGGATAAAACTCCGGGTCCGTTCAGAGTTTCCTGCTCTTCACCTGCAGACGTCTGACGTCTGTAAACGTCACGTTTTCCCTCCCGTCCATCTGTCCAGTCGTCTCGGCATCAATCACCCAGCAGTTTGTCTCCGTCGTACGTTAACCTCCCATCAGACGGCGCCGTCCTCATGCATGCTGGGACATAAAACGCCCAGATCTCTGGATGTTTTCCTCCCGTCAGTAACCTCTGTGTCTGACCCGAACCGCCGCCGCCCCGGTTAACCTGTGCCGCTCTCTGGGTTGCCAGGGCGACAGCGAGTTCAACCGCATCATGGGCATCGTGGATCCCAACAGCACCGGGGTCGTGACCTTCCAGGCCTTCATCGACTTCATGTCCAGGGAAACGACCGACACGGATACGGCCGACCAGGTCATCGCCTCCTTCAAGATCCTGGCTGGAGACAAGGTGAGTGGCGGCCGGGTCCGGACCGCCGGCGCCGAACGGACCGCCCTGGACGTCTGGTCACTTCCTGTTCCTGTTTTATATAAAACCCTGTTTGGCATCAAGGCCGTCACTGTTGGTGTTTTAAAATACTTTTTATCTCGTCGTAAACCTGAAGCAGGAAGCTGAACTTTGAAACTCGGGTTTAAACGGGTCAGACGGCGCCAGCCGACCTTCAACTCATTCAGCTTTTTAAATCTTTTTTTATGTAATTTTTGTTAGTTTTTAACTTGGATTTAATCAGCTAACCTTCTAGAAACTGAAGTTTTTCAAATTGACTGGTTTTTCAAAAACAAAATGCTTTGTTCAGATTTCATGGATCAGAACCAGAGCCTGTCGCTGCTGCAGGTTTTCTGGGTTTCTCTCCGTTCGTCTCGAGTCGCTTCAGTTTCTCGTGTTTCTCCCGTCAGAACTTCATCACGGCAGACGAGCTGCGGAGGGAGCTGCCGCCGGACCAGGCCGAGTACTGCATCGCCCGCATGGCGCCGTACGCGGGGCCCGACGGCGTCCCCGGCGCCCTGGACTACATGTCGTTCTCCACGGCCCTGTACGGAGAGAGCGACCTGTAGAGGTGGAGGCGGCGCGGCCCGGGGGGCCCGGGGTTTCTGTGAGCTGCCCCCGGATGTGCCCGTTTGATTCCCAGAATATTTGTCCGGCCCGCGGCTTGTTGATTCAACCGGAGGTCCTGAAGGTTCGGAACAGGCACATCCAGGGGCAGCACTTCCTGAGTTCACCTGTTTGGTTTTTGTTTTGTTTTGTGGGTCAAACTGGGGGGGGGGGGGGGGCAGCATTCTGGACTGGGGGGGAACCACACAAGCTAATCTGATACTTATGCTAATTTTGTTTATTTTATTATAATTTGTTTCTTCTTGCCAGGTGGGAGGGGTCAGGGGTCAAAGGTCAGGGTCTCCTACAGCAGCTGGCAAGGTCTGTGTATTAGATCCTAGAGAGATATATGCTGGGGGGGGGGCTCTTCCTCTCCTCCCAGAGCCGGTTGTTTATTTCCAGGCGGCGGGGTCGGGGGGTTCCCCGGCAGCGAATCGACCGGCTTCCTGCTCGCCCATCCGAACAAACACTCAAATTTATCTCTGAGATTTCCTGGCTTTCTGGAAGGCGTCCTCCGTCCCGCCCCTCCCAGAGGAGGCTGAACTTATTTAAACCCATCATGTCCAACCGCAACCAAATTAAGAAGAACCAGAAACTATGCAATCATGTTCTGACCGACCTGGAGTTCTCGCTCGGGTAATTAGAGTAACATCCGCCACCAACGAGGGAGGAGGGGGAGGCGGCCGGAGGGGCGGATGAAACGGGGGAGGAAAACTCATTTTCCTTCCTCTTTTTTTTCCCGTTAGGTTGAAGAGAAATTAACTCTGAAATGGTGATTATTTGTTTTTTTCCTTTTTTTGTACTCTTTAATATCGAACCTTATCTGCTGTACTGGAAACTGCAACGCCTTCTGCCTAATGATACATGACTTTCACAAAGCACACATAAAGTTTCCTTACAAAACGCCTCGGCTCGTCTCTTCCTTTAATTAAATGTTTTAGGAATTATTTTCCTCTGGATGGAAAGATAAAATCAAAATGTTGCATCTGGATTTTATGTTTAAAACATGTTGGTAAACTTTTCTGATAAAAATCACCCTTTAATTAACACTTTTAGTCCTTTAATGCATCTTGTGCACACTGCCACCTGCTGGAATAAAACTGTAAGTTCACCAACAACCAAAAAATAAATAAATTTCTGAGTTTTTCTGTCATTGGAGAAGAGAAATATAAATACTTCTGTGTTTGTTTGGATTGGAGACCCAACGTGGAGCGTCTAAAATAAATGGTGTTCAAAGTAGGGTTCAGGGGCCGTTTGCGGACACAAGTCAAGAATAAATTGGGGCAAAACTTCAAGTCTTAATAAAATCTACTTGCAAAAATCCACTTTCTGGTTTCCTATTCACAGCCAGTAGCTTCTACAAACCTGAATACATTTAATTTCTCTGTAGGATAAAGTAATTTTTAGATGGAATTTAGAGAAAATAAACTCTTTTCTACTTATATTTTTAAAAGTGTAAAACTTCTTGTTTAAATCCAGTTACAAAATAAATTTCAGAGGAAAAAACAGACAATAAAATAATCAGTAAAAACTGAATTTATTGAGGAAATATTTGCACCAGACTCAACATCCAGCAATCAAAAGCAGATTAAACGGGTATATATGAAATTTAATCCAAGGCTGAACTCCTCTCCGTTTCCATGGTTACCTGCTCAGGAAACACAACAGTCAGCAGAAAATGAGCAGACTTGGACCGTGGTGATAAAAGTTTCACATGCGTGAGGATAAAAGTGAAAAGGAAGCGGAACCGAGTGGATCCGGGCCCAGCGGGTCGGCCTCAGCTGTACAAGGTCATGTGGAGCCACTGGAACCAATCAGAGAGCAGGAAACGGTTGAGACGCATCGAACAGGAAGTCGGCTCACTCAAAACATTTAAATCTAAAGTCTATAAAATAAAATACTGTTGTGTCTGTCAGAGCATTTTCATTTACACTGAAAAAAATTTTTTTTTACCAAGTATTTTAGTTTCTAGAGTCGCGACTCGGTTCACTTGAACTGAGACAAAACTTCCAGCAAAACACAGAAACTTAAATCATTGATACTGATGAAAAATGTTTGTTACGCTGGTAGATTTAATTGATCAAATACATTTTCCAATAAAATAAATTATCTGCCAGTTGAACTAGTAATGTTATCAATATTAAGGATTTACAGTCTTAAAACAATATATCTACATCTTGCTATAAAGTTAGTAACTTATTTCAAAAATACTCGACAGGATTCTGTTTTTGCAGTGTATTTCTGCACATTTTGTCTATTTTCTCAAAATTTTCTAATTTTTAATGTTATTTTTTTAGAACTGTGTCATTATTCTCAAGTTTTGTCCTTATTCTAATTAAAGTCTCTTATTCTAATTTTTATATCGATATATTTTTATCCATGCTCCTGCTTACATTTCACAGGGCAGTAACCCAGGGCGTCTTATTTGTTGGGGCAGCAAAGACTTTTTCTATGAATACCTTAAACACTTTATGAATATAAAACATTTTTTTATAAGATTGTGCATTCTACTTTATATGAAACTCATAGTTCTATATTAAATGAATTAAATACATTTTTGGGGGATTTTTATGAATATAGATGATAAATACTTGAAATTAGAAGCTAATGTTCGGGTGACGTATAAAACCTGCTGTGCAATAATTCATGTATAAAACTACATATTTTATTATAATTTGCATTGGGAGGATTTTTCTGAGGTGGATTAGTCTGGCTCCAGCCCAGGGGCCCGGGTTCCTGTAAATACGGCCCTGCACCTGAACTTTCCCACTCTGGGACAGTGAAGGATCTTTATTTTATTTTCTCTTTCAAACATTTTTTTACTTTAGTTTTTTTCCAGTCTGAGACGAAGCTGTTGGGTTGTTTTTGTCTTTTCTGGAATTAAATGTTTTTCAAACTGAGAATAATTTTCTCTGTATAGTTATGAACTTCCACAGGTTTGGAAATGTCCCTGTAACTCTTCCCAGATTGATGCGATGGGAATTTCTGATGATTTTCAGTCAGTTTTTACTAAAATTGTTCGAACTTTTGTTATGTTGCAGCATTTTAAGCCTTAATTAGTTTATGTTTGTACCTGTGTGTAGCTGATTGTTATGGTTCCGCGTCCCATTATGTCGTGAGCTTGAAATTTGTCTGAAGAAGAAGAAAGCAATCATGAAATTTGAATTTTTAAATTTTCTGGGGGAAATTACAATTAAAAACATTAATTTAGTGACAAATCACAAATGAAGCAGAAATCCTGATGGATTTATACAGAACTGGATGTTCAGGTGTGAAATTATAAATTTAATCTTTGTATGCATCATTTGAGAAAATGTAGGTATGATGCGAATTAGCGACACTAGGCACTAAAGGAAAGAAACAAAGTTTTCCATCCCGGTATGTTGCTTTTAGCTCATACTGCGAAATTTGTCTGCAGAAGAAGACGACAGCAGTCTGAGTTTTCTCTTACGGATCATGCTCTCCATCTTTATGAGCAGGAACAGGAAGCCGGGGTAGCTGATGGTCAGGTCGCTCTCCGTGTATCTCAGTCCCACCAGCTGCATCACCAGATCGTTCACCATGATGCCTGCAGCAGACGCAGCGGTCAGCAGAAACCAACGGGAGTCTTTGTTACTCCCAATTAAAACTCCAGAGGTGATTAATCGGAGACATTTTGAATCTGAGACCATAAAACACAGCGAAGCTGAAACTTTAGATTAAAAACCCAAAGCTGCGTTATGGAGCTTTTTTTCACCATATCGTGATAATTTAATATCAGACAGATAATCTGTGAAAACATCAATCTCCTCCCTGAGCTTCTGTCTGAAGAAATGCACCAAAAACAACCAATCAGAGCCAGGAGGCGTGGCTTAGCGCTGTCAATCATCCTCACATACTCGCTGCTACATGTGCTACTGTTAGAGAAACAACTTACCGTTACAGAAAAATGAGTTTCTCGTTATACCGAGATTTTAAAAAACTCCTATTGATGAGAAACTTTTTCCGTAAAACCAGAAACTTCCTTCTTATGACAAGTTTTTCACTTCAAATTGAAAAAGTTTCTTTTTTTTCTTTTTGTTAAAAAGAGATATAAAAGTCATCTTGTTAAAACAAGAAAGTTTCTCATTAAAACGTTAAACTTTCTAATCAGAAAAATCCTTTTCTCTGCATGTGACGTGTGACCAGCAGGGGGCAGAACTCTGACCAGATAAACAGATTTAATTAAACACAAAAACAGTTTTATGTCTCGTTATAATGAGGAACTTTTATGGTTTCCGCCTACCTGCTGCCTTCAGGGCCGGTTCGACCTCTTTGTACTCCAGGTGATGAGTTTTATTCGTGTCGTAAACCAGAAAGATATCCTAAAAAAACAACATAGCAGAGAGAGTAAAAACCAGAACATCTCATGTTTTCCTGTGAAAGAATGAAAATATCTGCAGCCGCGGGTCCGACTGCGGCGTAAGAGATGCCGGTGTTGCTATGGTTACCGTCCACTTCCTGATTTTGTCCCACAGCAGCTGGAAGTCGGACCAGTTCAGCCTCGCTTTGCCGTGGCTCTGCAGAAAACAGCGAGGTCAAGGCAGCAACCGGAACATCCCGACTGTCCTCGAACGCAGCGCAGAGTGCGCGCTCTGTAACTAAAACCCAAAACTATTCAACCGGAACATCCCGACTGTTTTGGATTGGAAATTATTCATATTATTCATACTATGAACAATAGTATGAATAATATAATTACTAATTAAATTAGTAATTACAATACTAATTTATATGTAATTAAAATATCAGCCTCCCAGCGGGTTCTGCTTTTTTATATACAAATCCAGGAAACATTTTTTGAATTTTAGTTTTCAAAAATAATGTAATTTTTTAGCCGTTGAGTATTTTTAACAGCTTTTTGTCTGTTAGCATCACAGTTTCCTGATGATCGATTTTAACATAGTGGGATTTGGCGCCATCTCTGGCTCAAAGTGGAACTGCAGTTTTCCAGCTTCCTGTTTTTATATTTCCCTTTAACAAACATTTTGTTTCTGTCGGAACCGGTTTGGGTCCCGGCGGGTTCTGTGAGGATACGTCCATCAGGACCACCAGGCTCTTGCAGTGCTCCAGAGAAAGGTACCGCTCACTTCCTGCCAACACTGAACACAACATGGCGGCCATTTTAACCAGAGACCCGGAAATACTTGGATTATTGAGCGGAAACATGGAGAGAAACGAACCTCCGGCCTGCAGAGCCTCGGTCAGCAGCAGCTGCAGCCGCGCAGGTTTACACAAACCTTCCTGGAGACAAACACAAGGAACAAATCAAAACTTCTCAAGGATTTTCAAGGTTCGCGTTCAAACTTTGGAGGAAAAAACACAAATGAACAAAACAAAAGACAGTTTAAACTCTTTATTACTGTTATTAATAATGTATTGTTATAATATTTTATAAAACTAAAATAAAACAAGGTTTTATGTTTTGAAATGTCTCTTTTAGATCTGATTGATCTGAGAACAAAACATTAATTTAACATGTGGCTTATTATACGAAATATAATCAATAAGTCATTAGAAATAATAACTATTCAACAAATAAATAAATAATGTTGAGGTAAATGGTCTTTCTGCTCAAATAAAATGATAAAATACAAAAAATAAATATAAAGAATTTCTTACCAGATTTTCTGACTTTTAGCAAAAATAAATAATTTTGATGATTCTGACATAAAACAATAAAAATTTAATCTGATTTAACTTCAGATAGCAAGAAATAAATAAGTTTTCGTCAGACGTTTTATTTTACGACAGCACTCTTCTGTTTGAATATGAAACAGTTTCCAGCCCTGATTGAAGCTGAACGCCTCCGGTTCCCGTCCAGAACCAGAACCTGTGGTGAACCCGGGCCTCACCTTGTTGCTGTGTCGGTGGAAAAGCTTCCCGATGGCGGCGTCCGACGGCAGAGCGGCTTGGTGAGGAAACGAGGGCTGCAGAGGACGGATGTGGGAGACAAACGGGACGTTTATATCAGAAACTTTTACTCAAAGGAAAACGTTAAATCTGCTGTTAGTTAATCTGTTAAACATTTAAACACCCATTTCTTGTTTTATTGCTGAAAATGAATTTCTATTTTTTATTCCAAAACTTAATGCCTTTATAATAAAGAGACAAAATTTAAATTGATTTTTAAGGTTTGGATTCAATATTATTGATAAGTCCTGACTAATATTTTTGTTTAATTAAAATATTTCCTTCTTTATTTATTTATTTTTGAGCTTATATATTTTTTGTACTTTTATTTTTTTTTTAAATGTAATATTTTTTGGCCTGTGATTATTTTTAACAAGCTTTTTGTGCCAAACTACAAAAACCCAAAAAACCTTATTGCTTGTTGTATCGGCTTGTTTCACGGTTTGGCGCCACCTCTGGCTCAGACAGGAACTGCAGGCTCCAAAGAGGAATCAGATTGTTTTTTACAGATTTTCCTTTATAAATAATTAGTTTAAATGTTAGTAAACGTTTTAAAAGCTGAAAAAGGTTTTGAGCCTAACTCTGATTTGGGAGAAATAAAATGTTGCGTTACCTCTCTCAACGACAAAACGTCGAGCGGCGTCGGTTTGTGAGCCGGACTGAAACAAAAAACATTCAAAACAGCAAATTAAACACAGTCAGGGGGGAAAAGAAAGTACACCTCATTCAGTTCTCTGGCTTTACGCTTCAGGACAAAATGAATCAAAATTATTTAAGTTAAGAGAGAAAAAAGCATATTTCTGAATATTTTTATACTATTTATGGGACAAATGTTAGAGATGTATAATCATTCTTTCTTTTGAATGATTTTTAAAACTCATTAAAAAAAAAAAATTAAAATAGAAGCTATTCCAATAACTAATAAAAACCAAACTATAAAACCAGCTAAAACACTCTAAAAACTAAATATTTAACTAATTAAGACTCAAACTAACTGAATTAATCAAACAAATGAAATAAAACTGAACTACAGTGAAAACGGCAGAGACTGACGTGGCGTCGCCGCCCGGCTCCGTCAGCACCCTGAGCAGGAACTCCCCCTGCTGGTTGGGTTCAAAGGTCGAGGGGACGATGATGTAGCGACCCGGAGGGAGCGAGCTGCGGAGGACGACCTCCCGCCACGTGGAGTACTGCGCCCCGCAGACGAAGCCTCGCCGCAGATCCTCCGCTGACAGGAAGGTGTTCTGAGGATGAGCCTGGAGCCACAAACACGTTTTATTCCCACGTCACAAGTTTTTAAATCCAGAATAAAGGTTAGAAGCAGGAAGCGTAACGTTATCGCTGCAGGCCGGAGGCGATGCAAACATCACAGCATCTCCTGCTGCAAAAACCGCCGCAATATTTCACAAATAACATTTTATGAGTGAAATGATCTCGAACTTTTTCTCAATATTAAGGAATTATTTACTCAAAACAAGCTCCTATTTCTTGATGAGAAGAAACTTGTAAGTTAATTTGTTTTAAATCAATTGTGCTGAGATTTTTGCTCCAGAACATAGAAATGAAAACATTAGAACAAACTCCAGTCCTGGGGGGTCGGCGCCCTGCAACCTTTAGATGAGCCTCTGCTGCATCACCTGGACAGAATAATGAGGCCATTAAGGCTCTGGAGGACTGATCTAGAGGAGATAATTCAGCCGTTTCATTCCAGTGTTTTGTTCCTGTGACTCATCTAAAACCTGCAGGAACCTGGAGGTCTGCAGTTTCACACCTGTGCTGTAAAACTAGAGGAAAATAGTTGGTAATATTTTGTGTTTTTGCAGTGTAAGACCTCCTCCATGCCTTATCCTAGAAATCTGTTCTCGAGTTCTCACACATGCCTCTGGGTGTGTGTGTGTGTGTGTGTGGGTGTGTGTGTGTGTGTGTGTACCTGGTAGATATGCAGGCCAACAGAGAGGTGAACACCTCGACGTCTCTGATATTTCTGCATGACGGCCACGACGAAGGAGCAGCTGCTCTTGCTGCTTCCGTCCACCTCCTTCAGAACCAAAAGGAACTGGGGATTCTGCGAGAAGAAGTCTGGAAAACACACACACACACACACACACATTTACCACCATGATCTGAAGTCAGGCAGGCAAACAGTTTATATTCCTGAGGATCAAAGTTGATCCTGAGTTGTTTTATGAATCTGTCTCTTTAAATCAAATCAGCTGCTGCTGCTGGCCACGCCCCCCAACTCAATGTTTACACTCACAATGGCTGCCGACTGATGCACAATTATACAAACGCACACCTTTGAAAACTCTTTTCTCTTCCAGCAGCCATTGTACAGCACATAAAACCTGCTGACCAAACATGCTGGAACTCAGCTGGGGTTGCCAGGTAACGGCACAGTGCCCATTGAATGTGATGTTGCATTCGGAAGGTTTTTGAATTTTGAAAGACCCAAGTGGACGAACAAAAATGTGCAGGAAGAGGATTTATACAGTAGTAGTTAAACATTTCCATCCTGAATTATAAACCTGCTAAGATGTTCAAGTTAAAGGAGGTGAAAGAATTTCAGCCTCGTTCTATTTTTAGCATTTACAAAATTAGTAGCAGCTTAGTGTTTGTTCTGATCAAAAACAAACAAAACAAAAAAAGCTAACTGAAAGCTGTAGATGTGAATCTGCGCACCACTTTGAGCTGATTTTAGATTTAAAAAAAAACTTTCTAGTTTCACTGTTAGATTATTTCACTTATAGAAAAAATGTCCGAATAGAACTTTTTCCATCAATATTAATTATTTACTTAAAAAAGCTCCGATATGTTGCTGAAAAGTTAGTGGAAGTTAGTTTTGTCTTTTTTCAAGTGTAGTGAGATATTTGCACTATAAACTAGATTAGTGAGAGATGCACAGTTTACTTTTCTTAACAATATAAACATTTAAATAACATGTATAATTTTCCTGTAAACTGATTTGTTCACATAAAGTCGTGGAACTGCTCCGAGGTTTTTCTCACACTGTAAATGTTAAAATGTCTCACTGCTGCCAGGAGGTCCTCCAGCGCTGATGTTCGGCATCCAGGCTCCATGATGCATGACGCATTTCCACGGCGACACGTCAGAGCCGGGCGCGCTCTGCGCCTCCGTCAGGTGACACACCTCCATCGTGTCAAAGTTCAGGTGGAAGTCCGACACCGACATCCTGCAAACGGTGAGAGCAAGAAGTCCGTTCAGCCACACCAATCTGGATATTTTTCAGATGTCAGCACGCCCAGGCGGCCATCTTGTTTTACAAACGTATTTTTACAACTTCCATTTATTTTGGAGTTTTTAATTCAGGTCAACTACGATGCGAACCAGACACAATACATGTTGTTGTTTACATCCGGAAACTTCGTGCACAAAGCTGGAGGGCAAAACGAAGATTCTTTTCCTCGCCATCCGTAGCTGCGCCGCCGCGGTGGAACTGTTAGCTCAGTGCAAAGGGAAGCAGAAAACTGTTACAGTGCAACTCAAAACCTCTCTTTTCTCACTCTGTGTCGGCTACACGCAGACTCGTTTTATTCTTTTAGGCTTGAAGTTTATTTTGTGATTATTAATAAGTGATGCTGCGGTAGATTAGCTACCTCTGCTATAAGCTGAGCTAACAAAGTAGTGGTAGATTAGCTGACGCTGCTATTAGCTAAGCTAACAAAGCGGTGGTAGATTAGCTAACGCTGCTAATAGCCAAGATAACATGGTGGTAGATTAGCTGATGCTGCTATTAGCTAAGATAACAAAGTGGTAGTAGATTAGCTGACGCTGCTATTAGCTAAGCTAACAAAGCGGTGGTAGATTAGCTGATACTGCTATTAGCTAAGATAACAAAGTGGTAGTAGATTAGCTGACGCTGCTATTAGCTAAGCTAACAAAGCGGTGGTAGATTAGCTGATACTGCTATTAGCTAAGATAACAAAGTGGTGGTAGATTAGCTGACGCTGCTATTAGCTAAGCTAACAAAGTGGTGGTAGATTAGCTGACGCTGCTATTAGCTAAGCTAACAAAGTGGTGGTAGATTAGCTGACGCTGCTATTAGCTAAGCTAACAAAGCGGTGGTAGATTAGCTGACGCTGCTATTAGCTAAGCTAACAAACTGGTGGCAGATTAAACACCTGCTCTACTGATGATCTGTTCAGAGTTGGTTTTCAGGTTTCTTTTAGTTTAACTGAACCAAAACACCGAATTCCTCATCACATCTACATGTTACGGTTGTCAAAGTCAAGCTAACATAACTGAGCTACTTCCCTTTTCAACACAATTTTTTTCTTCAATTAAAACTTTTCTGGTAAATTTGTGTCTTTATTATGACTTTATTCTTGTAACTAGACAAACGTTCGCCTGGTCCTAATGCCCTGTTACTCAACTCTCTGATATTTAAGACGATTTTTTAAACTATTTCCTGTCATTTCTAATTTAAGTAAGAAAAAAGTGGATTAAAGCTGGAAATCTGAGCTTCAGGGTGTTTTATGAGGCAGAAACTCACCAGAACTCCCCGTCCTCCTGCAGGACCCGGCCCAGTCGTTTCTGCTCCTCAGCGCTCACCTTCCTCCACCCGGTCCTGGAACAGAAACACACTCAGACACCCGGCTGGTCCTACGCTCAGCGACGAAGAAGAAGCCAAGAGAAACAGAAAAACAGCTCAGATTCCAGGAACGAAAACCTTCATTTCTGGAGACGAGCCGCCGTTACATTTATGGCTGTCGTAATTAGTCCTGTTATGATAACAAATATTCCTGGATGTTAAATCGTCCCAGAAGTTATTGCAATAACGATAATATTGTTGTAATCTAATAGAATAATAATGCAAGAATACTTTCCTACAGATCAATAAACTTTCAATTCTAATGAACCTTTAACTGGAAGACAATTTAAATGTCCAAAATAAATAAAACGACAGAAACGACAGATGAACCGTGAAGCTAACATGTCGACTTATTCAGCAGCAAAATGGAATTTATGAACTGAAAATATTGCTTATTCTCTTGATATATGATTTTCAGTTAAAATGCTCTGAATCCATAATTCCCACATGAAGTCACCCTGCCGCCATTTTGATAGGAAGCATTGAACTGTAACAATATGTTCTTTGTATCAAACCTGTGGGTTAAAATCAAAGCTCAATTTGCAAAAAGTACGAAACGTAAAATGTAGATGTGCAAACATAGATTTAATCTTATTCTATTCAGTGATCAATGCTGTGAATATATAGCATCACATCATCCGGAAGAGAAGGAAAAAGTCTTAAAGCTGCAGGATGCAACTTTTATAAAAGATATTTTCTGTTATTGTGTTTTATATTGTTTGGTATGAAACAGATAATCTGTGGGAAAAAATGAGCTGCTCTCCTTCTCGCAGCGCTAACCAGAAATAACTTAGAGCTGCCAATCAGTTGTTAGAAGTTGATTGACAGCGCTAAGCCCCTCCCCCTGGCTCTGATTGGTTGTTTTTGGTGCATTTCTTCAGACAACGGCAGCAGCTCGGGGAGGAGGTGGAGCTCGATCTTTTCACAGATTATCATTACACTGTGACCACATGGTGACCAATAAAACACAATGTAAGCATCAGTAATGCTTATTTAATTTCCCTTTGAGATCAATAAAGTATTTTTAAATCGAACTGAATTTGAACTGTAACGCTGTTTAGCGGATGCCGACCAAGATGGTGCATTTCCAGGGAAACTTTCTTCCAGTCTGGTCTTGTGGGAGCTGCATATTACAGTTAATTAAAATATGAATCATGTTGCACCACTAATAAAAACGTTTCAGGTTTTCTCCAAGGCTCTAATGTTACAATAAAGATGGTAGTAAATGTTGCACCGACCTGTCGTCGTCGCTCCAAGCCCCTAACCACTCCGTGTGGCCCCATGGATTCAGGATTCGCACCAAATCTTTGAACCCATCGGTTGTTTTCACCTGGTGGAGGGAGAGAATGAAGCAGCTACATTTTTGTGGTAGCAGAAGGTAATTTCAGTAAGATCATTGTTCTGTTCTTTCTCTGTTCCCTGTAAACGCCGCAGGGCGTCTTGCCACATGAGTTTGACATTTATAATCTGAGATAATCCCTGGTTTGTGTTTGTTCAGTGAGCGTTACCTTCTCCACCGCAGTCAGGGAGTAGGCATGTCGGTACATGATTCCCATCTCGTTCTTCTTTTCCAGCTCACCCTGAGGCCAAGCGAGCGTCAGAAAGGAATGAGGCGGCATTAACAACACTTCAAAACAAATTTCAACACAAACACCTTTTAATCTTTTAAATCAGGTCGATATCTGTTTAAACAATTTGGGAAGCACAGATGATAATGATGGTTTGCATCTCTTGAGGAAAATGGAGGCATGAAACCCTCAAACATGCTGCTTCCATGTGTAACTTAACTCTTTCGTTACCTAGCAACAACTTGTTGCACAACTTGTGCAGCAGCAGTTCAAGGCTTTGCTGTTGCGCCTCATAATAGCTTACAGATAAAAAATAAATGTCATGAAGTGAAAACAGGAAAGGTCAGAAAAGGTCAGAAAGGTCAGGAAAGGTCGATTTGTCCAGTTTATAAAATACAATCAATGTTTCAACGACGGGTTTGTAAAGGACATACGAACTCTTCATGTGAATATCACGCCTCTGGTGGCTGGCAGAGGCAGAACATGTAACACAAATAGGCTACATGTCCGTCTAGCTAGCAGATAAAAGCTACGTTAGCTAAGCTAACTTTGCTAAGCTAAGTTCGGCAGTAGGAACGACATAAAACTCAAGATATTTGTCCTGGTGGTACACAGAGGTGGGTGGAGACATTTTAGCCAGGTAATATTTGTCATGTTGCTTTTCCATCAGACAGGAAGGAGACAAAAGCTACTGCTATAGCGTGGCTCGTTCACTGTTGCCACGGCAACCGCGTCGCAACTGTCACGGCAAGAGGACTCTGTTTTTTTAAGCTCTCAGTTTAAAAAAGTTGTGTTGAAGTTTATAGTTAGAGGTTAATATTCATGCTCTTATTTTGAAGAGGATTATTACGCAGAAGTTTTGTTTCCTCTTGTTCTGCCTTTTATGGTCAACAAACTTTATTGCGCAAATGGCAATAAAACAACAACAAATGATGCAGAGGAATAAAAGACTCACATGAACACGGTGGTTTATCAACATGGTAGAATTTAGCACTTTAGCATTAGCTTCCGCTAAATGCTATGTTGCTAAAACGCTTTAGTGCTTCTAATATTTATGATTAATGCTTCAGAGTCACAAAATTTACTTTTTAGTTGCAGGTGTGGAATGTCATTTCTCTGATGTTTATCAAGTAGAAATGTTTCTCCACCAGGTGAGCCAGGTGAGCCTCCTCCACCTGCCTACCTTGCCGTTGGCGCAGTTGATGAGCGCTCCTTTGGCCAGCAGGTTCCTGAGGAGCTCCGGCAGGTCTTTGGACACCAAGGGGAGGCTGAAGACCTCGGTCACTCCGCCGGTCATGTCCACCATGGCCTCATGAGGGTAACCCAGCTCCAGCGCCCGGTAGCCTCCCTTCAGCCTGACTCAACCAAACAGCACAGGGAGCGATTTCATTTCATAAAATTAGCTTTCAGAACCAGAAGCCTGATTAAAAACAGAAATAAGTGAAACAGTTTTCCCAAATGTATTGATTTTTGCCCTAATTCCTTACTTTGCGTAGGCCTTTTCCAGCAGAGAGCTCCAGAACTCGTGTCTTTCGGGGGAGCTGAGGTAGATCAGCTTGTTGTTGTACGTTGGCAGTAAGTCGTCAATCCTCACCTCCTCCCACTGACCGTACTGCCAGAACTGCACACAGAGTTACAGAAACCTGGAACTGGTTCGCTGTGCGAAACATTAATCTCTCAGCGAATGAGAGATTAATCTGCGTTTTAGGGTCTCTGTCACTTTAAATCCAAATAAACTGCTGCGGGCCACGCCCCCCAACTCAACAATCACACAATTATGGAACCATACGTCTTTGAAAAGCATTAGTAGAGCCTCCTGCACAACAAATGGTTTCTGGATTGTAAAGCCAACAACAAAAACAAGAATTCTGTAATTTTACATTTTATTTTGAAAATCTACACACAAATCCTTCTGGGGGTCTCCCATTGTGCTGAATGCTACTTTAACTGGAACAAATGTCTGGAATGAAATTTAACTGGGATTTAAATAAAAGCAGAGACATTATGAACGAAACAAACCCCGGCTGCCTCTTCTTCACCAGATACGTACTCTGAAGGAGAACCTGCCGTTGTAGCCGTCCTGGAAGC